>JABWTJ010000016.1:0-1247500 GCA_016801875.1 Solanum sitiens | reverse complement strand
AGCATATCATACATCATCTTGTGTAAAGCATACAAGAGAATATCATAAAATTGCATTATCGTATTCTTATCATGATCTCACAAATTAACATATTCATAGACCAAAATATATGCATAGCATCATCATACATACTTCATTAGCATTGCAACATCATTTATAGGCTAACATATACATCATAGAATAATCACGACTTTAGAAGACTTACCTCTTGCTTCCAAGATCCTTATTCAAGAACTTATATTCAATATACAACAAACATCCAACAACATAGTGAAATACTCAATATCATAATCAATACTAACTCTTCAACTCATAAACAAGACTAATTCGTAAGGTAGAATAAGGGAAATGGGTCATTAAGGAGTTCATTCAAGTCATAGTCTCAATCCCAACAATTTCGTGTGATCAAGTAGTAGGTGTAACCCAATCAAAACCATCAATTTGCTAAGGAACATGATTCACCCGAAAATCTAACATTACAAGTCAAACAATCGACAATATACACTTAATTAACCGTAGAAAACCGTTAATTTCATAGATAGTCATAAATCTAGAGTTAAGAAGAAAACTCATTTTGTAGAGTAAAAACCCTAGGAGTTGAATTCTTGAAAACCATCTTTGAAAGGACCTCTTGGGGAAGGAAATACCAAGAGTGAAAAACCCATACCTTATTGACGAACAATCCACAAATTTTGGAAGAAAATCTTGAAGTCTTCGTCTTCTTTTTTAAGCTCTTCTTGTTCTTCAATGGAGTTTGGAAAAGAGAGTGTTCTTTTGAGAGATGAGAGGAATCCGTTTCATTTGGTTTAAGTGTGTAAAAATGATCTAAAACTGACCTAAATTCAATGTATAGTCGTCCCACAAAATACCCATAAGACCCTTCACTTAAATGGGTCTTTTTTTGAAGTCAAATTACCAAACATACGACTTTAACGAATCTGGGAAGTGGCTGCACATCGCGGGGCCAATTCCCATTCATTTTCTGAATTATTTGGTCGAGGCAGTGAGCCTTATTTCAGCATCACGTCGCGAGGATGCCTCTCAAATCTTGAGGAAGTACACTACGTGTGGGCTCCACGTAGCGCAGAAGCCCCTCCAATCTACCTGTTTACAGGCTGCTTTGGCATCCTGCTTGCCCAAGTTTGGGTCCTTCCCAAGTACCATTCGGGTGGTCCTTGGGGTGCCGTTACCGGATGTTTGGACCATTTGTACTACATACTCCCCATCCAAAGTATTTTTACTTATTTTAGACTTCATTTTACACTTCTAAACCTTCACCAAACATAGGGACGCCAACTAGTTCAAATTAGCTACTTATCAGACGTCACGGTCTTTCTTTGTCGTTTTGGCTCTAACCTTTTATAAATGAAATTATTACATTAATATAGGTCTGGAAATATCATTTTGAACATTATTTCATATATTTAGATCTAGTCTAAGCCATGGAATTTCAGAAGTGTTACAGAACCTCTGAGAGTAGCCACGTAGGAAGTGTAGAACTTCCTGACTATCTCCTAATTGTAGGTACCCAGACCCCGAGCCATCCACTCTAACTTGTGCCGGGTAAACAATCTGTGCACCTCGGGGACAGTGTGCAAGCTCCCCGTAAGAACTCGACGCTCAACTGTCACCAACCGGGTCATAAACCCCCTCTCATTCAATATCTTGGTGTGTTTGTATATTTGGTACTGCCTATCGACGCACCACTGCTTGGGTTCCTCAGCAACGGCCGCAGGTTCATTTGCTCGGTGTGTGGGTGCAGGCTACGAATTATTAGCTTCATTAGACGAGGCTTGGTGGTCGTGGTCCTTTGACCCCGTGGATCCCTAAGGCTGAGCAAGAGGCAGTTCCTGCATTTGACCCAGAAGAATGGGAAGACCTGGAAGCAGAACCAGATTCGGAGCCTGATACTTCTTCAGAGCTAGAGGCAGCCCCAAAAGGTGAGCTGGTCAGTGTGCGCTCCTCATCAGACTGGGAGGCAGTTACTACGCCAGGAACCGTCTTCTGAGGGGTACCTTTAGTGGCTCGTGCAGCTGGTGTAGGAGTGGTGGCACCCGCGAAAACGTACTTTGGATCTTGCTCATTGTCGGAGGTAGCAATCATCCGACGAGATGGGGCCACGGACTTGGACTTTCCCCTTGAGTAGACGATATCCCTTTTAGGTGCCATTTGTACATGCAGACTAGTTGTTAGTCTCAAGTCAACCCTACTACACACTCGAAACAATTAGAGCGAAGAAAGAAACAAGTTTCACAGCACAGTGCAGTTTTGCAATTTCAGGACGACGGGCACTATCGACGGTCTGTCGATAGGGTCTGTCTTCCGACACTTACATTTATTCAACTTACTCAAATTTTCAGACCTCTCATATGGAAACGACGGACGTGCAGAATGGCCCATCGATCAATCGACGGACCGTAGTCCACTTTCATCGTCTAACACTTGGAATTATTTTTAAAATTGGTGAAAACAGGTTCTCTTAATGAAACGACGGACGTGCACTTTCGTCATTTCAGACTTAACCACTTTTGGGATGGTCCAATCGACGGCCCCTTTGATGTACCATCGATTCACGGACGGTCCGTCGATGGTGTCTCGTGTTGTTGGCTTGAGACATACTTCAGGCCTATTTGCAATCTCCACTTTTGGACACTTTTAGACCCATTCGAGTTTAAATAATGCATTTTAATAAGCAAGAGACCATTTCGTCATTCCTAGAGTTTCGATTTTAAGTATTTGGCCTACTAAATCACCCATAGTAGAAAGCCCTAAGTTGGAGTTCGCAAACACTACAACAATAACCACATTTTAAGCAGATTATAAGACAACACAACCACTTTCTATCATTATGAGGGACATACTACACAAGTATTAACATGCAATTTCAGTTAATTTAGTCCCTCAGTCAAGACCCACATTCGAATTTCTGTTAAACACTATGAACGAGAACTCAAAGTGGAAATGAAATTGAAATACCTTCAATTCGTAGTGGTGTGGTTGAAAGATGAACTTTTTACAATAGCCTACGCGCCTGAATTGATCACCGGCCGAAGAACAACGGAGACCAAAGAGAACTTGGGAAGAGAGAGGTTGGGGAATATGGGATTTTGATTTGGGATGGATTATGTAAGATGGGAGTATGGTGTTTGATGAGAAAGGAAGGAATTAAATAAAGAGAAATGGTTTTGGAAGGAATTTTAAAAAATTTGAAAGGTGGGAATGAATTCCAACCGTTATATCCTTTAATATGATCGGCCGAGTCGGGTCAAGTTGCTGGCAATTTTGGACTTACAACACCCCGTCGACGGTCCGTCTACTGAGACCGTCGATTGCATCAAGAATTAGAAAATTATGAGACATACCTGTGATCTACGGACACCATCGACGGTCTTTCGATTGGACGATGACCCATTGATGGGGTCCGTAGACTTGTGCACTAGATCAATTTTCTGCAGATTTTTAGTTTTGGTCCCTGCACATGTAACACCCATTAGGCTATTCTTTTTGTGTTTTTTAGACACTTTTGAGACACGGACCCTATTCTAATCTCTAGCCAACACTAGCACTCAAGCATGAATGAAATAAGATTAAAAACAAAACAAAATACGAAAATACAACTATTCCTACAAAGAAAATAAAACCTATTGTTGCTTAGAGGATACACCTTGGGTTGCCTCCTAAGAAGCTCTTGATTTAACATCGCGACACGAAGCAGGCTCCTTGATTACTCAAACTTCGTCAAGGTGATGGGCCTCAACCACTTCATGGACACTCTCTGCATGCCCCAGGTAGATCTTAATCCTTTTCCCGTTGACTGTGAACTTTGCACCCTCCTCATTTTCAAACTCAACTGCTCCGTGTGAGAACACTTTAGTGATGAGGAATGGTCTTGAGTTTTCTCGGAAACAAGCATCGCCTAGAATTGAATAGAAGCACGAAATCATCTACCACAAATTCTCTCTTTTCAATCCTTTGGTCGTGGTACTTCTTCATCTTCTCTTTGTAGATGGATGAACTTTCATAGGATTCGAGGCGAAACTCATCGAGCTCATTCAACCTATTTAGTCTTTGTTCTACTGCTTCATTCCAATCCATATTCATTTTCTTCATTGCCCACATTGCTTTGTGCTCTAACTTGACCGGCACTTTATAAGCCTTCCCATATACAAGTTGGTATGGAGACATACCATTGGGAGTCTTGTATGCAGTCCGGTAGGCCCAAAGAGCATCATCGAGCCTCCTTGACCAATACGTTCTATTAGCATTCACCGTTTTTGCCAGAATTTGCTTAATCTCTTGATTGGACACCTCAACTTGCCCGCTAGTCTGTGGATGGTAAGGAGTGTCCACGTTATGGAGAACCCCATATTTCTATAGTAGCTCTTTGAACAACTTATTACAAAAGTGAGAGCCATCATCACTAATAATGTCCCTAGGTGTGCCAAATTTGGAGCAGATATTCTTTTTCAAGAATAAGGTGACACTCTTTCCTTCATTGTTAGGAAGCAGTATAACTTCCACCCATTTAGACACGTAGTCAACCGCCACAAGTATATACTTCATCCCATGAGAACTCACAAATAGGCCCATAAAATCAATTTCCCATACATCAAATAACTCAATCACAAGAATAGAGTTTAACGAGAACTCTTGCCTCTTCGAAATTCCTCCATCTCGCTAGCACCGATCACATGATTAGGAGAACTCATGATCATATTGGTGAATGGTTGGACAATAGTACCCACACTACAAAATCTTATGCGTAGTTCAGATAACACTATGGTGCCCTCCCACAGGCGAGGAATGACATGCCTCCAAAATGCTCAACATCTCAACTTCCAGTAGGCAATGGCGAATATTCCCATCGGCACAACTCCGGTATAAGTAAGGCTCATACTAAAAGAATGTTTTCATATCATACATGAACTTCTTCTACTGATGGAAAGACATGTCTGAAGGAACTATACCACTAGCCAAATAATTCGCAAAATCTGCGAACCGTGGGATCAAATCTTGAGAAGCGGCTAATACATATTCATCAGGTAATGCATCAGCAATTTCAGCCTTTTCTCCAACTTCACGCATAGCTTCATCCTCTAACCTAGACAGGTGATCGGCAACTTCATTCTCAGTCCCCTTTCTATCTTTTACCTCAAAATCAAACTCGACCCATCTAATCAACCTTGGCTTCGCATCCTTCTTCGCCATCAAATACCTCAATGCAGAGTGGTCTGTATGCACTATGACCCTCTTACCGAGCAAATAAGAGCTAAATATTTCAAAAGCAAACACCACTGCAAGAAGCTCTTATTAGGTTACCATGTAGTTCTTTTGAGCTTCATTCAAGGCCTTACTTGCATAGTAAATGGGGTGAAGGATTTTATCCGTTCTTTGTCCCAATACCACACCAAGAGCAACCCCACTCGCATTATACATCACCTCAAACGGTTTACTCTAATCTAGGGAAATAATAATGGGTGCAGACACCAACTTCTCCTTTAATTTTCCAAACGCTTTAAGACAAGATTCATCGAAATAGAACTTACATTCCTTCTCGAGTAGTTTGCATAGAGGATGTGAAATTTTTGAAAAATCCTTGATAAATCCTTAATAAACCTCCGATAAAAACCAGCATGTCCAAGAAAACTTCTCACACCTTTTATAGAGATGGGTGGGGGAGCCTCTCTATAACTTCAATTTTAGCTCGATCAACCTCTATCCCGTTCTCCGAGATGCGATGGCCTAATACTATCCCTTCTTTCACCATAAAGTGACATTTTTTTCAATTAAGCACAAGATTGCAATCTTCATATCTTTTCAGTATCTCGGCCAAATGACTGAAACATCTATCAAAGGAGTCTCCAACTACCGAAAAATCATCCATGAACACCTCAATAGTGTCCGCCACCATATTAGAGAATATCGACATCATACATCACTGAAATGTGGACGGTGCATTACATAACCCAAACGACATCCTTTTGAATGCGAATGTTCCATAAGGGAAAGTAAAAGTGGTCTTATCTTGATCCTCAGGGACAATTGAGATTTGATTGTAACCCGAATAACCATCAAGCAAACAATACCCCTCTTTTCCTGCGAGTCTATCTCTATAAAGGGCATGGGGAAATGGTCCTTCTGAGTCCACTTATTCAATTTCCAGTAGTACATACAAACTCTCCATCTGGTCACTGGCCGCATTGGAACAAGCTCGTTCCTCTCATTAGGCACCACTATCATCCCACCCTTTTTAGGCACACACTGAACAGGGCACACCCAACTACTGTCTGCAATGGGATAGATGACTCTGGAATCGAACCACTAGATGATCTCCTTTTTCACTACCTCTTGCATAGGTGGATTCAAACTTCTTTGATGCTCAATACTCCGTTTGTGATCGGGCATAAGTTGGATTTTGTACGAATAAATACAAGGGGGAATCCCAATGCTGTCCGCAATAGTCCAACTAATGGCTCATTTGAACCTCTTCAAAACTTCAACTAAGCACTCTACTTGTTGCCCATTAAAATCCGCTGCAATTATCACTGGGAAAGTGTCATCTCTACTCAAGAACACATACCTAATATGAGGTGGTAGAGCCTTAAGCTATAATTTTGGAGCCTCATCAATATATTGTTTAGTGGGTTGAAACTCGCGATGCTTCATATATAACTCCAATTTCTTCGATTTTGGCCAATATTCATTTCGTTCAAGTGTAGCCACTAAAGACCCATACTCTTCAATACCATCACTCATAAAATATATGATCACTACCGCTAGTGCCTGGACGCCTAGTCGCTCTTCAATTTGTTCCTCGAATATACTCTCAACTTTGTAGGATATAGTAGATACCTTTTGGAGCTCACCGCTTTTCTTTGTGGACCTATAGATGTTGAAAGTTGCTTCTTCATTGTTCAAACTAAACTTCATCTGCCCTTTTTCTATATCAACCAATGCACGCCCGGTGGCAAGGAATAGCCTTCCTAGAATAATGGGAAACTCAAAATCAACCTCACAATCAAGAATCCTAGAATCGGCCGGAAATATAAATGAATCCATTTTCACAAGCACATCGTGGAGTATACCAATGGGCCTCTTCACTGTTTGATCGACCATCAGTAACCGCATCGCAATAGGCATTGGGTAACTGAAGCCCAACTTATTATAAATGTATAGCGGCATGAGGATTATGCTTGCACCAGATCACATAGTGCCTTAGCAAAATATAGAAACCCGTTTGTACATCAAATAGTGAAAGTGCCCGAATCTTCATTTTTCTGCACAAGAGACCTTGTAGGAATAGCGCTACAATGTTGCATTCTGTCATCATCCTCAAAACTCACCGATCTATTCGTTGTCACCATATCCTTTATAAGCTTAGCATAACCAGGCATATGTTCCAGAGCTCCTATCAAAAGGAAATTAATAGAAAGTTGTTTCAACATAGTGATAAATCGTTGGTATTTTCCATCCTCGGTCTTCTTCACCAATCTCTGAGGGAATGGTGGTGGAGGTCTAGGAATGGGGACTACTTTCTGAGACACCTCTGCTTCTATCGCCGTGTTGTCCACCAACTCTATACTAGTCTCTCCAACCTCTTTGTCTTTTCTCATATCATCTTCTACCATAGACGGCATATGTGGATCAATGGTTTGATTACCCCCTTGAGTAGTGACCGCTATGCAATGCCCATCATTTTTAGGATTTTGAATGGTGTTTCTAGGAAGACTGCTAGGTTGGCGTGGATTCACAGTAATAGATAATTGAGCCATCTGTAGCTTAAGATTCTTGATCGAAATCGCATGTGCATCCACCTATTGAGAAATATTATCTAAATAAC
This sequence comes from Solanum sitiens, assembly GCA_016801875.1. NCBI lineage: Eukaryota > Viridiplantae > Streptophyta > Magnoliopsida > Solanales > Solanaceae > Solanum > Solanum sitiens. The sequence continues at coordinate 1,239,660 of JABWTJ010000016.1, read as the reverse complement.
CTCTCCTCTCCTTGGCATGCTCATCACTAGTATCAAATCTCCTCATCATCTTTTGTAACATATCTTCAACTCGCGTCATACTACCTCCACCGTCCCTTGGAGAAACTTACCAATTTTGTGGGGGAATATAGGGCCCACTCCGATCATTCCTATTACCATAGTTACCCCATTTGAAGTTGTTGTTGCGGTTATAGTTCCCATCTCGTACATATTGACCCTCTCGATTGTAGTTACCATAGTTTCAACCTAGATTTCCTTGACCATGACGCCAATTCTCCTGATTGGAGCCTTGGGCCTTTGGTTGGAAACGCCCATCTGCTCATTCACTGTATAGGAATCTTCTTCATAATAATACTCATCTACCGGCAGTGGTGGTTTAGTCAAGTAGTTCACCGCATTTACTTTTTCTGCACCCCCGCTCACATGTTTCAAATCCAACCCTAGCTTAGTTCTCATCTGTGCCAACTCTTCATGCATATCATCTGCTATTGGGTTATTTGTAGCTTGTACTGCAAAGGTGTTTCTTCCAGTGTCTGACTTTCTAGTGCTCCAAGCCTTGTTGTTGAAAGATATCTTCTCTAACTTCTCTGCGATCTCTGCATATGTGCACTTACCATAGGAACCCCCAACAATAGTGTCGAGTACTGCTTTATTGTTATTATGTTTACCCCAATAGAAGTACTCCTTCAATGACTCATCATCAATGCGGTGGTTTGAGAAGCCTCTCAGAAACGCAGTAAATCTGTCCCAGGAGCTACTCACCGACTCCACAGGTAGTGACACAAAGTTGGTACTTTATCTTTGTGGTTAAGATTCTTGGAAACTGGGTAATACCATGCTAAGAACGCATCACTCAACTGATCCCAAGTATAAATGGAGTTGTAGGTAAGCTCAGTAAACCATATGGCGACATCTCCTATCAGTGATAGAGGAAACACTCGCAACCCAATGACATTCATATCCAAGTATGGCCTACCCACACAACTCTTACACACATACCTCATTTTGGCTATGTGAGCATGAGAATCCTATGATGGCAGTCCCGAGAATAAACCCCTCGCAGTGAGGATCAACATCAGGCTACTCGTCACCACGAACGTGTGCCAAGGTGGTAAAGGGGTTAGGACAAGAGGTCCATCGGACTAAGCAATGTTAACATTGCCCCTATAATAATCCTGAGATCTTGGTATTGGGGATGCATCCTCAAAGCGTTCTACAAATAAACTTGAACTTGATTGTGTGCCTCAACCGGTAATGGAGGTTGATGAATTTCCCCATCACCTAGGGTTCTGTTGATTTTCCATTCTTTGCAGTGTACGGTTAAGTTTAGGATCGAATAAAATAAGTGGTTCTCCTCGGCTTTGTGTACTTGGAATACACTAAAGCTAGACCTGAAAGAGACAAAAATACAAAGAAAAAAGTAAAATCGGTAAATTGTTGACTAAATATCAATCTTGTATTTAAAGTTAATCTAAAAGCCACTTTCCTTGGCAGCAGCGCCAAAATTTTATACGCTAAAATTACACCTCCCTAAAGAAGTATAAGCGGTCATATCAAGTAAAGAACCCAACTAGTAGGTTGGGGTCGATCCCACGAGGGAAATAGTTTAGTCTTAACTTCAATGTACGATTATATCTATTTAGTCAAACTCTTTCCGAAAACAAGTAACTAAAGGTGGAGTTTTTTAGTGAGACAAGTTTCTTTAATATTTCTAAGTAAGCAAGTAAGCAAAAGTAAAGATTGAGTTTTTGTCAAGTTGTGAGATAAACTAGGGTGTAAGTGTTCCCCATATGCTCATAATTTCGTATTCCTATCAACAACAGTTCTTCCTAGTGATTTGCATGCAAAGTGATAAGTTAGGTATCTCTAAATCATTGGTCCGACATCTAGAGAATTTCACCCGTACCTTGGTCTGGCTATGTGTGTATAAACTACTAACCCTTACCTTTACTTCATATTAAGCATCATAATCGATGTATAAACTTCTTTTTTTATTAACTACCTCCTTGGTCCCGAAGTAGTAAAAAGGAGAGTTTTAACGTTGGCCACCTTTAAAAAGACTTCTAAATGAAATAATTATCAATATATGCAAGAAACTAATTGAAAATTGTTATTTAGCTAGGACTACTTTGTTAATCACCCATGGTTCCCACAACCCTAGTTGTGGATTTAGTTACCCATGCAAGCAAGAACACAATTCGTGGTTGTTAAGAAATAAATCATGAACTTACTTTAACAATTTGAAGAAAACCCACAAAATCAACTTGAAATTGCAAGATAATACTTGAAACCAAATTCGGAAATTGAATTATTGCCCAAAGTTTTCAAAAACCAATCTCCAAACAAAATAAGAACAATAATAACAATGTTTAACCCAAAAACGAGGTTTTAATCCCTATTTATAGAAAATATTGTCCTAAATTAAAAGTAATTGAAATAAGGAAAGTTTGTCCAAAAACGTAGCTGTGATCGACGACCCATACTGATGGTTCGTCGGCTGCCTCCATCAGTCCAGACTTAAACTACTTTTTCTCCTTCGGATCGCATCATCTCTGAATCAATTGACGGACCAACAACACGGTCCGTCGATGCCCTCCGTTGCTCTAACCTTAGAATTTCTCCAACTTTGGGTACTAGAACTATCTCTAATCACATCGACGATCTTGCAGTACGATCCGTCAATCAATCGACAGAACGTCGATACTCTCCGTAGTTCCACACTTGGTCAGATTTCCCTTAGTTTCTTCATCAGTTTGAACTGCAATCGATGGTCACCACCTACGGACCATCGATGGCCTTCGTAGGTCGCCTCTCCGCACTAATTTCCAGCTGCCTTCTGTGTTTTTATTCTGGATAACTTTCATGCAAAACAAATATAAAAACATGTTAAAACTACTATAAATAGTCTCTAGACACACACAACTCTCAAGGAAAAAGCATTGAAAGCACCGTGAAACCACGGTACATCAATAGTGTATTGCAGATGGTTAACATTTCAGATGGATAATCTTTTGGGTGCCGATTTCTTAACTTTTTTTATGTTAGGCTAAAAACCCTTACCTTAGGGGTGTGAACATGTAGTTGAATGCATGATTTAGCTTATTTGATTTGTTATTTGCTGATTTTTTTAAAATGTGTTCAACTGTTTGTTTGTATTTTAATTGATGAACTGAAGTTGCAAATTCTGTTCGAGCTTAGTTTTCTGTGCTTTGTTGAGAAAGTGGTATAGGCTAGAATTAATGATTGATAATTGCATTGATTTGCATCTTTACAACCCTACTTGAGAAACTATGTTAATGAAGAAATTGGGTTGATTGGTAGTTTAAAGCTAGTTAAGGTTTGAGGTAACTCACTTGAAACATGATCCCTAATCAAGAGACAATTGATGTATTCAAATCATATCCTACCAATTGAGATTCAATAAATAGTAGCATTAGTAATCATCCATTATTTGATGATTTCTAGTCATAGTTTGAAACTTTCTGTGCGCAATTGAGCATTGCATTTATGAATTTAACTTTATGTGCGTTCATGTGGAGTCTCGAGGAGCACTAATTGTAAACATCCATGTTAGACTAATTGATGTTCTGTTTTACTTTAGGACAAACAAACGTTAAAGTTGGGTGTTTATTAGTAAAGAATTTTGACTCATTTAGGACCTATTTTTCAATGAGTTAGTGTCCTCAATGACTATTTTATGCTCATAACTGATTTTAATTTGTTGATATGCGGCAATTAAGGTTTATCAACTAGGCAAGGACATATCGATGCGAAAAGGATGGAAAATGTTGAAAAATTTGAAGAAAAGAGAAGTTTGATCTCGCAATAGCCACTCGGCAACTCGTTGACTGAACCTCTAGCTCCCCAAAAGTTCCTAAACAGTATCCAATGTATCAAGTAAACTTGGCTAGCAAAGGGTAATTCGGAAACACGATGAATTGATCGCGATCTATATCCTGCTTGTCTAATCTTCCAGAAAAATTGGATACATGAGCTACAAAAAAAGGAGAGATGAACTGCAACTCGACGAATCGCCGAGTCAATTGGTGATCCAGACTAACCTCGCCAATTGGAATCTGTGTTGAGTTTTTGGGAATGTAATTAATTTTTTCAAAGAAGAAAAGGATTTCCCAGAGAGTGTATTCCCTATACTTTGAGAGTTTTCTCATTATTATATTGTTGAATATTCTCGGACAGGATTTGGATCTTGATTTGAAGTTTTTGGATTCTAGATTTAATTTTGGCGCAGATTGTTAACAATTCCAATGGATAATCTTTTTTTGTAACGATTCCTTACTTTTTCTATGTTTGGCTAAAACCCCTTATCTCAGGGGTGTGATCATGTAGTTGAATGTGATATTTAGCTTATGTGTATTGTTAATTTCTGAATTTAATGTTTTTTTAAAATGGGTTCAATTGTTTATTCATGTTTTAATTAATGTACTAAAGTTGCAAATTCGGTTCTAGCTTAATTCTCTATGCTTTCTTGTGAAAGAGGTATAGGGTAGAATGAATGATTGATAATTTTATTGATTTGCATCTTTACAACCCATCTTAAGAAAGTAGGTTAATTAAAGAATTGGGTTGATTGGTATATTTAAGCTTATTCAGGTTCAAGGGAACTCACTAATATTCAAAACTTATCCTATCCATTGAGATTCAACTACTTGTAAGAATTAGTAATCACCTATTAAGTGAAATTAACAACTGATTGATCACATTCCTAAGGTCCTCACTCTAATAGTTCAAATCTTGTGTTAATTGATGTTGTTAGAACTTAGGTACTAAATCCTTCCCTTTTGATATTGAGAACGGAACTTCAAGATTTATTTCATGTTGCACAATCCTTTACCTATAAAAAAGATTACAACATGTCTTTACTTCATAATTTAATTCTTTTCCATATCACTCTATGTGGGTCGACCCCAACTCATCGTTGGGTTTATACTTCTTAGCGACTACCTAAACTTTGAATCGAAAGAACTGTAGTTCAGCGATATATATATATATATAAAATTTCATTAATTGATTATTCGAAAAGTAATAATTACAAATTAAATAGACTAAATTATGATTTTCTGTCTATGATGTGTAAAAAGAAAATAAAAACAGAATCCTAGAAAAACTACACCATTTCCCACGAAGGATCACTTTTAAAAAATATTTTTATTTTTTAAGTGTTTTAGTTTATAAAAATAATTTATAACTCAAACTCAAGAGTAGTAGTCAATAATCCATACCTAATAAACACGGGCAAACTAAGTTTCACATTTACTAGAATTTATTTCTAACGATACTAAATGATACAAAAATCAAATATAAATGCAATCTAAGGTTTTTAAGCTAAAAGCTACACTTATCAACCTAAGGAATGCCAAATATGGACTAAAGATCGAGAAGCCTAAACTAATCTTCAATTTAAACCTTATATGTGACAATACTCAATAAATAATCAAAGAAACTAAGCCATGTCTAAGACTAGTGAAACTGTAACGTACCTCAAGGGTGAAACAACACACGAACCTCTTCTTTGTAGCTTTACCCTTCCGAAGGGCCTCCACATGATACCACGGTATGAACAACATGGAAGGAATATGATACATCGTGGCTTCACGGTGCTTTCATTGCATTTTGCTTAAGAGTTGTGTGGTCTAGAGACTTTTTGTAGTAGTTTTAACACGATTTTGTGTTTGTTCTGCAGGAAAGATGTCCAAGTTGAAAATACACAAGGCAACTAGAAAAATATGTAGAAGATGACCTACGAAGGTCATCGATGGCCCGCCGTTTAATCGACGGTCCGTAAGTGGTTACCTTTGATGTGCAGTTCAAGCTAAGGGAGAAGATCAGGGAAATATGACCAAGTGTGGAACCACGAGCTCAAACAACGGTCCTTCGATTGATTGACGGACCGTACTGGTGAACTGTCGATTGGTTGAGAGAAGGCTCCAGTACCTGATTTCTCAACATTCTAAGTATGGAACGATGGAGGAGCATTGATGGACCGTATATGAGTCGACTGACCGTACAGCAGGTCTGTCGTTTGATTCAAAGAAGATGCCAAGTCGATGAAAAAAATGATTCTGAGTCTGGACTGACGGAGGCAGTGAACAAACCGTCGTTCCAGTGAGGTCGTCGATTAATGCCGCGTTTTTGGACAAAATTTCCTTATTTTAATTCCTATTTCTTTTAGGACAATGTTTTCTATAAATAGGAGATTAAAACCCCGTTTTTGGGGTTAGATACTTCTAGTATTATTTTACTTTGTGTTGGAGATTTTCAGTTGCAAACTTTGAGCAACTAATTGATTTCCGGATTTGGTTTAAAGGATTTTCTTGCAATTTCAAGTTGAATTTCTGAGTTTCTTTCTTCTTGTTAAGTAAGTTCATGATTACTTCATTAAAAACTATGATTTGTGATCTTTCTTGAATGGGTAACTAAATCCACAACTAGGGTTATGAGAATCATGGGTAATTAACAAAGTAAACCTAGCAACTAAGCAATTCTCAAATAGGTTCTTGCATGTATTGATAATTCTTTCACTTAGAAGTCTTTTTAACGGTGACCAATGTTAGAATTCGCTTTGTTGCTACTTTCCGGACCAAGGAAGTAATTAATAAGAAAAGAATTATCAACATAGATTTAGTGGGATACTATCTAATAGTTAGTGTCGATTGGTGCAAAGTAATAACTAAATCATACATCGATTATGATGTCTAATATGATGTTAAGGTAAGGGTTAGTAGTTTATACACACGTAGCTGAACCAAGGTACGGGGTAAAATTCTCTAAATGCCAGATCAAGGATTTTAAGATACAGAACTTACCACTTTACATGCAAAACACTAGGGAAGAATTGCTATTACTAGGATTATAGTGTTATGAACCAGTGGGGAACACATATACTCTAGTTAGTCTCACAACTTGATAAAAACTCAATATTTACTTGCTTACTTGTTAACTTAGAGTGATTTTTAGGAAATTGATTCATAAACCCCCCTGCTTAATTACTTGCTTTCGGAAAGACCTTGGCTAAAATAAAAGTGATTGTGAATTGAAGTTAAGTCTAAACCATTTTCTTCGTGGGATCGACCCCAACCTACTAGTTAGGTTCTATACTTGATTACGGCCGCTTATACTTCTTTACAGAGGTATAATTTGAGCGTATCAAATTTTGGCGTAGCTGCTGGGGAATCTGGATTTTAGATAAACTTTAATTACATTAATGACATTTTGTCAACGATTTCCTGATCTTACTTTTTCTTTTTCTTTTTGATTATTTCATTTCTAGCTCGAGTGTATGTCAAGTACATAGAGACGAGGATAACCACTCATTCCATTCGATCCCGAACTGAATCGCACATTAAGAAGGATAGAAAACCAACAGATCATAGCAGATCTAGGTGATGGGGCAATTCGTCATCCTCCATTACCGATTGAAGCACACAACCAAGATCGTGATGATAATCAATAGGATAATGCTTTGAGGATGCAGCCTCCAGCCCCACAACCTCAAGATTTCTATCGGGGCAATATGAACATCACATATTCTGATGGGCCTCTTGTACTACCTTCTCTACCCCATGGGCACACATTTGTGGTGACAAGTAGCTTGATGCAGATGCTCACCGCGAGGGGCTTATTTGCAGGACTGCCATCAGAGGACCCGCATGCTCACATAGATAAACTGAGGTTTGTGTGTAAGAGTTGTTTGGGTAGGCGAGACTTGGATATGAATGTCATTGGGCTGCGAGTGTTTCCTCTATCACTAACAGGAGATACTGCGATATGGTTTGCTGAGCTACCCTACTACTCCATCTATACTTGGGATCAGTTGAGACATGTGTTCTTATCAAGGTACTATCCAGTGTCCAAGAAGCTCAACCACAAGAATAAGGTGAACAACTTTGTGGAACTACCTGGAGAGTCTGTGAGTAGCTCTTGGGATAGATTTATTGCATTCATGAGAGTCATCCTAAACAACCGTTTTGATGATGAGTCGTTGAATGAGTACTTCAACAGAGGTCAAGATGATAACAATAAATCAGTGCTCGATACTATTGCGGGTTGTTTGGAGAGTGCACATATGCATAGGTCATAGAACAGTTGGAGAAGATATCTCGCAACAATGCACTAAAAATTTGGACACTGGGAGAAACACTTTTACAGTGCAAGCTACAAACAACCTAGCGGCAGAAGAGATTCGTGAGGAGATGGCGCAAATGAGAACTGAGTTAGGCTTGGTCCTGAAACATATCACTGGAGGTGCAGAGAAGGTAAATGTGGTGAACTATTTGACTAAACTACCACCACCAGCAGATGAGTATTATTATGAAGAGGATGCTTATGAAATAAATGATCAGACGAGAGGTTTACGACCAAATGCCCAAGGCTCCAATCAGGAGAATTGGCGCCAAGGTCAAGGAAATCAAGGTCAAAACTATGGTAACTACAATCAAGAGGATCAATATGTCCGACAAGGGAACTACAAATGCGACAACAACTTCAAACGGAGTAACTATAGTTATAGGAATGATTGAAGTGGGCCCTATATTCGACCTCAAAATTGAGAAGTTGCTCGTAGGGACGGTGGAGGTAGTATGGCGCGAGTTGAGGATATGCTGCAAAAGATGTTGAGGAGGTTTGATACTAGTGATGAGAATGTAAAAGAGATGAGACGTGACTTAGATAACATTGGAAAAAAGGTGGATGCACATGCGGTTTCGATTAAGCACCATTAGTTACAAATGGCGTATTGTCTACTACTGTGAACCCACGTCAACCTGTCACTCTTCCTAGCAACACTATCCAAAATCCTAAAAATAATGGGCGTTGCATGGAAGTCACTACTCGAGGGGGTAAGCAGACCATTGATACACATATGGCATCCATAGTAGAAGATGATATGAGAAAAGACGAGGAGTTAGTAGAAGCTAGTGGAGAATTGGTGGATAACACAGTGAAAGAAGCAGATGTATCTCAGAAAGTGGTCCCCATTCCTAGACCTCCACCACCATTCCCTCATAGATTAATGAAGAACTCTAAGAATGGTAAATACCGGTGATTTATCACTATGTTGAAACAATTTTCTATCAATGTCCCTTTGATAAAAGCTTTGGAACAAATGCCTAGTTATGCTAAGTTTATGAAGGATATGGTGACAAAGAATAGATTTATGAGTTTTAATAATGATTACAAAATGCAGCACTGTAATGCTATTGCTACAAGGTCTCTTGTGCATAAGAAGAAAGATCATGACACTTTTACTATTCCATGCAAAATCGGGATACTACACTTTGCTAAAGCACTATGTGATCTTGGTGAAAGCATAAATCTCATGCCACTTTCCATTTATAAGAAGTTAGGCTTAGGTGACCCAAAGCCATCTACGATGTGGTTGCAGATGGCCGATCGAACGGTGAAGAGGCCCATTGGTATTCTCTATAATGTACTTGTGAAAGTGAAGTCACTTATATTTCTGGATGATTTTGTGATTCTTGACTGTGAGGTTGATTTTGAGGTTCCCATTATTCTAGGGAGGCCATTCCTTGCCACCAGGCATACATTGGTTGATATGGAAAAATGGCAGATGAAGTTCAGGTTGAGCAATGAAGAAGCAACTTTCAACATATGTAGGTCCATGAAGAAGAGTGGTGAGCTCCAAATGGTATATGTTATATCCTACAGGGCTGAGTGTGTATCTGAGGTACAAATTGAAGAGCGACTAGGTGTCGAGACACTAGAGGCAGTGATCATGAATTTTGACAGTGATAGTATTGAAGAGTATGGGTCTTTGGTGGCTGCACTTGAACGAAACGAATATCGGTAAAAATCAAAGAAATTGGAGTTAGATATGAAGCATCGCGAGTCTCCACCCGTGAAACCGTCTATTGAGGAGGCCCCAAAATTAGAGCTTAAGGCTCTACCACCTCATCTGAGGTATGTGTTCTTGGGTAGAGATGGCACTTTGTCAGTGATAATTGCAGCATATTTGAATGAACGTCAAGTAGAGGGACTAGTGGCGGTATTGAAGAGGTTCAAATGAACCATTATTTGGACTATTGCGGACATTATTAGGATTCCCATGGTATCTGTTCCCATAAAATCCAACTCATGCCTGATCACAAACCAAGTATTGAGCACAAAAAAAAAGGTTGAATCCACCTATGCAAGAGTTAGTGAAAAACGAGATCATCAAGTGGTTAGATGGCGGAGTCATTTATTTTATTGTAGACGGTAGTTGGGTGTGTCCGGTTCAGTGCGTACCTAAAAAAGGTGGGATTAGAGTGGTGCCTAATGAGAGAAACGATCTTGTTCCAATGCGGCCAGTGACCGTATGGAGAGTTTGTGTGGACTACCGGAAGTTGAATGCTTGGACTGAAAAGGATCATTTCCCCATGCCCTTTATGGATAAGATTTAGATAGACTCGCAGTGAAAAGGTGGTTTTGCTTTCTTGGTGGCTATTCGGGCTACAATCAAATCTCTATTGCATGTGAGGATCAAGAAAAGACCATTTTCACTTGCCCTTACAGGACATTTGCCTTCAAAAGGATGTCGTTTGGGTTGTGTAATGTATCGGCCACCTTCCACCGTTGTGTGATGTCGATATTCTCTGACATGGTGGAGGACACTTTTGAGGTGTTCACGTATGACTTTTCTGTGGTTGGCGACTCCTTTGATCGATGTTTGAGCTATTTGACTGAGGTTCTCAAAAGATGTGAAGATTGTAATATAGTGCTTAATTGGGAAAAATGTCATTTTATGGTGAAAGAAGGTATAGTGTTGGGCTATCACATCTCAAATAAGGGGATAGAGGTTGATCGAGCTAATGTGGAAATGATAGTGAGGCTTCCTCCACCCATCTATATAAAAGGTGTGAGAAGTTTTCTAGGACATGCTAGCTTTTACCGGAGGTTTATTGAGGATTTTTCAAAAATTGCACATCCTTTGTTCAAACTACTCGAGAAGGAATGTAAAATCTATTTCGATGAATCCAGCCTGAAAGCATTTGAGAGTTGAAGGAGAAGTTGGTGTCCGTGCCGATTATTATTATTTGAGCTTATGTGTGATGCTAATGACTTTGTGTGGTATTGGGATATAGAAGGGATAAAATCCTTCACCTTGTTTACTATGCTAGTAAGGCCCTGAATGAAGCTCAGAAGAACTATACCGTAACTGAACATGAGCTTCTTGCGGTGGTGTTAGCATTCGAAAAATTTTGGTCCTATTTGCTTGGTACAAGGGTTATAGTGCATACATACCACTCCTCTTTGAGGTACTTGATGGCAAAGAAGGATGTGAAGCCAAGGTTGATTAGATGGGTATTATTGCTGGAAGAGTTCCATTTCGAGGTGAAAGATAGAAAGGGGACTGAGAATCAAGTGAATTTGTCTAGATTGGAGGATAAAGCTATGCGGGAATTGGGTGAAAAGTCTAAAATTGATGATGCCTTCCCAGATGAACATGTATTCGCCGCTTCTCAGGATTTAATCCCATGGTTCGCAGACTTTGCGAACTATCTGGCAAGTGACTTGGTTCCGTCGGACTTGACTTTCCATCAGAGATAGAAATTCATGCATAATGTGAAAAGTTCTTTTGGGATGATCCTTACTTATACCTGAGTTGTGGCGATGGGATTATTCGTCGTTGTGTAATGGTGGTTAAGATGTTGAGTGTTTTGGAGGCATGTCACTCCTCGCCTGTGGGTGGGTACCATAGTGTTATTGGTACTACTCATAAGATCTTGCAGTATAGGTAGAATTGCCCAACCATTCACCAAGATGCTCATGATTTCACCAATTCATGTGATCGGTGCCAACGAGATGGAGGAATTCGGAGGAGACAAGAACTCCCCTTAAATCCTATTCTGGTGATTGAGTTGTTTGATGTAAGGGACATTGATTTTATGGGACCATTTGTGATTTTTAATGGTATGAAGTATACACTTGTGGTGGTGGACTATGTATCAAAATGGGTGGAAGCAATAGAGCTTCCTAACAATGAAGGAAAGAGTGTCACCTTGTTCTTGAAAAAGAATATCTTCTCCAGATTTGGCACACCTAGGGCCATTATTAGTGATGGTGGCTCTCACTTTTGTAATAAGTTGTTCAAAGGGCTATTGAAGAAATATGGGGTTTGCCATAATGTGGCTACTCCTTACTATCCACAAACTAGCGGGCAAGTTGAGGTGTCCAATCGAGAGATCAAGCAAATTCTGGCAAAAATAGTGAATGCTAATAGAATGGATTGGTCAAGGAGGCTTGATGATGCTCTTTGGGCCTACTGCACTGCATACAAGACTCCCATAGGTATGTATCCATATCAACTTATATATGGGAAGGTCTTTCACTTGCCGGTCGAGTTAGAGCACAAAGCAATGTGGGCAATGAAGAAACTGAAGATGGATTGGACTGAAGCGGCAGAACAAAGACTAAATGGGTTGAATGAGCTTGATGAGCGCCTCAATGCCTATGAAAGTTCATCCATTTACAGAGAGAAGATGAAGAAGTATCACGACCAAAGGATTGAAAAGCGAGAATTTGCAGTTGGTGATTTGGTGCTTCTATTCAACTCTAGGCTACGCTTGTTTTCGGGCAAACTCAAGTCCAAGTGGACAGGACCATTCCTCATCACTAAAGTGTTTTCACATGGAACGGTTGAGTTGGAGAATAAGGAGGGAGCAAAGTTCACAGTCAACGGTCAAAGGATGAAGATCTATCTGGGGCATGTGGAGAGTGTCCATGAAGTGGTTGAGGCCTATCATCTCGATGAAGTTTGAGTAATCAAGGATCATGCCTCGTGCAACGACGTTAAATCAAGCGCTTCTTAGGAGGCAACCCAAGGTGTATCCTCTAGCCAACGATAGGTTTTATTTTCTTTGTAGGAATAGTCAATTTTTATGTTTTTTTTTTTAGTATTATTTCATTCTTGCTTGTGCACTAGTGTTGGCTAGAGATTAGTATAGGGTCCGTGTCTCAAAAGTGTCCAGAAAAACACAAAAAGAATGGCCTAATGGGTGTTACATGTGCAGGGACCAAAACAAAAATCTGCAGAAAATGGCCTCGTGCAAAGGTCTATGGAACGACGGACCGTCGATGGTGTTTGTAGATCACAGGGATGTCTTTTATTGTTTCTAAGTCTAGAATTAATCGACGGTCCCAGTAGACGGCCAGACCTATGGACCGTCGATAGGGTTTCGTCGATCCAAATTACCAGCGACCCGACCCAACCCGACCGATAATATTAAAGGACATAATGGTTCACATTCATTCCCACCTTCACATTCTTTTAAAATTGCCTTCCAAACCCATTTTTCTTCCTTTATTTCATCCTTTATCACCAAAACTCAACCTCCCATATTTGATTTCACTCTCAAATCAAAATCGTTCCAATTCCCAAAACTCTCTTCCCCAAATTCTCTTTTCTCTCTATTGTTCTTCGGATGGTGATAAAGTTCGGGCGCGTGGGATACTCCTTGGAATTTCTCAAGTGCACACAATCAATCCACTTCTCCAAAAGGTATTTCGATGTCTCTAACAAACTTTGAATTCTCGTTCATAGTTTAATTTAGAAATATGGAAGTGGGTCTTGACCTTGTGACTACAATAGGTGAAATTGCATATTAGAACTTTTTTAGTTACGTCCCTTGGGATGATAGAGTGAGCTTGTGTAGCCTTGTAATCTGTATAAAATGTGGGTATTTCTGTAGTTTTGGCAATTCTGACTTAGGGTTTCTTACTGTGGCTGAATTAGAACACAAATTGTTTGAAAACAAAATCCTAAGAATGAAGAATTCATCTTTTGGGTGTTAAATTGCATGTCAAAACTTGAGTGTGTCAAAATTTGTCCAAATAGTGGACCTAGCAAAAAGGCCTGAAGTCTGTCTCAGGCCAACGAGACGAGACACCATCGACCGATCGTCGATTGATCGATGGGCCGTCGATAGGGTCCGTCGACTGCACCAACCTAAAACCGTCCAAGTCTTAAATGACGGAAGTGGACATCGATGGACCGTACTGCACGTCCAATGTTTCCATCAGAGAACTTGTTTTCACTAACTTCTAAAAATAATCTAAGTGTTAGACGACGAAAGTGGACTACATTTCATCGATTGATGGATGAACCGTTCTGCACGTCCATCGTTTCTATATGAGAAGTCTGAATTTTTTCCTAATTGAATAATTCTAAGTGTCATACGATGGACCCCATTGAGGGACCGTCGATTGATCGACGGACCATCGATAGTGCTCGTCGACCTGAATCTGTAGAATAAAACTATGCTATTTTTTTTCAACCTTTCTTCGCCCTCTGTTTCGAGTGTGTAGTAATGTTGCGTTGAGACTAGAAACTGTCCTACATGTACTAATGGCTCCCAAGAAGGATGTTGCCTACGTCACAAGGGGCAAATCCAAGTCGGTTGCCCCATCTCGTCGAATGATTGTAGAGTCCGACAATGAACAAAATCCAGAATATGTCTCTCCGGGTTTCACAACCCCAACTGCAGTTGCACGAGTCACTAGGGGCACCCCCCGGAAGGTGGTTCCCGGCGTAGTCACTGCCTCCCAGTCTGATGAGGAGCGCACACTGACCGATTCACCATCTGGGGCTGACTCAAGCTATCAAGGAGCATCAGGCTCTGAATCTTTTTCTGCCTCAGGATCGGCCTAATCCTCGGGATCAAATGCATCCACTACCTCTGATTCTGCCTCTCAAGGAGCCACTAGGTTGGAGGACCACGACCACCAAGCCTCGTATGGTGAGGATGCTAGTTTAGAGTCTGCATCTGCACCCCGAGCATATGACCCGGCACCTGTTGCTGAGTAACCAAACCCGGTCGTGCGTCGATGGTCAGTACCAGGTATACAGATATGCAAGAATGTTGAATGATAAGGGGGTGATGACCCAGTTGGTTATGGTAGAGTGTTGAGTCCTCACAGGGAGTTTACACACGGTCCCTGAGGTGCACATATTTTTGAACCATCACAAGTTAGACTGGATGTCTCGTAGTCTAGGTAACTACAGCGAGGAGATGGTTAGGAATTTCTACGCCTCTTCCGTAGCTACTCTTTGGGGTTCCATCGACAAGCGGGAGAGGCCTACCAAATAGGACCCGCTCACCTTTATACTCATCCAGGGATGCCGGGTTGATATATATGAGGCCACCATCCGCCGGTTCCTATAGGGACGCACCACTGACACACAATGGGCCCCAACTACTCCAGAATTCGACTACCAGTGGGAGATTGTCAAAAGTGGCGCATCTCAGAGGACCGTTAAGCAGCGAGAGACAGTGAAGAAATGGTTGCCCCAACATCTGGAGATTGATGGTGAGAGGGAAGACTGGGTGTTAGACCCCCGAGGGTTAATTAAGAAGGCCACCCTCACCTTTGTGGCCAAGTTCTTCTAGTTGTTGGTCTGACACCGACTATCACCGACAAATGATGATAATGTCCTTACCTGGGATAGGGCGGTGTTGGTAGCAGCCATGGTGGCGAGGTTGGAGATAGACTTTTCTAAGGTGCTGATCACGGTGATCCATGAGAGGGCTTTCAAGACCTTTACCGCTTAACCCTTTGTTTGTCTTATCTTTCACTTGTGCAGAGATGTCGGAGTGTCAATTTGGAGCCTTGACACACTCCGTAGTCCGGTTGGTACTGTTGATATAGGTCCCACGGAGAGGGCCCAGGATTCAGATGCATCATTTGAGTGAGAACTTGGCAGACACTGTGGAGTTAGCCCAAGGGGCTGGACCTGCTACTTCAGATCCAATTGACACCACCCTGGTTAATTCCACCCATGCAGCTAGTCGGCCCCCCAGCTCATCCCTATCAATGCCCCCATCTGCAGCATTGGTCCCTCTAGCGCGTGTCCAAAAGTTAGAGGCACAGATGGACACCTTGCTCCACCTATGCAGCCTTGGATGCAGAAATATATCGCTGAGGTTGAGGACCGAATAGATAAAAGGTGGCCCAATAGACCGAGCAGAAAATTTAGGCGGTTCACTAGTGCCGTGACGCCTTTAAGCTGTGGGTACTAGCACGCCCAACCCTACCATAGACCTCACTACTCTTCAGGATGCGGCTGCTAGTTTATTGGCTGAAGTAGATGCTATCTTGGATATGACGTGGACTTAGCTGGAGAGTGTGCCCATCGATCTAGTGGAGAATACAGTTCTAGATGCCTTGTTTAAAGGCCATGCTGAGCCTCAGCCTGAGCATCGAGGTCATGCAAAGAGGCACCATTCCATCCGTACTACTGAGACAGGTGATGATGCCCGTGCGAAGAAGAGAGAGAGAGAGGACGAACCTCGAGGCTGCTAGGATGGACTTTAATTCCGTACCGGTGACCGGTGAGAGGAGCACCACTGATGGTACGATGTGGGCACCACTGAGGGGTGACCCAAGTACTGATATTTTGAGTTCTGGGAAATCGGACCTGCCAACATCTTAAGAGATCGTTAGAACTATGCGCCTCAGGTTTGCTTCACCTATGTTACATCCGGGGAGCACCCCCTAGACGTAACCGGCGTCGGCGTCCTCTTTGAGGACTAAGACTAGCCTCTTAGCATTCATCATAACATTCATTGGCTAAATATGTGGAAAAATTAAAACTTTTTTTAACTATATCTAATTGGAGGTTTACATAGACTTCTACATACACATAATAGTATAATATCGAGTATACATAGACCCGTTCGTATAGGAAGCTTACTTAGTCTTCTACTTTTATTTCATACACATATATAAAATAGAATTAGAGTCATAAAATCCTTCACATCTCATAAACCATCTAAAACGATAATACAACATGGGCATAGCCCTACAACAACAAAATTAAGCCACATATAGGCTTTATACAACTTTGTCTTCAAATGAAAGATAGAGTCAACATAAGTGTCATAATAGCTAAACAATCTGTAGGTAGAATATCGGTATCATCCTCGGGAAAATGAGTACCTACCACTTGGATGATAAGAGTATCTAAGCCTTCTTCTCAATCGCCTCGAACCAAATCTCAACGACCGAAACCTACAGTGTTTGGGAAAAAGGGAGAAAATGGGGTTAGTACGCCACATGTACTAAGTATGAGACCATAACAATCAAACATGCTAAAAAAGGACATTTAGTTAAAATCATGCCACTTAAGTTATGCAAAATCAACAACTAGACCAACCAACTAAACATGCTTAACCAAGTCAAAGCAATAATATGCATATCACATATTTGAACCCATAATCTCACATAACCCTAACATCAAGTAATCATATTACAATTATGAATAAGAGTTAATCATATGAACTAGTAAAGAAAGACAACCATACATAACCCCTATAAAGCCACAAGTGCAATGACCAAGTAAAGCCCCATAACCCTACTTAATCAAGTAATCAAACAAGAATCACAAATAGTAACTTACTTCACATAACATAACCTTCATCATACATAAGTTCATACTTTAGTGAATAAGAACCAATTGCATGTCTATAAGCATCATAATCATCATATAAAGTCATTTACCTTTCATAATCATTTACATACATAATATTGACCTCCTAAAGCTTCTATCAAGGCAAACTAGTGCAATACCTAGGTAGAGTCTCATACCCCTACCTAAGCTAAGTCTCACCTCTCAAGACACCTTAGTTAGCCTATACATCATTACTTCATTTTAGTTTAGGGAACACTTGCCTTAACCAACATAGACCACATGAACTAATGTGGAATTCGGTGTCATAATGATGGAAGGTGGTCTACCGGCCAAGGTAATACCTAACGTAAACGTAGCTTTCTAGGTGGATCCACTAGCTAGTCTTCCTATGGGGGCAACATAGTTCAAGAACTAAGAGATAGGAAATTCCCTCTACATACCTCTTGGTAATTGGGGCCTCATGTCATGGGAATCAACGAAATGAGTATCCCTCAATGGGGAGTCAACATCACATATAGGACCAAAGGATAACACTTCCTCTATTGAAAAGCCATTACCTCTCATTGTCAAATTCACTCGGTGCTAAGCTAGTCCCTTATTGAAATGTCTTTAGTCTTTATTTATAAATCATACATATTTTAGGTCATAGGGTCTAGCCCTTGTATAATCATCATCATAATAGCTCAATAGGAATTGTATGAGTAAAAGCCTTTCATCACAACTCTCATAAGTAAGGTTAGCACTTTATAGCCTTCCAACAATAAACCACATTTGGCAATCATCATCACCCTTATTACTTTACATCTTAATCAACCTCACAACCATACCAAGACATTTCAATTCAACATCATACCAACCTATAAATCCTATACAAACATGCTCCAATACAATCATCATGACTTAACCACAATTAACCATAATTGAAACAAAGGATAAAGTCACAAGACTTACCAAGTCTTCTTCACAATTTCACCTTAATCAAGGGCTTACCATCAACCCTTACTTCAACCCAATTAGTTCATCAAATCACCACAATTCAATAACCAAAGTAATCACAAGTATAGAATAGTCACTACTTCACAATTCAATAGTAGATCAAAGCTTAGGATTTAGTCAATTCATCATACCCTAGATCACCTATCAAGAACTAGCATGAAAGACTAATTATCATCCTAATTGGTTCATAAACAACATATAAACATCATATACAAGTGATTCAATCCCTAAACAAGTCAATTGAATGAACAATTTACAATCTAAGTCAAGAACACAACCTAGGGTTAAGGACTTGGAAACATATTCTTCAATTTAGGCAAGACCATCATCAATTACTCCAATTAAGTCAGAATACATGTTAATAAACACATGTTATCCTAAAATAAACATCAACAACTCAATCCATAACATCAATTTCGGAATTGGATGAAACCCATTAGAAATCACTAACTTTTGAAATCAATTTGGATGAACCCTTTGAAGAAAGAGGTATCAAAGGTGAAGAGATCCCATACCTTATTGTCTCGATGAGAAATTGAAGATGAATACAACCTTTTCCATCCCCCAATCACCTCATATACCTAGCTTCAATGGAGTCTTCCAATAGAGAGAGAAAGTAGAGAGAAGGTAGAGAGATTTGTTTTAGAGTTGTGTAAGATTAATGAGGGTTGGGAGTATTTATATTGGGTATTAAATAAAATTAATTGAACTCCCTTAACTCCTAATTAAACCACCTAACCCTCTAACTAATTAAATGAAACCATCTGAAATTAGACAGCAAACTCGACCCTCACAGATGAAACCCCGAATGACGGGCCGTCTGTGAGTCGACAGTCTCTACCCCTCTCGTCCTGCACTCATTCGTTGAGTTCAGAGACTGTGCAGGTGAGGCGATTCCTCAACATGTCTAAGTATGGGACAACGGAGGCATCTATGCCCCGTTTGTCCACACACGGCCCGTCTTCCTTGCCGTCGATTGCACACTGTCATGCAGTGTTGCTTCTAACACTAGGGTCCTTCTCAAGGGCCCTTGGTTGGTCCTTGGGGAGTCGTACCTGGACGTTTCAACCTTGAAACATCCCTAACATGTGTTACACATACTTTTACCAGATTTTAAATTTCGACTCTTAAAAACTAGTCAAGTAGGCCAATGCACACTAGCACCTCTATGGACCAACTTTCGGACGTCTTGGACGTTCTTAAACATTTTGGTTCCAAAACTTTCTAAGTGACCTATTTTCATGAAAATAACCTTAAAACAGTGTCTAGACTTCCTGACACCTATGTTAGGCTTAACGATACGTCTTACATTTTTGAAATGTTACAACCTACCACCCTATACTTATGATTTATTTATGCATTGGGGACAATGGCATGTTATTTTTGTTGGGGGTGGGGTAAATGGAAAGTGAGTGTTTGATACGCTCAAATTTACTTCTCAAATAAGAAGTAAAGCGGTCGTATCAAGTAAAGAACCCAACTAATGAGGTTGAGATCGATCCCACAAGGAAAATAGTTCAGACTTAACTTTATTCTATTATTACTATTATTTAGCCAACTATTTTCCGAGAAATCAATAGACAAAAAGGGGGGTTTTATTTCTAAATTAATGAAAATGATTTAACTAAATAAAAATAAACAACTAACAGATTCAGCTTTCGAAGTTTAATCAAATTATAAAAGTAACTAGGGCTTTAGTGTTCCCCACAGGTTCCTAACTTGGCAAATCTAACTATAACAATTCTATCCTGATATCTTGCATGTAAAGTGATAAGTTACGTATCTCTAAATCCTTGGTCCGGCATCTAGAGAATTTCACTCCGCACCTTGGTCCGGCTACGTGTGTTGCTATACTAACCCTTATCTTTACCTCATATTAAACATCGTATTCGGTATTTGACTAAGTTATTAACTCGTACCAACCAATACTAGCCTATTAGATAGTCTACACTAAATCTATGTTGACAATTCTTTTCCTATTATCTACCTCCTTGGTTCGGCAAGTAGCATTAAGGCGAGTTCTAACGTTGGCCATCCGTTAAAAAGACTTCTACACGAAAGAATTATCAATACATGCAAGACACCACTCTAGAATTGTTATTTAAGTTAGATTTTTACCTTGTTATTCACCCATGGTTCCCACAACCCTAGCTATGAGGTTTAGTTACCCATGTTCATAATTACACAATTCATATTGTTAATGGAAGAATTCATGCACTTACTTTTAGGAAAATGAATAGTTTCCCAGAATTTAACTTGATTAATCAACAAAATCACCAACAATCAATTCCCTAAAAAGTATCTTAATTTCCAAAATCGAGAGTTCAATACTATAATAGAAGAACTAAAAACTAAAAATTATCCAGAAAGTCTAACCCCAAAAACGAGATTTTTCCAACTATTTATAATAAAAACAAAATCTAATCAAATAAGGATTCTATTTACTAAAAATCTGTCCAAACACGTCTGGGTCGACGGACCACGTGACGGACCGTCATAGCCTCCGTCGTCCCATACTTCACACATTCTTCTGTTGCTTTCTTCAATCCCCTCGATGGACAGGTATGACGGACCGTTTCAAGCACGACGGTCCGTCGAGGGTCTTCGTTCCAAAATACTTGAACTTCTTGGAATTTGGGTACTGGGACTACTTCTCTGATCATCACGACGAACAAGCAGGACGGACCGTCGTGACTATGACGGTCCGTCATGAACTTCCGTAATCCCACACTTGGTCAGACTTCCCCATTTTCCTTCAGCACTTTCTCCCTTCACTACGATGCCACCTACGGACCGTCACATCCTCGACGGACCGTCATGGATTCCGTAGGTGGTCTTTTCTGCATTTCTTTCTCAAAAACTCCCGCGTTCATCCTTGGACAGATTTTCTGCAAACAAAGAGAAACTTACATAAAAATCAACACAAAAAGGCTTTCGACACACACTAAACTTAAGGAAAAAGCATTAGAAATACCGTGCAACCACGGTACATCAACACCCTCAACTTAAATTCATTGTTTGTCCTCAAGCGACGCACTCTGACTCACTACAAAATCTTTGTACAAAAGTATCCATATTTTAACTTCCACAATCATTTGGCTATCAATCCCGATTATTCTCATTATGTTCATGCATGGTATCACTATTAGGCATTGACTTGTGTAGAATCAAACCATGACCCAGACTCAGTACGCAATGATACCTATCCTCTTCAATTTTTCACGGAGATGCTACTATTTCTGGTATTGCAACTCCTGTCCTCACTTCAAATAACATCCTCATTTTTCACACAATGATTTTAGTTTGAGTATAAGGATCACTTTTCGACACTCACTCTCAGAACAAATTCACAACTCATTTATACATATTGCCATAGGCTTGCCCTTATTTTCACTACTTCAAGTTCGCCATACAACTCTTAGGATCACAATAGGACTTTTTTAGATTGTAACATAGGCTTAGGGTCAGGTAGGGTGTATTTAGGTATACTTTAGTGACTTGTTGCCCTCCTTGACATATCGGCTAAATGAACCACCTTGTTATCATTTTATTTTACCCTATTACTCAATTTTGTTTTCACTTTGCTGTTTTCCCTTTCTTATCCTTATGTGTAAGTGACTTTTCTCTTTTCTTGTGTTTATTTTGCTTTTTATTCATTTTTTTTAGTCACTTCTATTTTATTCTTTCTTTCTCTTCATTCTTTCAACCCCACTTTCCGGGGTTTTCCTTATAACAGCCACCCTCAACTCATGATCTTGCCATGAGTCAAGGTTCACAATACCAATGGTTGGGTCAGGGCCAAAACAAGGTTGCTTTCTGCATTAGCCACCCTCAACTTATGCTTTTAGTATAAACTGAGGTGCACATGTCCAAGGAGGGACCAGGGCCAACACATTGTTCCTAGAGAAGATCATTTGGGGTGAAAAAGAAAGGTCTATTTTAAGCTCAATTCATTTGGATCAAAAAGGGATTAACTTCATTTGGTTTTCTGTTATTTTTAGGCTCAAGATTGACTATTTCGAACAAGGGCCTATGATTATTTCCTAATTGATTGTTTTGACTCACTTTTAGTAGGACTAACAGGCAAGTTCTAGCTCAGTATTGATGGTGGACATTCGAATTCACCTCACACTCACTTGACATTCCTTGCATTCCCAGATTATTAGACACCTAGTTCAAGTCTTAGATTCAGGATCATGCAGTAGTGTATCTTTATTTCATGTTTCAAACCACACAATTATCACTACTATGCCTAGTCATGCATCATTTTGATTATCGAGATATCATATTTATTTTAGCCATCATGCTTCAGATTTATACTATGTACATAAGATATGACATGCCGGTTCAACAATAAAAGTAATCAGTCTCTTGGGGAAAAAGAACACAGGCAAGAAAACCCCAAAAGAGGATCGTGAACTTGGGCTACTCAGAATTCACCCAAGTACTCACGTTCCATTTACCCCACCCCCAACAAAAATATATGCAATTGTCCCCAATGCATAGAAAAGCTAAACTACTCGAAAGGCAAGTGAAGCAAACCTGAGAGGCTAAGCGCCGGCGATCAACAAGCTGGTTGGTCCGGTTCACCGGAACCAACTCCCTGCGTAGTCTGGACATCCTCAGTAATGTCCTAAGCATTAACTGCACCATCAGTAGTGCCTCCCACAGAATTGACAATCTTGGAGCTAGACGCTTCGGCAGCTAACTCTACAACCCTCAGCTTACGGGCCTCCTCAGCAGCAATCGAGGCTCTCCTCGCAGCCTCCATCTCACGGCGCTCCTTCTTCCTCGCCCTAGCCTCATCCTCCTCTCGACCCCTGCGTCTCTTGGCATGCTCTCGTGGGGGAGGTGGTGGAACATCAGAAGTGGCAAAAAGAGCAGCCATCACTGTGTCATCAGCAGGCTCTGCAGAAGGGGCCTCAGACTCAGGTACCCTCGCCTCTAGGATCGTATCAAGATCAGCCCGCAGACTCTCAACCGTAGCCTGAAGGGTCGACATGTCCGCCGGAGGTGCTGGTCGGGCTAGCACTCGCAACTCAAAAGCGTCTAACCGCTGATGTACTTCTGCGATCTTCCTCTCTGTGTGCTGTGCCATCTTGCGCTCCATGCGCTCCTCTGCCTTAGCAATAGTCCTCTGCATCCAAGGCTGGATGTGATGCAGAAGTGTAGCCATCTGTGCCTCGAGTTTCTGGACCCTAGCAAGTGGGACCAGAGTGGCGGAAGGAGCCGAGCGAGAGGAGCTTGGGGCAGTGCTACTACCCGGGATAGACTCGACCGGGGTAGTGTCAGTGTATGCAAAAGCAGCCTGGGAAGCCGCATGAGCATACTCTATGGTATCGGCCAGGTTCTCACCGAGTGGGACCACCTCTGGGCGGGGCCCTCTGCATGGGGCCAACTCATTGGCCTCATCCCTGATGAGGCCGATGTCAACATTTCCTTGTGGGGTCCTGAGCTGGTCAATGTGCCAAATGGGCACACCTGCAGATCTGCACAAAGAGAAAATCATGCAAAGAAAAGGGTAAGTGGTGGTGATCTTGAAAGCCCTCTCATGCATGACCGCTTGGAGAAGCCAAGCGAAATCGACCTCGAACCCTGCCATCACGGCAGCCATCAGAACAGCACGATCCCATGTGACTATATTATCAGCAGCAGTGGGGGAGAGACAATGGCGGACTATCAACCAAAGAAACTTGGCCGTAAAGGTCAAGTTGGCCTTCCTGATGGCTCCGTTCGGCTCCGTCACCCAATCCGCAGCCTCTCCATCAATAGACAAGTGCTTGGCCATCCACCTCTTGGTGGTCTCTCTCAGCGAAGGCTCGCGTAAGAACCGGCCCTCTTTAACAATTTGCCACCGGTAGTCGAACTCGGCGGTGAGAGGTGTCCTGGTGATGTCAACATCCGTGCCATACAGATATCAGCGGATGGCTGGTAGGGAGATGTCAACCTGTATGTCGCGTACTCGGACATGCTCAAGTGGGGCCTGTTTGGCGGGGGCAGACCGCCTATCAATATGTGATCGGAGAGTGGCCACATAAGAGGCATAGAACTCTCGAACTAACTCCTCACTGTAGCGGCCCAAAGAACGAGCCGTCTACTCCAGCCGGTGTCTGGTGAAAAGAGTGTGAATATCTGGCATGGTGGGGAGACTTCCCATGAGGACCCGCCTCTCCAGTGTAAGGGTCCGTGTCATGACGCCTTTGTCATTGAGAACCTTGGCGTCTAAGTATACTTTGTACTGCCCGTCGACACACCACTGGTTGGGCTGATCGGTGACCGGGGCAGGGACTCCAGTTGGTGAGCCAGGGGTGGAGTCAGTGCTGTCAGCCTCATCATCCGAGGCAGACTGTGTAGCTGTGGCGGGGGCAGAGGCTTCTGCAGACCCGGAGGCTTCCTCTGACCACGAAACTTCTAAGGAGCCAGATGCTCCTTCGTCTTGGGCAGCTGACCCAGAAGGTGTGCCGGTCAGTGTGCGCTCCTTATCAGACTGGGAGGCAGTGACTACGCTGGGCGCCACCTTCTTGGGCATGGCTCTCGGTACACGTGGAGCTCGTGCTGTAGTAGTAGTGCTTGAGGGCACGTACTCTGGATCATGCTCATCATCAGAGCCTATCACCAATCGGGCAGACGGGGCGACAGATTTAGAACATCCACGTGCGTAAACGCGATCTTGTTTAGGTGCCATGAGAGGTAGTACCTGTAACGAATCAGCATTAGTACTAGAAGGATGAAATATGACAAGAAAAAGTGAGACAATAATACACAGAAATTCAAACCAGTGATAACAGCTCTGAAGTAGCAGTAAGGCACGACGGACTTGGTGACGGCCCATCGTGCATATGACGGACTGTCCTGTGGTCCGTCATGTAATACTTAGAACTAAAAAGTATCAGAAGGAAGATAATTGACTGATACGACGGTTGTGTAGGACGGACCGTCATGGGTATGACGGTCCATCACATGTGTCCGTCAGTGGACACTTAGAAAAAGTGTGGAGACCCTTAAGACAGGGGTCTCTGACTGATACGACGATTGTGCAGGATGGACCGTCGTGGGTATGATGGTCCGTCACATATGTCCGTCAGTGGACACTTAGAAAAAGTGTGAAGACCCTTAGGACAGGGGTCTCTGACCGATACGACGGTTTTGCAGGACGGACCATCGTGGGTATGACGGTCCGTCAGTGGACACTTAGAAAAAGTGTGGAGACCCTTAGGACAGGGGTCTCTGACCGTCACGACGGTTATGCAGGACGAACCATCATGGGTATGATGGTCCGTCACATGTGTCCGTCAGTGGACACTTAGTAAAAGTGTGGAGACCCTTAGGACAGGGGTCTCTGACCGTCACGACGGTTGTGAAGGATGGACCGGCGTGGGTATGACGGTCCGTAACATATGTCCGTCAGTGGACACTTAGAAAAAGTGTTGAGATCCTTAGGATAGAGGTCTCTGACCGTCACGACGGTTGTGCAGGACGGACCGTCGTGGGTATGACGAACCGTCGTGGGTATGACGGACCGTCACATGTGTCCGTCAGTGGACACTTAGAAAAAGTGTTGAGACCCTTAGGACAGGGGTCTCTGACCGTCACGACGGTTGTGCAGGACGGACCGTCGTTGGTACGACGGTCCGTCATCGGGTTTTTGAGCTGTCATTCAGAGACAGAACTGGGGATGCCACTTTCACCCCATGTGATTCATACCTAAAGACCCAACATTTATCTAATGCTCTTTAACCTAAATACCTATCAAATTTTCAAGTCTAAAGCCATAATTACTCTAGTTTTATCCAGGTATTTTGTAGAGTTAATAACCTAAGTTAGACAATATCTATTCAAAGAGCAAAGGCCCATATGCTAATAGTAAAGAAAAAAACAAATAAAAAGAAAGAAGAGTAAATGGGTAGAGTTTCAGAAACACATACCTTGGAAGAGGAGAAAACAATACGAAAGTGATGGCACCCAATCGAGAAAACTGAGAAGCACAGCAGCAGACTCCGACCAAGAAGGGAGATTTGGGATGGAAAATGGGAGAATGTGGGGAATTTGGGTAGAGAAAGAAGTTGAAAGGGGAATAAATGGGGGAAAGAGGGAAATAAAAACTGATTAATGAAGGGGTGGGGGGTTTAAAACGTTTAAAAACTTTTAAAATTCTTTAGCTGGGTCGGGTCGGGTAGCCGGGTAATGAAGTGACGAAACCCCGATGACGGTCCGTCGAAGATGTGATGGTCCGTCATGGTGTCCGTCGTATGTGCCCTAATTCTAAAAAAAACTAAAGAGCGTACCTGGAACGACGGAGTCATGCGACGGTCCATCACAGGCGTGACGGTCCGTCGATGTATCCGTCAGTGAATGTGGCAGAGTAATTTTTCTGCAGAACTTCCTGGAGATGTGCTACCTGAAAATTTATAACCCATTAATAGAAAATGCTACCGTTACTGGAAAGAAAAAAAAAACTATAAAGTGGTTAGATGATAAATATTGGGTTGCCTCCCAACCAGCGCCTGATTTAACGTCGCGGCATGACTGAGGACACTCGATTACTCAGACTTCATCAAAATCATATGCCTCAATCACCTTATTCGCCGATTCTGCATGACCTATATAGATTTTGAGATGTTGTCCGTTCACCTTAAACCGCACACCTTCCTTTTTCTCCAACTCAACCGCTCCATGAGGGAATAGTTGGGTGATCAAGTAAGGGCCAGTCCATTTGGACTTTAGCTTGCCCGGAAATAAGCGCAATCTAGAGTTGAATAAAAGCACCGAATCCCCAATCATAAACTCTCGTTTCTCGATTTTTAGGTCATGGTACTTCTTCATCTTTTCTTTGTAGAGGGCTGAGCTTTCATAAGCCTTTAGGCGAAATTCATCAAGTTCATTTAACCCATTTAACCGTTGTTTTGCAGCTTCGTTCCAGTCCATTTTTAACTTCTTCATAGCCCACATAGCTTTATGCTCTAATTCAACCGGAAGATGACATGCTTTCCCATATACTAGTTGGTATGGGGACATACCTATGGGAGTCTTATACGCTGTCCGGTAAGCCCAAAGAGCATCATCAAGCCTCCTTGACCAATCTGTTCTACTAGCGTTCACTGTTTTTGACAAAATCTGTTTGATCTCCCTATTTGATAATTCAACTTGCCCACTAGTTTGAGGATGGTAAGGAGTGGCAACATTATGGAGAACCTCATATTTCTCCAATAATCCCTTGAACAATTTGTTGCAAAAGTGGGATCCCCCATCACTAATAATTGCCCGTGGGGTACCAAATTGAGAGAATATATTCTTTTTCAAAAATGCAGTGACACTCTTCCCCTCATTGTTTGCGAGGGCGATGGCTTCCACCCACTTAGATACATAATCAACTGCTACTAAAATATACTTCATTCCATGAGAACTCACAAACGGACCCATGAAGTCAATACCCCAAACATCAAATAACTCAATCACAAGAATGGGGTTTAGAGGGAGCTCTTGCTTTCTTGAAATGCCTCCATCTCTTTGGCATCTATCACATGCTTTGGTGAACTCATGAGCATCTTGATGAATAGTTGGCTAATAGTAACCACATTGTAAGATCTTATGAGCAGTCCGGACACCACTATGATGTCCACCAAAGGGTGAGGAATGGCATGCCTCTAAAACACTCAACATCTCAACTTCTGGCACACAACGCCGAATGAGCCCATCAGCACAGCTCCTGTATAAGTATGGTTCATCCCAAAAGAACTTCTTCACATCGTACATGAACGTTTTCCTTTGATGAAAAGACAAGTCTGATGGAATAATATCACTAGCTAAGTAGTTTGCAAAATCTGCGAACCATGGAATCAGGTCTTGTGAGGCAGCCAATACATGCTCATCGGGGAACGTGTCATCAATATCAGTCTTATCCCCCAACTCTCTCATAGCTTCATCTTCTAAATGGGACAAGTGATCAGCAACTTGATTTTCGGTCCTTTTTCTATCCCTTACATCAAAGTCAAATTCTTGCAGTAGTAATACCCAACTAATTAACATCGATTTCGCATCCTTCTTTGCCATCAAATATCTCAGGGCTGAATGGTCAGTATGCACTATAACTCTAGTACCTAGCAAATAGGAGCAAAATTTTTCAAAAGCAAATACTACGGCAAGGAGCTCTTGTTCAGTTACTGTATAGTTCTTCTGAGCTTCATTGAGGGCTTTACTAGCATAGTAAATGGGATGAAGGATTTTGTATCTTCTTTGTCCCAATACCACACCAAGGGAAACCCCACTCGCATCACACATCACCTCAAATGGACTGCTCCAATTCGGAGAAATAATGATAGGTGTAGATACCAGTTTTCTTTGAGATCGCCGAATGCATTAAGACAGGATTCATCAAAAGAAAATAAACAATCTCTCTCCAACAGTTTGCACAATGGATGTGCAATTTTTGAGAAATCTTTTATGAATCTCCTGTAAAAACCTGCATGCCCAAGAAAGCTTCTCACACCTTTTACAGAGATAGGTGGAGGAAGTCTCTCTATCACCTCGACTTTGGCTCGATCAACTTCTATGCCATTTTCTGAAATACGATGGCCCAAAACAATACCTTCTTTGACCATAAAGTGGCATTTTTCCCAATTGAGAACTAAATTGCAGTCTTCACATCTCTTAAGAACTTCAGATAAATGGCTCAAACATTGCTCGAATGATTCACCAACTACAGAAAAGTCATCCATAAAAACCTCAATAGTATCTTCGACCATGTCAGAGAATATTGACATCATACATCTCTGAAATGTGGCGGGTGCATTGCAAAGCCCAAATGGCATTCTCTTGAACGCAAAGGTCCCATATGGACAAGCAAAAGTGGTCTTCTCTTGATCTTCTGGTGCAATAGAAATCTGATTATACCCTGAATAACCATCAAGAAAACAGTACCACCCTTTTCCAGCGAGTCTATCCAACATCTGATCCATGAAGGGCATGGGAAAATGGTCCTTTTCGGTCCATGCATTTAATTTCCGGTAATCCATACACACCCTCCATCAAGTCACCGGCCTCATTGGAACAAGTTCATTCTTATCATTGGGAACCAAAGTCATTCCCCCTTTCTTAGGTACACACTGAACAGGGCATACCCAACTACTATCGGCGATCGGATATATTACTCCAGCATCCAACCATTTTATGATTTCCTTCTTCACGACCTCTTGCATAGGTGGATTTAAGCGTCTTTGGTGCTCAATACTTGGCTTATGATCGGGCATGAGTTGGATTTTATGAGAACAAATACCAGGAAGGATCCCAATAATGTCCGCAATGGCCCACCCAATAGCTCTTTTGAACCTTTTTAGTACTTTGACCAAACTCTCTACTTGTTGTTTATTCAGATCTGATGCAATGATTACCGGCAATGTGTCACCGTTTCCTAATAATTCATACCTGAGATGAGGTGGGAGAGCTTTTAGTTCTAGCTTTGGAGCCTCCTCTATAGATGGTTTAGCGGGTGGAGACTCGCGATTCTTCATGTCTAGCTCATATTTCGTCGGTTTAAACCGAACATTACCACGATCAAGAGCAACGATTAATAACCCATATTCTTCAATGCATTCATTATCAAAATTCATTATCACTGCCACCAGTGCTTCTACACCTAGACGTTCTTCTATTTGTGTCTCGGGTGATTCACCAACTTTGTAGGATATGGCAGATACCGATTGGAGCTCACCACTCTGCCGCATGGACCTACAAATGTTGAAAGTCACTTCTTCATTGTTCAATCGAAATTTCATCTGCCCCTTTTCCATATCAACTAAGGCTCTACCCGTAGCAAGGAATGGCCTCCCAAGAATAATAGGCACCTCAAAATCGACTTCACAATCAAGAATAACAAAATCTGTCGAAAATATGAACGACTCCACTTTTACTAGCACATCATGGAGTATCCATATAGGTCTTTTTACTGTTCTATCGGCCATCAGTAGCCGCATTGCAGTGGGCTTTGGGTCACCCAAACCCAACTTCTTGTAAATCAAGAGGGTCATGAGATTTATGCTTGCCCCCAGATCACATAATGCTTTCGCAAAATGTAATAACCCGATTGTACAAGGAATAGTGAATGCACCCGGATCTTCTTTCTTTTGCACTAAAGACCTTGTAGCAATAGCACTACAATGCTGCATTCTGTCATCATCCTCAAAAGTGACCGATCTTTTCTTTGTAACCAAATCTTTCATAAACATGGCATAACCGGGCATTTGTTCAAGAGCTTCTACCAAAGGGACATTGATAGAAAGTTACTTCAACATTGTTATAAAACGCCGATATTTACCATCCTCGGTCTTTTTCACTAATCTTTGAGGAAAGAGGGGGGGTCTAGGCATGGGAGTTACCTTTTTAGGCGCTTCAGTATCTTTTTCAGTGTTATCTTCTACTTCATCACTAACCTCTATCACTTTGTCATTATCTCTCATCACCTTTTCCACAATAGACGTCATAGGTGGGTCAATAGTTTGTTTACCACCACGAGTAGTAATTGCCATACAGTGTCCATTATTTTTCGGATTTTGGACAGTGTTTCTAGGAAGAGTGCACGGTTGCCGTGTCTTCACAGTTGCAGATAATTGAGCCATTTGCAATTCAAGCTGCTTAATTGATATGGCATGTGTATCGACTTTCTGTCCAATACCCGCTACATCACTCCTTAACTCTTTGGTGTGCTCATCACTCACATCGAACCTCCTCATCATCTTGTGCAACATATCCTCAACTCGCGCCATACTACCTCCACCATCCATAGGAGCAACTTCACGATTTTGAGGAGGAACATAGGGCCCACTCCTATCATTTCTGTTACCATAGTTACCCCTGTTGAAGTTGTTGTCGCGGTTGTAATTTCCATCACGAACATA
This sequence comes from Solanum sitiens, assembly GCA_016801875.1. Classification (NCBI taxonomy): domain Eukaryota; kingdom Viridiplantae; phylum Streptophyta; class Magnoliopsida; order Solanales; family Solanaceae; genus Solanum; species Solanum sitiens. The sequence continues at coordinate 1,208,349 of JABWTJ010000016.1, read as the reverse complement.
ATTACCCTCACGGTTGTAGTTACCATAGTTCCGACCTTAATTCCCTTGACCTTGGCGCCAATTCTCCTGATTGGAGCCTTGGGCATTCGGTCGGAAACCCCCCGTCTGATCATTTACTGCATAGGAATCTTCCTCATAATAATATTCATCAGTTGGTGGTGGTGGTTTAGACAAGTAGTTCACTGCGTTTATCTTTTCGGCACCCCCAGTGACATGTTTTAACACCAACCCAAGCTCAGTTCTCATCTGCGCCATCTCTTCACGAATTTCATCTGTGGCTGGGTTGTGTGTGGATTGCACTGCAAAAGTATTTCTCCCCGTATCTAACTTCCTAGTACTCCATGCTTTATTATTCCGGGAGATTTTCTCTAATTTTTCGGCAATTTCAGCATAAGGACACTCCCCATAAGAACCACCTGCTATAGTATCCAATACCGCTTTATTATTATCATCCTGTCCCCGGTAGAAGTATTCTTTCAGTGACTCATCATCTATGCGGTGATTGGGGACACTTCTCAAAAATGAAGTGAACCTATCCCAAGAACTACTAACTGACTCTCCTGGTAGTGCCACAAAGTTGTTCACTCTGTCTTTGTGATTTAGTTTCTTGGAGACCGGGTAGTAACGTGCTAAGAAAACGTCCCTTAGTTGGTTCCAAGTGAAAATTGAGTTATAAGGGAGCTCAGTGAACCAAATAGCAGCCTCTCCCGTCAGTGAGAGAGGAAATACTCTTAGCCCTATTACATCCAAATTCAAATCAGGCCTCCCTACACAGCTTTTACACACTGCCCTCACCTTAGCTATATGGGCATTTGGGTCCTCAGACGGTAGTCCTGAAAACAAACCTCTAGCCGTGAGCATTTGCATTAGACTACTAGTGACTACAAAGGTGTGACCTTCTGGTAGAGGGGGCAAGACAAGTGGCCCATCAGAATCTGCAATATTATCATAACCTCTGTAGTATTCTTGAGGACGTGGAGCAGGATTTTGTCCCCTTTGTGCACCTTGACCAGGATTCTCAGGTAATAATCGACCATGAGCATCAACCGGAGCTGGGATGTTCTGGTTTGGATCATCATCATTTATACCCAAATTTCGATTCATATTGCGTAGTGTACGCTCTAACTCGTGATCGTAGGGAAACAAGGGTTCTCTTCCTCTCCGTGTATTTGGCATACAAGGACGTTATTTCTGAAAAAAAATCAAAAACAACAGAAAAAGTAAAATCAGGAAAATATTGACTAAACTTTAGTAATAAGTTTAAGTTAATCTAAAAGCTACTTTCCCCGGCAGCGGCGCCAAAATTTGATACGCTCAAATTTACTTCTCAAATAAGAAGTAAAGCGGTCGTATCAAGTAAAAAACCCAACTAATGAGGTTGAGATCGATCCCACAAGGAAAATAGTTCAGACTTAACTTTATTCTATTATTACTATTATTTAGCCAACTATTTTCCGAGAAATCAATAGACAAAAAGGGGGGTTTTATTTCTAAATTAATGAAAATAATTTAACTAAATAAAAATAAACAACTAACAGATTCAGCTTTCGAAGTTTAATCAAATTATAAAAGTAACTAGGGCTTTAGTGTTCCCCACAGGTTCCTAACTTGGCAAATCTAACTATAACAATTCTATCCTGATATCTTGCATGTAAAGTGATAAGTTACGTATCTCTAAATCCTTGGTCCGGCATCTAGAGAATTTCACTCCGCACCTTGGTCGGCTACGTGTGTTGCTATACTAACCCTTATCTTTACCTCATATTAAACATCGTATTCGGTATTTGACTAATCTATTAACTCGTACCAACCAATACTAGCCTATTAGATAGTCTACACTAAATCTATGTTGATAATTCTTTTCCTATTATCTACCTCCTTGGTCCGGCAAGTAGCATTAAGGCGAGTTCTAACGTTGGCCATCCGTTAAAAAGACTTCTACACGAAAGAATTATCAATACATGCAAGACACCACTCTAGAATTGTTATTTAAGTTAGATTTTTACCTTGTTATTCACCCATGGTTCCCACAACCCTAGCTATGAGGTTTAGTTACCCATGTTCATAATTACACAATTCATATTGTTAATGGAAGAATTCATGCACTTACTTTTAGGAAAACGAATAGTTTCCCAGAATTTAACTTGATTAATCAACAAAATCACCAACAAGCAATTCCCGAAAAAGTATCTTAATTCCCAAAATCGAGAGTTCAATACTATAATAGAAGAACTAAAAACTAAAAATTATCCAGAAAGTCTAACCCCAAAAACGAGGTTTTTCCAACTATTTATAATAAAAACAAAATCTAATCAAATAAGGATTCTATTTACTAAAAATCTGTCCAAACGCGTCTGGGTCAACGGACCACGTGACGGACCGTCATGGACATGACGGACCGTCACAGCCTCCGTCGTCTCATACTCCACACATTCTTCTGTTGATTTCTTAAATCCCCTCGACGGACAGGTATGACGGACCGTTTCAAGCACGACGGTCCGTCGAGGGTCTTCGTTCCAAAATACTTGAACTTCTTGGAATTTGGGTACTGGGACTACTTCTCTGATCATCACGATGAACAAGCAAGATGGACCGTCGTGACTATGACGGTCCGTCATGAACTTCCGTAATCCCACACTTGGTCAGACTTCCCCATTTTCCTTCAGCACTTTCTCCCTTCACTACGAAGCCACCTACGGTCCGTCACAGCCTTGACGGACCGTCATGGATTCCGTAGGTGGTCTTTTCTGCATTTCTTTCTCAAAAACTCCCGCTTTCATCCTTGGACAGATTTTCTGCAAACAAAGAGAAACTTACATAAAAATCAACACAAAAAGGCTTTCGACACACACTAAACTTAAGGAAAAAGCATTAGAAATACCGTGCAACCACGGTACATCAGTGTTTGGGTGAAGTCTAAGTAGCCCAACTCACAGTCCTCTCTTGGGTTTTCTTGCCTGTGTTCTTTTCCCTAAGAGACTGATTAATTTTCTATTGAACCGGCATGTTGTAATTTGTACAAAGTATAAAAGCATGAAATATGAAGCATGATGGCTTATAAAATGATACCCCGTCCTGGACAGTGCTTGCATGATATAGTTGAAAATAAGTTGAATGTGTTGGCTTGAAGAATGACATAAATAGGCACCTTCTGCATTACCTTCAACTAGAACCTAAACTGGGAAATCTGATGATCTAATAGTGTAATATTGTGCCAAGAGAGTGTGAATCTGTGTTAGAAGCAAGGAAGTGATCATAGGTCGTCGTTTGAAATAGCCCATCTTTAGCCTAAATGAATTTGACCCAATGAAATAATTGTCCCTTTTGTTCCAAATGCGTTGAGCCTGTAGTAGACCAATTTTTTTTGATTCACCATCTCACCTTCCCAAAGTCTAATAATTTGGCCCCAGTCCATCCTTGGACATGTGCACCTCGACTTAGGCCAAAAGCCTTAGTTGAGGGTGGCTAATGGAAAAAGTGATCTCGTCTTGTCCCTGACCCGACTTCGGGTATTGTGTACCTCAACTAATGGAAAATTCATGAGTTGAGGGTGGCTATTTTGAGTGAGGACCCAAAAATGGGTATGAAAAGAGTTGGATGTTGAAAAGAAAAGAGAAAGTGAGTTAAAAATGTGACTTGGTGAAATTATAAATCGATTCAAAAGAAAAAGAAAAAAAGAAAAAAAAATGAAAGAAAAGAGTTTGAAGAGAAAAATATGCAAAAGAAGTAAGAGTCACATCCAAAAAAAGAGATAAAAAGGGGAGGAAGGCAAAGATGAAAAGAAAAGAGAAATAGGGCGTCAAAGACAATGAAAAGAGGTAGGAAGTTTAGCGGTAATGTCAAAGAGGGCAAAAAGTAACTAAAAATGTACCCAAATGTACCATACCTGACCCTGAGCCTATGTTACAAGCCAAGAAAGTACTACCGTGATCCTAGAGTCTAATGTGGTGAACCTAAGTAGTGAAAATAAGTGCAAGCCTATGGCAACGAGTACTAATTGTATTTGAAATTGTTTTTGAGCGTAGTGTTGAAGAAAGATCCTTGTACCCAAACTTAAAATCACTAAGTGAAAATATGAGGATTTCTTTTGAAATGAGGGAACTAGTGGCAGTGAAGGAAAGTTGGTACCTTGGTGAGAGGCAAAACAGTAGAGGTTTTTGTGCATGGTGAGTTTGTGTCATGATGTGATCCACATGAGTTAGTTTGTCAAACCTAAGAGCGTAAGCCTACACCAAATCAAAGAAAGAGTCGGGATTGATAGCCATGTGAATGCGAAAGCTTAAAAGAGTATACTTGTATTGATTCATAGTGCATCGCTTGAGGACAAACAACGAATTTAATTTGAGGGTGTTGATGTACCATGGTTTCACGGTGCTTTCAATGCATTTTACTTAAGATTTTTGTGTTTCTAGAGCCTTATTGTCGTAGTTTTAACATGTTTTTGTGTTTGTTTTGCAGGAAAGATGTCCAAGTTGAAAACGCATAAGGAAGCTAGAAAAAAATGCAGAAGATGACCTACGAAGGCAGTTGACGGCCCTTCATTCAATCGACGTTCCGTAGGTGCTGACCGTCGATGTGTTGTTCAGGCTAAAGGAGAAGATTAGGGAAATCTGACCAAGTGTGGAACCACGATCTCAAATGATGGTCCGTCTATTGATCGACGGACCATACTGGTGAACGGTCGATTGGTTCACAGAAGGCTCCAGTACCTGATTTCTCAAGATTCTAAGTATGGAACTACGGAGGAGCATCGATGGACCGTAGATGAGTCGACGGACCATAATGCATGTCCGTCATTTGATTCAAAGAAGGTTACAAGCTGATGAAGAAAAATGATTCTAAGTCTGTACTGACGGAGGCAGTCGAGGGACCGTCGTTCCATCAACGGTCCGTCAGTGAGGTCGTCGATCAATGCCGCTTTTTTGGAAAAACTTTCCTTATTTTAATTCCTTTTTCTTTAGGACAATGTTTTCTATAAATAGGGGATTAAAACCTCATTTTTGGGGTTAGATACTCTTAGTATTGTTTTACTTTGTGTTGGAGATTGTTAGTTGCAAACTTTGAGCAATTAATTAATTTACGGATTTGGTTTGAAGGATTTTCTTGCAATTTCAAGTTGAATTTCTGGGTTTCTTCTTATTGTTAAGTAATTTCATGATTTCTTCATTAAAAACTATGAATTGTGATCTTGCTTGCATGGGTAACTAAATCCACAACTAGGGTTGTGAGAACCATGGTAATTAACAAAGTAAACCTAGCAACTAAGCAATTTTCAAATAGGTTCTTGCATGTATTGAAAATTCTTTTGCTTAGAAGTCTTTTTAACAGTGACCATTGTTAGAACTCGCCTTGTTGCTACTTGCCGGACAAAGGAGGTAGTTAATAAGAAAAGAATTATCAACATAGATTTAGTGGGATACTATCTAATAGGCTAGTGTCGATTGGTGCGAAGTAATAACTAAGCCATACATCGATTATGATGTCTAATATGAGGTAAAAGTAAGGGTTAGTAGTTTATACACACGTAGCCAGACCAAGGTACTGGGTGAAATTCTCTAGATGCCGGACCAAGGATTTAGAAATACATAACTTACCACTTTACATGCAAAACACTAGGGAAGAATGGCTATTGCTACGGCGTTATGAACCTATGGGGAACACATATACCTTAATTAGTTTACTTTTGATTATGTTAACTTAGAGTGTTTTAGGAAATTGATTCATAAACCCCCCCCCCCTTTAATTACTTGCTTTCGGAAAGACCTTGGCTAAATAGAAGTGATTGTGAATTGAAGTGAAGTCTAAACCATTTTCTTCGTGGGATCGACCCCAACCTACTAGTTGGGTTCTCTACTTGATTACGGCCGCTTATACTTCTTTAGAGATGTGTAATTTAAGTGTATCTGAATTCCAAAAACAAGAAAAATAATACACATAAATATATGAAATCAAAATGGAAAAACAAGCCCAAAATAGAATGATTGGACCTATATACGGAGTCTAAAAATTGACGCAACAATAAATATAAATGAGACCCCAACATTAATTAGGTAAAGTGAATAACAAATTGGGAATTAGGAGGAAATTGTTGGTTTTACCAAGTTTTACGAAGGACTCCTCGGTCCCGTAAAGTGTCCATGTAGTTTCCGGATGAAACCCACCAAACAATAACTCAAATCCACCAAGAAATTGCTTTCTAATTCCCCAAAAGACCAAGTACTTATATTGAGTTTGCACGGTGAAAATGACTATTAAATCTTATAATTGCCAGGTGATAAACCCCTCGAGAACATGGAGGCTTGCGTGCAAACATGGAGGTCAGCCATGTTGACCCTTCACAAATATGGCAGTGCTCTCTACGAATGCTGGCCAAGCATTGCATCAGAATTTCATCAAGAATGGGGAATTCCCCTAATGGGAGCTTATTATTCATTATGAAGACTTTGAATGAAAACAAATTTTGATACCTTATAAAAAGATTAATTGCAAACTAAAATTATTTCAATAAAATTAACATATATCATCTGGTAAAAATGTTAACCCAAGTCAACACTTATAGCAAAACACCAAGCAAAATGACAAAAGCCACTAACTCATCAAAAAAACACCTTAGGATAAAAATTAAAGATCGTTCTACATCAAACTCGACCATTTGGAGCTAACTACACTGATTGAATTTCCATTTGAGTATGTTTAGCCAAATAGTTTACAATAGTCAAACTTTAGCCAAAAATCAAAATCTAAAATATTGAATGGCACAAACTTAAAATGAAAGTCTCGAAACCAATTTACCAACCACACTACCAGACAAAAAATAGCTTTCAAAGTTGACGGAGCATAATCCTTATTCATAGTTGGACTTTCAAGATGTTGACTAAAGTAAACGCTCCCAAAGAAAAAAAACATAGTAGAAAGCACCCCCAAACACCTTGGAAAAATGTGCCACCTAATGTAATACCACATAAGATATACAACTAAGCTATGTGAAGGGGAAAATAGTTGATGTATGAAAAAATACAAAAATAACCTCGCGGTCATTAAATTCAAATTCTATCTCTGAATTATTATTTGACAGTCAGTAACTTACTAAGTATTGAATAACAAAATCTTACCCCTTAAAATTGTAGAAAGAAGTGAAATAGAAAATCAGAGAACAAAAAAAATTTAGTTTGTACGTATGGAGAAGAAGAAGATAAAGATGAAAAGGATGACATCGGTATTAATGCCTATCTCTAGAGCTGTGGAGAAGAAGGCCTAAGGTTAGATGTAAGAAGTCCATAATTATATGAAGTAATGCATCTTTTCATGAAACAATATTTTTCTTTGACCGAAGCGACTTTTCAATTCTTTTAAAAAAAACAATTTCCGTTGGATCTTGTTTCGTTACTTTCAACATGTTTTTTTTCACGAAAGAATGTTTTTTTACAAAGAAAAAAGTTTTGCATGAAACAACGTTTTTCTTCAAAATATTCTTTTCATGAAATAAACATAAGATTGTGTGTCTCTTTAGTTTAATTTGATGTTATTTTCTTACTTTCTATATATTTCCATTTCTTATAATAGCTTTGTCGTTTTTGTTATTGTAACACCTCAGAAATCAGACCAAGAATTTTTTTGTAGAAAACTACCTGATGCAGGGAACCATGATGGATTCACGAACCGTGATAAGGTCCATGGTCCGTAAACCTGCCCGTGGCCCAGACTTGGACTTCACCAGGCCCAGATGTCAAACCATGGGACCGTTCATGGGCCCTGAACATGATGATGGGTTGTGGTTGCGTGCGTTGTGTCAAACTAGTAGACACCAAAGTCGGTCCTTAGAGCCCTCAAGTCTAAGTGAAGAGCACAAACACTTTCAAGGTCTACGGTCCTTCACACGGACCTTGGTAGGGCCCTTGGGAATGAAACAGTGGCCTCCCTTGGCCAACACTTTACACTCCCACACCAAGTGAAGACCACAGACACTTTCACGTCTTAAGTCCTTCACACGGTCCGTGGGAGAGCCCATGGGAGGACCCGTGGTCAAGGCCTCTAGAATTTTAGCACCAAGTCCAGACCACAACCAACTTCATGGTTCGTGGTCCCTTTCACGGTCCGTGAAAGTGGTCGTACTAAGCCCCTCTACAGTTTTATGTCAGGGTTATGTTTGTCTTTCACTATTTCATTAGACTTTTAAACCTCGTCATTTTAACCCTAAATTTCGTTGTTTTTGTCAATTTTAGCCTAGAAACATAACTAGTATTTATTTAAATCAAATCATAAATCAAACTTACAAAAAATAGATTTTTGGAGGAGAAAAGAGGTCACGAACCCTAGTTCAAGAATGTAACAAAATTTCAGTTGTTCCAACCCAAAAATCGAAAGATTTCTCTGTGGAATTCAGTACTAGGTATGTTGAATTTCACTAGTGGGTTCCTTTCGCCCATTAGGTCCCTAGAATTTATATAGAGTCTTGATTCCCTTCTATTGACTAGACCTAGGGTTTCTAGAACTTTAGCAGATTATCATGAATTAGTTATTTAAATTTTCCAAATAAGATTATCAGTTTATTACTTAGTTTCTTCATTGAATTTCAAAACCCTAGCTATGTATTTCTTTAATTCTTGAATCACGCATGCTAGGTTAGAAATTTCAGTAATTTCATATATACATGCCTCAGTTTTGAATGCGTCATTATCAGTTTATTGATGTGTATTTTAAGTTTGATGTTGGTTTTAGCTATTTAGTATACTACAGAAATTCTGTCATAATGTGTTAATCACTTAATCTATTGGGATTAGCATAATACCGAGTTGGACTAGGGTCATTCACCCATATAGTCCCATATCTAGGCAGCCGTAGGTTCTATGTACCCACTATGGGCATCATTTTAATGATCACGCCAGCATGACACTACACTTTTTGCCGAGTGTATTGGGTCCTCTCGATTGGGTGTATACATCGGACTCCACATTTTGATCATGTGGTTTTATTATCGGTTATTATTAGCTTCACAGTTCTTTCAGACTCCATTACAATGAACACATGTTGTTATAGTCAGTATTTAGTCTTAGCATGTCATCATTTTGTCATTGCATTCAGTTAGATCAAGATTCACTATCTATATCATGTTCAACTTATACTCTTTCTTTATTACTTGTTCAGTTATATATTTATTTTAGATACACTCTATCCTGGATGCTCAGTACCTTTCAACTACTGACGCATACTCTACAATATATTTTCTAATGAAGTAGGTTCAGGTTATCAACATCTAGACCACACATAGATCGGTTTCCGATCTTCAGTTCAACAATAAGAGTGTTGATTCTTAATTCATAGAGGACTAGTGACGTGTTTATCATTATCAATTTTAGCTTTAGTTTCCATTTTGTTAGATCTATTTGGGGCATGTCCCAACATTTCTAGGCAGTTTAGAGGCTTATTTTGAGACCTAGTTAGTTTCAGTTTTTGTCTTATTGTTTGATTTCTCTTTTATATTCAAACTCGCAACTTTCATATATTCAGACAGTATATGGGGATTCCCCATCATTCTAATTTCATTGTTATTTAGATTCCGCACAATTTTATTATTCAGTATTTTTGGAATGCTCATGATTATGCCAGCAGGGTTAGCTTGGGGTCACTCATGATCCTAGGTCCCGTGTCCGCATCTCGGGGTAGCTCAGGGCGTGACAGTTATGGGCTATGTGTTTGTCTTGCCTGTTGGATTGATTAGTAGTTGTTATCAAGACCTTAGATTTGATGCCATGACAATTATTAGACTTTTAACTTGGGGGGAGGGGATATTTTTGAGAGAAATAATTATGAAAAATCATAAAGTAGAGATAAATAGATGGGTGAAAAGTTTTAGATAAGAAAAGAAATAATCAAAATCCTAAGAGAAAATAATTAAAGAAATGTGAATTTCTAATTATGGAGTGGTTTTAAGGAAAAGGAAAAATAATCGAAAAATGTGAATTGCAGGAAAAAAAAAGTAAAGAAAATGTATGTTTGGAAAGGAATTTAGAAATAGAAAAAAGGAATAAAGAGGAAAGAAACAACCCTATTTTAAAATTGTTTATAAATTATGAAGGCAATAAAAAAAGAACAATAACATAATAGATTTTTCCATTTAAAGGAAATAGAGAAAAAAATATGAACAATTAAATAACAACTTTTTCTTTTTAAAGAAAATAGAGAATGAAGAAATTGAAAAAAATTAATTCAATATAGTCTATAGGTTGTCATGTTGTCTCAATTCTTTTCCAAATAAACCTATACGAATGAGCCAAACCCCTAAATCTACTTTCTTCTCAGCAGCCACACTTTCTCCCCCCTCTATCTCTTCCAATATTCATGATAATTTGCAACTTTCCTCATCCATGGATATGTTTAGATTTTTCCATTTTTGGAGAGAAATATAGTATTTTTTCCTACTCTTTCCTACATATCCCTCTCGCGATAGATGACTCTTTCATTTCCTGCTCCAAGGAACATCAAATCTTCAAGTACAGCGAAGATTTTACACTCACCAGACCACCACTCTCTCTAATCTGCATGTCATCTCACAAAATATTTTTACTCCCTTCTGTGTCTCTTTCTGTTTGAAGAATCGGTGTATATTCGAGACCTATGATAATGAACAAATCACTACACCACAAGAGGTAAATCCTTAGTCCACTTTGTCTTTTATCTATTGAACTACTTTATTTAGAAATCGGTGCTTTAGATCTTTATGTTGTTTGTGATTTAATTTTCATTTTTTTTTGGATCTTGGGTATCGTGATGTATAATAGATATGCTCCGTCAAAAATATGGCAATAATAGAATTCGTACATGCTCATGAGATCATATTAACCTTTGTACTTCTTGTGTGTTAGTATATACTCATCATATAAATTCTCCTATTATTGTTGCTATACATGTTATTTTTAAGATTTCTATTATTCATATTACTCATTTATTTTTATACAATAAGTGGAGTAAAAAAAAATCCTTTTTAAGACTAAATTTCAAGGCAAGACATGAAATATGCATGTATACATCTTTATTTCTATCTTTAGCTGCTTAGAAACTCATTTCTACATAAGTGATGGAGGGAGGAACACCAAATATTACACTATCTATCTTGCTAACACCTTTTGTGTCTCTTTTTTCTAATCTATTTTTGGGTACTAGTCTATTATTTACTTGTGTTTCTCATTTTGTATGACATTTTACATTTGATTGTAATAGTTATAATTAATTTCCACTTGTAGCTTATAGTTAATTAAGTCCATCACATTGAAGAGTCTTGACACAATATTTTTTGTGCTTCAAACCTACCTCATAGTTTGATTAGTAAATTACATATAAGCTATATGGAGTCTCCATTACTTAGAATCATTTTTGCATCCTTCAAGTTGAACTCCAAAGGATAGGTGTAAAGTCTTTAACACATTCCAACCCTAAAGGCTATATGTAGTCTTCATGTTTTGATGTATAGTAAAGAGCAAATAATTTCTCAATACATTGTCTCTAATACGGATGGACTTGGTTAGTCAATATTTTTTTTAGCGGTCCTATTGGAGTATAAATGGGCTTGGCACTTTCCATGTGGACGTTTTATAGAAGATCGCCAATATACTTCTTTTTATTGATCATAGTGCAAGTTGGTTACTACTTAAGTTGTAAGATTAACGAGAAATTTAGTTCCCCCATCATATTCAATTCAAACTCATTACTTCCCATTAACTTTGTGAATGTTTGGCATAATGAATCCAACGTAGATCAAAAGATCGTTTCATTCACATATACTTTAACGATGAGTATATTCTCCCCCTTTATTTCAGGAAGAGAGTGTTGGCATGTTATCAAAGGACCAACATCATCAATTGACCTATTTTATTAGAAGTTCATTAGGATTATTATGTATAACCAAAAAATTTCATGTTAATGCTAAGTTTTATTATTTGAAAATCCATAATATGTGCACCTCTAAGCTATATTTTGTCCTACTAGAAACTAATATGACTCTCATTCCATGAATTTGTTAAGCATAAACTATTGAAAAGTCATTTAACAGATATTGATGATTAATCACTCCTTTCAATACAAGTTATCCTTATACTGTCAATTGAATTTGAATGGCTTGGTACTCTCACGATATACTTTATTAGTTACAATCTAAATAGTATATATATTCTCAGCATGGAGAGGAGTAGGATTTGATTGAGGAAACCCTATAACGATCCTCTAGGCCATTAATGTATTATTGGATTATTTGTTATGCTTAGAGCGTTCACTTATTGACCCAAGTCATTTATCACTTGCTTAGAATGATAGTTTAGTGAACTTGTCATTCATATGGATTTTGTTCAAGTTTCTTTTTATGAAACTGTAGAACCATAAATGGTCCACTTTGGTGAAAATTTGAAGAAGTCATCCTTAAAATTTAATTTCGTTTGTTCCATTCGCTTTGAAATATTAAGTTTTATGTGATTCTTTCATACTTATCATGAGGCCTCTGCGCTAATCTAGAGACCACTTTTGGAATTTTGGTTTAGATGAATTTTTTATGTGGTACCCACTTTCTTTCGAGATGACCTCAGTTAGAACTTTCAAAAGTTCCATCTAGTTTGGAATACAAATTATGGTGGGGTAGCATCTTTTATTGCATGCAAGGGGTTTTAAATGAATCCTGAGAACTGTATCAGTGTTTTCAGCTGATTCACAAACATCTTGTTTTGGTTCTTCCTTTGGCGAGGTTATATGTGTTCTTTCTCAATCATGGAGTGTTGTGGTTTACCATTATGTTCACTTGGGCCTCAGTCTATAATATAGATGAGTGGTCATGTGGTGTTGACCACCCTCGGTCATCCTTTTTTCGAGGTTTGACTTTGGTGATCACGAAGGACATTTAAAGAGTGGGTTTTCATCATGAAATTCTTTCTCTGCTATCTTGATGTGTATTTGTGACTTGACATTTGAATAAAAGACTAAACCCTGATTTCTTATTCTTCTAGCATTTTCTTTTGTTGTTGTGAGAGATGTTAGTGTTTGATTTGGGTGATTTAAAGTTGCTTATCGTGTCCAAAGGGGCTGCCAACCCTATTGATTGTGCTTAAATGTTGAATTGTTGCATGTATGTGTTTGGGTGTTGTAAGTGCCATAACGTGTGTCTTATTTTAGGATACAAGTTCAGGGAGCATAAATGGATATTTTGACATAGAATAAATTCTATGCTTCCTAAGGTGTGTCCCACATTCACATACTGACTGAAATTTTAGTCTATCTCTAACTAATATGATTGATGTCTAAATGACCGTGTTGATATTGTTATTCTATTTTGATAGTGTTTATCATTCAAAGGACGTTCGTAAGGAAAAAGCATTGGAATTGTAAATTTGAAGCACATGCAATTTTTCGTGTGGTAGGCTACTACTTCCTTTCCTTAAGATTGAGCTCGATAAGGTAAATAAATGTTTATTACAGTGAATTTGGGTTTCGTAGATAGTTGATCATGCTTAGTTAGTTAATATCAAGTTTTATGTTTTTTCATGATTTTTGAGCTACTAGCATGTTGTTCTTCTTGTTTACGACTATCCCTACATTGTGGTATTTTTTGTACTTGTTTATTATTTTTGTTGAAGGCATGTTCAACCTTAGCCTAAGAGTAGAGTAGTTCTTTCCTTAGACTTGCATATTTAGGAGCATGTTATTTCTTCATATGACATAGCTCCATGTAGATTAATGTAGCATAATGAAGTCTGATAGAATGAGTCTTAGTTAAGTTGTAGCTCAAATTTGATGACATCCTATCCACACCTCCCCTTTTCGATGGCCCTATCGATTCATGATACGGCTATCGGACGTGCTTGGACAGTTTGGGATTAGATTCAATTGAGGCTTGGAGTTTTTGTATTGATTACCTTCAAGTGGACATTTTCTAAGGTTGAATTGTGATGTTTATTCGATATGTAATTCTTTATATGCCTTATGTTCGAAGATTCAAGGTATGGTAAGACGGCCCTACTATTAGTAAGAAATTCAATGTTTGGACATTTGATCTTCTTTCTCCATCCATGATTTGGGCTAAATATGGAGACAATGGATTTAGCACTTTAGATGACAATCTATTAATGAAATACGTAATTGGAGACAATGATCTCAGAATGTTTTTATTAACTCTCTTAAAAATCTTTTGTTTCTTTATTTTACTAGAATTTAAAGGAATAAACTAAAGCACAAATCTGCTAAAGTAGACTCATCAACCCAATTATTAGGTTTCAAAGTTTTGTCAAATGTCTGCTCCCTTCACATGTCTCAGGGAGATTTTATTTGGTAAACACAATTTATTATTGATTCAGTTAGGGTTTTTTTTGGTCCTTTATATTCCAGATTGTTTTTTATAAATATTATGGTACAATAGAGTTTTTTAAGAAATTGTTATGATTTTAATTTGTCAAAATATGATGACGTTGTTTTTGTTGATGAAAATGAAGAAATATTTCCTACCAAGTACCTCATAGGTAAGCATTTATTGAGTGAGGGTTGGAAAGGGTTTTCAATTTCTCACAGTCTTCTTGAAAGATATGCATTGGACTTCCAATTGAATTAACCTTAAGAATTTTAGGTAACACCTTTTATGTGCTTAAATCAAAGTAATTTTGTTAAAGAAAGAGTTATGTTTTTCATTAGATTTATCTAATACGCACTAATAGTGTAAATGTATTTCTTAATTATAATTGATATGTAGTATTAGGAACTAAGATGTATTAAATAAGGTTGGAGTTTTTCTCATGGTGGACAAGATGAGGAAATAGAGACTGGGATGGTGCAGATTAGTTAATAGGTGAAGCAATAGCAATAACACAATAACAAAGGAATATACGCTTCTCGTGTTCACACACTAGAAAAATGTATATCCCGCTTTACACACCCTATCTACACAGGGACACTCCCACTTAATTAAATATATCTCTATTTCTAATTCTACCTCTCTAGGTTTTGAAAAAATTGATCATTTACACTACTAGTGCATATAACATCAATAATATAAAAATCAACTCTTGCATTAGCAAAATGACTTGGTTTTAACACTTGACAAGATTTTAACTTAAATTTCCAGAGCTAAATCAATTGAAGCCCAAGATAACTATTTCAAGAACTTTATGATAAATGGAGAAATCTTTTCACCACCACACAATCAATTTTTATTGATTAGGTATTTGATGAAAAATCTTTTTTATTTTCATCCACAAAAATAACATTGTCATCACGTTTTTACAAATGGGAATCGAAAAACTTTTATTTGAAAACTTTGTTTTATCAAAATATAAACTATATAGTACAAAAATAACTCTATGTTTATAAAGAAGAAATTAAACTTACCAACCAACCATGCACCGCCCATGATATGCGAAGGGAGCATATATTTGACAAAACTGAGAAATCAATAAGTCAATTTGCTTGAAATTTTTCCTCTTGAAGTTGGGCTTGTCAATTTGCTTCAGAAAAGATATATTTCTATCCCTTATGTTTAAGTTCATGTTAAATGAGAATGGAATTTTTTTTAGAGAGAGAATAAAACTAGTCAGACACCAAAATCACAGTTCATATGTATATCATTTCTTTTACATAAAATATCCTAATTGAATATGAAAACTTTAGTTTGAAATGTAATTTAATGAAAGAAATGTGAAAGTTGAAAAGCATCAGTAGAAATCACTCCGTTTCAACAACCAATTAAGGTCATAAATTTCTAAAAAAAAAATTATTTTTATTTTTATTTTTCATTTGGTATATAATTTTGGCTTGTTCTTCATGTTCTAAGTTTCTCTTCTACATTTGGACAAAATGGTTTTAATATGTTTTCCTTTCATATTTTATCGTTCTTCATGTTTAGTCATATTATTAAAAACATTTAATTTTTATTTATTCTAATATTTTTGGACATATGATTAAGAATAGTCATTTATTATTTCATTTGATATAATTTAATTTCTTGTTGATATTATTAAAAGAACAAGTTTATTTCTATATTTGCCTTCATTGTATCATATTTGTATATTCTTTGGGGGGGGGGGGGTAAATAAATGTTATAAGTAATCCGCTATAATTTTTAAGTTTTTTTTGTGCAAAACTAACTGAAACCTTTTTTTGTTTTAGTTGAATTTTGCTATGAGGTACACATATAAAAAGGTTGCTTTGTTGTACATTGGACATAAATAGAAAACCCATTTTTCAGAAGTTTGCGAACAAAAATTTTGGTGAATAATTTTTCTGGATCTAGAGAATAAAATCGAAGTCAAAACACATGGGACATGCAATAAAAATTAAATTCTATACACTTGTAGGTATCATTCAAAATTAATGAACATACAATGAATAAATATTTCACTTCCCATTCGATAAAAGACGATGAAATTTGCAGCGTCAAAAATAATAGCAGATACAATTTTAATGAAGCCTGCAACTAAGAGTTAATTGTACTACTAATGAGAAAAGTTTTTGATAAACAATTTTCTATCACGGAGAAGTTGTTACGGCCTTGAAATAGAGTTAAAGAATTCATATTTTTTTTGTTAGACCCTTAGTTTTTGAGTTCAGGCCTGCTTTGGTTTGAAAAGCATTTCCTTAAAATTAAACATTTCCTCTTTTGCTTCACCTATTTCAACTTTCTTTGATTCAAAAATGTGCATCTGTTCACAGGAAAAGTAAACGAGCTAACTAAGCATTGCACGTTCAAATCTAACTCTCATACAAAAACACTCAATCACTTCCAACAGATAGTCCCATATTTCAAGATGAAGCTTCAATGTCATCCACAATTTCAGTAATAATTCCAATATCTAGGTTAAAATTTAAGCCACCTAGTAAATGGTCATGCATAATTTAATTCAGGGTGCGATAAATATCATAGTATTTGGTCCAAAAGAGTGGAAGAACAGGCGAGTCCTTTAAATCTACTCTCTTTCGGGAAAATCAAATGCTTTCATAAACATTAGGACCATTATCTCTTTCGTTTCCACATTGATATATTACTGGACCGCGATTCATGTTTGACATTAACATGAGTTCTTCTTGTTTTGTCATCAAGATGAATATATAATAAATTAGGCTCAAAGTATTTCTCCTCTTTTATCATCTTTATCAATATATATAATAGGACGCTTCAAGGCTTGGCCTAGTCATTACATCTGCAAAGCTTTTCGAAAAATACGCCACCTACTATGCTATTGACGTCACTTAACAATGTTGGATATGTAGAACTACATAATACTTCATGTTATGACTCTCCAGAAATATCTTTCCCTGTAGGACAAAGTTCTATTTCTCTCCTCGAACTCAATGACTCAACTTCAAAAACAAATGTCAAGCCTAACACAGCTTGATCCACTATCTCTGTATCCATATTCAGTATCTCCTTGCAGCTATGTTACAAGAATGGATCCCTCTCCCTAATGCATCCCAATAATACACACTTTCCAGAAATTGCACGAAAAATACGTGATAAAAAAACATCGGTTTGCACATCATATGCTAAGGCCAACACATATATTCTACTCGAGAACCGAAAATACTCAAGTTGTATCGGATTTACTTTAGATGATGCAATGAGAACAAATGGTAGGAGATACTGAATATGGAAAACCATTTTATTTGGGAAATATTTTTTTCGTACCAAATCTTTTTCCATATTAAAAATCTACTACCATTTGTGCTAGTTGCAACATCTAAAGTGAATCTGTTACACCTTGAGTATGTCCAGTTTTCTGGTAGGATGAGTGAGTTGGCCTTAGCATATGTTGTACAAATCGGAGTTGTTTTTGTCATGTATTTTTGTTTCAATTTTCTAGAAAAGGTGTATTATTGAAATGCATTAGGGATGCAGATCCATTCTTCTAAACTTATCTTTCATGAGATCTTGAATATAGATGCAGAGATAGTGGATTAAGATGTGTTAGGCTTGACATTTTTTTCGAAGTTGATTCATTGTGTTCGAGGAGAGAAAAAGAGATTTGTCCCAATGTGAAAGATATTGTTTATCTGCTTATCCAACATTGATGTTACATCAATAAAAGAGCAGGTGGCATATCTTTAAAAAGGAATTTTTCAAATGTAATAACTAGGTCAATGGTTGGAGCCTCCTATTATATATATTCATCAAGATGAAAAAAGAGGAGATTACTTGGATGCTAATTTAGTTGAAATTCATATAGAAAATAAACACGAAGAAGCCATGTTAATATCAAACTAGAACCGATGTCCAATAAAAGATCAACCTGGCAACGATAGAGATAATGACTCTATATATTTTCATGATATAGAGTGGACTTAACGGACGTGATTAAGTAACATTCCTATTGCAACATTATTTTTAATTTCTTGATCATGAACTCAAAGGTTCTTCCACTCTTTTGGACCAAACCTTACTAGTACCCTCCGAAATTGAGCGACACAAACCAAAAACTAAAGTTTATAGGAAATTCATATATTGACTTCATTAGTCCAAAACTAAAAATAGAAACTTCAACTCCTTCCTTTTGGTAATGACTTCCTTCCAACAAGACCCAAGCCAAATGAATGAACAAATGTATTAAAGATGAGCCAATACACAAAAATCACAAAACAATGAAGCGACCAACAGACAAGAGAAGATGTTACTTAGCTCTTAAGTAAAACTTTTTTCTTCCTACTTTAATCCAGTAAGACTTGTTCCTTTCTACTCCAAAGCCAAGACATTATATTCATCACATATAACCTACTCTTCCGGGACCATTCAAACAATTCCTAGCACCATATCAACATCGAAGAACGGGAAAATCAATAATAAGTGAATTAGCCCAGAATATAAGGCCAAAGAGCAATACCAATAACTCTCGAACACATAAACATAACCTTAAATGTAATCTCTCAAAATTGAAATACTACTTCAAGGGACGATTAATCTTTAGATGCAATCAAGGAAACCCCAACTCAAACGATAACCTTATTAAACTTAAGTTACATTAAATTATAAGCTCGAAATAAGAGAGATTGCAGCTAAGAATCCACGAACCACCGACCGAGTGCAAAACTAAGTAAACCGCCCTAATAAAAGGGGAATTGAACTGGTAGATAGAGGAAAAACATATCAAACCTATCAAGAGTGATGCAACAAACAATAAAACAGCAAGGCAACCACAATGGTACACACAAAACCTCACATCTTAAAACAAGTTAACGTTGTTGATCCATGAATTACTTTTACTCAATCAAAAGATTATTCTTCTAAAGAAGTTCCCAATATCAAGCAAAATGGAAATTTAGAAGCCATTAATGAACGCCACAACATATATCAAAATCAAAACTACGACCACGTAAACAATTGACACAGCCTTTTGGAACTCCAAAAATGTATATATTAAGTAGTGATTAGAATGAAAGAATGTAGTATTGCTCGCAATGTAGATCATTACGATAACCCAAAACTCAAACAATAATAGATAAAATCTAGGAAGTCCATAAACGTTAACTATAAACAGATGTTGGCGGAATGAACCAATAATAAACAAAGTTGACACCCTATTTTAAAATTTACTTAATCCTCCCCGTTGGTCGTTAATAGAACATATGTGTATTACTCAATAGTCCCCACAAACCCCACAAAACCTTCCACTGAAAAACTCTGCCAAGTCATCGTCATACTTATAACATTCTAAACTATACCCATTTTACCTCCCAAACTCAAGCATAACTCGTATGACAGTACATAATTCGAAAGAGTCGATCATCGTCTTAAACACCAATTTAGACACAAAGCCTACGATAAAGAGAAAAAATAGCAAAACCTAAACCATGCCACAAAGTAACAAGAATAGGATTTTAAGCAAAGGAAATAATTGGTAAATGTAATTTTGAGCCAAAAAAAAAAGATCATATATTCCATCACACTAATCTCTCAGAAACTAACATCATAACACATAACCAGGGAAAAATGAGTTAGAAAGGTATCCGCCATTGCTAATCCAGTCGGAATAACAGAAAAAACAAGTTACCTGAGCAAGATAGTTAGCACAAAGGCATAGGGTATTACTCCATAAAGAATCCAAACACAGAAACAATGAAAAAACTATCAATTACTATATGAAAACACCTAGAGGGGATAAACATAGACAGATAACAAAAAAATGGGATTTTGACAATAAATAACAAGCAGAGAGCAAGGCACATAGAAATATATGGGTCTAAAATCCCCAAATATACACCCCATAATCAATCAGGGGATAAATGAAATATGAAATCATACTTATACAAGCGATACTAGGTACCTCAGCCCATTGCCCGCCTGTAACAGCATTGAATGGAACGTGTCTGACCCCTAAATAAACGTATGCATCACTAATTAAAGTACTCGGAGCACCAATTCTAACACTCTAGGACTTGCCCTAGCTGACTTTACCAAGACCCTAGGGGATTGAACCTACTGATCGTGCAATATCAAAGGTCAACCCCTCTGAAATTCCTTGGCAAAGTTGTGGGACATACAACAATGATAACACTTCACACATAAAACAACTTTCTAAGATGTCCAAACATAAATTAAATGAACACCAAAACCTGGATATTCAAAATGAAAACTCTGAGAAATTTGTCGTGAACTCTATCCACAAAAAGTAATCAAGAAAGAAATCAAAAGATTTCCATATATCCTCGTAGAGAATGAATACAGACATCTCAACTCCGATCCATAAAACTTTACAAGACACTTTCGTACATATTGATGATATCGGCAAACCTAGATCTCAAATACAAATATCTCACAACCCTTATACTCAGGGCGTGATTCAACCTATTACGTTCAACTAGTATGTAAGCTAAAAAAATAAAGAAGACTTTCAATTGTGAGGTGACTGTGTAGTTTATTTTTCCTTTGTGCTTTTGTTTTGTATACTTGATTGTTGTTTTTGAAAGTATTGATACTTGTGATTGCTGGCGTGATTCTTGTGATGGATGAACATGATCTTTGTGATTGGTGAAATGAAACTATTGGACTGTGATTATGGAAATTTTTTGACCCGTCTATTGTAAACTTTTAGTTTGGCCTAATTTCTAGGTAGGTTTTAATTATGGTGGTTTTATTGGAATGAAAAAAGTTCTTGTAATCATCACATCTAAAAAGTATGATCCTTTCTACTCATGATGGCTAAATGGTTTATGGAAACTTGAGTTATTATGAACTCGTGTCCCCATATCAATGCTCAATACTACTTGCAAGATATACTCAGCTCATATGTTTTTAAAATAAAATATTTATTTGGTTTGAGATAACTACTTAAAAATTAGCTTAAAATCTCGTTGGAAATTGGTGTTTCCTTTCTTACTCAAATGTGAAAACAATTTATCTCTTGGGAATACTTATTTCCCGTACAATATTTAATTAAATTAACTCTACTCTTACTCTTTACTCAAATCAAAGCTTAAGTTTCAAAACAAAGTTAAAATGTTTGTAAAATAATTCTTAAATCATGGTACATACCGAATTATGATCGTGAACAACTCAATACACGGTTTTTAAAAAAGCATACTTGGAACTCAAGAACATCAATGATACTACATTTAAATAAAGCTCAATTCACAGGGTTCATGTATAATTCTGAGCATGAACTACACAACCAAAGGACTCATACATACTTCTCATCTCAAGATTGTTCGACTTATAGGGTTCATGCGGAATCATGGGCATGGACTACTAAACTCATAGAATTCATGGGTAACATATAACAGTCCAATGATTAGGAATATGAACTCAAAAAGGTTAGGAACTCGATAATCAAGACTTAGAACTTGAAGATACTATTCATCTCAATGATACTCAACTTATGGAGTTCATATGGAATTTATGGGAATTAAAGACTCGACTCAAGAGTCTAAATAACAAAATGGAATTCAGGTAAATGAATATTTTCATTCTCATGCTTACTTCATCAAAACGTAGCTTAAATCAATTGTTTATCTCAAAGTATTCACAATTTAACTCATATATTTTCTTGGACTCTACTCTTAACTCTCTCTTGAATGTGAATTATGAATTCAAGAGTTATGATTCATGATATTAAGGGTCTAGGTGATAGTGTAGACTCATTAATATATTCTCCTTACTCTCATGATCACTCACTTGAGTCTTGAAATAATTTACTAGAAGTTGTAGAAGACTCCAAAACAGTACTTGCAAGGACTTTCTTAGAATGTTCGAAAGAATTCTCAAAACATAACTATCAACTCAACCTTGAATTTGAATTATTAATTCAAGGTAATGATCATGTTAGGAATGATTTTAGGTGTTTAGAAGTATCTTACAGCAGTTATAATAAAAGAGGAGTGAAGGTACACTTTGAAAGAACTCAAATAGAGCAACCGATTGCAAACTGGTTGGGGCAAGCGACCATGGGGCTATGCGTGGCGCATGGCGCCAGCCCCTAAACTTGAGAGCATAATTTTGGGTACTCTGGACCCCAACCCAGAAAACTCGACGAAGTTGTTTGCTCATTTTCTCACCCTAATAAACCTGGAATCGAATAGTTTCTTCCCAAATATGTAACATCTCACAAATTGAAAGAGTTAGGAAGAAGTTGAGAATTGGAAATAGTAATTTTTGAAAATAATTGAAATCTGAAAATTTGTCCAAGTTAAGAAATAATTTTGGTCAAATTTAAAATACCATAACTCGTAGCTCATGATGAGTTAGGTGTGTTTCAAGACATCGTAGGAAAGATCATTAACTTATCTTTTCAACGCCACCAAGTTTGTGCGATTTATAAGTTTGTATGACTGAGATATGACCATTGGATGTTGAGTTGTTGAAATCAGAAAATTCTAATACATATTTTAGAAGGGTGTTTTGGTCTATTCCTTACCCAATTATTTTAATTTGTTTTTAGGAGTTTAATTGGAATAAAGTTATATTTAAGTCAGTTTAGAAAAAGTTGAATTCACACTAAGGCTTGGAGAAAAGAGAAATAAGGAGAAAAGAGAAGAAAGTTCAAGATTCATCAAGAATGTTCAAGAATCGCTTGTGGATTTTGTCAAATGGTGATTCCTACAATGTATCTGAGATCACATAGTCACGCGCCAATCATGATTTAATTCAGCAGAGTGTGTTTTGTTTGAATGTGAATCCTTTGAGTTCTTGATGAAATTCGTTTGAATTCCTTCGGGTTGGATTGTTGAAGTTTCTTGAGATTTGATTCATGGTTACGGGTGTAATTTGTAGTTTAATCTAATATATATTGAGGGTATAAATTATTATAAGTTTTTGGGGAAAGAACCATTGGAGTTTATAGGGTTTTATAGTTTAAAAACGAGTAAGAAAATTAAAGTCGTCTAACACCTCGCGAAAAGGGTGGGGGTCGCGCCAGCAAGCGAGCCCAGAAGTTGTCTTTAAATGTGGGCTCTAGGGAGACGCACCAGCCAAATTATATCAACTTTTACTCTGTATTTTGAGGGCTGGTGCCCCGCGCCACTCAGAGCTCGAGGGGAGCCAGTTCTCCCCATTCGTCCCCCATCTTTAAGTACTAGTTCCTTAGAAATGTACCTATATTTTTTAGTTGATTCTAACACTCATAGGTACATCTAAACATCAAGAAATTATCAATAATAATGAGATCATGAACCTTGAATCTATACTTCAATTCAAGGAATGTTAAGGGTCAAGTCTAGAAGTTAAGAAGCAAGTAACGAGAAGTTCTTAAAAATTTTCAAAGGTCTTTTGCAAACGTTTTCAGTTTGTTTTAAGACATAAAGTTCATGCTGAGTAAAGAGTAAAGATTAATGATTGAACTTCATTTCTTCAAAGAAGTATATGGGGACTATGTAATTCTAAACAGTTTAAAAAAAATTCACATTTGAGCAAGAAAGAGAACATCAATTCCAAGAGAGTTGTTTAGCTAGGTTTTGAGTAATTATCTCAAAACAAAGAAAGAAATTTGCTTTAAAAAAAATCTAAGTATATATTAGGAGTAGTATTGAGCATCCATATGGAGATGCGAGTTCATATTAACTTAATTTTTCATAAACCATGTATCATTCATGGGTAGTAAGGGATCATATTTTTAGATGAACCCTTAAGTGTGATTTTTAGCATTGACTAGTGGATCAACTTAGTTAAGGCGTCATCTATGATGAAAAAGTATAGGACAGTTTTGGCAGCATGGGTAAGACGTTTTATAACTACTTAGGCTCATAGTGGTGGTTGTTTGTTAAAGAAACTCTCACAGAAACTTTATTACTTTATTATATGAGCAAAGTTGTGTTTTTATTACATTTTCTTAAACGAACTAAGTTATTTCCACTGCTTTACACACTTTATATATATATATATATATATATATATATATATATATATATATATATATATATATATATATATATATATATATATATATATATATATTGCATGTGTTTTATTGCTCTATATTGAGTTAAGTTGTTCAGGAGTTGAGTAAATCCAAGGTAAGTGTTCCTTCCAGATTCTTTTCAAGCTTAAGTTATGTTTTCGCATACTTGTACATTCAATGTACTGATGTGTCATGACTGGAATCTAGACCCCAGACGAGACCGGCGTCGTTGACCTCTCAGAGGTCGCAGACAAGCCTACTTACGTCATTCTTACCTTACAGAGGTTAATTTTAGCGGAAAATTTGAAACTTTTTGTTTCCTAACATACTTATAAAAACATTCTCATTAATACGTAATTGTTCACCATCAACCATCTAACATTAAGAGATAAGCAACTGAAAGAAATAGTTCAATTCTTATAAAGCGTATAATTGCCAAAATGGCACCAATACATAGTCTGAATAAAAATAGGAAGGAAACGCTAGTGGAACATGCTCCACTAGCTCAACTCTAAAACTAAGCTAGAATATAAAACAGTAGCATCCTCGAAAGCATGAGGACCTACCAAAACCGGATGAATGCTGGAACGTCCCGGATAACTGCAGCGATGATCCTGTAGCTCTATCGTCCACATGTGCCTGCACCTAAAAATAGTAGAGTTTGTATAGGGTTAGTACACACTTGTACTAAGTATGGGTATATGCAAGCACACACCAAGGACATGCATGAGAAAGAATAGCTCTTTCCTAACAACATGATTTTTGGAAGTCAAGTCAGTGGACTTGCCAAATTGAGATTAGAAAAGTTTCCAAATTTGGATTAGGAAAGTCAATGAGCTTTCCAAATTTGGATTAGGAAAGTCAGTGGGCTTTCCAGATTTGGAATAGGAAAGTTATGCCATGAGAATAACATACATCATCATACTTTTCACATTTGCAAACAACACATAACATTTACACGTAGCACATATCATATAGCTTACAACACACTTTGTATGTAGCACATAACTCCTTTAATATCATTCATTCATATGCCATGAGACCTCGGAATCATGGACTCAAAATTATGACATCCCAGAAATGAAGGCTCAACAGATGGGACCTCAACTAGCGAGTCTTCATTAGCAAACACAGAGTCTGCTTCGTTCATTCATACGTACTCCATTTCATTTCGTTCATAGGCCAGTGTAAACACCAGCTATACCTAGGATGTAGTTTAAGACTTTCATTAGGTTCGTTGTGCAATGACCAAGAATGACCTAATGTCATTACTTGAATCTAACTCACCTTTTGATTATCCTATTCTAACACATTTGGTATCATTCATTTCATTATTTGCTTCATTTGAGGCTGGCCTCATTCATTCATTGGGAACTTTAACTTTAACCGACATAGAT
The DNA here is from genome assembly GCA_016801875.1 of Solanum sitiens. NCBI lineage: Eukaryota > Viridiplantae > Streptophyta > Magnoliopsida > Solanales > Solanaceae > Solanum > Solanum sitiens. The sequence continues at coordinate 1,182,611 of JABWTJ010000016.1, read as the reverse complement.
CATGTGAGCATCATGAAATCCAGTGTCTCCTCCACACCAAAAAGAGGTGGAATCACCGGCCAAGGTGACCCAAAACATGCTAGCATACATGGGAATTTAACCCCGCCAGATCCCTATATTGGCAATATAGGTTCGAAGACCAGGAGATATAAGGAGACCCATACCCGGCAAGCCGGACAGTCTCATCTAATGAGAGTTACGTGAACCTCCGCCCTTCCCGAAAGAAGGCATCACCGCTCATAGCTAGTCTATCGGTGCTCAGTATAAAGTTCCATGACATTCAACTCATACTTCATGGAAGCTGGCTTCTAGTATGAGGACATCATAGCTCAATAGATGATTTCTCATCTCATCATTAGTATTAAGTGTGTTAATCTCAATACTTTTATTAGAGTGTTCATAGAGACTGTCTCTTCATTAACTGTACACTCTCATAGGTGAGTACGTTTTGGTAACAATTACTTAGGCTCATTTGAGATTGTTCTCATCTTTTACATTAGCCTCATATCATGTTGTCACCACATTCATTACATTAGCACAATTGCTCTTCATAATTACTCACCCCATTTTACGTGAAAGTTCATTTCATCATATGCCATGTACTTGGCCATTTGCGTATTTCACACTCTTACTTAACCGTTCTAGGGTTACTTCGTTCTTTACATACATCTTAGGTTCGCTTATCTTTAAGCGTATGCTAGACTTATGGGTTTATACATACAAGCCATGAGACTTCATTCATAGTTCGTTAAGTGACTCATATCTTCCTAAGATTATGTAGTACAAGACTTATGTATCTTGTATATATGCCAAGATATCGATTTCGATCTAAGTAGGTGTCATTATTCTTGAACATTTAATTCACGTATGATTTATGTATCAATACGGAAATTTGGGCAAGGAAACCCAAGTTCGAATCCCTTGGACAATACTTACATTTTTCCTTGACTTTATTTTTAGTCTTCATGATATTGGGACCCTAGGTCAAACCCCAACATCAACATTTCTTTTTAGTTCCTTTTCTCTAGAACTTCTCTACTTTGGCCGAGGGGTTGTGGGTTCGAACCCCCACAGCCCCCTCTTATTTTCCCATTTATTTTCCTTGTCCATTTCGGCTTAACCAGGAGGTTGTGGGATCAAACCCCCACAGCCTCTCTTTATTTATTTTTTTCTTTATTTCGATTGGGACTTAGAGGTTGTGGGTTCGAACCCCCACAGCCTCCTTATTTTCATTTTCATTTAAAAGTTAACTACTTAAGTGTTGGCAGTGAGGTTGTGGGATCGAGCCCCCACAGCCTCACTTTATTTTCTTTTTAATTTCTCTCTTTGTCTCCTTCTGCAGCCAAGAGGTGGTGGGTTCGAATCCCACTCATCCCATTATTTTTATTAATTTAAAATTCCCCTCTTACTCTCTTGTTTCACCGAGAGGTTGTGGGTTCGAATCCCACACCTTTTTTTTTTCCAGCTTTCATGTAGTGAGGTCTTGGGTTCAATCCCCACTGACCTCACATATTTTAAATATATTTTTAAACCTCTCAACCTTAAGTATTCTGGCCGAAAATTCCATCAGCAAGTGCTGGAAATTTTATTAAATTTTCTAGCCTTTATTTAAGAACATTCATACGTTCGTTTTGAGGTACTTTCATGATTCGTTTAACACATTCTTAGGTGTATATTCATTGTTGTTTTAGCTTAGATTTTTCCACTTATGATCAGCCACCTTACACTTCATTTAACATCACAATTTACACGCCTTATGCACAATGATTTCAATCATCAAACAACCCATTTTAAGACTTCAAAACGGAGAACAACAACAAACATTTTACGCATTGCACCACATCATTTTCGGTTGACATCATTGAACATGCTTGCTATTTTCAAACATAAAATCACAAGTAACATCATATTTCACACTTAGCTACCAGCAACCATACCAACAACATGATTTTTAAACTAATTTAGATTGAAATCGGAAGGAGACTAGGGACAAGGAGTTCAACATTCAAGGGGACAACCCTAGTTTCATATGTCGACTTTTGTAGAAAGAAATTCCTCTTGGAGAAAGGATTCCAAGAGAGAAAACCCATACCTTGTTGTAGCTTTCCACACCTTCTAAGTGCTGCCCAAATCCTCCCCTAAACCTTCAACACAAACCCGTCGAGAAGATGATACAAAGTTTTCGTTTCTTTAGTTAGCTTTCTTGCTTGTATATTTTATTTTTTGGTAAGTTCTTTGAGTGTAGAGAACTTTTGATTGCTTTCTAATGTTTTTATCTTCTGTTTTTGCAGCCAATAAAACAATTTGGATGAGAGAGAGAGAGAGATTTAGGCGTGAGGGAGAGAGATAGTGTGAGATAGTGCATCTTAAAACTAGGATAGTTGGCAAGACTTAGTCAATTTAAAAAAAAAACATTAATTAATAAGGAAATAAATAATAAATAATAATAAAATCTGATTTTCCTTTTTACATCAGCCATTAATTATAAATTTATTAAATTAATTCACCAATAATAAAAAAAATTATATTAAATCCTTGCTCCCACCTAGGTTCGAACCCGGGTGGAGCAAGACTTCATTTCAAGAGACCAATTTCGGCTCTCTCTCCCTAAATTGCCCCTCCACTTTATTAAATAATTAATTAATTATATATTTAGGGTAATTACGATACTACCCCTAGCCTGGTAAAAGACCATTTTACCCTTAGACCCTCAAAAATTAAAATTTCTTCTTTTTAAGTCCGGTAAAGACTCCTTCGATTAAATCCTCATTTTCGAGAGCCTTACTTGGTTGGTTCCAACCTTTCCAAGTTCAACTAACTCCCCAAGTTAGTTGGCTTGGTCGTAGTAAGGGTTCTGAGGTCTAGTTCTACGCGTATCAATCCGTGTGAACCTTGGTCTAATCGCAAGCATTCTTGACACCTTAAACATTTAACTTATTCATTTTTTTAGGGTTGTTACATTATCCCCCCCTTAGGAACATTCGTCCCCGAATGACACTACTCTTTACTAACAATAAGTATGTCATCTAAAGAACGTACAAATACGTAGGTACTTCAATATTTCCATGGGTGAATATCTGATTCACATCTTAACATGATGGTACACATCCTTGAAACCTACTATTAGCTTCACATTAATAGACTAAGGAATTCTTCCCTAAACAAGTCTCATCAAAACATACAACATAAGTCAACATAAAAGTCATATAAATCAGCAACCAACATGATGACTTCAAACATATTAACCTCATACTAGGGCATAAACACCATACACAGTCAAATATATGAAAGGATAATTAAGGATACGCACCCGAGGCTTCATCAGAAGTGCCTTCCCCTGCACCCATAGACTTGAGTGCGAAGAATCGTTGCTTCCTTGGAACCTCTTCATTTGGGCCATTAGTCTGAACTCTCTCCTTCCCTTGTTCTTGACTTCTTCTATTCGGACAATCCTTCACCATGTGTCCTGGTTTTCCACAACTGTAACAAGCCTTAGAGCCCATCATACACTCTCCTCCATGCTGTCTGCCATACTTCCTGCAAGGTTGCCTTTCCTTAGGTGTATATACTTCATTGTTTCTCTTATCTCTGGACTCGGAATCCCTATGGCTGCTCACGGACGCCAAAGTTGTTTCTGTGGCTTCCGTGGCTGGGACCTGCCTGATCTTGAGGCCTAGGCCTCCTAACATCACAAATACCCCTCTTTCTACGGCTGTCCTCCACCTGTTGTACATGCACCATCAACCTGGAAAGGTTCATATTATCATGGAGCATCGCAGATCGACTTTCTCCTCTAGGTTTCCATTGATTCCTGTGAGGAACCTACTCATTTCATCCCTGCTGTTCGAAACCAGGGAAGTAGCATACCTGGATAATTCAACAAGCCTCAGTACTCTCCTCAATCTTACTATTAAATACTAAGGAAAGTAATATACCTGGATAGCTTAACAAACTTCAGGGAATACTCCCTGGCTGTCATGGATCCTTTTTTAAGGTTGATGAGCTCTTCAACCTTGGCTTCCCTCATCTCCCTGGGAAAGAACCTCTCCAGAAATGTTGTCTTGAACAGCTCCCAAGTGACTGGCACTCCACCTAAAACACGGCTATCTTGCCACATCTTGCACCAAGTCTGTGCAACATCCTTGAGCTGATAGGAAGCCAGCTCAGCCTTCTCAATATCAGTGGCCCCCATAGCCACCAGGATCTTATGCACCTCATCTACAAACTCTTGAGGATCCTCCGATGTCTTAGCCCCTGTGAAAATAGGAGGATTCATCCTCGTGAAATCCCTCAGCCTGTCAGCCATGCTACGAACCGGTGGGTTCTCCCTCTGAACATTCTGCCGGTTGACCTGGGCAGTCATGGCCTGGGCCTGCATAGTAATGGCCTGTGCCATCTGGGACAAAGATGCCCTCACCTCAGCATCAGTCAACCCAGCTAGATTAACTGGCACAACCACTCCTTCAGCTGGAGCCTGGGGTGGAACTCGGTTGCCCCCAGCAGATGCTCTTCCTCTCCTCTGACAAATAGCCCTCATAGGGTCCATTCTCTGAAAACAAAAAAAATTGATGTTAGATATGCTCATAACACCAAGAAATCAGACTTTCAGAGAAGCACGATAAGATCAGAAGAAGGGAAATTTTCCTACGCATCATGCAGTTTCTAATTCAGGATAGTGGTGCACTTCACTACCATGACTTAGAAACTACTCAATGTGGTTGATGTGAACTCATTATTCTCGGAATTTAATCTAGTGCTCTGATACCAACTTTGTCACAACTGGAATCTAGACCCCAGACGAGACCGGCGTCGTTGACCTCTCAGAGGTCGCATACAAGCCTACTTACATCATTCTTACCTTACAGAGGTTAATTTTAGCGGAAAATTTGAAACTTTTTGTTTCCTAACAAACTTATAAAAACATTCTCATTAATACGTAATTGTTCACCATCAACCATCTAACATTAAGAGATAAGCAACTGAAAGAAATAGTTCAATTCTTATAAAGCGTATAATTGCCAAAATGGCACCAATACATGTCTGAATAAAAATAGGAAGGAAACGCTAGTGGAACATGCTCCACTAGCTCAACTCTAAAACTAAGCTAGAATATAAAACAGTAGCATCCTCGAAAGCATGAGGACCTACCAAAATCGGATGAATGCTGGACGTCCGGATAACTGCAGCGATGATCCTGTAGCTCTATCGTCCACATGTGCTTGCACCTAAAAATAGTAGAGTTTGTATAGGGTTAGTACACACTTGTACTAAGTATGGGTATATGCAAGCACACACCATGGACATGCATGAGAAAGAATAGCTCTTTCCTAACAACATGATTTTTGGAAGTCAAGTCAGTGGACTTGCCAAATTGAGATTAGAAAAGTTTCCAAATTTGGATTAGGAAAGTCAATGAGCTTTCCAAATTTGGATTAGGAAAGTCAGTGGGCTTTCCAGATTTGGAATAGGAAAGTTATGCCATGAGAATAACATACATCATCATACTTTTCACATTTGCAAACAACACATAACATTTACACGTAGCACATATCATATAGCTTACAACACACTTTGTATGTAGCACATAACTCCTTTAATATCATTCATTCATATGCCATGAGACCTCGGAATCATGGACTCAACATTATGACATCCCAGAAATGAGGGCTCAACAGATGGGACCTCAACTAGAGAGTCTTCATTAGCAAACACAGAGTCTGCTTCGTTCATTCATACATACTCCATTTCATTTCGTTCATAGGCCAGTGTAAACACCAGCTATACCTAGGATGTAGTTTAAGACTTTCATTAGGTTCGTTGTGCAATGACCAAGAATGACCTAATGTCATTACTTGAATCTAACTCACCTTTTGATTATCCTATTCTAACACATTTGGTATCATTCATTTCATTATGTGCTTCATTTGAGGCTGGCCTCATTCATTCATTGGGAACTTTAACTTTAACCGACATAGATCATGTGAGCATCATGAAATCCAGTGTCTCCCCCACACCAAAAAGAGGTGGAATCACCGGCCAAGGTGACCCAAAACATGCTAGCATACATGGGAATTTAACCCCGCCAGATCCCTATATTGGCAGTATAGGTTCGAAGACCAGGAGATATAAGGAGACCCATACCCGGCAAGCTGGACAGTCTCATCTAATGAGAGTTACGTGAACCTCCGCCCTTCCCGAAAGAAGGCATCACCGCTCATAGCTAGTTTATCGGTGCTCAGTATAAAGTTCCATGACATTCAACTCATACTTCATGGAAGCTGGCTTCTAGTATGAGGACATCATAGCTCAATAGATGATTTCTCATCTCATCATTAGTATTAAGTGTGTTAATCTCAATACTTTTATTAGAGTGTTCATAAAGACTGGTCTCTTCATTAACTTTACACTCTCATAGGTGAGTACGTTTTGGTAACAATTACTTAGGCTCATTTGAGATTGTTCTCATCTTTTACATTAGCCTCATATCATGTTGTCACCACATTCATTACATTAGCACAATTGCTCTTCATAATTACTCACCCCATTTTACGTGAAAGTTCATTTCATCATATGCCATGTACTTGGCCATTTACGTATTTCACACTCTTACTTAACCGTTCTAGGGTTTCTTCGTTCTTTACATACATCTGAGGTTCACTTATTTTTTAGCGTATGCTAGACTTATGGGTCTATACATACAAGCCATGAGACTTCATTCATAGTTCGTTAAGTGAATCATATCTTCCTAAGATTATGTAGTACAAGACTTATGTATCTTGTATATATGCCAAGATATCGATTTCGATCTAAGTAGGTGTCAGTATTCTTGAACATTTAATTCACGTATGATTTATGTATCAATACGGAAATTTGGGCAAGGGAACCCAAGTTCGAATACCTTGGACAATACTTACATTTTTCCTTGACTTTATTTTTAGTCTTCATGATATTGGGACCCTAGGTCAAACCCCAACATCAACATTTCTTTTTAGTTCCTTTTCTCTAGAACTTCTCTCCTTTGGCCGAGGGGTTGTGGGTTCGAACCCCCACAGCCCCCTCTTATTTTCCCATTTATTTTCCTTGTCCATTTCGGCTTAACCAGGGGGTTGTGGGATCAAACCCCCACAGCCTCTCTTTATTTATTTTTTTCTTTATTTCGGTTGGGACTTAGAGGTTGTGGGTTCGAACCCCCACAACGTCCTTATTTTCATTTTCATTTAAAAGTTAACTACTTAAGTGTTGGCAGTGAGGTTATGGGATCGAGCCCCCACAGCCTCACTTTATTTTCTTTTTAATTTCTCTCTTTGTCTCCTTCTGCAGCCAAGAGGTGGTGGGTTCGAATCCCACTCATCCCATTATTTTTATTAATTTAAAATTCCCCTCTTGCTCTCTTGTTTGACCGAGAGGTTGTGGGTTCGAATCCCACACCTCTTTTTTTTTTCCATCTTTCATGTAGTGAGGTCTTGGGTTCAATCCCCACTGACCTCACATATTTTAAATATATTTTTAAACCTCTCAACCTTAAGTATTCTTGCCAAAAATTCCATCACCAAGTGCTGGAAATTTTATTAAATTTTCTAGCCTTTATTTAAGAACATTCATACGTTCGTTTTGAGGTACTTTCATGATTCGTTTAACACATTCTTAGGTGTAGATTCATTGTTGTTTTAGCTTAGATTTTTCCACTTATGATCAGCCACCTTACACTTCATTTAACATCACAATTTACACACCTTATGCACAATAATTTCAATCATCAAACAATCCATTTTAAGACTTCAAAACGGAGAACAACAACAAACATTTTACGCATTGCACCACATCATTTTCGGTTGACATCATTGAACATGCTTGCTAATTCCAATCATAAAATCACAAGGAACATCATATTTCACACTTATCTTCCAGAAACCATACCAACAACATGATTTCTAAACTAATTTAGATTGAAATCGGAAGGAGACTAGGGACAAGGAGTTCAACATTCAAGGGGACAGCCCTAGTTTCATATGTCGACTTTTGTAGAAAGAAATTCCTCTTGGAGAAAGGATTCCAAGAGAGAAAACCATACCTTGTTGTAGCTTTCCACACCTTCCAAGTGCTGCCAAACTCCTCCCCTAAACCTTCAACACAAACCCGACGACAAGATGATGCAAAGTTTTCGTTTCTTAAGTTAGCTTGCTTGCTTGTATTTTTTTTTGTAAGTTCTTTGAGTTTAGAGAACTTTTGATTGCTTTCTAATGTTTTTATCTTCTGTTTTTGCAGCCAAGAAAAATAATTTGGATAAGAGAGAGAGAGAGATTTAGGCGTGAGGGAGAGAGATAGTGTGAGATAGTGCATCTTAAAACTAGGATAGTTGGCAAGACTTAGTCAATTTAAAAAAAAACATTAATTAATAAGTAAATAAATAATAAATAATAATAAAATCTGATTTTCCTTTCTACATCAGCCATTAATTATAAATTTATTAAATTAATTCACCAATTATAAAAAAAATCATATTAAATCCTTGCTCCCACCTAGGTTCGAACCCGGGTGGAGCAAGACTTCATTTCAAGAGACCAATTTTGGCTCTCTCTCCCTAAATTGCCCCTCCACTTTATTAAATAATTAATTAATTATATATTTAGGGTAATTACGATACTACCCCTAGCCTGGTAAAAGACCATTTTACCCTTAGACCCTCAAAACTTAAAATTTCTTCTTTTTAAGTCCGGTAAAGACTCCTTCGATTAAATATTCATTTTCGAGAGCCTTACTTGGTTGGTTCCAACCTTTCCAAGTTCAAATAACTCCCCAAGTTAGTTGGCTTGGTCCTAGTAAGGGTTCTGAGGTCTGGTTCTACGCGTATCAATCCGTGTGAACCTTGGTCTAATCGCAAGCATTCTTGACACCTTAAACATTTAGCTTATTCATTTTTTTAGGGTTGTTACATGATGCTAGTTGGCTTGCATCATCTTATGATGCTAGTTTGTATGCATCATCTTATGATGCAGACGCGGGTGAACAGGATCAGCATCCCATGCCTCGTTGATCTAGTTTTGAACTCATAGTCTATTGGTGAGCCTCCCTACATTCTGGAGGACTCATTTTACTTTGCCTGCAGTATTTCATCGATAGTATGTTCTGGGGTTTTATCCCGACATCCCACTTTGTTTTAGAGACTTCATAGACAGTTAGTGGTTCAGTTGTCTTTACATTATCATTTCCTATGTTAAGACTTGAGTTGCCATTTTGGTAAAGTTAAATGTTGACTTTAAAAAAATTCTAAGTTATTTTATTTTACAGTTATGTTAAGTGCATTTGATCCTTGTAATAAGTCTTAGAGTCTTCCGTTAAGCAACTTAGTAATACCAAGGGTTCGCTTGGGGACATCAATGGTTCTTGTGTGTCAATCCTGCCCATGGTGTAAGCTCGGGGTGTTAGAAACTTGATATGTGAGTCCAGAATTCAAGATTCCTATGGAGTCTATGAAGCTATGTCTGTAGAGTCCTAGTTATTGATCTGAAGTGTGTCACATCAATATTTAGGAGTCTGCAAAGCTTAGAAAAATTTCTCAATTCTTTCACACCCATTTCGTGCGTTATAGTTTGATCTCTAAAAAGTTTCCTCTAATTCTTGCTTGCGCATGTTTTCAATTAATTATGCCTCCATGAAGACCTGCCAGAGGTCGTCCTTCTAGGCGTAATGTTGAGGAACAAGATTTACCAAATGCACCTAAAAGGCAACCTCAAGGGTAAGTTACTAATACTGAATTGAGAGAAGCAATAAGTATTTTATGTCAAGTAGTTACTAATCACGTAGGGCCACAGAGAGGACCTAGATAGGAAGTCACTGATACTTAGAGGATCTGAGAGTTCTTGAGGATGAATCCTCCACTTTTTACGGGTTCAAGCACTATCGAGGATCCATAGAGTTTTGTTAAGGAACTAAAGATGGTATTTTAGGTTATTCATGTTGCCGATATTAAGTTAGTCGAACTAGTTGCATATCAATTAAACAGTGTTACTAGGACTTGGTTTTACTTGTGGAAAGGGGGAGAGTTGAGGATGCACCAAATGTGAGTTGGACATGTTTGAAGAGGCCTTGTTTAGGTATTTGTTTCCCCGAGAACTGAAAGAGGCTAAGGTACGAGTTGAATTTCACCCAACTATCCCTCTATGCTCCAGTGGTTGTTTTAGAAATGATGAGTAGGATAAGTCTATTTTTAGCTGGCTTGTCCTGTCTATCAATAAAAGAGAGCAGGGCAGCGATGCTAACTGGGGACATGGATATATAGAGGTTGATGTTCTATGTAGAACATATTTAGGAAGAGAAGTTGAGGGATAGGGAGGATTTCAGAAATGTGAAGGCTAAGACATGAAATGAGTTCGAGGTTTGGCTTGGCATTTGTTTTTGAAGTTGAGTCATTTGGTTCGGGGAGAGAAATAGAGTTCTACACCAATGGGAAATATATTGTTTTGGACACTAAGAACAGGGAATATTATGTCTATATACTTATCCAACATTGGCATGTTACATCAATATATAGTAGACCAGGTGACATATCTTTCAAAAGGAATTTTTGAGATGTAATAACTAGGTCAAGGCTTGGAGCCTCCTATTATATATATTCATCAGGATGAAAAAAGAGGAGAAATACTTGGAGACTAATTTACTTGACATTCATATAGACCAAAAAAAAAATAAGAAGAAGCCATGTTAATGTCAAACTAGGACAGCGGTCCAATAAAAGATCAACGTGGTGACGATAGAGATAATGACTCTGATGTGTATGAGAGCATAGATTTTTAGGATACAGAGTGACCTTAAAGGACGTGAACAAGGAACATTTTTGTTGCAAATTTAATGGACTGATCATGGACTCAAAGGTTCTTCCACTGAGTATCCTCTGAGATCGAGTGACGCAAACAAAAACTTTAAGTTTATAGGAAATTCACAAATTGACATTATTAGTCCAAAACTGAAAATAAAAACTCAAACTCCTTCCTTTCTCTAATGACTTCCTTCCAACTGGACCGAAGCCAACTGACTGAAACAAACGTATATTAGATGAACCAATACATCAAAATAACAAAACAATGAGGCGACCAACAAACAAGAGAAGATGTTACTTAGATCTTAAGTAAAAAAAATTCATTCCTACTTTAACATAAGTTTACATGTAACGTCTCGAAATTGAAATACTACTTCAAGGGACGATTAATCTTTAGATGCAACCACAGAAAACCCAACTCCAATGATAACCTTTTACTCGAGATTTTCTATAAAATAAAAGTTACATTTAAGCTCGAAGTAAGATAGTCTGCAATTAGGAATCCACGAACCACCGACCGAGTGCAAAACTAAGTAAACCACCCAAATCAAAGGGAAATTAAACTTGTAGGTAGAGGAAAAAGATATCAACCCTATCAAGAGTGATGCAACAAAACCAAAAAACAGCAAGGCAACCACAATGGTGCATACAAAACCTCACATGCTTTACAATTGAACAATGTTGATCCATGAACTACTTTTACTCTAAAAAAATAGAAAATCAAGAAAAATGGAAATTTAGAATACATTAACGAAAGTCATCAAATATATCCAAATCAAAAGTAAGACCTCTTAAACAATTGACACATGCTCTTGGAATTCCAAAAAAATGTAGATATTAAACAGTGAATAGAATGAAAGAATGAAGTATTGCTCGCAATGTAGAACATTACAATAACCCAAATACAAAGTCTGAATAAAGAGCAGGAAAGAAACGCTAGTGGAACATGCTCCACTAGCTCAACTCTTAAACTACGCTAGAATATAAAACAGTAGTATCCTCGAAAGCATGAGGACCTACCAAACTCCGGATGAATGCTGACGTCCGGATAGCTGCAACAATGATCCTGCAACTGTATCGACCACCTGTGCCTGCACCTAAAATAGTATAGATGTATAGGGTTAGTACACACTTGTACTAAGTACGGGTATATGCACACACCAAGGACATGCATGAGAAAGAATAGCTCTTTCCTAACGACATGATTTTTGGAAGTCAAGTCAGTAGACTTGCCAAATTGAGATTAGGAAAGTTAGTGAACTTTCCAAATTGAGTTAGGAAGGTCATGCCATGAGAGTAACATGCATCATATTAAATATCGTATTAAACACAACACATATCATCTTCATATAGCATATATCATAGCACATAACACATAACACATAGCTTCGTTCGTATCATTCATTCATATGCCATGAGACCTTGGAATCATGGACTTAACATTAAGACTTTCCAAAATGAGGGCTCAACATATGGGACCTTAACTAGGGAGTCTTTATTAGCAAACACAGAGTCTGCTTCATTCATTCATACGTACTTCATTGGATTTCATTCATAGGTCAGTGTGAACACCATCTATACCTAGGGTTTAGTTTAAGACTTTCATCGGGTTTGCTGTGCAATGATCAGGAATAACCTAATGTCATTACTTGAGTCTAGCTCACATCTTTATTATCCTATCCTAACACCTCGGTATCATTCATTTCTTTATGTGCTTCATTTGAGGCTGGCCTCATTCATTCATTGGGAACTTTAACTTTAACCGACATAGATCATGTGAGCATCATGAAATCCAGTGTCTCCCCCACACTGAAAGAGGTGGAATCACCAGCCAAAGTGACCCAATAAACATGCTAGCGTACATGGGAATTTAACCCCGCCAGATTCCTATATTGGCAGTATAGGTTCAAAGACTAGGAGATGTATGGAGACCCATACCCGGAAAGCCAGACAGTCTCATCTCATGAGAGTTACGTGAACCTTCGCCCTTCCCAAAAGAAGGCATCACCGCTCATAGCTAGCCTATCGGTGCTCAGTATAAAGTTCCATTACGTTCAACTCATACGTCATGGAAGCTGGCTTCTAGTATGAGGACAATATAACTCATTAGATGATTTCTCATCTCATCATTAGTATTAAGTGTGTTAATCTCAATACTTTCATTAGAGTGTTCATAGAGACTGGTCTCTTCATTAGCTTTACACTCTCATAGGTGAGTACGTTTTGGTAACAATTACTTAGGCTCATTTGAGATTGTCCTCATCTTTTACATTAGCCTCATATCATGTTGTCACCACATTCATTAACATTAGCACAATTGCTCTTCATAATTACTCACCCCATTTTACGTGAAAGTTCATTTCATCGTATGCGAATGTACTTGGCCATTGGTGTATTTCACACTCTTACTTAACCCTTCTAAGGTTTCTTCATTTCTTTACATATATCTTAGGTTCACTTATTTTTAAGCGTATGCTAGACTTATGGGTCTATACATACAAGTCATGAGGCTTCATTCATAGTTCGTTAAGTGATTCATGTTTACCCAAGATTATGTGGTACAAGACTTATGCATCTTGTAGATATGCCAAGATATTGATTTTGATCTTTAGAGGCAGCATTCATTAAGTATTTACTTACGTATGACTTATATGTCAATACGGAATTGGGCAAGGGAACCCGACTTCGAATCCCTTGGACAATACTTAGTTAATTTTCTTTCACCTAATTTTGGATTTACATTTCGGCTTGGGGAACCCGATTTTGAACCCCATCACTAACATTATTTTTCCTTTCTTTTTCCCTCCCCTAACTTCACCTTAGGCGTTTTAAGCATTAGGGGATCCGGGATCGAACCCCCATAGCAACATTCATTTATTTCTCTTTTTCCTAAGTTTTTTTTTTAATGTTGGCCTAGAGGAGGTGGGTTCGAATCCCACTCCTCTCATTATTATTATTATTATTATTTTTCTCTTCTTGTCTCCTCCTTCAGCCAATAGGTGGTGGGTTCGAATCCCACTCCTCTCATTATTTTTATTATCTTAAAATTTCTCTTTACTTTCTTGTTTGACCAAGAGGTTGTGGGTTCGAATCCCACACCTCTCATTTTTTTTTCCAGCTTTCATGAAGTGAGGTCTTGGGTTCAATCCCCACTGACCTCACATGTTTTAAATTTATTTTTAAACTTCTCACACCTCAAGTGTATTGGCTTAAACTCCATCACCAAGTGCTGGATATTTGATTAAATTTTCTAGCCTTGATTTAACAACATTCACACATTCGTTTTGTGGTATTTTCACAATTTGTTTAACGCGTTTTCAAGTGTAGATTCATTGTTGTTTTAGCTTAGATTTTTTTTCCACTTAATATCAGTCACCTTACACTTCATTTAAACATCACAAATTACACATCTTATGCACCTTAATTCCAATCATCAAACAAGCCATTTTAAGACTTCAAAACGGAGAACAACAACAAACATTTTACATATTGCACCACATCATTTTCGGTTGACATCATTGAACATGCTTGCTACTTTCAAACATAAAATCACAAGGAACATCATATTTCACACTTAGATACCAGCAACCATACCAACAACATGATTTTTAAACTAATTTAGATTGAAATCGGAAGGAGACTAGGGACAAGGAGTTCAACATTCAAGGGGACAGCCCTAGTTTCATATGTCAACTTTTGTAGAAAGAAATTCCTCTTGGAGAAAGGATTCCAAGTGATAAAACCCATACCTTGTTGTAGCTTTCCACACCTTCTAAGTGCTGCCCAAATCCTCCCCTAAACCTTCAACACAAACCCGTCGAGAAGATGATGCAAAATTTTTGTTTCTTTAGTTAGCTTGCTTGCTTGTATATTTTATTTTTTTGTAAGTTCTTTGAGTGTAGAGAACTTATGATTGCTTTCTAATGTTTTTATCTTCTGTTTTTGCAGCCAAGGAAACAATTTGGATGAGAGAGAGAGAGATTTAGGCGTGAGGGAGAGAGATAGTGTGAGATAGTGCATCTTAAAACTAGGATAGTTGGCAAGACTTAGTCAATTTAAAAAAAACATTAATTAATAAGTAAATAAATAATAAATAATAATAAAATCTGATTTTCCTTTTTACATCAGCCATTAACTATAAATTTATTAAATTAATTCACCAATAATAAAAAAAATATATTAAATCCTTGCTCCCACCTAGGTTCGAACCCGGGTGGAGCAAGACTTCATTTCAAGAGACCAATTTCGGCTCTCTCTCCCCAAATTTCCCCACCACTTTATTAAATAATTAATTAATTATATATTTAGGGTAATTACGATACTACCCCTAGCCTGGTAAAAGACCATTTTACCCTTAGACCCTCAAAAATTAAAATTTCTTCTTTTTAAGTCCGGTAAAGACTCCTTCGATTAAATCTTCATTTTCGAGAGCCTTAATTGGTTGGTTCCAACCTTTCCAAGCTCAACTAACTCCCCAAGTTAGTTGGCTTGGTCGTAGTAAGGATTCTGAGGTCTGGTTCTACGCGTATCAGTCCGTGTGAACTTTGGTTTAATCACAAGCATTATTGACACCCTAAGTCTTGATCCTATTCATTTTTAGGGTTGTTGCAACAGATGTTTAATTTTGAGACTTAAGTGTCATTTTGGCTAGACTAATATAATTAAGTATTTCTCTTGAGAATGTTTCTTATTTATAGTAGAGTTAAACTAAGTCTTCCGTTGAGTTAAGTAGTTCAGGCCAAGGATTTGCTCAAGGCCAACATGGTCGTTGGGTGCCGGCCACGTCTAGAGTGTAGGCTCTGGGCGTGATAAACTTGGTATTAGAGCAAAATGTTTAGGAGTCCTATTCATCCTTGTCTGTAGATTCTTAGTCATCGGTGTGAAGCACGCCACATCTATGATTAGGAAGCTACAACATTTTTGAATTCCTCACTTCTTTCATATTTCTTTTTCATGCGTTTGAATTTATCTCTAAAAAGTTTCCTTCTAATTCTTGCTTACACGTGTTTCAGATTATCATGCCTCCACGAAGAGCAGCACGAGGTTGTCCAGCCAAAAGGAATATCAAAGATCTAGAGAAACCTAATACACCGAATGTGCAAACTAAAGGAGAAGTCACCAACGTTGAATTGTGTGAGGCTATTCGGACGTTAAGCCAAGCGGCGACCAACCAAGTTGGGAAACAGAGGGGAGATCGATAGGAAGAGGCTGACACCTCGAGTGTCCGTGAGTTCCTGAGAAGGAATCCTGCAAGCTTAACCGAATCAAGCACTACTGAAGATTAGGAAACCTTTGTGGAAGAGTTGAATAATGTGTTTGAGGTGATGCATGTGTTTTATATTGAAAGGGTCGAACTAGCTGCATACCAATTGAAGAATGTGGCTAGGACTTGGTTCGACCAATGGAAGAAGGGAAGAGATAAGGATGCACCACATCCAAGTTGGGCTTGCTTCGAAGAAGCCTTCTTGGAGCGTTTCTTTCATCGAGAACTTAAGGAAGCAAAGGTATGGGAGTTTATTACTTTGAAACAGGACACCTTGAGTGTTCATGAGTATGGGTTAATGTTCACCCAACTGTCTCGCTACGCTCCGGAGATGGTTTAGGATATAAGTAGCAGAATGAGCCTGTTTGTTGCTGGTTTGGGTTGCGCTTCAAGCAAAAGAAGGTAGGGTTGTAATGTTGATAGGCGAAATGGACATATCCAGGTAGATGGTCTATGTGCAACAAGTTGAAAAGGAAAATATTACGGACAAAGAGGAATACCGGAACAAGAAAGCGAAGACTGGGAATGAGTCTGGTCAGCAGAAGGGTGGTTCAAGTCGACCACAATTTCATAAACCAAAGGGGCATGCACCATCATTTGCTAGTGCACCTGCACCCAGAAATAGAGGTGACTATAATGGCAAGAATTTACACAACTTTAAGGCTAGACAAACGCAGTCCCAAGGTAGTGAGGCACAAAGAGGTAGTTGGGCTCCTGCATGTGGTAGGTGTTGTAGATATCACGCCGGTAAGTGTCGTGATGGCCATTCAGGTTGTTTCAAATGCGGGCGGAGGGGCAAACCGTCTCTATGCAATCACTAGCCGCCAAGAGCAAGAGAACTCTCCAGATGTTGTAACGGGTATGATCAAAGTCTTTCCTTTTGATGTTTATGCTTTGTTAGACCCATGAGCAAGTTTATATTTTGTGGCTCCTTATGTTGCAAATCAATTTGAGATTATTTATGAAAAACTTTGTGAACCCTTCTATGTTTCTACACCTATTGGGGAGTCTATTCTAGCGGAAAGTCTATAGTAATTGTCCAATTTCTATCAATCACAAGAACACCATGACAGATATAGTAGATCTAGACATGGTAGATTTTGATGTCATTTGGGTATTAACTGGCTTCATGCCTGTTATGCGTCAATAGATTATTGAACTCGAGTTGTCAAGTTCCAGTTTCATAATGAGCCAGTTATAGAGTGTAGTAGTAGTTCAGCAGTGCCTAAGGGTCTTTTCATTTGTTATCTTAAGGCGATAAAGTTAGTTTTAAAGGGGTGTATCTATCATTTTGTCCGATTTAATGACTCAAGTGTTGATGTACCTTCTCTTTAGTCAGTTTCTATAGTGAAAGAGTTTTCAGAAGTTTTTCATAATGATCTTCCCGATGTCCCTCCTGAGACAAAAATAGAATTCGGTATACACATTATTCCATATATTTGTCTTATCTCGATTCCGCCATAAAAAATAGCACCATGAGAGTCTCACCTTGGGGCGCTTCAGACTTATTTGTGAGAAATAAAGATGGTTCCCTTAGGATGTGTATAGATTACCGGTAGTTTAATAAGGTAACCATCAAGAACAAGGAACCTCTTCCAAGGATAGATGATATTTTTGACAAGCTTCAAGGTGCTTCGTGCTTCTCAAAAATTGATCTCAGATCAGGCTACCATCAGTTGAAAGTTAGGAATGTGACATTCAAAAGATAACCTTTAGAACAAGATATGGACATTATGAATTTTTGGTTATGTCCTTTGGTTTGACAAATGCACCTGCAACATTCATGGATCTTTTGAACTGTGTCTTCAAACCTTATTTAGATCTGTTTGTCATTGTCTTCATTCATGACATACTGATTTATTCAATGAATGAAGAAGACTATGCTAGTCACCTCAAGATTGTTCTGCAAAGTTTAAGATATAAGGAGTTATATGCAAGTTCTCCAAGTGTGAGTTTTGGCTTAAGTCTTTGACATTCTTGGGCCACATTTTTTCCGGTGATGGGATTAGAGTTGACACCCAAAATATAGAAGTAGTTCATAGTTGGCCTAGACCCACATCTCCAACATATATAAGGAGTTTCTTGGGTCTGGCTGGCTCTTATAGGAGATTTTTCAAAGGGTTTCCGTCTTTCTCGTCTCCTTTGACCAAGTTAACTCACAAGACAGTCAAGTTTCAATGGTCTGAAGCTTGTGAGAAAAGCTTTCAGGAATTCAAAAATAGATTGACTAGCACTATGGCTTTGACCCTACAAGAGGGTACTCAAGGTTTTGTGGTGTTCTGTGATGCATCAAGAGGTTGTTTGGGCTTAGTGCTAATGCAAAATGTCAAGGTTATAGCTTATGCCTCCAAACAGTTAAAGGTTCATGAGAAGAATTATCCAACTCATGACTTAGAATTGGCTGCCGTAGTTTTTGCTTTGAAGATATGGCGTCGCTACTTGTATGGTGTTCATGTTGACATATTCACTAATCACAAAAGCCTCCAATATGTGTTCACTCAGAAGAATCTAAATCTAAGACGAAGGAGATGGTTAGAATTACTCAAGTATTATGACATGAGTATTCTTTACCATCCAGTAAGGCTAATGTAGTTGTTGATGACTTAAGCAGGTTATCCATGGGGAGTACCCCCATGTTAAAGAAGAAAATAAAGAGTTAGCTAAAGATGTGCACAAACTTGCACGCTTGGGAGTCAGACTTATGGATTCCACAGAAGGAGGAATAGTGGTGACTAATGGGGCTGAATCATCACTAGTGTCTAAGGTGAAAGAAAAGCAAGAACAAGACCCCATTT
Organism: Solanum sitiens; assembly: GCA_016801875.1. NCBI lineage: Eukaryota > Viridiplantae > Streptophyta > Magnoliopsida > Solanales > Solanaceae > Solanum > Solanum sitiens. The sequence goes on along the minus strand of JABWTJ010000016.1, from coordinate 1,163,737 downwards.
TGCTTGACTTGAAGGCACATGTTCATCCGCAAAGAGTATTGGCTTTTGAACAAGGGGGAAATGGTGTACTAAGGTATCAAGATAGGTTGTGTGTACCTAGGGTGGATAAACTCCAGGAGAGGATCATGGAGGAAGATCATAGCTCCATGTATTCTATCCATCCGGGTTCCACAAAGATGTACCGTGATTTGAGAGTGGTATATTGGTGGGAAGACATAAAGAGAGACATTGTTGGGTTTGTTGCCAAATGCCCGAATTGCCAGTAAGTTAAAGTGGAACACCAAAGGCCGGGAGGTATGGATAAGACTATAGAACTTCCGGAATGGATGTGGGATATGATTAATAGAGACTTCATCACATGCCTGCCAAGATCTCGCATGCAACATGATTTTATTTGGGTAATTATTGACAAATTGACAAAATCAACCCACTTTTTACCGGTTAAGACTAACTATTCGGCCTAGGATTATGCTAAGTTGTACCTTCAAGAAGTGGTAAGATTTCATGGAGTTTCGATCTTCATTATTTCAGATAGAGGTGCACAATTTATTGCATTGTTATGGAAATCTTTCTAGAAGAGTTTTGGTTCAAAGTTGAACTTAAGCATTACTTTTCATCCTCAGACAGATTGTCAAGCAAAGTGTACTATACATACTTTGGAAGACATGTTTAGAGATTGTGTGATTGATTTCAAAGGGAATTGGGATGATCACATACCTCTCATTGAGTTCGCTTACAACAATAATTACCATTCGAGCATCCAAATGGCTCCTTATGAAACTCTTTATGGGAGAACATTCAGATCTCCTATTGGGTGGTTCGAATTTGGTGAAGCAGAGTTGATAGGACCAGATCTAGTTCATTAAGCTATGGAGAAAGTGAAACTGATTCAAGAGATTGAAAACGGCATAGAGTCACCAAAAGTCCTACATATATGTTAGGAGAAAGCCGTAAAAGTTTGAGGTGGGTGATTGGGTGTATTTGAAAGTTTCACCAATGAAGGGATGAAGTTTTGTAAGAAAGGGAAACTTAGTCCCTGGTATATTGGTCCTTACAGAATCTCCAAGAGAGTTGGGAATGTAGCATATGAGTTGGAGTCACCCCAACAGTTAGGAACAATTCATTTGGTATTCCATGTGTCTATGTTGAAGAAATGCTTGGGTGATCCTTCATTGATTAAACCAGCTGAGAATGTTAGGATTAAGAACAACTTATCCTATGAAGAGGTCTGGTTCATATTTTAGATCGTCAAGTTTGCAAGTTGAGAACTAAAGAAGTTGCAACAATCAAGGTCTTTTGAAGGAACCAATTTGTTGAAAAAGCAACTTGGGAAGCTGAGAAGGATATGAAGAAGAGATATCAACATCTCTTTAATTCCGGAGAGAATTCATATCAAGGTACTAAATTCTCTTCTTAGCACTTTATAGGACTATGTGTAAGCATGTTATTAGTTGCTTTGGTTTGTCAAAGTGCTAAAATGATGTTACTACCCCTATCTTAGTGAAAGAGTTCTCATTCGAGGATGAATATTACTAAGGGGGAGATAGTGTAACATCTCGTAACCTAAATAGATAGAAATAAGCCAAGCAACCAAAAATAATCACTTTTGGAAATAAAGGGGAAAATCTGGAAAATTTCCCATGTTTAAAAAGTGAGTTTTGATCATTTTCAAGCGGCCATAACTTCTAGCTCAAGAGGAGTTAGGAGCATTTGTTTATACGTATGGAAATCCCTTGGGAATATCTTTCCAACGACGCCGCGTTTACTCATTGTTTATGTCGTATGAGGGAGATATGCCTTTTGGAAGTTGAGATATTGGACAGAGGAAAGTCCAATGCGGATTTTAGTAAGGGTAAAGTAGTTTTTTCACCCTAGTACTTCCTAATTAGTTTTAAGGGCTTATTAGAGGTAAACGTAAGCCTTAAGTAAGTTTTTAGAAGATTGAATATGCTTTAGGGCTTGGGAGAAAAGACAAGATAAGAAGGAGAAAGGAGAAAAGACTAGGAACTTTTCAAGAACACCAAGATCGTTGAGTGGAATTCGTCGGGGGTGATCCCAATAAGGTATGTGAGATCTTTATGTGTTGGGTTCATCCACCCACATAACAACATGTTTAATTCAGCGCAATTAAAGTAGATTTGATGATGAACATTGAAGTTCTTGATGGAAAACCGTTGAATTCTTGTTGGTTCAGTTGTAATATACCTTTGGTTGTTTGATTCGTATTTCTGGGCTAGTTTACGAGTCTAAAGTATTTGATATTGAGAATTTTATTAATCCTAAGTGTTTGGGGTGAGACCCATGTAATTTTAGAAGGTTTAGAGTTGAAATCCGGAGAAGAAAAGTCTGAAATCCCATCTGACAAGCCCTGGGGTTCCGAGCCTGCAAGAGCCCCTCAGGGCAGAATCTGTCTGACAGAGCCTGGCGCACCGTGCCAGCCAGATCCTCTTAGGCTAGTGTCTATTAGTCAGGCTCTGGCGCTCCACGCCTCTAAGAGCGCTAGGGTCACCTAGAGATATCATTCTTCCCTCGTCTTTTCATACTAGTTCCTAAGTGATGTACCTATAACTTTTAGTTGATTCCAATACTCTAAAGTACATCTAAACATCATGAAATCCTTCATAAACAAGAGATCGTGATCCTTGAATCCATAATCCAATTCAAAGGAAGTTAAGATCAAAGTCAAAGAAGTTAAGAATCAAGTTTGTAAGTTAAAAAGCAAGTCAAAGTAAGCTCTTAAAGTTGACATTTTAACCTTGTTTTAAGGCTCAAGCTACAAGTTGATCAAAGAGTAAAGATTTGAGTTAAATTCTCAAAAGATATAAGGGAACTAAGTATTCCCTAAGGGTTAAGTTTTAAGTTAAGGAAAGAGTAACGAGTTGAGTTCATTTCTCAAGAGTTATAAGGGAACTAAGTAGTCCCTAAGAGTTTAAAATGTTTTCACATTTTGAGAAAGAAAGCTGGACTTCCACAAAGCCTTTGGCTAGTTTTAGAAACGAAAACCTATGATTTCCAAGAGACTTTTAAAAACTATGTTTGAGCAATTACCTCAAACCAGAGAAGAAGTTGTTTTAAAAACACATGAGCTAAGTATTTTGGGAGTAGTATTGAGCACCGATATGGGGATGCGAGTTCATAAGAACTCAAGTCTCAATAAACCATGTAGCCAACATGGACAGAGAAAGGACCATACTTTTTAGATTATTCCTTAGTACATTTTAGCATAGAGTAGTGGATCCACTTAGTAGTTCAAGTTATATACCGATGACAAGGTATAGAGCGGTCCTCTTACAACGTGAGGTAAGACGTTGTACCATCGCTTAGGCTCATAGTGATGGTTGTCGGTTAGAGAATCTCCCACAGAAATTATATTACTTTCATATATAAGTAAAGTTGAGTTTATTATTGCATTACCTTTAATGAACTAAGTGTTTACACTATTTTATGAGCTTTATATGTATTGCATGTGTCTTTACTGCTTATATTGAGTTGTTATTTCATTAGTTGAGCAGAGTCAAGGTAAGTCCATCCTTAATCCTTTCAAGCTTTTAGTTGTTGTTTAGTTTTCCAACTCGCATACTCGTACATTCAATGTACTTATGTCAGTTCGCCTACATCGTCTTATGATGCAGACACAGGTAACAAGGATCAACATCTAGCGCCTCGTTGATCAAGTTGAGCATTCGGAGTCAGTGGTGAGCCTACTTGCATTTTAGAGGACACTTTTATTCGCTTTATAATATTTGATTTATAGGATGTTGTGGGGTCCATCCCAATATCCTTTTAGTATAGTAGAGGCTTTATAGACAGTCAGATAATTCTGTTTTGTGTCTCTCTTTATTTACAGATGTTTTATTTTGAGACTTAAGTTTCATTTTAGCAAGACATATATAATTAAGTATGTCAATTGAGAATGTTTCTTATTTATAGTAGAGTTAAGTTAAGTCTTCCGCTGAGTTAAGTAAGCCAGACCAAGGGTTCTCTCAATGCCAGCAATGGTCATTGGGTGTTGTCCACGTCTCGGGAGTAGGCTCCGGGCGTGACAGTTCCAAAAATTGAAAGTAAGGCATCCCTGTGATGGTCTAGCATGGAAAGGATTTTGATAGGTTGCATCCAGATTTCACACTAGATTATCGCAATGTGAGACTTAGCTTGTCATGTGATGGGTTCAATTCATTTGAGACCATGAGTATATCACATAACACATGGCCAGTTATGTTGATGATGTATAATTTGCCGCCTTGGATGTGCATAAAATCTTAGTATTCTACACTTTCTATACTTATACCTTGGACGCAATCACCTGGAAATGACATTGATATTTACTTGGAACCATTGGATGAGTTAAAATTATTGTGGGATTCTAGGGTTGAAACATATGATAATTCAAGAAATCAAACTTTTCAAATGTGGGTAGCTCTTATGTGGACAATCAGTGACTTTCTGCATATGCTATGTTATCTGGATGGAGTACAAAATGTAAGTTTACATGCCCTTTTTGTAACTATGGAACTAATTCTTGCTATCTTAAACATTGTTGGAAAATGTGCTATATGGATCATCGTATTTTTCTACCCATGGATCATCCACAGAGATCTAATAAAAGATCTTTCAATGGAAAAGCTGAATTCAGGGCTCCTCCATATTTATTAAAGGGTATTGATGTGTTTAATAGCTTACATGATTTTGAAAATGTGTTTGGAAAGAAGAGAAACGATCAGATGATTTCACATGGAAAAAAAGGACAATCTTTTTTGAATTAGCGTATCGGAAGCGCAACTTGTTACGCAACAATCTTGATGTAATGCACATAGAGAAGAACATAGTTGATAGCATTCTCGGAATTCTTTTGGATATTTCTGGCAAAATGAAGGATCATGCAAAAGCCTAGTATGATTTGAAAGATATGAGAATCAGGAAGAATCTTCATCCAAAAGATACAGAAGATAGTTAGAGAACAAACTTTGCAAAGGTGTGCTTCTCAATGACAAATGGAGAGAAATCAATTTTTGGGGGGGGTTTAAAGACGGCCAAGCTACCTGATGGTGCCTCCAATATAGCTAGGTGTATGCACTGGGATGAAAGAAAAGTGTCTAATTATAAAACCCATGATTCTCATTTCATGTTACATTACTTGCTTTCAATACCAATTAAAAGCATTTCTTCGTGATCATGTGGTTATTCCTTTGATTCATCTTAGTTCCTTCTTCCATCGTTTGTGTCAAAAATCAAAGTAATCACTTTGGAGGAACTGAATTGCTTAGAAGCACAGATCATAGAATAATAAATAAGTTGGAGTGAATTTTTCCTCCTACATTTTTATACTAGTTTTGACTTACGTGAGTTGCACGTGGATATCAAACCATATACTACGCTATTTTTTTAAAAATAATGTGAACATTATTAAATAAAAAACCTGCGTAAACAATTATATAACGAATGATAAAGTATAAGTTCCTATAAATTGTGTATTGAATGTTCTCCATGGTGTAATACATAGTTATTATTGTATTGTTAGAGTTCTTATTTTCAATATAATATAGAAGATACTATTTGGATATTTTCACTTGGAGTATTATATTAATTTAACAATAATGTTACGGAGTGTAATGATCATGTGCATCTTATTTCTTATCATAAAAGTCACAACTCTCGGAAAGTTCACAACTCATCGTTAAAGTCATAATGCTTTGGAAATTCCGTAACCATTCAATGTGAAATGATGTCTTCTTTTATTTTAATATAATACAATATAAATAAACATAATATAATATAAAACATAGAAGATATAATAAATTTGATGTTTGAAGAAGAAGAAGAAGAAGAAGAAGAATGAAAAAGTTCAAATATTGTAGTTTAAAAATTTGAGGAACCCCTCTTTCTATAGGCAGCAAAGGGTAGTGTATGAAAATATGCTTATTGTGTTTTATTAAAAAAATGTCACAACCCTTCAAAAAGGGCACAACTCAATATAAAGTTGGAAAATTCATAACTCTTTAAAAATGTCGCAACCTTTGAAAAAGTGAAAACTCTTCGAAAAAGTCACAACCCTATAAAAAAAAGTCAGTCAGAACCCTTTAAAAAGTTCACAACTTCTCAAAAAACCTTTAACATAATATTTTAAATTGTCCAAGTTGATCATCATGTCTTGACATGTCTGCACTCTGCAGTTTTCATGATAATTTCATATTGTCTATACATGCACGTGGAATATTCTTTGTTTAGTTAGATTTGTCAATTATGTATCCCTTTTTTTGGTTGTATAGAATGTAATGAAACTTTTCTCAAATAAATCTTCTTTCTAGATTATATTGCGAGTGTATATTTCTTTAATTCATTGTTGCTCTATCATAATCAACAGTCTAGTCGTTGACCTAAAAATCCGTCTCAAAAGTGCAATGCATAATTTATTTATTTTCAAATAAAAAATGCAACCTATAGTTAGTATACATATTTCGGTAAATATAATCGACTTTCGAGATTACTTGTCCCGATCATTTTAAAAATATATCATTACAAAGCTTAATGGTAATTAAAATTTATCTTTTTAAAAATGGTAGACATATTTATTATAAAATAATTGAAGGTCAAATTTATATGTGTGCAAGATTAGAGGAAGAACTTAAAGGTGTCAAATTTTTTCTTACGATAATCAACTTTTGACGATGTAGCATTAAATTGTTTAAATAGCTGTGACTAATTTCTTCAAGTGTGTATATCAATGTATGTAATATATACTTCATAAAATAATTAAAATACTATCAAAATACAGTACTTATAAGTATGTGTAGTTAATTATTTCCCCAAAAAAATAATAATAACAACAATGATAGAAAATTGAGGAATATGGGACTTTAACGAAGCCAACCTTTCATTGTCCATTTTTATAGTCTAGTTTTTTTAATTTACCTCATAATAACTTTATATGATTGATCATATTTTTTCAAGTTTTGCCTCTTTGGAAAGCTACATCGTGGATTTTGCTCATGCAAAATTACCCTCTTTCATTTATACTAAACTAATTGGATATATGTGATGTGGTGTGAACACTTTGCCAAGTTTTATATCTCAGAAAAATTTATTCGTGATTTCTGCTCATACAAAATATTAGTCGAATTATGTATTGTACATAAGTCTACATACATATATGCCTTTAGCACCAGATAAAACTCTTAATTAGCCTCAAAGAACATTCATAGATGAGATCTATTTGTTTCGATATTTTATTACTCGTCATGTCATATGGCAAATGTAATAGTTGGCAACTTGTGCGGGTTGATATTATCATTCAAATAGGTTCATAGTCAGATTTTGTGGAATATAAAAACCATCTATATACCTCCAAGTTTCATAGTATGTAAGGTTGAGGACACTTAGTTCAATCAACCATCCACATGTACTCTACTATTCATAGACAAATCAGGAATTCCGATGCGAATAGAAAAACACATATTCCAAGTTGTCAGTTTGATAAGCATTGTTCCGTACAAGAAGATTAACTCAACCACAATCCTTACACTCACATGATAATTTAATAAATGAAATAACTAAAATAGCCCTTAATGTATTGTGGTTACTGTTCCAGTCAAAAGCACTAATCAAAATTGAAGCTAATGAAAGTAGTCACATCCATGCTTTTGTCGGTAAACCCCATAATCTAAGTTTGTAGAGAAGCTCTTTCCATGTGTTTCTCTTGATTTAAAAAAAATGTTCTTAGCTGCATCAATGAATCCATCAGAATTCACTCAAATGCACCAGATTTTCCACCTTATTGTATGCGCATAATGCACTTGGTTTTTTCTCTTATACATATGCCCGATTGCACCAGATTCGCTCTACTTAAAATAAGGCATCAATGAGTGTAGTAAAGCTGGAAATAAGTGCACTAGAATGCAAAAATTCACAAGTCAAATAACGCCAAACAGCTATAATGGTTAATGATAACTACAACCAAACTTTTCAATAAGTAAACTTAACATAACTGATTAACCAAATTTACATAATACACCAAAACTTTTACTATTACATAAACCAAAGGTTGTCCAAGCACAATGTTCTTTTGCTTTTTGTCTTTTGGGAAAGAAACTGACAACCAAAATAGACCAAGATGCGCTATCTAGGCGTGAACGTAGTAAATTTACTATACAAATTCTATCATAAAAAATGAGGAAATGGCAATAGTTTATGTAGATCTGAGCGAACAGAGTCGGGGGGGAAGTTATTTAGGTAAGTTCATACAAAGTTAAACGATTTTGGACGTACCATGTTAGGCATCTATTCTGTTATTGTCAAAGGGGTTAAATCATACAGAACAAACTGTCCATTCATGTGTGAATGCCACTAACTAAAGCTACAAAAATTTGGCCTAAGCATAAATAACACGAGAAGTTTGTACTCGATTTAGTAGAACAGAGGAGCATTGACAAGTTTGTCATGATATTGAAAGTTCATTATCAGATGGTCTTTTAAACAGAAGAATGTTGAAGCATATATGAAGTGTGTCTTAGTCGGATCTAATACAGGTGAAATAATAATTACAAACATCTAACATCACATCTTAAGAGCACAAGGTTTTAATGTATATTAAAAAAATTCAGATGAAAGAGAAAGTAGATTTGAGGATTTTTATAAAGGTGTTAACAATAAAAAGGTATCAAGTATTACCACTATTGAGATACACGTCAGTGAATAACATGTTAGAATTAATGCAAACATAATCACATTTGTAAGCTATATGTATAGTGCAAAGAATGTGGTTGCAGCAACAGTGTGTTATTTTTCCCCTTTGCACAAATAACAGTCCCTATATTTGGTCGCTTAAGGGGAAGGAGCAATGTTAATGAGTGTCCTGTAAAAGTTAATTTGCAGTTAGCAGTTCAACTCGAATATGTTACAGATGAACCATGTGAATATATTTGTCAGTTTCTGTTAAAGTGATGAATTGTAAGGGACGATGTATCAATATTAATGCGAGAATGCCAAATTTTTATGGTAAATGAAGAATAGAAAGATTCACAGAGAAGTAGTGGGAGGGTCTGGCCTCATAAGATTCTAATCAGTTTGACTTTTAAACTGGAGAGTAGTGTCAATTTTGCTGAATGCCTCTCAAAGTGAGAGTCTTTCCATTATATAGAGAGAATAAATATTACAAATTCCTAAAGATCCGTCATTCCTATCACTAAAGATCAACTATTCCTCTACAATTCTACTACTCAATCCCTCCAAATCTGTTATTCTATCACAATATTTATTCCATTGATTCTACAACAAATTTATATGATCATGCTAATTTATATCACTTTCTAATTAAATTAATATATACAATTATTTAGATTTCCATCATGCTAACATCCCCCCTCAAATTGATGCCGGTGGATCAAGAAGCATCAATTTGCCTACTAGAAACTGATGGCGTTGTCGTGCCATAGATTTTGTAAACGCATAAGTTATTTGAAGATCACTGGACACATGTGGAAGAGTAATGACTCTTTTATCTACAGCTTCTCGTATATAATGACAATCTACTTCGATGTGTTTGGTCCTCTCATGAAAAATTGGATTAGTAGCAATCTGAATAACACTTGTATTATCAACATGGAGAGGAGTAGGATGAGATTGAGGAAATACAATCTCAGCAAGTAATCCACGAAGCCATACAACCTCGGAGCAAGCAGTAGACATGGATCGATATTCAGCCTCTGTTGAAGATTTTGACACACTATCTTGCTTTTTACTCTTCCACGATATCAATGACTCTCCAAGAAACATGCACCAACCAGTGACTGAACGACGAGTATCACGACAACCCGCACAGTCAGAATCACTAAAAGCATTAAGATGAATAGGAGAACCACTTGGAAAGAACAATCCACGAGTAGATGTTCCTAAAAGATACCGAATGATCCGACGAACAACCACCAAGTGGAGATGATGGGGAGCTTGCATAAATTGACTAACTTGTTGCACTGCAAAAGAGATATCAGGATGAGTAATAGTAAGGTAATTTAGACTTCCAACTAATTGTCGAAACATAGTTGGATTGGGAAGAAGATCGCCTTCCTCACTACGATACTTCACATTCAATTCCAATGGAGTATCTATGGATGAGGAATCTTGAAGACCAGACAAAGAAATCAGATCCTGAGTATATTTGTGTTGGTTTAGAAAAACACCTGAAGCAACATTATGAACTTCCAAACCCAAAAAATATGTAAGAGTACCAAGATCTTTCATATGAAAAGAATCTTTAAGCTGCTGTTGGAGAGTAGTGATTAGTGAAGAATTAGTCCCTGTGATGATAATGTCATCTACATACACCAAAAGAAGAACACAGCTTGTAGATGTTTTCCGAAGAAACAAAGACGAGTCATATTTGCTCTTCTCAAAAGAAAATTGTAGCAAAGTAGACCGGAACTTATCAAACCAAGCTCTTGGAGCTTGTTTTAATCCATACAAAGACCGCTTCAACTTGCATACATCTGATGTAGGTGATGAGAACAAACCAGGTGGAGGTTTCATATAAATCTCTTCTTTGAGATCACCACGGAGAAAAGCATTTTTGACATCCATTTGATAAAGAGACCAGTTTTATAAAGCAGCAATGGCAATAATAGTTCGCACCGTAGTCATTTTTTCTACTGGTGCAAAAGTCTCCTCATAGTCCACCCATACTCTTGTCTATTACCAAGAACAACCAATCGAGCTTTGTAGCGATCAAGAGTTCCGTCAGAATGAAGTTTAATTGAATAAACCCATTTACATCCAATAGGGCGGACATTTGAAGGACATGAAACAATGTCCCATGTGTCATTTTCTTTAAGAGCCAAAAGTTCCTCCTCCATTGCTTTTGCCAACATTCAAGCTTGGAGGCTTGTGAGTAACCTGTTGGAATAGAGATGGTGGATAAAGTAGAAGAAAAACCATACCGTTTAGGAGTTTGAGACACTCTAGTAGATCGCCGAGGAGGCTCAAGAGGAGCAGGCTTTGAAAAAATCTCAGATTTTAGTTGTAGAGCTGTCTCAGGTGGCGGATCTATTTCAGGATGGGATAAAGTTGGCCGACGTCGTTCATACACAAATCCTGGTTTGAACCGCTTAAAAGACGATGACAAATCCTCAAATATAGGAAGAAGAGGAGAAACAGAAGATGACTCGAGTATGAAAGAAATATTGATTCTCAAAGAAAATAACATTCCTAGAAACACGAAATTTGTTAGAACTTGGATCATAACAAATAAATCCTTTATGCGAAGTACTATAGCCCATAAAAGCACATCTAATAGACTGGACAGAGAGTTTATTGCGTTGAGAAGGAGGAAGGTGCATAAAACAAACACAACCAAATGTATGAAAACTTTGATAGCTAGGATGCTTGTGAAAAAGATGATAATATGGAGATTCAAGATTTAACACTTTAGATGGAAGTCTATTAATCAAATAGACAGCAGTAGACACAACTTCAACCTAATATTTAGATGGAACAGAGGACTCAATCAATAAAGTACGAGTGACATCCAAAAGATGAATGTTTTTATGCTCAGCAACACCATTTTGTTGTGGCGTGTATGGGCAAGAGCGTTGTGATACAATTCCTTTCTCAAGCAACAAATTATTGAATTAATGAGACATATATTCTCCACTAGAATCAGATCTTAATATTTTGATACATGTGGAAAATTGAGTCTCAACGTAAGCCAAAAATTTCTTGAATATGGAAAACACTTCAGATTTAGATCGAAGAAAATATACCGATGTAAACCGACTATGGTCAATGTCACAAAATAATTGAAATGAGCATGATAAATTACTGGTGAAATTCCCCAAACATCACTGTGAATGACATCAAAACACTTTGCAGCGACTATCAAAATTAGGAAAAGGAAGAGTTTTACTTTTGCCTAATTTACAAGTAGAACAATCAAATGAAGCAACTAAAAATTGATTTTTATTTTCCAATAAACCAGAATTGGACAAATGACACAACACAATAGAATTTGGATGTCCTAGATGTTTATGCCAAACCTCATTCTTAGTAGTGGTGGAAGCAAAAGCCAGAACAGGAGGAATAGAAAAGTGTATAGGAAACAATCTTCCAACTTTAGGCCCCTTTGCGATTATCGTCCCCAACACCTGATCCTGCACAAGGCAACCATTACGAGAAAAGTTCACATTACAATTGTTATCTACCAATTGGCCAACCGAAATAATACTAGTGGAGAGCTTTGGTGATACAAAATATTCTTGAAAGTTTCAGTAATATCCCCAACCTTGGTAATGGGTAAATTACTACCATTGGCAACCTGAATTTGTATTGGACCATTATATTCACGGATGTTTTTTAGGATATCAGTTGAGTTGGTCATATGATAGGAAGCGCCAGAATCAACAAGCCAAAATTTAGATATTACCTCATTACCTTGTAGTCCCAAAGTTGAAAATGCTGACAAGATCATTTGTTGTACTATTTGAGGAGTAATAACATGTCCTAACGAAGATGATCTATCTGTAGTGGAATCATTCATTCCAACATGTAAAGTCTTTGCCCTACAATTTTGAGGATGTGTGGGACACTCTCTGATAATATGTCCTTGTTGTTTACAATAATTACAGAACTTCTTGCCACAAGTGCGAGCAATATGACCCTATTTCTTGCAACTGTAGCATTGAGTTCTAGCCATATCCACGCCCTTTCCTTTACCTTGAGCTGCAAATGCAACAATGACAATATTTCCTTGATGAAAAGCATTTTGTGTGATGAGACGCTGCTCCTCACTAAGTAATTCCCTAAAATAGACATCCAATGAGGGAGATGGATCACGACTCATCAAATTGGAGGGAACACTATCAAAGTCAGATCGTAATTTCATTAAAAATTGATCTCGCTTGCTTTGTTCATGAACTCCTTCAATGATGGAGAGAGATTCAGAAGGTATTTTAGCATAAACGATATCAGTAAATACAGTCCATAAGTTCTGAAATCTAGAGAAATATTCTTGAATAGAGAGACCTCCTTGTGAATACATAACAATTTCATGCTCTAACTGAAAATGCCTTGCGTTATGGTCTTGGTTGTAAATCTTTCGTAAATAATCTCACATGGCCTTTGTTGTCTTGTATGGCCTGAGATTAAGAACAATAAGAGGGTCAATTGACCCTAAAATCCATGTCATCACCCGAGCATCTTTAACCTTCCATTGACTGAGCTTTTTAGGATCGGTAGGAGTAGGATCACTTACATCTATATGTTCCCATAATTCTTTTCCGATGACAAATAGTTGGAATTGAAATTCCCAGGCGGAGTAATTTTTTCCCGTGAAACGAACATGGAAGGACTCAAACTGATATGACGACATGTTTTTGACAAGCTAAGGAAGATAAAAATGCAATGATGCAAAATAACCAGAATGAGCAAGACTAAGATTCCAAGATGCCTTAACTTCCAAAATACTTAGTAACTATTGACTGACAGTAAGTAGAACCAAAACTTTCACTAAAAATTGTGGAAGGAACCACAGATGAAAGACATTAAGAATCAAAGAACTGAAAAAGCCTCTGATACCATGTCAATTTTGCTGAATGTTTCTCAAAAGTGAGAGTCTTTCCATTATATAGAGAGAATAAATATTACAAATCCCTAAAGATCCATCATTCGTATCCCTAAATATCAGCTATTCATCTACAAATCTGCTATTCAATCCCTCCAAATCCGCTATTCTATCACAATATTTATTTCTTTGATTCTACAACAAATCTATATGATCATGCTAATTTATATCACTATCTAATTACATTAATATATACAATTAAGATTTCCATCATGCTAACAAGTAGTAGAACATTGTCAGGGCGGGGATCTTAATCGGCCATAATATTGGTTGGCGAACAAATTCACATACTGCATTGACTGAAGCACAAAGTCAATATATGGGAACTACAACTCAAAAGTTCTACCGAAAGGTAAGCAATATTGATGCATGTTTTGCTAGAGAAGGATCGAGGTTGATGAAAATACTTTGCACACACTCGAAAAACAATAAAACAGAGTGAAGTTTGGCAATCCAAATGTAACAGGACATACCTGTTCTTATTTTACTGAAATTGGATGTTGGCTAAGACAGTTTCTTCTTCGCTGAATGGTTTTAAATAATGCAAAACAGAAGTTTCATATGTTGGCCATGAGATTTTACTGGCCTCTGTTCAGAATGTGGGAGTTTATAGACACGACTCTTCGACAAGGGGTTTACTGCATCAAGGAAAAGAGTCTGTGGGATTTTTAGTTGGGGAAATTTTGGTAATTTAACATTTAATTTAGAAGTTCATTATCTTAAAGTAATATAGATAATGATTCGTTTTCCTATTCATTTGGCGATTGAAGTGAGATTAGGAGGTCCAATTCAAAATTCGATGGATGTATCAAAAAAGAGCATTGGGTACATTCCAATCATACATCCGGAACAGATGTTATTCTGAAGGTTACGTAGCCAATACACGAGTGGGAAAAGATTGTTTGAATTTATTCTCAAAATATCTATGTGGGGGTGTGCATATCAGATTTAACAGAAGAGACCAGAATATGATAAATGTGACCTAAGTGATGGAGAAACTGTGACTTTGTTTCCTGACAAAGAAGTTCCTTTAGGAGCAAAGAAAACTGATCAATTCATTTTAGATGACAAGTCACTCTGTCAGGCACATGCATACTTATTGGGAAATTGTGACGATGTTGAAGCATATATTAGGTACCTTAGTTTGAATATAGTATTCATTTTGTATAACCAATTTTTAACTTATTTTATTTATTGCTTTAATAAAAAAAGTTCACGGTGTGTAGAGAGCATGAGCAAGAGGTAAATAAACAGCCATGAAGATCTAAATGGAGCTAGGCCAAGAGTCATTGTCAAAACTTCTCTCAACGGTTTGAAAGTTTGCAAGAGGATGTAACTGATTTGATAAAACAATTGTCTAGAGGACAAATTCTGTTGCAAAAAGATATTTTGGGAATCTCATCAATGGATATAGATTCCATGTTAGGCAGCGTTATGCAAGGCGTAAAACACAAAATACTGGTGTTACACTAGTTGTCTCAACTACAAGTTTTGTAAGGTCAAAGGATAAAAATACGATTGCAGCATATTTGACTTATTATGGTAGAATAGTTGGTATTGTTGAGTTAGACTATTACGGCCATTTTAAGGTTGTTCTATTTAAGTGTGATTGGTATGAGGTTGAAAATTATACTTATGGCCTTCCTTATGTATATTTTAACAACAGATGCTCTCAAGAAGAGCCTTTTGTGTTTGGATCTCAAGTACATCAAAGCTTCTATGTACAAGATCCATATGATCAAGATAGACATTATATTATGAAGACTGTTCCGACAGATTTGTTTAGCATGAGTGATCAAGTTGAATCTAATCTCTCACAAAATTATGAAAATGAGCCATCTGGACATTCGATGGGACCATCTTTACCAAAAGGTAATGGTGAAATTCTCTTAACAGGGACTGATTTACCAGAAACAATTATTCATGTGCCTTTGGAAGAATTTGTTACTCAACAAATTGAAGTTGAGTATGAAGAGGAATTCTAAGATGAGTCTGCAGATCAGTTTGAAAACGAGACTAAAAATGAGTATGAAGATGAGTATAAAGATGAGCTTCAAGATGAGTCTGGCGAAGAGTTAAAAGATGACGCACCATGAGTTTCATTATTTTTGTGATGACCATGTGTTGCTTACTTACTGTTTTGTTTATTTAATTGTTTTTTGATACAAACACATTAAGATATCTAATATGTGAAATTGAAGATTAAATCGTTACAATCTTATAAGTATTCTGTTGGCTTATTTCATGCGCCCAATTGTTGTTTGGTTAAGTAATTTATGTTGGCTTCTTATCTGATTATTATTTTGAGGCACCTATATTTCTAGCTTAGCATTGTTTAATTTGAATGTTCGTTGGCACAAACATATATTACTAAGGTTAGTAATCTCTGCGTTGTTATTGGTACAGTTATCAAACTGATTTATGACATGTAAATGGATTGTTGTTGTTATTTATATACTTATTTGTTTGCTGTTATTATCAGGTAATGTACATTAGAGGCAGAACTTTGAGTTTTGTAGTATTTCTAGTACAATTATCAAACTACTTTGTGTTGTCAAGCTAGTTCTCGGTTGTTATTGGTATTAAGCCGAAATAGATGTATTGATTATTGTTGTTTCTTGTTTGCCTCTCTTATTGGTGTTCTCTTATTGGTGCTGATTGTTGAATGTCCTTTGCTTCTGATAAAAGTATTCTTGCATTTCAAAACCTTGTTGGCTTGTCAATATTTGAAGGTTACATTGCTACTTACTCGGAGACGAAAGAGGTGAGTGTTTTTCAAAGAAAGATAATATTACTACCTGAAACACTGAATTGGCTTCTTTGGCTGTGTAAGCAGCCTTGCTTATAACTTCTTTAAGCTTTACTGCAGCATCTGAAAGATTAACAGTTGTTCGACGACTATATGAAAAAAATAAAATATCATCAGATCCTTGAAAGAAGTTGAACAGCATAGAATTTCACAATTATGAGACAAAAGCAGAGAAATATTTTTTTGCAGTCCTAGGTTAATATTAGATTGAAACAAGAAAATACAATTTTTAACTTAGGAAAACTGATGCATCATCAGAAGTCCCATCAAAAGAAGCTACGTTTGAAACTTCTACTGCCAAAGACAGTGCAACAGCTATAGCAATTGCTGGTGTATAGTATATAAATGAGTGATGTAAAGAACCATCAAGATATGTAAAGTGAAAGATGAAAAGCATGAGATGTAGATGGAAAGTAAGACAACCATTTTGTTGGAGTGTAGATATAGTAGGTGTTGCAATTGCGGAATAGTTTCAGTGTCTATATAACAAATAGGCATTGACCAAGAGAAAACAACTGTAAATTGGAAATGCCAACAGAGGCATTAACATACAGAGGAGAATGGTTGTCAGCCTTGTATCTCAAACAACAAAATTCCACTGCTGCCAAAATTTCTCTACCAATAAGTATATAGAGAAAAACAGGAAATACAGGGGAATGCGGAGCACCCGAAGAAGGCTGAAGAGTAACTAGGCAAACAAGACTACATCCAAACTGCAGGAGAGTTTGGCCATGAAGCTGGAAAGTCACAGGAAAATGCTTCCTCAAATAATTTAACTGAAAATATCTCTTGAGATTAACGTTCCATGATATCAGTATATAGAAGAAAACAATCTCTAAGATGTTTATATAAGGCAAACAATTATAACTTTACTCCATCAGATCCAAAAATAGAAGAATCCTAGTTTGTAGAGAAACAAAAACTTTTGTGGATGCCTTTACAGGATTCAGAAACAAAAGGAAAGGTTCAAGTACACCTATGGGAATATAAGGCATCCAAAGAGAATAAAGTTAGGGAGCAAACTTGTGTATCTGGGGAATGGAGATCCTTGATCCTTTTCGCTATTAGCAATAAACGGTGTTTGATATTTCTCTTGTTCAATGCCTATTTCTTTTATTGACAACAAAGAATGAACCTTTGAGTGTTAAAACTATTCAAGAGGCTAAAACTAAATTTCTTTTAATAAAAGATTTCAGAATTGATACTTTTGAGTGTTAATTACCTACTGGCTTAGCTTATATTTGTTTCCTTCACTCAGACCCAAGACACTAATTATAATGTTTCATTATTTTTAAACATCAACACAAAATACACTGAATATGATTGTATTTGAAACAGAACACTCCTCACTAGCTTTAAACTACCACTGTGATCTACTTTAGTATCTTTATATCTACCAGGATTTAGGCCGACGCCTCTTTGGTGAGTTATGTTCCCAGTAATGGTAAAATACCAGTGTACATGTTATATAATCATTTTACGGTACATATAGTAGGTTTTATCTTGAACTAAACTCATCTGCTGCAATCTTCTATTATCAAGGCACATAAAAAATTCTATCACTGCCTGCACATAGAAAATTCTGGCCAGTTAATTTTTTTTGGTTATTGGTTTGTAGGTTTACTTACTACAAGAACAAAGCAACAAGAATGAATCAATCAGCAACACTAAAGAAAAAGGGTTCAAATCCAAACAAATCTCAAAGTCCATTGAAGAATCTGGATGTTGATATGCAATACCACTCAAGGTCTGAATTGGTCAACAAATTTAAGATTAAGAGAGAATATGTTGCAACCGAACGCAATAAAAAAGCTAAGAAAGAGCATCTACCAATAGCGCTTAAAAGAATGAATTTCGAAGATTTCATTACACAACAAGGAAAAGGTAAATTGGTTGGCAAAAAATCAATGATTCAATCATATCCTAGGGAAGAACTTAGTACTTCACATATGATTGTAAGGAAAAGACACAATAAACAGAGGTCATTTAATTCTGGTGAGTCCATTCAAGAGAAAAGATTTAAACTTACTATGCACAACTTCAGGTTCCAAACGTCGTTCAAGGAAGGTATTTCTTCTTCTGTGCATGTGACTAGAACAACACTAGGTAATGGAGAAGAACAACATGATGTTCAGGATCTACTAAACTTCAAACAGGTGAAGAGGAAGTTGGTCATACCAGCCACTAGTGTTGAACAGTTTCTGAAAAAACAAGAGTTATACAAAGAACAACACTAGGTAATGGAGAAGAACAACATGATGTTCAGGATCTACTAAACTTCAAACAGGTGAAGAGGAAGTTGGTCATACCAACCACTAGTGTTGAACAGTTTCTGAAAAACCAAGAGTTATACAAAGAACATGTTATTGATCATGATCTACCAAACAAGAAACACATCAAGAAGAAGTCACTCATACCACCTACTAGTCTTGATCAGTTTAAGAAATAACAAGGGATAGTCATAGGCGATGACAGAAGACATATTAACCACACAGTTGTTGATGTCGAGTAAACACCTGCTCCTTCTATTCATCTCTATATAAAGGATTGGATGCTCTTGAGGATGAAGAAGAAATCGGAGAGGATGAGTGTGCAATAGACCAGGAATTTGACATTGATTGTTACAAAAGGTATGTCTTAAATCTTGTAAGATTTATTACTCATTATAAATAAATTTCTTATTTCCTGTCTCTTACATCAATGTAGGGATATCGAAGTAGGAAAAAGTTCGAGGACAAAAAACATGTAAGAATATTCATGCAAGAACTTTGGAAGAAAGGGAAGAAGTGGCATTTTATAAAGGACAAGCAGTGGGACAAACCGATAAGATAGTGTCAGAATTGACCAATTTTATCAGATTATTGGTGAATTTAATTCAAACTTAAAACTCATAAATTGTGGAGAGTGTAAATAGTTCTTAGAGTTAATCTGGATTTCTTGCAATTGTTCCGATAAAACTGGTTAATTCTAAAGCTATCTTATCGGTTGGTCCCACTGCTTGTCCTTTATAAAATGTCACTTCCTCCATTTCTTCCAAAGTTCTTGCATGAATATTCTTACATGTTATTTTCCTCGAACTTTTTTTCTTCTTCGATATAGCTACATTGATGTAACAGACAGGAAATAAGAAAGTTTTTTATAGTGAGTAATAAACCTTACATGATTTAAGACATATCTTTTTTACTACAATCAATGTCAACTTCCTTGTCTATTGAACACTCATCCTCACCGATTTCTTCTTCATCCTCAAGAACATCCAATCCTTTATTATAGAGATGAATAGAAGGAATATTTGTATACTCGACATCTGCAACTGTATGGTTGATCTGTTTTCTTTCATCGCCTATGAGTATCCCTTGTTGTTTCTTAAACTGATCAGCTAGTAGGTGGTATGAGTGACTTCTTCTTTACGTTTTTCTTGTTTGGTACATCATGATCAATATCATTTCTTTGTGTATATCTTGGTTTTTCAGAACTGTTAAACACTAGTGGCTGTTTGGACCAACTTCCTCTTCACCTATTTCAAGTTTAGTAGATACTGAATATCATGTTGTTCCTGTCCATTACCTAATGTTGTTCCAATCACATATACAAAAGAAGTAACACCTTCCTTGGACGACATTTGGAACCTGATGTGCATAGGAAGTTTAAATCCTTTCTCCTTAATGGACTCTCCAGGTTGAAATGACCTCGGTTTATTCTGTCCTTTCCTTACAATCATATGTGAAGTACTAAGTCTTTCCCTAGGATATGATTGAATCACTGATTTGTTGCAAAACAATTTACTTTTTCCTTCTTGTGTAATGAAATTCTCGGAATTCTCTTTTTTAAGTTCTATTGGTAGATGCTCTTTCTTAGCTTTACCATTGTGTTCGTTTGCAACATGTTCTCTCTTAATCTTAAATTTGTTGACCAAATCAGCACTTGAGAGGTATTGCATATCAACATCCAGATTCTTCAACGGACTTTGAGCTTTATCTGGATTTGAACCATTTTTCTTTAGTATTGTTGATGGATTAATTCTTGTTGCTTTGTTCTTGTAGTAAGTAAACCTACAAAATAATAATCAGAAAAATTAACTGGCGAGAATTTTCTATGTGCATTGATAATAGAAGATTGTAGCAGGTGAGTTTATTTCAAGCTATAACCTACTATATGTACTGTAAACGGATTATATAACATGTACACTGGTATTTTACCACAACTGGGAGCATAACTCACCAAAAAGGCATCGCTCTAAATCCAGGTAGATATAAAGATACTAAAGAAGATCACAGTGGTAGATTACAGCTAGTGAAGAGTATTCTGTTTCAAATATTAACATATTGAGTGTATTTTGTATTGATGTTTAAGAATAATGAAACATTAAAATTAGTGTCTTGGTCTGAGTGAAGGAAACAAATATAAGCCAAGCCAGTAGGTAATTAACACTCAAAGTATCAATTCTGAAATCTATAATTAAAATTAAATTAGTTTTAGCATCTTGAATAGTTTTAACACTCAACGGTTTATTCTTTGTTGTCTATATAAGAAAAAGGCATTGACCAAGAGAAATATCAAACACAGTTTAATGCTAATAGCAAAAAGGATCAAGGATCTCCATTCCCTAGCTACACAAGTCTGCTTCCTAACTTTATTATCTTGGATGCCTTATATTTCCATAGGTGTACTTGAACCTTTCCTTTTGTTTCTGAATCCTGTTAAGGCATCCACAATGGTTTTTGTTTCTCTACAAACTAGAATATCTTCTATTGTTTTAGATCTGCCGGAGTAAAGTTATAATTATTTGCCTTATATAAACATCTTAGAGATTATTTTATGCTATATACTGATATAATGGAATATGAATCTCAAGAGATATTTTTAGTTATATTATTCGAGGAAGATTTTCTTGTGATTTCGAAAGTTTAACTATCTTTAATTTCCATCAATTCGTTTCTTAATTATTTTGCTTGCCGGCTAATTGTGACTTTCCAGCTTCATGGCCAAACTCTCCTGCTACAGTTTGGAGGTGGTCTTGTTTGTCTAGTTACTCTTCAGCCTTCTTGGGGTGCTCCTCATTCCACCGTATTTCCTGTTTTTCTTTATATACTTATTGATAGAGAAATTTTGGCAGCAATGGAATTTAGTTGTTTGAGATACAAGGCTGACAATCATTCTCCTCAGTATGTTAATGCCTCTGTTGGTATTTCCAATTTACAGTTATTTTCTCTTGTTCAATGCCTATTTGTTATATAGACACTGAAATTATTCCGCAATTGCAACACCTACTATATCTACACTCCTACAAAATGGTTGTCTTACTTTCCATCTACATCTCATGCTTTTCATCTTTCACCTTACATATCCTGATGGTTCTTTACATCACTCATTCATATACTTATTCAAAATCAGAAGCTATACATAAGGATACACCAGCAATTGCTATAGCTATTGCGCTGTCTTTGGCAGTAGAAGTTTCAAACTTAGCTTCTTTTGATGGGACTTCTGATGATCCATCAATTTTCCCAAGTAAAAAATTGTATTTTCTTGTTTCAAGGTAATATTAACCTAGGACTGCAAAAATATTTCTCTGCTTTTGTCTCATAATCGTTAAATTTTGTGTTGTTCAACTTCTTTCAAGGATCTGATGATGTTTTATTTTATTCATGTAGTCGTCCAACATCTGTTAATCTTTCAGATGCTCCAGTAAAGCTTAAAGAAGTTATAAGCAAGGCTGCTGCCACATCCAAAGAAGCCAATTCATTGTTTCAGGTAGTAATATTATATTTGCTTTGACAAACACTCAGCTATGAGAAGCGATATGGGGATACGAGTTCATATTAACTCAAGTCTCCATAAACGATGTAGCCATCATGGGTAGTAAACGATCATACTTTTTAGATGAAACCTAAAATGTTGTTTTTAGCATAGACTTTTGATCCCCTTATTTAAGGCGTCTTATAAGACGGAAAAGTATAAGATAATTCTAGTTGCGTCAAAAAGACAATGTATCACTATTTAGGCTCATAGTGGTGGTTGTCGATTATAGAAACTCCCACATAAACTATATTACTTTTATTATATGAGTAAATTTGAGTTTGATATTGACTTTTCTTTAAAAAGCTAAGTTGTTTTGCACTATTTCAAAAGATTTATATATATTGCACGTGGTTTATGTTTTTACATCGAGTTAAGTTGTTTAGGAGTTGAATAAAGTCAAGGTTAGTGTTGTTTCCAGATTCTATTCAAGCTTAAGTTGTGTTTAGCATTCCAACTTGCATACTCATACATTCAATGTATTGATGCCAGTTAGTCTGCATCATCTTATGATGCAGATGTAGGTAACAAGGATTTTCATCCAGCGTCTCATTTATCCAGTTGATTACTCAGAGTCTGTTGGTGAGCCTCTTTACATTCCGGAGGACTCCTTTTGACTTTTATTTCAGTATTCATTGTTAGGATGATCACGGGTTTTCTCCTGACATCCCTCTTTGCTTAATAGGCCTCATAGACTGTTAGTAGTTCAATTGTGTTTACATTCGCATTTCCTATGTTAAAACTTGAGTTACCATTTTTTTCCAAGTTGAATGTTGACTTTTAAAACATTCTAAGTTAATTTTTTTTTACAGTTAAGTGCATTTAATCCTTGTAATAATTCATAGAGTATTCCGCTCAGTATGTAAGTCAGGCTAAGGCTTCACTTGGGGCCACTAATGGTTCTCGGGTGCCAGTCCTATCCAGAGTGTAGGCTAGGGGCGTGACACAATGACTTGGATTCAATTACACTCTAATCTACTCAATACAACCCTTAAAACACTCACATTAATATCAAGAAATCATCAAAAACCCAAAAAAAGAAGATTTAGAATGATCTTAAAGAACTCATCAAGAACTCTAAACTTTAAATCTTAAGAATGAAATTGCGCTGAAAATAACATTTTTGGCTTGTGGGTGAACAAATCCAACACTATGGAAGCTTACATAACTCTTAGGGATTAAACCCATGGCGAAAATCCGCAAAAAAATGTAAGACTCTCAATGAACGGTTTGATCCTCTCCTCTTTTCTCTTCTTTAACTCTCAACTACAACCCTACGCGTATATTAGGATTATAAAACTTATCCAAATAGGATTATCCTCCAAAAACTTTACTAAAATGAATTAAATCTTATTGGTTCAGGAAAAGACAAAAATACCCCCTACTATTTTAGGGTAACTTTTCTAAAATTAACATATGATTCAAAGACCTTTCATTCGGTACCTTGTAGTACGCCTAACTCTTCCTTTACTTAATGTTATGTCGATTGAAGTTTACCCAAAATTTAAAGGAACTTAGGAATGACTTGAATGAACTCTTGGATCTCAAGTTGCTACATCTATTAACCTTATAACTCAAGAAGTTTTAATTTCCTCGGTAAAATCCTACTCACAACGTGTTGGGTTTTATTTGCCCTGATTTCTTACCATAAATAGGTTTTCCTTTTAGGAATAGGTTTTGGATTGACTAGTCCTTTTTCTTGTAGGAAAAGGTTTAGGACTCTATAAATAGAGGCATGTTCCTTCTAACTTAATTAACATTCACAATGTAGTCTTAAGGGCTTTGAGAGTTTTGGTTAGGGGAGAATTTATGGGTCACAAGCTTGATACGTTATCACTTGTGTGAACCTCCCATGTATTCCGAGTGAATTGGTTGAGGTTGTTTCTCTTTGTATTTAGTACTCTCATATTTATAGTGTATTGCTCATCTCCTTTGTGGACGTAGGTCGATTGACCGAACCACGTTAAATCTTTTGTCTTACGATGTATTTCTCGTTTATCATCTTACTCATGGTCTTTCGAGGTTTGCTTTGCTAGCTTCCACGTTTACACCTGCTTAATTTTCGGTCCTAACAAGTGGTACCAGAGCCAGATTCAATGATGGAGTCAGGTTTTGTGGTTTGATAAACGATGATTGAACCAGGTTATAAAGAGGTGTTCATCTTGACGGGTGTAGTTCTAGCAGCAACCTTTTTGACAGTACTGAAGATTCTGTTAGAGAAATTATTTCAGAGAGGTTCTCTGTGTTGAGACATAAATTTTGCAAAGGAGATTATGGAGAGGAGAAGCAAGTTGTTGAAGATTAAGTCAAGAAGGTGGACAAATTTATTTTGTTAGAAATTCAGGCCAAGGGGGAGATTTGTTGGATTTTATTTGCCCTGATTTCTTACCATAAATATGTTTTCCTTTTAGAAAAATGTTTTGGATTGGCTAGTCCTTTTTCTGATAGGAAAAAGTTTTGGATTGGCTAGTCCTTTTTCTGATAAGAAAAGGTTTAGGACTCTATAAATAGAGACATGTTCCTTCTAACTTAATCAGCATTCACAATGTAGTCTTAAGGGCATTGAGAGTTTTGGTTAGGGAGAAAATTTGTGGGTCACAAGCTTGATACGTTATCACTTGTGTGAACCTCCCATGTATTCCGAGTGAATTGGTTGAGGTTGTTTCTCTCTGTATTTTGTACTCTCATATTTATAGTGGATTGCTCATCTCCTTTGTGGACGTAGGTCGATTGACCGAACCACGTTAAATCTTTGTGTCTTTTGGTGTATTTCTCGTTTGTCTTCTTACACGTTAAAGAAACTTAGGAATGACTTGAATGAACTCTTGGATCTCAAGTTGCTACATCTATTAACCTTATAACTCAAGAAGTTTTAATTTCCTGGGTAAAATCCTACTCACAACGAAGGTGGTTCAAGTGTGTGTTTGAAATTTTTTTGGCGTGTTACAATAAGAACCAGGAAAGTGGTTCAAACGGGTTAAAGTCATATATATATATATATATATAGACACACACACATATGAGTAGTTTTATCTTTAGGAAGGATTTAGGATTAATGCATAGGTTTTGATGATACTTAGTTGATATTTTGTCCATTTCAGGTTATTTTACTTATAAGTAATTTAGTTGATAAGTTTAAGTCTAGGTTGAGTCTTAGCTTTGTTGTCGTCATAGATCTTTAGCATGCTCTAAAGTGGCGTGGAATGTAGATTTTATATATGTGAGCTGGTTACTTTTGTGTTTTGTGTGCTCTTTTCAATCATATTTTAGTTATCTGTATTGATTGAATTATATTTTGCTTGAAACCGTGGACTTTGCCTGACTGAACCAGGTTAGTACGACTGTGTTGTGAAGTGTGTTGAGCATTTTCTGTGTGTGGTATGGCTCCTTTGAGAATGACTTGATTGTGTTTGTGTGGAATTATGTTCATGATGCATATTGTTGGCGTGCTTGCATTTAGTTTTGAGAGAAAAGGGGGATTTTTGGACTCTAAGTGGTAAACTATGTTTTCAACTTGTTTTAACTTTGAGGGAGTAGAATTACTGGTTTTTTTGAAGGAAAAAATTATTTTAAAAGAAAATACATTATTTTTGCCTTCCTGTGCATATGTTGATAAGCTTTGGCAGCCCATAGACAAAATTTTGGGTTTTACTGTTATTGCATGTGTAGTTTAGTTGGGGCAGGTTCCATAGTTTTCTAAGAGGGTCCACAGATAGCTAGCTAGATAATTCTGAATTGTTTTTACTTTGTACATGCATTGGCCACATGTTCGTCATATGTTATTATGTATTTGTTTGCATGTTATTAGAAATACTAGGTAATTTATCCGCGCTTTTTACGGGCTTAACTTAGGTTTTAAACTTTTGTTAATACCCATGATAATAAGGAAAAACATAAATTTTGTTTTATAATATTGATATTCAGAAGAAAATTTTAAAAATCAAATGTATAAAAAAATAACTATTTGGGAAGAGATAATAAAAAAGTATAATCCAACATAAAAGCAAAAGAATTACTATTGAAGAGAAAAAAACATATTTCTAGCCAAAAATTAATGAAAACATATGTTAATTCTGTTAAAGATGAACCTTGAAAATATGTATTATGAGAAGTTTCTGATGCTTCAAAAATTTGATAGAGATTTAGTAGCATATTTCGTTTGATCTAATTCACAGCATGATTTTTTTAAGCTATATATCTTCTTCCTAATATTCATTTGTTTAGTTGATATCTTTTTGTCACACAAAGTAAGTAATTCTCCTGTACATTTTCATTGCTAATGAGTATTCAAGCAACATTCTATGAACATATAATTCTCCTATGATTTATGTTGTGAACTCTTTCATACGGTTAATAGGAAAATTCTAAGTTAGCATATCTAATGTATGAGTGAAAAGGTTATAAATACACTATCGAAATACACAATCTTTCTATTCAACCAACTCTCATATTTAACTTCAAGTATTTATGGTGGATCGCAATAAAATAACATAACATATGATTGAATACCTCAAATACTAAAAGATGTGAAAGAATTTTCAGTGTACTCTTATGGGGAATTTGAAAATTTTTTATTATCTTTTCTCCCTAATATGTATATATAATCAGAAAAATGTACTATATTTTCCCAATGTTGTAATGCTTATAAAGAAGTTTCATTATGATCATGGCTAATAAGTTCAACAATATAATTATTGTAAAATTTTAAAACCTTTCTGAATTTATAGGTCCGCTTCCATCTAATAAGACAACCAGCACGATATAAAAGGGATGGATTAAATAAAACGAAAGTATGTGTCTTGTTTTCACATAATATTAAAAGCAAAAAAAACTATAAGCCAATCAAGAATAAATCTAGATTAATCAATAGCAAATGTATAGTTTCTAAAATCAGGGCAATCATGAATTGGACATCATCCTGCAATAAAAATTAGATGTACTCAAAATATCATTCTTTATGAAAAAACAAAATGAACTAAATGTTACCAACTCGTTAAAAAAAATTATTTTTTTAATACTGTAGACCAAAAATTAGAAGACACTTGGGAGTCACTTGCTAAGATGTAATAAGAAAATCTAGTACATGTATTAGTTATATACAACATATGCAATATTATAGGGTGCATAAATAATATGTAGAGAATTATATTTCCTATCAAGTATTATCAAATATATAGAAAAACTATGGTATGAACAATGCAATGACTGTAAATTTATGGATAAGTATGATTAAAAATAAAACCACCCTTAATATACCAAAGTGTAACCGCAATCTTAAAAGAATTTCTTCCTTGCTTCCTTTTGACATGAGACTGCTACTCGTATTTCCTTTACTACTCTTTCTCTTTGATTAGTTGCATGTTGAGACAATAAAGTCATGTCTTTCCTTGCTACTTTTAATCAATCAAGAAAAATAGGATTGAGAAGTGGCTTGGAAAATAAGATAATAAGATAAGAAAAATCTTAGGATAAATAATGTTAACATTAGTTATACACTCTATCCAATACTATTCTTAAACACTCTACGAAAAGACCCTGGTACCTATACCTAAGGCTATTTTAACGTCTGAAGAAAGTTAAATACGTAAGGTCAATTTTAAGATAATTAAACAAATATGATTCAAAGGGTAATGCTTAAAAATCCAGGGTCAAATGCTTTTTGTCGAATGTTGTTAAGAAAGTGGAGTAAATATACATTTTATCGTTGATATCAATCAATCTTCTACGCAGACAACCCTCTTCTTTAACTTATGACTATACCAAATTATATTATATCAACATAATTATAGCAATGAATGAAACACAAAATAATTAAATTAAAAGAGAGTAATTTTATACACCTTATTTGTGATACAGATCACACGCTATGTCTTTGTTGACTCCACCAAAATATTCTGGAAGTAAAAAACTTGAAACATCATAGCTAGTACACATTAATCTCATTCACAATATTTGTTTTCTAATAAAGAGATTTTAAATTACTAAAATTCAAAATGTTCCACATAGAAATGATTATTCCATTGTAATCTCACATGTGAGGTATGAGAAGAATATTGTGGACATAGAGCCTACTCCTATCTTGAAGGATAGGAAGGTTGTTTTCGATACACCATCATTTCAAATAAATAAAAGGAGTGAAGAAATCAAGACAAAATACTACACTTTTTCATACAAGTCAAATTAATTACAGTCGAAGTGTAAGAAAAATGGAAAGTGCAGAACTATATGTTTCTCACATGATTCAATAATGCCAACAATCTTGATCCCTTCAGGATTTGCCTTACTTATAATCAGTTTTGTCGCTTTGCATGTACTTATTCTTTATCTTGTTCTGCATTCAATGAATCTGCAATTATGATTAAGTTTCACAATTCGCAAATCATAAGTTACTATCGAACAAAATTTGCAGCGTACAAATGACCATGACAAAATTAAAGTTAAAATATATAGAAGTTCAAATATAAAAATTTAAAGGTCTATTGAATAAAAATTACCACATAAGTAAAACTAAAAGGTAGGAGAGGAAAGTCCATTATTTATAGACAACAAAGGGTAGTGTGAACAAATGATTATTGTGTCTTACCATAAATGTTACAATTCTTTGGTAAAAATGCAACCCTTCGAAAAGGTCAAAACCTTTCATAAAAGTCACAACTGTTCATAAAAATAAAAACTCTTCAATAAACTCATAACTTTTCATAAAAGTCACAACTTTTCTGAAAGGTTATAACTCTTTGGAAAAGTTACAACCCTTCAGAAATGTTAGAACCTTTCATAAAAGGCAAAACTTTTCATAAAAGTGATAACTCTTCATAAAAATCACAAATTTTCATAAAAGTCACAACTTTTCATGAAAAGAGAAGGTTAGTTTTGGAAATAAAATAAATTGAAAGGAAATCCTAGTTTATGGTGGTACCACGTAGGCGCGCTTAGGGTTCTCTTATATATATATATATATATATATATATATATATATATATATATATATATATATATATATATATATATATATATGTGTGTGTGTGTGTGTGTGTGTGTGTGTGTGTGTGTGTGTGTGTGATTGTATAGTTGGAACTTATTGTTTTTCTTTCCTTTTGGTAATGTGGGATTACTTTATCCTTATATAACACTTCTTTGTTAGAGGCATCAAGCTGCTTATATATATTTAAGATCTTTCTGAGCTTGATTAGCCTATAATGCCTACTGAGTACCCTGTGTTTTTTTACCCATACTACACTTGTGCATCTCTCTTTAAACAACTCCCTGTATGAACGCACCCTCCGTGATCGTTGGATCGCCATTAGCTCTCATATAGTTGGGTCGTGGTAAGCTCTTGGCGTCCTGAGACTTGCTGCTTTCCCTTTTTTGTAATAACTTGTATATGGTATATTGACTAGTCAATTATGCTATATATAGTTCTTCCGGGGTGTGTTTCTTTTGTATAGTTCGTCTTTATCGTTCACTTTTGAGTGCATTTTGTATATTTTGTATTGTGCTTACATATATATGCTATTGCCCCATTCCCTATCTTTATTACTCCGGTTTCCGCACTTTTTCTCTATTTAATTTCTTTCTTCTGCTTTGTCTTGTTTGGGTGTTTTGCTTGCCCATTAGGGGGTTATGTGTGCCTTCATTCCTCGATTTTGGGTTACAATGACAAAA
Source organism: Solanum sitiens (assembly GCA_016801875.1). Taxonomy (NCBI): domain Eukaryota; kingdom Viridiplantae; phylum Streptophyta; class Magnoliopsida; order Solanales; family Solanaceae; genus Solanum; species Solanum sitiens. Next base: position 1,133,864 of record JABWTJ010000016.1, on the reverse strand, counting down.
ATCACTCTTTCGTTTAACAATATCGTAAGTGAATGCATACGAAAGCTAAACATCTTTCTTTCCACTCCGTTTTTGATCCTTCGACATCATATATATATATATATATATATATATATATATATATATATATATATATATATATATATATATAAAGAGAACCCTAAGTCCGCCTATGTGGATCCACCACAAACAAGGATTCCCTTTGAATTTATTTTATTTCCAAACTAGCCTTCTGCTTTCATTAAAAGGTGTGACTTATGTGAAAAGTTGTGACATTTATGAAAAGTTGTCACTTTTATGAAAATTTGTGCCTTTTATGAAAGGTTGTAACCTTTCCAAAGGGTTGTAACTTTCCAAAAAGTTATAACATTTTCGAAAAGTTGTGACTTTATGTAAAGTCGTGACTTTAATGAAGAGTTGCGACTTTTACATCAAAAGCTTTAACTTTTGTGAAAAGTTGTGACTTCTATGAAAAAAATATGAATTTTATAAAAGGTTGTGACCTCTTCAAAGGGTTGTAACTTTTCCAAATAGTTGTGATCTTTCAATTAAGACATAATAAGAATGTATTCACATTATCCTTTGTTGTCTATTAATATAAGGATTTCTTGTCACTATTATTTGTAGATGTTTTTCCACTCTATGGTAGTCGAATTCAAATACAATAATTAAACTTCTTATGAAGTTTGTTTCATTCCTCAAAGTTTTCTTCCTCCTATTTTATGGAGCTTAATCTTTACTTTAAGCCATAGTCATTCATGTAATTATGACAATTTCTTTTTGCTACTTTGGTGACTTGTTTTAAAACTCAATTAAAATTTCATCTAAGACTAACGAAAATTGATCTTCTCTTTTCTCTCTTTATACAGGTTTCTTCGTATAAACAAATCAAATGGTTTTTGATTGCAATGTAACATTAGGACTCTTGCATCTTTCATTCGACAACTCTTAACGGTGTTGAAATGGTTGAATTCATTACATTTGGTTCTTTAGTAAGCAATTTTTTTTCCCACTATTATTTTTTTTTTGCCATAGGACAATCAAATTCAAACGAATTATTTAAACTTCTTATGAAATGTGTTTCATTCCTCAATGTTTTCTTCCCCCTATTTAATGAAGCATAATCTTTTACTCTAAGTCTAATGATTCGTGTATCTATTGCTTTCTTTATTTGCTATTTTGGTGATTTTTTTAACTATGTTAAGAATTCCAATAAGGATGGTTGAAAAATTATCTTCTCTTTTGTCCCTTTCTACAAGTTTTTTCATAAATATTTTGGGAGAGTTACATGTGGGTTGTACTATACTTTATAGCACGCAACAACAATTATATGATAACTGACACAGAACCAATGATGAAGTTTGCTAAAAGAACTAAACAGATTGTTGTCTTGCTTGCCACAATTAGTATATTATTTTGATTTTTTATTCGTAGGTACAAACAATTCTTATGTCATTGCACTCTTCCTACAATATTAGTATAGACACAATTAGTCCACTTCTTTTGTCGCAAGTTAAGTAATTTGTCATATTTTTTCATCTCTTCTTTTTGGGCATAGTAAGAGATCAAGTTTTCTTGACATAAAAAAATATCCAAAATACACTATAACAAATATAATTTTTATCAACAATAAATATGCACATTAACAAAGAGCGCTAGAACCTTTACCGACATTAATTAATGTCATTAGATTCAATGATGCTATAATCTTTAGGAACATTTATAGAGAGTACCAATTGCCTCTGAAAATACATTTTTACCGATAATTAAATTATTAATTGTTATTAAATATCTTTTTTATTGTAGTGATAACTCTTTATTTTGATAAAGTTTTCTGTTTTTTTTTTAATAAAGAAGTAACAACTCTTTCTTTTTGATTATTTTTAATTAAATTTGTGAACTATAAACTTGTATACAACTTGATAGACAAGCAACATGTCTTTTTCTTCTTGATTGCTAGGAAAGCAGTGTTATTTCGATTATTATTTGTTGATATTTGAGAGTTCAAGTGCTCACAAAATTATGTTGTGAGATTTTAATGTTATGTGTCGAAATTTTGGTTTAGAATATCCAGTTGTGAACCGTTCCATTCAGAGGCCACCTACTTTATGGTTGATAATTGGATTAATTCTTTCTAACTGCATACTATAATCATAAAAAATAACTATGGTTCAATTCAAAAAAAAGTTGGGGCCGGTGATATGAAACATAATCAATAGTAATGACTACTCTGAGACAATGAGGAAAAACATGTATGATACAATCAAATTAAGGCTCATTTTTAAACATATACATGATACGTCATACTATAATAAAAATCGATTGATGGAGGTTCATAAGGAATGTGCTAAAGATCTTCCATTTGAGTTTAGTTTATTATATTCTTTTATGGGTGTGATGTTCCATCTTACATGAGAGTGTTGTTGTTCGAGGCTTTTTGATCTCTTATTCATTACTTCTGACCAACTATATCTATGGAGATTTTCTTAAACTTCTTTCTTATACTTGAAATCTCTCTATGACTCATAATCTTTATAACAAAAATAGTTTAAAAATATATATATATAACTTTAAGATTTTGGAGGAAGGTTTTGCCTTAAAATAAAATGTTCTTGACAATGTAAGATATATATCTAAAATAAGAATATTATCGAATGATCATATGTGAACTTAGTAAAATAGTTCAATCCCGTACGAAGCATGGATAATTTAACTAGTTCCAAATATTTTCAAGAAATGCTTCACATATTGGGTTTGAAGACATTTGAATGAAAAGGAAAAATGATAAAGATTATACCATTGCATTCTCATCCAGGCCTTTAAATAAAGCACAAAAAAGGTATCCAACAATAAAAAAGGAAATTTTAGCAATAGTCATATGTATTTCTAAATTTCAAGTTGATTTACGTAATCTAAATTTTTCATAGCAAATTGATTGTAAAGCTGTAAAGTATATCTTTCAAAAGGATGTTCAAAACCTTTCCTCTAAAAGTATATTTTCTAGATGGAAAGATATTTCATCTATTTTTGGTTTTGATATATTTTTTTATAAAGGGATCTGAAACTCTACTCCAAATTCTTTTACTCGAGAATTATTGCAGGGAGGTAATAATGGGTAAAATGAAAAAAAAAACAGAACTCTTGGAGTTTTGAACCGTTACTCCACAAAAAAAAAACATAAAGTGCAAGTTGTAGCCAAACAACAAACAAATTATGTTACTCCTAAGCAACCCTTAATCGATGCAGCTCGCCAAGCTAGCCTTGATACCAAACTTCAACAAATTATGTCATGAAAGGAGTTCTATGGTAATAAATCTTGGAGAGTACAAATCCGATTTCAATCTCAAGTACAAAAAAATGAGTTGACCTTGTTGACGAGAAAGTACAAATTCAGCAAGGGTAAACAATTCAGACCTTATGAAAAAATGGAAGTCCGATGAGCTGATCCAAATCCATTTTTCATATTCTTTTTCTCGTTTTCCGGCTACTGTTTTCTCAATCCAAAAGACATTTGAGATAGAAAGCCCAGTAATTTTGTATTTGATTTCTTACAAAATTGTATCATGGTATGTCCTACAACAAAAATATTATATGTCTTCACCTATACGTCAACAAAATTCTTCGTGTAGAGGATATTCATCTGATGACTCAAAATACTTCTAGCATGATAGTGTATACCCTTTGATAAAAATTTAATATGAACTTTTGTATTTCCAACCCCATGAGTTAACAAAGAAAATACTTATCCCTTATCCCTCCCTCAAATTTTATCAAAAAAACTTTTGCATATATACATAAATTTTATGAGTTCATCCTCTCAGATACATGATCTTGCTTATTTAATAACATAAAGACTAGAGAACACAAATATATGAATTAATAAAATATTCTCACCATGTAGAAAAAGACGTTTCAAATATTTTGATCCCCAAAACTTTGATTTTTTTAATTACAAAAACGCATGGATGAAAGAAGCAATTAGTCTATTAATTTACTCAATTATTTTTAAATCAATTGTGGCCTATCTATGATATCAAATCTGATATCCTTCCTCCATAGTGTGTGATGATTTTTTTTTTTTATGAGAACCAAATTCCTCTGCTCTTACTATCTCCCAAAGGTTTCACATTCTATGAATATATTCCTTGAAGTTTACACTCTATAAACAAGATGGACATAAAAAACACTCATTATTATCCCTCTAAGTCGATTTTCAAAAGGTATAAGAGTTGGAAGCCAACGAAATCATATGTACCAGAAGTAGAAAAATGGTTCTTGTGCATCCTAGGACATTCAGCCTCAATAGGTTCCGCTCAAATTTCAATATTGGAAAGAGAAAAAATTAATACAATTGCACAACTAGATAGCTCAAGTAGCAAAGGTAATTTCTTCCACCAAATGAAAAAATAATGTTGAATGATTCAATGCTGACCTCGCCAAGAATCAACCACATGCGTATGATAAATTCAATTATGAAGATGATGAAGACATATATGTTAAGACAATTTAACATCATAACGACATCACCAAACATCATAAAAATTATGTCACCCATAACATTACCATGCATTGGCTGAAATTATTGTGGGTGATACGATAACACAACTATAGACCTTTTACTGTACCAAGTATGTCCTTGATGATATGGATAAAAAATATTGAGTCACATCCATCCTAGAAAATTTACAATCGAACTCATTCTCAGCGGTCTTTAACACATGAACCTTATATGATTGAAGATATGCTATGCTGTAATGACAAGACAACATGTGCAACTGGAAGAAACTCCTTAGATATAACATTTGTTATTGCTTGTGTAAGGTCTTTTAAAGTTGTGGGACTTGTTCTTCGATTCACAATTTTTCATAATTACAACACAAATCACAATTCTCGTCTTAAAATTATTATAAAGCTCCATTAAGGGGGAAACATAGATTTTTAAGGTCTTTAAAGTAAAATATAAATTATGGTCTCTTATATCATAGAAACTAATATAAGAGATTACATGTGCAGAAATAGACACTAAACTAGTATAAAGTTGAACAAGTAGATATATCCGCTCTATGTAGCGTCTTGCATGACCAAATTATTTCTACACGACGTCCTACGTATATTATTTCACGTAGGATACGTCAGTGGCGGAGTCAAAATTTCTAATAAGGGGGTTCAAAATATGAGAAGTAAACGCACGAACTAGTGGAAGGGGGTTCGACATTTATTATACATACCTAAAAAATAAATTTAACCATATAAAGATAGTACTATTTTCCGCCGAGGGGGTTCGAAAATACCCCTTAACTATATGCTTCCTCCACCCATGGGATGCATGTGTGTAATTGTTCAATTTTATAAAAATTTAAATGTCAACTTGTGCACATCTAAAATTTGAAGAGCATAGATTTCAGTTGAGACCAAGTTTAAGTGCAAATTTATGTATTATGCCAAACTTAAATCACATAGATTTCCATTTACATGTATATATGTGGTTTAGTAATGTGTGAGTGAAATGCATGTAAAAATGAGCTAAAACTTAAGTCATGTTTTCTTAATGTCTTTTTGTTCTTCAAATTCTAAAACTCAAATATATATCAAATAAGCTTAGAATTAAAACATAAGTTCCCTATATTACCAAGAACGAAACTTTCCTTTCATACTCTATCCTTTCTTGTAGATCTGGAAAGAAGTAAGTAACGACTGAGGAGGAAAGTGTATTCGATAGCTTTCTGTACATATATAGTAATTAATGATTTACGAAGATTGAAACATTATTGTTGGAGTCCCACATCGTTTTCTTACATGGTCTTTGGTAATATAAAGAATAAGATGACGATGTTAACAAGACTGAGTCGAGAAATGTTTCTTTGACTCTGGTATATGAGGCAAAGGAACACTGCCATCATCAGTCTTTCTAACATAATCATCTTTTTTGTTTAATAATGCTAGATGATATCTTGAAGTTCTAATACTGCAATCTCTCACTAAATATATTAATTGAACTATCAAAAGAAGTAGAAGAAGAAATACGAGATAGTTGGATAAGGTAAATTTCCTATACAATTGGGACTATTATTGTACGGATCCCTAATCTACTTGGAGTTTCACGATACTTATGTTGTTTTGTTAGAATGGGTTCGATTCCATTGATTGGAGAATGAATTGATGGTCTGCTTATATGGACTTGAGAAATAATCCCCCATGAGTTTTTGAGGGGTTTTATGTTAGGCCCAAATGCCATATCTATACATGCTTCACGTTCTCATTCTATTTTCACATGATATAGGATAATGTGGTGGTGCCATTTAATAATGTCAGTCGATATTCCTATAGAGCTCAGATCCATATGAGGCTGATCCGCGCAACTGAATCTCCTAACACCTTGTCTCTCCTTGTCTTCTTTTCCACGCCATTGGCTTGAAATGTGGTTGTATTCTCTTTCTCTCCCGAGTCCCGAAGGCATCTTATCTCTTTTCTTGCCACATTCTCCTAGAAGTTTTGCATCTCATTTTATATGTTAATGGTTACAAAAAATATTATATTGGGCGTGGATATACTAGTGGAAGTTTTTGTCTATTTGATTATATTCTATCCAAAAATATTCCTTTCGAGTTCTATTCGTTGTTGTAGATCTAGAAAGAAGCAAGAACCTATTCGAGAATTTCCTAGACAGATATAGTAATCAATGATTTGCGAAGATTGCAACATATTATTGGAGTCCCACATCTTTTGTGGGATGGAAATATGGACTCCTTATATGATCTTTGATAATATATAGAAATTGTTGAAGATGTCAATGAGATTTAGTTGGGATTGTTATTGTCCCGATCCCTAATATACTTAGATTTTAACCATATTTATGTGGTTTTGTTAGAGTGAGATAGATCCCCATATTGGCTGAAGCATTAATTGTTTGTCTACTTACATGGATTTAGGCAATCTTCCACCCATGTACTAGCTTTTCAATGCTGAGTTAGGTTCAAATGTAAAATATTTACTTGTTTCATGTTCTTTTCTGTCCTTTTGGATGTGGTTTTCCTAATTCATTTGACTGTAGACGGTTGAACTTCTATAAATTCAAAACCCTCAAGTAATATCTGTCCAATCCTCTCTTCCATATTTCTCAAATAGGTTTCTTCTAGCATTAGAGAATTATGGAAGAGATGATTAGATAAATATTCGTCACAACCCTATTCCTTCTCAAATGAACGATTTTCTAAAATAGGTTATTTCCAATTAAAGTGACATTTCAAAAATGGATAGTCTTCATCTGTTACACCCTCATGTTTTTTCCAAATGAAAGGTTTTGAAAATAGAGTCTTTCCAATTAAAGTGACATTTATTTTAGCCACTTGAAATTGAATTTGGGTGTTGAAAGTCACCTTATTAGATCCCTAATCAAAAGAAAGTTAACTCCTTATTTTATTTGTCTGCAAACTAGGAGTCTATGTAAGAAATTTTATTGATTGAGGGGAATATGTAAGTCACTCCTCGAGTTTAACAACCAGGTTCGGTCGTTATAGAAAAGCCAACACAGAAGCATTTTGGGTCGGAAAACTTTTTCATAGTAAATTGGAATTTTTCAACTTAGTCTAGATTTTGATGATATCAGACTCATTCAAAATTTGGGAAATATGGTAACAATTGGGTGATTTAATTAGAGAATTTTATAACATGAATAGATAGATAAGTCATTAAGGAACTTTGTACGACTTTACAAAATTGAATTTGGGTGAGTAGAACTCCTGAAATTGACCTTAACTTGAACGAGTAGTTTCTGAGCGTCGTTGGTCAAAGGTGTGTTGTCAAATAGGGGTTTGAAATTCTTAAAATTGGTCAATGTTTTTGTGCAAGCCGCTGAGGCGGGATTTCCACTGCCAGGGTGGGGCCGCTATAGCAGGGTGGGTGACGTCGTGGCAGGGCAAGCTTGACTTAATGTAAAAAATAAACCCCAAAAAGGTTTTATTCTGCAATTTTCAAACTTGAGAGCTACAAAACGAATCCATGGTTTTTCTTAACGGTTTTCTACCATTCTTGAGGCTAAAGGTAAGATTTTCACTCACAAAATCTATTTTTTGATCCATAGAACGTAATCTCATGGGTAATTATCGATGGGGAAGAGTTTTGATTTGAGAATTATGGTGGGAAAAACCCTTAATATGTGTATGAGGATCATGGGTATGATCTAGGATTGATAGAATTGTTAGTAATTCAGGAAAGTAGTTATTGTTTATTTATTCATGTCTTATATTGATCGTTTGTAGACCACGAACAAGAAGAACGAATACGGAAAGGGAAGAATTAAGTTTGTTAGGGGTTTCAAGCTTGTTTCGGGGTGGATATTGATTGTGATTCTATGATTGTGTGACGTACGTTTATTCTTGCTTCATTAAGACACATGCATATGTGCAAATGTTGCATTTGTTTATCACATTAATTGTAAATGAGGATATATTAATGATGAACGCCATGGATGATGACTTTACTATATGACTATGAGAATGTACTTTGTGATGTGAGTGTGGCTTGTTGAATGGTTCAGGTGTTGCATTACGACACACTAACTTGGACCGGGTTCAACGTTCTGGCATAAATATGGATCGGTTGCAACATTTCAGCATAAACATTATATTAGGTACCACGTTCTGGTATGCCAACAGTTTAGGTTTGTGTTCCATGAGAGGACCAATGATTTGATATAATTGTGTATCTTGAGAAATTTTAAATTGTATGTTGTTCATAAATGTTGATAATATTGTATATGTTTGATATATGCATGTGATTATACTGTTGTAATGTCTTGTGTAAGTTGGACTTAGTGGGGCAGTAGTGTGATCCTACAAGCACTCTATGGTTGTGTACTGATACTACACTTGCTCTTTCTTTGTTGAGTACATGGCATCTTCAGGCGGATATTGACATACCTCATTTAGAATATTAGTGATTATTCGATTTCAAGGGTGCGTAAGTTCTTCCAGGCTGCCATGGGTTCTCTTTCTGTCATTGTCCACATTTCGAATTAAGACTTTCTAGTTAGTTGATTAATTCACTAGGTTGGGGTTGTATCCCTTCTTATTTAAATGTATGGTTGATCTTTAGATATTTTGGTACATTGACTTTCAGGTTTTAGACATTACTTCAACATTCTTAGTTTGTTATTAGACTTTTGTTTGGAGTTTATGGAAACTCTATTTCTTTCGTTAGTATTTAACTTGCTTCATTATCTTCAATGCTTTAGGTTTTAGATTATTTATGGTGTGTAGATTGTAGTAATGGTTCTTCCACTCGAGGGTTAGTGTGGGTGCCAATCACGATGGTCCATATCATGACTAAATTTGTATGAGACCCTAGGTTCATTGATATCGATGTACCAAAAAGAGTCAAGTAGTGTCTTGCGTAACGACGTCAGGCCCGTATCTCACATTAATGCTCCACCTGAGGAATTTGAAGCAAGAGATCACGGTCGAGGCAGGGTTTGAGGAAGATCTAGGGGTAGAGGCCGAGGAAAAGTTGCACCTACTAGAGATGGGGTAACGGTCGAAAATTCTTCCCAAAATGAGGCCCCTACCGTACATCAGGAAGAGATAGAGGAGAATGTTGAGGTTTAAAATGTTGAAGAGGTTGGACAAGAAGAAGATGTGGAGGTTGAGACTACATGTATTCCTCCCATATACCCAGTGTTAGCTAAACATATCATGTCATTCTTGAAAGGGTTGGTTAGTCCTTGAATGCTTCCTTCTGTTCAAGAAACTCAAGCTCCCGTCAGTTCTCCTATTGTTATGAATGTCTACAAGGTGAGAGAGAATGTAGGTAATGATGCGTTCTTGCGTACTTTATTGGGCCCTATTATGACTTGTAATGAGCATGAAATATTTACTATGTTCTCTGAGTTGAAACCTCCAGTGTTCCATGGTTCTGAGAGTGAGGATGGATATGAGTTCATTCTAGATTTCTATGAGAGGCTTCATAAGTTGGGAATTTTCCATCATCATGGGGTTGAGTTCGTGACTTTTCAGCTTTAACGTGAGGCAAAATTGTGGTAGAGAGCTTATATGGAATACAAATCTTCAATTTTACCTCCACTTAACACAGTTTGATGCTCTATGTTTAGAGAAATATGTGCCTAGGACTTTGAGAGATCGCAATAAGGATGATTTTATGGCTTTGGAGCAAGGTTGTATGTATGTGGATGCTTATGAGGCCATGTTTCATGCCTTGTCTAGATATGCTATGCAATTGTCAACTACTGAGGAAGAGAGGATCTGTTTATTCACTAAGGGACTAAATTATGAGGTGCATGTATTATCTATTCACATGACCTCTGTAGGGAGGAGTTTTAATGAGGTAACTGACTTAGTTAAGTAAGTAGAGGGGGTGCGGAGAGACAGTCCAGCCAAGGCAATTGTAAAAGGGCCAAAAACTCGAGTAAATTTCAAGGTTCTTACTCCAAAGGGGCAGGGAGGCCAACACTTGCAGCTAGTCCAATTCAGTCTTCCATGCCCGCTATTGGTAATTAATCGAGGAATACATCTCATAATTTGATTCAAGATAGACACGGAGTCGCACCTTTGACGGGCGGCAGACCATTTTTTGATCGTACTTGCTACAATTGCGAAGAACGAGCATATTAGGAGAGATTGTCCCCTCCCCCATGTGTTGGAATCTGCGGAGCAGCAGACTAGAGTAGTGGTACTTGTAGGGAACGATAATAATGGTCGAGGGCACACACAAGGTGGTCTAGGAGATATCAGAAAGGCCGCTAGGGTAGAGGAAATCGTAAAATAGGCATAGGTGCAGCGCAGGCAGGAATAGAAGTAGCTCGTCAAGATGATAGTACTCAGTGTTACTCCTTTCCAAGAAAGAGTGAGGCTGATGCAGCTGACGGGGTGATCATATGTACTTTTCTTGTTGATGACCGGATGACTAATGTTTTATTTGATTTGAGTTCTACCTATTCTTATGTATCCATGTCATTCACCGCATAGAGATATAGATTTCTGCATCAATTTAGAACTTGGTACTCGTCCCATTTCTAGACCTCCATATCGCATGGCCCTAGAAGAATGAAGAGATATTAAGTCTCAAATCAAAGAGCTTCATCATAAACGATTTATTCTCCCTAGTGTTTCCCCATGGGGTGGTCTCGTTTGTTTTTAAGAAAAAGGATGGTAGTATAAGAATGTGTATAGATTACCGACAATTGAATAGGATCACCATTCAAAATAAGTATCTATTTCCTCGAATAGATGATCTCTTTGACTAATTGCAAGGTCCATTACTTTTCTCAAAGATTGTTCTAAGGTTCGTCTACCATCAACTAAAAATTAGGCTTGAGGATATGCCCAAGACGGCGTTTAGAACTCTCTATAGGCACTAAAATGTTCTAGATATGTCATGTGGTTTCATTAATGTGCCTGCAACTTTTTATGAGTTTAATAAATGAGGTGTTCAAGACATTTCTTGATTCATTCATCATGGCATTTATTAATGATATCTTTGTCTCTTAAAAAAATGAGGAAGAACATTTCGACCATCTTCGTATTGTTCTGGGTGTTTTTGGGAAACAAATGTTGTATGCTTTCTTGAGTGTAGCCAAGCGACCTTTGGCTAAGGAGATTTAAACCTTGGTGTCTAAATTTATACAAATGGTCATTTTCGAAAAAGGTGGGGTGTTAGATAACATTGAAGTTAGGGCCACGTTCATTAAAGAGATCAAGGGCAAACAATTTGAGGATGAAACTTTTAGTAAACTTAAGAAGAAAATTGCGATTGGTAAGGCAAAAAATACCAATCTTGATGTGGAAGGTGTGCTTAATTTTAAATGGAGGATTTGTGTTCCTCTAGTTGATGACTTGATTCAAAGGTTGTTGATAGAGTCCAATGGTTCACGATATTCTATTCAATCGGATGTGACCAAGATGTACTGAGACTTGAAGCAAATTTATTGGTGGCCGATTATGAAGAAGGATATAGCGGAGTTTGTAGCTAAGTGTCAAAATTGTCAACAAGTGAAGTATGAAAATCAAAGGCCTGCAGGTTTGCTTCAAACCATGCCAATTTCGGAATGGAAGTGGGAAAGGATAGCCGTGAATTTTGTGGTTGGACATCCCAAGACTATGGGAAAGTTTGATTCAATTTGGGTAGTGGTTTATAGATTGACTAAGTCAGTCCACTTTATTCCGGTGAGCATAGATTATAATGTCGAACAATTGTCTAAGGTACATTTTAAGAGATAGTGAGGTTGCATTGGGTGCCCCTTTCTATAATCTGATATCGTGATACGCAGTTTACATCCAAGTTTTGGAAGAAATTTCTTGATGAATTGGGCACACAACTTACTTTTAGTATCGATTTCCATCCGCAGATGGATAGGCAATCAGACAGGACTATTCAAGTTTTAGTGGACATGTTGAGGGAATGTGTTAACAATTTTAGAGGAACTGTGATAAGTTCTTACCTTTGTGTGAGTTCTATGATAATAATAGTTATCACTCCAACATTCATATGGCACCGTTTTACGAATTATTTGGGAGGGGATGTCGATCACCCATAGGATGGTTCGAGGCTAGAGATGTGAAACCATTAGGGGTTGATTTCGTAAAGGATGCTCAAGATAAAGTGAGAAGTATTCAAGCTATGATTTTAGCACCCAAGAGTAGACAAAAGAAGTATTAATACCATAAGCTGAGAGGCATGACATTTCAGAATCGTGAAAAGGTTCTTCGTAAGTAATCACCAACGGAAGGGGTGATGAGGTTTGGCATGAAGGGTGAGCTATGTCCACGATACATTGGTCCCTTCGAGATTCTTGAATGTGTAGGGCAAGTGTCTTATAAGTTGGCTTTACTTCCTAATCTATCTATAGTTCATCCGGTATTTCATATGTCCGTGTTGAATAGATATATTTATGATAGGGATTATATCAATAAGTGAGACTCAATTTTGTTAGAAAAAGACTTCCAATATGAGGAGGAATCGATTGTGATTCTTTATTGTGATGTACGGAGGTTGAGGACCATGGAAATTAAGTCCATGAAAGTTCAATGGAAACATTGTCCAGTTATGAAAGCTACTTGGGAAACGAAGAAACACACGCGAGACAAGTATCCTAAATTGTTCGATGATTTAGGTATTACTCCCTTTCTTTCTTAGCCTATTTTTTCGAAGTTTTTCACTCGAGGACGGTGATGGTTAAATTGGAATCTATTGTAACGATCGGGTTCCATCATTATTAAAAGGCCAATAGGGAAAAATGTTAGGTCAGAAATATTTCTCGTAGTAACTTGGAATTTCCCAACCTAGTCCAAATTTGGATGAAATCAGAGTCATTAAAGTCTAGGGAAATATGGTAAAAATTGGGTGATTTAATTATAAATTTTATCACATAGATGGATAGATAAGTCACTAAGGAACTCGTAGGACTATACGGAATTGAATTCGGGCGAGTAGAACTCCCGGAATTGATCTTAGCGTGAATGAATAGTTTCTAAGTGTCATTTGTTAAAGGTGTATTGTGAAATGGGGGTTTAAAATTCTTTCTCACTGATTCCGTGCAAGACCATGAGGTAGGATTTCTACCGCTAGGGCAGGGCCACTGTAGTCGGATGGATACCGCCGTTGCGGGGAACACGCGACGTAAAACCGGAAATAAACTACAAAAATGTTTTATTCATCAATTTTCGAATTTGAGAGCTAAGAAACGAACACAGGGATTTTCTTTACAGAGAAGAAACACCAATTTTCAAGAGAGATTTTATGCTAGCTTTTGAGTAAAAATCTCAAACCTAGAGGAAGAGTTATGTTTTTAAACATATGAGTTGAGTATTTTTTTGAAGTACTATTGATTACCGATATGAGGACGAGTTTAGATAAATCAAGTCTCCATAAACCATGTAGCAAACAAGGGTAGAACGGGTCATACTTTTAGATGATTGCTTAATGTGCTTTAGTATAGACTAGTGGATTCACTTAGTTGAGAGGTTCTATACACCAGAAAAGTATATGACAGTTTTGGTTGCGTTGGCGAGATGTTATATCATAACATAACTCATACTGATGGTTTTCGGTAGAGAAACTCCCAGAGATTTATATATATATATATATATAAACTGATTTATTATTGTATTTGTTAATACATTGAGTTGCTATCTACTATTTAAAAAGCTTTCCATATATATGGCATATTACTATTGCTTTATCCTTGAGTATCATGAGTTGAGTATCTTTAGTTGAGTACCTTTGAGTTGAGTATCATATCTTTCAGTTGATTATCTTTGTAATACCTCGAAAGTCTAAATCTTAATATAGGGCCTCACATGAGTGTCTAAGGTTTATAACACTGTTTTAAGGTCAATAATAAGGTATAAAATTCATTTTGGGAAGTTTTAGAGTCAAAAGTCAAGGAACGTCCATGACGTCCGGAGACTAGTAAAAAAGGTGCTAAAGTGCCATAGCCTATTTCATGTGGTTTTAAGAGTCGGAAATTGATGAAATTTGGTGGAAAGGTGTCTAACACATGTTAGAGTAGGTTTAGGGTTGAAACGTCCAGGTACGACTCCCCAAGCACAACCCTAAGGGTCCTTGAGGAGGACCTTTTCATTTTGACCCAAAGCTGCCAAATCAGGCAGTGTAGAAAGTGTCTACCTACGATTTGCAGGCAAAGGGGCGTAGGTCAATCGATGGGGCGTCGATTGCCTCCATTGACCAACACTGATTCATTTTCGAAAAGTGTCCAAAATGCAACTCTCTGAACTGATCAATGGACCTACAGGACGGTTGGGGGAAGAGGGCGTCGACTGACCTACGACCCGTAGGTCAGGGTCTCGTAGGTCAGCCTGCAATTTTCCTATTTTGTTTTAAACACTTCATTTAATTAACTTAGTTAAATAGGAGTGATTATGGGGTTGTTAAATAGGTTATTTAATCAACTATATAAACTACTTTAAGCCTAAACTCAACTTAACACCTCACTTTTCCCAAACCCAAATTGCTATTCATTCTGTCTACTTTATCTCTCCCAAGGAATACTCCATAGCAGATAAGGTCTATGGGTTCTAGGGCAGCAAGAGGTCAAATTTTCTCCATCAATCTTCAACAAATATCAAGGTATGGTAACTCTTCAACTTTGGGATTCCTTTCCCCAAAGGGTTCTTCCAAAATTGGTTTTCAAATAGATGATTTCATATGGGTTTCTTTCTAATACGAATTTGATCTTCTAAACTATATTTTCTATGGTTTCTTTTGATTTTTATGATTACATTATGATGTATTATGATTCAATTATTCTAGTTCTTTATAATTATACCTTTTTATGTGGTAGGGATGATGACATTGACCTAATTCCCTAACCCTACTTTATGAACTCTTGATTGAATTGTTTAGGATGGCTATAATTGACCTAGACAATATGATATATACTATTGTGGGATAATATTACACCCATTGTTGGGTGGAATTGTATGGTTGATGGTAAAACCTTGGATGATGGCTTGTGAAGGAGATTGGGTAAGTCTTTGTGATCTCAAACCTTTACTTCATTATGGTGGCTTGTACTTGGCGATGAAGTTTAATTGAAGTATGCCTTACGATTGAATTAAGTAGGTGTTGGTATGATGATGCAATTGAAATGTCTTGATTTTTTGTGTTGTGAGATTATGTTAAGATGTAATGATATAAGATTGGTTATGAAGTGCCTATGTACCTTACTAGAATATGATGATATTAAAGTGTTAATCTCACATGTGAGTGTTGTATTGAAAGGATGTTCTCATATTATTCCTATTGAGCTAAAGACTATGACATTACAAGGAGAAGTCTCATATGAACTAAACTAAGTTATAATTGTTAAAGAAAGACATTTCCAAAGGAACTCTAGCTTCGCACCGAGTGAACTAGTAGTGAGGAGTGCCCCTTCCCAAATAGGGAAGGTAGGTTCACTATTGTACTTATGATATTGGAGACTATAATGCATGGTGCATAAAGAGGGTCCCAAGCAAATCTCCTAGTTCTTGAACTATGTTCCCCTCATAGGAATACTAGCTAGTGGATCCACATAGATGCTATGTTCATGTTTTGCTACTACCTTGTCAAGTAGTGCACCTTGTTTCGGTGTAGGGTTCCATGACACCGGATTCCACATTAGCTCATGTGGTCTATGTCGGTTAAGGCAAGATGTTCACAAAAGTAAAATGAAATAATAAAGTGAACTCTAACTAGGAGGAGTTGAGGGGGTTGACTTAGTCTAGGTAGGGGTATGGGATTGTACCTATACATTGCACTAGGTTACCTTAAGGAAAGTCCTAGAAGGATGTTCTTGTGCTCTTATACTCTTATAAAGTAAATGATAAGTATATGTTGACTTTACATGTTAATGATGCCATCTGATGTTAGTTTCACTTATGAAGATGTTGTTGGTCTATATTAGTAAATATGATGATGGATACTTATGATGCTATGTTATGTGGAGTTAGACATTATTTATGATCCTTTGGTTGGTTTGCTAGGTTGAGTGGGGTTATAGGGCTTCACTTGACTATTGCACCAGTAAGTTTGGTAAGGGGTTATGAGTAAGGGTTTGTCTTGTATTGTAGTGATATGAACTCTTGAGCATGCTTTGTTGTGATAACATGATATTGGAGTGGCTTCGGTTGTGAGCTTTAACATGCTATACATATGTTGACTTGACTTAACCTTATGATGTTGGTCTTGTGTTGGATATGCTATTGTCTTGAGGGATACATGATTATTGTCTCATATGTGTTCTTGATTATGCATAAGTCTTTTCAAAGTAACTTGGCATGGTTTTATCAAATGTCCCTTTTAGAATGATTTCTATGTTGTGTGTGCATATGTTTCCATACTTAGTACAAGTGATGTGCTAACCCCTATTGATCCCTTTTTCCCAAACATTTTAGGTTCCGATCGTTGAAGGGTTCGTGGCCAATTTGCAAGAAGGCTTTGATCATTTCTCCAAGTGTGGGTATGTCCTCAAAGATCCGAGGATGATGTCTTTTCTCACTCTACCTATGCTACATTGTTATATTCTAAAGACAATCATTTCACTCTTGTTGTTTCAAGACCTTGTTGTAAGCCCTAAGTGGCATTTATACATTTGTGTAAGGGCTATGCCCATATTGATCTATTCCGTTTAGATGGTTTTATATGAGACATCCCTATTAAGACTATATTGTCTATGTAATATATATGTGACATAAAAGTAGAAGACTAAGTAAGCTTCTTATTGCGAGGAGTCTAAGCAAACTCCCTATGTATATATTATGTGTAAGTGAGAGGTCTATGTAAACCTAATGAAGTAAATGCTGATGAAAAGTTTTGATTTTCCGCACTTTTTTAACCTATGAATGTAATGATGAATGCTAAGAGGCTAGTCTTATTCCTCTTTAAAGACGATGTCACCGGCTACGTCTAGGGGGTGCTCCCCGGATGTGACAAACTTGGTACCAGAGTATGAGATTGAATAGCCCTAGAATCGATGTCTCATTAAACCACGTCTATGTACATTCTTATTCATAATTATGAAGCGCGCCACACTTATGAATGAGGGACTATGTGATGCTTAGGAAACTCTCTTCTTCTTGCATTCCTATGCCGTGCCTCTAGAGTCTGATTATGTGCTTTCACCTAAACATTGTATTGTGGTTATAGGTACGAATAATCGAAGGGCAGCTGCAAGAAGGGCCGAAAAAGGCATTGCTAATGTGGGTGCAATACTCTGAAAGTCTAAAGCCTAATTTGGAGCCCCACTTGACTGTCTAAGGGTTGTAATACTTTCTTAAGGTAAAAATAATGTTAATAAGTCATTTATGAAGTTTTTGAGTCAAGATGTCAAGGAACGTACATGACGTCCAAAGAACAGTGCAAAAGGTGCTAGCGTGCCTTAGCCTATTTGACAAGGTTTTAAGACTTGAAAATTGATGAAATTTGGTAGTAAGATGTCTAACATGCATTAGAGTTGGTTTAGAGTCAAAACGTCCAGGTAAGACTCCCCAAGGACCACCCTAAGGGTCCTTGAGGAGGAACCTTCCATTTTGGCTAAAAGTTGTCTTGAGATGGTAGCCATCGACGAAGGCAGGCGACGAGGTGTAGGTGGATTGACCGGACGTCGATGCCTCCGTCGATTAAAACTTAAACATTTTAGCAAAATGGCTATTCTCAGTCTCAAACGACGGATGTACACCACGGAGGGTGGCGTGGCCATCATCTGACCTACGACCCGTAGGTCAGGGTCTCGTACGTGAGGTCTCCAGCTTTTGTGAAGGTTTATGTTATTTCATTTAATTAATTATTAGTTAATTATTTAGGGGTTATGGGATGTACAATTAAGTTAGTTAATGACTTATACAAAGATCTAAACCTAATTAAACTAACCCAACTCCCATATTTCCCAAAAACACAATTACTCTTCTTTCTCTCTTCTTTCTCTCTCCTAAATAGAAGAACTCCATTGAAGGTCTAGGTCAAGGTATAAGGTCAGAAGGAAGGGTGCTTTTATTCATCATTCTTCATCAATTAACAAGGTATGAAATCCTTTCACCTTTGGGATTCCTTTCCCCAAAGGATTCCTCCAAAATTGATTTCAAAAAGATGAGTTTCATATGGGTCTTCTTCAATTACGAATTTGATCTTCTAAATTGTATTTTATATGCTTTATTTTGATTATTACAGTTAGATTATGATGTATTATGATTCAATTATGCTATTTCTTGATGAATTAACCTAGTTTGTAAAGTAGATCATGAAATTGACCCGAGTCCCTAAACTTAGGTTATGAACTAGTGATGAATGGATGTGTAGTGATTCAATTGACTTCATTATTGTATTAATTACTATGGTGTAATGATACTAAACCCATTTTTGTGTTGAATTAGATGGTTAATGGTAAATCCTTGGATGATAACTTGTGAAGGAGATTGGGTAAGTCTTGTGATCTCAAACCTTTACTTCAATTATGATTACTTGTGATTAGTGATGAAGTTATATTGAAGTATACCTTATGATAAGATTGATTAGGGTTTGTATGATGTTGAATTGAAATGTCTTGATATATGACTTGTGAGTTGTTGGTTAAGATGTAATGATATAAGGTTTGTGATGAATTACCTGTGTGCCTTATTATGATATGGTGATGTAAATGTGCTAACCTCACATGTGTGAATTGTATTGAAAGTACATACTAATGCAATTCCTATTGAGATATGTCAATGACTATATAAGGGGTAGACCCCTATGACCTAAACTAAGTTATGATAATTAATGAAAGACATTTCAAAAGGGACTCTAGTCTAGCACGGAGTGTCCCTTCCCATATAGGGAAGGTAGGTTCAGTATGTACTCATGAGATTGGAGACTATAATGCATGTAGCATAAAATAGCGGTTAAGGCAAGATGTTCTCAAAGGTAAAATGAAGTAATCAAGTGAACTCTAACTAGGATGACCTAAGGGGTTTGGCTTAGTCTAAGTAGGGGTATGAGACTCTACCTATACATTGCACTAGTTAGACTTGAGGGAAGTCTTAGAAGGATGTTCTTATGTGCTTATAAATGTAAATGATATTAATATGTTGATCGTACATGTAAATGACACTATGTGATATTGGTTTCACTTATGAACATGTGGTTGGTATCTATTGCCAAAGTATGATGATCTCTACTCTTAATGATATAGTATGTGAAGTTGGGCATTGCTTATAGTTCTTGTTGGGTCTACTTGGTTGAGTGAGGTTATGGGGACTTACTTAGTCATTCCACTAGTGGACTTAATGGGGGTATGAGTGATGGTTTTGCTTAGGTTATGATATTATGAACTCTTATGCATGTTTTTTGATATTATAACTTGATGATAGAGTTGTCTTGATTATGTGCTCAATTATGTTGATAGTCATATTGACTTGACTAGACTTGGTATTGTTGGTCTTGTGATGTACATGGTCTTGACTTAAGGAATATGTGCTTATTGACTTGTATTGGTTCTTGGATGTGCATAAGGTATTTGTAAAGTGACTTTGCATGCTTTTGAATAAATGTCCCTTTTTTGAATGATTTCTATGTTGTATGTGCATGTTGTATGTGCATATGATCCTATACTTAGTACAAGTGATGTGCTGACCCGTTCTCCTTTTCCCCCAACATTTTAGGTTCCAGCCATTGAGGAGATTGTGGCCATTTGCACGGAAGGCTTGGAATTATTCTCCAAGTTGATATGTTCTCAAGTCCGAGGTTGATGCCTTGTTATTACTCTAGCTATATTTCTTTGTTGTTGTCTAAAGACGATCATTTCATTCTACTTGTTCCAAGATATTTTTGTAAGCCCTAAGTGGCATTTATACATTGTGTAAGGTATTATGTCCATGTTGATTTGACTCCGTTTAGAACGTTTAGTATGAGACATCTGTTTTAAGACTATGTTAGTATCTTATATATATATGTGCCATAAAAGTAGAAGACTATGTAATCTTCTTATACGAAGGGTCTATGTATACTCTCTATGAATATATTATGTGTAAGCGAGAGGTCTAAGTAAACCTCATAAAGTAGTGTAGATGAAAAGTTTTAAATTCTCCGTATTTTTAACCTATGAATGTAATGATGAATGCTAAAAGGCTAGTATTAGTCCTCTCCGAGGACGACGACGTCGGTTACGTATAGGTGGTGCTCCCCGGATGTGACAGTGGGAGATCATGACAACCAAGATCCTCCACTAAGAAATCCAAGTACCTCCACTTGAGCAAGTGCCTATGGGTGATCAAGTTCCGGTTGTTCCTCCACCTATGACGGATGGAGAGATAAGGGAGGATTTTTCTCAATTTGGCCCAAGCCATGACCTCTCATGATAATGCCGTCACTTCTCAAAGTCCAAGCTATGATGGCCCAAGTTAATTGGTGGGTTGGACCCCGAGTGCCTCATCATGCTAAAGACATGGATTCTGGTTTGAGAGACTTTACTAGAATGAACCCACCTATGTTTTTCGGTTCGAAATCGGATGAAGACCCTCAAGATTTCCTCGATGAGTTCTATAAGATTCTCTATACTATGGGTTTGACCTCAATTGAGAAGGCCGAGTTAGTGGCCTATCAACTCAAAGATGTGGCCCAAACTGGGTACATACAATGGAGGGATAATAGGGCACTAAGAGGTGGTCCGGTGACTTGGGAGATCTTCAAAAAGGCCTTCCTTGATCGTTTTTTTCCCTAGAGAGTTGAGGGAAGCTAAGTGGAAGAATTCATCAACCTTATTCAAGAAGGTATAAGTGTACTTGACTATTCCTTGAAGTTTTACTAAATAGTCCAAGTATGCTCCATCGTAGGTGTCAAACCCAAGGGATGAGATGAGTTGTTTGCTTACGGGGTTGTCCAAACACTTGGCAGAAGAATGTCGTTCGGCTATTCTACATGATAATATGAATATATCTTGTCTCATGGTTCATGATCAACAAGTGGAAGAAAGTAGGCTAAGGATAAATAATAGGGAGGCCAAGAGGGCCAAGCCTTATGAAGGTGGTTTTTCAAAGGGGAGGTTGGAAATTCAAGACAAGCCGAGATTCAAGAAGAGGTTCTCTAATCAAGTTCCTTCCAAATTTCCCAAGGCTCGTGATGAAAGCGTGTCTAAACCTAAGCCTCAAAAGTGAAGTGGTATTAGTTCACCAAGTAAGAAGTTAACATTTGGAAAGTGTAGTAAGAAGCATTATGATGAGTTCCTTGTTGGGACGGACAATTGATTTGGATGTGGCAAGAGTGGACACAAGGTTAGAGATTGCCCTAATTTGAAGGGGAAAGACAAAGGAAGTGGGCAAGCTCAAGCTAGTGGTTCTAATGTTGATTCTCCAAGAAAGAATCGCTTTTATGCTCTTCGCTCTAGGGTGAACAAGAGAGTTCTCCCGATATGGTGACCGGTATGTTACAAGTCTTCTCTATTGATGTTGATGATTTACTTGATCCAGGTTCTACATTATATTATGTTACTCCTTTGGTAGCTGGAATGTTTGATATTTTGCCTGATGTCCTAAATGAACATATTATGGTAACTACCCCCGTAGGTGATTCGGTGGTTACAAAGAGGGTATATAGAAGTTGTCCTATAAAGTTTCCCAATAGAGTTACTCATGGTGAATCAGTAGAACTTGATATGGTTGATTTTTTTGTTTTTTGGGGATGGGTTGGTTGCATCATTGTTTCACTTCCATTGATTGTAAACAAGAATTGTAAAGTTATATTTTCCAAATGAACCCATCTTAGAGTGGAAGGGGGAAATTCTATTCCTAGAGGTCGTATCATCTCTTGTCTTAAGGCATGTAAAATTATCTCAAAAGGGTGTTTATACCATATTGTAAGAGTCAAAGATTTAGATTCTGACAATCCTCCCATTGAGTTAGTCCCCGTAGTGAGGGAATTTCCAGAGGTCTTTCCTAATGATCTTCCCGAATCCCTCCCAAACAGGAAATTGATTTTTTTATTGACTTTCTACCGGATTCCAACCCCATTTCAGTTCCTCCTTATCGGATGGCTCCGGCCGAATTGAAAGAGTTGACGGCTCAACTTAAGGACTTACTAGACAAAGACTTCATTAGACCTAGTATTTCTCCATGGGGTGCACCAGTATTGTTTGTGAAGAAGAAGGATGGGTCCCTTAGAATCCAACTCAATAAAGTCACTATTAAGAAAAAGTATCCTCTCCCTCGGATCGACGACTTGTTTGATCAACTCCAAGGGGCAAGCTACTTTTTTAAATTGACTTGAGATCGGGGTATCACCAACTTTGGGTGAGAGGTGGGGATATACCAAAAATGACATTTCAAACTAGATATGGTCACTATGACTTCTTAGTAATGTCCTTTGGTCTCACTAATGCCACATCGGTGTTTATGGACCTAATGAATAGGATTTTTCAAAGTTACCTAGATTCATTTTTCATTGTCTTTATTGACGACATCTTGGTATATTCGATGAATGATGGTGAACACATGGA
Source organism: Solanum sitiens (assembly GCA_016801875.1). Taxonomy (NCBI): domain Eukaryota; kingdom Viridiplantae; phylum Streptophyta; class Magnoliopsida; order Solanales; family Solanaceae; genus Solanum; species Solanum sitiens. Next base: position 1,110,889 of record JABWTJ010000016.1, on the reverse strand, counting down.
CCATTTGAGAGTGGTTTTTCAAGTACTTAAGTAACACCAACTATTTTCCAAGTATAGAAAATGTGAGTTTTGGTTAAGATCGGTTGTGTTTCTTGTTCATATCATCTCTCGTGAGGGAGTTGAGGTCGATGCAAGAAAAACCGAGGCAGTGAAAAATTGGCCTAGAACATTGACTCCAACTGACATTAGGAGTTTCTTGGGTCTAGAGGGGTACTATAAGAGGTTTGTGGATGGTTTTGCGTCCATTTCATCTCCCTTGACTACCTTGACCCAAAAGAGTGTGAAATTTGAGTGGTCGGAGGCATGTGAAAGAAACTTCTAAATTTTAAAAGATAGGCTTACTTCTGCTCCGGTATTGAACTTAGCGGAGGGTACTAAGGGCTTTGTGGTATATTGATATGCATCCCGAGTGGGCTTGGGGTGTGTTGTTATACAACATGGGAATTCGTAGCCTATGCCTCTAGACAACTTAAGGTGCATGAGAAGAATTATCCAACTCATGATCTTGAGTTAGCGGTCGTGGTATTTGCCTTGAAAATATGGAGGACTTACTTGTATGGTGTTCATGTTGATATGTATACCGACCATAAGAGTCTTCAATATCTGTTTACTAAAAAGGAGATATATCTTCGACAAAGAAGATGGTTGGAATTGTTGAAAGATTATGACATTAGTGTTCTCAACCATCCGAGTAAGGACAATGTAGTTGCGGATGCTCTAAGTCGTATGAACATGGGTAGTGTGTCTCATGTAGAAAAAGCCAAGAAAGACCTAGTGAAAGATGTTCGTATGTTGGATCATTTGGGTGTTAGATTGGAAAATTCCCCAAATGGGGGTGTTATGGTCCATCATAACTCTGAATCGTCTTTGGTGGTGGAGGTGAAGTCTAAGCAACACCATGATCAATCGTTGATGGAGTTGATGGAATCGGTTCTTGGTAAGCTTAATGAGTCATTCTCCTTGGGGGGACAATGTTTTGAGGTATCAAGAAAGGTCGTGTGTTTCCAATGTTGATGATTTGAGAAATCGGATTCTTGAGGAAGCTCATGGTTCCCGTTATTATATTCATCCGGGTTCTACTAAAATGTATCATGACCTTAGAGAAGTATTTTGGTGGGACGAATTAAAAAGGATAGAGGAATTTGTTGCAAAGTGTCCAAATTGCCAACAAGTGCAAGTCGAGAACCAAATGCCAGGTGGCTTACTCCAAGAAATGCAAGTTCCCGCTCGAAAGTGAGAAGAGATTAATATGGACTTCGTAGTGGGTTTGCCTCGGACTAGAAGAAAAAATGACTTTATATGGGTGGTGGTGGATATATTAACAAAGTCCGCTTATTTTATTCCCGTCAAGTCCACTTACTCAGTGGAGAATTATGCAAGGATATCATATATGATATTGTGTGTCTTAATGGTAATCCGTTATCCATCATATCGGATAGGAATGCACAATTCACATCTAGGTTTTGGAGGTCATTAAAAAAGGGTTGGGTACAAATGTGAAGTTAAGCACCGGTTTTCATCCTAAAACGGATGGTCAAGCGGAGCGCACTATTCAAACCCTTGAGGATAGCTTAGGGCTTGTGTGATCGACTTCAAAGGAAATTGAGATGAATATTTGCCTTTGGTTGAGTTATCTTAGAACAATAGTTATCATTATACTATATCCATGGATCCTTTTGAAGTTTGATGTTAGTAAATGTAGATCTCCGATTGGATGGTTTGAAGTTTATGAGTATTCACTTCTTGGTCTCGAATTGATATATGAGCCTTTGGACAAAGTTCGTATCATAAGGGTTAGGTTGAAGGCGGCCTATTGTCGGCAACAGTCTTATGCCAAAAATAGCATAAGAGAGCTTGAATTTGAAAAAGGTGATAAAGTGTATTTGAAAATTTCACCTATGAAAGGAGTGATGAGGCTTGATAAGAGAAGGAAGTTGAGTCATCGTTATGCGGGTCCCTATGAAATTTTTCAAAGGGTCGGCAATGTTGCATACGAGTTGAGATTACCTAGTGAACTAACTTCGGTTCATCTGGTGTTCCATGTCCCCATGCTTAAGAAGTGTATCAGTGATCCCGATTCCATTCTTCCTATTGAGGGTGTAGGTGTGGATGAGAACCTCTCCTATGAAGAGGTTCTAGTGAAAATCCTTGATTGTAAAGTAAAGAAATTAAGGAACAAAGAGGTGACCTTTATAAAAGTTCTATGGAGAAACCACCAAGTTGAGGGAGCAGCATGGGAGGCCGAGGCCGACATGAAGTCCCGGTACCCTCATCTCTTTGATAATTAAGGTTAGTAGTTTCTATTAATTGTCACGCCCCTTTTTAATTCTCAAAATTTTTATTTTATTGTTTTGAAAGAAAAAGATTTTTTTCAATTAAAGTGACATTTTGAAAAGGGATAATTATTATTCAGAGTCGCCACTTGGAATTGAGTTTTGGTGTTCCAAGTCACCTTATTTAAATCCATAATAAAAAGAAAATTTCACTCTATTTTTATTGGTCTACGAACTAGAAATCCGGGTAAGAAATTATGTTGACCGAAGGGAAGGTGTTAGGCACCCCTCGAGTCCCATGATTTTAGCACGATCGCTTTATTGACTTTGGTATGACTTAACTTAATTTTGGATATTATATTATTTAACTTAATAAAAATATTTTTACTTTATTCTCTAATTTCTTTTAAACCTATTAAAAATTGTCTTGTTTAATTTAAATCTATTGAAAATTGTTTTATTATTTTCGTGTATCCATTAATTCAAAATTTGAAACACTCATATTTATTTATTTATTTATTTATTATTTATTATTTATTATTTATTTTATTTACTTATTTATTTTTCTTTTACATTTTTTGTATATATTTTTTAGTGTTATTACGGGTAGAATTTATATAGCTATTTAATAGTTAGAAATTAGAATTTTTGTAGGAAAAAGATTTTTTAGAGTTCAAGTTAATTTAGCATTGTATTTTTTTAGATTTTATAAATAGAAAGATAAAATTTTATGACATTTGAGATTAGTTTTCATCACAAAAATTCTAAATAGATTAGGACTAAATTTTTTTAAAAGAAAACCTTTTGACTTTTTTTTTTTTTTTTTTTTTTGAATGTACGTCTTTTCTTACTTTTATTTCATTTTTATTTTTGAAGTTTTTTTTCTTAGTTATTGTTATATATATATAGATAGATATTTCTCATTTTTTTAATTTTGTTTTTACACTTTTCAACGTTCTGTTCTTTTCTTTTCTATTTTTTTTGTTTTCAATTGTCTTATTATTATTATTATTATTATTATAATTATTATTATTATTATTATTTTCACTTTTTTTTACTTTCTGTTTTCCTTCTTCCTTTTTTTAGTTTTTGTTGTTTTCTTTTTCTTTTTTTACGTTTATCTTTTTTCTTTTTTTTTTTGGTTTTCTTATTATTATTATTTTTTGTTTCAATCTTTTTATGTTCAATTTGTGTTTTATTTTTTTTCCTTTTTATTTTTTGTTATTTTTTTATTTTTTTCTGATTCTTTAAATAAAATTTATAGTTATGCTTAATTATATGTTTAACAACCTCAATTAAAGTAACATTATCCTAGTTTTATTCTTAAGGTAAATGAATTTATCAAAATAAAAAATTTCAAAGGACTAAAACATATACTACAAAGCTTTTCTAAATCAAATCAATTAAACTTTATAATTTTCTGTAAATAGAGTATCTCGTCACTTAACTTTCGAAACAAAAATAATCAGTTGACACGACTACATTATAGCATCTAAAAATAATAATATCTCAATATCACTTAATCTTTCAATGTTATTATTATTATGTCAAATATTACCAAAACCGCAAATAAAACCCCGGATTATAACTTAATTCTTAGGATAAAATTCACTTTTTCACTCTTTTCTCTTTTGCTTTTTTTTTCTATGTGTATTTTAATATGTCTCTGTATATTTTTATCTCTCAACCGAACGTATGTTTTTATAATAGTTTTGGGTGAGAGTCTGGTGCTAATTAAAAGGAACGTAGTAGAGTGGGACTAGGATTGAATTTGAAAATTAGTTGAGAAATTAAGGTTGAGATAAGGAATGAAAATAAAATAAAATAAATAAATAAATAAGAACAAATCAACAAAACAAATAAGGGTGATAAAAGAACGTGTAGTAAAAAAATAGAATAAAAATCGTGCCAACAAGAAAAGATAAATAAAAAAAAAGAATAAAAATTAATGAAATTAGATAGGAGGAGGATTTTTAAGAAAATAAGTTAGGAAGTTGGGAGTAATTAGGATAAGGTAAAATAAATTTGAAATTTTTAGGACTCCTCTTTTGTTTTCTTTTTCCATACTTTTCCATAATATTTTCTATATTATTATTATTTTTAGACTAGATAGAATTAACAAGTAACTTAAATTCCCAACTTCTTTTTTTTTATTATTATTATTAAACTATAGATGATCTTATAATTTGTTAATTTACAATTTATATATATATATTTTTCTAATTTTAATTATAACTCTTTTCACATTGATGTAAAATATTTATGTTTTTGTAAAAAATTAGGTGTTCACAGTATGTTCCTCTTTGCTTGGAAATATGAAGAGTTTTCATGCAAAGACGTGAACAATGTGACTAATTTTTTACTGAAATATTTATCCTAAAAATGTGAAAAATAAATTTTAAAAAAAGGTTTGACTATGTCCTAACTTTTCAAAAACTACCTATCCTGAGTTGATGATAAGGAGTCAGGTGTGGTTCCAATGAGTTAGGTAGTCGAGTGACGTTTTGTCGAGGTTTCAGTTCGTAGCTCCAACTATTACATCAAAGGCAAAATGCAGCAGAATAGAAAGGAAAGATACGAAATCCTATCTATTCCAATAGTGCTGAATCTTCAATTTGAATCTTCGGTTATCGCTTCACCCTCTTTGGTAGGTTCATTAATTCCAAATTTTGATCTGAACATGTTGAAACTTTATGGCTTGACTTTCGCTGTTGACGTTGTTCCTTATAAAATTCTTAAATACTTGTTTTCTTGAAAGGATGAATTCTTTTATTCTTGAACATTAAATTTGTGTACTATGTAGAAACCTGCACGCCATAAAACAAAACAAACAAAACGAAACAAAATTTTCTGCCCAGTTTGCACTAGGAAATTTTGTGAGTTATTGATGAAAGCTATAAAAGTCTATACTAAGAATACAAATAATGTTTTTGTAGCCATTACAAAATGTAAAAAATAAAATAAAAGGAAGTTTTATGCCCAAAATGCGATAAGGGTTTTTTTATACCCTTGAAGACATGAAAAATAAGATAGGGGTTATTGCGCCCTATATGGAACCAGGGGTTATTGTGTCCTGTGAAGACATGACAAATAAAATAGGGGTTATTGTGCCCTATACGTAACCAGGGGTTATTGTGCTCTGTGAAGACATAAAAAATAAAATAGAGGTTATAGTGCCCTAAATGCAACCAGGGATTATTGTGTCCTGTGAAAACATGAAAAATAGAATAGGAGTTATTGTGCCCTATGAAGACATGAAAAATAAAATAGGGGTTATAGTACCCTATATGCAACCAGGGGTTATTCTGCCGTGTGAAATATGAAGAATAAAACAGGGATTATTCTGCCTTATATGCAACCAGGGGTTATCGTGTCCTGTGAAAACATGAAAATTAGGATTGGGGGTTATTGTGCCCTATATGCAACCAGAGGTTATTGTGCCATGTAAAGACATGAAAAATAAAATAGGGGTTATAGTTCCCTATATGCAACCAGGGGTTATTATGCCATGTGAAAACATGAAAAATAGAATAGGGGTTATTGTGCCCTATGAAGACATAAAGAATAAAATAGGGGTTATAGTGCCTTATCGTGCCCTGTGAAAACATGAAAATTAGGATAGGGGCTATTGTGCCCTATATGCAACCAGGGGTTATTGTGCCCTGTGAAGACATGAAAATTAAAAGGGATTATTGTGCCCTATATGTAACCAGGGGTTATCGTGCCCTGTGAAAACATAAAAATTAGGATAGGGGTTATTGTGCCCTATATGCAACCAGGGGTTAGTGTGCTCTGTGAAGACATGAAAATTAAGATAGGGGTTATTGTGCCCTATATGCAACCAGGGGTTATTGTACCTTTTGAAGACATGAAAAATAAAATAGGGGTTATAGTGCCCTATATGCAACCAAGGGTTATTGTGCCTTGTGAAGACATGAAAAATAAAATAGGGGTTATAGTGCCCTATATGCAACCAGGGGTTATTGTGCCCTGTGAAGACATGATATATATATATATATATATATATATATATATATATATATATATATATATATATATATATATATATATATATATATATATATATATATATATATATTTATATTATTATTATTATTATTATCATTATTATTCAACATTTTTTTATTTTATTTTTATTTGTACATTGAACAAACTAAAAATAAAATAAAATGCCCCAGATTCTATTAAACAAATAATCATTTTTTATTGTTATTATAATTTAATCGTGCATATTGTATGAGGAAGTAAGGATTCAAGAACTTACCATTGTGGCATTTGTCTCTCGCAAACTATTTACATTATTTTGCTTTATACCTGTTTCAAGTCAAAGAATGTACTGTTAATCTTTCTAAATGGTGGTTGGTTTGTGACTTCAAGTATTTTGTGAAGCTTGACTTTTGGATCCTCCCCACTTGGGAGATTCATTCCATTGATGATTGTGCGAATATCTTGAAGATGTTTTAAAGACAGTCCTTATCTTTCCTTGAAACACTTCTCATGAACATTCTGACTCATTACCATTTTGTGCATGTTGTGTAGTTCATTCATTCCCAAGCAACTCTCTTGCTTTATCAATTTTTCACACGGTATCGATTTATGATATTTATTTTATCGATTGGTTCATATCCCTAACCAATATGGTGCATGTCCCCAACATTCAACTGGAAATACCGTAGTCAATTTTGTTGCTTTAATTTTATTTTCTCACTTGACACGAGTTGATGCTGAGAAAACTCAAAGAATAACGAACACAAGCACAAATGACACTAATGAAAGGGTTATGAAGGAAAAGTTATATCTTTAGAATTAGTAAATAAATAAGAGAATGCTTAGAACGAGTGAAAAGAATCTTATATGAAAGTACGTGACGACTTTAATGAAACATGACATGCATTTGGATTGAAAGTTTGATCTTTTCGACTTGTCTGAATCTCAGGAAACAATGTTGTACCTTTCAGTCTAAGCTTGACTTTTATCATGATTGCGCTCAAGCCAAGACATAATGTCATCATTTGATCAGTAGCGTCTTTCGTGATTTTCCACCAATAAGACATTCTAATCTCTGTCACTCAACTAACCATCGTCTTATAGTGCCCGTGACGATTTTCACTTATAAGACTCTCCCATTTTTCTTTATTTTCTTCTTTATGATGCCCTATAGTTCGCAATATAATGTATCAACCTTTAGAGAGTTGAAGAACATGATTATCGTTTTATTGAGTGATTAGACCGAAACCCAATGAAGGGCTGCCTACGTATCCTCTTAGGAAACAGGTCAAATGTAGTTCAATAACTTTTTTCTGTGTTTTTTTTTTAAAGATAAAGCACCAGACCAGTGGTGTTTGAGATAAAAGGGGATACATCTTTATCCTCTCATCATGAGAATGTCAATCATGACAAGGAGAGCTAAACGTAGTATCTTTTGACCGAATCTGCATTGACAATTGTGTCAATCGCCTTTCCCTCCATATCTGCCAATTGCAAAGCACCTTTGGATAACACTTGCTTAATAACATAAGGGCCTTGCCAATTTGGGGCAAACTTTCCCTTGGCCTCGTCTTGGTGGGGAAGGATGCGTTTAACAACAAATTGATCCACTTCAAAATTTCTTAGGCGTACTTTCTTTTATAAGCCTGAGCCATCCTCTGCTGATATAATTGACCAAAACAAATTGATGTCAACCATTTTTCATCTATCAGTGCTAATTGTTCTAACCTTGATTTAACCCATTCCGTATCCTCAATTTCTGCTTCAACAATGGTTCGAAGAAAAGGGATTTCAATTTCTGCGGGTATGACAACCTCAGTTCCGTAAACCAATAAGTAGGGAGTTGCACTGACTGACGTATGAACAGTCGTGCGATATCCTATGAGAGCGAAGGGTAATTTTTCATGCCATTGTATAGATCTTTGCACCATTCTCCTAAGAATCTTCTTGATGTTCTTATTTGCCGCTTCAACAGCCCCATTTGCTTTGGGCCGATAAGGTGTTGAATGACGATGAACAATTTTAAATTGCTCACAAACTTCCTTCATCAGGTGGCTGTTGAGATTCATTTCATTATCTGTAATAATGATTTTTGGTATGCCGAAATGACATATGATGTTGGTATGAACAAAGTCCACCACTGCTTTCTTGGTGACTGATTTGAATGTGACAACTTCTACCCATTTGGTAAAGTAATCGATGGCAACTAAAATAAACCGATGCCCGTTAGATGCTTTCGGCTCAATTGGCCCAATAACGCCCATTCCTCAATCAACAAAAGGCCACGGATCAGACATAGGATGCAACTCTAAAGGGGGTGAGTGAATCAAGTCGCTATGAATCTAGCAGTGATGGCACTTGCGAACAAATTGGAAGCAATCTCGCTCCATGGTCAACCAATAGTATCCTGCCCAGATAATATTTTTTGCTAGAACGTAACCATTCATGTGTAGGCCACATACCCCTGAATGTACCTCATTCCTAATTTTTTCCGCCTCTTGAGTATTCACACATCGTAATAAATTCAAATTTGGAGTCCTTTTATATAATATCTCGCCACTCAAGAAGAACCCATTGGCGAGTCACCTAATAGTTCTTTTTTTATCTCTATCAGTGTGTGTTGGATATTCTCTAGCTTTTATAAACTGCTTGATGTCGTGATACCAGGGTTCACCGTCTACCTCTACCTCAATTATATTGCAATAACCATGTTGATCCCTAACTTGGATTTCCAATGGGTCAATGTAGGTATTACCTGGGTATGGAAGCATCGACGCTAGGGTGGCCAAAGCATCAGCCAACTCATTGTGAAACCTGGGAATATATCTAAATTCAATTGACTTGAACCTTTTGATCAGATTTTCTAAACATTGTTTGTATGGTATGAGCTTAATTTCTCGAGTTTCCCATTCGCCTCGAGCTTGTCGAATGAGCAAGTCGGAATCCCCCAAAACTAATAGCTCATGCACATCCATATTTATTGCCATATTCAAACCCATGATGCAAGCTTCGTATTTTGTTGTGTTATTGGTAAAAAAGAATCGAAATCGTGCTGTTGCAGGATAATGACATTCGTTTGGTGAGATAAGAATTGCCCCAATTCCTACTCCGTTTTCGTTGACAGCCCCATCAAAATATAATTTCCACACGGGATCATCATTAAGAATTTCTTCCTCAATAGAGTTGATCTCTTCATCAGGGAAGTATGTCTTTAAGGGTTTCGTATTCATCATCAATCGGATTCTCTGCCAGATGATCGGCCAACGCTTGTGCTTTCATGGTTGTGCGAGTCCCATACACAAAGTCAAATTATGTAAGCAAAATCTGCCATTTTGCTAACCTACCCGTTGGCATGGATTTTTGAAAAATATATTTCAAAGGATCCATTCGAGATATGAGGTAAGTGGTGTAGGACAAAAAATAGTGCTTCAATTTTTGGGCGACCCAAGTTAAAGAACAATATGTCTTTTCTAATAGAATGTACTTTGCCTCATAGCTTGTGAAATTCTTGCTCAAGTAATAGATAGCTTGTTCCTTTTTCCCCGTGACGTCGTGTTGTCTTAGAATGCAACCAAAGGAATTATCCATCACAGAGAGGTATAAAAACAAAGGGCTACCAGGATCTGGGGGTCCAGTACCAGAGGATTTGCTAAATATTCCTTAATTTTGTCAAAACCCTTTTGACACTCACTTGTCCATTTAATAGCATCATCCTTTTCAACAACTTGAATATCGGCTATAATGTGGTAGTGAGTTGAGCGATGAATCGGCTGATATAGTTTAACCTTCCCAGAAAACTCATGACTTCAGTTTTAGTTTTTGGAGGTGGCAATTCTCGAATGGACTTTATGTTGGAACGGTCCAATTCAATTCCTCTTCGGCTAACTATAAAACCCAAAAGCTTGCCAGATGGAACTCCGAATGCACATTTAGCTGGATTAAGCTTGAGATTGTACTTTCTCAACCTTTTGAAGAATTTTCTTAGATCACACACATGGTCAATTTGCGTTCTAGACTTAATGATGACATCATCGACTTATACCTCAACTTCTTTATGCATCATGTCATGGAATATCGTAGTCATAGCTCTCATGTAGGTTGCTCCCGCATTATTTAGACCAAATGACATGACTCTATAATGATATGTACCCCACGGGGTGGTGAAAGCAACTTTTTCTGCTTCCTTTTCATCCATGAGAATTTGGTGATATCCAGCGTAACAGTCCACGAAAGATTGAATCTCATGTTTAGCACAATTATCAACCAGGATGTGAATATTGGGTAATGGAAAATTATCTTTTGGACTTGCTTTGTTTAAATCTCTGTAATCAACACAAACTCTAATCTTTCCATCCTTTTTTGGCACTGGCACAACATTAGCCAACGAAGAGTGTATTGGACGACCCTGATCACTTTTGCACTCAGTTGCTTCATGATTTCCTCTTTGATTTTATCGCTCATATCTGTCTTAAATTTTCTCTGCTTTTGCTGGATAGGTGGAAAATCAAAATGTATGGGAAGTTTGTGAACTATCAGATTAGCACTTAACCCCGGCATGTCATCGTATGACCAAGCAAAGACGTCTTAGTATTCAAATAAAACTCGAATTATGTCATCTCGAATATTTTGATCGACATGGATACTTATCTTTATTTCACTCACTTTTTCAGGAGATCCTAAATTAACCGCCTCAGTTTCACTTAAATTAGGTTTAGGCTTATTTTCAAATTGATCCAAATCCCTTTTTATTTCTTCATCAGCTTCATCTTCATCATATTCCTTAGACTTAAGATTTATTATTTTGAGATCAGACAACTCTTTAGGATCTAATTGTAAACTCCGCATGCATGTCATATTATTAAAGTTAACGTAACTAAAAATGAAAATAAGATGACAAATATTAGAAAGAGTAGGAACAAATAAGATGACTAAAACTTCATTGCATTGAAGTGGGAAAGGATAGAAGGGTTAACAACAAAGCGAAACATCTAGAATGTTTGAATTACAACCCTGAGAATAATCCAAAAAAAAAATAGCAAAATAAAACTACCAGGACTCCTTCCTTGTAGGGAGAGGAGTGGCTTTCCAGTTGTTGGGTTGGACATTCGGGCCGATAAACTGCACATCCATATGACTAGTGCCCTCACCCATCTGAGTCATGTTTACCTCATAAAACATTTCTTTGATACATTGACACATTTCATCCATTTGGATAGGTAAGTCTGGACTCGATTCATCTCGAGATTTAATGAAAGATTGAGAAATATGGGTGATCGGCTTCGACAGATTCCAAGCATTCCTTTTACGGTTTTTTTCCCATTCTCGATCAAATCTTGTTGGGTTAAAACCCAAACCAAATGTCTCTTGACTACCCATTGGATTGATAGGATTCACAATTCCTTGCAATGACAAACCTAATCCCTTTTCGAGTTCATAGCCATTCTGTACCATTTGACCCACCACCATGACTGAAGTAGATGATAGATGAGGTTGGAGGATAGGTTTTCCTTCTAAGAACTGATTGACTGTTATTATCTCCAAAGCCTGATAGTTGAGGGATTCACAACCTCTTTTAGCCTCAATGCATGGTATTGAAGGATCTCGAGTGATTGGAGATCATCTTCACCATGGACAATGATTTCTTGTTTGTCATGTTCAAACTTGACCACTTGGTGTAGAGTAGATGGCACAACTTTAACCAGATGGATCCATGGCCAACCCAAAAGTAGATTTTAAGACGTGTCCATGTCTATAACTTGGAAAGTGATTCCAAACTCCGATGGTTCAATTGTGACAATTAAGTAAATTTCACCAAGAGTATCCCATTTTGCACCATCAAATGCCCGTACTTAAACATTCTTAGTACGGATTCTATCAGTGCTGATTTTCAAGCTTCGTGGAGTGGAAAGAGGGCATATGTCTACACCTGATCCTCCATCAACCATGACCCTCTTCACATAGTGTTCTTCACATTTCACAGTTAAATGTAAAGCCTTATTATGTCCAGATCCTTCCAAGGGCAATTCATCATCAGTGATAGTGATTATATTTACCTCAAAAATTCGGTTGGCCATCTTTTCCAAGTGACCCACCGTAATATTTTCTGAGATATGTGCCTTATTCAAGATTCTGGTCAAGAATTCACGATGTTCCTTAGAATGTATGAGTAATGACAACAAAGAGATTTGAGCAGGCGTTTTCCTCAACTGATCAACAACAGAATAATCTTGAGATTTCATTTTTTTCAGAAACTCTTCAGCCTCTTCCTCAGTGACTATTTTTTTTATCGGCAACTGATTTTCTTTGATTTGTTTGTCCCTATTTAATTCTTACAGAGCATAACACCTTCCGGAACGAGTTAAGCCTCTTGTTTCATTTATTTCTTCGACAATCTCCTTTACCTTGTGAGTAACAATGACTTTGTTGTAATTCCAAGGAACGACCTTGGTGTTTGTGATCGAAAGTTGTGTTGCAATTTGTATCACAAATGGCTCTTTCACACTTTCTTGATTTTGATCAAATGTTGAAAGTTTACTAGGAATGTAACATTTTGGTCCATTCAACAATATGTCTCCTCTTTTTATAGATCCAGGGACATACAACACTAGCTTCCTCGAGTCTCCAGAATTCAAACGTGCACTTTTAACAATTATCGGAGCCCTTTGTATGGGTTCTAAAACCATACTAGACTCTTCTTTTGAAACCTCGCTTTCTACATTTGTTTTACTTGTTTGCTCATAATCTTCAAAAATATCAACCATCCCCACAACACGCTCATTATTGTGAGCAGAGAGTGGGTTATTGGTGACATTTGGTGCTTCCTCATTGCGTATCTCAATTACCTTATCCTCGATTAACTTCTCAAAGGCTCTTTTTAGGGCCCAACAATTCTCTTTGCTATGACCTGGAGCGTTGGTGTGATACTCACATATAACAGTTGGATCAAAGCCTCTTGCATTTGGATTGACAACGTATGGATTGACAGGTTCAACCAGTCTCAATTGTATTAATTTCCTTAACAAACTCGTATACGATTACCCAATTGGAGTAAAATCTTTTTTTCGACCTTTCTCTGTCGTAAAATTTGTCCAAGGATGTGGATTGTATGGCGCCTGGAAATTTTGTTGTTGGGGACGAGAACCATGTGGGGCAGGCCCCCGCCATTATTGGCGCGAAGGAGGTCAAACATATGCCTGAGTGTTGAGAACTGCATATTGGGACGGGTAATAATGCTGAGGAGAATTATATTGTTCTTGTTTTACTTGACCATAAGGATGGTTCATGCCTATTTGAACTCCTCTCGATCCAGATGCCATCATGGACCCTTCCTCCTTCTTTTTCCGATTGGTAAAATTACCAGATCCACTTTGTATTGCTTGTGTGGTATATCTAATGGCTGCCTGACTTGCAATCTTACCCGACTTTATGCCATTCTCTACCATTTCTCCGATCTTAATTGCTTCGGCGAAAGTCTTGCCCATTGTGGCGAGAAGATAATGAAACTAGTCAGGTTCTTGAGCCTGGAGAAGAACATCAATTAATTCATAGTATTTCATCGGCAGTTTGACTCTAGCCTCCTGCTCCCTTCATCTTATGGCATATTCCCTAAAACTTTAAGATGACTTTTTTTTCATATTAGCTAGGGAATTGCGATCGGGAACAATATCGATATTGTATTGGAATTGTTGGATAAAATCTTGTTCCATATCATCCCAAACGTGCTAACGAGAAATGTCCTGATCGATAAACCATTCTGAAGCTACACCCGTTAAACTCTCTCTAAAGTAAGCCATAAGAAGTTCTTCTTTTACTCCGGCTCCTTTCAACTTATTACAAAATCTTTTCAAATGAGCCACTGAATCGCCATGAACATTATACTTATCAAACTTTGGAGTTTTGAACCCTATAGGCAAGTGAACATCTGGAAACATGCATACGTCCTTAAATGAGACACTTTTGTGTCCTCCCAGACATTGCATATTCCTTATGTTTTGTTCCAAACTCCTCATTTTCCTTGCAATTGTTCATGTTCCTCATCCTTAGTGTTTTTCTCAACCTCAACGGGAGAACTGTATTGGTGGAGGTAAGAGTTAGGAACATTGAAAGTTAATTTAGGGGCATGACCTTGGCCGTATTGATCTTTGAGTATAGGGTCATCATTGGATTTTTGTACTAGTGTCGGTTGAGGAATTGTATTAGTTTGCACAGTTGGCATGAAGAGTGGATTATTCATCATTGATGGTTTCAATGGGTTTATTGAGAAAGTTCCGGCAGTATTAGACGTGTTAACTTAGGGTCCAAGCCCAGGTGGATAAACCGAGTCACTTGTTGATACTTGGATGGGGAATGGCATATTCACATTCAAGTATCTTGAATTGAAGGCGGAGGAGCTTGCCCATTCATACAAGCTTCGTACATTTCGGTCATCTGTTGTCTTAACATTTTCACCTCTTCTATAGGTACTGATTCTTGCGTAACCATTTGAGTTTGTGTGTCTTTATTTTTCGACTTTGTTCCGTCTTTTCGTGTCATTTTTTCTTTTCCTTTTGATCTTGTGTTATATTGATGAGATGCCAGCTCTCCTCACAAACCAACCACCTTTAAACTCTTTAAATTCTTATATATAAAAACAAAAATGTATTAGATTTCAACACTTTGAGGATATTAAACACACGTTGTATGTTATGCACCTAGATTATTCATATGTCTATAATGAGTTTTGGAAGACTTTTATGTTTCATCCCGGCTTTGGACGACTTGCTATGTCTTTTGGTCCCCTACTATACTCATTTGAATAATTTGAATGCATTTTGATTGAACCTATTAAAGGTTGCCTACATATCATGTTTGAACATGAATCAAATTAGTACGTAGTTCGTGTAGAGAAATTCCTTTGAAAAGAAAATACGATATTTATTTAACTTAAAATGAAAATACAATTCAAATCAAAATGACCAAAATAAAAACATCAAAGTATTTAAAGATTAAAACAAAATTCAACGAAATGAAACTAAAAAGAAAAATAATAATAAAAAGTCCATCTCCGACATTTCTTGATCATCAATTGCCCCCTAGTCTAGAGTAGACCTTGAACAAAGCTTTCGGCAGATGTGGGGCTAGTTCACGCGCCTCTCGACCCAGGATCTCATCACTCTGATAGAGATGAGCATTATAAAAATCAATCAAGCTCTCTTTCAATTGAAGCACTTGTCCTTTGGCTTCCTCCATATTCTCGTGACAATTCTGCAACCATTCTTCAATAGTGACAACTGAGTCATTCAAATGTTCTTCCTGAGCTTGAAGCTATTCAATTTGTTTATGAAGTTCTTCACGCTCTTCCATGCATTGGTTCCTTTCGGTCGCCACTTCTGCTTGATACAATGTGAAACAGTTTGCTATGTCCCATTCTCGTCCCATAGAAGCTTTTATTTGATTTTGTAACCTAGCTTGTGCGTGCATTAAGAGGGTCTTTTCTTTCTTATATCCTTCCTCCTGTTGCTCCATAGAACCTGTGACAATGCCTAAATCTTCATGTAGGGTTCGAATAGTAGATAGATTCTTCTTTTCAGCCCTTTTCTCTATCAATTTAACTCTGTCTACGAATATTGCATCACGCCGAGCCAACTCTTCTCTAACATTTTTTAGGTCATTAATTAGGATATCCAAAGTAGACCTATAATTTCTTTCCACCTCGAGTCGGGCCTGCTTGATTCTGACTTCAATTTCCTCTTCTCGATCTATGATTTCTCGCGCTGATCCTTCGGGCATTACTTTGAGAGGGGCTTGATAAAAGAACCAATGGAGGTATAAGGGGTCAAGTTCTCCTTCAACGCAATCATCTACCATAGCTTTCGAACTTAAAGTTTGACTACCACCCCAAATCTTTTGGGCTTCTGATTCTCGATCTCGATCTTCAAATGTCACCTCCCACACGAAATTCTGCGTATTCTCGGCCTTAGGAAAAAAATGTTTTTGTCCTAGTTGGCGTAGAACCCAGGGGTATGTATGATTGGAACCCGCGAAGGCCTGTCAGAACAAAGAATGGATGATAGGAAGACATAACAATTACCTCACTAGCAGGGAACCAATGATAGTTCCATGTAATCTTAGATGCCGTCAATTTACGAAGATAATGTCTCCATGCTTTGACACCTTTTGGCAATTTGTCTCTTAATTCTTTCATCCTGTCTGGGTGGCTCAAAATATAATTCGTCCAATCAGATTTGGAATATGTCGCAAAATGATGGCGATACAGGTGCTCCAAAACCCACATTTGCAATAGAATGCTACAACCTTCAAAAAAGTCTTTCCCCTCTCTACATTTAGTCAAAGCACGATAAATATCGGGCAACATCATCGGCAATATAGTGAATTTCTTTTTCTTCATCATAATAGTGACTATTCCCGATTGACGAATATCGATTTTTTTATCCTTCCTTGGAAAAATCATAGCTCCCAAGAATGCAACCATGAATGCTTCTTGTCTATGTTTTTCTCAAGTAGGGAGGTGTTGTCCATTTTTAAGTTGTTTCCCATAGTTTGAAAATCTTTCTTTCTTTCCATATCTTGAGTACAAGAATTCCAAAGAAACCAATCCATTATTGACTTTGGTATGACTTGACTTAATTTTGGATATTATATTATTTAACTTAATAAAAATGTTTTTACTTTATTCTCTCATTTGTTTTAAACCTATTAAAATATGTCTTGTTTATTTTAAATCTATTGAAAATTGTTTTATTATTTTCGGTGTGTGTCCATTAATTCAAAATTTGAAATACTCAAATTTATTTATTTATTTATTATTTATTATTTATTTTATTTATATATTTATTTATTTATTTATTTTATTTTGCTTTTACATTTTTTGTGTATATTTTTTAATGTTAATATGGGTAGAATTTTTATAGGTATTTAATAGTTAGAAATTAGAATTTGTGTAGGAAAAAAAGATTTTTTAGAGTTTAAGTTAATTTAGGATTGTATTTTTTTTAGATTTAAAAAATAGAAAGATAAAATTTTATAAGATTTGAAATTAGTTTTTATCACAAAAATTCTAAATAGATTAGGACTATTCTTTTTAAAGGAAACGTTTTGACTTTTTTTTTTTAATGTACGTCTTTTCTTACTTTTATTTCATTTTTATTTTTGAAGTTTTTTTTTTCTTAGTTATTGTTATATATATATTTCTTCTCTTTTTTTTTTTTTTTACACTTGTCAACGTTCTGTTCTTTTCTTTTCTACTTTTTTTTGTTTTCAATTGTTTTTTTTTTATTGTTATTATTATTATTATTATTATTATTATTATTATTATTATTATTATTTTACTTTCTGTTTTTCTTCTTCCTTTTTTTAGTTTTTGTTGTTTTCTTTTTCTTTTTCTTTTTTTACGTTTATCCCTTTTTTTTTGGGTTTTCTTGTTATTATTTTTTTTGTTTCAATTTTTTTATGTTCAATATGTGTTTTATTATTTTTCTCTTTTGTGTTTTGTTATTTTGTTATTTTTTTCTGATTCTTTAAATAAAATTTATAGTTATGCTTAATTATATGTTTAACAACCTCAATTAAAGTAATATTATCCTAGTTTTATTCTTAAGGTAAATGAATTTATCAAAATAAACAAATTTCAAGGACTAAAACATATACTACAAAGCTTTTCTAAATCACTAATCAATTAAACTTTATAATTTTTTGTAAATAGAGTATCTCATCACTTAACTTTCGAAACAAAAATAATCAGTTGACACGACTACATTATAGCATCTAAAAATAATAATATCTCAATATCACTTAATCTTTCAATGTTATTATTATTTTGTCAAACATTACCCTTAATTTGTCCATCATTATAATTTTAATAAGCTATATGTTAAGGGTAAAGAAGAAAACCTTAATCTACTTGGAGTACTATTGCACATGTATTTAATTAACATAAACAATTGCATAACATAAAATGGAACCAGAACGAAGGAATACAAATAACATTATATTATTTATTCAAACCGATCTTCAATTATAAGAGGAATTTGAAAGTTACCTCTTTGCGAAAAGTAATTTCACCAAAAATAACTGCTACGATCTACTGATTTCCAAAGTTAATAATTATAAATTAACTTTAAAGAGCCACAAGACTGAAACCGCAAACAAAACCCCGGATTATAACTTAATTCTTAGGATAAAATTCACTTTTTCACTCTTTTCTCTTTTGCTTTTTTTTTCCTGTGTATTTTAATCTGTCTCTGTGTATATTTATCTCTCAACTGAACGTATGTTTTTATAATAGTTTTGGGTGAGAGTCTGATGCTAATTAAAAGGAACGTAGTAGAGTGGGATTAAGATTTAATTTGAAAATTAGTTGAGAAATTTAAGGTTGAGATAAGGAAAGAAAATAAAATAAATAAATAATAAAAAATCAACAAACAAATAAGAGTGATAAAAGAAACGTGTAGTTAAAAAAAATTGGAAAAAAAATCGTGCCAACAAGAAAAGATAAATAAAAAAAATAGAATAAAAATTATTGAAATTAGATAGGAGGAGGATTTTTAGGAAAATAAGTTAGGAAGTTGGGAGTAATTAGGATAAGGTAAAACAAATTTGAAATTTTTAGGACTCCTCTTTTCTTTTCTTTTTTTCATACTTTTCCATAATATTTTCTATATTATTATTATTTTTAGACTAGATAGAATTAACAAATAACTTGAATTTCCAACTTTTTTTTTATCATTTTTTTATTATAATTAAACTATAGATGATCTTATAATTTGTTAATTTATAATTTATATATATATTTTTCTAATTTTAAATATAACCCTTTTCACATTGATGTAAAATATTTATGTTTTGGTAAAAAATTAGGTGTTCACATTAATAATGGTAATGATGAGTTAAATTGAATTTTTCTTGTTTTGAAAGATATAGCATATTTATGGTAATGGTTATGCTAAAAATGAAATTTCATGGAAAAATGCTCTTTTGCTTGTTTTGCACTATTGTGTATTTGGTATGTTGTTGCCTTTATGAAATGATATTGAGCATGTTGATAGGTTGAATTTTTGCATAATTGACTCTTTAATGATATGTTGAGCTAATGTTGTTGGGAGAAGGAAATTTCTCATGTTCTGATTTTGAGCTCTTATGTGTAGTAGTTGAACTTTTGAATTGATATGTGTAAATGCCATGTTGTTATGATAATTTGAGATGTAACTCATGTTCATTATGTATGTTGTTGGTTGGGCTGCTAGTATTGAGTCTATCCTTTCCCTTCAAAAGATTTAAGTGTCATTTGGGGACGAATGTTCCTAAGGGGGGAATAATGTAACACCCCGAAAGTCTAAAACCTAATCTAGAGCCTCACATGAGTGTCTAAAGTTTTTAATACTGTTTTAAAGTCAATAATAAGGTATAAAAGTCATTTAGGAAGTTTTAGAGTCAAAACGTCAAGGAACGTCCATGACGTCTGGAGACTAGTCAAAAAGGTGCTAGTGTGCCTTAGCCTATTTCACTGGGTTTTAATAGTCGGAAATTGATGAAACTTGGTGAAAAGGTGTCTAATACATGTTAGAGTAGGTTTAGGGTTGAAACTTTCGGGTAAGACCCCCAATGACCCCCCTAAGGGTCCTTGAGGAGGACCCTTTCATTTTGACTCAAAGTTGCCAAATGAGGCATTGTAGAAAGTATCTACCTACGCGTTGCATGCGATGGGGCGTAGGTCAATCGACGAGGCGTCGATTGCCTACGTCGACCAACACTTAGACACTTTCCAAAAGTGGCCAAAATGCAACTCTCTGAACTGATCGACGGACCTGCAGGACGATTGGGGGAAGGGGGCGTCGATTGACCTATGGCCCGTAGGTCTGGGTCTCGTAGGTCAGCCTGTAATTTTCCTGTTTTGTTTTGAAGACTTCATTGAATAATGTTAGTTAATTAGTGGTTTAATTAGTGATTAGGGGTGGTTAATAAGGTTAGTTAATCAACTATATAAACTACCCTAAGCCTAAACTCAACTTAACATCTCACTTTTCCCAAAAACAAATTGCTCTTCCTTCTCTCTACTTTCTCTCTCCCAAGGAATACTCCATAGAATACCAAGGTCTAAGGGTCCTAGGGCATCAAGAGGTCAACTTTTATCCATCAATATTCAACGAATATCAAGGTATGAGAACTCTTCACCTTTGGGATTCCTTTCCCCAAAGGAATCTTCCAAAATTGGTTTTCAAAAATATGATTTCATATGAGTTTCTTCCTAATACGAATTTGATCTTATAAATTGTATTGTATATGGTTTATTTTGATTAGTATTCTTAAATTATGATGTATTATGATTCAATTATGATAGTTCTTGATGAGTATACCTTGTATGTGGTAGGGATGATGAAATTGACCCAATTCCCTAACCCTAGTTTATGAACTCTTGATTGAATTATTTAGGATGGTTATAATTGACCTAGACATAATTTTATATACTATTGTGGGATGATATTACACCCATTTTTGGGTGCAATTGAATGGTTGAAGGTAAAACCTTGGATGATGGCTTGCGAAGGAAATTGGGTAAGTCTTTGTGATCTCAAACCTTTACATCAATTATGGTGGCTTTTAATTGGTAATGAAGTTTAATTGAAGTATACCTTATGATTGGATTAGGTAGGTATTTGTATGATGATGCAATTGAAATGTCTTGATTATGTGTGTTGTGAGATTATGTTAAGATGTAATGATATAAGGCTGGTTATGAAGTGCCTATGTGCCCTACTATAATATGATGGTGTTAAAGTGTTGATCTCACATGTGAGGGTTGTTTTTATAGGATGTGCTCATGCAATTCCTATTGAGATAAAGACTATGACTATAAAAGGAGTAGTCTCTTATGACCGAAACTAAGTTATAATTATTAAAGAAAGACATTTCAAAAGGGACTCTAGCTTAGCCCCGAGTAGACTAGTAGTGAGGAGTGTCCCTTCCAAAATAGGGAAGGTAGGTTCACTATTGTACTCATGAGATTGAAGACTATAATGCATGGTTCTTACAGAGGGTCCCAAGCACATATCCTAGTTCTTGAACTATGTTGCCCCCATATGAATACTAGCTAGTGGATCCACATAGATGCTATGTTCATATTTTGGTACTACCTTGGTAAGTAGTACACCTTCTTTCGTGTGGGGTTCCATGACACCGGATTCCACATTAGCTCATGTCATCTATGTCGGTTAAGGCAAGATGTTCCCGAAAGTAAAATGAAGTAATAAAGTAAACTCTAACTAGGAGGAGTTGATGGGATTGACTTAGTCTAGGTAGGGGTATGGGACTCTACCTATACATTGCACTAGTTTACCTTAAGGAAAGTCCTAGAAGGATGTTCTTGTGCTTTTATGCACTTATAAAGTAAATGATATGTATATGTTGACTTTATATGTTAATGATGCTATGTGATATTAGTTTCACTTATGAACATGTTGTTGGTCTATATTTCTAAATATGATGATGGATACTTATAATGCTATGTTATGTGGATTAGATATTATTTATGACCCTTTGGTTGGTTTGCTAGGTTGAGTGGGGTTATGGGGCTTCACTTGAATATTGCACTAGTAAGCTTGGTAAGGGGTTATGAGTAATGGTTTGGCTTGTATTGTAGTGATATGAACTCTTGAGCATGCTTTGTTGTGATAACATGATATTGGAGTGGCTTTGGTTGTGAGTTCTAACATGCTATACATATGTTGACTTGAATGAACTTGATGATGTTGGTCTTGCATTGAATATGCTATTGTCTTGAGGGATACATGATAATTGTCTTATATGTGTTCTTGATTATGCATAAGGCTTTTCAAAGTAACTTAGCATGGTTTTATCAAATGTCCCTTTTAGCATGATTTCTATGTTGTGTGTGCATAGGTTTTCATACTTAGTACAAGTGATGTGATAACCTATATTTCTCCCTTTTTCCCAAACATTTTAGATTCCGGTCGTAGAAGGGTTTGTGGCCAATTTGCAAGAAGGCTTGGATCATTTCTCCAAGTGTGGGTATGTCCTCATAATTCGAGGATGATGCCTTTTCTCACTCTATCTATGCTACATTGTTATAGTCTAAAGACAATCATTTCAATCTTGTTGTTTCAAGACATTGTTGTAAGCCCTAAGTGGCATTTAAACATTTGTGTAAGGTCTATGCCCATATTGCTCTATTCTATGTGACATAAAAGCAGAAGACTTAGTAAGCTTCTTATTGCTAGGAGTATAAGTAAACTCCCTATTTATATATTATGTGTAAGTGAGAGGTCTATGTAAACCTCATGAAGTAGATGTAGATGAAAAGTTTTATTTTTCGCACTTTTAACCTATGAATGTAATGATGAATGCTAATAGGCTAGTATTAGTCCTCTCCGAGGATGACGACACCGGTTAAGTCTAGGGGGTGATCCGCGGATGTGACAATCTTATTCTTGATTTGAGTTGAGTTGAGTGAGTTTAGAAGAGGTAATTATGTTTCCTTTTTATCAAGTTCAAGCCTATGTTTATGCTTTAGAATTCTCCTTACATGCTCGTACATTCCACGTACTGAACCATTTGGCATGCGTCGTTTCATTATACATATACAAGTACTCAGGGTCATCAACATTAGCTTCATTGATACAACATGGAGTTAGAGGTTATGGTGAGTCCACTTTCTTCTCGAGGGTTCCACTTGTACTTTAATTTATATGAGTAGTAAGGAAGACTTTGGGTCTTGTCCCGACTTCCATATTTGTAAGTTGGAGGCTTCATAGATAGACAGTAATGTTTTAGAGTTTGTTTCATTTATCTTGTTAAATGTTTTAAAGACTTGAGTTTCCTAGTTTTGACTAGTTGAATATACAATTAGATTCTGAGTTCATTATTTGAGTTTCAATGAATTTTATTATGTTTTAAACTTTGTATGCTTAAGTTAGTCTTCCGCTTGTAGTCAACCAGCATGATTGTTCGCATTGGTACCAACAATGGTTCTCTTGTGCCGGTCACGTCCATGATGTAGGCTTAGGTCGTGACATAATGTTATTCGAGTTTTTTTCAAATCTCGACATAGTAGTAGATTAGTGCACTTAATTTTTCTCATCTTAATTATAGAACATGGTAACTTTTCTATGCTTTATTAGGAATATGAGGGTCAAATTTATTGATGCATGCTGTAAATTAGTTTGTAAAATCATTGATCTTTAGATTTTTTGTTACATATTAATAAATCATGATAAGCCATACGCATTATACACTCAAATAACAATTAAGAAATCACTCTTTATATATGACAGATAAACTCAAAAGAAAGAAGTAACATTCATTACTTTGTGTAATCGGGTCAATATGGGTAACAACCCAAGCAATCTATCTAAAATTTAGACAACTTTGAGCTAAATATGTAACAAAAATTAACCCTTAAAATTTTATTGGCGTTGGGAACAACTTATGAGTTTTGATGTACGTGACTATAAGTTTAAAATTCTCGTTGATTTACAATTTTTTTTTTGAATTGCAACCTTGTAAAAATGAAATAACATACCACTTTGTTTGAAGTTTTGTGTATGACCTGCCAAGGCTTTCTTGAGACATTTCTGATTGATTTTATCTAACTGTCGTTTTTTTTTTAAGATTGTTTTTTTCTTTTTTTGCAGATTAACTTCTTTTTGATGTGTATGTTGGTATGTTGATATAGGGGAGTCACTTGTGAGGGTGTAGGAAAATGGCCAAATTTGGTATATGTAATGGGTTGTTTTGAGTGGAAACGGGGAGTGATAGTGGGGTAGTGGTAGGAAATGTGGAGTAGTAGTTTTAGTTTGTTTTTTTTAATTATTATTATATCATATCATATATTTACATAAGAGAGAACTCTAGGCCCGCCTACGTGGCACCATCACAAGCAAAAAATTTCTTTTACGCTTATTTTCCAAAACTAGCCTTCATCTTTAATGAAAAGATGTGAATGTTATAAAAAGTTGTGACTTTAATGAAGAGTTGCGACTTTTATTAAAAGTTGGGACTTTTATGAAAAATTGTGACTTTAAATAAGGGTTGTGACTTTAATTTCATGAAAAGATGTGACTTTTATTAAAAGTTGCGACGTTAATGAAGAGTTGCGACTTTATGAAAGGTACGAACTTCCCCATGGGTTGCAACTTTTCCAAATAGTTGTATCCTTTCCGATAATGCACAATAAACATTTGTTCACACTACCCGTTGTTGTCTATAAATAGAGGGATTTCCTCTCATTTTTTTTAAAAAAATTATGATCTTCTTCTTCTACTTCCTCACAATCAAATATTCGTGTACTTTTCTCTTGTTGAGTGCCTTACTAACACCACAGTTTTTGTTACAATAAGTTGGTGAATAAAATCATTTCATCCTCAGAAGATGTAACTCTTTAAACGTCTGGTATTGGAGGGGAATAGTTTTCTTAAGGGGACATTGTGCATTCTGTAGACTCAATTTTTTTCTTTCTATTTCATTCTACTTTTACATATCATGGTATGTTTTTTTACACTCATTAATTTATTCTTATGATATAAATTATTGTTGTTGAGTACATCTTTTAAACTCTGTTGTTTATGTTTCGGCAAAGTTATTGTCTCCGGTTATATTGAACATATACACATATAATACATATATTCATTGTGCAGAAAATAATTATTATACCCAGTTCAAGAATTCATGTTTTGATATTCTATATTAAATTCTATAACTTAAAGTACTACATATATGCTTACATATTATCTATTTTTACATAGATATGAGATTTCCCATTTATCAATTGAAGAAGTTCATTATGTAAGTTCAAAAGTTATAACTTTTTCCATGTTCAGGTAATTTCTTCTTTGAATATGTTAACAATTTTTTGAATTTTCTCCTAAGACATATATCACTATTGTATAATCTATGCAACTTCAATATTACTTTTTATCACAAAAATGCCAATGTATATATATTCTCATTTTCTTATTTATTTTCCTTTTGATGTTTATTAAAGAATCAATGATTAATTATTTCATGAATAATTTATTCATTAGAGGTTCTTGAGTTATGTGATAATGAAAAATAATCAAATTCATGTTGGAATAGTGCTAATATTTTTTAAGAACGTATTTTCCCATTATTTTCAAGTATGAATATTAGTAATAAATTATTTGCAAGTTCAATGGAATTGTTATTTATGAGCGCGCGAAGCTTGGAAAAATTACCTAATAGTTATATAAAATAGAACCCTAGATCCGCCTATGTGACACCACCACAAACCAGGATTCTCTTTTGACTTATTTACTAGGTAAATTGCACGCGCTTCGCGTTGTGATGAACTACGTCAATATTCTACTTCTGAACATTTGATAATATAAATATTTTCGAGGGGTTACATCCCTACGATAACTTGTCATTAATATTTTATCCAAAGAAGAAATAAAATATTTTTTAATCTTAAGAAAAAGATTTGATTCTAAGTGTTTATGAATTTAGTTATTAATTCTTCATTTTACTATAGTTGTTCATCACCAATCTCTTTAGAAAAGATATGTAATTGTTTCATTGTCTGTATTTATATTTTAAAAAAGTGATACAAACATTTTATTAATTAGTGGCAAGAGTTTTTCTCCTACTCAAAGCCTCTACATAGAGAATCTAAATATTATACATATTATAAAATTAGTTGTGTACTTGATAAGTTAATAAAAAATCTAAAAGCACATCTCTCGGTGTTCAATGAAATAATCTATGTCGCTCAAATATTTGAATTAAATTGTGTCTTGTCAAGTCCCTTATTAAAATCATACACAATCGGTGACACTTTGATAGACAAAAGACATATTTTGTAATTAATGTTTCGATCGATGTAGTGAAAACATTATTTATTGGCGATTTTTTATCTAAAGTTTATAAGGAGATAATAATTTATTTAATATTTGAATAGTATTGGTTCATCCTACTTTGAGGTATAATTCATTGACTCCAACCCAACATTTGAACCCCAAACGTTTGATTAATGCTAAGTACAATACTTACCATCACATTCCTTTATTTTTTGGAAGTCACTAGTCGATTGAATGTCTCGATAAGATAGAGAGTTGAATAAATAAAAATTCAAGGTAGTGTGGAATCATCATAGTTTTTGAACCCTCAAAGTCACTACTTGGACATCCCATGAATATTTTAGCCATTGAAAACCCTATAAAGATCAACGTCATTTATTTCACAAGTGTAAGAATTCTAAAATACATGACACCAATAGTCTAATGATTCCATCAAACTCTTGACTAACATATATTTTCTTCAGCTTAATGATCAAAAGCATAAACATAAACAACAAAGTTTACAACATGTACTCAAAAATAAAAATAAATAAAATAAGCATAAATTAATTATTGTAAAAAACATACCAGGATGTGTAACAATAATAAAATGATACAGAAAAGATTGTGATTTGTCCAAAGAGTTGTGACCTTTTCGATGAGACACAATAAGTGTTTATTCACACTATCCTTTGTTGTCTATAATAGAGTTATTTTCTGTCATTTTAAAATAATGAAAATTCTGAACTTCTTCTTATGCACCATTAAATATTTGTGTACTTTGCTACTGTTGAGTGATTTACTGACTCCATTATTTTTGTATCAACACACTAGTGAATAGAATCGTTCTGTCCTGAGAGGATCTATTCCCTTTAAACCTCGGGTACTAGTACGAAATAATTTTCTTAAGGGAATAATGTGCATTCAGTTGGCCCAAGTTTTCCCTTTATGTTTCATTTTAGTGAAAATGGTCAAATGCACCCCTAACCAATTTTCAAACTCTCAACTACAAACTTATACTTTATAGATGTCCTATTACCCCCTTAAACTATTTTAAAGTAAAATAAATGCACCCCTAAGTGTTGACATGGCACATAGAGTGTGTTCACTCTCTTAAAGGCATGTGAGAGACAAACAACGAATAAAAAAAAATTCAAAAATATTTTATATTTTTGTTAAATATCAGTTTTCAACTTTTGCCTATAATTTAATTTTCTTTACTTTTTTTATTTCTTTTTCCTCCTCTCTCTCATCATTAGACACCTTCCCTATCTTTACATCTCCATCACCATTGTTGAACCACTATGGCAGCCCCATCTCCTCACCCATACATCTCATCAAATACTTTTTTTATAATTTGTCTCACTATTACTCACAACCATTAGCCATCGAATACCACCAAATAATCATTAAAATAATTATTTATGTAGTAAAAAGATAAAGTAAAGTCATTAATTTTCTTGCAGTAAAATTTATCAACCTTCAAATCTTGTTTTTTGTCTCTATATATGTGATATTTGACAACTGGCGCGTGGTGCACGCTATAAGGAAAGAATGTGGTTATGTAGTTTTAGGGTTGTTTATATTTCTCTTTAAAATAGCTTTGGGGGGGGGGGGGTAATAGGACCCCCGTGAAGTATAGGTGTGTAGTTGGAAATCCAATTATAGATTGGATTTGATCATTTTCTCGTTATTTTATTATTATTACACATCCTGGTATATTTTTTACAGTCATTAATTTATGCTTATTTGATTAATTTTTATTTTTGAGTGTTTTAAACATTGTTGTTATATTTATGTTTTTGATCATTACGTTGAAGAAAATATATGTTACTCAAGAGTTTGATGTAATCATTAAACTGTTGGTATCATTTAGATTAGAATTCTTAAACTTGTAAAATAAATGACTTTGTTTTTATAGAGTTTTCAGCGGCTAAAAGGGACTTTGAGTGTTCAAAAACTATGGTGGTTCCACATTACCTTGGACTTTTAGTTATTCAAATTTCTATCTTATCGAGTCTTTCAATCCATTGATCGAAACATAAATAACAAAATATTTCTTTTATCTATCAAAGTAGTGTCATAGACTGCGTATGATTTTGAATAAGAGACTTGCCAAGACATCATTTAATCCAAATTATTTGAGCGGCATGCGTTATTTCATTGAACTCCAAGAGATACGTTTTCACATTTTTATTAACTTATCAAGTACACAACTAAATTTATAAGATGTATAATATTTAGATTCTGTATATAGAAACCTTGAATAGGAGAAAAACTCTCGCAACTGATGAATAAAATATTTGTATCACTTTTTAAAAATATAAATATAGACAATGAAACAATTACATATATTTTCTAAAGACTTTGATGATGAACAACTATAGTAAAATGAAAAAATAATAACAAAATTCATAAACACTTAGAGTGTGTTTGGTATGAAGGAAAACATTTTCTGCAATTTTTTTTCCAATTTTCTCATGTTTGGTTGGGACAAAAGTTTTGGAAAATATTTTTCAAATCAACTCATTTTCCACAAAATTAAGGAAAATGACTTCCCTTCAAAAATTAAGGAAAACATTTTCCAAAACTCTTTCAAATTATATTTTTTTTGGGGGAAAAACATTAATTTTAAAAAAATATTTTCAATTTTAAAATTTTATTTTTTCACCCGATCCCTGACCCCCCCAACCCCAACCCCTCCCAAAAAATTAATTTTACTTTTTAAAAATATTTTCAACTTCAAATTTTTATTTTTAAACTCCTACCTCCCCCCTCCCACCCGGTCCCCCTCCCCCCCCCCCCCCCGCCCCACCCTCAACCCCCCCAAAAAATTATTTTTGTTTTTTAAAAAAATATCAACTTCAAAATTTTATTTTTTCACTCCTACCCCCCCCCCCCCACAAAAAAAAAATTTATTTTTAAAAAATATTTTCAATTTCATAAATTATTTTCTACTCTAGTAAAAATAAAAGATGTCTCGCCAAAATATTTTTCATTCATAAATCAAACACTAAAAATCATTTCCGAAAAATATTTTCTACTCACCAACCAAACATGAGAAAATAAGTCCAAAATCTACTTCTTTTCTAGGAAAACATTTTCCATGGAAAACATATTCTTTCACACCAAACACACCCTTAGAATCAAATCTTTTTCGTTTTAAGATTAAAAAGAATTTCATTTCTTCTTTGGATAAAATATTGATGACATGTTATCGTAGGGATGTACCCTCTCGAAAATACTTATATTATCAAATGTTCAAAAGTCGACTATTGACATAGTTCACCACCACGCGAAGTGCGGGTAATTTGCCTAGTTTAGATAAATATATATAAAACTGATAATAATAAAAATATTAACTAGTTATTTTGAATTAATAAAATATATGAAAAATCATATAGCTAGTGTAAAAATACTTTAAAAATCCACTATCTTATTTATAAACTTCTAAATTAAAAGCGAAGATATATTTTTTTGTAAATTTTCATTTTTTTAAACAACTGAAAATAAAACTTACTTTAAAACGTGATTGAATTTTTGTTGTTTTCAAATCTTTGAAAATGAACTTGTAAAAATAAGAGAAAAAATAAAATAAAATTCTAATTTATATCCATAATAAAGACTTAAATATTAAAAGTATAAAAATTTAGGTTTGATAAGGAATCAGTTGTTCACAATATTTCTAGGTGTTAATGTGCTAATGAGCTAATAAAAACAATGGTATGTCCAAATAGCTTCGATATGTCAAACAAACAACTTACGGATATGTAAGTTTTATAAAACAATATCATTGGGTACGCATGCAACAACATTTTTTGAAAGACCAAGCAACATAGGTATTTATCATCTTCTCAGTAATCTAGACTAGATACACAATATGTTTAATAGGGGGCTTTCTTTTCCTTTATGGTGCTACGTTTAGATTTCTGTCACATTATCCCCTGGACTGTTTCTTTACCAGGATGGAAATTTTTGTTGTTAGCACCTAATTTTTGCTTAACATTTTCAAAATTTGTAACTTTTAAGTTTTATTCATTCAATCGTACAAAAATGCATTACTCTAATTTTAAATAAGTTTTTAGATTCTTATCCTTATTTCTCAATACTTTAGTTGTTTATCACTTAATTTTCTTAATTACATTATTTTTTCTTACAAACAATTGAATATGTTGTGAATATCTTGTCTTTCATTAAATCATTATTTTATGTTAAATTGCACTGTATACATGCCATTCATTTTATTCATTACATTTGTTGATATTCATTTTATTTGTTACTTTTATTAATATTGATTTTTTTAATGTTTTTGACACCGTCTAGAAATATTTAAATTCAGTTAGGATTGCATGCACATATATTTTATTAACATGTGGCTTTAGCCCATGATTTTAAGATAATGGTATTGTACTAGGATTATTTTCATTTTTCTATTTAAAGAAGGGAAAAAGTCTAATGGACCCTTGTATTTAACCTTTTACCAAGCAAACCCCTTAACCTATTGAAACTTGATATTTTAAACCCTTTTTATTGACATGTCATCCTATGTGGTATTTTTTTTCAAATTGTGTGTGATACACATATATCAAGAGCTGAGGCCTTTAAAAAATTTTGAAAATGTCAAGTTTTGACCTAATGCTGAGTATCATCTTCCCCATTTATTTATTTACCATTGTTGGACAAAAAAAAGCTTTTTAGAGGGGGGGGGGGCTTTTCTACTTATCTCAAATATTCATTCTCGATTTTTTAATTGTTTCAAGTTATCTTTCATCTTCTTCAAATGACTCATTATTTCTTGAATAAATCAAGTCTTTATTACTCTATAAAGAATTTCCACAAGTAACAAATTTCTTTCAGTGATCCAAACAAATAAATAGACTTACGCTTATATTCTTCAACAAGTATTTGGTTCCTCCTAACATAACATCGTCGGAACTATCAACAACAATTTTTCCAAAT
The DNA here is from genome assembly GCA_016801875.1 of Solanum sitiens. Taxonomy (NCBI): domain Eukaryota; kingdom Viridiplantae; phylum Streptophyta; class Magnoliopsida; order Solanales; family Solanaceae; genus Solanum; species Solanum sitiens. Next base: position 1,079,844 of record JABWTJ010000016.1, on the reverse strand, counting down.
CGTCAAAACACAAAATCATAAAAAACTAAAATGTTCAATTGATCTACAAACAAAGAGGAGAAGAAAAAGGAAAAGAAACATTGAGAATGAGTGAATGAAGAGAATCTGAGGATTGAGTAATTTGAACGAGTAGTCAGATCTATTCTTTTGGAGCGAGTATCACGGTCGTTCGGGGCCATCGCTGCTTTTTCCAAATTGAATGTGATGCAGTGACCCTCTCCATCTTCGAGTGATAGCTCCAACACCACATTGCGGTGTATGAATGATCTTGTTGTTACTGCGTTTTAATGGGAAAACCTTTGGAATGAGAAAGGAGGGAGAAATGAAATTAGGAAGATAATTGCAAAACAAGAAAAATGATTGTTCAAATAAAATTTTTGGGCTATAATTTAATTTTACCATTTTATTTTCTGCGTGGCAGTTAAAAATGAGATGGAATTTGACACGTAGGAGATGTGTTGCACGCACTATCGACCACGTGAGAAAAGGGTTTAAAATACTAAATTTCAATGGGTTCAGGGGTTCAGTTGATAAAACATTAAGTAGAAGGGTCCATAATACAAACTCATACAAGTATAAGGATAAATTAGACCATGCCGCCTATAAGGAATTTCTTGGTCATTAAGTTAGTGGAGGTGTATATGATTTTAGAGAATGAGCGTAATTTTCAGATTTATCATATATCATTTTCTAATTTAAAATTGTATCACATTCCTATTAATAGACTGGATTGGAATCTAATTCTACAACTAACAAAATAATTGCTTCTAACAAACTCTAATAACCGTGAACAGTAATAACTACCTTTTAACATTTCTTTTTATCTAAAACATTATATCAATACACCCCATTAGAAATTACCCTTGTCCTCAAGGGTGAAATGCAGGAAATCTGTGTAGCAGCTAAATAGTAACTCCCAAGTAGCCTAAGAAGCATCCAAGCAACACCATTGAACCAAGACTTGACACGCAACCTTATTACCCTACTTGATAAACCTTCTCTCTAAAACCTACTCAGAAATGAAACATTAAGGGCTTGAAAGATGTAATACGAGGGGATTATTAATGACAGTAGGAACCTCATAACACCTTTTCATCTTGGAGAAATAAAACACAAGATGAATAAGGACATCAACAGGTAAAAGCAAATTGTAAGCTATTGCACCAACTCTAGAAAGGACAAAATATTTTGCAGCACGCTTATTGAAAGGCCTAGAAGCCATCGAAATCTACCTGTAATGTTGCAACATCAAGTTAACCCAATCTCCCTCCATAAATTTTCTATCAGACTTGTGTTTATTAGCTTTATCCCTCATGCTTTGTTGCGCTCTAGTTAAATGGAGCTTGAGCAGTGCTATCACAACCTCTTTAGCTACAAGAGATATATCAACCATGTCATTAGAAGACTCACGAGCCTAGCAAGGCAAGTGTATTGGTGGATTTTTATACCATATAGAACTTCATAAGATGTTAATTCTAAGATAGACTGGTATGTAGTGTTGTACCACCATTAAGAAAGAGGTAGTTGAGTAGACCAAGTGACTATCAGAACAAAAGCATCTCAAATATATCTCCACTGTTTCAACATCAATTTGGGGATGGTATGCTTTAGATTTATGTAGTAAGACCCCTGCAATGCAAATAACTCTTGCCAAAAAGAACTCAAGAAAATGGGATCTCTGTCACTTACAATAGAAGTTAGCATACCATGCAATCTGAAAACATTGTTCAAGAAACACTGAGCTACAAAATCAGCAGTGTCAGAATGTGCAATAGCAATGAAGTGGCCTAAGTTACTGAATCTGTCACCCACTACTAAAATGAAGTCCTTACCTTTTAACTTAGGCAAATCTTCAATGAAATCTAGACTTATTTCCACCTATACACCATCAGGATCAGGTAATGGTTGAAGTAGTCCACGGTAAGCTGATGTTCTACCTTGACTTGCTGGCAATTGGGGCACTTACTCAAACAATTTTCTATATCCCTCTTTATTCCATTCCACCAATAGACTTTGCGCAGATCGCGGTATATTTTAGTGGCACCTGGATAAATAGAATATCTGGAGTTATGGGATTCAACAAGAATATACCGTCTCAACTCACCCACATCATGAACACAATCTACCCTGGTAGCGAAGTACACCATCTTCCCCTTGAGAAATCTCCGCTCTCTGATTATGGACTACCCCCTTAAGTTCGAGCAAGATTGGATCACCATCTTGCTTTTCCTTAACCTCCACTACCAAAGAAGATTCTGCCCCCATTCTGAACTATTACACCATTGTCTGATATGCTCGTAAGGTGAACTCCCAAGCGAGCAAGCCTGTGAAAATCCTTCACTAGTTCCTTCCTGTCTTACTCAACATGGGCTACACTACCCATAGATAATCTGCTAAGAGAATCTGCTACTACATTCGCCTTCAAGGATGGTAATGCACACTCATATCATAATCCTTAAAGAAGTCAAGCCATCTCTTTTGGAGAAGATTCAACTTTTTCTAGGTGAACACATATTGAAGGCTCTTATGGTCAGTGAACACATCTACATGAACACAATACAAGTGGTGTCTCGTGATCTTTAGTGCAAACACCACTACTGCAAGCTCGAGGTCATGAGTTGGATAGTTCTTCTCATGCACCTAAAGTTGTCTAAAAGCATAAGGTATAACCTTATCCCGCTGCATCAAAACACAACCTAGGCCAACTCTAGATACATCGCAATAGATCATATAACCATCTGAACCCTTTGGTAGAGTCAATACATGAGATGTAGTCAATCTAGTTTTCAATTCTGCAAAACTTTTCTCACAATTATTTGACCATTGAAACTTGACCATCTTATGAGTCAACCTAGTCAACGGTGAGTCTATGGATGAAAATCCTTCCACGAACCTTCTATAATAACCCGCTAGACCTAAGAAACTTCTGGTATCTGTAGCATAGGTAGTTCTGGGCCATTGTTTCAATGCTTCTATCTTTTGCGAATCAACTCGAATCCCCTTGCTAGATACAATGTGACCAAGGAAAACAACGGATTGCAACCAGAACTCATGTTTGCTAAACTTAGCGAATAACTGGAAATCTTTGAGAGTCTGCAGAACAACTTTAAAATGACTCGCATGTTGTTCCTCATTCCTAGAGTAAATGAGTATATCATCAATAAAGACAATAACGAACAAGTCCAAGTACTGTTTGAACACTCTGTTCATCAAATCCATGAAACCTGCAGGAATTTATTTTTAGTCTAAGCGACATAACTACAAATTCATAATGACCATACCGAGTTTAAAAGGATATTTTTGGAATGTTACTATCTCTGACTTTGAGCTAATGATAACCAGATCTGAGGTCTATATCTGAGAAATGACTAGCACCCAGAAGTTGGTCAAACAAGTCATCAATATTAGGGATGGGATACTTATTCTTGATTGTGACCTTGTTCAACTGTCTATAGTCAATGCACATTCTGAGAGAACCAAATTTTTTATTTACGAACAACACTAGTGCACCCCATGGAGAAATACTAAGTTAGATGAAGACCTTATCTAGAAGGTCTTTCAAATTCTCTTTCAATTCCTTAAGCTTTTGTGGAGCCATTCTGTAAGGAGGAATAGAAATAGGCTGGGTATCTGGAAGGAGATCAATTCCAAAGTCAATTTCCCTTTCGGGAGGGACTCTAGGAAGATCTTATGGCAATACTTTTGGAAACTCATTGACTAATGGAACTGACTCAAGAGTTGGGGTTTCAGAGCTAGAATTCTTAGCCTGAACTAAATGATAGAGATAACCCTTAGAGATCATCTTTCTTGCCTTAAGGTAAGAAATGAATTGTCCCATAGGCGCTAAGCTACTACCCTTCCATTCAAAGATTGGTTCATTTGGAAACTAAAAAACAAAAAATCCTAGTTATACAATCGACTGAGGCATAAAAGGAATGTATCCAATCAATTCCTATAATGACATTGAAGTCTACCATTTCTAACTCTACAAAATCTGCTGAGGTGACTTTCTGAGAGTCTTTGATAGGGCAATTTTCTGTATACCCGTCTATCTATAATTGGGTCACCAACTGGAGTAGAGACTGGTAAAGGTTCTGAGAGAGTTTCTGGACTAACAGTGAATTGGACATCTATGTAAGGAGTTACAAAGGGAAGAGTAGCCTCTAGATCTAACAATGCATAAACATCAAAATCAAAGACTTGTAACATACCAATGACTACATCAGGAGAACCTTCCTGATCCTGGCGAGCCTGAAGAGCATCCAACTTGTTCTGGCGCTGACCGCCACCTGTACTAGATGAGTTATCCCACTCAGTCGGGCGACCTGCTGGTGATGCAATGTTGTAGACTGACATCTACCATTACTACATTCTTGACCCTATCTAGAAGGACAATCCCTCAACTTATGACCAGACTGACCGCACCCAAAGAATCTTTCCTTTACTACGAGGCACTCAAAGCATACTTTGAGCCTGGTGCCCTAACGTTCTGATCATACTTGTTCTTGGAGGATGGAACACTAGCTGATAAAGGGGTTGGGGTTGAAAATTTTGCTGACTCTGCGAGCGGTTTCCACACCCCGATTTTGTGCTGAGAATAGTCATAGTTCCTAGTCCTAGCCTTCTTGTTCTCTTAGGCATGTTCCCTAAGCTTATCACCCTCAACCTTCTAAGCATGAATCATAAATTTAGAGATGTTCACATCTCTTAGTAACGATAGCATTTTTGCACTCTGTTTGCACAAAATCTGACACTCCATACAAGAACTTATCACACAAAATCTGACACTCCATACAAGAACTTATTCATTTGAGCCCTGGAGTAAACAACCATGTGAGGAGCATACTTGGAGAGTTGGTTAAACTTAATCCCATACTCTTGGACTGTCATGTTACCTTGCCTTAAGTTTATGAATTCCTGGGCCTTTGCTACACTCAACTCTATTGGGAAAAACCTGTCCAAAAAGGTTTCACTAAAGCAATACCAAGTAATAGGAGTTTCATCTGTACCCCTATTTTCCTTCCACTCAGTGTACCAGATATGAGCAACATCTTTCAGCTGGTATGATGCCAACTCAACCCGATCATTCCCAGTGACCTGCATCACCTCAAAGATCTTCTTGATCTCATCCAAGAAATTCTAAGGATACTCACTAGTCTCCGATCTTAAGAACTCCAACGGATGCATCCTAACATTATCACGAACCCTTGCTGTTGCTTATCCACCATTAACATTCATAGAAGCTTTAACTCGCTGATTGTTCTGGTTGGCAACACCCTAAGCCAACATCATAATCGCAATCCTCAATTCAGCATTGGAGACTTCATAATCTGGGACTGGAGGAGCTGCGCTTGTATTCCAGGCATTCGTATTCCAGGCGTTAGCTCTACGAGGAAGCATGATTTGAAACATAGAACGTCGACTTAGAATGAAATTAGATCATACCTTATGCACGATAAGAGTAAAAAGAAAGTGAAGTTTTTCTAAAACACTTCATAGCCTCCCTCTTATTAGATGTGGTGCGCTTCACACCCATAAAAAGGACTCTATATAGTATGAATTTTCAGACATCCTAAGACATAAACCTAGTGCTCTGATACCAAGTTTGTCATGCCCAAAGCTACCCCCCAGACGTAGACACGGAACCTAGGACGACGAGTGATCCCAAGCTAACCCTGCTGGCATGATCATGAGCATACTAAAGATAATAAAACGATACGGAAGCTAAATCATAATAAAAATGAAAATATGAGGAATACCCATATACTATAACTGAGATATTTGAAAACGGATGAGTTGAATACAAAGAAAATATCAACTCAATTCTTAGCTTAAACTAGCTATGTCTGAAAATAGCCTTTAACTAACAAGAAATGCTGGGACAGGCCCCAACTAAGTCTAGTAAAAACTGAAACTAAATGACTAAAAATACAGAAAATAGACTCATGACTATTCTCCTCAGAGAATGAGGACTCACTAGTAATTCTTCTGAACTAGAGATCGGGAATCGATCAAAGCGCGATCTAGATGATGAGGACCTGAACGTACATCCAGAGAAGATGTAGCGCACGTATGCGTCAATACTTGAAAGGTACTGAGCATATGGGATAGACTAAAGCTTAAATAAAACATAAATGAACAAGAACAAAAGCAAGTATAATATTCTGAACATGATATATTGAATTCTGAGCTAACTTGAGGCAATGACCAAATTTTTAACATGTTGAGACTAATACTAAATGAACTGTAAATATGGTCAATGTACTAAGGTATGTCTGAACTGTAGAAGCTACTAATAATAGATAATAAAACCACATGAGCTAAATGTAAAGTCTTATGTATACACCCCACTGAGAGGACCCAATATACCCTGCAATAGGGATAAAGTCATGATGCCGTGATAACTAAATTGATGCCCACAGAGGGAGTTACAACCTACTTGGCTAGTAGTTCTATGACTAGTTGGGTACGCTGAACCCTAGTCCAACTCGGTATTATGCTACACCCAATGAATTAAGTGATTAACACATTATGACTGAATTTTGTAAATAGAGTATAGCTCAAACTGAACATGCAAAGTGAGAATGCAAAAATTAATATGATAATGATGCATTAATAACTGAGTCATGTATAACTGAATAATAGAAATATATGACCTAGTATGTGTAATTCAAGAACAAAAGAAATACATATCTAGGATTCTGAAATTCATGCGATAAATTGAGTAAAAACATGATAATATTATTTGGAAAAAATAACTAACTAATTCATGATAATCTAATGAAGTTCTAGAAACCCTAGGGCTAATCATGATATGGGAATCAAGAAACTGATAAAAACTAGGGATCTAATCAGTGAAAGGAACCACTAGTGAAATCCCACATACCTGGTGATGAATTAAACAGAGAAATATTTAGATTACGGGGCTGGAACTGGTGGAACCTTGTTGCGTTCTTGTACTAGGGTTCTTGACCTTTTTCTTCTCTCTTTCCTCTTATTTTCTAAGTTTTGATTAATGAATTTGACTTAAGTACGTTTTAGTTATGTTTCTAGGCTTAAAGTAATTAAAATCTCATGATTTAGGGTTTAAATGACGTATATTAGGGGTTAAGTGAACTAGGAAAAGACCAAAAGACCCCTGAAATAATTTTTGTTGTAGCAATCAACGACCTAGACTGACGGGCCATCGTTCAATCAATGGTCCGTCGTTTGGGTATGCTCAACAGGCTTTCACTGAAATGTGCATAACCTTTTACTCAGAGGTTAGCTTTTAGCAAACTCGCTGGCCCTATAAAGTGGATTCAATTATCTATCATATCATAGGTCATAAGAGACCTAATTCATTATGTGCTAAAAATTATGACCATTTGAAGTTGACAACAATCCCCCTCTAACTAACTGCGAACCTTCACTTACGGTCAGACCTACGGACGGTAGATCAAAAGACGGTCCCTGTTGGTCGGCCATAGTTCATGTCAGAGGCTGGTTAATGGGGTCTTGATCCATAGACATAGACTACGGACCATGGTCTGACTGACGAATTGTAGGTCTGTCCATGAATTGAGACTTAGCCAATTTTTCTGAGCTGTGTTTTGGAGGGCTAATGTGGTGAACCACGGATCCACAGTACGGGCCATAGATCATACTACGGTATGTAGATGGTAACCGTAGATTGCACCTGTAAATTGTTTTTCCTGAAAAGCTGATTTCTTGTCTATAATGGATACGACGTGTTACAAATTCTCTCCAAAAGTGTATCACTAGTAGTTAAGAGTGAAACAGCCAACAACTCAGCACTTTGATTTCTTGTCAAGGCATCAACAACCTTATTGTTAGTCCCTTTCTTGAACTCAATAGTAAAATCAAAGTCCATCAATTTAGAAATACCAACAACCTAAAAATCAGTATGAATATTTTGTTCCAGGAGGTGTTTTAGTGCCTTTTGATCAGTTCTCACAATGAAATGTCTACCTGATAGGTAATGAGACCACTTAGTAACTTCAAATATGATGGCTAATAGCTCTATATCATACACACATATCCTAATGTCTAGGTGCGAATGACTTACTAATATAGGCAATTGGATGCCCTTGTTGCATCAAGACAATACCAATTTCTGAACACTTGCATCAGTGTCAATTATGAATGGCTTATCATAGTCTGGTAATGCTAAGACAAGTGAAGTCACTAGTGCATCTTTGAGAACAAGAAAAGTCATAGTAGCACATCAACATAAACTTATCCTTATTTAACAATTAAGTGAGAGATTTAGCAATGGATCCAAAGTTCAGAATGAACCTCTTATAATATCTTGTTAAACCAAGAAACCTTTCAGTTTTTTGATATTTGTAGGGACAGACCAAGCCAGATGTACGACATAAATCTTCTTAGGATCAGTAGCTACCCCTTTAGCGCTGATGAAATGACCTAGGTACCCCAAAAGCACACTTAAAACCTTTGGCAAACAACTGATGTTACTTCATCAAATCAAATACAGCTTGTAAATTTTTTTAAGTGTTCATAACTTTATGTTTTTTTTTTTTTTTGTGTGTGTGTGTGGGGGGGGGGGGTTGTAAAAATTGCTCTATTTTGATTGTGTTGATTACTTTCGTTCATACTGTATTATAAATATTTTTGTTTTTGGACAAATTTCCTTTCACTATTTTTGACGATTTTTGTTAGAATGATTCAAACTTTTATGGAAGTATCATCTTAGATGTTCTAACTTTTAATTAATTATATTATTGTTCTTAGACTACTAATATTGTTGCTCTATTGGATTGTTCCTGCGCTACTTGTGTCTTTTAATTTGTAATTATTTATTTTCTACGATGACTTATTGTTTTCTCCATTTAATAGTTCTTGCCTTATTTTGTTCCCATGTGTTTATTTTAGGTTGTTTAGTATATTTTCTATTTATTATTGTGCTATTATGTAAAAATATGTTTATCATAAGGGATGATATTGAGGTACCGAAGTTGCAATCTCTCATGAAAAATATAAATTGGTTGATCATGAGATATATGTCTTCATTTTTTTAATAAATTATTTTTACATATTTATAAATTATATAAAAATAATGATAAGCCATAATAATTATCAATTCATATAAAACAAAAAAAATACTCATGTCACTATAGTTCTCTAAATAATAATTAGATACACATAAATTCAAAAGAAAGAAGTAATCTATTACTTTGTAATTTGTAACCGGGTCAATTTTGGTAAAAGGCTAAGTAATCAATGTAAAATTTAGAAAAATATTTGAGCTAAATATGTAACAAAATATAATCCTTAAAATACGTTACGAGAAAAAAAAATGGCACTCCACAAAGAGTAAAAAAATATACCAAATGAAAATTTGAATTTTCCTTGAATTATTATTTGTGTGGGGAACAAATTCCGAATTCTAACGTACGCTACTAGAAGATGAAAATTTTCGTTTCATTCACATATATTTTTTTTAATTGTAACCTCGTAAAAATCAAATATCATACCACTTTTATTGAGGTCTTATATTGCTTGCTAAGACATGTTTTTGACAACTCTGATTGAATATTGCTTTACAAATTTTTTATCTAATTGGCTTATGCTAACTTAAAAGTTTTTTTAAGGACGTGTAAACATTGAGTAAAATTTAACGCATAATAGATAAATTTTCCTTTTAATTTGACTAATTTGTATTATTCCTTCGAATTTCAGGTGTGCACAAATAGACACTAAACTAGTATAAAGTTGAACAAATAGATATATGCGCTCTACGTAGCGTCCTGTATGACGAAATTATTTCTACGTGACGTCTTATGTATATTATTCCACGTAGGATGCATCAGTGGCAGAGTCAGAATTTTTAATAAGGAGGTTCAAAATATCAGAAGTAAATGCACGAACTAGTGGAAGGGGTTTCGACATTTGTTATACATAGCTAAAAAATAAAGTTAACCATAAATAAATAGTGATATTTTCCGCCGAAGAGGTTCGAATGAACCCCCTAACTATATGTAGCCTCCACCCATGGGTTGCATATGTCTAATTGTTCAATCTTATAAATATTTAAATGTCTACTTGTGCACATTTAAAATTGAAGGTCATAGATTTCAGTTGAGACCAAGTTAAAGTGCAAATTTATATATTATGCAAAACTTAAATCACATATATTTGGAGTTTACATGTATATTTGTGCTTTAGTCATGTATGGCTTAAATGCGTGTATACATGAGCTAAAACTTAAGTCATGTTTTTCTTAATGCCTTTTCGTTCTTCAAATCTAACACTCAAATATACGCCAAATAAGCTTAGATTTAAAACATAAGTTTCTCTATATTATCAAGAACACAACTTCCCTTTCATACTCTAGCCTTTCTTGTAGATTGGGAAAGAAGTAAGTAACGATTGAGGAGGAAAGTGTATTCGATAGTTTCATGTACATATATAGTAATCAATGATTTCCGATGATTGCGACATTATTGTTGGAGTCCCACATCGTTTGTGGGATGCTAATCTGAACTCCTTATATGGTCTTCAGTAATATAAATAATAATATGACGATGTTAACAAGACTGAGTCGGGAAATGTTTCTTTTAACTCTTGTATATGAGGCAAAGGAAAACTGCCATCCTCAATCTTTCTAACATAATCATCTTTTTTATAAAATAATGCTAGATGATATCTTGAAGTACTAATACTACAATCTCTCACTAAATACATAAATTGGATTATCAAAAGAAATAGAACAAGAAATAGGAGATAGTTGGATAAGGTAAATTACCTATACATTTGGGACTATTATTTTCCGGATCCCTGATCTACTTGGAGTTTCACGATACTTATGTGGTTGTGTTAGAATGGGCTCGCTTCCACATTGATTGGAGAATGAATCGATGGTCTGCTTATATGGACTTGAGCAATCATCCGCCATGAGCTTTTTTGGAGTTGCGCGTTAGGCTCAAGTGTCATATCTTTACATGTTTCACATTCTTGTTCTTTCACATGATATAGGACCATGTGGTGGTACAATTTAATAATGTCAACTCATATTCCTATAGAGCTCAGATCCATATGAGGCTTATCCTCACAACAGAATATCATAACATCTTGTCTACTTTATCTTCTTTTCCACGTCATGGGCTTGAAATGCGGTGGTACTTTTTTCTCTTCCTCTGCCAAGTCCCTAGGGCATATTATCCCTTTTACTGCCACCTACTCCTAGAAGTCTTGCATCTCATTTTACATGTTAGTGGTTACAAAACATATTATATTGAGTGTGGAAATACTAGTGGATGTTTTTGTCTATTTGATTAAGTTCGATTCAAAAACTTTCCTTTCGAGTTCTATTCTATCTTTTATGTCTGGAAAAAAGCAAGCACCTATCCGAGAATTTTCTGGACATATATAGTAATCAATTATTTGCGAAAATTGCAACATATTGTTGGAGTCCCACATTATTTGTGGGATGGAAATATGGACTCTTTATATGGTCTTTGATAATATATAGAATTAATTGAAGATGTCAATGAGATTAAGTTGGGAAATGTTCCTTTGACTATGGTATATGATGCAAAGGAACGCTCTCACCCTCAATCTATTTAAAATCATCAATTTTTTAAAATTATCATGGATGATATCTAGAAGTACCGATGTTGCAGTCTCTCACTAAATATATAATTTGGACGAGCAAGAGAAGAAGTAGAAGAATAAATAGGAGATAGATGGACAAGGTGAATTTTCTATATACTTGGAACTATTATTGTCCCGATCCTTAATCTACTCAGATTGTCACGATATTTACGGGGTTTTGTTAAAGTGGGATAGATCCCCATATTGTTTGAAGAATGAATTGTTTGTCTACTTATATGGATTTGGGCAGTCTTCAACCCATGTTCTAGCTTTTCAGGTTTGAGTTAGATTCAAATGCCAAATATTTACTTGTTTCATGTTCTCTTTCTGTCCTTCGGGGTGTGGTTTTCATGATTCATTTGACTGTAGACAGATGAGTGTCCATAAATTCAAAACCCTCAAGTAATATATCTCCAGTCATCTCTTCCATTTTTCTTGAATAGGTTTCTTATAGCATCAGAGAAATAAGGAAGAGATGATTAGAGAAATATATGTCACACCCCTATTTTTTTTTCAAATGAAAGGTTTTGAAAAAAGAGTTTTTCCAATTAAAGTGACATTTCAAAAATGGATTATTTATTTTATAGTCTTCATCTGTCACACCCTTAATTTTTTTTCAAATAAATGGTTTTGAAAATAGAGTCTTCCCAATTAAAGTGACATTTCGAAAGTGGAGTATTTATTATAGTCACTTGGAATTGAGTTTTAGTGTTGCAAGTCACCTTATTAGATCCATAATAAAAAGAAAGTTGACTCTTTATTTTTTTAGTCTACAAACAAGGAGTCCAATTAAGAAATTTTATTGACCGAAGGGAATGTGTAAAGCACATTCCAAGTGATGATATATTAGTAAACTTAGTCCAGATTTTGGTGATATCGAAGTCATTATAGTTTTGGGAAATATGGTAATAATTGAGTGATTTAATTATGAATTGTATTACATGAGTAGATAGATTAGTCGTTAAGAAATCCGTACAACTTTACAGAATTTAACTTGTGTGAGTAGAACTCCCGGAATTGACCTTAGCGTGAAGGAGTAGCTTCTGAGTGTCGTTGATTAAAGATGTGTTATGAAATAGGGGTTTGGAATTCTTCAAATTGCTTAGTGTTTCAGTGCAAGCCGCTGAGGCGGGATTTCTACCACCAGGGCGGGGCCGCTGTAGCGGTGTGGGTGATGTAGTGGCGGGGTAGGCTTGACTTAAAGTCGAAAATAAACCCCCAAAACATTTATTTTGCAATTTTAAAGCTTGAGAGCTACAGAACGAACCCAGGGTTTTTCTTAATAGTTTTCCACAATTTTGAAGGCTAAAGGTAAGATTTTGACTCCCCAAATCCATTTTTCGATCCATAGAACGTAATCTAATGGGTAATTATCGATGGGAAAGAGTTTTGATCTGAGAATTACAGTGGGAAAAACCCTAATCTGGGTATGAGAATCATGGATACGATCTAGGGTTGAAAGAATTGTTAGTAATTCAGGTAATTAGTTATTGTTTATTTGTGTCCATGTTATACTGATCGTTTGTAGACCACGAACAAACAAAAAGAATTCGGAAAAGGAAGACTCAAGCATATTAGGTGTTTCAAGCTTGTTTCAAGGAAAATAATTGTTGTGATTCTATGATTGTGTGATGTATATATGATTTTGCTTCATTAAGATACCTATATGTGTTCGAATGTTGTATTGTTGATCACATAAATTGTAAATGAGGATATATGAATGATGAACGCCATGGATCATGACTTGATTGTATAACTTTGAGAATGTACTTTGTGATTTTTATTCTGGCTTGTTGAATAGATCAGGTGTTGCATTCTAACACACTAACTTGGATCGGTTGCCACATTCCGGCATAAATATGGGATCGGTTTCCATATTCTAGCATAAACATGGGATCGTGTACCACGTTCTTGTATGCTAATAGTTTGGATTTGGGTTCCATGAGAGGACCAATGCTTTGATACAATTGTGCATCTTGAGAAATGTTAAACTGTATCTTGTTCGTAAATGTTGATAATATTCAATATGTTTGATATATGCATGTGATTATACTGTTGTAATGTCTTGTGAAAGTTTCACTTAGTGGGATAATAGTGTGATCCTACAAGTACACTGTGGTTGTGTATTGATACTACACTTGTTCTTTCTTTGTTGATTACATGGCATCTTCAGGTGTCTATTGACATACCTCATTTAGAAGATCAGTGATTATTCGTATTCAAGGGTGAGAAAGTTCTTTCGGGCTGCCATGAGTTCTCTTTGTGTCAATGTCCACATTTCGAACTAAAACTTTTTTAGTTAGTTGATTAGTTCAAATAGGTTGGGTTGTGTCCCTTCTTGTTTAAACTTATGGTTGATCTTTAGATGTTTATGTACATTGAATTTCAGGTTTTAGACATTACTTCTGCAATCTTAGTTTGTTAGTAGACTTTTGTTTGGAGTTTATGGAAACTTTATTTCTTTCCTTAGTATTTAACTTGCTTCCATAACTTAAATGCTTTAGTTTTTGGACTATTTGTTGTGTTTGGATTGTAGTAATGGTTCTCCCACATGAGGGTTAGTGTGGTTGCCAATCACAATGGTACATATCGTGACAAAGTTTTTATAAGAGCCTAGGTTCATTGATCTTGATGTACCAAAAAGATTCAAGTAGTGTCTTGCGGAATGGTACAAAGAGGTGTGTACCTTTCAATGAAAGGCTATAGTACTTTAGGAAATCTTTATGCTTTCTCTTGTCTCCTTTCGTAATATAACGTTAATCCAATTGGTATCTATCGATTCGAATTTGTATCTAACCTTCTTCCCTCATCCATCTACAAATGGTTAACACTAGATTAAACGGCGGCATGCCCGTATCGCACGTCAATGCTCCACCTGAGGAATTTGTAGTGAGAGGTCATGGTTGAGGTAGGGCTAGAGGAAGAGCTAGAGGTAGAGGCTGAGGAAGAGTGGCGCCTACTACAGATGGGGTAACGGTAAAAAATGCTCCCAAAAATGAGGCCCCTCCCCTTCATTTGGAAAGAGAGAGAGAGCAGAATTTTGAGGTTAAAAATGTTGAGGAGGTTGGACAAGAGAAAGATGTGCACGCTGAGACTACATGTACTCACATAGACCTATGTTAGATCAACATATCATGTCATTCTTGAAAGGTTTTGTTGGTCTTTCAATTCTTCCTTCTGTTCAAGAAACCGCAAATCCTCCTATTGCTATCAATGTCCACAAGGTAGGAGGGATTGTAGGTAATGATGCGTTCTTCCGTCCATTGTTGGGTCTTGTTATGATTAGTAAAGAGAATAAAATGTTGACTAAGTTCTTGAAATTGAAACCTCCACTGTTCCATGGTTCTGAGAGTGAGGATGCATATGAGTTATTTCTAGATTGCTATTTGAGGCTTCATAAGTTGGGAATTTTGCATCAGCACGGGGTTCAGTTCATGAATCTTTAGCTTCAATGTAAGGTTAAGCTATAGTGGAGAGCTTATGTCAACTACAATTTTTTAATTTTACCCCCACTTACTTGGACCCAGTTTCGTGCTCTGTTTTTAAAGAAAAATGTGCCTAGGAGTTTGAGAAATCGCAAGAAGGATGAGTTTATGGATTTGGAGAAAGGTGGTATGTAGGTGGCTGCTTATGTGTCCAAGTTTTATGCCTTGTCTAGATAGCTACGCAATTGGCAACTACTGAGGAAGAGAGGATCCATTTATTTACTAAGGGACTAAATTCTTAGTTGAATGTATTATCTATTCAATTAACCTCTATAGGGAGGAGTTTTAATGATGTAAGTGACTTAGTCACAAAGTAGAGGGACGGTCCAGCTAAGGCGTTGGTTAAAGGGACAAAAAATCGGGTAAATTTCAAGGTTCTTACTCCAAAGAGGCAGGGAGGACAACACTTGAAGCTAGGCAATTCAGTATTCCATGCCCGCCTCTATAGGTAATTACTCGGGGACACCATCTCATAATTTGATTCAGTATCGATAGGCAGTCACACCTTCAACAAGCGACAAACCTTCTTTTGATCGTACTTGCTACAACTGCGGAGAACGGGCATATGAGGAGAGATTGTCCCCTCCCCCAAGTGTTGGATTCTGTGGAGTAGCAGGCTAGAGTAGTGGTACCTGCGGGGAATTGTAATGATGGTCGAGGGCATCATCAAGGTGGGACCGGAGGTAATCAGCAAGGCTAAGGTAGAGGAAATGATAACACAGGCAAGGAAGTAGGTCGTCAAGATGATAGGACTCAGTGTTACTCTTTTCTAGGAAACGGTGAGGCAGAGGCGGCTGACGCAGTGATCACATGTACTATTCTTGTATGTGATCGGATGACTAATGTTTTATATTATCCGAGTTCTACGTATGCATATGTATCCGTGTGATTCGCCGCAACATTTGATATGATTTATGATATACTCGATGCCCCAATCCATGTGTCTACCGTAGTTGGAAAGTTTGTCATAGTAACCCATGTCTATAATACTTGTCCTATTTTATTTTTGGGTTTTCAAACTTGGGATGATTTGGTGATATTGGATATGACTGACTTGGACATGATCTTAGGCATGACTTGCTTGTCCCCCTGTTCTGCTTAATTGTTATACTAAAGTTGTATATAGAAATTTCTGGAAAGGAATAGTTAGAGTGGGAAGGTGTGTACAGCCTAAGCAAGATAAGATCATATCCTCCACTCGAGCTAAAAATTGGCTGGCAGGTTTTTTGGCTTATTTTGCTCATATTAGGGATGTTGAGATTAAGACTCCATCTAGTGAGACTATTTTTGTTGTGTCAGAATTTAGAGAAGTGCTTCTTAATGATTTTCCTAGTATACCTTTAGAATATAGATTTCTGCAACAATTTGGAACCTTAAGCCTCAAATTCAAGAGCTTCGTGATAGAAGATTTATTCTCACTAGTGCTTCCCCATGGGATGCTCTCATTTTTTTTTTAAGAAAATAGATGGTAATAAAGGAATGTGTACAGATTACCGGCAATTGAATTGGGTCACCATTCAAAATAAGTATCTCTTTCCTTGAATAGATGATCTCTTTGACCAATTGCAAGGTGCATTCATTTTATCAAAGATTGATCTAGGGTTCGGCTACCATCAACTGAAAATTAGGCCTCAGGATGTGGTTAAGACGACGTTTATAACTCGCTATGGGCACTACAAGTTTCTAGTTATGTCCTTTGGTTTGACAAATACGCCTGCACCTTTTATGCGTTTAATTAATGAGGTGTTAAAGCCATTTCTTGATTCATTCGTCATGGTATTTATTAAGAAATCTTTTTTTTTCGAAAAGTGAGTAAGAACATGTCGACCATTTTCTATTGTTCTGGGTGTTCTTGCAAAACAAATGTTGTATGCTAAATTTTCTAAGTTTGAATTTTGGTTGACTTAGGTTGCATTTTTAGGGCATGTAGTTTCAAAATAAGGGGTAATGGTAGATCCTCAAAAGACTGAGGCAGTTATGAATTGAGTTTAGTAGCTCGATGATAGAAGTTGGGAGTTTTGTGGGATTCACTAGCTACTATCGTCGATTTAGGAAGAATTTATCTTCTATCGCCACCCACTTAACTAGTTTGACCAATAAGGAGATACCATCTGTATGGAATGAAAAATATGTGGAAAGATTCCAAAAGCTCAAGACTCTCTTAACCACCGCGCCTATTATAGCATTATCGGTTGAAGGTAAAGATTTTATTGTTCATTATGTTGAATCACATTTTGGTTTGGGTGTTATGTTGATGCAGGATAAGAATGTTATAGCTTATGCCTCGCGTCAATTGAAGGGGAATGAGAGGAATTATCCAATACACGTCTTAGAGTTGGCATCGGTAGTGTTTTCTCTACAGATCTAGCGGCATTACCTCTATGGTGTCAAGTGTGAGGTATTTACTGATCACCGTAGCTTGCAACATGTGGTAACTCAAAAAGATCTAGATTTGAGACAATGAAGGTTGATGGAGTTACTTAATGATTCAGATGCCACCATTCAATATTATCCTGGTAAGACAAATGTAGCGGCATACGTTTTGAGTCGAAAGACAGTAAGTATGACTATTTGAGCTTGCTTGAGTGTAACCAAGAGACCTTTGGCTAAGGATATTCATACCTTGGATTCTAAATTAACACAATTGGTCATCTTAGAAAAAGGTGGGGTGTTAGATAGCATTGAAATTAGAGCCACATTATTGAAGAGATCAAGGCCAAACAATTTGAGGATGAAACTTTGAGTGCATTTAAGAAGAAGACTGTGATTGGTAAGGCACAAGAGACCTCTCTTGATGCTTAAGGTGTTATTAATTTAAAAGGTAGAATTTGTGTTCCTCTAGATGATGACTTGATTAAAAGTTTTTCGATAGAGTCCAATGATTCACAATATTCTATTCATTCCGGTGTAAGATGTACCAAGACTTGATGCATTTTTATTGGTGGCTGGGCATGGAGAAGGATATAGCAGAGTTTGTCACTAAGTGTCAAAATTGTCAACAAGTGAAGTATGAAAATCAAACACCTGCAGGTTTGCTTCAAAGAATGCCAATTTCGGAATGGAAGTGGGAAATGATAGCCATGGATTTTTTGGTTGGTCTTCCCAAGACTTTCGAAAAGTTTGATTCTATTTGGGTAGTAGTTGATAGATTGACTAAGTCAGCCTTTTTTTCCAGTAAGGATAGATTATAATTTCGAACGATTTGCTAAGGTGTAAATGAAAGAGATAGTGAGGTTGCATGGGGTTCCCCTTTCTATCATCTCAGATCGTGGTAAGCAGTTTACTTCTATGTTTTGGAGGAAATTTCATGATGAATTGTTCACACATCTCACTTTTAATACCAATTTCCATCCGCAGACGGATGGGAAACCGGAGAGGACTATTCAAGTGTTACAGGATATGTTGAGGGTATGTGAGATTGATTTTGTAGGAAATTGGGATAATTTCTTACCTTTGTGTGAGTTCTCTTATAATAATATTTATCACTCCAGCATTAATATGGCAATGTTTGAGTCATTACATGGGAGGGTATGTAGATCACCCATAGGATGGTTCGAGGCTGGAAATGTGAAATTGTTGGGGGTTGATTTAGTGAAGGATGCTCAGGATAAAGTGATGAGTAGACACAATAAGTATGCAAACCATAAGGTTAGAGACATGCCATTTCAAACTCGTGAAAAGGTTCTTCTTAAGTTATCACCAATGGAAGGGGTGATGAAGTTTAGCAAGAAGGGCAAGCTAAGTCTGCGATACATTGGTCCGTTCGATATTATTGAATGTGTAGGGACATTGGCTTATAGATTAGCTTTACTTCCTAAATTATCTAGAGTTATATGGTATTTCGTGTGTCCATGTTGAAGAGATATCATTGTTACAGAGATTATATAATTTAGTGGGACTTAATTGTGTTAAAAAAGACCTTCAATATGAGGAGGAACCGATTGCACTTCCTGTATGTGATGTAAAGAATTTTAGGACCATGTAAATTAAGTCTGTGAAACTACAATGAAAACATCGTCCACTAGAGGAAGCTACTTGGGAAACCAAGAAGC
The DNA here is from genome assembly GCA_016801875.1 of Solanum sitiens. NCBI lineage: Eukaryota > Viridiplantae > Streptophyta > Magnoliopsida > Solanales > Solanaceae > Solanum > Solanum sitiens. The sequence goes on along the minus strand of JABWTJ010000016.1, from coordinate 1,060,691 downwards.
ACATGCGAGACAAGTATCCCCAATTGTTTGATGATTCATGTATTACTCCATTCCTTGCTTAGCCTATTTTTCCAATGTTTTTCACTCGAGAATGAGTGACGGGTAAATTGGTATCTATTGTAACGATCGGATTCCATCATTATTACTATAGGGAAAAATGTTGGATCATAAATTGTTTTCGTAGTAACTTGGAATTTTCCAACCTACTCCAAATTTGGATGAAATCAGAGTCATTAACGTCTAGGGAAATCTAGTAAAAATTGGGTGATTTAATTATAAATTTGATGACATAAGTAGATAGATAAGTAATTAAGGAACCCTTAAGACTCTACGGAATTGAATTCAGGGTGATACAACTCCCGGAATTAACCTTAGCGTGAACGAGTAGTTTCTGAGTGTCATTGGTTAAAGGTGTATTGTGAAATAAGGGTTTGAAATTCATAAAATTACTCACTCTATCCGTGCAAGCTACCGAACTTGGATTTCTACCACCAGGGCAGGGCCACAGTAGCGGGGTCGGTGCAACCCTGGCAGGGAACAAGTGACTTAAAGTCGGAAATAAACCCAAAAATGTCTTATTCACCATTTTTCAAATTTGAGAGCTAAGAAATGAACCCAAGGTTATTCTTAATATAGAGGAAACACCGATTTTCAAGAGAGATTTTAAGCTATTTTATGAGTAGTAATCTCAAACTTAGAGGAAGATTTATGTTTTTAAACATATGAGATGAATATATCTTTTGGAGTAGTATTGAGCACCGATATGTGGACGAGTTTAGATAACTCAAGTCTCCATAAACCATCTAGCCAACAAGGGTAGAACGGGTCATACTTTTTAAATGATTCCTTAATGCTTTTTAGCATAGACTAGTGGATCCACTTAGTTGAGAGGTTATATACACCGAAAAAGTATAGACAATTTTGGCACCATGGGCAAGACGTTATATCATCCCATAGCTCATATTGATGGTTGTCGATAGAGAAACTCCCATAGAGTTATTTTGTATTATACATATATAAACTAAGTTATTATTGTATTTTCCATTACATTGAGTTGATATCTACTTTTTAAAAAGCTTTCCATATATAGATATATTGCATATTTTACTGTTGCTTTATCCTTGAGCATCATAAGTTGAGTACCTTTGAGTGAGTATCATATCTTTGAGTTGATTATCTTATTCTTGAGTTGAGTGAGTTCAGAAGAGGTAATCGTTTTCTTTTTATTAAGTTCATGCCTATTTTTATGCTTAAGAATTTTCCTTGCATACTCGTACATTCCACGTACTGAGCCATTTGGCCTGCATCTTTTAGTGATACAGATACAAGTACTCAGGGTCATCAACATTAGCTTCGTTGATACCACACAATGTTAGAGTTAGCTATGGTGAGTCTCTTTTCTTCCGGAGGGTTCCACATGTACTTTAAGTTATAGCAGTTGTAAGGATGATGTGATTCTTATCCCTACTTCCATAGTTTTAAGTTAGAGACTTCATAGATAGACAGTAAAGTTTCAGAAGTCTGTTTCATTTATCGTGTTAAATGTTTTAAAGAATTGAGTTGCAGTTTTGACTAATTGAATATACAATTATATTTTGATTTAATTATTTGAGTTTCAATGAATTTTATTCTGTTTTAAATTTGTATGCTTATGGTTAATAAGTCTTCCGCTTGTAGTAAGCCAGGATGATGGGTTTGCATGAGGACCAACCATGGTTCTCGAGTACCGACCAGGTCCAGGGTGTAGGCTCAGTCGTTACATAATGTTATTCGAGTTTTCTTCAAATCTCGACATAGAAGGAGACCAGTGCACTCATCTTACTTATAGAACATGGTAACTATTCCATGCTTAATTAGGAATATGAGGGTCAAAGTTATTGATGCATGCTGTAAATTTGTTTGTAAAATCATTAATCTTTTGATTTTTTGGTACATATTTATAAATTATGATACGCCACAAGAATTATACATTCAAATCACAATAAAGAAATTACTCCTTATAGTTCTCTAAATAATAATTAAGGACACATAAACTCAAAAGAAAGAAGTAATATTCATTGCTTTGTGTAATGGTATCAATTTGGGCAACAACCCAAGTAATCTATATAAAATTTAGACACCTTTGAGCTAAATATGTAACCAAAATTAACCCTTAAAATTTTATTAGCGTTGGGAACAACTTTTGAGTTCTGATGTACGTGACTATAAGTTTAATTGCGACCTTGTAAAAACCACTTTGTTTGAAGTTTTATATGACCTTCCAAGGCTTTCTTGAGACATTTCTGATTAAGTATTGTTTTACTAAAGTTTTATCTAACCGCCTTTTTTTTTGTAGATTGTATTTTTTTTTTTTTTTGCATATTGTCTTCTTATTTGATGTATATGTTGGTATGTTGATATAGGGGTGTCACTTGTGAGGGTGTTCGAAAATGCCAAATGGGGTATATGTAATGGGTTGTTTTGAGTGGAAAGGGGGACTGATAGTGGGGTAGTGGTAGGACATAGTTTTATGTTTTTTTTAATTATATCGTATCATATATCATATATTTATATAAAAAAGAATCTCAGGTCCGCCTATGTGGCGCCACCACAATCCAGGACTCTCTTTTAACTTATATATTTTGAAATTAGCCTCCCCATTTATGAAAAGTTGCAACTTTTACAAAACGTTGTGGCATTTTATGAAATGTTGCGACTTTTACGAAGAGTTACAACTTTTATGAAGAGTTGCAACTTTAATGAAGAGTTGCGACTTTAATGAAGAGTTGCGACTTGTATGAAGAGTTGCTATTATAATGAAAAAATGTGACTTTTATGAAAGAATATGACTTGTCAAAAGAGTTGTTACATTTCTGATAAGACACAATAAGTGTTTATTCACACTACCCTTTGTTGTCTATAAATAGAGTTTTTCTATCATTTTAAAATAACGAAAATTCTAAACCTCTTCTTCTTTTGCACAATTAAATATTTGTGTATTTTTATTTTGTTGAGTGGCTTATTGACACCATTGTTTTTGTATCAACACACTGGTGAATAGTTATCTCCTGAGAGGATCTATCTCTCTTAAACCTCGGGTACTAGAATAAAATAATTTCCTTAAGGGAATAATGTGCATTCAGTGGGCTCAAGTTTTTTCTTTATGTTTCATTTTATTATTACACATCCTGTTATGTTTTTTACAGTCATTAATTTATGCTTATTTTATTACTTTTTGTTTTGGAGTAAATGTTTTAAACTTTGTTGTTTAGATTTATGTTTTGATCATTAAGTTGAAGAAAATATATGTTACTCAAAAGTTTGAAGTAATCATTAAACTATTGGTGTCATGTAGATTAGAAGTATTAAACTTGTAAAATAAATGACTTTGATCTTTATAGAGTTTTAAGTGGCTAAAAGATCCATGGAATGTCCAAGAAGGGACTTTGAGTTTTCAAAAACTACGGTGGTTCCACACTACCTTGGAGGTTTATTTATTCAAATTTCTATCTTATCGAGATATTCAATCGATTAGTGACTTCTACAGAATAAAGGAATGCAGTGGGATGATAAGTATCGTACTCAACCTTAATCACACGCTTGAGGTTCAAATGTTGGGTTGAAGTCAATGAATTACCCCTCAAAGTAGGATGAATCTATATTAATCAAATATTAAAGAAATAATTATATCTTTATAAATTTAGATTAAAAGTCCCAAAAAAAGTAACCATATTGATTGAAACATAAATACCAAAATATATCTTTTGTCTATGAAAGTAGTGTCATCGACTGTGTACGATTTTGAATAAGGGACTTGCCAAGACATCATTTATTTCAAATTATTTGAGTGACATACATTATTACATTTAACTCTAAGAGATGTGTTACATTCTTATGAACTTATCAAGTACACAACTAATTTAATAAGGTGTATAATATTTAGATTTTGTATGTAGAGACCTTGAATAGGAGAAAATCTCTCGCAACTGATAAATAAAATGTCAATATAACTTTTTTGAAAATTTAAATATTGACAATGAAACAATAACATATCTTTTCTAAAGATTTTGGTGATGAACAACTATAGTAAAATTGAAACATCTCATAACTCGTAATAGCCAAGAGTAAACTAAGAAACTAAAACGTTTCACTGTTTGAAAGAAAAGAGAAAATCTAGAAATTTCCATAAGTTAAGAAAGTGAGTTTTTGATTATTTCCAAACGGCCATAACTTCTAGCTCATGATGAGTTAGAGTAAGTTCTTTATGTGGTTGGAAAGCACTCTGAAAGATCTTTTTAACAATGTCGAGTTTGTTCGATTTTGATATTGTATGAGGGATATATGCCTTTTAGAATTTGGGCGGTTGGAGTGAGGAAAGTCCAATTCCGAATTTAAGTAAGGGCAAACTAGTCTTTTCACCCAACTATTTCCTAATTCATTTTAAGGGTTTAATTGGGATATAAATAAGTTTTAGTTCAAATTAAAAAAGTAATTCACACTTAGGGCTTGTGAGAAAATAAAAGAGACGAAGGAGAAGGGAGAAAGATCAAGAATTCACAAAGAACGCCAAGGATATTCTAGTGGAATTCGTCGGGGGTGATCCCTATCAAGGTATGTGGACCATTCGTGTTGGGATAAATCACCCACACACCAAATTGTTTCAATTCAGCAATTTATGAGTTGATTACACGTTAAAAGTTGAAGTTCTTAAAGAAAAGTTTTGAATTCTTGTTGATTGAATTTTTTGGCTGACTTGTTTGTTGATTCTTGTTTATGCGTGTTGTTTTTTAGTTGAATTCAGTGGGTAATAAGGGTGCCAATATTCCCAAGTGTTTGGTTAAAGAACTAGAGGGGGTTGGAGATTGAAAATCGAAGAGAAAAATTCGTCAGACGCACCTGGGAAAGCCAGGCACGTCGCGCGTACAGTACACCAGAACATGGCTTCAGTCACTAGGGCATTGCGCAGCGTGCCACCAGTGCCCCACAATAAAGCCTTAGTCAATCGAGGCTTGCGCGGCACGCCCCCAGTGCACTCGTATGTGTGTTTTTCGACCAGTTTTCATAGTTTAGTCTTTTAGTGTTGCCAAACTGTGTTATAAAACCAGAAATTACTGATTCTAATAAATTGTTCAGAAACACAAAGTAACTGAAATTTATAGAACCAGTAAGAGAGATGAACAGAAATTTAATTAACCAAAAACTAAAATCTGTAAGAACATACCAGAATCTGAACCTTTGAAATCGGAAAAAGATCAAGTCCACTGAACTCACAGTGTCCCCTTAAATAAATTATTTCCCTCTAGTATCCGAGGTTTGATTTGAAATATAACCTCTCAGGGTAAAATGATCTTAATCAGCAGAGTGTAGATACCAAAAACTCTACTGTCAGCGAATCAATCCACAGCAGGAAAGTACACGAAGAAAAAATTTATGCAGAAGAAGGAGAAGAAGATCAGAAAATTCGTGAGTGAATAATCTGAAGAATTAATGGTATTTATAGCAAGAAGAACAGGTTCTGAAAGGTTGCAACCCTTTCAGAATCCACACGACCATTGATGAAAGTTTGCAACCTTTCAAATGGTAATGACTGTTCCTGAAAGTTGCAACCTTTCAGAACAGTCATGGAGGAAAATTTAAATAAAATCGGGAAAGTTAAAACGGGTCGCGCGCGGATCCGAGTCGGGTCGGGTTAATCAACTAAATAATTGAAAACATTTCTGTTATCAACTAATTAATTGAATTGGCTATTTAATTAATTAAATAAATAAATAAAGCCAAAGCCAAAGCCAAAGCCGTAGCCGTGACGTGACGTGACGAGACGAGCGACGACGACGACGGCGCGAGGGGGGTCCCTCTTTCCAACCCTTTTAACAATTAATAGGGGTGTTTTTGTATTTAAACTCTCCTATTTTTCTTTCCACCACCGATGAGGGACAAATGTCTTTTCATTAAAGCATAAGAGGACTTTTCAAGTTCCCAACTCTTCAAGTTCTCAACTTTTCAAATTCCTCTCTTTCCCTCTATTTCCCATCAATTCTTGCTACATACCCAACAATCCCCCACATTGATGGGGAATTGTTATAACATGGGAATGCACGGACAATTGTGTACTTTACAGGCAAGGATTAATTGCATCTGGATAAGTAGGTTTCCCCTTGGACTTTCCGTAGTGAACATATGTCAGATATACTCGGTCAATCGGTAGATGTGATATCTTTGAACCAACGAGCTTTGGTGTATACCTAGACAACCATATGTCACACAATTAACCCTTTACTGTTTATGGTTCTTACGGTTGTGTTCGTTTCAGCCATGAACACCTCCTGGTTTAATGAGTGTATAGAGAATAGGCTTTTGACATAAGATTCTCTTTGAAGCGGCTTCCACTTCACACTCACATAGGTGATTTCTAACCGTGTCATCTCGTAGATACACTATTTGGTCAAATCTACCAAACTTAGCAAATCATTAAAAACTTTAAGCTTTATTACCTTATTAACAAGCCTTAAAGTCTTAACCTTGTTCCTGAACATTGTCTTCATCATGAGAATGGATTGAGTTAATTGACAATGTCGAACCGTTAGCCACAACTTTGTTTTTCTCCTTGAATCTAGCTCTTTGGATCTCCAGTCTACTAGATAGAGTTACCGTCATGCTTACTTGTCCTAAGCCGTAAACCCATTCCCTTAGATGATCTTTCAACTGCCTCTCTCACTAGGCCTTTTGTTAGTGGATCTGACACATTATCGCTTGACTTTACATAGTCAATTGTGATAATTCCACTAGAGAGTAGTTGTCTTACGGTGTTATGTCTCCGCCGTATATGACGAGACTTTTCGTTGTACATAACGCTCCCTGCCCTACCTATTGTTGCTTGACTATCGCAATGTATGCAAATAGGTCCAACAGGTTTGGGCCAGAATGGAATATCCTCTAGGAAATTCCGGAGCCATTCAGCTTCTTCACTAGCCTTATCCAAAGCAATGAATTCAGATTTCATTGTGGAGCGAGCAATACATGTCTGTTTGAACGATTTCCAAGAGACTGCTCCTCCACCAAGTATGAACACATAACCACTCGTGGATTTTACATCATTTGACCCGGTGATCCAATTTGCATCACTATATCCTTCAATCACAGCAGGATATTTATTATAATGCAAAGCATAATGTTGTGTATATTTTAGATAACCCAACACACGTTTTCATTGCCATCCAGTGAGTTTGATTCGGATTACTAGTGAACCGACTCAGTTTACTAATAGCACATGCTATATCTGGTCGCGTACAATTCATAATATACATCAAACTTCCCAACACTCTGGCATATTCCAATTGAGAGTCACTTTGACCTTCATTCTTTTTAAATGTACAGCTTAAATCAATTGGAGTTTTGACAATATTGAAATTCAAGTACTTGAACTTATCCAATACTTTTTCAATATAATGAGATTGAGATAATGCTAGTCCCTGGGGAGTTTTGATAATCTTGACCCCTAAGATCAAATCAGCAACTCCTAAGTCCTTCATATCGAACTTGCTGGACAGCATGCGCTTACTAGCATTTATATCGTCAATGTATTTACTCATTATTAACATGTCATCAACATACAAACAAACAATGACTTAATGATTCATAACATTTTTAATGTAAAAACATTTATCACATTCGTTAATCTTGAATCCATTTGCCAACATTGTTTGGTCAAATTTAGCATGCCATTGTTTGGGTGCTTGCTTGAGTCCATAAAGTGACTTCACAAGTCTGCACACTTTATTTTCTTTACCAGGAACTATAAACCCTTCAGGTTGTTCCATGTAAATTTCTTCCTCCAACTCTCCATTTAAGAAGGCTGTCTTTATATCCATTTGGTGGATTTTAAGATCATGCACTGCTGCTAGTGCTATTAACATCCTAATTGATGTTATCCTTGTTACTGGAGAGTATGTGTCAAAGTAGTCCGGACCTTCTTTTTGTCTGTACCCTTTGACTACCAGTCTAGCCTTATATTTGTCAATAGTCCCATCAGGTTTAATTTTTCTTTTAAAGATCCACTTTGATCCTAAAGGTTTATTTCCTGGAGGAAGATCAGACAATTCCCAAGTGTGATTACTTAAAATTGATTCGATCTCACTATTGACTGCTTCTTTCCAATAAGTTGACTCAGATGAAGACATAGCTTCTTTAAATGTTTGAGGCTCATTTTCAAGCAATAGTGCCACAAAATCTGGTCCGAAAGAAGCAGGTTTTCGTTGGCGAGTACTACGCCTAAGATTTTCACTAGTTAGTGTATTTTTCGTTGATTCTTCTCGTGGTCGTTTAGGTCTTTCACTTGTCGACTCACATTAAGTTTTATACGGATAAATATTTTCAAAAAACTCTGCGTTATCTGACTCAATTATCGTATTAACATGAATCTCAAGATTATCAGATTTGTGAACCAAAAACCGACAGGCCTTACTGTTCACAGCATATCCAATAAACACACAGTCTACTATTTTGGGTCCAATTTTAACCCTCTTTGGTAAAGGAACCTCTACCTTGGCTAAACACCCCCACACTTTGAAATATTTCAAGTTGGGTTTCCTTCCTTTCCACATCTCATATGGAATTGATTGTGTTTTTCGATGGGGTACTCTATTGAGTATTTTATTAGCTGTAAGGATGGCTTCCCCCCAAAGATTTCGTGGTGAACCAAAATTGATCATTAAGGCATTCATCATTTCCTTTAATGTTCTATTCTTCCGTTCAGCCAAACCATTTGACTGTGGTGTATAAGGTGCAGTAGTTTGATGAATAATACCATATTCCAAACATATCTCTGCAAAAGGAGATTCATATTCTCCACCCCTATCACTCCGAATCATTTTTATCTTTAGATTCAATTGGTTCTCCACTTCATTTTTGTATTGCTTAAATGCATCAATTGCTTCATCCTTACTATTAAGCAAATATATATAACAAAATCGAGTGCAGTCATCAATAAAAGTTATAAATACTTTTTTCCACCACGAGATGGTGTTGACTTCATATCGCATATATCTGTGTGAATTAAGTCTAAAGTTTTGGAATTTCTTTCAACAGACTTATAAGGATGCTTAACAAACTTACTTTCCACACAAATTTCGCATTTCGATTTATCACATTTAAAATCAGGCAATACTTCTAGATTAATCAATTTTCGCAAGGCTTTGTAATTTACATGTCTCAAACGGGCATGCCATAAATCATTTGACTCCAATAAGTAAACAGAAGCAGAATTTTTATTAATACTGTCAACAACTATTACATCTATGAACATTTCATTCTTACTTATTACAGCTTTATCACTAACTAGGACACACTTAAACCCGTTCTTAACGAGTAGTGAAACAGAAACTAAATTCTTCCTAATAGTAGGGACATGCATAACCCTGTTCAATGTCAACACCTTGCCGGATGTCATTTTCAACATTACTTTCCCAGTTCCTGCAATCCTTGCTGTTGTTGTGTTTCCCATGAACAAATCTTCATCGTACTCAGCAGGAGTGTACGTTGCAAAGGCTTCTTTTGCAGAGCAAATATGTCGAGTGGCACCTGAGTCGAGAAACCACTCCTTGGGATTTCCAACTAAGTTACACTCCGAGATCATTGCACATAAGTCATCTGCATCTTCCATCTCTTCCACGATATTTGCTTGACTTTTGCCTTTGCCTTTGTCTTTGTCCTTTCTTGGAGCACGACAATCAGAAGACCTATGACCAGCCTTGCCACAATTGTAACATTTGCCTTTGAATTTCTTCTTGGCCTGTTCTGACTTCTGCCCGTTGGACTTCTTTCTCTTTTTGTCTTTGGTAGGAGCTTCTTCAACAATATTAACTCCAATGATTGTTGAACTCTTACGCGACTTCTTTTCGGCGTTTTTGTTATCTTTCTCAATCTTGAGCCGAATCACAAGATCTTCAAGCTTCATTTCTTTACGTTTGTGCTTTAGATAATTTTTGAAATCGTTCCACGAAGGAGGCAACTTCTCGATCATTGCAGCCACTTGAAAAGCTTCATTTACTACCATATCTTCAGCAATCAGATCATGGAGAATAAGTTGAAGTTCTTGCACTTGTGATCCAACAGTTTTACTATCTACCATTTTATAGTCTAAAAACTTTGCGACCACAAACTTTTTCAAGCATGCATCTTCTGTCTTATATTTCTTCTCAAGTGCATTCCACAACTCTTTTGAAGTTGTTATTGCACTATAGACATTATATAAGTCATCCTCTAAAGCACTCAAAATGTAGCCTTTACATAGGAAGTCTTCCTGTTTCCATGCTTCAATAATCATGAATTTTTCTCTGTCTGGCATGTCATCAGCAGGCACTGGAGTATCTTCACTTGTAAATTTCTGCAGACCAAGAGTGGTAATCCAGAAAAATACTTGTTGCTGCCATCCTTTGAAATTCACACTTGTGAATTTACCACGTTTCTCTGCTTGTGGTACAACAGTTCGGGTTGGTGCAGCAACAGCCACTCTAACACCGTTGTTTGCCATTTCTGATAAACAAAAATCGATACAGTCTTAGTAAGCAATAAAATATAATTTCAGACTTAAAGGAGTATAACATCACGAAGATTTTTGTCTCCACCAGAATCACAGATTAAAAAAAAAAATTTCCTTAAGATTGTTGCCAAACTATGTTATAAAACCAAAAATTACTGATTCTAATAAATTGTTCAGAAACACAAAGTACCTGAAATTTATAGAACCGGTAAGAGAGATGAACAGAAATTTAATTAACCAAAAACTAAAATCTGTAAGAACATACCAGAATCTGAACCTTTGAAATCGGAAAAAGATCAAGTCCACTGAACTCATAGTGTCCCCTTAAGGAAATTATTCCCCTCTAGTATCCGAGGTTTGATTTGGAATATAATCTTGCAGGGTAAAATGATCTTAATCAGCAGAGTGTAGATACCAAAAACTCTACTGTCAGCGAACCAATCCACAGCAGGAAAGTACACGAAGAAAAAATTTGTGCAGAAGAAGAAGAAAAAGATCAGAAAATTCGTGAGTGAATAATCTGAAGAATGAATGGTATTTATAGCAAGAAGAACAGGTTCTGAAAGGTTGCAACCCTTTCAGAATCCACACGACCATTGATGAAAGTTTGCAACCTTTCAAATGGTAATGACTGTTCCTGAAAGTTGCAACCTTTCAGAACAGTCATGGAGGGAAATTTAAATAAAACCAGGAAAGTTAAAATGGGTCGCGCGCGGATCCGAGTCGGGTCGGGTTAATCAACTAAATAATTGAAAACATATCTGTTATCAACTAATTAATTGAATTGGCTATTTAATTAAATAAATAAATAAATAAATAATTAAATAATTAAAACAAACATTGTCAAAAAAATAATCTCTCGATAAAGCCGTAGCCGTAGCTGTAGACGTGACGTGACGTGACGTGACGAGACGAGCGAGCGACGACGACGACGGCGCGAGGGGGTCTCTCTTTCCAACCCTTTTAACAATTAATAGGAGTGTTTGTGTATTTAAACTCTCCTATTTTTCTTTCCACCACCGATGAGGGACAAATGCCTTTTCATTAAAGCATAAGAGGACTTTTCAAGTTCCCAACTCTTCAAGTTCTCAACTTTTCAAATTCCTCTCTTTCCCTGTATTTCCCATCAATTCTTGCTACATACCCAACATTTAGTCCTTCCAGGGTACATTAAACATTTCAATGATTCATATTACTTCAAATGATTTCTAAACACCTAGAAATCACTAAAGGCGCAAATCATAACCTTGAATCCATAATCCAATTCAAGGAAAGTTAACTTCATAGTCAAAGAAGTTTAAAGTCTAAAGTTGACAAGTAAGTCAAAGTAAAGAATCAAAAGGTTTTCAAGAGTTGTCATTAAACGTTTTAACTTCGTTTTAAGACCCAAGTTTCAAGTCAGAGTAAAGAGTAACAATTGAGTTCAATTCTCAAATGTTATAAGGGAACGAAGTATTCCCTAAAAGTTACAAATGTTTTCACATTTTGAGCAAGAAAAGAAAGTTATATTTCGAACAAAGCCTTTGGCTAGTTTTAGTATAAAGGAAACTATGATTTGCAAGAGTGATTTTAAATCTAAGTTTGAGCAATTACCTCAAATTAGAGAAGAAGTTGTTTTATAAACATATCAGCTAAGTATTTTGGGAGTAGTATTAAGCATCGATATGGGGACGCGAGTTCATATTAACTCAAGCCCCCATAAACCATGTATCTAACATGGAAAGGAGAAGGGTCATACATTTTAGACGATTCCTTATGCTTTTAGCATAGACTAGTGGATACACTTATATTTTAGGTTCTATACTGATTGTAAGGTATAGGACAATCCTCTTGCAATGTGAGGTAAGATGTTGTACCATCGTTTCAGCTCATAGTTATGGTTGTCGATTAAAGAATCTCCCATAAAAACTATATTACTTTCATATATAATTAAAGTTGAGTTTGTTATTGCATTTTCTTTAACGAACTAAGTTATTTTGCTGATTTACAAAGCTTTATATATATATATTGCACGTGTCTTTATTGCTTTATATTAAGTTCAATATTTTATGATTTGAGTAGAGAAAATGTAAGTTTTCTTGTTATTCTTTTCAAGCTTATGTTGTTGTTTAGTATTCCAACTCTCATACTCGTACATTCAATGTACTGATGCAAGTTACTCTGCAGCGTCTTATGCTTTAGACGCAGGTAACCAAAATCAATATCCAGTGCCTCATTGATCCAGTTTGATCATCCAGAGTAAGTGGTGAGCCTCCTTACATTTGAATGATTCTTTTATTGGTTTCAGTCTTTTCATTCATAGAATGTTGTGGGGTTTGTCCCAACATTTATTTGAGGCTTCATAGACAGATAGTCAGTCGGATAGTTTAGTTTGACTCTCTTTTTATGTAAAGATATTTTATTTTGAGACTTAAGTGCTATTTTGGCTAAGACATTTATCTTAAAGTCATATATGAAATATTTCTCGTTTTACATTGAGTTAAGTCTTTCGCTTAGTTAAGTTAGCCGGGCCAAGGGTTCGCTTAAGTCCATCAATGGTCATTAGGTGTCGGCCACATCTAGGGGGTATGCTCGGGTTGTGACAAACTTTGTATAATAGAACACAATTTAAGAGTCCTAGAGAGTTTATGAAACGGTGTGTGTAGAGTCCTAGTCATCAATGTAAAGCGCACCACATCTATGATTAGGAGGCTAAAAAATTAAGGAATTTCTCACTTCTTTCAGATTCCTTTTCATGCATTAGAGTCTATCTCTAAAAGTTTCTCTCTAATTTGTACTAACGCGTGTTTCAGATAACCATGCCTCCACGAAGAGCAGCAAGAAGTCATCCAGCTACGAGAAATGTTGAACCTCAGGAACCAGAGTTATCTAATGCACCTGAAGTGCAACCTCAAGGGGAAGCTAACAACGTTGAGTTACGTGAGTCTACTAGGATGATGAGTCAGGCTGTGACTAACCAGGCTGGTCAACAAAGGGGAACTCAACAAGAAGGGGTTGACACTTCGAGGATTTGGGAGTTCTTGAGGATGAATCCCCAATGTTTTTTCTGGTTTGAGCACTACTGAGGATCCAGAAAACTTTGTGAAAGACTTGAAGAAGGTTTTCGATGTGATTCATGTCATTGATGTTGAGAGGGTTGAGATAGCTGCATACCAATAGAAGAATGTTTGTAAGACTTGGTTCGACTAGTGGAAGGAGGACAGAGATGAGGATGCAGCACATCAGAGTTGGGCTTTATTTGGAGATGAGTTTTTGGGGAGTTTCTTCCCCCGAGAACTAAAAGAGGCAAAGGTGCGAGATATCCTTACACTGAAACAAGACTCTTTCAGTGTGCAAGAGTATGGGTTGAAGTTCATCCTACTGTCTCGCTATGATCCTGAGATTGTTAAGGATATGAGGAGCAGAATGAGCTTGTTTGTTGCTTGCTTGGGTCATGCATCAAGCAAAGAGGGAAGAGCTGCAATAATAATCAGGGACACGGACATATCCCGATTAATGGGTTATGTGCAACAAGTTGAAGAGGAGAATATGAGGGACAGAGAGGATACAGAAACAAGAAAGCCAAGACTGATAATCAGTCTTGGCAGTAGAAAGGTGGTTCGAGTTGACCATAATTTCATAAATGAATGGGGAATGTACAATCATCGGCTAATGCACCAACGCCCAGAAATAGAGACATGTATAATGGCTAGAATTCACAGAACTACAGGTCTAGACCAGCCCAGTCCCAAGGTAGTGTGGCACAAAGAGGTAGTTCGACTCCTGCATGGGGTAGGTGTGGTAGAAACCATGCCGACAAGTTTCATGATGGCCTGTCGGGTTGTTTCAAGTAAGATCAAGAGGGTCACTTCATGAAAGAGTGTCCTAAGAATTAGCAGGATGGTGGAAATATGGGCAACAGAGACCAGTCTTCATTAGTTGCTCCACCAGATACGGCTGCACCTAGAGGATTCACTTTCGGTGCTAGCGGAGTGGCAAACCGCCTCTATGCAATCACAAGCTGCCAAGAGCAAAAGAACTCTCAAGATGTTGTCACGGGTATGATTAAAGTCTTTACTTTTGATGTTTATGCTTTGTTAGACCCATGATAAACTTTATCTTTTGTAACTCCATATGTTGCATATCAGTTTGAGATTTTTCTTGAGAAACTTTGTGAACGTTTTTGTGTTTATACCCTTGTTGGTGAGTCTATTCTAGCAGAAAGAGTCTACCATGATTTTCCTATTTCTATCGATCACAAGAACACCATGGATGATCTAGTAGGGTCGTTTCATTTCATACCTTAAGGCGAGAAAGTTAGTTTTAAAGGGGTGTATCTATCACTTAGTCCTGGTTAATGACTCATGTAATGAGGAATCTTCCCTTCAGTCAAGTACTATGTGAAAGAGTTTCCAGAAGTCTTTCCTTATGGTCTACCCGTAGTCCCTCCTGAGAGAGAAATAGACTTCGGTATAAACATCATCCTAGATAATTTTCCTATCTCTATTCCACCATATAGGTAACCAACAGAGTTAAAAGATTTGAAATAACAATTGAAAGATCTATTACATTATGGCTTTATTCGACCAAGTTTCTCGCCTTGGGGCGCTCCGGTCTTGTTTTTGAGAAAGAAAGATGGTTCCCTTAGGATGTGTACCGCCAATTGAATAAGGTTACCATCAAGAATAAGTATCCTCTTCCAAGGATAGATGATCTTTTCGACCAGCTTTAGTGTGATTCCTGCTTCTCGAAAATTGATCTCAGATTGGGCTACCATCAGTTGAAAGTTAGGGAATGTGATATTCCAAAGATAGCTTTTAGAACTAGGTGTAAGCATTATGAATTTTTGATCATGTCCTTTAGTTTGACCAATACTCCTGCCGCATTCATGGATCTTATGAATAGAGTCTTCAAGCCTTATTTAGATATGGTTGTTATCATCTTCATTGATGACATACTAATCTATTCAAGGAATGAAGAAGATCATGCTAGTCACTCAGGATAGTTCTTCAAACTTTGAAAAATAAGGAGTTATATGCCAAGTTCTCCAAGTGTGAGTTTTGGCTTAAGTCTGTGGCATTCGTGGGCCACATAGTTTCCGGTGATGGAATTAGTGTTGATACAAGAAAGATACAAGCAGTTTGGAGTTGGCATAGACCCACATCTCCAACAGATATAAGGAGTTTCTTGGGTTTGGTTGGCTACAATAGAAGATGTATTGTAGGGTTTTCTTCTATCTCGTCTGACCAAGCTAACTAAGAAGACAATCAAGTTTCAATGGTCTAAAGATTGTGAGAAAAGCTTTCATGAGTTGAAAAACAGGTTGACCACTTCTCCGCTTTTGACCTTACCAAAGGGTACTCAAGGGTTTATGGTGTACTATGATGCATCAAGAGTTGGTTTGGGCTGTGTGTTAATGTAGAATGGCAATGTTATAGCTTCTTCCTCCAGAAAGTTATAGATTCATGAGAAGAATTACGTAAACCATGACTTAGAGTTGGCTGTTGTGATTATCTCTTTGAAGATATGGCATCACTACTTGTATGGTGTTTACGTTGACATATTCATTAATCAAAAGAGCTTACAATATGTGTTCACCCAAAAAGAGCTCACTCTCAAACAAATCAGGTGGTTAAAATTAGTCAAAGATTATGACATGAGTATTCTCTACAACCCAGGTAAGGCTAATTTGGTTGTTGATGCCCTAATAAGGTTATCAATGGGGAGTACCGCCCATCTTGAGGATCAATTAAGGAAGCTAGCCAAAGACGTGCATAGACTTTCACTTCTGGGAGTCAGACTTATGGATTCCACAAAAGGAGGGATAGTGTTGCAAATGGGAATGAGTCATTATTTGTGTCAAAAGTTAAAGAGAATCAATACCAAGACCCTATTTTTCTTGATTTGAAGGCGAATGTTCATAAGAAAAGACTATTGGCTTTTGAACAAGAGGGATATGGTGTGCTAAAGTATCAAGGTAGGTAATGTGTACCTAGGGTGGATTGACTCCAAGGGAGGATCGTGGAGGAAGCTCATAGCTCTAGATATTCAATTCATCCGGGTTCCACAAAGATGCCGCAATTTGAGAGAGGTATATTGTTGGAAAGGCATGAAAAAGAGCATTTCTGAGTTTGTTGCCAAATGCCCAAACTGCCAACAAGTGAAAGTAGAACACCAAAGGCCTGGAGGTTTTTCTAAGAATATAGAACTTCCAGAATGGAAGTGAAGATGATTAACATGGACTTCATCACAAGGTTTCCAAGGTCTCGTAAAAAGCATGATTCAATTTGGGTGATAGTCGATAGAGTGACAAAATCAGCCCACTTCTTGCCGGTAAAGACCACTTATTCTGCAAAGGATTATGAAAGTTTATATATTCAGGAGGTGGTTAGGCTTCATGGAGTCCCAATTTCAATCATTTTAGATAGAGGTATACAATTTACTGCACATTTCTTGAAGTCTTTCCAATAAGGTTTGGGTTCAAAGGTGAACTTAGGCACTACTTTTCAACCTCAAATGGATGGGCAAGAAGAGTGTACTATACATACCTTAGAATAAATGTTGAGAGGTTGTGTGATTGATTTCAAGGGGAATTGGGATGATCACCTACCTCCCATTGAGTTCTGTTACAAAAGTAGCTACCATTCAAGCATCCAGATGGATCCATATGAATCTCTTTATTGGGAAGATGCAGATCTCCTATTGGGTGGTTCGATGTTGGTGAAAGAGGGTTGATAAGACAAAATCTTGTTCACAAAGCCATGGAGAAGGTCAAGGTTATTCAATAAAGATTGAAACTGGCACAGAGTCATCAAAAGTTCTACACAGATGTTAGGAGAAGGCTGTTGGAACTTTAGGTGGAGGATTTTGTATATCTAAATGTTTCACCCATGAAGAGTGTTATGAGGTTTGGTAAGAAGGGGAAACTTAGTCCTCGGTATATTCGTCCATATAGAATATCAAAGATATTTGGCAATGCAGCTTATTAGTTGGAGCTACCACAAGAATTAGCAGTGGTTCATCCAATATTTCATATCTCTATGTTGAAGAAGTGCATGGGTGATCCTTCATTGATTGTACTAATTAAAAATGTTGGGATTAAGGTTATCTTATCCTATAAAGAGATTCCAGTTGAGATTTTAGATCTCCAAGTTTGCAAGTTGAGAACAAAGGAGGTTGCGCCTTTCAAGGTCTTTTGGAGGAACAAATTTGTTGAAGAAGCAACTTGGAAAGATGAAGAGGATATGAAAAAGAGATATCCACATCTCTTTGAATCCGTAGAGAACATAGATCAAGGTACTAATTCTCTTTTCATTACCTTGTAAACTATGAGTAAGGATGTTGTTACTTGTTTTTGATAGTTGAGTGTTAAACTTGAGGTTACTATTCTTAGCTAAGTGAAAGAAATTTCATTCGAGGACAAGTGTTCCCAACGGGGAGATATTGAATCATCTCGTAACTTGTAATAGAAAAGAATAAGCTAATAAACTAAAAAATTTCACTTTTGGAAAGAAAAGGGAAAATTTGGATATTTTTGGTTATTTTCAAGCGGTCATACCTTCTAGCTCAGGATGAGTTTGAGTCAGTTCTTTATATGATTGGAAAACCCTTGGAAATATATTTCAACAACATCGAGTTTACTCAATTTCGATATCGTATGAGAGAGATATGCCTTTCGGAAGTTAGGTTATTGGAGTGAGGAAAGTCCAATTTCGGATTTAAGTAAGGGCAAATAACTCTTTTAACCCAACTATTTCCTAATTCGTTTTAATGGTTTAATTGGGGTGAAATAAGTTTCAGTTGAGATTAGAAAAGTATTTCACGCTTAGGGCTTGGGAGAAAAGAGATGAGACGAAGGAGAAGGGAGAAAGATCAAGATTTCGCCAAGAACGCCATGGAAATTATGGTGAAATTCGTTAGGGGTGATCCCTATCAAGGTATGCGGGACCTTTCGTGTTGGGTTTAATTCACCCACACATCACATTGTTTCAATTCAGTAATTTATGAGTTTATTACTTGTTAAAATTTGAAGCTCTTGAAGAAAAGATTTGAATTCTTGTTGATTAAATTTGTCGGCTGCCTTGTTTATTGATTCTTGTTTCTCTGGGTTGTTTTTTAGTTGAATTGAGTGGGTATTGAGGGTGCCAATAGTCCCAAGTGTTTCGTTAAAGAACTAGAGGGGTTTGGATATTGAAAATCAAAGAGAAAAATTCGTCAGATGCACCTGGGAAAGCCAGGTGCGTCGCGCCTACAGTACGCCACAACATGGCTTCAGTCACTAGGGTCTTGCGCAGCGCGCCACCAGTGCGCCACAAACAAGCCTCAGTCAACCGAGGCTAGCGCGGCGCGCCCCTAGTGCGCTCGCATCTGTATTTTTCGGCCAATTTTCATAGTTCAGTCTTTTAGTCCTTCCAAGGTACATTAAAACATTTCAATGATTCTTATTACTTTGAATGATTTCTAAACACCTAGAAATCACTAAAGAACGCAAATCATAACCTTGAATCCATAATCCAATTCAAGGAAAGTTAAGTTCATAGTCAAAGAAGTTTAAAGTCTAAAGTTGACAAGTAAGTCAAAGTAAAGTATCAAAGGTTTTCAAGAGTTGTCGCTAAACGTTTTAACTTCATTTTAAGACCCAAGTTTTAAGTCAAAGTAAAGAGTAACGAGTTGAGTTCAATTCTCAAATGTTATAAGGGAATGAAGTATTCCCTAAAAGTTACAAATGTTTTCACATTTTGAGCAAGAAAAGGAAGCTATATTTCGAACAAAGCCTTTGGCTAGTTTTAGTACAATGGAAACTATGATTTCCAAGAGTGATTTTAAAGCTAAGTTTGAGCAATTACCTCAAACCAGAGAAGAAGTTATTTTATAAACATATCAGCTAAGTATTTTTGGAGTAGTATTAAGCACCAATATGGGGACGCGAGTTCATATTAACTCAAATCATCTAAAATGTATGACCCTTCTTCTTTCCATGTTGGATACATGGCTTATGGGAGTTCATATTAACTCAAGCTCCCATAAACCATGTATCCAACATGGAAAGAAGAAAGGTCATACATTTTTGATGATTCCTTATGCTTTTAGCATAGACTAGTGGATACACTTAGTATTTTAGGTTCTATACTGATTGTAAGGTATAGGATGATCCTCCTTCAATGTGAGGTAAGGTGTTGTACCATCGTTTCAGCTCATAGTTATGGTTGTCGATTAGAGAATCTCCCATAAAAACTATATTACTTTCATATATAATTAAAGTTGAGTTTGTTATTGCATTTTCTTTAACGAACTAAGTTATTTTGCTGCTTTACAAAGCTTTATATATATTGCACGTGTCTTTATTGCTTTATATTAAGTTCAATATTTTATGATTTGAGTAGAGAAAAGGTAAGTTTTCTTGTTATCCTTTTCAAGCTTATGTTGTTGTTTAGTATTCCAATTCTCATGCTCGTACATTCAATGTACTGATGCAAGTTGCCCTGCAGCGTCTTATGCTTTAGACGCAGGTAACCAAAATCAATATCCAGTGCCTCGTTGATCCAGTTTGATCATCAAGAGTAAGTGGTGAGCCTCCTTACATTCGAATGATTCTTTTATTGGTTTCAGTATTTTCATTCATAGAATGTTGTGGGGTTTGTCCCAACATTAATTTGAGCCATCATAGACAGATAGTCAGTCTGATAGTTTAGTTTGACTCTCTTTTTATTTAAAGATATTTTATTTTGAGACTTATGTGCCATTTTGGCTAAGACATTTATCTTAAAGTTATATATGAAATATTTTTCGTTTTACACTGAGTTAAGTCTTCCGCTGAGTTAAGTTAGCCGGGCCAAGGGTTCGCTCAAGTCCATCAATGGTCATTAGGTGTCGGCCACATCTTGGGGGTATGCTCGGGGTGTGACAAACATTGTATTAGAGCACACAATTTAGGAGTCCTAGGGAGTCTATGAAACCGTGTGTAGAGTCCTAGTCATCAATGTAAAGCGCGCCACATCTATGATTAGGTGGCTATAAAATTTAGGAATATCTCACTTCTTTCATATTCCTTTTAATGCATTAGAGTCTATCTCTAAAAGTTTCTCTCTAATTTGTACTAACGCGTGTTTCAGATAACCATGCCTCCACGAAGAGCAGCAAGAAGTCATCCAGCTACGAGAAATGTTGAACCTCAGGAACCAGAGTTATCTAATGCACCTGAAGTGCAACCTCAAGGGGAAGCTAACAACGTTGAGTTACGTGAGTCTACTAGGATGATGAGTCAGGCTGTGACTAACCAGGCTGGTCAACAAAGGGGAACTCGACAAGAAGGGGTTGACACTTCGAGGATTTAGGAGTTCTTGAGGATGAATCCCCAATGTTTTTTTTGGTTCGAGCACTACTGAGGATCCAGAAAACTTTGTGAAAGACTTGAAGAAGGTTTTTGATGTGATTCATGTCATTGATGTTGAGAGGGTCGAGCTAGCTGCATACCAATAGAAGAATGTTTGTAAGACTTGGTTCGACTAGTGGAAGGAGGACAGAGATGAGGATGCAGCACATCAGAGTTGGGCTTTATTTGGAGATGAGTTTTTGGGGAGTTTCTTCACCCGAGAACTAAAAGAGGCAAAGGTGCGAGATATCCTTACACTGAAACAAGACTCTTTCAGTGTGCAAGAGTATGGGTTGAAGTTCATCCTACTGTCTCGCTATGATCCTGAGATTGTTAAGGATATGAGGAGCAGAATGAGCTTGTTTGTTGCTTGCTTGGGTCATGCATCAAGCAAAGAGGGAAGAGCTGCAATAATGATCAGGGACACGGACATATCCCGATTAATGGGTTATGTGCAACAAGTTGAAGAGGAGAATATGAGGGACAGAGAGCATACAGAAATAAGAAAGCCAAGACTGATAATCAGTCTTGGCAGTAGAAAGGTGGTTCGAGTTGACCATAATTTCATAAATGAATGGGGAATGCACAATCATCGGCTAATGCACCTGCGCCCAGAAACAGAGACATGTATAATGGCTAGAATTCACAGAACTTCAGGGCTAGACCAGCCCAGTCCCAAGGTAGTGTGGAACAAGGAGGTAGTTCAACTCCTGCATGTGGTAGGTGTGGTAGAAACCATGCCGACAAGTTTCATGATGGCCTGTTGGGTTGTTTCAAGTGAGATCAAGAGGGTCACTTCATGAAAGAGTGTCCTAAGAATAAGCAGGATGGTGGAAATACGGGCAACAGAGACCAGTCTTCATTAGTTGCTCCACCCTATACGCCTGCACCTAGAGGATTCACTTCTGGTGCTAGCGGAGTGGCAAACCGCCTCTATGCAATCACAAGCTGCCAAGAGCAAAAGAACTCTCAAGATGTTGTCACGGGTATGATCAAAGTCTTTACTTTTGATGTTTATGCTTTGTTAGACCCAGGAGAAACTTTATATTTTGTAACTCCTTATGTTGCAAATTAGTTTGAGATTTTTCTTGAGAAACTTTGTGAACGTTTTTATGTTTATACCCTTGTTGGTGAGTTTATTCTAGAAGAAAGAGTCTACCATGATTTTCCTATTTCTATCAATCACAAGAACACCATGGATGATCTAGTAGAGTTAGGCATGGTAGTTTTTATGTCATTCTAGGTATGGACTGGCATCATACCTATTATGTGTCAATAGACTATAGAATTTGAGTTGTCAAGTTTCAGATTTCAGTAGTAGTTTAGTTGTTCTTAAGGGTCGTTTCATTTCATACCTTAAGGCGAGAAAGTTACTTTCAAAGAGGTGTATCTGTCACTTAGTCCTGGTTAATGACTCAAGTAATGAGGAATCTTCCCTTCAGTTAATTACTATGTGAAAGTGTTTCCAGAAGTCTTTCCTTATGGTCTACCCGTAGTCCCTCCTGAGAGAGAAATAGACTTCGGTATAAACATCATCCTAGATATTCTTCCTATCTATATTCCACCATATAGGGAACCAACAGAGTTAAAAGATTTGAAAGAACAATTGAAAGATCTATTACATTATGGCTTTATTCGACCAAGTTTCTCGCCTTGGGGCGCTCCGGTCTTGTTTTTGAGAAAGAAGGATGGTTCCCTTAGGATGTGTACCGCCAATTGAATAAGGTTACCATCAAGAATAAGTATCCTCTTCCAAGGATAGATGATCTTTTCGACCAGCTTTAGTGTGATTCCTGCTTCTCGAAAATTGATCTCAGATTGGGCTACCATCAGTTGAAAGTTAGGGAATGGGATATTCCAAAGATAGCTTTTAGAACTAAGTATAAGCATTATAAATTTTTGATCATGTCCTTTGGTTTGACCAATGCTCCTACGGCATTCATGGATCTTATGAATAGAGTCTCCAAGCCTTATTTAGATATGGTTGTTATCATCTTCATTGATGACATACTAATCTATTCAAGGAATGAAGAAGATCATGCTAGTCACTCAGGATAGTTCTTCAAACTTTGAAAAATAAGGAGTTATATGTCAAGTTCTCCAAGTGTGAGTTTTGGCTTAAGTCTGTGGCATTCTTAGGGCACATAATTTTCGCTGATGGGATTAATGTTGATACGCGAAAGATAGAAGCAGTTTAGAGTTGGCATAGACCCACATTTCCAACAGATATAAGGAGTTTCTTGGGTTTGGTTGGCTACAATAGAAGATGTATTGTAGGGTTTTCTTCTATCTCGTCTGACCAAGCTAACTAAGAAGACAATCAAGTTTCAATGGTCTAAAGATTGTGAGAAAAGCTTTCATGAGTTGAAAAACAAGTTGACCACTTCTCCTCTTTTGACCTTACCAAAGGGTACTCAAGGGTTTATGGTGTACTGTGATGCATCAAGAGTTGGTTTGGGCTGTGTGTTAATGTAGAATGGCAATGTTATAGCTTCTTCCTCCAGAAAGTTATAGATTCATGAGAAGAATTACCTAAACCATGACTTAGAGTTGGCTGTTGTGATTATCTCTTTGAAGATATGGCATCACTACTTGTATGGTGTTTACGTTGACATATTCATTAATCAAAAGAGCTTACAATATGTGTTCACCCAAAAAGAGCTCACTCTCAAACAAATCAGGTGGTTAAAATTAGTCAAAGATTATGACATGAGTAATCTATACAACCCTGGTAAGGCTAATTTGGTTGTTGATGCCTTAAGAAGGTTATCAATGGGGAGTACCGCCCATCTTGAGGATAAATTAAGGAAACTAGCCAAAGACGTGCATAGACTTTCACGCCTGGGAGTCAGACTTATGAATTCCACAAAAGGAGAGATAGTGGTGACAAATGGGAATGAGTCATTATTAGTGTCATAAGTTAAAGAGAATCAATACCAAGACCCCATTTTTCTTGATTTGAAGGCGAATGTTCATTAGAAAAGACAATTGGCTTTTGAACAAGAGGGATATGGTGTGCAAAAGTATCAAGGTAGGTTGTATGTACCGAGGGTGGATGGACTCCAAGGGAGGATTGTGGATGAAGCTCATAGCTCCAGATATTCAATTCATCCGGGTTCCACAAAGATGCCGCAATTTGAGAGAGGTATATTGTTGGGAAGGCATGAAAAAGAGCATTGATAAGTTTGTTGCCAAATGCTCAAACTGCCAACAAGTGAAAGTAGAACACCAAAGGCCTGGAGGTTTGGCTCAGAATATAGAACTTCTTCAATGGAAGTGAGAGACGATTAACATGGACTTCATCACAAGGTTTCCAAGGTCTCGTAAAAATCATGATTCAATTTGGGTGATAGTCGATAGAGTGACAAAATCAGCCCACTTCTTGCCGGTAAAGACAACTCATTCGGCAAAGGATTATGAAATTTTATATATTCAGGAAGTGGTTAGGATTCATGGAGTCCCAGTTTGAATCATTTCAGATAGAGGTATACAATTTACTGCACAGTACTTGAAGTCTTTCCAGGAAGGCTTGGGTTCAAAGGTGAACTTAGGCACTGCTTTTCAACCTCAAACGGATGGGCAAGCGGAGTATACTATACATACCTTAGAATAAATGTTAAGAGGTTTTGTGATTGATTTAAAGGGGAATTTGGATGATCACCTACCTCCCATTAAGTTCTCTTACAAAAGTAGCTACCATTCGAGCATCCAAATAGATCCATATGAATCTCTTTATTGGGAAGAAGCAGATCTCCTATTGGGTGGTTCGATGTTGGTGAAAGAGGGTTGGTAAGACAAAATCTAGTTCATAAAGCCATGGAGAAGGTGAAGGTTATTCAATAAAGATTGAAAATGGCACAGAGTCATCAAAAGTTCTACACAGATGTTAGGAGAAGGCTGTCGAAACTTTAGGTGAAGGATTTTGTATATCTAAAAGTTTCACCCATGAAGAGTGTTATGAGGTTTGGTAAGAAGGGGAAACTTAGTCCTTGGTATATTCTTCCTTATAGAATATCAAAGATATTTGGCAATGCAGTTTATTAGTTGGAGCTACCACAAGAATTAGCAGTGGTTCATCCAATATTTCATATCTCTATGTTGAAGAAGTGCATGGGTGATCCTTCATTGATTGTACTAATTGAAAATGTTGGGATTATGGTTATCTTATCCTATAAAGAGACTCCGGTTGAGATTTTAGATCTCCAAGTTTGCAAGTTGAGAACAAAAGAGGTTGCGCCTTTCAAGGTCTTTTGGAGGAACAAATTTGTTGAAGAAGTAACTTGGGAAGATGCTCTTTTCATTACGTTGTAAACTATGAGTAAGCATGTTGTTACTTGTTTTTGATAGTTGAGTGTTAAACTTGAGGTTACTATTCTTAGCTAAGTGAAAGAGATTTCATTCGAGGATGAGTGTTCCCAAGGGGGAGATATTGAATCATCTCGTAACTTGTAATAGCCAAGAATAAGCTAATAAACTAAAAAAATTCACTTTTGGAAAGAAAAGTGAAAATTTGGATATTTTTGGTTATTTTCAAGCGGTTATATCTTCTAGCTCAGGATGAGTTTGAGTCAGTTCTTTATGTGGTTGGCAAACCCTTGGAAAAATATTTTCAACAACATTGAGTATGAGAGAGATATGTCTTTCGGAAGTTAGCCTATTGGAGTGAGTAAAGTCCAATTCCGGATTTAAGTAAGGGCAAACATCTCTTTTCACCCAAGTATTTCCTAATTCGTTTGAATGGTTTAATTGGGGTGAAATAAGTTTTAGTTGAGATTAGAAAAGTATTTCACGCTTAGGGCTTGGGAGAAAAGAGATGAGACAAAGGAGAAGGGAGAAAGATCAAGATTTCGCCAAGAACGCCATGGAAATTATGGTGAAATTCATCAGGGGTGATCCCTATCAAGGTATGCGGGACCTTTCATGTTGGGTTTAATTCACCCACACACCACATTTTTTCAATTCAGTAATTTATGAGTTTATTACTTGTTAAAAGTTGAAGCTCTTGAAGAAAAAATTTGAATTCTTGTTGATTGAATTTGCCGGCTGCCTTGTTTATTGATTCTTGTTTCTCTGGGTTGTTTTTTAGTTGAATTTAGTGGGTATTGAGGGTGCCAATAGTCCCAAGTGTTTGGTGAAAGAACTAGGGGGGTTTGGAGATTGAAAAACAAAGATAAAAACTCATCAAACGCACCTGGACAAGCTAGGTGCATCACTCTTGATTTACGCTATAACCTTGCTTCAGTCACTGGGGCCTTGCGTGGCGCGCTACCTGTGCACCAGAACCAAGCCTAAGTCACCTGAGGCTGGCGCAGCGCACCACCAGTTCGCTCGGATCTGCGTTTTTCGCCCCGTTTTCTTAGTTTAGCCTTTTCAAGTCCTTCCAAGGTACATTAAAACCTTCCAATGATTCTCATAACTTAAAATGATTTATAAACACCTAGAAATTACTAAAGAATGCAAATCATAACCTTGAATCTATAATCTAATTCAAGGAAAGTTAAGTTCATAGTCAAAGAAGTTTAAAGTCTAAAGTTGAGGAGTAAGTCAAAGTAAAGTATCAAAGATTTTCAAGAGTCGTCATAAAACGTTTTAACTTCGTTTTAAGACTCAAGTTTCAAGTAAGAGTAAAGAATAAAGAGTTGATTTCATTTCTCAAAAGTTATAAGAGAACTAACAATTCCATAAGAATTATAAATGTTTTCATATTTTGAGCAAGAAAAGGAAGCTAGACTTCAAACAGAGCCTTTGGCTAGTTTATTAAAAGGAAACTATGACTTCCAAGAGAGCTTTTAAAGCTAAGTTTGAGCAATTTCCTCAAACTAAAGAAGAAGTTGTTTTAAAAACATATGAGCTATGTATTTTGGGAGTAGTATTGAGCAATGATATGGGGACGCGAGTTCATATAAACTTAAGCCTCCATAAACCATGTAGACAACTTGGACAAAAGAAAGGCCATACTCTTTAGATGATTCCTTAGTTCTTTTTAGCATAGACTAGTGGATCCACTGAGTAGTTCAGGTTCTATACTAACGGCAAGTTATAGGACGGTTCTCTTGCCACGTGAGGTAAGACGTTGTACTATCTCTTGGGCTCATTATGATGATTTTTGGTTAGAGAATCTCCTACAGAAACTATATTACTTTCATATATAAGTAAAGTTGAGTTTGGAATTGCATCTTCTTTAACGAACTTAGTTATCTTGCTTCTTTACAAATCTTCATATATATTGCAGGTTTCGTTATTGCTTTATATTAAGTTCAGTATTTTATGAGTTGAGCAGAGCCCAGGTAAGTTTTCTTCTGATTTTTATCAAGCTTATGTTATTGTTTAGTATTCCAACTCGCATTCTCGTATATTCAATGTACTGATGTGAGTTACACTGCTGACACAGATAACCAGGATCAGCATCTAGCGCCTCGTTTATCCACTTGGAGCATCCAGAGTCAGTGGTGAGCCTCCTTGCATCTGGAGTACTCTTTTATTGCTTTAAGTCTTTTCATTCATAGAATTTTGTGGGGTTCGTCCCAACATTCATCTTTGTATTGTAGATGATTCATAGACAGATAGTATATATTTCAGTTTGAGTCTATTAATTTTAAAAAAAAAATTATTTTGAGAGTTAAGTGCCATTTTGGCCAAGACATTTATGTTAAAGTTATTTATGAGATGTTTCTCATTTTACATTGAGTTGAGTCTTCCGATGAGTTAAGTAAGTCAGGCCAAGGGTTTGCTCAAGGCCACCAATGGTCATTTGGTGCCAGTCACGTCCAGGCTCGGGGCGTGACAAAAATCAAGAATTAATAACAAAATTCATAAACAGTTACAATCAAATCTTTTTCATTTTAAAATTAAAAAGCATCGTAGGGATGTACCCTCTCAAAAACACTTATATTATCAAATGTTACCTACTTTTTTTGAATTAATAAAATATAAGAAAAATCAAAAAGCTAGTGTAAAAATACTTTTAAGAAACACTATCTTATTTATAATCTTCTAAATTAAAAACGGACATATAATTTTTTTTGTAAATTTTCATTTCTTTTTGAAACAATTGAAAATAAAACTTACTGTAAAATGTGATTCAATTTTTGTTGTTTTCAAATCTTTGTAAATGAACTTACAAAAATAAGATAAGAAATAAAATAAAAATTCAAATTTAGATCCATAATAAAGACTTAAATATTAAAAGGTATAAAACTTTAGGTTTTGTAAAAAATCAGGTGTTCACAATATTTCTAGGTGTAAATGTGCTAATGAGCTAATGAAAACAATTCATATGTCCAAGTAGCTTAGATATGTCAAATAATTACAACTTCCGGATATATCTAAGTTTTATAAAACAATATCATTGGGTACGCAAGTGACAACATTTTGGGAAAGGCCAAGGAACATAGATATTTATCCTCTTCTTAGTAATCTAGACTAGATGCACAATATGTTTGACATGGGGCTTTCTTTTCCTTTATGGTGATACATTTAGATTTCGTTCACATTATCCCCTGAACCGTTTCTTTACCAGGATGGAAATGGTTGTTGTTTGTTACCACCCAATTTTTGCTTAACATTTTCAAAATTTGTAACTTATAAGTTTTATTCATTCAATCGTACAAAAATGCATTTTACAAGTTTTAGATTCTTATGCTTATTTCTCAATATTTTAGATGTTTATCACTTAATTTTTTTAATCACATTAGTTTTTGTTACAATCAATTGAATATGTTGTGAATATCCTGTGTTTCATTAAATCTTTATTCTAAATTGCACTTTTTACATGCCATTCATATTATTCGTTACATATGTTAATTTTCATTTTATTTGTTACTTTTATTAATATTGATTTATTTTTTTATGTTTTTGGCACAATCTAGAAACATATATAATTCGGATAGGATTGCATACACGTATATTTTATTAACATGTGGTTTTAGCCCACGATTTTAAGATTATCGTA
The DNA here is from genome assembly GCA_016801875.1 of Solanum sitiens. Taxonomy (NCBI): domain Eukaryota; kingdom Viridiplantae; phylum Streptophyta; class Magnoliopsida; order Solanales; family Solanaceae; genus Solanum; species Solanum sitiens. The sequence continues at coordinate 1,031,873 of JABWTJ010000016.1, read as the reverse complement.
TTGTACTAAGACAGTTTTAGTTTTGCTATTTAAAGAAGGAAAAATGGTCTAATGGACCCTTATACTTGTATGAGTTTGTATTTTGGACCCTTCTACTTAACCTTTTACTAACTAAACCCCTAAACCTATGGAAACTTGATATTTTAAACCATTTTTATTGACATGTCATCCTATGTGGCATTTTATTCAAGTGTGTGTGATGCACTTATATCAAGAGCTGAGGCCTTTCAAAAAAATTGAAAGTGTCATGTTTTGATCTAATGACGAATATCATCTTCCCCGTTTATTCATTTACCATTGTTGGACAAAAAAAATGCTTTTAGGGGGGCTTTTCTACTTATCTCCAAATTCATTTTTGATTTTTTAATTGTTTCAAGTTGTCTTTCATCTTATTCAAGTGACTCATTATTTCTTGAATAAATCCAGTCTTCAATACTCTATAAAGAATTTCGACAAGTAACAAATTTCTTTCAGTGATCCAAACAAATAAATAGACTTACCGATTATATTCTTCAACAAGTATTTGGTTTCTTCCTAACATAACATCGTCGGAACTGTCAACAACACAATTTTTTACAAATCTTCAAAACACAAAATCATAAAAAACTAAAATGTTCAATTGATCCACAATTAAAAAGAGGAGAAGAAAAAGGAAATGAAAAACGGAGAAGGAGTGAATGAAGAGAATCTGAGGGTTGAGTAATTCTAACGAGTAGTGAGATCTAAGGTTTTGGAGTGAGTATCACAGTCGTTTGTGGCCATCACTGCTTTTTCCAAATTGTAATGTGATGCAGTCACCTTCTCCATCTTCGAGTGGTAGCTCCAACACCACATTGTGGTGTACGAACAATCTTGTTGTTATTGCGTGTTAATGGGAAAACATTTGGAATGAGAAAGGAGGAAGAAGAGAAATTAGTAAGATAATTGGCAAAAAGAGAAAAAGATTTTTCAAATAATATTTTTGAGCATTAATTTAATTTTACCATTTTATTTCCTATGTGGCAGTTAAAAATGAGGTGGAATTTGACATGAAGGAGGTGTGTTCTACGCACTTTCCACCATGCGAGAAAAGGGTTTAAAATACTAAATTTCAATTGGTTCAGGGGTTCAGTTGATAAAACATTAAGTAGAAGGGTCCATAATACAAACTGTCATTAAGTTAGTGGAGGTGAATAAGATTTTGGAGAATGAGCGTAATTTTCAGATTTATCATATATCATATTCTGATTTACAATTGTATTATAATTCTATTAATAGACTGAATTGCAATATAATTCTACAACGAACAAAATAATTGCTTCTAACAAACTCTAATAACCATGAATAGTAATAACTACTTTTAAAATTTCTATTTATCTAAAGCATTGTATCAATACCCCCAATCGAAACCACCCTTGTCCTTAAGGGTGAAATGCAGGAAATCTGTGTAGCAGCTCACATAGGAACTCCCAAGTAGCCTAAGAAGCATCCAAGCCACACCATTGAACCAAGACTTGACACACAGCCTTATTACCCTTCTTGACTAACGTTCTCACCAAAACCGACTCAGAAATTGGACAATAAGGGCTTGAAAGATGTAATACGGGGGGATAGTTAACGACCGTAGGAACCTCATAACACCTTTTCCGTTTGGAGACATAAAACCCAGGATGAATAAGAACATCAGCAGGTAAAAGAAACTTGTACGCTATTTCATCAACCCTAGAAAGGACCAAGTAAGGACCAAAATATTTTGCAGCAAGCTTGTTGAAAGGCCTAGAAGCCACTGAAATATGCTTGTAAGGTTGCAACTTCAAGTAATCCCAATATCCCTCCATGAATTGCCTATTAGACCAGTGATTGTTAGATTTACCCCTCATGCTTTGTGGCGCTCTTGTTAAATGGAGCTTGAGCAGTGCTATCACAACCTCTCTAGCTACCAGAGATCTTTCAACCATGTCATTAGAAGACTCACGAGCCAAGTAAGGCAAGTGTATTGGTGGTTTTTGACCATATAGAACTTCATAAGGTGTACATTTTAAGATAGATTTGTATGTAGTGTTATACCACCATTCAACAAGAGGTAGTTGAGTAGGCCAAGTGTGAGGACTATCAGGAAAAAAGCATCTCAAATATGTCTCCAAGGTTCTGTTAAGAACCTCTGTTTGACCATCAATTAGGGGATGGTATGCTGTAGATTTATGTAATAAGACCCCCTGCAATGCAAATAACTCTTGCCAAAAAGAACTCAAGAAAATGGGATCTCTGTCACTTACAATAGAAGCTAGCATAACATGCAATCTGAAAACATTGTCCAAAAACAGTGAGCTAGAGATTCAGCAGTGGAAAAATGTGCAATAGCATGAAGTGACCTGAGTTACTGAATCTGTCCACCACTACTAAAATGACATCCTTCCCTTTTAATTTAGGCAGACCTTCAATGAAATCTAAACTTATATCAACCCATACACCATCAGGATCAGGTAATGGTTGAAGTAGTCTGGGGTAAGCTGTTGTATCATACTTATGCCTTTGACAAATATGAGCTGCTAATGAAAAATATTTCTGAATAAAATTCCTAATGTGAGATGCTAATGACTTCCAGAAGAAGAGGGATTATAAGCTGTTAGTAGTTGCATCCATACTTGCATGACCACCTTGTGGTGTTGAATGCCACAACTAAATAATGGTTTGTTTAACTTCACATCAGACCTCACAACTAGCCTTCCTTTCAACCTTAGTTGAGAACCAATCACTGTATAGAATTTATAAGGCTTTTTTTTGTAACTTAAGAACAACAGCTTACAACTCAGCATCAACTGTCCATGTTATGCTAATTCTCTCCAAAAGTGTATCATTAGAAGTTAAGAGTGAAACAGCCAACAACTCAGCACTTAGACTTCCTTATTCTTATTCCCTGAACTCAATAGTAAAATCTAAGGCCATCAATTTATAAATATCATCAACCTGAAATTCAGTATGCATACTTTGTTCCAGGAGGTGTTGTAGTGCCTTTTGATCAGTTCTCACAATGAAATATTTTTTATTCGTCTTGTATTCCTAAGATACTTAGAACAAACTTTAAAGAACTTAATAAGACACAACAAAGTTTAAGAACATTTTCACAACTAGACAATTAAAACTAGTAGGGAAACTAGAATAAGAAATAGATTAGAACAAATATACCAAACATTTTTCTTAAAGAAGAATTGTTGTCAATCTGTGTTTAAAGAATCTTATTGTTTCCAACAAACTTTGCATAAACATGAAGTAACCAAAGTTTAATGAACCAGTGAAGAACAGAAGAAAGAAAAATTAATTCACAAATCTAAAATGTGTAACACATACCAGAATCTGGAAAAACAAAAAGATGATCAAGCCCACTAAATGCACAGTGTCCCTTTAAGGAAATTATTCCCCTCTAGTATTTGAGGTTCAATTTGGAATATGTCCTTCCAGGATAGAATGTTCTCAATCACCAGTGTATTGATATAAAAAACCCTATTGTCAGCGAGCCACTCAACGATTGTAAAGTACACATAAATTATTAGATTTAGTAGCATTAGAAGAAGTCTAAAAATTCTCTCTTTAAAATGAGTGGAAATTCCTCAATTTATAGAAAACAAAGGATAGTGCGAAAAAGTTCTTATTGTGACTTATAAAAAAGGTCACAAACCTTTGGAAAAGTCACAATCTTTCAGAAAGGTCGTCACCTTTTGATAAAAGTCACAACTTTTCATAAAAAGTCGCAACTTTTTATAAAAGTTGTAACTTTTCATGAAAGTCACAACTTTTCATAAAAAGTCGCAACTTTTTATAAAAGTTGTAACTTTTCATAAAAGTCGCAACTTTTCATAAATGTCGCAACCTTTCATAAAAGTCGTAACACTACCTTCTAAAACCCAACAATCCCCCGCATGAATGGGGAATTACTCCAAGACTAAGAAATGGACAAGTATGTGTACTTTACAAGAAAGAATTAATTGCATCTGGATAAGTAGGTTTCCCCTTGAACTTTTTGTAGTGAGCATATGTCAGATATACTCGGTCAATCGGTAGATGCGATATCTTTGAACCGTCGAGCATTGGTGTATATTTAGATGAGCATCTATCACACAATTAACCATTTTCCATTTATGATTCTTACGGTTTTGTTTCTGTCAGCCATGAACACCTCATGATTTCATGTGTGTATATAGAGGTGGTATTTTGACAATCATCTTCTTGGAAGCGGCTTACACTTCACACTCACATAGGTGATTTCTAACCGTGTTATCGTGTAGATACACTATATGGTAAACTGTACAAAACTTAGCAAATCATTAAAAAAAATAAGCTTTATAACTCATTAAAAAGACTTAATGTTGTATCATAGTTCCTGAGCATTTTCTTCACCATAAGAATGAATTGAATTTGTTGACAATGCTGAACCATCATTCACAACTTTGTTTTTTTCTCCTTGAATTATCTCTTGTGATCTCCAGTCTGCTATATAGAATTATTGTCATTATGACTTATCCTAAGCCATAAAGTCATTCCATTAGATGATCTTTCAACTTTCTCTCTAATTAGGCCTTTTTGTAAGTGGATCCAACAATTATCCTTTGACTTCACATAGTCAATTCTGATAATTCAACTAGAGAGTAGTTTTCTAACGTTATCATGTCTATGTCCTATATGACGAGACTTTCTATTATACATCATGCATCATGTCTTACCTGTTGCATCTTGACTATCAAAGTGTATACATACTAATGCCAATGGTTTGGGCTAAAAAAGAATATCTATTATGAAATTTCAGACTCTTTCAACTTATTCATCGACCTTATCTAGAGCGCCTAGCTCAAGGATCATTAATTGTAGAGCTAGCGATACATGTCTCTTTTGAAATATTTCCAAGAGACAAGATGGATGTTCCATGTAAATTTCATCCTCCAATTCTCCGTTTATGAGAGTTGTTTTCACATCTATTTGATGAACATGGAGGTCATATACCACAACTAACATGTAAATGAATGTAATTCTAGTTACTGGTGAGTATGTGTCAAAAAGATCAAGACCTTGTTTTTGTCTAAAACCTTCAAAAAGTCTTGCTTTATATTTGTAAACAGGTCTATTGTCTTTCATTTTCCTTTTGAGGATTCACTTTGAACCCAAAGGTTTATATCCTAGAGGATAATCAACCAACTTCTAAAAGGATTGCTCAAGATTGAATCAATCTCACTATTGACACAATTTGTCCAAAAGGATGAGTCTACAAAAGACACAATAAATGTTACAAAATTATATTTTAAGGAAGTAGATATACTTTCACATTTACTACGCCTCTGAATCTCTTTACTAAGTACAGTCTCCTCTTGTTCTTCTCAAGGTCGTTTAGACCTTTCACTAGACTACTCAACTCTAGTTTTACAGTCCACGGTCTTAGGTCTTATTTCAATCCTTTTAGGAACAGGAACTTAGTCTTTATCTAGACACCCCCACACTTCGAAATATTTTAAGTTGAATTTCCTTCCTTTCCATTTTTCATATGGAATAGATTTTGTCCTTAACAAATAAAATTGCTTTCTTTTTGAAAAGACAAAAATTTTTGTTACTTCCTTTTGCAGTAAGGATAGTTCATTTACACAAGTTTTGTGGTAAACCAGAACTTATGAATGTTGCATCCATCATTTCTTTCAAAGTTTGGTTTTTCATTAGATTAAGGTGAATAGGGCAGCAGTTTGATGGATAATTCCACTTTCCAAACAGATTTCTATACAAGGAGATTTATATTCTCCATCTTATCACCTCTTATCTTTTTTGCAACTGATTTTCAACTTCGATATTATATTGTCTAGACATTTCTATTGTCTCATCCTTATCATTCAGTAAATAAACATAATCATTTTTAATGCAATTGTCAATGAAAATTATGAGATACGTTTTTCCACCACGAGATGATGTTGACTTCATATCACAAATGTCAGTGTAAATCAATTCTAACAGATTAGAATTCCTTTAAACAGATTTATAAGAATGTTCAGCATACTTAGATTCCACACAAACATGAAATTTTTATTGATTGTACTCAAAGTTAGACAAACTTCTAAGTTGATTAGTTTTCAATACAAGGTTTTGTAATTTACATGCCCCAAGTGTTCATGTCACAAACTTTGACTCAAGCAAGTAAGAAAAAAAATATTGAGTTCCAAAAACTTTTAGCGAGGTAGGTTTTTTCTCACTTATATTTTGTTCATATTTTTTACAATTTTAATGATACAAACATTGTATAGAGTCATCACCTTGTTGAATATCATATTCAGAAGGACCTTTCCATAACTTTCAATTTGATTGTTATAGAACTAACTATGAACAAATCTTCATCGAGTCCAATAAAGGCAATATAGTTCAAATGTTTCTTTTACAAAACATAACAAATGACTACTCATCAATATTCATGTCTATGCAAATAGTTATATTTAATAGACATATCTTTTCATGAAAAATCACAGCATTTTAAGAGACACCTTTCATAATAGAACACAATTAAGTTGAAAAATAATTTGGAAGTTTCATATTAGTCACACCATATACTAGTAAAAGAGAAACTCAATAACCACAATATCAAATATGCTTCAATAATTTTGTGGGTCTAACATAATACAAAAGTATCATTGAATTTTATATCATGTGCTCCAAATTTAAATTAAACACTAAGTCTAATTTTATCTTTTTCGTAAGCAACGAACCCCCACATTTTAAATATGATCTCAAAAATATTTTTTAAGTATTTGAAAATTGTTTTCCCACATTTTTTCCATACTATCAAAATGTCAATGGCAGTATGAAACCTCTTTTGGAAATATTATTCTACAAAAGAATTATATTGCTTCAATTCTCGTTGAAAGTCTTTGCATAGTGTCAAAGTTCATTCCATAAAGGCACAAAATTACAAACTCTAACTCACTGATATTTTATCATCTATCACAATAATACATACTACTTAGTATTTAGAATAATAACAATAAAAAGAAAAGAAAATTGTTCAATTTGTTTCTATATACCTGTGAAGTTTATAGAAAGCCAAAAGTACAACATTGACTTATTATGTGAAGTTTTTATATAAATCAATTGCATAGTCTGATTTATCCAGAGTAGAATATACAAAAGTACTTATTATGTGAAGTATTTATATAAACCAATTGCATAGTCTGATTTATCCAGAGTAGAATCTACAAAAAGTTTTTAGTCTAAAAAAATCTGACAAAATTAAATTTCACATGGAGTACAAAACTACAAAAGTTTTTTAGTCTACAAACAAAATTAAACATTTTGTTTATCACATAGAAATGTTTTTCTTTTTCAATAGCCTTCCAACTATAACATTTTGACATACTATTTTATCAACCAAAAATATGCATCTCTCAGTTTGCAAACTAAAGAATTTTAAAGACAACACTATTTGCCAAGAAAAATTCATTCCACAACATATGATTTGCAAATACTTTTCCAAAGATACACATGATAAAAAATCAAAGTTGTTAACTCTTAAAAACTATTTTCCTCCTTAGATAAAATAATAAGAAGGTTACTTGGTGTAATGTTTAACCAGAATACCACCAATTTTTTTTTTTAACATTCTCACTTCAACCTTGCTAAACAAACCACCAAATTGAGGAGAAGTAATGCATTAATCTTCTACTTCCATTATTTGTTTCTCTCAATCAGTAGAATACACAAAATACTAACAGTATATTAATTTTCTTAAGATTGTTATTCATTTTGTATTCCTAAGATACTTAGAATAAAACTTTGAAGAACTTGATAAGACACAACAAAGTTTAAGAACATTTTAACAACTAGAAAATTAAAAATAGTAGAGAAACTAGAATCAGAAATAGATTAGAAAAAAAATACGAAATATTTTTCTTAATGACGAATTGTTTTCAATTTGTGTTTAAAGAATCTTGTTGATTCTAAGAAATATTGCAAAAACACGAAGTTACCAAAGTTTAATGAACCAGCGATGAACAAAAGAACCAAAATTAATTCACAAATCTAAAATCTGTAACACATACCAGAATCTGGAAAACAGAAAGATGATCAAGCCCACTTAATGCACAATGTCGCGTTAAGGAAATTATTCCCCTCTAGTATCCGATATTTGATTTTGAATATTTCCTTCCAGGATAGAATGATCTCAATCAACAGTATATTGATACCCAAAATGATGGTGTTAATGAGCTACTAAACGGCAATAAAGTACACTTAGAATACAAGATTTAGTAGTAGAAGAAGAAGTCCAGAAATTCTCTTTTTAAAATGAGAGGAAATTCCTCAATTTATAGAAAACAAAAAATAGTGCGAAAATATTCTTATTGTGCCTTACTAAAAAGGTCACAAACCTTTGAAAAAGTCACAATCTTTTAGAAAAGTCGTCACCTTTCATAAAAGTCGCAACTTCTCATAAAAGTCGCAACTTTTTATAAAAGTCATAATTTTTATAAAAGTCTCAACTTTTCATAACAGTCGCAACTCTTTATTTTCCATTCACACCTTTTAAAACCCAACAATGTCTACTTAATAGGTAATGAGGCACTTAGTAACTGCGAATATGGTAGCTAACATCTCTCTATCATACGCACACATAGTCTGATGTCTATGTGGGGATGACTTACTGATATAGGTAATTGGATGCCCTTGTTGCATCAAGACAATAACAATTCCTGAACCACTTGCACCAGTCTCAATTATGAATTGCTTATCATAGTTTGGTAATGCTAAGACAGGTGCAGTCACTAGTGCATCTTTGAGAACATGAAAATCTGAAGTAGCACCCTCATTCCATAAAAACATATTCGTCTTCAATAATTCAGTGAGAGGGTTAGAATGGATCAAAAATTCAGAATGAACCTCCTATAATATCCTGTTAAACCAAGAAATCCTCTTAGTTGTTTGATATTTGTAGGGATAGACCAAGCATGTACTGCAGAAATTTTCTTGGGATCAGTAGCTACCCCTTTAGCACTGATGAAATGACCTAGGTACTCTACCTCAGGTACCCCAAAAACACACTTAGAACCTTTGGCAAACAGCTGATGTTTCTTCATCAGTCAAATACAACTTGTAAATTTATTTTAAGTGTTCATAACTTTATGTTTATGTTTTTTTGGGTGGTAAAATTTGATCTATTCTGATTGTGTTGATTACTTTCATTCATACTATATTATAAATATTTTTGTTTTTGGACAAATTTCCTTTTCACTGTTTTTGACGATTTTTGTTAGAATGATTTAAATTTTTATGGAATTATTATCTTAGATGTTCTAACTTTTAATTAATTATTTTTGTTAGGCTACTAATATTGTTGCTCTATTGGATTGTTCCTGCGCTACTTGTTTCTTTTAATTTGTATTTATTTATTTTCTATGATGACTCATTGTTTGCTCCATTTAATAGTTGTTGCCTTATTTTGTTCCCATGTGTTTATTTTAGGCCGTTTATTATATTCTCTATTCATTATTGTGCTATTGTGTCAAAATATGTTTATAATACTTGATATCTTGATGTACCGAAGTTGTAATCTCTCACAAAAAATATAATTTTGATCATTAAGAGATATGTGTTTTCTTTTTAATAAATTGTTTTTTTACATATTTATGAATTATATAAAAATAATGATAAGCAATAATAATTATCAATTCAAATAAAACAAAAAAATTACTCATTAGTCATTATAGTTCTCTAAATAATAATTAAATACACATAAATTCAAAAGAAAGAGGTACTATCCATTACTTTGTAATTTGTAACCGGGTCAATTTGGGTAAAGCTTTAGTAATCAATCTAAAATTTAGAAATTTTGAGCTAAATATGTAAAAAAAATAAAATTGAAATACGTTTTGAGAAACACAAAAAAACATGGAAGGCCACAAAGAGTAAAAAAAATACCAAATGAAAATTTGAATTTGCCTTGAAAGTTTATTTGTGTAAAGAACAACTTCTGAATTTAGACGTACGCTACTAGAAGTTGATAATTCTCGTTTGAATCACATATAATTACTTTTTTTAGAATTGTAACCTTGTAAAAATCAAATATCATACCACTTTTCTTGAGGTCTTATATTACTTGATAAGGCCTATTTTGGACATTTCTAATTGAATATTGTTTTACAAAAGTTTTTTCTAACTGGCTTATGCTAACTTAAAAGTTTTCTTTAGGACCTGTAAATATTGACTAAAATTTAACGCATAATACATAAATTTTACTTTTAATTTGACTTTAAGTTGTATTATGCCTTCGAATTTTTGGTGTGCACAAATATACACTAAACTAGTATAAAGTTGAACAAGTAGACATATGCGCTCTATGTAGCGACATGCATGACCAAATTATTTCTATGTGACATCCTATGTATTACTCATGTAGGATGTATCAGTGGCGGAGCCAGGATATTTAATAAGGGGGTTCAAAATATGAGAAGTAAACGTACGAAGTAGTGGAAGGGGGTTCGACATTTATTACACACAACTAAAAATTATATTTAAGCATATATAGATGGTAATATTTTTCGCCGAAGGGGTTCGAATTAACCCCCTAACTGTATGCTGCCTCCACCCATGCATATGTCCAATTGTTTAATTTTATACAAATTTAAAGGCCTACTTGTGCACACCTAAAGTTGAAAGTCATATATTTCATTTGAGACCAAGTTAAAGTGCAAATTTTTGTATTATGCCAATCTTAAATCACATAGATTTGCATTTTACATGTATATATGTGATTTAGTCATGTATGGATTAAATGCATGTAAAAATGAGCTAAAACTTAAGTCATGCTTTTCTTAATGTCTTTTTGTTCTTCAAGTTCTAACACTAAATATACGCCAAATAAGCTTAGATTTAAAACATAAGTTCCCTATTTTATCAAGAACAAAATTTTCCTTTCATGCTCCAGTCTTTCTTGTAGATCTGGAAAGAAGTAAGTAACGATTCAGGAGCAAAGTGTATTCGATAGTTTCCTATACCCATATAGTAATCTATTATTTGCGAAGATCGCTACATTATTGTTGGAATCCTACATCGTTTGTGGGATGCTAATATAAAATCCTTATATGGTCTTCGGAAATATAAAGGATAAGATGACGATGTTAACAAGACTGAGTCGGGAAATGTTTCTTTGACGGTAAAGGAACACTTCCATCCTCAGTCTTTCTAACATAATCATCTTTTTTTTTTAATAATGCTAGATGATATCTTGAAGTACTAATACTCCAATCTCTCACCAAATATATAAACTGGAGTATCAAAAGAAATAGAAGAAGAAATAGGAGATAGTTGGATAAGGTAAATTTCCTAGACACTTGGTATTATTATTGTCCCGACCCCTAATCTACTTTGATTTTCACGATACTTATGAGGTTTTGTCAGAATGGGATCGATTCCACATTGATTGGAAAATGAATTGATGGTCTGATTATATGGACTTGAGAAATCATCCCCTATGAGCTTTTGGGGGGTTGCGCGTTAGGATCAAGTGTCATATCTTTACATGTTTCACGTTCTCGTTCTATTTTCACATGATATAGGACCATCTAGTGGGGCCATTTAATAATGTAAACCGATATTCCTATAGAGCTCAGATCCATATGAGGCTTATCCGTGTAGCTGAATCTCCTAAAACCCTGTCTCCCCTTGTCTTCTTTTCCACGTCATTGGCTTGACATGTGGTTGTACGTTTTTAGCTTCCTCTCCCAAGTCTCTAGGGCATCTTATCTCTTTTATTGCCACCTACTCCTAGAAGTCTTGCATCTCATTTTACATGTTAGTGGTTAAGAAATATATTATATTAGGCGTGGACATACTAGTGGAAAATCTTGTCTATTTGATTATGTTCGATCAAAAACTTTCCTTTCGAGTTCTTCTTGGAAATCTGGAAAGAAGCAAGCACCTATTTGAGAATTTCCTAGACATATATATTAATCAATTATTAGCGAAGATTGCAACATATTGTTGGAGTCCCACATCACTTATGGGTTGGAAATATGGACTCCTTACATGGTCTTTGATAATATATAGAATTAGTTGAAGATCTCAATGAGATTGAGTTGGGAAATGTTCCTTGGACTCTGGTATATGAGGCAACGGAAAGTTTTCATCCTTAATCTATTTAAAATCATCAATTTTTTTAAACAATGGTGGATGATATTTTGAAGTAACGATGATGCAGTCTCTCACTAAATATATAATTTTGACGATCAAGAGAAGAAGTACAAGAATAAATAGGAGATAGGTGGACAAGGTGAATTTCATATATATTTGGAGCTATTATTGTCCCGATCCCTAATATAATTATATTTTCATGATACTTATTTGGTTTTGTTAGAGTGGGATAGATCCCCATATTGGTTGAAAAATGAATTGTTTGTCTACTTATATGGATTTGGGCAATCTTCCACCAATGTTCTAGCTTTTCGGGGTTGAGTTTGGTTCAAATGCCAAATATTTAATTGTTTCATGTTCTCTTCTGTCCTTCTGGGTGTGGTTTTCCTAATTTAGTTGACTGTAGACGGTTGAGTGTATATAAATTCAAAACCCTCAAGTAATATCACTCCAGTCATCTCTTCCATTTCTCAAATATGTTTCTTCTAGTGTCAAAGAAATATGGAAGAAATGATTAGAGTAATATTCGTCACATCCCTATTTTTTTCAAATTAAATGTATTGGAAAAAGAGATTTTCCAATTAAAGTGACATTTTGAAAATGGATTATTTATTTTATAGAGTCTTCATCTGTCACACCCTTTTTTTTCAAATGAAAGGTTTTGAAAATAGAGTCTTTCAAATTAAAGTGAAATTTCGGAAAGTGGAGTATTTATTTTAGCCATTTGGAATTGAGTTTTGGTTTTCCAAGTCACCTTATTAGATCTCTAATCAAAAGAAAGTTGACTCTTTATTTTATTATTCTGCAAACTAGGAGTATAGGTAAGAAATTTTGTTGACTTATGGGAATGTCTAAGTCACTCCTCGAGTGTAACGATCAGGTCTAGTCATTATAAAAAAGCCAACATGGGCAAAACTTTGGTCAGAAAACATTTTCATAATAACTTGGAATTTTTCAACTAAGTCTAGATTTTGATGATATCAGAATAATCAAAGTTTTGGGAATATAGTAACAATTGGGTCATTTAATTACAAACTTGATGATATAAGTAGATAGATAAGTCATTAAGGAACTCGTACGACTTTAAGAAATTGAATTTGGGTGAGTAGAACTCCCGGAATTAAACTTAACGTGAACGAGTAGTTTCTTAGAGTCGTTGGTTAAAGGTGTGTTGTGAAATAGGGGTTTGAAATTCTTAAAATTGCTTAGTGTTTCCGTACAAGCTGCTCAGGCGGGATTTCTACTGCCAGGGTGGGGCTGCTATAGCGGGGTGGGTGACATCGTGGCGGGCAGACTTGACTTAAAGTCTAAAATAAACCCCAGAAGTATTTTATTCTGCAATTTTATAACTTGAGAATTGCAGAACGAACCCATTGTGTTTCTTAAAAGTTTTCCACCATTCTTGAGCCTAAAGATTAGATTTTCACTCCCAAAATCCATTTTTCAATCCATAGAACGTGATCTAATGGGTAATTATCGATGGGGACGAGTTTTGATGTTAGAATTATGGTGGGCAAAACCCTAGTCTGGGTATAAGGATCATGTCGTACGTTCTAGGGTAGATAGAATTGTTAGTAATTCAGGTAATTAGTTATTGTTTATTTATTCCCGTGTTATATTGATCATTTGTAGACCACGAACAAATAGAACGAGTTCGAAAAGTAAAGAAAAGTTTGTTAGGAGTTTCAAGCTTGTTTCGAGGTAGATGATGGTTGTTTTTCTATGATTGTGTGATGTATGTTTGTTCTTTATTTATTAAATTATATTTAAATGTGTGAATGTTGCATTCTTGATCACATTAATTGTAAATGAGGATATATGAATGATGAACGGCATGCATAATGACTTGATTGTATGACTATGAGAATGTACTTTGTGATTGTGACTGTAGCTTGTTGAATGGATCAGTTGTTGCATTCCGGCCCACTAACTTGAGGTTGCCACGTTCTGGCATAAATATTGGATAGGTATCCACATTTTGGCATAAACATGGGATCAGGAACCACATTCTTGTATGCTAATAGTTTGGGTTTGGGTTCCATGAGAGGACCAATGATTTGATATAATTGTGCATTTTGAGAAATGTTAAATTGTATCTTGTTCATAAATTTTGATAATATTGTATATGTTTGATATATGCATGTGATTATACTGTTGTAATGTCTTTTGTAAGTTGCACTTAGTAGGATAGTAGTGTGATCCTACAAGTACATTGTGGTTGTATATTGATACTACACTTTCCCTTTCTTTGTTGAGTATATGGCATCCTAGATTGCTATGTGAGGCTTCATAAGTTGGAAATTTTGCATTAGCATGGGGTTGAGTTTGTGACTTTTAAGCTTCAACTTGAGGCTAAGTTGTGGTGGAGAACTTATATGGAATACAAATGTTTAGTTTTACGTCCACTTACTTGGACCTAGTTTCGTGCTCTATTTTTAGAGAAATGTACGTAGGACTTTGAAAGATCGCAAGAAGGATGATTTTATGGCTTTGGAGCAAGGTGGTATGTATGTGGATGCTTATAAGGCCAAGTTTTATGCCTTGTCTATATATGCTACGCAGTTGGCGACTACTAAGGAAGAGGATCTGTTTATTTATTAAGGAATTAAATTATGAATTTTATGTATTATCTATTCACATGACCTCCAGAGGGGGGATTTTTAATGAGGTAACTGACTTAGTTAAGAAAGTAGAGGGGGTACAGCGAGAGGATCCGGCTAAGTCATTGGTAAAAGGGCCAAAAACTGAGGTAACTTTCAAGGTCCTTACTCCAAAGGGTAGGGAGTCCAACACTTGAAGCTAGGCTAATTCAGTATGACATGCCCGCCTCTATAGGTAATTACTTGGGGACTCTATCTCGTAATTTCATTCAGGATAGACAGGGAGCCGCACCTTCGACTGTTGGCAGACCATCTTTTGATTGTACTTGCTACATTTGCAGAGAACGAACATATGAGTAGAGAGTGTCCCCTCCCTTTGTGTTCGATTCTACGGAGCAGCAGACTAAAGTAGTTGTACCTTTGGGTAATAGTAATAATGGTAGAGGTCATACACAAGGTGGGATAAGAGGTAATCAGCAAGGCCGCTAGGGTAGAGGAAATGGTAACACAGGCAGAGGTGCAGCGCAGGCAGGCAGGGAAGTAGCTCGTCAAGATAATAGGACTCAATGTTACTGTCACATCAGGGGAGCATCCCCTAGAAGTAACATGGCGTACTTGACCTCTCGGAGGTCTTATACAAGACCATAGTCATCATTCATCGCATAGTCATAGGTAAATTTATCAGAAAATTTAAAACTTTTCATAGCACATCGTATGCTAGAAACATCACTTCATATATATATATATATATATAAAATATAAGGCATAATACATAATTTGACTCTAAGTCTCTTTTCCCATCTTAGACTCAACTTCATAGAATAAATTAGGGACAGGGCCCCTTTAACATCATAACATAATATTTAAGCTATTACAATACATTTAATATAAACTTGACAAAGGAAATCCTTGGAACATAAGGAATCCTTTCTTGAGATTGGGAAACATCTATCAAGCTCTTCACCATCTAAACATCCTTTAAGCATCCATAACCTACACTTTGTGTAAAAAGGTAGAGAAGAATGGTGTTAGTACAAGAATGCACAAAGTATGACAACCATGCAAAAACATGTATTTAAAGGGGATTTTTTACTTTGAAACCATGCATCATGCCTTTTTGTGAAAAATCTCATAAAACATTAATACAATAGCATTTATTCCATTTACATATTTCATATAGTCATATACAATAGTCACACATCATATAAAACCAAACATTGCACTTAAGGCATATAAGTCACCACTTTACAGTAAACACCTTTATAATTACAGTGAACTTATTTCATTTTATAGTGAACTCTTTCCTTTTACTTTAGCTCCTTATCTTCCCAAGTAACCCTCTAATGATTCTTGGTGCAATGTATAGATGATGTGCCATAACACTATCCACACTCAAGAATCACTTTAAGGCCACTAGGGAATCATGCATCCAACCTTCATTAACCCAACACATGCATTCATAGAAGTATTTCATATTATAAGATACCTAACTCACATTTGACCCAACATACTTTAGGGACCACATAGATGGACTTATTAAAATACCATATACAAGTCAAGACTTCCAACATAATCATAGCAAGACAATAGTCACATTAACATACTTGGACTTCACCTCATAAGAACAACATAGAACTCTACTAATAATCCCTTCCTAGGTCTACTTGTGCAATGTACATGTGAAGTCCCATAACCTCACACATACTAGGTAAGCCTACAAAGAAACTACAAGCCTTAACATGCCCTTCATACATCAACAAGACAAGAATAGACAACCTCCTTCATGTCAAGCAAGACTTCATCATATAGTCAATAAGACCCATACTATGCATATAAGGTAAGGACACATCATATAGACTCATACCAAGCATATAATCACAACAAGTAGACAACACTACAATGTCATGCATAAGGAACATAAACATAATCATATACATTAGAACACCTTCCTAGAACTCCCTTCAAGAGCTACTTGTACAATGCATAGGTGAAGTCACATACCCCCACCTACACTAAGCAACTTCCCTTAGGTTATCCTAGTTAGGGTACTAATCATTTACTTCCATTGTCCATTTTACTTTAGGGAAACTATAGCCTTAACTGATATTAAGACCATGGGTGCTAAACATGGAATTTGGTGTTGTAGAGCCTTACACCAAAGGAAGGTGTTCTTACCTAGCCAAGGTAGAACATTAACACATGCTAGAATATTAGGTGATATCACTTGCTAGATCCTATGTGACAAGCATAGTTTATGGAACTAAGAGATATATATAACCCTTTACATGCTCATTAGAATTTGAGACTCATCTCATGAGAAACCATGGGTGAATCTTCCTAAAGGAAAGTCAACATCTCATGTGGAACCATAGGTGAATGTTCCTCCAAGGGAACTCAACACCTTATGAGAAACCACTGGTGAATCTTTCTCCAGGGGAAGCCAACACCTCTCATTGTCAAGTTTGCACTGTGCTAAGCTAAGTTCCCTTTATTTAAAAGCCTTTATTACATTATTTCATAAAACATAGGCTTAGTATATTGAGTCCTCATATGATTATAGAATATTAAAGTACTATCTAGTTTTAGGATACTCTTGGGAACACCTTCTAAGAGCCCCTCTATTGACTAGATCATCACCATGTGTGTGTGTGTACATACATGCATAACACCTTTAGACCACACATATTCATACTTTACTTTATTCATGCATATAAGACATGTTCATAACTTAACCGTACATTTATATTCATACACATAGAAAACCAAACCTAGGAGCTATCCTATCAAGCAACAGATGTGCAATGCACAGTCAAGGTCCTATACCCTTGCCCATACTAGTACACCTATCAAGTCATCCTAGTTATGGGATAGATAACATACTTCATGAACATATACTTTTCATGCATAGTATTAGACATTAGTGCATATGAGAATTATCCTTTCATTAGGTACCATGAACCTATACTACTTGATAAGCATGCATGAGGTGTGAGTGTGTGTACATTGGTCAACATGATCATATAAAGGCAACAATCCTAACATTAAGGCAGCCACCTTACAAATATAAAATACAAATTTAAGTCCCTTAAACCATACACAACTCATATATAGAGTAATAGAAACTCATATATAGAGTAATAGAAACTATATACCACACACTAACCATCATAGCATAGGAGGTAAGACATATTCTTCATTTACATCTAGGACTCATAATCATGATCGAGACAACATGTTCATATAGGGGTACATAGGTAGGTATCATACTACATACGATTATTCAAACATCAACATATAGATAACACCTAGCCCGAACATAGTTTTTTGAATGTAGAGTAAGCATCATCAATATAACTTAGATCATAAACTAGCATTGGAGACTAGGCATTATACTTCACATTGTGTGATCATCATAACCACACTTTTAAGATACAATTGCCTTCAAGTCCATGATCACAACACATAATATCATAACAATAAGGTAAACACCGCCACCATAACTGGACCATACCATACAAAGCCATACAAGGCTATATCAACTAACAATTCTATAAGAAGAGTAGAGAGAATAGGGCAAACTTACAATTTCCTCCAAGCTTTGATCATCATGATCAATTCCCATAATTCAACATAAATAAATGTATAAAACAGTAGCTAAAGGAACCATTGCATAAACAAAATCATACTTCAATTTACCATAGAATCGAGATCACATTGAAGCTACATTAGCAATCTAGAGAAGATAGGAGAATTATAGACTAATCTCATTCAAACCATCAAACCTTGATTCAGATGGAACACTCATCAAAAATTCACCATCAATATACAATTTAGACATTAGATATAAGCAATTCAACATGCTAGAATCATAATTCAATCAATACAAAGTTAAGATCACAATGCCCATAACATAGGCTAATTTGAGAATTGGAGAGAACATGGGTTTATCATGAAATTGGATTTAATTCACTTTAAAATCAATACATTAACATCAATTCATCATGAGAAAGCCTTTAAAAACGTTTTGAGAAAGAACCCATGGCTAGATTAGAAATTGAGAATTTTCGTCTCTAAATCATATTTGAAAATCCTTGGTTGACTCCTTAGATGAATTTATAACTAAGTATTAAGTATCACTATACCTTATTTATTTAAGACCAATGATAAATTTGAGAAGAAACCATGAAAATCCAGCCCATAGCTTGAACTTGAGTTTTCCGTCCAATGGAGGTTTGAGAGAATTTGGAGAAGAAGAGTGATTTGGGATTTTTGACTTTCTTATTGGGTATTGGGGTTTTATCTTGTAAAAAGGGGTTACATAAGTCATAAAATCAGTTTATAACCGTCCCTTTAAGTTACAAAAACACCCCCATGCTTATTGAGACTTTTAGACATGTTAAAGTTGACTTAAAAATGATGTGCGCGTCGCGGGGAAGCCTCCCAATTCTGCCCCAAATAATTTTTGGGACAGTGAGGTGTGTTCTAGGCGCACGTTGCACAGGGCAAGTCAAAATCTTGGCTTGCTCGCTGCCTTTGGCAGTCTCTTGTCCAATGTTTGGTCCTCCTTGGGGACCCTTCGGGTGGTCCCCGTGGAGTCGTACCCGGATGTTTTGACCGTTAACATGTCTATTAAGGTACTAGGGTCAACTAGACTAACTTTCCACTACAAACAACACATGAAAACAAGGCCAACATACAAGCACAACTAGCACGTCTAAAAGGCTAACATTCGAACCTCTTGGACATTCTTGAATGTTTGACCTCCAAACTTCATGAAACTTAACACACTTCCTATAAACATCATTTTAACTTATATAAGGAACTCATGAGCCCATTACACACACATTATCACATAAAATGCTTAAGGCCCTTTGCTGACTAGTCGTCGAACGTCTTGGTCGTCCCTTGACGTTTGACTTCCAAATCTCATCAAATCAAGTATACATACTATAAAACATTTAATGAACATATTTTAAAACTTTATAGACACATGTGAGGCTATAAGCACCTTAATTCATTTTCGGGGTCTTACAGTTACTCCTTTCCAGGCAAGAGTGAGGAAGAGACGGCTGACTCAGTGATCACATGTACTATTCTTGTCTGTAACTGGATGACTAATGTCTTATTTGATCTGAGTTCTACCTATTCATATGTATTCGTGTGATTTTATGAAACATTTTCTATGATTTGTGATATACTTGATGCCCCCATCCATGTGTCTACCCTAGTTGGAAAGTCTATCATAGTCACCCATGTCTATCATGCTTGTCCTATTTTATTTATGGCATACTTGGGATGATTTAGTGATATTGGATATGACTGAGTTGGACATAATCTTAGGCATAACTTGTTTTTCCCACAATTATGTTATGCTTAATTGTAATACTAAGTTTGTAACTCTAGAAATTACGAGAAGGGAACAATTAGAGTGGGAAGGGGGTGTACAAGCCTACGCAAGCTAAGATCTTATCCTCCATTCGGGCTAGAAAACTGGTAGGTAGGGTTGTTTGGCTTATTTTTCTCATATTAGGGATGTTTAGGTTGAGACTCCATCTAGTGAGTATACTCCATTGGTGTCAGAACTTAGATAAGTGTTTCATAATGATTTGTCTGGTATGCCTCCAGATAGAGATATAGCTTTTTGCATTAATTTGGAACCTGGTACTCGTCCCATTTGTTGCCCTCCATATCGCATAGCCCCAGAAGAATTAAGAGATCTTAAGTCTCAAATCCAGGAGCTTCTTGATAAAGGATTTATTCTCCCTAGTTCTTCCCCATGGGGTGCTCTCGTTTTGTTTGTTAAGAAGAATGATGGTGGTATAAGAATGTGTATAGTTTACCGACAATTTAATAGGGTCACCATTAAAAATAAGTATCTCTTTCCTTGAATAGATGATCTCTTTGACAAATTGCAAGGTGCATTCATTTTCTTAATGATTGATCTAAGGTACAACTACCATCAGCTGAAAATTAGGCCTGAGGATGTCCCCAACACAGCTTTTAGAACTCACTATGGGCACTACAAGTTTCTAGTTATGTCCTTTCGTTTAACTAATGCGCCTGCATCTTTTATGAGTTCAATGAATGAGGTAATAAAGCCTTTTCTTGATTCATTCGTCATGGTATTTATTAATGATATCTTTGTCTCTTCGAAAAGTGAGGAAGAATATGTCGACCATCTTCGTATTGTTCTGGGTGTTCTTGGGAAACAAATGTTATATGCTAAATTTTCTAAGTATGAATTTCGGTTGACTTAGGTTACATTTTTGGGCCATGTAGTTTCAAAATAAGGGGTAATGAAAAATCCCCAAAAGACTGAGGCGATTAAGAATTGAGTTTAGTAGCTCTATGACAAAAGTTAGGTGTTTTGTGGAGTTCGCTAGCTTCTATCGTCGATTTACGAAGAACTTCTCTTCTATCGCCACCCACTTGACTAATTTGACCAAAAAGCAGATACCATTTGAATGAAATGAAAAATACGAGGGGAGCTTCCAAAAGCTCAAAGCTCTCTTGACCAGTGTGCCTATTATAGCTTTACCGGTTGAAGGTAAACATTTTATTGTTCATTGTGCTGCATCACATTCTGGTTCGGGTGTTATGTAAATGCAGGATAAGAATGTTAAAGATTATGCCTCGCGTCAATTGAAGGGGCATGAGAGGAATTATCAAACACATGACTTAGAGTTTACATTGGTAGTTTGCTCTAAAGATTTGGCGGCATTACCTTTATGGTGTCAAGTGTGAGGTATTTACTGATCACCGTAACTTTTAACATGTGTTTGCTCAAAAGGATCTAAGCTTTAGAAAACAAAGGTGGATGGAGTTAGTTATAGATTCTGATGTCACCATTCAATAATATACATGCAAGACTAATTTAGAGGCAGACGCTTTGAGTCGAAAGATGGTAATTATGGGTAGTTGAGCTTGCTTGAGTTTAACAAAGCGACCTTTGGCTAAAGTGATTTAGACATTGGAGTCTAAATTCATACAGTTGGTCATCTTAGAAAAAGGAGGGGTATTATATAGCATTGAAATTATGGTCACATTCATTGAAGAGATCAAGGCCAAATAATTTGAGGATGAAACTTTGAGTGAACTTAAGAAGAAGACTGCAATTGGTAAGTCTAAGAGATGACTCTTGATGCGGAAGGTGTGCTTAATTTTAAAGGGAAGATTTTTCTTCCTCGAGTTGATGCCTTAATTCAAAGGTTGTTGATAGATTCCAATGGTTTGCGATATTCTATTCATTTAGGTGTGACCAAGATGTACCGAGACTTAAAACAAATTTATTAGGGGTCGGACATGAAGAATGATATAGTGGAGTTTCTGGCTAAGTGTAAAAATTGTCAACAAGTGAAGTATGAACATCAAAGTTCTGCACGTTTGGTTGAAAGAATGCCAATTTCGGGAAGGAAGTAGGAAAGGATAGCCATGGATTTTGTGGTTGATCGTTTTTAGACTTTGGGAAAGTTTGATTCTATTTTGGTAGTTGTTGATCGATTGACTAAGTCAACCCACTTTATTCTGGTAAGGATAGATTATAATGCCGAACAATTGGCTAAGGTGTATTTGAAAGAGATAGCGAGGTTGCATGGGGTGTCCCTTTCTATCATCTCAGCTTGTGGTACAAAGTTCACTTCCAAGTTTTGGAGGAAATTTCATGATGAATTAGGCATACAACTCACTTTTAGTACCGATTTCCATCTTCAGATGGACGGGCAACCGAAGAGGACTATACAAGCATTAGAGGGCATGTTAAGGGCACGTGTGATTGATTTTTTAGGAAATTGGGATAAGCTCTTATCTTTGTGTGAGTTCTCTTATAATAATAGTTGTCACTACAATATTGATATGACACCGTTTGAGGCATTATATGGAAGGGTATGTAGATCACCCATAGGATGGTTCGAGGCTTGAGATGTGAAACCATTGGGGGTTTAATTAGTGAAGGATTCTCATAAATTTAGGAGTATTCAAGTTAAGCTTTTAGCAGCCAAGAGTAGAATAAAGAGGTATGCAAACCATAAGGTGAGAGACATGACATTTCAGACTCGTCAAAAGGTTCTTCTTAAGTTATCACCAATGAAAAGGGTGATGAGGTTTGGCAAGAAGGGCAAGTTAAGTCTGCAATACATTAGTACCTTGGAGATTCTTGAATGTCTAGGGCCAGTGGCTTATAGATTGGTTTTACTTTCTAAGCTTTCTAGAGTTCATCCGGGTATATCATGTGTCCATGTTGAAGAGATATCATTGTGACAGGGATAATATCATTAAGTAGGACTCAATTGTGTTAGACAAAGACCTCCAATATGAGGACGAATCGATTGCAATTCTTGATCATGATGTAAAGAAGTTGAGGATCAAGGATATTAAGTCCGTGAAATTTCAATGGAAGCATCATCCAGTTGAGGAAGCTACTTGGGACACCAAGAAGTACATTGTAGACAAGTATCCCCAATTATTCGTTGATTCATGTATTAGTCCATTCCTTGATTAGCCTATTTTTCCTAAGTTTTTCACTCGTGGACAAGTGATGGGTAAATTGGTATCTATTGTAATGATCGGGTTTCATCATTATTAAAAAGCCAATAGGGGAAAATGATGGGTCAGAAAAATATTTCGTAGTAACTTGGAATTTCCCATCCTACTCCAAATTTGGATGAAATCGGAGTCATTAAAGTTTAGAAAATTCTGGTAAAAACTGGGTAATTTAATTATAAACTTGATCACATTTGTAGATACATAAGTCATTAAGGAACCCGTATGACTTTACGAAACTAAATTCAGGGGAGTAGAACTCTCAGAATTGACCTTAGCGTGAACGAGTAGTTTCTAAGTGTCATTTTTTAAAGGTGTGTTGTGAAATGTGGTTTTGAAATTCTGAAAATTGCTAACATTTTCTGTGCAATCCACTGAGGTGGGATTTCTACCGCCAGGGTAGGGCCACTGTATCGGATGGGGGGGCACCGTGGTGGAGAACACGCGACCTAAAGTCGTAAATAAACCCCAAAATTTTTTATTCATCAATTTTCAAATTTGATAGCTAAGAAACAAACCCGGGGTTTTTCCTGACTGTTTTCCACTATTCTTTAGGCTAAAGGTAAGATTTTCTCCCAGAATCCGTTTTCAATCAGTCGAATGTAATCTAATAGAATATTAAGATGGTGAAGAGTTTTGATCTGAAAATTATGGTGGGAAAAACCCTAATCTTGGTATGATCTAGGGTTGAGAATATTGTTAGTAATTCAGGTTATTACTTATTTTATATTGATTCACGTTTTATATTGATCGTTTTAGACCAAGAACAAGCGGAACGAATTCGGAAAGGGAAAAATCAAGTTTCTTAGGGGTTTCAAATTTATTTCAAGGTAGGTAATGGTTGTAATTGTTTGATTGTGTAACGTATGTTTGTTCTTTCTTAATTATGATACATGTATGCGATTGTTTCATTGTTGATCACATTAATCTTGACATGATTGTATGACTATGAGAAGGTATTTTGTGATTGTGGCTTTTTGAATGGTTCGGGTGTTGTGTTCTGAAACACTAACTTTAATTGGTTGCAATGTTATGGGAAAATTATGAGATTGGTTTCCACGTTTAGGGTTTCGGAGAAAGAACACAAGAGAAGAAAAAGGAAAAAGGAGCCATGATCGTCGAGTTCGTCAAGAATCATTTGTGGATTTCGTCGGGAGTGATCCCTACAAGGTATGTGCGTCTATCTTAATGTTGGGTTCGTTCACCCACGATCCAAGCATGTTTGATTCAGTGTGATTTTAACCTAAAAAGATTGGATTTTCAATGTCCTTGAATGTTGTTCTTGAATTGCTTCTGTTCTTAAACATGGGTTGAGATTTAGGATTTCCTTGAGGATTAATGAAATCTTTGAGTTAGGTCCTTGTATGAATGATTTGGGTATATTAAACTAAGGATAATTTGTGAAAAAGAATCGATTCAAAACAATTTAAAATTAGAAAACGACTATAAAAGTTTGTCAAATTTTACCTCAAGGAACAAGTAGCGCTATGCGATCCCATAGCTCCAGGAGGGCTGAAGTGGCATGCCAGAAGTGCGCTAGAATGGTGCCTCAGTCAAGTGAGGATGGCGCGGCTCTCCTTGGACGCGCCCAAACTGTTATTTTAACCCAATTTTTGTTATTTTGTCCTATTAAGATTTTCTAAAGTATTTTAACACTTACTATTGACTCTAACTACTCTAAATGACATCTAAACAAATAGAAATCATCAAGAAACATGAATTACAACCTTGAATCCATAACTGTAAATTCAAGAAAAGTTTAGAGTCAAGTCTAGAAAGTTCTTAGAGTTCTTTTAAGAAGTCTTTTACAAATGCTTTTAACTTTGTTTTAAGACTTTAGAATAAAGTTGAGTAAAGAGAAAATATAAGGATAAGAAGTTCATTTGAAGTTTTCATAAGTCTTTTACAAACATTTTAACTTTGTTCTAAGACTTAAAAGTTGAGTTCAGTAATGAATAAAATTGAAGTTTCATCGAAGAAGTATATGGGGACTATGTATTTCCAAAGAGGTTTAAAAGAAATGTTTTCACATTTAAACAAGAATGGAAATTGAGATTTCCAAAGAGACTTCGGGTTAGTTTTCAGAAAAAGAGTAATGGCTTTCTAAATGAAGCAAGAATGGAAGTTGAGATTTCCAATAGCCTTTGAGCCATTTTAGAGCACTAATCTCAAATCATAGAAGAAGTTATTTTTGAAAATTATATGTTAAGTATATTTTTGGGAAGTATTGAGCACCGATGTGGGGATGCGAGTTTCATATTAACTCAAGTGTCCATGAAAATCATGGAGCCATCATGGGTAGAAAAATGTCATACTGTTTAGATGAATCATTTTCACAATAGACTAGTGGATCCATTAGGCAATTCAGGTCCTATACTCTGGCAAGGTTAGGATGGTCGGGCAGCGTGGGATGAGTAACGCTATTTAATCACTACAACTATTAAGTGATCGTTTTTGGTTAGAGAAAACTCCCACTGCATTAATTGCATGGTTCCTTAAGAGGTTCTGCTTAGTATGAATAGGGGTATGAGACTTCAGTCATGCTTTGCACAAGTAGACTTTGAGAGGAAACATGATATGTCTTTTATTATTGTTACGAGTTGACATGAGTTTATTTTGTATCTTTGCATACACACGGAGTTGAAAACCATATTTTAAACATTTTTTGTTCCTTTTTCTTTATATTGCACTTGTTTTAAACTGCAATATAATGAGATGAGTTTAGTTAAGTATTCATGAGTTTAGAAGAGCCAAGGTAATGTTTCTTTAAGAATCTCTTCCAAGCCTTTTTTAATTTAGCATTCCAACTTGTATACTCGTACATTAAATGTACTGATGTCAGTTGGCCTGCATCATATTATGATGCAAACGCATGTAACTAGGATCGACATTCCAGCGCACCGTTGATCCAGTGAGAAGTGAAGAATCAGTTGGTGAGCCTCCTTGCTCTTTGGAGGATCCATTTTCATGTCTTTCTAGTTTAAATCATTAGGATGTTATGGGGTTTGTCCTAACATCCATCTAAGTTATTAGGGGCTTCATAGATATTTAGTTAGATGTTAGTTCATTCGTTATCATTTGTTAATGACTTATGTTCATACTTGAGTTTCCATTTTGGCTAAGTTAAATGGTAATTTTTAAAACATTTTGATCTCACTTCCAGACAGTTAAGTAAGTTAGAATACGAAATCTTTTCTTAAGGAATTAAGTCTTCCGTTGAGTAAGTAAGCTAGGAAAAGGGTTTACTTGGGGCCAGCAATGGTCTCCAAGTTTCGACCACATCCAAGGTGTAGGCTTGGGGCGTGACATCACACTAGGGCTTGGAGAAATGATAAAAGAAGAGAAAAGATGTGAGAAATCAAGAATCGCCAAGAACGCTCAAAATTTACGTGTGGAATTCTTCGGGGGTGATCCCTAAAATGGTATGTGAGATCACATAGTGTTGGGTTAGTTCACCCACACGCCAATCTTGTTTAATTCACTGAAGCAAAGCTATTTGAATGTTAAGAAATTGATTGTTGAAGAACATTCTTGAAATTTTCGTTGAATTCTTGATGGTTGTGTTGTTGAAGTTTTGAGTCATGTTTCTGCGTGTGTTTTCAAGTTTAATATATTGTATATTGAGGGTAATAATGATCCTAAGTGTTTGGGGAAAGAACCATGGAAGTTTATAGGGTTTAGAGGTAAAAAACGAAAGAGAAAAGTTGAGAACACCTGGGTACGGGGGTTGGGGCGCCGCACCTCTCATAGACCGCACAAGCTAGTCTCTGTCCGTAGGGCCTTGGGGTGCCGCCTCAGCCAGAGCGCCCCAGCCTTCTCTCTGTAAGATGAGGGCCGGCCCCCCACGCCTTGCAGAGCGCCAGGGACGCCGGTTCTCCTCATTTCCCCCATCTTCCCCCATCTTTTCCGTACTACTTCTTAAGTGATGTACCTATGTTTCCTAGTTGATTATAACACTCTAAGGTAGATCTAAGAATCATGAAATCATTCATAAACATGAGATCATTAACCTTGAATCCATAATCCAATTTAAGGAAAGGTAAGATCAACTTCAAACAAGTTAAGAGCCATGTCTAAAAGTTAAGAAGCAAGTCAAAACAAAGTTTTTAAAATTTTTGAAGAGTCTTTAGCAATGTTTTAATTTTGTTTTAAAGACTTAAGTTGCAAGCTAAGTAAAGACTAAGGAGTTGAACTTCTTTATTCAAGGAAATATATGGGGACTTTGTATTCCCAAGGAAGTTTAAAAGAAATCTTTTCACATTTAAACACGAACAGAAACTGAGGTTTCCAAAAAGACTTCGGGCTAGTTCTAAGAAAATATTTATAGCTTTATAAAATGAAGCAAGCAGGGAAACTGACATTTCAAAGATAGTCTTTCAGTTATGTTTTTTCGCATTAGTCTCAAATCACAGAAGAAGTATGTGTTAAAACTTAAGAGCCAGTATATATTGGGAGTAGTATTGAGCATCGAATCGGGGATTAGTATGAGTTCAGATAACTCACAAATCCATAAAACCATGTATCCACCATGGGTAGAAATGGGTTATACATTTTAGAAGAACCTCTTCATAGTAGACTAGTGGATTCATTAGGAAGTTCAGGTCTTATAACTTTGGACGGGTATAAAATGCGCTGGCAGCATGAGGTAGATCGATGTATCATCACTATAGCTCTTATATGATGGTTGTCGGTCAGAGAAACTCCTACAGGAGTTACTGTATTTCTATATACATATTTTATTTGTATTTTTACATACATATCAGAGTTAATTGTATCTATGCATACATGCAGAGTTTACATCATGTTTTTTAAATAACTTTTCTTTATATTGTACTTGTTTTTAAATTGCTTTATATTGAAATGAGTCACTTATATTGAGTTAAGTTATTCACGATTTGAGTAGAGCCAAGAGAAGTGTTCCTTCTTACTCTGTTCAAGCTTAAGTTGTTTTAGCATTCCAACTCGCATATTCGTACATTCAATGTACTGATGTCAGTTGGCCTGCATCGTCTTATAATGTAGACACATGTAAATAGGATCACCATCCGGCGTACCATTGATCCAGTAGAAGCTTAGAGTCAATTGGTGAGCCTCCCTACATCCCGAAGGACATATTTATTACTCATTTATTGTTTTTAGTCTTCAGTTGTTAGGATGATTGGGGTTCTGTCCCAACATCCCTCTTTTTTTAAAGGCTTCATAGATAGATAACATAGTTCTTTAGTCTTATTATTTTCAAGCTTGTAAACGTTTAAGACATGAGTTGTCACTTTGGCTAAGTATTACTTCTAAGTTATTTCATGAGTTATCTCTTGTGATTAACTATTCCGCTGAGTAAGTAAGTCAGACCAAGGGTCCGCTCGAGACCAACAATAGTCTTCGAGTGTCAGTCCTGCCCAGGGTGTAGGCTCGGGGCGTGACATCAAACTCACTTAGAGATTGTATTGTATTTGTTGTTCACTACTAAGAAACTTACTTAAAAAGAGGTCTGGATAAACCCATCTCTGAATTATGGATCAATTAGAAACAACATATTTTTGTCCTCCTAAGGTAGGGGATAAGATCTTTGTACATCCTACCTCCTACATTGAAATCTACGATTATATTGAATATGTTGTTCACTATTTAAATAAAAAGGCCTCAAATCAATCTAAGCAAACCGACTTTACAAGAGGTGAAGTAAACTCACCTCGCGAAATTGATTTTTTAAAAGATCAAAATCAAAACCCAACAAAAAGAGAGAAAAATCTATGTTAACTATTCAGGCATTAAACCATAGTGATTATTGCCCCCCCTCCCTCTCTAACTTCAATTTAAACTTGACACCTAATTGAAGAAAAATTTTATAACACAAACATTGACTTGGCACATCTAAAATTGTACTCCCACCAAAACATTGTTTTCATTTTAGAGTGAAAACAATAACTTCCAATGAGGATGGGGTGGGGTGAGTTCCTTCTTCCTGTGGCTGGAACATCAAAGAATAATGGGGCTAAGTGCTGTAAAAAAAGGGTAATTTCTTAGTTTGTTACATTTTTAGGATTTCCATTAATTTTGCTTCTTTGTTGTTTCAAATTTTTTATAGTAACAAAACCAAGATTTTTAGACTTTCATTGAATCATGTTTTAATTTTGATGGAATTGTTGTCAAAATCTTGTATAAAAAAATTTCAAAAAGAAAAAAAAAACTATATTATTATGGTGAAACTTCAAATTTGGGTACCAATTGTTAAGTCTTTCTTGACTTAATCCATCTCAACAAAATTAACATTTTGTTTGGCTAATGGCCACCTGAATTGCCCCATCTA
The DNA here is from genome assembly GCA_016801875.1 of Solanum sitiens. Taxonomy (NCBI): domain Eukaryota; kingdom Viridiplantae; phylum Streptophyta; class Magnoliopsida; order Solanales; family Solanaceae; genus Solanum; species Solanum sitiens. Next base: position 1,002,305 of record JABWTJ010000016.1, on the reverse strand, counting down.
TTCTTTTGAGAAGGATGTTTGTTTCAAACCTCGGTATAAACCTGAGGATTACTCCATGCTAATGTGCCTTGGATGATCCATATCTTAGGGTCAGGATCAGGCGCCGATGAGCACGTTGAACTATCCATGTAGTTGAGAGCCATTTATTTAATGACTCGGCAATATTGACATACCTAAATTCGCCCAACACACTTAATTGATACTTATTGATTAAATCATCTTGACCCAATCCATCTTAAAGGAAGTAATCGTTGGGTGAGTTAACAATTAAACCATTTATTAACTCAATCATCTTGACCCATTCATATTAAGCTCAACCCACTCATTTGACACTCATAGGCTTTGAATGAACCTTTGCAACTGTAGTTGATTTAGATGAGTGAGATACAAAAGTTAACTAAATTGTATTTTGTGTGTGTTAACATATTGACTCTTGTGACGGATTTGCACAAATAAAATATTTTTGTATGTTGTTATTTCAATTTAGATCTAGTTAGGAAAAATAGTGCAAAAATAATTGTTTTGTCATAAAAAGGAAATCAATTCTTGTGGGGTGGCTAGACTTTTAATTTGATAATGGCCAAGACTTCAGATCACCAAGTGATAGTGATGTTAATAAAAATTTATCATAATTGTGACTAATTGCTTTACAAAATGTTATGGTGATCGTCTGAATTTTTACCACAAACCTGGATGAATCACTCATTTTAGCATTAACGACAATATCATATTGATTGATTTATTTCTTGATATCTTTGGGATAGTTCTAAAGGTAGTGGAACATGTATACTCCCTACTAGTATTTTTGAGCTCTTTCCATTTAAACTTTGTAGTTTCAGGAAAATTAAATTATTTTCTTGCTATTAAACTAAAACTATGCTCTTGATGACTCTATGATTAATATGTGTGTAGAACTTTCCCATCCCATTTCAATGAAATGTTTTTTTCTTTACTAATCCGGAACAACTTAGTTCAAGGGATTTAAATCTCTCTTTCCGAAAGAGTTGAACATGGTGAAGTTTTGCATTTTACCTACGAAACTTTGTGATGAATTAACCAATTATGGTCTAACTAATGACGAACCTATAGAGTGATAGCTATGGAAAAGAAGAGTCGTGAAGCACACTATATTAGCAATTTGTAATGCTATTTTATCCATTAATATTTTCTTAAATTTATTCTTCTGATTAGTTAATATTTCTCTTTCTCGACCTTTTTAGTAAAAGTGTAACTTAAAAGAACTCTTAATTACCATTCATATATATCCCACTATGCTCATCTAGGAATTCTTCCTGTTGCTCCCATTCTTTGTCCTCAATTAATCTAAAGTTCTTATTTATCGAGTTATCCCGATATGTTGTCCGTATGTGAAGCATCTTACCTATATTTCTTTGCAATTTTTACTATTCTATTGTTAAAACTATATTGTGAAATCACGTTGATCATACACATTAATAATCTTTCATCCTTACATCATCAGTATAAGAGATTCACTCCTTTTCACTTGGATTGCAATTTTTTTACTTTAATAGTCTTGCCTATAGAGTAAGTACACAAATATTGAACATGGAAGTGTAGTTAAGGTAAGAGTTCTCCATATTCCCTTTAGTTAATCATGAAAGAGAATGTGGACCATTTTTCTGGAGAAGATAATATTGTGCTCTCCTGATTTGATACGCATAATTCATTTTTGTAGCTACAGTAAAAAGAAGGTCGAAGTTATATTCGATAAGTAGGAGACCTCACATCGATATATCATCATCATGTACTTTTACTTGTTCTCTCATTCTTCATGCAAGGCGATTCAAATCAAAGGGAGGATTTTCTACTTTTAAGTCTGTGACATAAGTACTTGAACATGTTTCAATGTTTACGGATTCCTTTACTTTAGAAATCTAAAGGTTAGGTGATGTCACTTCTTTAGATTTTCTTGATTACTGAGTATGAGAGTTTGATATATAAAGAGTAAATCATCCTTGGTCATTGTGTATGAGAGTTCATTGAGAGAATCAACAAATTCGATTTCATATTTTTCTCAAATTGAGAATTGGACATACTCTACTAGAACAGAATCATCATATCAAATCATAACATAATTATAACGCTATACTTAAAGTGGAATCAACAAAAATCAAAAAATGAATTACTCAAATACCCTTGATAGAATTCTTTTTTATTTTCATAAACGAAATTAAGAGGTAATTAAAAAAAGAAAAAAAAGTTACAATGAGAACATCATACCAAAAAATGCATTTTCCCTATAAATATATACTTGTCAAGTAGCCTGCGGTTCACGCGGGTGTATGTCGCAATATCAATATAAAAGTGTTATTGTTATAATTCAATATATAAGATATTTTATATATATTTTTAAGGATAGACTATGTTAACTATTTTCTCTGTTTTAGTTTGTGTAACTTTTTTTGCTTGTTATCATTTATGAAATTGAAACCATTCTTTCTTTTACCATGATATTGTAGATTTTAAGATAATTTTCAAGTAGATAGTCAACCTTCAAAATAATAATAATTAAGATTCCATTTAAGAATTCATGGTCAAAGTAATTCTTTTAACTTTTAAAAATCAAATTGTAATACATTAATTAAGAATGAAGAATTACGATTGAAGAGAAATGTACGAAAATATTTGCATATACATAAATGAGAATCAATTGGAAGTGCACGAACGTTAATAGTATTGATATATAAATAATATCTTCTAGCATTACAAAATTAAATAAAAATTTAAGAAATTGAGTTCATCCTAATCATATAAACTAAAACATAGAAAAACGATATACATTAAAACATAGAGGATAGATATAATAATATAAAGAAAAAAATAAATATAAGTACATGGGCTACAACTAAATGGTTGTAATAACATTTGTCCTTAACTTAGTTCAAATAAATCCGATTTCTGTTTTTCTTAATAGATCTAATTGGATATGGGGCTAAATTTTCATTTGGAGTAACTTCATAAATTAAAATTCAAACCGAACAATTATATATTTCAGTATGATGATTCAACAAATTAAATAATATGAAGCTAACACAAAAATTCATGAACAATTATATTCGAGAAGTCAAAAAAAGAACTTATGAGCATTAACAATTTTCTTATATATTTGGAGAGAAGTTTTCATGTTGAAGTCCAAACTTGAACTGAGATAATTAAACTATTTCATAAACTTACACACATAAAATGTAGCTAGGAACATATATGTATCCGCCATCATTTCGCACACGAATTACAAATTGTGACTAATATTTGAGTTTAATAGGTTTCAATTAGAAAAATGAAAATAATATTAACCACAACTATATATTTAGCTAAATAGTCTCACAAAGTCATGAGGTCCAGAGAGAGTTGAGTATACAAAGACTTTATCCTACCTCAGAGATAGCAAGATTGTTTTCCATAGACCTCAACTGGCTAAAAGTTTCTTCATGGCTCGACTAAGATTGGAGAGTCAGATTCGGCAAATTCTATAACAAATGCCACCTATGTAGTATAACTCAACTTTCGATCGAAGCAATTGCATGTAGTGTATAATTTTGTCAAGTATCACGGCTATTTCAGTCACCTATTAAAAAGACAGTAATGATCTTCTCACATTAGAATTTTGCATATTTACTTGAAAAATATATAGCAAGGAACGAAGCATTCTCTTCAATAATTTGTTAAAACCAAGTAGGAGATTCTATGTCATTCTTTCACTAACTTTTCTTCTAGCATATTCAATTAAATGGAACCAGACCAAAAAATATTATAATCTAGTTAACTATAAGCAATATGTGCTTTGTAGTTATAGACATTTTAATATCATTAGATTATAACTACTCCACTACTGGATCAAATTCCTTATTAACCAGAAGTGTTGGAGGTCTCAAGTTCAAATTCCTTACCGGTGAAAGCAAGAGATTTTCATTCTAGATTGAGCTTGTCGCATTACATTTACCTAATGTGGGACACCTTTCCTATGCGAGCTATTGCACAGGAGCGGATGTTTTACCCTGTACACACCCAAAGGATAGTGCATGCACGTTTCCTTTACCATAAAAAAAAGGATCAGCAAATACGGAGAGTTTGACATGTCATGTTTCCCTTATCATAAAAAAGAAGTATTAGCAAATGTGGAGATTTTGACATATATCTGTTGCCTTTGTTGTTATATTGTCCACTTGGCAAGTATTTGTATTTGATCAATTTTCATTTCAAGATGCAAGTACGCAAATCCAAATATTAATATGGAAGAATATTTTTGTGTCCACCTAAATAATAAATTGTCCCTTTCTTAAAGTTCAATCCCTAAATGGGACAATATATAATGTGTTTTCAATAGCATTTCTCTTTCATACTTACCTTCCTACGAAGTTTTTGAACTAAATCTTTAAAACCTTACTGTGCAATCGCTAGTAGATTTTTATCTATATATGATCATTTTTATCAAAGATGAGTTCCAATCGAAACTAAACACATAAATTAAAAGTTGAGTTCCAATCAAAAGTCACAATCAGAGCATGTTAAAAAATGACATTGAAATCTTTGGGGAGGAAAAAGAATGAAAAACATAAATCAAAATTGAGTTTCAATCAGAAGTTATGTGGCAAAGACTTAGTTTTCTATTCCTATATTCACCTATGCATATGATGGTGTACTTGGAAAGGAAAATAACGTAGATGTTTAACGGGTAATAACAAATACTACAAATTATCTGATTGGTAATTTTAGCCTCCATTTTGTATCTTCTTTTTAGTTCCCTCTGTTTCAACTGTAAATCAATATAGCATTTGTTCTTGGCGTTTTCAACTTCTCAACTATATAGTTAATATTGAATTCCTATTAGAAATTTAAAAGGAGGTGTAAACATGTTCGACATATAAGCGATTTCATCGTCTTCAACACTTCTTGAACACCAATTTTGTAGTCTAAATCTTTGGAATGTGAGATATTTGGAGAAGGATTCTCCCATAAACCATATGGTTCAAGGGTTGTGAAATTTGTCTGGAATTCTCAGAAAGAAGAAGAATATTTTTGACAGTTATGCAAAAAGAAGCAGAGGATCACAAATAAGATGTTCAAAATCGAAGCAATGTTTTGAAATCCAGAATTTAATAAACCATGCTTTTTCATTCTTGTAAAAAAAGGGTTAAAATTTTAGAAAAGAGATAAGCGGATTTATTAGTTGTGGTGCTTCCACGTAGGAGATTCTAGGATACCCTTTATATATATATATATATATATATATATATATATATATATATATATATATATATATATATAAAAGTTGTTGGCACATAATTGTGATATATTTACTCTAATAATCCTTAATTGTTTATTTCCCTCATTACCATAATACCAAACTAGAAAAGTAACAAAACAAAAAGCAAGAGAATATATACCTCAAGCATAAGTAAATCAAAGGGAGTTCCCAGAATGACTGTTGTAGGCCCTTGTTCTACACTACATCCATGTAAACCTTCTCAAATATAACTTAATAAATTCAAACCAAGTACTTGCAACATGATAGTAACACATCTATTTTTAAATATGAAATTTCAATCTCTCACTCATCACTGGAAAATGATATTTTGAATAATGACAAACTGAATTCATATCGCAGGAAATCAAGAGAAGGTTAACGAAAAAAGATCGCACCAATCCAGGAATAGATTGAACTCACAATCTGCAGCAACAATGGAAATGGATCACCACACAATCAATCTAAAAGATCGATTCAATTATCCATCATTCCAAAAAGGAAATCAATCAGGAAAGAGAGATCAACACACGAATGGCAAGGGACCTCAAATCAATCTGCACAAACACTTGGGAACGAGCAAATTTGTCCATCAAGGAAATAATATATTTGGTAAATTGCGGATACCAACCAAGATGCAAGGAAAGAGACAACCCCTTAGTTTATTAAGGAAAGAGTATATTCTGAATATTACTGCTATAGCAGACAAGATCTAAGGAGATCATCAGACAAAGAAAGAAGGAAAGAATATATTCTGAAATTTACCAATATCAACCAAGATTCAAGGAGATCATCTAACAAAGGAAGAAACTGATTTAATCATGCACATATCTGATATGGACATGATTCAGCAAATCAATCAAGGATTCAATCTAGGGATCCTTGATTTGAACACCCTTGAGTTTCAATAATAGAGCAGCAGTCGTCCACTCTATATAAACCTCTCTTAGCCATAGTTGTGAACCACGCATTTCACTTGAACTTATATTGTAATCTTCTTTTATCATTCATAAACTATGTACACCTTTGAGTGAACAATTGTAAAGAAAAGAGATAAAGATTTGATTGTAGGTTATAAAGGTAGAGGTTGTGTCAAAGAAGAAAGTCTGATTTGCATATTAGACGGGTTCTAATCCTAACATTCTGTAACACCCAAGTTCCCAACAAGCTTTTATGGAAACCCTTGTAACCCAAGAGGACTAGATTAACAACCACGTCGGTGATCCTAACGAGTATAAAACACTTTGTGCTTTTTACTTACTGCAAGTTATTATTACTATATATCTGTTTTACTAACGTGCAGGTGAGTCGACTGGCCAGAGTAGGAAGTTGACTACAGGAAATTTTATCATTTCTATTATCTGTTCTACTAAAGAGCAGGTGAGTCGACTGACCAGAATAGAAAATCGACTGAAGGAAATTTTAATTCAACCCCCCCTCTTGACTTTCGATTGGTATTAGAGAAGGTCTCACTAGTAAAGAATTTAAACACACGTGAGCAAAGAACCAATGACACACAATCAAATTCTTGACGCTTTACTTCAAGACGGACACTCTTCACACCGACCACCATACTTCAATGGACAACATTACTCTCACTCGAAAGACATATTTAGAATCTTTGCCTCTTCAAATAATCATCAAGCATGGATAGTAATCAAGAAAGGCCCGAAGCCTATACCAGGATTGACCGAAAAATATGGTACTGAAAAGCCATTTGATCTTGAATCAATTGATATCACTAGGGAACACAAGAGGTAATTCATACTAATGCTAGAGCTATAAGTTTGTTATATTATACAGTGAGTGGAGCAGAATATGATAAAATATCAACATGTGAAACTACGAAAGAAATGTGGGACAAACTATAAGTGAATTATGAAGGAACTACTAAAGTAAAGGAAGCCCGGATCAGTTCACTTGTAAATTAATATGAGTTGTTCAAAATGATCGAAGATGAAAATGTTGAATCCACGTTCTCGAGATTCAGTAAAATTGTCTGTGAACTCAAATCACTTGGAATGGTGTATTCAAGTGCACTACAAGTTAGAAAACTTGTTAGAAGTCTCCTCAAGGCTTGGCAAACTAAAGTTGTAATTCTTGAAGATGGAGATCTGCAAAAAATTACATATGATGAACTTCGAGGCAACTTAATGGCCTATGAACAGAATCATATTAACAGATACAACATGGATGATAAAAAGAAGACTGTGGCATTTACGACTGAGATATCTTACATTGGAGAGGAAGTCGATGAATATCAAAGCGAAGGAATGACTCTCATAAATAGAGGAGTCAAGCAAATGCTTAGACAAAGACGACAAAGACCTCAACAGGAATTCAATAACAATGAATTCAAAAGAAATGATGATCGTTGCTACTATTGTGGAAAACAAGGACATATCAAACGCAACTACCCAGAATGAAGAAGGAGAAATAATTGAAGAAATGACGAAGCTTGGAGTCAAGGAGAGATATCTGAAGATCATGATGAAACCGCCAACATATGTTTCATGGCACTAGGTGAAACAAGTGAGGTAAGATCTTTTAACTGTTGTAATTGTAATGACATATAAGACTCTTTGGATATGGGTACTGATGAATTACAAAAAGTAATTGATGCATACAATAAGATTGCTCAAGAAAAGAAAGACTGACAAATTCTTCTCGAAGCAAGTCAAATTGAAGTCGAATTGCTAGCACAAGAATTGGAATAGCAAAAGTACAGTTGCACAATATCAGAAAATCCTGTAGTCATAACTCTGTTAGATCTAACAGAACTACTTTCAACAAGAGAAGATATTCTAATCAAAGTTCCAACAGATCCAACAGATCTATATTTAATTCCTCTTATCATTCTGCTGAAACTGCAATTAATTTCGATTTTTATACTTGTGGTGGCATTGGTCACAAATTTTTTAACTGTAGGAAACTTTCCTCTGAAAAATGGATTTGGAGACCAAAAGTTGTTAATCCTAACCCTCAAGGACCCAAGATTACTTGGGTACAAAAAAGAAATTAATCTATTTGTTTTGCAGGAGCATACCAGAATAACCTATAAGAAAGAAATGTGGGTGGATGCTCCATACACATGAGTGGAAAGAGAGAAAATTTCAAACTATTAAAAACATTGTTTGAGGATTTGTAAGATTTAGAGATAATGCAAAAGGAGAAGTAATTGGAGTTGGAACTATCACCCTCAGCTCATCATGTGATCTAGTAGAATATCAAGCTATCCTTGGATATGACATCGAAAGCTTGGCATTGCAAACAAGAAGATCACATCAGCAGAATAGAGTGGTAGAAAGGTGTCTTATCAGGCATATACTAAAGAAGACTCAGTATGAACACTGGAGAGGAAACAAACCTAACATCAACTATTTCCATCCTTTTAGATGCAAATGCTTCGTCCATAAAAATGGTAAGAACTATCTTGGAAAATTAGATCCAAGAAGTGACAAATGTATTTTTCTAGGTACTGCACCTTTTAGCAGGGCCTTTTGAGTCATTAATAAAAGAACTTTAAATGTTGAAGAATTTTTCCTTGTTGTTTTTTATGACACTAATCCAATAATATAGGAAAGTGAAGCAGGCGAGGATGAAATTAATTCATTCACACTGGTAAAAGATATTTCAAAAGTGTCGACCGAAGATTTGGCTACTACAGAAGCAGAGTCAACTATTCCAACTAACAAAACAAATATTCCCAGGGAATGGAGACACAATGTCAGCTATTCTTAAAACTTCATTCTAGGAAAACCAGATGACAAAGTCGAGAAAAGTTCCTCTCTCAAGAAACAAGCTTTATTGCTTCTCATATCCCAAAAGGAACCAAAATGAATTAATAAAGCAATGGAAGATGAGTCATGGATCCATGCAATGAAAGAAGAACTTGATCAATTCAAAAAGGTTCAAGTGTGGACTGTTATTGAAAGACCTATGAATTGCTCAGTGATAGGAACCAAGTGTGTATTTCAAAAAAATTTGGACGAATATGGAAAGGTTATTCGGAACAAAGCCAGCAACGTGAATTTGAAATGAGTCTTATAGGCGAGCTCTCATTCTTTCTCGGTCTCAAAATTAAGCAGTCAGATAAAGTAATTTTTATAAATCAAGGTAAGTATGCAAAAGAGTTGATCAAAAAGTTTGGAATGGAAAAGGGAAAAGTCTTTGGAACTCCCATCAGTCCCTCCACTTGTCTAGAATCCGATACAACAGGAAAAACAGTTGATGAAAAACTTTATCGAGGAATGATCGGATCTCTATTATTTCTCGCTGCTAGTAGACCAGACATCATGTTCAGCGTTTGCAAATGAGCAAGATTTGAATCTGCTCCAAAGGAATCACATCTCACTGCTGTGAAACGAATTATTCGATATCACATTTGAACCTCTGATATGGGGTTATGGTATCCTTTTTTTTTTTTTAAGTTTTGACTTTATTGGATATTCAGATGTTGACTTTGTAGGTGATAAAAATGACATAAAAAGCATCAGTGGAACATGCAAGTTTTTGGGAAAATCTCTTATTCCCTGGAAACAGACCTATGTTGCCCTCTCAGCTACTGAATGTGAATATTTGGCAGTTGAAAGTTGTGACTTAATTACTTTGGATGATGCATCAACTTCTGAACTATGATTTATCCTTTAAGGTAATACCTATTTTTGCAATAATACTAGTGCTATTAGTCTATCTAAATATATTGTGCATCATTCTAGAGGAATGTGATCACCACACTGATGAACTATTCTATCGGTGATCGTTATGATTATGTGTTCTTTTGTCCCATCCTCTTTTTTTTTTCCTTTTTGATAATGCCAAAGGAGTAGAATAATTAAACCTTTCCATAGAGTAAGGGGGAGCATGCTGGAAATCTACACATCAGCATACAACAAGGGGAAACATGAATCAAACAAGGAAGTCAAATTAAGCTCGTATTAATAATCTTAATTGTTGTCAATATCAAAAAGGGGAAGATTTTTAACTTATGATATTTTGAATAATGACAAACTGAACTCATATCGCAGGAAATCAAGAGAAGGTACACGAAAAAAGGATCGCACCAATCAAGGAATAGTGCATACAATCTGCAGCAACCATGGAAATGGATCACCACATAATCAATCAAAAAGATTGATTCAATTATCCAACATTCCAAAAAGGAAATCAATCAGGAAAGAGAGATCAACACACGAATAGCAAGGGATATCACATCAATCTACAAAAACACTTGGTAACGAGCAAATCTGTCCATCAAGGAAACAATATATTTGGCAGAATGCGGATATCAACCAAGATGCAAGGAAAGAGACAACCCCTTAATTAGTTAAGGAAAGAGTATATTCTGAAGATTACTTCTATAGCAGACAGGATCTAAGGAGATCATCAGACAAAGGAAGAAAGAAAGAATATATTCTGAAATTTACCAATATCAACCAAGATTCAAGGATTTCATCTAACAAAGGAAAATATCGATTTAATCATGCATATATCTGATATGAACATTATTCAACAAATCAATCAAGGATTCCATCTAAGGATTCTTGATTTGAACATTCTAGGGTTTCCATAATAGAGCAACAACCGTCCACTCTATATAAACCTCTCTTAGCCATAGTTATGAAGCATGCACTTCACTTGAACTTATATTGTAAACTTCTTTTATCTTTTATAAAACTCTGTACACCTTTGAGTGAATAATTGTAAAGAGAAAGATCTGAGTGTAGGTTATACAGGTAGAAGTTGTATCAAATAAGAATGTCTGATTTGCATGTCAGACGGGCTCTTAAACGTAACATTCTGTAACACCCAAGTTCTTAACAAGCTTTTAAGGAAATCTTGTAACTCAAGGGGACTGGACTATCAACCACATCGGTGATCCGAACGAGTATAAAAACACTCTGTGTTATTTATTTACTGCAAGTTATTATTACTATTTATGTGTTTTACTAACGTGTAGGTGAGTCGGGTGACTAGAGTAGGAGGTCGACTGAAGGAAATTTTATTATTATTGTTTATCTGTTTTACTAACGTGCAGGTGAGTCGGCTGGCCAGAGTAGGAAGTCGACTGAAGGGAATTTTAATTCACCCCCCCCTCCCCTCTTGACTTTCAGGTAGGAACATGGAGTTGAAACAATTGAAGGTGGCTGGAGAAGATGAAATATAGGGTGGTGGCTGTTGGGAACAGGCACACCATCATCAAAGAGTCGTGTAATTGCTGAAGGATTGAAGGGAAGTGACGTTTGAGTATGGCGTTTATGGGGCAAAGGGTAAGGGTAGTTTTGTTAATATTTAAAATAAAACAAAATTCCTGGCTTGTGAATTGTCCACGTAACCGGGCTGAAGGTTTTCTTTTATATATTTATATGATGATATGATATGATAAAATATATAAGCATTTGCTATCCAAGAAATAAATAAATAAATAGAATGGGTTCATCAATTTTAGCTTGTAATTTTCAACAATTTTTTGTTACGAATTTACAACATCAATATAATCTATATCGTATATAATTAACAAAGCTGTATACTAAATATAGAAAATTCATGGTATCCTATACAAAGCTGTATAATAATTCTAGACCACTGCCAATATAAGCTTTCAAAAGGAATGTATATGCTTCACTTTTTCAATAATCTGCTTCACCTTCTTCTATGGATCTTCGTGCAAATAGGATGGATCGTCTAGCCCTGAAGCCAAGCTCCGATCCCCAAGAAAATAACGAAATGATTCTGCAACTGAATTTGACAGAGAACTGAGATTATATCCCCCTTCTAAGAAAAACAGGCAACGCCCCCCAAATAAATCTTTTGCAAGTTGCTTAATGCTGGAGCAAAGCATGTAATATGTTCCTGTTGTGAACTGTAAGCTGGCAAGTGGATCCAACAGATGGGCATCATACCTGAAAATTTTAGACGACACGTTAGTTCAATTACGTTAGATAAGAAATCAGAAAGTCCTATCTTTATGTTTTACATCCTTTTCTGCTAACAACATTTCAAGACGAGAAACGGAATATATGAGGCATGACAGCTGTAAGAATAGACCAAATATTCCGACCTCATTACATTCCTAGTTTAGCAGAAAACACAAGCATAATACATGATCCATTATTGTCGTCAAAAGAAAAAGGAACCACATAGTAGCAGAAAAGTAAGAAAGTAAAAGGAACTGTGTTTAAGTCATGTTTCGTTTTATATCCGAATGTTCAAACTATTTTGACAGACAAGAAAATTACCTAGCTGTAACAAGGATTAATAATCTGGCTTGAACTTTGAGCACATGGTACAGTAACTACATGAAAAACTGTTTGCATTGCTGTATCACCAGGTAAAGGGAGATTTAGTGTTGATCCTTCTCCACTTCCATAACCAATTTGATCTATCTTACCAGTCCCTGGATAACTTCAAGCCTACATCGATCCAAGGATAAGTTTGCATTGAAGATAAGAAACTAAATGATTACTAAATAATACTACTATTTTGGGACGTGACAACAATCATAATTGATATGTTTTATTTCCGCTCATTTGTACAAATAAACTGAAGGAAATCGCCTGAGGAACAATCACCAAGTCCCAAGCACCCTTGAACTGAACATAGTTCAAGAATAATCATTTTTGTGGATCACTAGATTTGGCTCAATTATTAGATAAAACCAAATGTTCTTTTGTTCATACAAACTACATTAGATATAGCAGTTGATTCAGAAGTAAAAATGTCAAGATTTCGTAAGCAATTTTTTCAATGTAATGTGTATCTTACTTGGTGAGTTGAAAAGAAAAATATATCTGGGTCCTCGTAGAAGGCGTCATTGGTTCCATTTCCATGATGAACATCAAAGTCTATGCTAAAAACACGTTTCGATCAATGCATTCGTTGAGCATAACGAGCAGCAATAGTACCACATCTTTTGTTGAAATATTTAAATAATATCTTTCAAATTATAAAAAAGTGTAGTATAACTAAAATTAACACATAGTGAAAATAAGAAAGAAGGTGTGTTTTCAAGATTTGCTTATACCTTTGCTTTATCAGAAAGCTAAGAAGATATTTGACCACTCCATTGATCTCTCGGCATGCGATGTTTTGGTCTATTATTCAGATAAGACCCTTCAGTCTTATATTTTTACATATACTCACCCTTAAATTCACACTTGTAGCCTTTCTATTTCTTTCTAGTGACTTTAAGACAAACACTTCTCCACGTTTTCTATTAGTACATAGGGTGAAATACAGGAGATGGTCGTCAAGAAGTTCGGTATCTTCCATTGAAGTCCTTAAGGTAATCAATACCTTCAGTTGTCAATGAAAAAGCAAGATCTTTAGGCGCCCTGTATTTAGCAGATAATGTTTCTCAAGAATGTTATCAAATTTCAAGTATTTGTGATTTATTAAGTTTCCATGGTGTTGACAATATTGAGGTACCCTCATAAAAGAGAAATCTAATATATTTAAGATAACTTGACTTATTGGCATTACAAAATTTTAGACAGAAAGAAGAAAGGATCATAATCAAAGAAAGCTAGATAGATGTAAAGATCGATACTTCTAGATATCATGGGTGATGCAAAAACCGAGTTTCTGATGTACTATTTAATTATTGGATGTTTGAAATTTTTAACCTTTGCCTTTGCATTTTCCTTTCTGATGCACTATTTATTGAGTTCTTACATTTCTTTCATGTTCATCCCAGTGCTGTATTTCTGAAATTGTGTTTCGGAGTTTTTTGTTCTTTGACTTCAACTAAAAAGCACATGACGAGTTAATTGGATTTCCCTTCAAGACATCATGAGTGATGCAAAAATCGAGTTACTGATGCACTTTTTATTTATGGGATGTTTGGAATTTTTTTCTTTGCCTTTACATCATTTGCTGTTTGTTTCTGCTTTGATAGAGTCTAATTCTTTTCAGCCTTATAGTAATAATAACTAATGGGACATGGATTTTTATGGCTATTTTAATATGTTGTGTTGTTGAATCACGAAGAGATTGTAACCTAGTCTGGTGTTACATTTTCGGTATTAACTTTCATTAGTTGCTTTGACCTGCTATATTTGTAAGTAATTGTCCATCTGTTTGTCTGCTAGAGCTGAAACTTTTGAAATGCTTAAGCAGAAAAAACAATCATTTTTGCTTCTTTTTGGGATCTTTCCAGTGGATCCATGAAATTAAGAAATGTATCTCTTAATTCCTTACTAGTTGCTGCTTAGAACTTTATATAATTTAATTTTTCCATTTGGAAACAGAGACACAAGTTTATGACATTTTTTACTTAATGCCCATTGAGTACAAAGGTATGAAGGTAAAGCACTGATTGGAGAGGTATGGAGGTTCAAAAAATCAAAGACTGGAAGAAGGTGATTGATGAAGAGTGAAAGAAATGTGTTAATTTCCACTTCCCTATTCTTTGTGCAAAAGTTGAACTCTCTCACGTCAAATATTATCATGGTACTATTGAAAAATATACTAGAAACTTGTAGGCTTTAATGATCAAACTGTCTAGCAAATACTGCCATAAAGATAAATAGAACAGAGAATGCCACAATAGAAAAAAGACAAGTCCTTAATTCCCTGGAAAAAAAAATTGGGATTTAACTATGAGAGTATCAGACAATAAATTTTAGTTATAAGTGAAATTCGTACCATTAGAAACATAAGGCATCAGCTTCTGCAATAAAAAAAGAAAAGATTTTGCATCTACTCAACTACAACCATAATTGGGGACTACATACAAGATCAATTGTTCATTACACTCATCTAACGCAGAAAGTACTTATATAGGTTTATACCATAATACCATTTTGACAGCTTGTTTGTGGATTCTACTGTGATTGTTTTAATTTGTGGTATCAGTCTCCTCGGAGGTTCAATCTGCTAGAATCAAAACAACGAAAATCACAAAAGAGACACTCTGAATATATCTTATGCCAACAATTAAGGATTATCGACCAACTTAAACCTCAGCTTCATCTGGATTCAGTTCTCCTCAAGATTGAAAGAGAATTATTTTGGGTAAGATGTCACAACACCTGATGGGAGATAAACAAAGTTTGGTCAGACAATGGAATGCATGAAAGACAAGTCCCAAGCAGAAAAGAACATGGCATTCGACATGGTTCATTCAGCTAAAGAAACAACGCACAATAAGATAAGTGAAGCAGCCCACATAAGAAGGATGAGATGAGTAGAACAGGTCAAGCTACGAAGGATAAGGTGGCTTGAGCAGCTCAGACAACTCAATGAAGATAACTAGAGCCAATCACGCTACTAAGGCGAAGGCCAATGGAGCAGCGTAGGCTACAAAAGAGAAGGCTTCAGACATAAGAAACGACTCAAGCTGGTTAAAACAAAGTTAGACGAATCTTCTAACAGCCATGGCCTATGGTGTTTCTGATGTTGTATAGCACATTTTTGCCATGGCAAACAGTTATGAAGATCCTAATGTCACAAAATACAAAACTCTATATCAATAGTTTCCCTAGTCGAGTTTTTCTTTACTTCGATCTCTTTTTAATTTGTTTTGTGATGTATTGAGATTCAGATACTTGTGTATCTTGTGTCTCGAAGCTACATGTTTGTTCCTTTGAAGATTCCCCCTTCCTTCAAGGGGATATAATCTATAAATAGATGATGCTTGAGGTCTACTAACTTTGTGCTTGTTAATCATGACCAGATAAGAGATATTCTAATGAACATCTAAAAGACAAAATTACAACAAGAGCATTAAATAAAAGTTTGAAGGACAAATGCTAAACCTACCAGAAAATAGACCAAAAGGTTTAAAAAATGCTTCCAGTTACGGGTAATCTCAACAATAGAGAGCTCATAGGGTGTAAACAAAAATTGTTGTACAAACATGAATCTAAACAACAGTGAATCTATCTAATCACTAAACTTGAAATTTTCAAAAAAGAGATCTTAAGTCGAGTCAAAACAAAACAATTATTTCTTTGTACTACTTCTTGTATTCACAATAGAACTTTCGAATGATCATATATTACAGATGAACTAAAAACCACCCGCCTTAATATATTAACAACCACACGCCTTAAAGTATATTAACAGATGAATTAATTCAATCAACTGCAATAAAAATAGTAGCAGCCAGAGATCACAAACACCAAAACATTACTTTTAGGAATCTCAAATCACTTAGAAATCATAGTTAATGCCTAAATATTGATTAGTTCGTCAAGTGTATTTTCTGTTTTCTTCTTAGTTATGCGTGAATACTGATTAATAAACATAATAGAAAATAAATAATAGGGATAAATTTACAACGAAGATGTATAGAGCAACAAGGATAATAGAATACAATAGAAACAGAGGAGTGGACATGAGTGACCTACAAACCTAAAAACTTTGTTTTTCCTGGATGTATTTCCTGTGAGTAATCTATAGCTGCTGGACGTCGCTGCTACAAGTTGATATATGCTGCCGGAAGGTTGTTGCTATGAATGAATATATGGTGCTGGAGGTCGCAACTCTAAGTGATTTATGATACAAAATTCTTATGTGTGTGGGAGATCGTTTTAGGAAATTTGTCCTTATTTGAAGCGTACATAGGGATTTTTTCTTAGTAATGTTTTTCTTATTGCCCATGAGTTCTTTTTATCCAGATTTTGGATAATGGTGGGAAAATAAATAATTTAGAGAAGGTAGGAGTTTTTAATTTTAGAAAAAAAGGTTTTTGGCGGCTATTGTTCGGAATTGCTATTAGAAGGTATTTTTTCCCGTCCATTATAAATTAGCTTCTTATATATTGCCTCTCATGAGTACAGTAGCGACCATTTTCTTATTGCCGCAGAATAATTGTCGCTAAATTTCATTTTTTTAGTAGTGGTACCCAACAAGCAAATCTAACACATTTAGCATATGTTGAGAGTACTAAGAAGAGAATTAGTACCTCGATCTGAAATTTCTCCAGGCTCAATGAGATGTGGATATCTCTTCTTCATATGTTCCTCAACCTCCATATAGCTTCCTCAACAAACCAATTCCTACATAGGACTTGGACCGATGCTACCTCCTTGGTTCTCAACTTGCGAACCTCACGATCAAGAATATGAACGAAAATCTCCTCCAAAGATAAGATATTCTTAATAATATCTTCAATAGGTATAACAAGTGAAGGATCACCCATACACTTTTTCAACATAGAAATTTGAAACACTGGAAACTGTTGCTAACTCTTGCGGTAGCTCCAACTCATAAGCTACATTACCAATCAATTTGGATATTTTGTAAGGACCAATATACTCGGAACTAAGATTCCCCTTCATACCAAATCTCATAAAACTCTTCATGGGTGAAACTTTTAAGTATACCCAATCTTCTACTTCAAACTCTAAATCCTTTCTCCTAACATCTGTGTAGGATTTCTGATTACTTTGCGCTGTTTTCAACCTCTCTTGAGTAACTTTCACTTTCTCCATAGCTTGATGAACTAAGTCTTGTCGAATCAACCCAGCTTCACCAACTTCAAACCATCCAATAGAAGATATGCATCTTCTCCCATATAAAGTTTCAGAAGGAGCCATCTGGATGCTAGAGTGATAAGTATTGTTGTAAGCAAACTTTATTAGAGGTAAGTGATCATCCCAATTTCCTTTGAAATCAATCACACAAGCCCTAAACATGCCACGCCCCGAGCTACCCCCGAGACGCGGACACGGAACCTAGGACCACAAGTGATCCCAAGCTAACTCTACTAGCATGATCATGAACATACTAAAGAATATAAACTGTTGCGGAAGCTAAATCATACTTAAAATGAAAAGATGGGGAATACCCATATGCTAAAACTGAGATATATGAAATCTGACGAGTTTAATACAAAGAAAATATTAACTCAACGCTAAGCTGAAACTAACTATGTCTGAAAATAGCCTTTAAACTGGACTAGAAATACTGGGACAAGCCCCAGCTAAATCTAGCAAAAACTGAAACTAAATGACTAAAAGACTGAAATGAAACTCATGACTGTTGTCCTCGGAGAATGAGGACTCACCACTGAATCTGCTGAACTAGAGATTGGAAATTTATCTAAGCGTGATCTGGATGCTGAGAACCTGAACCTACATCACGAGAAGATGTAGCGCACGTATGCGTCAGTACTTGAAAGACACTGAGCATGTAGGATATAATAGAGCTGAAATAAAACATAACTGAACAAGCACAAAAGCAAGTATAAAAATCTGAACATGATATACTAAATGCTGAGCTAACTGGATGCAATGACCAATTTATAACATGCTGAAACTGAATACTGAATATATTGATAAATGGTCAATGCAATAGAGTCTGGCTGAAATGTGAGAGCTACTAATAACCGATAATAAAACCACATGAGCTAAATGTGGAGTCCGATGTATACGCCCCATCGAGAGGACCCAATATACCCTGCCAAAGGTATAAAGGCATGCTGGCGTGATCACTAAACTGATGCCCACAAAGGGGACTTAAAAGATACTTGGCTAGTAGTTCTAGGACTGTTGGGTACGCTGAACCCTAGTCCAGCTCGGTATTATGCTACTCCAATTGATTTATGTAGTTAACTGATTATGTCTGAATTTTTTGTAAATACTTGATAGCTCAAAACTGAACATGCAAACTGGGAATGCAATATTTAATCTGATAATGGTGCATTAGAGACTGAAGCATGTATATCTGCACAACTGAAATATCTGGCCTAGCATGTGTAATTCAAGAACTAAAGAAATACAATGCTAGGGTTGTGAAATTCATGCGATAAACTGAATAATAACTTTACAATCTGATTTGGAATATATATTTAATAAATTCATGAAGTTCTATCAAAGTTCTAGAAACCCTAGGTTTAATCATGATAAGAGAATCAATGACTGAAAACTAGGGACCAATGGGTGAAAGGAACCCACTAGTGAAATCCCACATGCCTGGTGATGAAATTCATGGAGAAACACTTATATTTCGTGGATAGAACTGCTGGAACCTTGCTGCGTTCTTAAACTAGGGTTCTTGACCTTTTTCTGCTTTCTTGATTATAATTTTCTAAGTTTTGATTAATGATTTTGACTTAGGTAAGTTCTTGTTATATTTCTAGGCTTAAACTGACTAAAATATGATAATTTAGGGTCAAAACGACGTATCTTAAGGTTTAAACGAAGTGGGAAAAGACCAAAAGACCCCTAGGATAGTTGCTGTCGGACCAAACGACGGCCTGGACAGACGGTCCGTCGTTCCATCGACGGTCCACGACGGACCGTCGTTTGGGTCACTAGGTTGGGTCTATTCGATAGGCCTTTACTAAAATAGGCATAACGTTTTACACGAAGCTCTGATTTTA
Source organism: Solanum sitiens (assembly GCA_016801875.1). Classification (NCBI taxonomy): domain Eukaryota; kingdom Viridiplantae; phylum Streptophyta; class Magnoliopsida; order Solanales; family Solanaceae; genus Solanum; species Solanum sitiens. The sequence goes on along the minus strand of JABWTJ010000016.1, from coordinate 982,713 downwards.
GAAAGGTCGGAGTCTATGGATAGCTAATTCTATTATCTATCTGTTTATATGTCATGGGACACCTAATTCATTTTTTCCTAAGAGTTATGATCAATTGAAGTTGACTCAACTGCATTTCCCCCTAAACTGTCTGCAAATTTTCATCTACAGTCAGACCTATGGACCGTGGGTCCACCTATGGACCATGCTGGTCAATCGTGGTTCTTGTCAGAGAGTGGGTGAATGAGGTGTCGATCGACGGTCATAGACTACTGACCGTATTCTGACCTACGGACTGTAGGTCCGTCCGTCCATCAAGACTTAACCAAATTTTCCTTGGCTGAGATTTTGGGGGTTTCTGACCCCATTAACGGATGTGCAGGATGGACCGTGGGTCAGGCTACGGTCCGTCGATGGCCACGTTGGTTGCACCTGCAGATTTTTTTTCTGAAAAACTGGTTTTTGGTCTATTTTGGATACGGGGTGTTACAATATCTCCCCCTTGGGAACATTCTTCCTCGAATTAAGACTAAACTAGCTGGAATAGAGGGAGAGAGCTGCAAAACCTACTACTAAACACTGAGACCTGAGTTTCTGACTGAATTGAGTTCCGACAACATGCAAATACGCTGAAAATGCAAGTACAAACTGAGGGAACATGATTCTAAGACTGAATTCTCGCATGAATGACTGAAAACTGAAGAGGAACTATTACCTCAAGCTGGAGTGGAATCGGAAGGAAAAAAGTGAGGATACTTGGCTTTCATGGTTGCTTCTGCTTCCCAAGTAGCTCCCTCTGCGGACTGACTCCTCCACAAAACCTTGACTGAAGCGACTTTTTTATTTCTCAACCTTCTAACCCGATGGTCAAGAATTTCAACTGGTACATCATCAGAAGAAAGACTATCCTTCACAGCCACACTCTCTAATGGCACTACAGAGGCTGAATCACTCACACACTTCTTCAAGAGTGAGATGTGGAAGACCGGATGCACTGCTGCTAATTCTGCTGTACTCTAACTCATATGCCACCTTGCCAACCCTTTTCAAGATCTTATAAGGGCCTACATATCTATGACTGAGCTTCCATTTCTTGCCAAATCCCATTACCCCTTTCATAGGTGACACTTCCACGAAAACCCAATCATCAACTTGGAACTCTAGTTCCCTTCTCTTTACATCTGCGTAAGATTTCTGATGACTTTGGGCTGTCTTAAGTCTATATCTAATGAGTTGAACTTTCTACATAGCACAAAGGACTGAATCTGGCCCTATCAAAGCTACTTCACCTACTTCAAACCAACCAACATGAGATCTACATCTACGCCCATACAGTACCTCATAAGGGGCCATCTCGATGCTAGAATGGTAGCTATTGTTGTAGACGAACTCAATCAGAGGAAGATGATCATCCCAACTTTGCTTGAAATTGATCACGCAAGCTCTCAACATATCCTCTAGGCTCAGAATAATATGCTCTGCCTGTCCATCCGTCTGTGGATGAAATGCTATGCTAAGGTTAACTTGAGTACCAAGACCCTTCTGAAACAACTTCTAGAAATGAGAGGTAAACTGAGGATATCTATCTGAGATGATAGACAAAGGAACCCCATACAACCTCACAATTTCATTAATGTAAAGCTTGGCATAGTCCTCTGCCGAATCTGTAGTCTTGACTGCCAAAAAGCGAGAAGACTTAGTCATTCTATCAACTATCACCCAAATGGAGTCATGTTGTCTGCGAGTACGAGGTAACCCTGTGATGAAGTCCATATTGATCACATCCCACTTCCAAGTAGGAATGTCGATCTCTTGAGTCATACCCCCTGGTTTCTGATTTTCTACCTTGACTTGCTGGAAATTGGGGCACTTACTCACAAAATCTGCTATATCCCTCTTCATGCCATTCCACCAATAGACTTTCCGCAAGTCGCGGTACATCTTAGTGGCACTTGGATGAATAGAATACCTGGAGTTATGGGCTTCTACAAGAATATGTTTTCTTAACTCACCCACATCAGGAACAGACAATCTACCCCGGTAGCGAAGTACACCATCTCCGCCTTGGGAGATAACCTCCACTCTTTGATTGTGGACTGCACCCTTAATTTCAAGCAAGATTGGATCACTGTCTTGCTTTTCCTTAACCTCCACCACCAAAGAAGATTCTTCCCCATTCTTAACTGTTACACCACTGTCTGATATGCTCATAAGGCAAACTCCCAAGCGAGCAAGCCTGTGAACATCCTTTACTAGCTCCTTCATTTCTTTCTCAACATGGGCTACACTATCCATATATAATCTGCTAAGGGCATCTTTTACTACATTCGCCTTACCAGGATGATAATGTACACTCATATCATAATCCTTAAGGAACTCAAGCCATCTCCTCTGGCGAAGATTTAACTCTTTCTGGGTGAACACATACTGAAGGCTCTTATGGTCAGTGAACACATCTACATGAACACCATACAAGTAGTGTCTCCATATCTTGAGTGCAAACACCACTACTGCAAGCTTGAGGTCATGAGTTGGATAGTTCTTCTCATAAACCTTAAGCTGTCTAGAGGCATAAGCTATAACCTTATCTTGTTGCATCAACACACAACCTACACCAACTCTGGATGCATCACAATAGATCACATAACCATCTGAACCCTCTGGTAGGGTCAAGACAGGAGCTGTAGTCAATGTAGTCTTCAATTCTGCAAAGCTTTTTCTCACAATCATCTGACCATTGAAACTTGACCATCTTCTGAGTCAATCTAGTCAATGGTGAGGCTATGGATGAAAATACTTTCACGAACCTTCTATAATAACCAGCTAGACGTAAGAAACTTCTGATATCTGTAGCAAATGTATGTCTAGGACATTGTTTCACTACTTCTATCTTCTGTTAATCCACTCGAATCCCCTCCCTAGATACAATGTGACCAACAAAAGCAACGTATTGCAACCAGAACTCACATTTGCTAAACTTAGCGAATAACTGGCGATCTTTGAGAGTCTTTAGAATAACTCTCAAATGACTTGCATGTTCTTCCTCATTCCTAGAGTAAATGAGGATATCATCAATAAAGACGATAACGAACAAGTCCAAGTACTGTTTGAACACTCTGTTCATCAAATCCATGGAAGCTGCAGGAGCATTGGTTAGTCTAAATGACATAATTGCAAATTCATAATGACCATACCGAGTTCTTAAGGCTATTTTCGGAATGTCATTATCTCTGACTCTAAGCTGATGATAACCCGATCTAAGGTCTATCTTTGAGAAATGACTAGCACCCTGAAGTCGGTCAAACAAGTCAGCAATCCTGGGGATGGGGTACTTATTCTTGATTGTGACCTTGTTCAATTGTCTATAGTCAATGCACATTTTGAGAGAACCATCTTTCTTCCTTACGAACAACACTGGTGCACCCCATAGAGAAATACTAGGTCTGATGAAACCCTTATCTAGAAGGTCTTTCAACTGCTCTTTCAATTCCTTAAGCTCTTCTGGATCCATTATATAAGGAGGAATAGAAATAGGCTGGGTATCTAGAAGAAGATCAATTCCAAAGTCGATTTCCCTTTCGAGAGAGACTCTGGGAAGATCTTCTGGAAATACTTCTGGAAACTCACAGACTACTGGAACTGACTCAAGAGTTGGGGTTTCAGAGCTAGAATCCTTAACTCGAACTAGATGATAGAGATAACCCTTAGAGATCATTTTTCTGGCCTTAAGGTAAGAAATAAATCGACCCATAGGCGCTAAGCTACTACCCTTCCATTCTAAGATTGGTTCGTCTGGAAACTGAAGACGAACAATCCTAGTTCTATAATCGACTGAGGCATAACATGAATGTAACCAATCCATGCCTAGAATGACATTGAAGGTTACCATTTCCAACTCTACAAGATCTGCTGATGTGACTCTCTAAGATACTGTGACAGGGCAATTTCTGAATACCCGTCTAGCTATAACTAGGTCATCAACTAGAGTAGAGACTGAGAAAGGTTCTGAGAGAGTTTCTGGACTGACACTGAATTGGACTGCTATGTAAGGAGTTAAAAAAGAAAGAGTAGCCCCTGGATCTAACAATGCATAAGCATCAAGGTCAAAGACTCGTAACGCACCAGTGACTACATCAGGAGAACCTTCCTGATCCTGGCGAGCCTGAAGAGCATACAACTTGTTCTGGCGCTGACCGCCACCTGTACCAGATGAGTTACCCTGATTAGTCGATGACTTGCTGGTGCTGATGAAGTTGTAGACTGAGATCTACCATTACCACCTCCTTGACCCTATCTAGAAGGTCCCTCAACCTGTGACCAGATTGACCGCACCCAAAACATCCTTCTTTTCCTACAAGACACTCGCTCGGATGGTTCTTACCACACTTAGGGAAAGTGGGGTAAGTCTTGGTGCCTGAAGTATTTCCCTGAGACTTAGAGCCTGGTGCTCTACGCTTCTGGTCATACCTATTCTTGGAGGATGGAACACTAGATGATGAAGGGGCTGGAGCTGAAAACTTCTACTGACTATGCGAGCGATTTCCACAACCCGATTTTTGCTAAGAATAGTTATAGTTCCCAGTCCTAGCCTTCTTATTTTCCTTAGCCTGTTCCCTAAGCTTATCACCCTCAACCTGCTGGGCATGAGTCATAAGCCTAGAGATGTTCATATCTCCAAGTAACATAGCATTTCTGCACTCAGTTTTCACCAAATCCGACACTCCATACAAAAACTTATTCATTTGAGCCCTGGAGTCAGCAACCTTGTGAGGAGCATACCTGGAGAGTTGGTTAAACACCAACCCATAATCTTGGACTGTCATGTTACACTGCCTTAAGTTCATGAATTCCTGAGCCTTTGCCTCTCTCAACTCTATTAGGAAAAACCTGTCAAAAAAAGTCTCACTAAAACAATCCCAAGTGATAGGAGTTGCATTTGCACCCCTATTCTCCTTCCACTAAGTGTACCAGATATGAGCCACATCCTTCAACTGGTATGATGCCAACTCAACCCGATCATTCCCAGTGACTTTCATTACCTCAAAGATCTTCTTGATCTCATATAAGAAGTTATGAGGATCCTCATTAGTCTGTGATCCTAAGAACTCAGGCTGATTCATCTTAACAAAGTCACAGACCCTTGCTTCTACTGATCCACCATTTTCATTCACAAGAGCATGAACCTGATTAATCTGGTTGATCATACTCTGAGCCAACATCTGTATGGCATTCCTAAACTCATCATTGGAGACTTCTTGATCTAGGACTGGAGGAGCTGTGTTTGCATTCCTGGCATTCGCATTCCTAGCGTTAGCTCTATGAGGAGGCATGATCTGAAATGTAGAACGTCAAGTTAGAATGGAATAAGATCATACCTTACACACGATAAGAGTAACAAGAAAGTGAAGTTTTCTTAAAACACTTCATAGCCTCCCTCTCATTAGATGTGGTGCAATTCACACCCATGAAAATGACAAGAATTAGTGTGACTTTTCAGACATGCTAGGACACTTAAACCCAGTGTTATCATACCAAGTTTTATCACGCACCGAGCTACCCCCGAGACGCGGACACGGAACATAGGACCATAAGTGATCCCAAGCTAACCCTACTGGTATGATCCTGAACATACTAAAGAATATAAACTATTGCGGAAGCTAAATCATACTTAAAATGAAAATATGGGGAATAACTATATGCTAAAACTGAGATATATGAAATCTGATGAGTTTAATACAAAGAAAATATTAACTCAACGCTAAGCTGAAACTAACTATTTCTGAAAATAGCCTCTAAACTGGACTAGAAACACTGAGACAAACCCCAGCTAAATCTAGCAAAACTGAAACTAAATGACTAAAAAACTGAAATGAAACTCATGACTGTTGTCCTCGGGGAATGAGGAATCACCACTGAATTAGTTGTACTGGAGATCAGAAATCGATCTAAGCATGATCTGGATGTTGAGAACTTGAACCTACATCACGTGAAGATGTAGCGCACGTATGCGTCAGTACTTGAAAGGTACTGAGCGTGTAGGATAGAATCGAGCTGAAATAAAACATAACTGAACAAGAACAAAAGCAAGTATACAAATCTGAACATGATATACTAAATGCTGAGCTAACTGGATGCAATGACCAATTTATAACATGCTGAAGCTGAATACTGAATATATTGATAAATGGTCAATGCAATAGAGTCTGGCTGAAATGTGGGAGCTACTAATAACCGATAATAAAACCACATGAGCTAAATGTGGAGTCCGATGTATACGCCCCATCGAAAGGACCCAATATACCCTGCCCAAGCTATAAAGGCATGCTGGCGTGATCACTAAACTGATGCCCATAGAGGGGACTTAAAACCTACTTGGCTAGTAGTTCTAGGACTGTTGGGTACCCTGAACCCTAGTCTAACTCGGTATTATGCTACTCCCATTGGTTTATGTAGTTAACTAATTATGTCTGAATTTTCTGTAAATACTGGATAGCTCAAAACTGAACATGCAACATTTAATCTGATAATGGTGCATTAGAGACTGAAGCATGTATAACTGCATAACTGAAATATCTGACCTAGCATGTGTAATTCAAGAACTAAAGAAATACAAAGCTAGGGTTTTGAAATTCATGCGATAAACTGAATAATAACTTTACAATCTGATTTGGAACATATATTTAATAAATTCATGAAGTTCTATCAAAGTTCTAGAAACTCTAAGTTTAATCATGATAAGAGAATCAAGAACTGACTGAAAACTAGGGAACAATGGGTGAAAGGAACCCACTAGTGAAATCCCACATGCCTGGTGATGAAATTCACGGAGGAAACAATTAGATTTCGTGGCTAGAACTGCTGGAACCTTGCTGCGTTCTTAAACTAGGGTTCTTGACCTTTTTCTCCTTTCTTGATTCTAATTTTCTAAGTTTTGATTAATGATTTTTACTTAGGTAAGTTCTTGTTATGTTTCTAGGCTTAAACTAACTAAAATATGATGATTTAGGGTCATAATGACGTATCTTAAGGTTTAAACGAAGTGGGAAAAGACCAAAAGACCCCTAGGATAGTTACTGTCGGACCAAACGATGGCCTGGATAGACGGTTCGTTGTTCCATCGACTGTCCGTCGTTTGGGTCTGTAGGTTGGGTCTGTTCGATAGGCCTTTACTAAAACATGCATAACTTTTTATTCGGAGCTCTGATCTTAGAAAGGTCGGTGAGATAATTCAATTATCTATCTTTTGATATGTCATGGGAAACCTAGTTCAGTTTTTCTAAGAGGTATGATCAATTGAAGTTGTCTCAATTGCATTTCCCCCTAAACTGTCTGCAAATTTCTATCTACGGTCAAACCTACGGACCATGGGTCCACCTATGGACCGTGCTGGTCAATCGTGGTTCTTGTCAGTGAGTGGGTGAATGGGGTGTCGATCGACATTCACAGACTACTGACCGTAGTCTGACCTACGGACCGTAGGTCCGTCCGTCCATCAGGACTTAACCAAATTTTCCTGGGCTGAGATTGTGGGTGTTTCTGACCCCATTGATGGATGTCGAGGATTGACCGTGGGTGGGGCTACGGTCCATTGATGGCCACGTTGGTTGCACCTGCAGGTTTTTCTTCTAAAAAACTGGTTTTTGTTTTGTTTTGGATACGGGGTGTTACATAACATATCTTAAAAAGACTGAACAGTGAGCTCTTATTAACCATCGGTCTGAGAATGAAAAGTAGTACTCAATTTCACCTTTGAACAAAAAACTTTCTCAAAAGACTTCAAGAATTATGACGTAAATTGTGTACCTCTATCTGAAATAATTGACAGTGGGACTCAATGAAGTCTAATTACCTCTTTAAGATATAACTTGGTATAATTCTATGCTGAATAGGTAGTCTTTATCGTCAAAAAGTTGGCTGATTTTTTAACTCGATATACAATCACCAAAATAGAGTCACCTTGCCGACGATACCGTGGAAGTATAGTAATGAAATCCATATTGATCAACTCCCACTTCCATTTTGGAATCTCTATATTCTAAGCCATACCATCAGGCCTTTGGTTCTCTACCATGACTTGTTTAAAATTCGAGCACTTAGCAACAAACTTTGTGATACCTGTCTTCATACTATTCCACCAATATACTTCTCTCAAGTCATGATACAGGTTTGTTTAACTCAAACGGATAAAATATATGGAGCTATGAGCTTCCTTCGATATCCTCTCTTCAAGTTCATCCACCCTTGGCACGCATAATCTACCTTGATACCACAATACACCATCTCCCCCGGGTTCAAAAGCTATTTCTTTTTTCTTGTGAATATTTGCCTTCAATTCAAGCAAAATTGGATCTAAGTGTTGTTTCTCTTTCACTTCAGACATTAGTGACAATTTAACCCCATTCATCAGCACTCCTCCTCTTTCATTAGTATCCATTAGTTGAACTCTTAATCGAGCAAGTCCATTCACATCGTTTTCTAACTATCTCTTTTCTTCCTCGACATGGGCGGTACTACCCATATACAACCTACTCAAACTATCCACAACAACATTAGCCTTACCTGGGTGACACAGAATACTCATGTTGTAGTCCTAGAGTAATTCTAACCACCTCCTCTGTCAGAAGTTAAGCTCTTTCAGGCTAAACACATACTGAAGGCTCTTGTGATCGGTGAAAACATCCACATGAACACTATAAACATAGTGACGCCATATTTTCAAAGCAAATACAATAGAAGCCAAATCTAGATCATGGGTTCAATAACTTTTCTCGTGAACCTTAAGATTTTTGGAGGCATTAGATATAACCTTGCCATTCTGCATTAATACACAACTCAGTCCAACTCTAGACACATCATAATATACCACAAAACCTTGTGTACCTTCTAGTAAGGACAATGTTGGGCAGTAGTCAACAACTTTTTAAATTCTGGAAAGCTCTTCTCTCAAGCTTTATACCACTGAAACTTAATTATTTTCTGAGTCAACTTAGTCAGTGGGGATGAAATGGACGATAAACCCTCGATTAAACTTCTATATTATCCAACCAACCCCATGAAAATCTTAGTATCTGTTGAAGACATGGGTCTAGGACAATTCTTATCTACCTTTGTTTTCTGACTGTCAACTTAAAATCCATCACCGGAAACAATGCGACCTAAGAATGCCACAAACTGAATCTAAAATTCACAATGAGACAATTTAGAATACAACTTTTTGTCATTGAGAGTTTGAGAATTATATTGAGATGACTAGTATGATCTTCGTCATTCCTTGAATAGATTATAATGTCATGAATAAATACAATAACGAACATATTTATATAATGTTTGAATACTCTATTTGTAAGGTCCATGAATGGTTCATGCGCACTAGTCAACAAACGATATGACTAGAAACTCATTATGACAATCACAATGACAATCACAGTTCCTTAATGTTGTCTTAGGAATATCATTTTCTGTTAGTTTCAACTGTTGATAGCCAGATTTGAGGTCTATATTAGAAAAACAAGGGGCACCCTGAAGTTGATCAAATAAATCATCAGTTTTTGGAAGATGATATTGATTCTTGATAGTAACCTTATTCAACTAGAATTAATCTATGCACATTATAAGAGAACCATCTTTCTTCCTAAAAAAAAAAGACCGGAGCACCCCAAGGTGAGACACTTGGTCGAATCAAACCTTTCTCAAGAAGATCTTTAAACTAATATTTTAACTCCTTCAACTCTTTTGGAGCCGTTATATAATGAGAAATAAATATAGGACCAGTATCGGGAAAAATTTCTATACCAAATTCTATTTCTCTCATAGGAGGTACTACATGATGATCTTCTGGAAAGACTTCTAGAAACTCACTCACAAGTAGAACTTACTCAATATGAGTTGTCTCAACACCAGAGTCATTAACTCGGACTAAGTGATAGACACAACCCTAACGTATGACATAAAACAACCCTTAGGTATTGTTGAACTACTCCTTCACTCAAAAACTGGCTCATAAGAAAAGTGGAACTTAACAACTCGAGTCCTACAATCGACTGAGGCATAACAAGCATTAAGCCAATCCATACCTAGAATGAAATAAGAATGTACCATATCTAACACAAATAAGTTAGCCATGGTATCCTTGTGATTGAGGGAAATTGCAAAATTACCATAAACTGTCTCAGCTAGAATAGACTCACCAACATGTGTAGAAACACTGAATGGCTAAAGAAGTTGCTGAAAAAGGATATTAAAATTCATAACAGAATAAGGAGTCACAAAATATAGACTCGCTCCTAGATGTAGCAAAGCATAAACACCAAAAGTAAAGACTTTGATCATACTAGTGACAACATTTGACAGATTCTCTTGCTCTTGGCCACTAGTGATGGCATATAGATGGTTTTACCCTCTGACAGTTCCTAAAGTAGTTCTTCTACATGCAAATCTTTCTGGTGAAGCAGCTAAAGAAGATTAGGCTCTAGTTCCCCTATTTCCACCAATCCGCCCGTGGTTAGGGCACTCTTTCATGAGGTCACCCTCTTGACAATACTTGAAGCAACCGGTGAAGCGATCGCAACACGTTCTGGAGTGGTTCCTACCACACTTAGCAAATGTATGAGTCAAATTTCCTCCTTGTGACACACTACCTTAGGACTAAGTAGGCCAAGATCTAAATTTTTGCAAAAAATTATTGAACTCACCCCTATTCCTTGGTGCAGGTGCACTAACAGATGATGGAGCAAGTCCCTTATTTTTCTGTTGGAAAGAAGACCGTTTCACATTTGTCACGACCCGCAAGTAAACCTAGAAGATAGGGCATCCTTCAAGTCGTGGCACGTCGTACTCGACCTCTTGAAGGTCTTGTACACGTCCTTTTGACATCATTTATTGCATACATGTATGAAAAGTAGTGCGAAATTAAAACTTTTCACACAATCAAATGATACTTAAAATATCTTCTGATAGAAAATCATAAGGAAAGGGTAAGTCTCAAAGTCTCCATCTTAGACACACGAATATCTTGGGACACGGCCCATACATCAAAATATTGAAATAGCTAAGTCTATTACAATGCTTTTAACAAAGAAAACTAAACATAGTGATGTCCTTGGATCAATTGAGGACATACCCCAACATTGATTGAATTAATACTAATGGCCAAGATTTAATTCAAGAACTCATCTCAATTGCCACCTACACCTTTAGATCTAGACAAAATATATGGAATTAGTACATTAGAATGCACTAAGTATGGTGTAATGCATAAAATCATGATAAAAGGACATTTGTATCAACCATGCTTTTTTGAAGAAAACGTTCATAACATAAGTATAAGAAACCACATTTAACACCAACTTCACATATGTCACACTCAAAAATATTGTATCAAGATCACTTCAAACACATAAACATGAGACCCTTCTACCAAAGGTGATTTCAAGGCTCACTTGAGTGAGTTATGAAGCGACCGCCCATACAATCCCTTTAAACACACCAAAGTGATCCTTTAGACTACCTAAGATAAGATTATTCCCATTTCATCAATTAGACTCCCTACCTAGAATTAATCTAAGACTCACCTAAATATGACATGAAGAGAACGCCCATACACCCTCTCTAAGCATACCTAAGCAATCCTCAAAGCTACTCAAGCTAAGTACATTTTCATTAACCTGCCTTTAACTTAAGTCACTATGTTCATTAAACCATTTAAGAGACATTCAACAATTAAGTACTTTCACATAATGGTATTGGATAAGACCTAGGGAACCTACATACTAACATCTTCAAAGCCTGCTCGTGCAATGTCTAGATAACTTCCCATTCCACCACCTGGATTTCGTAGTACTTATCTAGCACTAGCATGTATCCCACATGATGAGAATAGGCAATAACCGAGATAGACCATACTAGCTAGGCATGGAATCCGGAGTTTACCCTACTCCGATGGAGGGTGTTCTACTTGTCAATGGTAGAACTAGGACACATCCCATGTAGGCACATGATTAAGGAATATCAACAATTTCTTTGTACTCTAGTCTCAACTTATGTATAGCCACTCTCCAAGCATACTCACTCGATGCTAGCATTTGTTCTCATAGAGTAATTCAATCAAGGGGCATATGAAGAGGTACCATATAGTAGTCGTAACCAAATCATAATACACCTTACCAAAAAGGGTCCACTAGGGCTACCATACAATGGTTTCTAAGATAGTTCAATAAATTTCCTAAGGATGATTTCATGTCGTTCAAGCTAACCAATCACTAAGTCCATCATTTACATAAGAAGGATACCATTACGGTTTTCAACTTCAAGGATATCATAACCTTCTATCTAGGTTGAAGGTTCCACATAAATGACCCTCTTCTCTATGTTTAAGGTCATATTGCAATTACACATATTCATACATGACAAAGGGGCTTTAGCCTACTAAGTCAAGAGTCATATCCATATTCTTCATGTATCGAGTAAGGGACATAGGTCTACCAAAGCAAGACACACATACTTTACATTATCACATATAGCATATCATTCAAGAAGCACATAGGAACAACCAAGTAAACTATAAGTCACCCTATTAACTCCTATAGAAACCTTAACATAATCCATCACAACACTCATATAGCCAATTAGGAAGCATCATACTTCAACATCAAGTATACACACCTAAAATCACCATTATAGTCTATGATGATCACCTATAACCAAATAACAGAACACATACTTTAACTTTATTCATATACATAATCAAATTCATACTTCACTTGATCAACATCACAAGTCACAACATGATAATATCACAATTCATGAAAGTAATGCCGATAAGGCCACATTCTTCACAAGTATATCACTTAAGCACCACCACCATAAGTGGACCTTACCAAACATCACAATTAAGTCATATACTACACAAGATAGAAGAGATCAGGTCAACATACCACTATTCCAATATCAATATGTCCAATGCATAGCCAATTCACCCAATCCAATACACAAATGCTCTTACCAATAGCCATAATCACCAATTCAAACCAATACTTGAACTATACATTGAATCAACATAATACAATATGAAATCCATCAATTTAGGATAGACTACATAAAATTCTAACATGTTCTTTCATAATTCAATAGCCCAAAGTAAAGTACACAATAATTCAATACAATAGAGACATGATCAAATAACCCATAAAATAGTCAAAAATAAGGATTTCATGATTCACATGGGTTCATAGAGTTTTTAACTTAGAATTATCAACTTAACATCAATTCAATCATAAATCATTATTTCAAAATGTTATATGGAAGAACCCATGGCTAGAATTCAATTTAGAAGTTCATGTTTTGAGAAAGTCTTAAAAAACAACTCTGGAGTTTGGACCCATGAAGAAAGAAGATTCAAGGATGAAAACCATACCTTTATTTATACTAAACCATGAAATTGAAGAAGAATTGATGGAGAAATCAATCTCCAAGCCCCCACCTTGCTTCAAGCTCCAATGGAGTTCTAGAGAGTTCTTCCTTGGGTTTGGGATTTGATTTTTGAATAATGACTTGAATAGGGGTTCTAAACTTATAAAACTAATTAAAATACCCAAAATACCCTTTAAAAATTCCCCAACCATATTTAGAATATTAGGTAAATTTCCCAAATTATCCTTCACTTGGCCGAGACACCTACAAAAAATATGCAGGTGTCAATTGACGTACCAATCGACACCATGTAGATCCATAGACAGGCTGTGCTGGCAATCCGTCGATGGGATAAGAGACTCAACATTTGGGATCTTATGATCCACAAGCTAAGTGTCAACCTATTTCCCAAATAACGGGGTGTTGATGGACGTACGGTCCGTTGATTGCCCCTCGTTGGTTGGACTGGTTTTTGACAGTTTTGCTCACAAGTTGGGTCCTCCTCAAGGACCCTTTTGTTGGTCCTTGGGGAGATTTTCCAGGACGTTTCCAACCCAAATACACTCGTATACATGTTAGAAACCTCTCACTTCAATTTCAACCAAAAAGAACACATAAAACATGCCAAAACACACTAAGACACACAAGCACATTTTAAGGCAAAACTTTCAAACGCCTTTGATGTTTGACCTCCAAACACCACCAAACTCTAGACACTGCTTTATAACACCATTATAGACCATTTTAGTACTTCATAACCTCATGAAACACATTTTAGGCTGTAGCTTCACCTAATTCATTTTAGAGGTGTTACAACATTACTTTTTTGCTTCCCGGAGTCACTCCATGTCTTTGTTTTCTTGTTCCTAAACTCTTTTTTATCCCCACCTTGTCCTCCTCAACCTTCTGCACATGGATCATCAAGCTTGATATATCCATATATCCTATTAGCATAGATGTGTTTCCCCTCCTTACTTGATAAATAAGACAACTCAATAAAAAATAAACTCATCCTGCTCTTCATGTCAACAACCATTTCCACAATATAGCGGGAATGTTAGGTGATTTAAGGCTATACTCATGCAGAATCATAGATTCCTTCTTAACAGTGAGGAATTCTTTTACCTTTGCATGTCTTATCTTACGTGGAAAAATATCTCGAGCATAACCCAACAGAAAATTGGTGAAGCCGCAGTTTTACCCTTCTTCCATTGGAAAATCAAATCCTATCAACACTCCTCAGTTGATAGGCAGGTATTTCCACTCGCTTAACATCAAATGTGCATAATCTCAACACACTTTTTGTAGTTCTTCTACAAAGTTTTTTGGATCCTCAGTGACACTTGAACCACTGAAGCTTGGAAGAATCATCCTTAAGAACTCACGAAACCTTGAAGTATCAACAACTTCTTGTTGTTTTTCTCACTGTCCTACTTTATTGGTCACAACTTGACTTAACATACGTATAGTTTCTCTGAACTCAACATTGGTGACTTCTCCTTAGGGTTGCACTTCAGGTGCATAAAGTACCCCTTGTTCCGCGAAATTCCTCCTAGAAGGACAACCTCAGACAACTTTTCATGGAGGCATGATATAAGATATACGTGCAAGTACAAATTAAAACTTTTGGGAGATCAACTCTATTACACGAAATGAGTATGATAGAAATGAGATAGTTATTTTGAAAGTTACACCCTTCTAATTATAGATGTGGTGCGGTTCACAACGATAACTCGGACTCTACTCACACAACTCCATAGACTCCCTAGGATTCTTGAAATTTAAGGTCCGATACAAAGTTTTTCACACCCCGAGCCAACACCCTGGGCAAGACTAGCACTGGAGAACCATTTTTGGCCTTAAGTGAACCATCGACCTGGCTATACTCTTAGCAGTAGACATTAAGCATTACTAATATAAATCAAATGAAACTTTACTCAACTGTTTCAAATTAAACATAGAATATTTTAGAAATAAATATTTAACTAGCCTAAGTGGCAACACAAGTCTCATAACCAAACAACTGAACAAGACTAATGAATTAATAATATCTAACGATCTATGAAGCCTCTAATACTATGAGGGGTGTTGGGACATGACCCTATATAATCCTAATAAAAAAGCTGAAATGATAAAACAACAATAAAAGGGATCCTCCTGAAAGTAAGGAGCCTCACCAAATGACTCTAAATTGCTCAACTGGATCAATAAAGAGCTTGATGTTGATCCTTGCTACTTGTATCTATATTATAAAACAATGTAAGTCAAATGACGTCAATACATTCAATGTACGAGCATGTGAGAGGAAATATAAACAATACGCAATCTTGAACTTGAATGTGAAAGAAATAGTTACCTTAGCTTTGCTCAACTTAGGGATACTCAACTCAATGCAGAAATAAAATAGTAATAAAGATACAATTTATATAAAGCATTTAAATAGTAGATAACAACTTGAAGTGTTGGAAAATATAATAATATCTTAGATGTAAATAAGAATACAAAATAAACTATGTTTAGGTGATCTAGATGATAACCATCACTATGAGTTATGTGATGATACAACGTCTCGCTCACACTTCTAAAACTTCCCAATAACTTGTCGGGATATAGAACGCTTCAAATTAGTGGATCCACTAAGCTATGCTTAAAAGAATTAAGGAATGATCTTAAAAGTATGATCCTTTCTACCCACGTTTGCTACATGGTTTACAGAAACTTGAGTTATAATGAACTCGTCCACATATCGTTGCTCAATACTACTCTCAAAATATATTCAGATCATATGTTTAAAAACATACTCTTTGTGTGTGGTTTGATATTATTACTCCAAAACTAACTTAAAATCTCTCATGGAAATCAGTTTTCTCTCTTATTTAAATGTGAAAACATTTTACTCTTTGGAAATACTTAGTTCCCATATAATATTTGAAGGAAAATGAACTTCACTCTTACTCTTACTCAAATCAATGCTAAAAGTAAGTTTAAAACATTTGTAAAAGACTTTTCAAAAGACTATAAAAATTCTCTAAACTTGGCTTGTAACTTTTTTTAAATTTGAATTTATGGATTCAAGGTTATGATTCATGTTTATGGTTGATTTCTAGATGTTTACAAGTTAGTTGAATTAATTAGAACTGATAGGAAGTGTTAGTACACTTTAGAATGACTCAGATGGGCTAAATAATGGAAAACAAGTGGGGCTAGGCGACCCTGGATCACTACTTGCATGGGGCGCCATCCCCTAAAGTTCAGAAATTACTTTGTGGCGCACTATAGGTGCTCTGCGCAAGCCCCTCTTGCGTAAATGGGGCGTGCCGGGCAGACCTCTCCCATGTAACCCTGACAAAATTTTAAACTCATTTTCTAATCTTAATTGAACTAAATTCGATTCTTTTTCTCAATTTCTCTTCAGATTTGGTTACCCAATACATTTACCCAAGAATCTAATTCAAAACATCTGTTAAAATCGATAAGACTATCTCAAGAAACACATTAATCTCATCCAAATTCAAGAATGAAGACAATTTTAGGAATACAACTCAAGAACATCAAATCTACAACTTTTTAGGATGAAAATATGCTTAAATTAACATGAATAGCACATGGGTGAACCGATATACCTCTTTAGATATCAAACCTTGGCGAAATAACCTTCGATTCAACAATATATCTCCAAGAACACCTTGACTTTTATGCCTTTCCCCTTTTCTTGAACTATTCTCAAACCCTAGGCATTAATTTGGATTGTGTAAACTGAACATAATCAATTTAAACCCGTAATTAATTACTAAGCACGAAATAACTTGATTTGGTAAGAAAAAGACCAAAATACCCCTATGAAATCCGAGTAACTTTTCTTAAATGGACAACCTGACTTCAAACGTGCATATCTCCCTCAAACGAGATCCAAAAATAACAAACTTGATAGCCATGTAAAGAGTATTCCAAATCCTTTCATTTGATATCTTATTTGGTCACCTAAGTTATCTTGTATTAAAAGTTATGGTGTAACAACCCTAAAAAAAATGAATAAGCTAAATGCTTAAGGTGTCAAGAATGCTTGCGATTAGACAAAGGTTCACACCGATTGATGCGCGTAGAACCAGACCTCAGAACCCTTACTACGGCCAAGCCAACTAACTTGGGGAGTTATTTGAGCTTGGAAAGGTTGGAACCAACCATGTAGGGCTCTCGAATACGAAGATTTAATCGAAGGAGTCTGTACCGGACTTAAAAAGAAGAAATTTTAAGTTTTGAGGGTCTAGGGGTAAAATAGTCTTTTACCAGGCTAAGGGTAATATCGTAATTACCCTAAATATATATATAATTAATTATTTAATAAGATGGAGGGGCAATTTGGGGAGAGAGAGCCGAAATTGAGCTCTTGAAGTGAAGTCTTGCTCCACCCGGGTTCGAACCTAGGTGGAAGCAATGATTTAACTTGTTTTTATTTAAATAGATAAATTAATTTAATTAATTAATAATTATTGGCTGATTTAAGAAAAAGGAAAATCAGATTTTTATTATTAATTATTTATTAATTAAGATGTCTTATTTTGACTAAGTCTCAACTAGAGTCCAAATCCTAAGGAACCTCTCTCTCTCTTTCACGTTTCATCCACCTCTCCCATTTGTTTTTTTTCACGTTTCTCTGTTAACAAAGCAGTAACAACGAAAAAAATCAGGAATAACAACAAAAGTTCTTCACACTTGAAGAACTTATAAGAATTCAAACGACAAAAATAATCCATAAAAGTAAAGCAAAACGTGATATTCTCGACGGGTAAGGTGCGAATTTCTGTGTTGGACGTTGGGTTGGTAGTGATTCTGGGCATCAACTTTGAGTGTTGAACAACACCAAGAACAAGTATGGGTTTTCTCTCTTGGAATCCTTTCTCTAAGAGGAATTTCTTTCTACAAAAGTCGACATATGAAACTAGGGCTGTCCCCTTGAATGTTGAACTCCTTGTCCCTAGTCTCCTTCCGGTTTCAATCCAAATTAGGTTAGAAATCATGTTGTTGGTATGATTGCTGGTAGTTAAGTAAGAAATATGATGTTCCTAGTGATTTTGTGTTTAAAAATAGCAAGCATAGTCAATGATGTCAACCGAAAATGATGTGGTGCAATATGTAAATGTTTGTTGTTGTTGCTATCCGTTTTGAAGTCTTAAAGTGGTTGGTTTGATGGCTGAAATTAACGTGCATTAAATGTGTAATTCATGATGTTCATATGAGGTGTATGTGACTGATTTTAAGTGGAAAATCAAAGCTAAAACAACAATGAATCAACACCTAAGAACGTGTTAAACGAATCGTGAAAGTACCTCAAAAACGAATGTATGAATGTTGTTAAGTAAAGGCTGGAAAATTTAACAATGATGAAATGAACAATGAAATGATGAAACCCTAGAATGGTTAAGTAAGGGTGTGAAACACACTAAATGGCCAAGTTCATTGGCATATGATGAAATGAACATTCACGTAATAAGAGGTGAGTAACTATGAAAAGCAAAGATGCTAATGATAATGAATATGGTGACAACATGATATGAGGCTAATGTAAATGATGAGAGCAATCTCAAATGATCCTAAGTAAATGTTACCAATACGTACTCACCTATGAGAGTGTAAGATAATGAAGAGACCAGTCTCTATGAACACTCTAATGAAGGTATTGAGCTTAACACCCTTAATACTAATGATGAGATGAGAAATCATCTAACAAGCTATGATTTCCTCATACTAGAAGCCAGCTTCCATGACGTATGAGATGAATGAAATGGAACTTTATACTGAGCACCGATAAGCTAGCTATGAGCGGTGATGCCTTCTTTCGGGAAGGACGGAGGTTCACGTAACTCTCATGAGATGAGACTATCCGGCTTGCCGGGTATGGGTCTCCTTATATCTCCTAGTCTTCGAACCTATACTGTCAATATAGGGATCTGGCGGGGTTAAATTCCCATGTACGCTAGCATGTTATTTGATCACTTTGGCCGGTGATTCCACCTCTTTTCGGTATGGGGGAGACACTAGATTTCATGATGCTCACATGATCTATGTCGGTTAAAGTTAAAGTTCCCAATGAATGAATGAGGCCAGCCTCAAATGATGCACATAATGAAATGAATGATACCAAAGGTGTTAGGATAGGATAATCAAAGGTGAGTTAGATTCAAGTAATGACATTAGGTCATTCTTGGTCATTGCACAACGAACCTAATAAAAGTCTTAAACTACATCCTAGGTATAGCTGGTGGTTATACTAGCCTATGAATGAAATGAAATGAAGTACGTATGAATGAATGAAGCAGACTCTGTGTTTGCTAATGAAGATTCCCTAGTTGAGGTCCCATCTATTGAGACCTCATTTCTGGGATGTCTTAATGTCAAGTCCATGATTCCAAGGTCTCATGGCATATGAATGAATGATATGAAAGAAGTTATGTGCTACATGCAAAATGTACTGTATGCTATATGATATGTGCTATGGGTAAATGTTATGTGCTGTGTGCAAATGTGAAAAGTAGGATGATGTATGTTATTCTCATGGCATCACTTTCCTAATCCAAATTTGGAAAGCTCATTTACTTTCCCAATCAAAATTTGGAAACTTTCCTAATCTCAATTTGGCAAGTCCACTGACTTGACTTTCCAAAAATCATGTTGTTAGGAAAGAGCTATTCTTTCTCATGCATGTCCTTGGTGTGTGCTTGCATATACCCATACTTAGTACAAGTGTGTACTAACCCTATACAAACTCTACTATTTTAGGTGCAGTCACAGGTGGATGATAGAGCTACAGGATCATCGTTGCAGTTATCCGGACGTCCAGCATTCATCCGGTTTTGGTAGGTCCTCATGTCTTCGAGGATGCTACTGTTTTATATTCTAACTTAGTTTTTAGAGTTGAGCTAGTGGAGCATGTTCCACTAGCATTTCTTTCCTGTTTTTACTAAGACTATGAATTGGTGCCATTTTGGCAATTATACGCTTTATAGGAATTGAACTATTTCTTTCAGTTGCTTATCTCTTAATGTTAGATGGTTGATGGTGAACAATTACTTATTTATGAGAATGTTTGTATAAGTATGTTAGGAAATAAAAAGTTTCAAATTTTCCGCTAAAATTAACCTATGTAATGTAAGAATGACGTAAGTAGGCTTGTCTGCGACCTCTCAGAGGTCAACGACGCCGATATCGTCTGGGGTCTAGATTCCAGTCGTGACAAAGTTGGTATCAGAGGTCTAGGTTAAATTCCGAGAATAATGAGTTCACATCAACCACATTGAGTAGTTTCTAAGTCATGGTAGTGAAGTGCACCACTATCCTGGATTAGAGACTGCATGATGCGTAGGAAAATTTCCTTTCTTCTGATCTTATCGTGCTTTTCCTAATGTCTGAGTTCTTGGTGTTATGAGCGTGTCTAACATCAATCCTTGTTGTTTTTCTAGAGAATGAACACTAGGAGAGGTAATGGTCAGACGAGAGAAGGAGCAGCTGCCAGGGGTAATCAGGATCCACCCCAGGCTCCAGCTGAAGGAGTGGCCATGCCAGTTAACCCAGCTCGGTTGACTGATGCTGAGGTGAGGGCATCTCTGGCCCAGATGGCACATGCCATTACTATGCAGGCCCAGGCTATGACTGCCCAGGCCAACCGACAGGATTTTCAGAGGGAGAACCCACCGGTTCGTAGCATGGCTGACAGGCTGAGAGACTTCACGAGGATGAATCCTCCTGTTTTCACAGGGTCTAAGACTTCAGAGGACCACAAGGAGTTTGTGGATGAGGTGCATAAGATTCTAGTGGCTATGGGGGCCATAGATATTGAGAAGGCTGAGCTGGGTTCCTATCAGCTCAAGGATGTTTCACAGACTTGGTGCAAGATGTGGCAAGATATCCGAGTTTTGGGTGGAGTGCCAGTCACATGGGAGCTGTTCAAGATAGCATTTCTGGAGAGATTCTTCCCCAGAGAGATAAGGGAAGCCAAGGTTGAGGAGTTCATCAACCTTAAACAAGGCTCTATGACAGTTAGGGAGTATTCCCTGAAGTTTGTTAAGCTATCAAGGTATGTTACTTTCTCTAGTATTTAATAGCAAGAATGAGGAGAATACTGAGTTTTGTTGAAATCATCCAGGTATGCTACTTCCCTTGTTTCTAACAACAGGGATGAGATGAGCAGGTTCCTTACAGGAATTAATGGAGACCTGGAGGAGGAGTGTCGATCTCCGATGCTTTATGATAACATGGATCTTTCCAAGTTGATGGTGCATGTCCAGAAGGTAGAGGACAGCCGCATAAAGTGAGGTATTCGTGATGCTACGAGGCCTAAGCCTCAAGATCAGGCAGGTCCCAGCCATGGAGGCCACAGAAACAACTTTGGCGTCCGTGAGCAGCCAAGGTTTAAGAAGGGACTATCCCACCAAGGGGAGTCAAGTTCACCCAGTGGTCGCTATGATAGGGATTCCGAGTCCAGAGATAAGAGAAACAAGGGAATAGATACACCTAAGGAAGGGCAACATTGCAGGAAGTGTGGCAGACAGCATGGAGGAGAGTGTATGATGGGCTCTAATGCTTGTTACAGCTGTGGAAAACCAGGTCACATGGTGAAGGATTGTCCGAATAGGAGAAGTCAAGAACAAGGGAAGGAGAGAGTTCAGCCTAATGGTCCAAATGAAGAGGCTCCAAGGAGTCAACGATTCTTCACACTCAAGTCTAGGAGTGCAGGGGAAGGCACTTCTGATGAAGCCTCAGGTGCGTAGCCTTAATTAGTCTTTCATATATTTGTCTGTGTATGGTGGTTATGTACTAGTATGAAGTTAATATGTTTGAGTAATCATGTTGGTTGCTGGTTTGTATGACTTATATGGTGACTTATGTTATATGCTTTAATGAGACTAGTTCGGGAAAGAATTCTTTAGTCTATTAATGTAAAGCTACCAGTAGGTTTCAAGGATGTGTACCATCATATTAATATGTGAATCAGATATTCACCAGTGGAAGTATTGAAGTACCTATGTATGCGTATGTTCTATAGATGACATACTTATTGTTAGTAAAGAGTAGTGTCATTCGGGGATGATTGTTCCTAAGGGGGGAGGGGGGATAATGTAACAACCCTAAAAAAAATGAATAAGCTAAATGCTTAAGGTGTCAAGAATGCTTGCGATTAGACCAAGGTTCACACGGATTGATACACGTAGAACCAGACCTCAGAACCCTTACTACGGCCAAGCCAACTAACTTGGGGAGTTATTTGAGCTTGGAAAGGTTGGAACCAACCATGTAGGGCTCTCGAATACGAAGATTTAATCGAAGTAGTCTTTACCGGACTTAAAAAGAAGAAATTTTAAGTTTTGAGGGTCTAGGGGTAAAATGGTCTTTTACCAGGCTAAGGGTAATATCGTAATTACCCTAAATATATATATAATTAATTATTTAATAAGATGGAGGGGCAATTTGGGGAGAGAGAGCCGAAATTGAGCTCTTGAAGTGAAGTCTTTCTCCACCCGGGTTCAAACCTAGGTGGAAGCAATGATTTAACTTGTTTTTATTTAAATTGATAAATTAATTTAATTAATTAATAATTATTGGCTGATTTAAGAAAAAGTAAAATCAGATTTTTATTATTAATTATTTATTAATTAAGATGTCTTATTTTGACTAAGTCTCAACTAGAGTCCTAATCCTAAGGAACCTCTCTCTCTCTTTCATGTTTCATCCACCTCTCCCATTTGTTTTTTTTCACGTTTCTCTGTTAACAAAGCAGCAACAACGAAACAAAAATCAGAAATAACAACAAAAGTTCTTCACACTTGAAGAACTTATAAGAATTCAAACGACAAAAATAATCCATAAAAGTAAACCAAAACGTGACATTCTCGACGGGTAAGGTGGGTTTCTGTGTTGGACGTTGGGTTGGTGGTGATTCTGGGCAGCAACTTTGAGTGTTGAACAACACCAAGAACAGGTATGGCTTTTCTCTCTTGGAATCCTTTCTCCAAGAGGAATTTCTTTCTACAAAAGTCGACATATGAAACTAGGGCTGTCCCCTTGAATGTTGAACTCCTTGTCCCTAGTCTCCTTCCGGTTTCAATCCAAATTAGGTTAGAAATCATGTTGTTGGTATGATTGCTGGTAGTTAAGTAAGAAATATGATGTTCCTAGTGATTTTGTGTTTAAAAATAGCAAGCATAGTCAATGATGTCAACCGAAAATGATGTGGTGCAATATGTAAATGTTTGTTGTTGTTGCTATCCGTTTTGAAGTCTTAAAGTAGTTGGTTTGATGGCTGAAATTAACGTGCATTACATTTGTAATTCATGATGTTCATATGAGGTGTATGCGACTGATTTTAAGTGGAAAAATCTAAGCTAAAAGAACAATGAATCAACACCTAAGAACGTGTTAAACGAATCGTGGAAGTACCTCAAAAACGAATGTATGAATGTTGTTAAGTAAAGGCTGGAAAATTTAACTAAATTCCAACATTTGGTGATGAGGTTTCGGTCAAAAAGGGTGCACTACGTGCTATGTAAAAATGCAAGAAAAGTAAGTGAGGTCAGCTGGGTTTGAACCCGAGACCTCACCTTGCTAAGCTACAAAAAAATGAAATTAAAGAAGTGGGGTTAAGAGGGATCGAAATTGGGCTGCTGGTTGGGAAAGGAGAGGGAAATAAATTAAACAAATAAATGGGAGGCGTGGGAATCGAACCCACGACCTCCAGTCAGCGAGTGAAAGAAGAGAAAAATAAAGAAAAGAAAATGTGTGGCGTGGGAATTGAACCCACGTCCTCAATGTTGGAAAGGAGAACGGTAAAATTAAATAAGAAAAACAAAGTGAGGTTGTGGGGGCTCGATCCCACAACCTCATTGCCAAAACGCCTAACTTAATAGACTTAAAATAAAAATAAAGGAAAGGAGGCTGTGGGGGTTCGAACCCACCACCTCACAGCCTCTAGCGAAATTAAAAGAAATAATAAGGAGGCTGTGGGGGTTCGAACCCACAACCTCCCAATTTCCCAGCGAATTTAAGCATAAAATAAAAGAGGTTGTGAGGGGTTTGATCCCACAACCTCTTGGTTTGGGCGAGAAGGGGCAATGTGATGTTAATGAAAAAATAAAAATGGGTTGTGGGGGTTCGAACCCACAACCCTTCGGCCAATTTAAGAGGAAAACTAGGCAGAAAATTAATGATACGATGTTAATGTTGGGATTTAATCTAGAGTTCTAATGTTATGAATATTAAAAATAAAATCAACGAAAAATGTAAATGATGTCCAAGTGATTCAAACTTGGGTTTCCTTGCCCAAACTTCCGTATTGATACATAAGTCATACGTGAACAAAATATCCAAGAATAATGCCACATACTTAGATCGAAATCAAGATCTTGGCATACATACAAGATGCATAAGTCTTGTATCACATAATCTTAGAAAGATATGAATCACTTAGACGAAATATGAATGAAGCCTCATGGTTTGTATGTATAGACACATAAGTCTAACATACGTTCAAAAGTAAGTGAACCTAAGAGGTATGATGAGATGAACAATGAAATGATGAAATGAACAATGAAATGATGAAACCCTAGAAGGGTTAAGTAAGGGTGTGAAACACACGAAATGGCCAAGTTCATTGGCATATGATGAAATGAACATTCACGTAATAAGAGGTGAGTAACTATGAAAAGCAAAGGTGCTAATGATAATGAATGTGGTGACAACATGATATGAGGCTAATGTAAATGATGAGAGCAATCTCAAATGAGCCTAAGTAAATGTTACCAATACGTACTCACCTATGAGAGTGTAAGATAATGAAGAGACCAGTCTCTATGAACACTCTAATGAAGGTATTGAGCTTAACACCCTTAATACTAATGATGAGATGAGAAATCATCTAACAAGCTATGATTTCCTCATACTAGAAGCCAGCTTCCATGACGTATGAGATGAATGAAATGGAACTTTATACTGAGCACCGATAGGCTAGCTATGAGCGGTGATGCCTTCTTTCGGGAAGGACGGAGGTTCACGTAACTCTCATGAGATGAGACTATCCGGCTTGCCGGGTATGGGTCTCCTTATATGTCCTAGTCTTCGAACCTATACTGCCAATATAGGGATCTGGCGGGGTTAAATTCCCATGTACGCTAGCATGTTATTGGATCACTTTGGCCGGTGATTCCACCTCTTTTCGGTGTGGGGGAGACACTAGATTTCACGATGCTCACATGATCTATGTCGGTTAAAGTTAAAGTTCCCAATGAATGAATGAGGCCAGCCTCAAATGATGCACATAATGAAATGAATGATACCAAAGGTGTTAGGATAGGATAATCAAAGGTGAGTTAGATTCAAGTAATGACATTAGGTCATTCTTGGTCATTGCACAACGAACCTAATGAAAGTCTTAAACTACATCCTAGGTATAACTGGTGGTTACACTGGCCTATGAATGAAATGAAATGAAGTACGTATGAATGAATGAAGCAGACTCTGTGTTTGCTAATGAAGATTCCCTAGTTGAGGTCCCATTTGTTGAGACCTCATTTCTGGGATGTCTTAATGTCAAGTCCATGATTCAAAGGTCTCATGGCATATGAATGAATGATATGAAAGAAGTTATGTGCTACATGCAATATGTACTGTATGCTATATGATATGTGCTATGGGTAAATGTTATGTGCTGTGTGCAAATGTGAAAAGTAGGATGATGTATGTTATTCTCATGGCATCACTTTCCTAATCCAAATTTGGAAAGCTCATTTACTTTCCCAATCAAAATTTGGAAACTTTCCTAATCTCAATTTGGCAAATCCACTGACTTGACTTTCCAAAAATCATGTTGTTAGGAAAGAGTTCTTTCTCATGCATGTCCTTGGTGTGTGCTTGCATATACCCATACTTAGTACAAGTGTGTACTAACCCTATACAAACTCTACTATTTTAGGTGCAGGCACAGGTGGACGATAGAGCTACAGGATCATCGTTGCAGTTATCCGGACGTCCAGCATTCATCCGGTTTTGGTAGGTCCTCATGTCTTCGAGGATGCTACTGTTTTATATTCTAGCTTAGTTTTAGAGTTGAGCTAGTGGAGCATGTTCCACTAGCATTTCTTTCCTGTTTTTATTAAGACTATGAATTGGTGCCATTTTGGCAATTATACGCTTTATAAGAATTGAACTATTTCTTTCAGTTGCTTATCTCTTAATGTTAGATGGTTGATGGTGAACAATTACGTATTTATGAGAATGTTTGTATAAGTATGTTAGGAAACAAAAAGTTTCAAATTTTCCGCTAAAATTAACCTATGTAATGTAAGAATGACATAAGTAGGCTTGTCTGCGACCTCTCAGAGGTCAACGATGCCGGTATCGTCTGGGGTCTAGATTCCAGTCGTGACATATGGTCGTTTGAAGTTGACCAAAAATTTATACTTAGCATAACTGGCAAACATTTCCAAATTTACTTTTTCCAAATATAGTTCTTTTTTGGGTGGGATTTTACATTAAGTGCACTCTTCACTACTACTGCTAATAATCTTATAACTCATACTTTTTGGATGAAATTACTATCGAAGCTCAAAACATACTTTCTCATAAGGATCTCACATGAAACATGGCTTAATTAAGAGAGTCCATCACGCTTTTAGCTTGAACATATGATTCATATGAAGATTAATGCATTCCTTTAAAAGTGAACACTTAACTCACTCATGGGCTTCTCTCAAGCGCCACATAAGTCTCATGACTTCCTCAAGATTTTACTAAGAGCAACTCATCACTAGGGAACTGACTTTGCTTTTCAACCATCTCTAGTATGAGATGTAGTCGAATGGATTTGAGAACACACGAGTTAGAATGAGTCTCTATGAGATAGCTCTATTGCACGAATAAGAGTATGAAATCAGGGAAACTTTTATAATGTCTGTAGAAGTGGGGCATGCACAACCATAAAAAAGATCCTACTGACATGGCTTCATAAACACCCTAGGACACTTGAAATCTGTGCCCTGATACCAAGTTTTTCACGACCAGAGCTTATACCCTGGATGTTACCGGCACGTGAGAACCATTGCTGGTCCCCAAGCAAACCCTTATTCTTGTTGTCTATAAGAGGAAGACTAACTCAAACATACATAAGCTGAAAAGTGAATTAAATTCATAGAACTCCAATAGTAAACTTTAAGAAAGTCTGCACAATACTCAAAAGAAAGTAAATATAGAAAAATCTTCAACTTTGTCTATCTAAGAAGCCTCTAGTAGTATGGAAAAGATATCGGAAAAAGACCCACGACATCTCAAAACTAATAATTTTAAGGTAAAGGTGAAGTCCTCCAAAAAATATAAGAAGGCTCACCAAAGTTCACCAAAATATCACATGACTTCAATGATACTCATGTTGATTATTCTTAATATATGTATCTACATAATGAAACGATGCAGGCCAAATGGCAATTACATGGAATGTACGAGCATGTAAGGGAAATTCTAAACCATAAAAATAAGCTTGAACTTGATAAAAAGGAAAGATACTTACCTTTTTTAAACTCACTCAAATAAACTCAACTAAATAATAAAATAATAAATTCAAAGATTACATACTCAACTCAACTCAAAATTACTCAAATCAAGATACACAAGGATAAAGAAACAATAAATGATGCAATATATGCAAACCTTTTAAAACAATAGATAAAAACTTAATTGTACTGAAGAATAAGAGAATAACTCAATTTTTATATAAAATACTATATAACTCTGTGGGAGATTCTCTAACTGATAACCATCACTATGAGCTATGTGATGATACAACGTCAAGCCCACGCTGCCAAAACTGTCCTATACTCTGTCGGGGTATAGAACCTACTACTAAGTGGATCCACTAGTCTATTCTCAAAATCATTAAGGCATCATTTAACATGTATGACACTTTATACCCACATTGGCTACATGGTTTATAGGGGTAGTGAGTTGTCCAAACTCTCTCCATATCGGTGCTCAATACTACTTCCAAAATATAACTAGTTCATATGTTAAATAACATAACCCTTTATGTGGTTTAAGATTATTACTCAAAAGGTTTTCTCTTAAAAGAGATCGTACTAAAGACTTCTCATTAAACTCTTTTGAAAATTGGTGTTTCCTCTCTTTTTAAATGTAAAAACATTTACTCTTGGGAGTACTTTGTTCCCTTATAATGTTGCTCAATTCATACTTAAAACACTTTAAAAAATATATCAAAATAAGATTGTGATATGATAATTGAAGACTCGCCAAGTCATACCGCATAAACGTTGATGGTATATCCAGATATCATATTGCTTCAACATTGATGGCATACTAAATACCATATTGCTTAAATATTGATGACATAACTAGAACCATACTGCTTAAACATTGATATCATACTCGATTGGCAACTAATAATGTTTTAGAAAGTCTTTCTCAAAATTCATATTAACTCTGAAGTGTTGGCTTTGAAAAATTTCACATGATTTATAGCTCAAAATAGGGTTCATGATTGATTATAGACATGATAAAATTAAATCAAGGACCTTAATAAAAATATAGAAGCACAATAATTAGGAATAGAATATTAAAAAGAACCGTGAACTCAAGAACTCAAATCTAGGGGTAGAATCGTAGATTTTTCCTTTTTTAATTTGAAAGAAGATGTAGGGCGTGAGGATGAACTAGTAAAACACTATGATAACCTTATATACCTGGAAGAACAAGCTTATAGATGAATCTTCAAGAAGAACTTTATTAGAGGCCTTGCAACCCTAGCTTGAATGTAAACGATCAAGAAAACCTTTCTTGAGATTCTTAAATTAGTTTCTTGAAATAACTATGGACATATATTATCATTTTCATTAGTGATTTATAAGTGTGTGGAGCAGTTTGAGTTTAAAAGAATGGAACTCTTGGATACGGACTTATCTTGAAGAAGAATCTTGAAAAAAATCTTCTACTTTGGTTTTTCCTTAGGGTTTTGCTGTTAGAAAGATAATGATGGATTAAAATATAAAAATTTGATTGTTTTGAGACTTTTATTAGACAAGAAATTCTTTTAGGGATTTCTTCGAGGGAAAAAGACAAAAATGACCATTTTAAAGTTTTCCATCGGCTAATTAATATAATCACTGTATCAGGTTAGTAAAATGGTCATAAATTTTTACTCAGAAATTGGATTGATGCGAAATTGGTGTCATTCAAAACTAGAGTCAAATAACTTTGAAATGTTATGGGCCACTTAACTCTTTATATTTTAAAAGATATGATCATTCGAAATTGAAGCAAGTAGAATCTTAAATCAAAACTTAATCGATAATGAAACTTCAAGAATACTTATCAAGAACTCATCAAGAAATTAAATTTCTCAGTATTTACGAATATATTTGCAAAATAGACTCATGATTGGCGTGTTGGTGAACAAACCAAACACTATGGAAGATTACATATGTAACACCTAAGAACTTATGAGACAAGAACACGAGAAAAATAGGTGAACCGCGACAGGGTTCACACACCGTGACAAGAACAATGGTCCGTCGACTAGCCCATAGTTCACACCCACCAAGAAATTGTGGACCAGGGGTCCCTTCATAGGTCATGGACCACCACACGAGCCATGAGGAGACTTGTGGAAGTCGGGAAGAACTCACCAGGCTCACACATTAGACCAAGGATCCCTTCACGGGCCATGGTCTTGATGAAGGGTTGTCGTGGCATGAGTCATCAAACCCCAGCACATGTAAAGAACTATGGTGACGTTGATGGTTCGTGGTCCTTCACACAGGTTGTGGTATCGCTTGTTGTTAGTCAACCCAAAACTTGTAGCAAGTGGCTATAAGACCACGACCTATTTTGACGGGTAATGGTCCGTGTGACGGACCTTCATATGGTTTATGGTTGGCCTTCATTAAATTTTAAGTGTTGTCATTTTGATATTTTCGCCCTTGCGTTCGACACCTAAACTATATCGTTTGAGCCCTGACTACATTGTTTTACTATGTTTAAGCCTAGTACATAGTTAAAATTTCCCCAGAACGAATTTTCTCAAAAATTCATCAGTGTTAGAGTAAAAGAGGATAAAAGAGGCGACCAAAACCCGTTCAAGAATGCAACAGGTATTCTTAAGTTCCAGCCCTAAAGTCAAAATATTTCTTTGTGAAACATCAACAAGTACGTGAGATTCCACTAGAGGATTCCCTTTCATCCACTAGGTTCCTAGAATTAAGTCAGATTCCTGATTCATATACCTTGCTTAGACCTAGGGTTGCCAAAACCATATATTTTGGTTGTGATTTAGTTGTTAGAGTATTCCTAATCAGATTATCATGTTTTTGTGAAATCATTGCTTAGCTCTTTGCATGAAACATAGAAACCCTGTTGTGTAGATTCTCTTTGTTCATGAATTGGACATGCTAAATCTCTTGAAATAGATATACACGCTCTAGTTTTTGAATGCCACGTTATCTATATATAATTGTTATATTCTGAGATGTTGCACGACAATGTTTTGAGCCATTCAACATTTCAGGCATAATGCGGCATATACATATTTTATTGGGAGAAGACTTAACACTGAGTAGGACTAGATTTTAGCAGTCCCTTATATTCCTAGAACTATGTGCTCTCTTAGTCATATAAGTCCCCTATATGGGAATCATATTTAGTGATCACGCAAATCATGCCTTTATACCCCTTGCAAGGTTTATTTAATCCTCTGGATGGGGAGTATACATCTGACTCTTCATTTTAATCATATGGTTTTATGTCGATTAGTAGTATCTCCCATAGTCAGACTCTGGTATATTTGACCAGGTTTTCAGGTATATTTAAGTATTAAGTCTTAGCATGATATGTATTTGGTCATTGCATTCAGTTTAATTCATTTCAAATATTTCATTATTTCCTGTATGTTTAGTTAAGTTGTATGTTTTGTTTAACTTTTATCCTATCCTCCATGCTTAGTACCATCCAAGTACTAACACATACTCAATGCTACATATTCTCATGATGTAGATTCATGCCTTATATATTCACATCACGTGTAGACTGGTTCTATATCCGTACTCAGCAGTATTAGTGGTGAGTCCTCATACTTCGAGGACAATAGACATGTTTTCCATTTAAGTCTTTCATTTTACTTATAGTTTTTCAAGGGTTAGCTAGGACATGTTCCGCCAACTTTAGTCACATTGAGGATTTTTGAAACATAGTTTTACAGTAAGCATTTGAGTCACTAAACTCTTATTCAATATTTATATAATCTGACTCATTTTGGGTACCCCCCACTATTAGTTATATTATGATTTAGCTTTCCCATTAGTTCATTTTTTCATGGATATGTTAAATTATGCTTATGATATTCCAGCTTAGGGTTCGCTTGGGGTCACTCAAAATCCTAGGTCATGTGTAATACCAAGATGGTATCCTCGAGGCTTAAAAAACATGGTATAAAAGGATTAGGTTTATCAGTCCTGTAATGTATGGAAGCCGCACTAATTAGAGTTTCTTTGATGGATGTGAAGTGTACCACATCTAATTAGACAAAGGCAACAAAATGTTTTAAGATAACATTATTCTCTTTGATACTCGTATTGTACGTGAGGTACGATCAATTTTATCCATTCTAATCGGTCATTGTGCGTTTTAGATCATGCCTACTCGTAAATCTTAAGCAAGGAATGCTAATTCCGGCAACGCTAATACAGTTCCCCAATTTACGGACAATAAGGTTTCGAATGCAGAGTTTTAGAATGCTATCCAATTTTTAGGTCAGAGTGTAGCCAACTAAATCAACCAACAAATTCTAGTTCCTACTAATAATAATGTTGGGTTAGTGGTAGCTATGCTCCGTGATTTTGTTAGGATGAATTTTCATGTGTTTCTAAGGTCGCAAGTTGGTGAGGACCCCCAGAACTTCCTTGATGATGTTAATAAATTATTTAGAGTGATTCAAGTGAGTGGTAATGATAGGGTATAATTGGCATCCTACCAGCTTAATGATGTGGCTGACATATGGTTCACGCAGATGTAGGGAAACAAGTGTGAGTGTAGCTCTTATGACTTGGGAGTGTCTTACTAGAAATTTTTTGGATAGGTTCTACTTGAGAGAGTTGAGGGCAGCTAAGGATCACAGTTCATGAATTTAAGGCAAGGTACCATGATAGTCAAAAAGTAAGGACTTAATTTCACAAAGATCTCAAGGTATGCTCTACATATGGTTGCTGACTCTAGGCCACTAATGAGTATGTTTCTATTTTTAGTATCCGACTTGGTGAAGACAGATTAAAAATATGCTATGTTGTTAGAGGATATGAATATCTCTAGGGTCATGACCCATGCCCAGCAGGTTGAAGGAGATAATCTTAGGGAAATGTATAAGGACAACAAGAAAGCAAGAATAGATAACTATGAGTACTCTCAACAAAAATCGGGTGGTGAAAATCTCGCAGTTTCAATAGAAATATTCAACTCCATCACATTCATGTGCTAGTGTTCCATCCCATAGATTTCGACATGATCAATAAATTAGGGCATAAGGATCTAAGTCTCAAGGGAATAATTGAGATAACATGACCTACCTTACTTGTCATAAGTGAGGTAAGAACCATCTAAGAGAGTTTCTTGCAAGAAAGGAAGGACGCTTTGGGTGTGCACAATCTTATCATAGGTTGAAAGATTGCCCTTCTTCTAGACAGGTACAAGAAGGTAACAAGGATAGGGGCTATTATATAGCCCTAGTAACAACATGTCACCTAACTCAGTAAGGTGATTCATCTGGTACAAGTGGCGGTCAGCGCCCGAGCATGTTGTATTATCTCCATACTCTCCAAGATTAGGAAGATTCTCTTTGTGTAGTAACTAGTATGTTGAGAGTCTTTCATTTAGATGCTTATGCATTGTTAGATCCAGGGATACTCTTTATGTTATGACTCCCTATATAGCAGTAAACCTTGGTGCTAGTCAAGAAACTCTTTCACAACCCTTCTCAGTCTCTACTCTAGTTAGTGACCTAGTTATACCTAAATGGGTATAGAAAAATTTCCCTGTCATGGTCTCTCATAGTGTCACCTGAGTAGAACTTGTGGAGTTAGAAATGATAGATTCTTATATAATTCTAGGCATGGATTGGTTACATCCCTTTTATGCCTCAGTCTATTATAGAACTAGGATCGTTTCCCAAACAAACCAGTCTTAGAATGGAAGTATAGTAGCTTAGTGCCTATGGGTTGATTTATCTCTTTCCTTAAGGCTAGAAGAATGATATTCAAAGGGTATGTCTACCATCTTGTTCGTGTTAGGGATTGAAGCTCCGAAACCCCAACTCTTGAGTCAATCCTAGTAGTAAATGAGTTTCCAAAGGTATTCCGAGAAGATATTCCCGGAGTTTATCCCGAAAGTAAAATTGACATCGAAATACATCTATTTTTAGATACCTAGCCCATTTCGACTCATCCTTATAAAATGGCTCCAACTAAGCTTAATTAATTGAAATAATAGTTGAAAGACCTTCTAGATAAGGGTTTCATTAAACCTAGTATCTCTATATGTGGTACTCAAGTGTTATTCTTGAAAAAAGATGGTTCTCTCAGAATGTGCATTAACTATCGTCTGTTAAATAAAGTCTCCATAAAGAATAAGTACCTTATCCCTAGGATTGATGACTTGTTTGACCAGCTTCACGAAACTAGTCATTTTTCAAAGTAGACCTTAGATATAATTATCATTAGCTTAGAGTCAAAGATATTGTCATCTTGAAATTAAAACAGCCTTCAAGATTCGGTATGGTCACTATCAATTCGTTGTTATGTCTTTTGGACTAAAAACTTATCAAATAACTTTCATGGACTTAATGAACATGGCGTTCAAGCAATATTTGTACTTGTTCTTTATTAATTTCATTGATTATATCCTCATTTTCTATATTAATGAGGAGGAACATGCAACTCATCTAGGAGTTGTTCCGCAAACTCTCAAAGATCTCCAGTTATTCGCTAAGTTTAGAAAATATGAGTTTTCGTTACAATCAGTTTCTTTCCTTGGTCATACAATATCTAGCATATGTATTTGAGTAGATTTTGAGAATCTAAAGGCATGGAAGCAATGACCCAGACCCACCGCTCCAACAGATATCAGAAGTTTCTTGGGTTTAGCTAGTTATTATAGGAGATTTGTTGAAGAATTTTCATCCATAGCTTCCTCATTAACAAAGTTAAGTTATAAAAAAATATGTTTAAGTGGTTATATGAGTGTGATAAAATAGTCTTTGAACTAAAGACTAGGTTGACTACAGCCCTGGAATTGACTATACATGATGGTTCCGAAGATTATATTATCTATTGTGATGTATCCATAGTCGGCCTATGTTGTGTGTTAATGCAGGGAGGTAAGGTTATAAATTATTTTTCTAGTCAGCTTAAGGTTCTTAAGAAGAACTACCTATCTCATGACCTCGAGCTTGCAGCAATAGTATTTGCCCTAAAGATTTTGTGACATTACTTGCATGGTGTTCACGTATATGTGTCCACATATTACAATAGCCTCCAATATGTGTTCACCAAGAAAGAGTTTAATCTTCACTAGAGGATATGGCTTCAATTCTTCAAGGATTAGGATATGAATGTGCTTTATCATACAGGTAAGGCCAATATAGTAGCTGATGCTCGTAGAAGACTATCTATGGGTAGCGTACCCATGTTAAGGTAGAAAAGAAGGAATTATCCAAAGATGTTCTGAGGATTTCTCAATTAATTTTTAGAGGAGGTTGAAGAAAAACTATTAGTGATACAATATTACATCACTTGAAAGGTGCAGTTTATCATAAGAAAGTTAAGGTTTTCTCCCAAGCGCGAGATGGTGTGCTTCGTTACAAGGGTGGCATAGGTGTTCGTATGGTGGGTGAGTTGAGGCAGTAGATCATTACAGAAGACCATAACTTCATGTATTTAATTTTTCCAGGTGCCGCTAAGATGTACCTTGAATTGTGAGAAGTTTTTTGGTGGAATGACATGAAGTGGAATATAGTAGATTGTGTGGATAGTGTCGTAATTGTCAACAACTTAAGGGAGAAAATCAGAAACCAGGAGGTTTGAATAAATAGATTCACATTCCTACATGGAAGTTATAAGTTATAAACATGGACTTCATTGCAGGTTTACCTCGTACTTGCAAGCAACATGACTCCATTTGGGTGATAGTAGAAAGTGTTACTAAGTTCGGTCATTTTTCGGCTGTCTAGCCTACACATTCAGCTGATGATTATGCTAAACTCTACATAAATGATATATTCAGGTTACATGGGGTTCCTTTTGTCTATCATCTAATAAAAAGGTCCTCAATTTACCTCTCATTTATGGAAATAACTTTAGAAAGGTCATGGTACTCACGTGAATCTCAGTACAACATTTCATCCACAGATGGATCGTTGGGCAGAGCGTACCATTCATAACATAGAAGACATGCTGAGAGGTTGCGTGATCGATTGAAAGAGTAGTGGAGATGATCACCTACCTTTTATAGAGTTCTCCTACAATAATAATTACCTTTAAGTATTCAGATGGTCCCTTATGAGGCATTGTATGGGAGTAGATGTAGATCTCCTGTTGGTTGGTTTAAAGAAGGTTCAGAAGTATTGATTGAGCCAAATTCGGTTCATAAGGCAATGGAGAAGGTTCAGCTCGTTAGAGATAGACTTAAGACCACTTCGAGTCGTCAAAAGTCTTATGCATATGTAAGGAGGAGGGACTTAGAGTTTAAGATTGATGATTGGGTTTTCCTGAAAGTGCCTCCTATGAAAGGGGTGATGAGATTTGGCTGTAACTGTCACGCCTCGAGCTACCCCCTAAACGCGGACACGGGACATAGGACCACGAGTAATGCCTAACTAGCCCTGCTGCCATGATCATGAACATACTAAAGATAATAAACTGATGCGGAAGCTAAATCATAATTAAAATGAAAATATGGGGAATACCCATATATTATAACTGAGATATTTGAAACTAATGAGTTAATACAAACAAAATATTAACTTTCTACTAAGCTCAGATTAACTATGTCTGAAATATCCTTCTAACTAACTAGAAATGCTGGGACAGGCCCCAGCAAAGTCTAGCAAAACTGAAACTAAAGGACTAAAATACTGAAAATAAACTCATGACTATTTTCCTCAGAGAATGAGGACTCACCAATGATGCTTCTGAACTGAAGATCGGGAATCGATCTAAGCGTGATCTAGATATTGAGAACCTGAACTTACATCACGAGAAGATATAGATCACATATGCGTTAGTACTTGAAAGGTACTGAGCATAAAGGATAGATTAAAGCTGAACTAATACATCATTGAACAATAAAATAAAGCATTGATATAATCTAACCATGATATAGATTTTAAATGTTGAGATAACTGAATGTAGTGACCAATTTATAATATGCTGAAATTGAATACTTGATATAATGATAAATGGTCAATGCAATGGAATCTGGCTGAACTGTGGGAGCTCCTAATAATCGATAATAAAATAAAATGAGCTAAATGTGGAGTCCTATGTATACGCCCCATCGAGAGGACCCAATATACCCTGTCAGAGGCATAAAGGCATGCATGCGTGATCACTAAACTAATGTCCACAGAGAGGACTTACAACCTACTTGGCTAGTGTTCTGGGACTATTTGGGTATGCTGAACCCTAGTCCAACTCGGTATTATGCTACTGCCAATGAATTTAGTGATAACACATTATGACTTAATTTCTGTAAATACTGGATAGCTTAAAATTGAACATGCAAACTGAGAATGCACCAATTAATATGATAATGATGCATTCATAACTGAGGCATGTATATTTGAAGTAACTGAAATACCTAACCTGGCATGTGTAATTCAACAACTAAAGAAATACATAGCTATGGTTCTGAAATTCATGTAATAAACTGATTATGACATACTACTCTAATTTGGATCATTCTAATAGCTAAGAACCTAATAATTCTAACATTAAAGAAACCCTAAATCTGGTCATGATATGGAAATCAAGAAACTGACTGAAAACTAGGGACTTAATAAGTGAAAGGAACCCACTAGTAAAATCCCACATTCCTGGTGATGAAATCGACGGAGAAATCTTTAAATTTCGGGGCTAGAACTAATAGAACCTTTCTGCGTTCTTTAACTAGGGTTCTTGACCTTTTTCTCCTCTCTTGATTGTACTTTTCTTAGTTTTGATTTTGATTTGACTTAGGTAAGTTTTTATGTTTCTAGGCTTAAACTGACTAAAATATCAAAATTTATGGTTTAAATGACGTATCTTAGGGGTTAAATGAACTAGGAAAAGATCAAAAGACCCATGAAATAATTATTGTCAGAGAAAGCGACGACCTGGACTGATGGGCCATCGTTCAATTGATGGTCCGTTGTTTGGGTTCATCGTTTGAGTCTGCTTTACAAACCTAAATTCGCACAACATTTTACTCAGATGTCGGATTTTAGTAACTCGGTGGCGTTGGAAAGTGGATTTCAGTTATCTATCATATCATATGTTGTAACGACCCGGATTTTGGAATACGAATTGCCACCGGCGTCGTTGTCCTCTCAGAGGTCGCAGACAAGCCTCATCTTTCATTCATCACATTCATCTAGTTAAATTTGCGGAAAATTTAAAACTTTTTATAATTATGAAGTTTACTTAGACTTTATATAGTCATTACGTATTAAACATTATATACTAAACTCAACATCAATAGACAACCATCTAATATCAAGAACATTTCAAAACAAACGATGAATAATATATATTAAGTTGCCAAAACGGCCTTACATCAAAAGGTTCGAAATGAAATGTGAAAGAAACGCTAGGGACAACATTCACTAGCTATGTCTATATCTAAAGCTGGACTAATGCGTGTAGCATCCTCGAAATCAAGAGGACATACCAAATGATCTGGAGAAAACACTGAAGTCCAAACCGCTGCAAGTGTCGTCAATCTGCCCTCTGACCTGCACCTATAAAAATAGTAAATAGTAGGGGGTTAGTAAACCACTTGTACTAAGTATGGGTGTATGCACACATACACATAAAGCTATGCATGATCAATGAAAGCTCTTCCTAATGAACATGTCATTTATGGAAACTCTAGTCATTAGGCTTTCCTAATTCGTTAGTTGTGAATTGTGGTATGAATATGATGTATTTTAATGCATTCAAAGCACACAACTCATTTTATATATGATTACCAGACATTAGTATCATCAACATAATTTTAGAACCACTCGAGCGAAGATTTGAAAATTTGATCTTCCTAACCCGAGAGCTCCATTTTTTACAGTTAG
Source organism: Solanum sitiens (assembly GCA_016801875.1). NCBI lineage: Eukaryota > Viridiplantae > Streptophyta > Magnoliopsida > Solanales > Solanaceae > Solanum > Solanum sitiens. The sequence continues at coordinate 943,973 of JABWTJ010000016.1, read as the reverse complement.
ATTATTTTTCAGTCTTTTTCTTCTTCTTTTTGTGTAGTTCAATAATTCCTTTAGTCGTATGTTTTACTTACAAGTGCAATGATTCATTGTAGTCCCATACCCACAATGAATCTATGTAAGTAATCCAAGGACTAAGGAATGATTTCCCTACCTTATAGTGAGTCATTCTTTACACTATATATTCATTACATTTCATAAGCCATTCTCTATTGGTCAAGCCATTTATTTCATTACATTCATGTTAGGGAAGAAATGAGGTATTTAGTTAACATTACGTTTCTACTTCCCTTTATTTGCATCATATAAGAAGTCATTATAAGCCAATCTTATTTGGCTTTGCTCATTATTTGCTGAAACTTCATGAATGTGATATTGACAATTGACATTCTTAAGCTCTTATTCATTGCTCACTTTGAACATACGTTCCATCATCATCATTCATTCTCACTTTCATAGAGACATCATAGGGAATAAGATCATGCGAGCTAACATGAAATCCAGTGTCTTCCCCACACTGAAAAGAGGTGATTCACCGGTTAAAATGAATCTAGATCATGTGAGATACTCATGAAATCCAGTGTCTGTCCCACACCGAAAAGGGGTGATCACCGGCTAAGGAGAATCCATCTCAAGTGTTCACTCCACACCGAAAAGGAGTGGCTCACGACTATAATGAACCAAGAACATATCGTGAGCATTAACCGACATAGATCATGTGAGCTAAACATGAAATCCAGTGTCTGCCCCACACTGAAAAAGGGTGGAATCACCGGCCAAAGTGAAATCGAACATGCCTAGCTCGCTTAGGTGGAAACCACTGGCTAGTTCCTATGTTGGCTAGACATAGTTCGAATACTAGGGACGTAATGATACTACTTATCCACCTCGGTGGTAGCCTCATCTCATGAGACTTACACGTGTAAGAACATGCTCATAACTAGTCTATCGGTGTTGTGCTCACTTTCATTATCTTCTTTATCTTTTAGAGTTGACTCAAGCATTATGGAAGATTGCTTCTAGACTTAGATTTACTTACTCTTTTGATGACTTATCATCCTTACTTTACACTGATGAAATGTGAATTGTCCTTACATATCATGCTTACTTTACATTAATGAAATGTGAATTGTCCTTACATATCATCCTTACTTTACATTGATGAAATGTGAATTGTCCTTACATATCATCCTTACTTTACATTGATGATATGTGAATTGTCCTTACATATCATCCTTACTTTACATTGATGAAATGTGAATTGACCTTACATATCATCCTTAGGTGTTAATGAGACTAGTCTCACACATTCTAACACCTTCATTCGTGAGTATTCTTTTAACATAGTAGCTTAGGTGTAAGTAAGACTTGTCTCACTTTCTTTAACACCCATTCTGGTTTGTCTCACTTTATTTAACACCCATTCTGGTCACTTACTTGGTTTAGACCTCTTTAATTATGTTATAACTCACGTTACTTCTTTAATTTAGTGTAGTAGCTTCATTTCATTGTTTATGGACGATGAGCACTTCTTTCAATGAGTTACATATGTTCATAGTTCATTCTTTTAGAGCATGTTGGGAGTTGTCCCAATAAATGGCATGCCCTTGGTTATGGATTCATTGAATTACTTTATAAGTGCTTATAATATATTTGATACTCTTACTACACAAGATTGACATATGATTAGTATTGGCATCAACATTTGGGATGTTAAACTAGCAAACAATTTTTGTTGGCATAAGCCAATTTTACGTACGTTCATATTTAGATTGAATATGTATGAACCTTTAGCAAATCTTTTAATCATTTACATAATCTCCTAGCCATTATCATGCATTCGTTTTGACAAAGTAGTGTTAGTCAATTTTATTGGCATAAGCCAAACAATCACTCAAATTATGATTTCATGGAGATCTTTTTAGCCAATCTTAGTTCATGACTTTAGGCATAACGTTTTTAAGCATCTTGGGAAGCATCATATTAACATTTGATGAATGCATCTTGGGAAGCATCATATTAACATTTGATGAATATAACACCTTCATAAAGTCACCTTAACAGTAAGTATGCATTAAGACGTCACACGTCACACTTAACGTTTTTTGAACATATCTTTACTAATACATCATTCTTTAATTCACGTAAGAAACCCTTAGCATCAAACGAGTCCAATTAATAGGTTCATTCAACATTTTTTAATCAAAAACCATACACATTAAGATCAGCCAGCACCACATACCAACAACATGATCTCTAACCTATTCAATATTGAAATCGTAACAAGGATACTAGGGAAAAGGAAGTTCGACGAGAACGATGGGAACAACCCTAGTTTTTGAAATCTCATGAATCGTTCGAAAGAAATTTATCTTGGAGAAAGAATTCCAGGAGAGAAACCCATACCTTATGTAGAACTTAATCTACGAAGACCACCTTAAACGAAAACTTGGAGAAACCTTGAAATCGCCTAGAATGTCTACGAACTTTCTGTCTCTTTCTTTCGTTCATTTTAGCGTTATCTTCTCTGAGTGTTTGATCGTAAGTTTTAGGTTTAGGAACTGACTTTGAATTATTCAACTAAGGATATTTTAGTAAATTAACCAATTGATTAGTAAATTACCAAAACGCCCTTCCTAAGTTGACTAAACATAGGAAGATGTTGATTTCGACCAAATCTGGAAATGGACATTGACCCTTGTTTTGATCAACATTTTGACTTTTAATTAATTAATTAAATCCTTAATTTAATTAATTTAGAGACCTAGAGAAATTACTAAAATACCCCTAAGTCTTTGGGACCATACCTAACCCTTTTGAACCATCCTAGGTTAGGTACTAGATTGTCCCCTTAACTAGTACTAGGTTCCACCCGATTTGTCCTAGGTTGTCGGGTGCATTAGGGGGTCCAATTCGGTTAGTCCTAGGTTAGTTGGCTAGTTAGGATAGTTGGTTAGGAATTAGAGTTGGTTAGGTTGGCTTGTCCCACATGGATTGGTTAGGGTGGTTCCGTGGTCCCCTTGGCCGGTTCCTTTACGTGTGTTGCCCATGTGCTTGCACATGGGTTTGTTGCACTTCCTAACTAATTTATCTTGATGGCTAATTTGGGAATGTTTACTTATTGTCCCAAGGACCCTTACCATGTCCTTAGTCACTGCTTAATATACATGATCATTTTAAATGGTTATGTACTTAGGGTACTAGGCTTGACACTTGGATGCCTAGTACCTAATGTATTTACAACTGATGAATTTCTGAATTTTATCTTAGGGTGTTCATTGTAGGTACACTTCTTAAATGTCAATCTTGGATTGGGTATGGCAACCCAAAAAGTATATTTCACATTCGTATATAGAAAATTAGCTAATATCTCTTAGCCAATTTTACGATACTATGCCCAATATTTCTCAATATTGGGCATTGGGGTGCCTATGTACCTCTAATAGGCTTTCTTAAGGACACACTAGGATCTTTATCCCCCCTTTAGGAACATTCGTCCCCGAATGACACTTATACATCATTTAAACAAAGAGGGTGATTTTCAAAAGTTATTTTACATGCTTAAACGTTTCTCTTTGGTGAATATCTGATTCACACTTATTTGGATGATGCATATCATTAAAGCTTATCTGAAGCTTCATATTTGAGATTGAGGAATTTCCTTCTCAATCACACTTAACTTAATGCACCTCACAAATCATGAAACACAGAAAACATGTCTATGCTACTCAAAAACAACAACATGAAATGCAAACATAACTTCGTTTTAACTCACATAGTGCTATTATAAGACATATGATTAGTGACCTATCACACCAAATCGACTAAAGCACTTCAACTTAGAGTTTCCTTAAACATAAAGCAGACTTAGGAAGAGAATATCTAACCTTAATAACTGAACAAATGAGGGTAGCGGGACCTCATATCGGCCTCGGCCTCCCACGTTGCTCCCTCAACAAGATGGTTCCTCCATAGGACCTTCATGGTGGCAACCTCCTTGTTCCTCAGCCGCTTCACTTGGCGATCTAAAATTTCAACTGGAACCTCTTCATAAGAAAGGTTCTCATCAACTCCTAACCCCTCAACAGGCAGGATGGATGCTGGATCGCCTAGACATTTGTTAAGCATAGAAACGTGAAACACTGGATGAACAGAAGCCAAGTATTGAGGTAATTTTAGCTCGTATACAACGTTTGCCACTCGCTGCAAGATCTCATAAGGGCCTATATACCTCGGACTCAACTTGCCTTTCTTACCAAACCTCATCACCCCTTTCATGGGTGATATCTTCAGGTAGATGATACGCTCAAACTTACTTCTCAAATAAGAAGTAAAGCGGACGTATCAAGTAAAGAATCGAACTAATGAGGTTGGGGTCGATCCCACGAGGAAAATGGTTCAGACTTAACTTTATTCTATTATTACTTATATTTAGTCAATTATTTTCCGAAAACAAATAACTAAAAGGGGTTTTTTGATTAATGAAAGTAATTAACTAAATTAAAGTAAACAATTAATAGGTTCAAGTATTGGAGTTTAATCAAGTAATGAGAGTAACTAGGGCTTAAGTGTTCCCCACAGGTTCATAACTCGGTAATTTTAACTATAACAATCCCTTCCTAATATCTTGCATGCAAATAAGTTAGGTATCTCTAAATCCTTGGTCCGACATCAAGAGAATTTCACTCCGCACCTCGGTACAGCAACGTGTGTTGCTTTACTAAACCTTATCTTTACCTCATATTAAGCATCATAATAGATATTTGACTAGGTTGTTACTTCATACCAACCGACACTAGCCTATTAGATAGTATACACTAAATCTACGTTGATAATTCTTTTCCTATTATCTACCTCCTTGGTTCGGCAAGTAGCATTAAGGCGAGTTCTAACGTTGGCCATCCGTTAAAGACTTCTAAACGAAAGAATTATCAATACATGCAAGACACTATTCTGGAATTGTTATTTTAGCTAGATTTTACCTTGTTATTTACCCATGGTTCCCACAACCCTAGTTATGTAGTTTAGTTACCCATGCTAATAATCACACAATTCATATTGATAATATAAGAATTCATGCACTTACTTTAATGAGAATGAAGAAAATCTAGAAATTCACTTGAATAATTCACAAAAACACTAACAATCGATTCCGGAAAAGTATTATCAAATACCAAAATCAAGAGTTCAATACTTAAACAAGAGAACTAAAAAATATCCAAAAGTATAACCCCAAAAGTGAGGTTTTTCGAACTATTTATAATAAACAAATCCTAATAAAAGAGGGAATCTAATTAAGGAAAATTTGCCCAAAACGCATCTGAGTCGACGACCCTTGTGACGGACCGTCGTGGCCTCCGTCGTTCCATACTTAGCACATATCTCTGCTGCTTTCTTCATCAACTCTCTGTTACCCACTACGGACAGGTATGATGGACCGTTGCAAGCACGACGGTCCGTCGAGGGGTTTCGTTCCACAACACTTAGAAACTTCTTGAAATTGGGTACTGGGACTACTCTCTGACAACCACGCCGAATGTGCAGGACGGACCATCGTGGCTATGACGGTCCGTCGTGAGCTTCTTTAGTCCCACACTTGGTCAGACTTCCCCAACTTCCTTCAGCAGCTATTTTCTTCTCACTACGGTGCCACCTACGGACCGTCACAGTCATAATGGACCGTCGTGGGCTCCGTAGGTGGTCACTTCTGCAATTTCTGCTCAAATCCTCCGCGTTCTCCTTTGGACAGATTTCCTGCAAATAAAGAGAAACCTTCATAAAAAATCAATACAAAAAGGCTTTAGACACACACTAAACTTAAGGAAAAAGCATTAAAAGTATCGTGAAACCACGGTACATCAACACCCTCAACTTAAATTCGTTGTTTGTCCTCAAGCGACGCACTATGACTCACTACAAAATCTTTGTACAAGAGTATCCGTATTTTAGCTTTCGCAATCATTTGGCTATCAATCCCGATTATTCTCATTATTTTCATGCGTGCTATCACTATTAGGCTTGAATTATGTGGATCAGACATGACACAGACTCACTACACACTGACACCTATCCTCTTTGATTTCTCACCAAGGTGCTAATTTTTCCGGTATTGCAGCTAGTGTCCTCACTTCAAAATAACATCCTCATTTTTCACACAATGACTTCAGTTTGAGTATAAGGATTACTTTTCAACACTCGCTCCCAGAATAACTTCTCAACTCATTTATACATATTGCCATAGGGTTGCCCTTATTTTCACTGCTTTAAGTTTGCCATAACAACTCTTAGGATCACGATAGGACTTTCTTAGCTTATAACATAGGCTCAGGGTCAGGTAGGGTATATTTAGGTATACTTTAGTGACTTGTTGCCCTCCTTGACATATCGGCTAAGTGTACCACCTTTTTATCATTTTATTTTACCCTATTACTCAATTTTTTTTCACCTTGCTATTCTCCCTTTCTTCTATTTATATGTAAGTGACTCTTCTCTTTTCTTGTGTTTATTTATTTTTTTTTTTTGAAAGTCACTTTTGTTTTGTTCTTTCTTCCTCTTTATTCTTTCAACCCCACTTTCCGGAGTATTCCTCATAACAGCTATCCTCAACTCATGATTTTGCCATGAGTCAAGGTTCACAATACCTATGGTTGGGTCAGGTCCACGACAAGGTTTCTTTCTGCATTAGCAACCCTCTACTTATGCTTTTGGCATAAGCTGAGGTGCACATGTCCAAGAAGGGACCAGGGCCAACACATTGTTCACAGAAAAGATCAGTTGGGGTGAAAAAGAAAGATCTATTTTAAGCTCAAATCATTTGGATCAATAAGGGATTAACTTTATTTGGTTTTCTGTTATTTTAGGCTCAAGATTGACTATTTCGAACAATGGCCTATGATCCTTTCCTAATTGTTTATTACGACTTACTTTTAGCAGGACTAACCAGACAAGTTCTAGCTCAGTACCAATGGTGGACCATTCAACTTTTCCTCACACTCACTTGGTATCTCATTACTCTACCAGATTATCAGACACCTAGTTCGAATCTTAGATTTAGGGTCATGCAGCAGTGTATTTCTATGTCATGCTTAGAGCCACACCTTTATCAATTACTATGCCTAGTCATGCATCATTTTCATTACATCAGGATATCATTTCTGTTTTAGCCATCATGCTTCAGAGTTATATTATGTACACAAGATATAAACATGCTGGTTCAACAATAAAAGTAATCAGTCTCTTAGGGAAAAAGAACACAGGCAAGAAAACCCCAAGAGAGGATCGTGAATTGGCCTACTCAGACTTCACTCTAGAACTCACTTTCCATTGACCCCACCCCCAACAAAAAAGATATGCAATTGTCCCCAATGCATAAAAGAATCTAAAATAATCGAGTTGTAGGTAAAGCAAACCTGAGGCGTAAAGCGCTGGCGATCAACAAGCTGGTGGGTCTAGTGTCCCGGAATCCACTCCCTCTGTAGTCTGGACACCCTCAGTAGTGTCCTCAGCATCAAAAGCACCATCAATAGTTCCTCTCACAACAATCACAGCACCATCAGTAGTGCTCTTCTCCGCCTCAACAACTCTGGAGCTAGACGCCCCAGCAGCCAACTCTATGGTCCTCAACTGACGGACCTCCTCATCAGCAATCGAGGCTCTCCTTACAGCCTCCAACTCTCAGCGCTCCTTCTTCCGCGCCCTAGCTTCATCCTCATATCGACCTCTACGCCTCTTGGAATGCTCTCATGGGGGAGGTGGTGGCACATCAATAGTGGAGAATAGGGCAGCCATCACCGTGTCCTCAGCAGGCTCTGCAGAAAGGGCCTCAGACTCGGGCACCCTAGACTCTGGAATTATGTCCAGGTCCTCTCTCACTCTCTACAGCAGCCTGAAGGGTCGACACATCCATTGGAGGGGCTGGACGGGCTAGCACCCGCAACTCAAAAGCGTCCAGGCGCTGATGAACCTCTAGGATCTTCCTCTCTGTGTGCTGGGCCATCTTCCGCTCCATGCGCTCCTCAGCCTCAGCAATAGACCTCTGCATCCAGGGCTGGATGTGATGCAGAAGTGTGGCCATTTATGCCTCAAGTTTCTAGATCCTAGCAAGTGGGACCAGAGTAGTGGAAGGAGTCGAGCGAGAGGAGCTTGGGGCGGTGCTACCACCCGAGATAGACTCGACGGGGGTGGTGTCAGTAGGCTCAGATGTAGCCTGGGTAGCCGCTCGGGCTTGCTCTACTATATCCACCAGGTTCTCACCAAACGGAGGCACCTCCGGGCGGGGCCCTCTGTGTGGAGCCAACTCATTGGCCTCATCCCTGATGAGGCTGATATCAACATTGCCCGACGGGGTCTTTAGCTGATCTATGTTCCAAATGGGCACACCTGCACAAAGAAAACACCATGCATGGAAATGGGTAAGTAGTAGTGACCTTGAAGGCTCTCTCGTGAATGACCGCCTGCAGAAGCCAAGCGAAGTCCACCTCGAACACCGCTATCATTGCTGCCATCAGAACGGCCCGATCCGATGTGACAATATTGTATGCAGCAGTGGGGGAAAGGCAGTGGCAGACTATCAACCATAAAAACATGGCCGTAAAGGTCAGGTTAGCCTTCTTGATGGCTCCCTTCGTCTCAAGTACCCAGTCAGCAGCCTCTCCATCAATGGACAAATACTGGGCCATCCACCTCTTGGTGGTCTCTCTCAACTCTGGCTCACGCAAGAACTATCTATCTTTAACCAGTTTCCACCGGTAGTCGAACTCGGCAATGAGAGGAGTCCTGGTGGCATCAACATCCTCACCGTATAGGTACCAGCGGATGACTGGCAATGAGATGTCTACCCGCTTGCCGCAGACTCGGATGTGATCTAGTGGGGCCTGTTTGGTGGGGAAAGCCCGCTTATCAATCTGGGATCGAAGAGTCGCCACATACGAGGCATAAAACTCTCTGACCAACTCCTCACTGTATTGGCCCAAAGCACGAGCCGTCCAATCTAGCCGGTGCCTGGTGAAGAGTGCATGGATATCCGGCATAGTGGGGAGACTCCCCATAAGGACCCGCCTCTTCAGTGTAAGGGTCCGGGTCATGACTCCCTTATTATTCGGCAGTTTGGCGTCGGAGTACACCTAATACTGCCCCTCAACACACCACCGGTTGGGCTGGTTGGCAACCGGGGCAGGGACTCCATCTGTGGTGCTAGAGTGGTATCAGCACTGTCGGATGAGGCCGACTGGGATGCGGTGGCTGGAATAAAAGCCTTCTCAGACCCGGAGACTTCTTCTGAACCCCACACTTCCTCAGAACTGGAAGCATCCCTGGTGTGTGCAGCAGACCCAGAAGGCGTGCCGGTCAGTGTGCGCTCCTCTTCAGACTGGGAGGCAGTGACTACGCCGGGAGTCACCTTCATAGGCGTGGCTCTTGTGGTATGTGCATCCCGTGCAGGAGTGACAGTGCTTGGGGGCATGTATTCGGGGTCACGCTCATCGTCAGAGACAATGACCAGTCGGGCAGATAGGGCGACGGACTTTGAACGCCCTCATGAGTACACGCGATCTTGCTTAGGTGCCATTAGTGTTAGTACCTGAAAAGGACAACAATTAGTACCAGTAGAAGCAAACAAGACATGCATGGAAGAAAACAAATACGTAAAACTAAATCTGAAATGGTATTGCTGTAGTATCTGTGCTGCACGACGAACCAATTGACGGTCCGTCGTGAGCATGACGTACCGTCATGGGGGTCCATCATGAAATACTTGGGAAATTATTTGGAGACTCTCAGAAAGAAAGTCTTTGACAGTCTTGACGGTTATGCAGGACAGATCGTCGAGGGAATGACCGTCCGTCGTAGAGGTCCGTCGTTAGAAACTTGGAAAATATTTGTAGACCCTTAGGAATAGGGTCTCTGACAACCATGACGGTTGTGCAGGACGGACCGTCGAGGGCACGACGGTCCATCGACGGACACTTGGAGAAACTTTTTAGACCCTCAGTAATAGGGTCTCTGACAACCATGACGGTTGTGCAGGATGGACCGTCGAGGGTAGGACGGTCCATCGTAGAGGTCCATCGACGGACACTTAGAGAAAATAAATGGGGATTGGTGGGACGAACCCCACAACGGTCCGTCGACGGGGTATCATTCTGTCCTTCAGTGACAGAACTGAGGATGCCTCAATCATCCCCTAAAATTCTAATATAAAGAACACTCATCAACCCACTAATTCTAATCAAATTACCCAGCATACTAGCAATCCTAAGGCAATAATTTCTCAAGTTTTAGCATGCCAATTTGGAAAACTATCAACCTAGGTCAGAAACAATTTTCAGAAACATACTCCCCCCTTTTTGATTTAGTTAACACAACACCCACATCATTTTTACTATATGAAGGGTCTTACGGCACATAGGATGAACTGGATGAATTCTTAACATGCAATAGGGGTCAAATTTCGAAGACCCAACATTTAGAAACAACATATGGTATGGGAAAACAAAAATGACATGTAGATGAGTTATAGATCAGAACCACACACCTGATACTTGGAGAAGATGAAAACAAAGTAAGGCACACAACTCTGGTGATCAGCAGACTAACACTTGACTCCGACCAGCAGGTTATTTAAAGAAGCAGGGAGTTTGGGAGAGGGAAGATTAGGGGAATTTGGGAAGGGATGGGAAATCTGATGTTTTGGGGAGAGTATGAGAGTTCTAGGGAGTTGAAGAGGGAGTAAATGGAGGAAATGAGGGAAAGAAACGGTTACAATGAAGAGGTGGGAAGTTAAAAGGTTTAAAAACTTTTAATATTCGCGGGTCGGGTCGGGTCGGGTCGGGTCTACGAGTTTTGACGCAACGAGTCCCCATCGACGGTCCGTCGCAGGCTCGACGGTCCTTTGTGGGGTCCGTCATGGGTGCCCTAACTTAGAAAAATTGAAAAACATACCTGGGCACGACGGTTGCTTGCGATGGTCCATCGCAAGCGTGACGGTCCATCGATGGGTCCGTCAATGGTGCTGCAGACCAATTTTCTGCAGATTTTCTGGTGATGTGATACCTGCAAATTTAACACCTATTAAGCTATTCTTTTTGTATTTTCTGGACACTTTTTGGACACGGACCCTAAACTACGCTCTAGCCAACACTTCTTACAAAAAGAAAAGCAAAGAAAATGCAACTATTACTAGAAAGTCATGAAAAACCAATAGTTGGCTTTAGAGGATACATATTGGGTTGCCTCCCAACCAGCGCTTGATTTAACGTCGCGGCACGACGGAGGACACTTGATTACTCAGACTTCATCAAGATGGTATGCCATTTTAGAATGCCTCAGATAGATTTTGATTCGTTGTCCGTTCACCTTAAACCGCACACCCTCCTTGTTCTCTAACTCAACCGCTCCATGAGGGAATAGTTGGGTGATCACGTAAGGTCCATTTCGACTTGAGTTTGCCCGGAAACAAGCGCAACCTAGAATTGAATAAAAGCACCAAATCCCCAACCAAAAAATTGCATTTCTCAAACTTTTTGTCATGGTACTTCTTCATCCTTTCTTTGTAGAGGGCTGAGCTTTCATAAGCTTTTAGGAGAAATTCATTGAGCTCATTTAACCCATTTAACCTCTGTTTTGCAGCCTCATTCCAATCCATTTTCAACTTCTTCATTGCCCATATGGCTTTATCCTCTAATTCAACCGGTAAGTGACAAGCCTTCCCATATACAAGTTGGTATGGGGACATACCAATGGGAGTTTTGTATGCTGTCCAGTAGGCCCAAAGAGCATCATCAAGCCTCCTTGACCAATTCGTTCTACTAGCATTCACTATTTTCGACAAAATCTGCTTGATCTCCCTATTTGACACCTCAACTTGCCCACTAGTTTGAGGATGGTAAGGAGTGGCCACATTATGGCGAACCCCATATTTCTCCAATAATCCCTTAAACAATTTGTTGCAAAAGTGGGATCCCCTATCACGAGTAATAGCCCTTGGGGTGCCAAATCGGGAAAATATATTCTTTTTCAAGAATGCGGTGACACTCTTCCCTTCATTATTTGCGAGTGCGATAGCTTCCACCCATTTAGACACATAATCAACCGCTACTAAAATATACTTCATCCCATGAGAACTCACAAAAGGGCCCATAAAGTCAATACCCCACACATCAAATAACTCAATCACAAGAATGGGATTTAAAGGAAGTTCTTGCTTTCTTGAAATGATGCCATCTCTTTGGCATCTGTCACATGCCTTGGCGAACTCATGAGCATCTTGATGAATACTTGGCCAATAGTAGCAATATTGCAAGATCTTGTGAGCGGTCTGGATACCACTATGATGTCTACCTACGGTTTAAGAATGACATGCCTCCAAAACACTCAACATCTCAACTTCTGGCACACAACGCCGAATAAGCCCATCGGTACAACTCCTATATAAGTATGGTTCATCCCAAAAGAACTTTTTCATATCGTACATGAACTTTTTCCTTTGATGAAAGGACAAGTCCGGTGGGCCTGTATCGCTAGCCAGATAGTTCGCAAAATCTGCGAACCATGGCATCAAGTCTTGAGAGGCGGCCAATACATGCTCATCGGGGAAAGTATCATCAATTTCAGTCTTATCCCCCAACTCTCTCATGCTTCATCTTCTAAACGGGACAAGTGATCAGCGACTTTATTCTCGGTCCTTTTTCTATCTCTCACCTCAAAATCAAATTCTTGCAATAGTAACACCCAACGAATCAACCTCGGTTTCGCATCCTTCTTTGCCATCAAATATCTCAAAGCAGAATGATCTTTATGCACTATAACTCTAGTTTCTAGCAAATATGAGAGAAATTTCTCGAAAGCAAAGACTACTGCAAGGAGCTCTTGCTCAGTCACTGTGTAGTTCTTTTGGGCTTCATTGAGGGCTTTACTAGCATAGTAAATGGGGTGAAGGATTTTGTCCCTTCTTTGTCCCAATACCACACCAAGAGCAACCCTACTAGCATCGCACATCACCTCAAATGGAATGCTCCAATCCTGAGAAATAATGATGGGTGCAGACACCAACTTTTCTTTCAACTCACCGAATGCCTTAAGACAGGTTCATCAAAATAAAATTTACACTCTTTCTCAAGCAACTTGCACAAAGGATGCACAATTTTTGAAAAATCCTTGATGAACCTCCGGTAAAAACCTACATGCCCAAGAAAGCTTCTCACACCTTTTACAGAGATAGGAGGGGGAAGTCTCTCTATTACCTCGACTTTAGCTCGATCAACCTCTCTGAAATGCGATGACCCTATACAATACCTTCTTTCACTGATGTGGCATTTTTCCCAATTTAGTACTAGATTGCAGTCTTCACACCTCTTAAGAACCTCAGATAAATGACTCAAACACCGCTCAAAGGAGTCACCAACCACAGAAAAATCATCCATAAACACCTCAATAGTGTCCTCCACCATATCGAAGAATATCGATATCATACATCTCTGAAATGTGGCGGGTGCATTGGACAATCCAAACGGTATTCTCTTGAACACGAAGGTCCCATATGGACAAGTGAAGGTGGTTTTCTCTTGATTTTCCGATGCAATAGAAATCTGATTGTACCCCGAATAACCATCTAGAAAACAGTACCACCCTTTTTGGGCAAGTCTATCCAATATCTGATCCATGAAGGGCATAGAAAAATGGTCTTTTTCGGACCATGCATTTAATTTCCGGTAGTCCATACACACCCTCCATCCAGTCACCGGTCTCATTGAAACAAGTTCATTTTTCTCATTTGGGACCACAGTCATTCCCCCTTTCTTAGGTACACACTGAACAGGGTATACCCAACTACTATCAACGATCGGATATATTACTCCGGTATCCAACCACTTAATAATTTCCTTCTTCACTACCACTTGCATAGGTGGATTTATGCGTCTCTGGTGCTCAATACTTGGCTTATGATCGGGCATGAGTTGGATTTTATGAGAACAAATACCGGGAGGGATCCCAATAATATCCGCAATAGTCCACCCAATAGCTCTTTTGAACCTTTTTAACACTTTCACCAAACTCTCAACTTGTTGAACATTCAGATCTGATGCAATGATTACCGGCAAAGTGTCACCATTTCTTAAGAATTCATACCTCAGATGAGGTGGTAGAGCTTTTAGTTCTAATTTTGGAGCCTCCTCTATAGATGGTTTCGCGGGTGGAGACTTGCGATTCTTCATATCTAACTGATATTTCTTCGGTTTAAACCGAACATCACCTCGATCAAGTGCCGCGACCAATGACCCATACTCTTCAATGCAATCGCTATCAAAATTCATGATCACTGCCGCTAGTGCTTCTACACCCAGACGTTCTTCAATTTGTACCTCAGATGACTTTTCAACTTTGTAGGATATGGCAGATACCGATTGGAGCTCACCACTCTACCTCATGGACCTATAAATGTTGAAGGTCACTTCTTCATTGTTCAACCAAAATTTCATCTGCCCCTTTTTCCATATCAACCAAGGCTCTACCCGTAGCAAGGAATGGCCTCCCAAGAATAATAGGCACCTCAAAATCGACCTCACAATCAAGAATAACAAAATCGGCCGGAAGTATGAACGACTTCACTTTTACTAGTACATAGTGGAGTATACCAATAGGCCTTTTTACTGTTCGATCGGCCATCAGTATCCGCATCGCAATGGGCTTTGGATCACCCAAACCCAACTTCTTGTAAATCGATAGGGGCATGATATTTATGCTTGCCCCAAGATCACATAATGCTTTCGCAAAATGTAATAACCCGATTGTACAAGGAATAGTGAAAGCACCCGAATCTTCTTTCTTTTGCACTAGAGATCTTGTAGCAATAGCACTACAGTGCTGCATTCTATCATCATCCTCAAAGTGACCGATCTTTTCTTCGTAACCAGATCTTTCATGAACTTGGCATAACCGGGCATTTGTTCCACAGCTTCAACCAAAGGTACATTGATGGAAAGTTATTTCAACATTGTTATAAAACACCGGTATTTACCATCCTTGGTCTTTTTCACTAATCTTTGTTGGAAGGGGGGGGTCTAGGCATGGGAGTCAACCTTTTTGGGCATTTCAACATTTTTTCCCGTTTTATCTTCTAACTCACCACTAACCTCCACCACCTTAGCATCATCTCTTATCACCTTTTCTACATCAGACGGCATAATTAGGTCAATGGTCTGCTTACCACCCCGAGTAGTGATTACCATACAGTGTCCATCATTTTTCGGATTTTGGACAGTGTTGCTAGGGAGAGTGCCCGGTTGCCGTGTGTTCACAGTCGTAGATAATTGGGCCATTTGCAACTCAAGCTGCTTAATCGAGATTGCATGTGTATCAACTTTCTGCCCAATACCCGCTAAGTCACTCCTTAACTCTTTAGTGTGCTCATCACTAGCATCAAACCTCCTCATCAATTTGTGCAACATATACTCAACTCGTGCCATACTACCTCCACCATTCCTAGGAGGAACTTCACGATTTTGAGGAGGAACATAGGGCCCACTCCTATCATTTCTGTTTCCAAAGTTACCTCGGTTGAAGTTGTTGTCGTGGTTGTAATTCCCATCTCGGACATAATGACCCTCACGGTTATAATTACCATAGTTCCGACCTTGGTTTCCTTGACCTTGGCGCCAATTCTCCTGATTGGAGCCTTGGGCGTTCGGTCGGAAACCCCCCATCTGCTCATTCACCACATAGGAATCCTCCTCATAATAATATTCATCATTTGGCGGTGGTGGTTTAGACAAGTAGTTCACTGCATTTACCTTTTCTACACCCCAGTGACATGTTTTAATACTAACCCAAGCTCAGTTCTCATCTAAGTCATCTCTTCACGAATCTCGTCTGTGGCTGGGTTGTGTGCGGATTGCACTGCGAAGGTGTTTCTTCCAATATCTGACTTTCTAGTACTCCAAGCTTTATTATTTCGGGAGTTTTTCTCTAGCTTTTTAGTAATCTCGGCATAAGAACACTCCCCATAAGAACCACCCGCTATCGTATCCAACACCGCTTTATTATTATCATCCTGCCCCCGATAGAAGTATTCTTTCAGTGACTCATCATCGATGCGGTGATTGGGGACACTTCTCAAGAATGAAGTGAACCTATCCAAAGAACTGCTAACTAACTCTCCTGGTAGTGCCACAAAGTTGTTCACTCTGTCTTTGTGGTTTAGTTTCTTAGAGACCGGGTAGTAACGTGCTAAGAAAGCATCCCTCAGTTGATTCCAAGTAAAGATTGAGTTATAAGGGAGCTCAGTAAACCAGATAGCAGCCTCTCCCGTCAGTGAAAGAGGAAATACTCTTAGCCCTATTACATCCATATTCAAATCGGGCCTCCCGACACAACTTTTGCACACTGCCCTTACTTTAGCGATGTGGGCATGTGGATCCTCAGAAGGTAGCCATGAAAACAAACCTCTGGCAGTGAGCATTTGAATCAGACTACTGGTTACCACAAAAGTGTGGCCGTGTGGTAGAGGAGGCAAGACAAGTGGCCCATCAGAGTCTGCAATGTTATCATAACCCCTATAGTACTCTTGAGGGCGTGGAGCGGGGTGTTGTCCCCTTTGTTCATCTTCCCCACGATTTTCAGGTAATAACCGACCATGAGCATCAACCGGAGATGGAATGTCCTGTTGGGATCATCATCGTTAATACCCAAGTTTCGATTCATCCTGCGTAGTTTACGCTCCAATTTGTGGTCGTATGGAAATAAGGGTTCTCTTCCACTCCGCGTAACTGGCACACACGGAAGTTAGACCTGCAAGAGACAAAAACAACAGGAAAAAAGTAAAATTAGGAAAATATTGACTAAACTTTAGTAATAACTTTTAAGTTAATCTAAAAGCCACTATCCCGGCAGCGGCGCCAAAATTTGATACGCTCAAACTTACTTCTCAAATAAGAAGTAAAACGGTCGTATCAAATAAAGAACCCAACTAATGAGGTTGGGGTCGATCCCACGAGGAAAATGGTTCATACTTAACTTTATTCTATTATTACTTCTATTTAGTCAATTATTTTTCGAAAACAAATAACTAAAAGGAGGGTTTTGATTAATGAAAGTAATTAACTAAATTAAAGTAAACAATTGACAGGTTCAAGTATTGGAGTTTAATCAAGTAATGAGAGTAACTAGGGCTTAAGTGTTCCCCATAGGTTCATAACTCGGTAATTTTAACTATAACAATCCCTTCCTAATATCTTGCATGCAAAGTGATAAGTTAGGTATCTCTAAATCCTTGGTCCGACATCAAGAGAATTTCACTCCGCACCTTGGTACGGAAACGTGTGTTGCTTTACTAAACCTTATCTTTACCTCATATTAAGCATCATAATAGATATTTGACTAGGTTGTTACTTCATACCAACCGACACTAGCCTATTAGATAGTATACACTAAATCTACGTTGATAATTCTTTTCCTATTATCTACCTCCTTGGTTCGGCAAGTAGCATTAAGGCGAGTTCTAACGTTGGCCATCCATTAAAGACTTCTAAATGAAAGAATTATCAATACATGCAAGACACTATTCTGGAATTGTTATTTTAGAGAGATTTTACCTTGTTATTTACCCATGGTTCCCACAACCCTAGTTATGGAGTTTACTTACCCATGCTAATAATCACACAATTCATATTAATAATATAAGAATTAATGCACTTACTTTAATGGGAATGAAGAAAATCCAGAAATTCACTTGAATAATTCACAAAAACACTAACAATCGATTCCGGAAAAGTATGATCAAATACCAAAATCAAGAGTTTAATACTTAAACAAGAGAACTGAAAAATATCGAAAAGTCAAACCCCAAAAACAAGGTTTTTCGAACTATTTATAATAAACAAAACCTAATAATAGAGGAAATCTAATTAAGGAAAATCTGCCCAAAACGCTCTGAGTCGACGACCCTTGTGACGGACCATCCGTCGTGGCCTCCGTCGTTCCATACTTAGGACATATCTCTGCTGCTTTCTTCATCAACTCTCTGTTACCCACGACGGACAGGTATGATGGACCGTTGCAAGCACGACGGTCCGTCGAGGGGTTCCGTTCCACAACACTTAGAAACTTCTTGAAATTGGAAACTGGAACTACTCTCTGACAACCACGACGAATGTGCAGGACAGAGCGTCGTGGCTATGACGGTCCGTCATGAGCTTCCGTAGTCCCACACTTGGTCAGACTTCCCCAACTTATTTGTGAAGTAAGTTTGAGCGTATCAAATTTAGAACCCAACTAATGAGGTTGGGGTCGATCCCACGAGGAAAATGGTTCAGACTTAACTTTATTCTATTATTACTTCTATTTAGTCAATTATTTTCCGAAAACAAATAACTAAAATGGGGGTTTTGATTAATGAAAGTAATTAACTAAATTAAAGTAAACAATTAACAGGTTCAAGTATTGGAGTTTAATCAAGTAATGAGAGTAACTAGGGCTTAAGTGTTACCCACAGGTTCATAACTCGGTAATTCTAACTATAACAATCCCTTCCTGATATCTTGTATGCAAAGTGATAAGTTAGGTATCTCTAAATTCTTGGTCCGGCATCTAGAGAATTTCACTCCGCACCTTGGTCCGGCTACGTGTGTTGCTTTACTAAACCTTATCTTTACCTCATATTAAGCATCATAATCGATATTTGACTAAGTTGTTACTTTGTACCAACCGACACTAGCCTATTAGATAGTATACACTAAATCTACATTGATAATTCTTTTCCTATTATCTACCTCCTTGGTCCGGCAAGTAGCATTAAGGCGAGTTCTAACGTTGGCCATCCGTTAAAAAGACTTCTAAACGAAAGAATTATCAATACATGCAAGTCACTATTCTGGAATTGTTATTTTAGCTAGATTTTACCTTGTTATTCACCCATGGTTCCCACAACCCTAGTTATGGAGTTTAGTTATCCATGCTAATAATCACACAATTCATATTGATAAT
Source organism: Solanum sitiens (assembly GCA_016801875.1). Taxonomy (NCBI): domain Eukaryota; kingdom Viridiplantae; phylum Streptophyta; class Magnoliopsida; order Solanales; family Solanaceae; genus Solanum; species Solanum sitiens. Next base: position 925,001 of record JABWTJ010000016.1, on the reverse strand, counting down.
ATAAGAATTCATGCACTTACTTTAATGAGAATGAAGAAAATCCAAAAATTCACTTGAATATTCACAAAAACACTAACAATCGATTCTGAAAAAGTATGATCAAATACCAAAATCAAAAGTTCAATACTTAAATAAGAGAACTAAAAAATACCCAAAAGTCGAACCCCAAAAATGAGGTTTTTCAAAATATTTATAATAAACAAAACCTAATAAAAGAGGGAATCTAATTAAGAAAAATCTGCCCAAAATGCGTCTGAGTCGCCAACCCATGTGACGGACCATCGTGGCCACGACGGACCATCATGCCTCCGTAGTTCCATACTTAGCACATATCTTTGTTGCTTTCTTCATCAACTTTCTGTTACCCACGACGGACAGGTATGACGGACCATTGCAAGCACGACGGTCCATCGAGGGGTTCCGTTCCACAACACTTAGAAACATCTTGAAATTTGGTACTGGACTAATCTTTGACAACCACGACGAATGTACAGGACGGACCGTCGTGAGCTTCCGTAGTCCCACGCTTGGTCAGACTTCCCCAACTTCCTTCAGCAGCTATTTTCTTCTCACTACGGTGCCACCTATGGACCGTCACAGTCACAACGGACAGTCGTGGGCTCCATAGGTGGTCACTTCTGCAATTTCTGCTCAAATCCTCCGCGTTCTCTTTTGGATAGATTTCCTGCAAATAAAGAGAAACCTTCATCAAAAATCAATACAAAAAGGCTTTAGACACACACTAAACTTAAGGAAAAAGCATTAAAAGTACCGTGAAACCACGGTACATCAGTAGACTTGATCACCCACCTCAAACTCAAGAGCTCTCTTTTGGTTATCTGCATAGGATTTTTGACAACTGTAAGCAGTAGCCAATCTATACTTAATTATCTTCACCTTATCCACAGCCTCATGCACGATCTCGGGACCAAGGATGGCCAATTCTCCTACTTTGAACCAGCCAATCGGAGATCTACATCTTCGGCCATATAATGCTTCGAAAGGTGCCATTCCAATACTGGAATTGTAGCTAATATTGTAAGAGAACTCTATCAGCGGCAAGTGATCATCCCAACTCCCCTTGAAGTCAATAACACATGCTCTCAACATGTCTTCAAAGGTCTTGATAGTACGCTCTGCTTGCCCATTTGTCTGCGGATGGAAAGCAGTACTAAGCTTCACCTGTGTACCCAAACTTTTCTGGAAAGATTTCCGAAAATGAGAAGTGAATTGAGCCCCTCTGTCCGAAATAATAGATAGAGGAATCCCATGCCATCTCACTATCTCATCTATATAAATCTTGGCATAGTCTTCGACCTTGAAGGTAGACTTCATAGGTATGAAGTGAGCGGACTTGGTCATTCTGTCAATAATAACCCAAATCGAATCATGTAGTTTCCTAGTCTTTGGTAGACCAACCACAAAATCCATACTGATAGCCTCCCACTTCCACGTTGGGATCTCAATCGTCTGAGTGAGACCTCCAGGCTTAAGGTGTTCGGCCTTAACCTGTTGGTAGTTCGGACACTCCTCCAAGAAATTAGAGATATCTCTCTTCATGCCTTCCCACCAATAGAACTCTTTAAGGTCTTGGTACATTTTGGTGGCACCTGGATTGATGGAATATCGGGAACCATGAGCTTCTGCCAAAATACTTGACCTCAAATCATTCACATTGGGCACACATAATCTGTTCTGATATCTGAGTACGCCATCTCCACCTAATGAGAATGACTCATTCAACTTACTCAATACCGAGTCTTTCAACTCCATGAGTACTGGGTCAAGGTGTTGATTGTCTTTAACATCTACAACAAATGAGGATTCGGAACTTGAGTGAATCGAAACACCCCCACTTGGTGCATCTGTCAGCCGTACACCCAATCTTGCCAATTGGTGCACCTCTTTAACCAGCTCCTTCTTATCATCATCAATATGTGAAACGCTTCCCATGCTCAGTCTGCTCAATGCATCGGCCACCACATTGGCCTTACCTGGGTGAACACACTCATGTCATAATCCTTGAGAAGTTCTAGCCATCTCCTCTGATGAAGATTCAACTCCCTCTGTGTGAATACATACTGAAGACTCTTATGGACAGTATACACATCAACATGTACACCATATAAATAATGTCTCCACATCTTCAACGCAAAGACAACCGCGGCTAGTTCAAGATCGTGAGTAGGGTAGTTTTTTTAATGGATTTTCAATTGTCTTGATGTGTATGCAATCACTTTACCATTCTGCATGAGAACACATCCCAAACCTACTCGAGAAGCATTATAATATACCACATACCCCTCACCACTTCTCGACAATGTCAATACTGGGGCCGAAGTGAGTCGGTCCTTGAGTTCTTGAAAACTCTTTTCAGATTTCTCGGACCACTCAAACTTTGCCTTCTTCTTTGTCAATGCAGTCAATGGTGTAGCAATAGTGGAAAACCCTTCCACAAACCTATGATAATAATTGGCTTAGCCCAGAAAACTCCAAATATCTGTAGGAGTAAGGGGTCTCGACCAATTCTTCACTGCCTCAACCTTCTTAGGATCAACTTCAACACCTTGGTCGATCACAACATGACCAAGAAAGGTCACTGATCTCAACCAGAATTCACATTTGCTAAACTTCGCATATAGCTGATGTTCTCTGAGTACTTGCAATGTCTTTCTTAAGTGTACCTCATGCTCTTCTTTAGACTCAGAGTATATGAGAATGTCATCTATGAATACTATGACGAAGAAATCAAGGTAGTCACGGAAGACCCTATTCATAAGGTCCATAAACGCGACTGGTACGTTAGTGAGACCGAATGACATGATCAGAAACTCATAGTGCCCATATCTAGTACGAAAAGCCGTCTTAGGGACGTCTTCTCGCCTCACTCTAAGTTTATGGTAGCCTGACCGAAGGTCTATCTTGGAAAAGAATCTTGAAACTTGGAATTGGTCAAACAGATCGTTGATTCTGGGAAGAGGGTACTTATTCTTTATAGTGACTTTGTTGAGTTGCCGATAATCGATGCACATTCTAAGGTTTCCATCCTTTTTCTTTACAAAGAACACTGGAGCACGCCATGGGGATATGCTCGGCTAGATGAAGCCCTCATCAAGTAGATATTTTAACTGCAACATCAACTCTTTGAGTTCAGCTGGTGCCATCCTATACGGGGGAGTAGAAATTGGCTTTGTGTTGGGATCTAAATCAACACCAAAGTCAATCTCACGTTCAGGAGGGACTCTTGGTAAATCCTCCGGAAAGACATCTGGGAACTCATTCACTATTAGCACAGAATCTATGGAAGGGACTTCTTGATCTAAGTCATTGACTCTAACTAAGTGGTATAAATACCCCTTAGCTATCATCTTATTTGCCTCTAAGTTTGAAACAATTTGGCCGACTGGACTTGAACCACGCCCTTCCCATTCCAGTTCTAACTCATTTGGAAACTGAAACCTCACTACCCTGTTTCGACAGTCTATTGTGGCATAACACTTGTGAAGCCAATCCATACCCAAGATTATATCAAAATCGAGCATGGCTAACTCCACTAGATCAGCGTGAGTGACTATATTAAGGACATGAATTGGGCAATTTTTGTACACTTTCTCAGCTCTTATGCCGTCCCCTATGGGAGTACTTACTAAAATTGGATCATGCAAGATTTCAAGAAGCACATGAAATCGACTAGCTATCAATGGAGTGACAAATGATAGAGTGGATTTCGGATCTAATAATGCATACACAGGGAAAGTAAAGACATGAAACGTACCCGTGACTACATCAGCTGACTTCTCTTGCTCTTCTCTACCTTTCAGCGCATAGAGCCTGTTCCTCTTGGGAGTTTCGACTGCAGCATTTTTATTCGGCCGAGGCTGAGCATTTACCTTGTATTGGTTTCTCACTTGAGGACAGTCTCTGACCATGTGTCCACTTTTGCTGCACCCGAAGCAGGTGTTAGTACCTACCAAACATTCACCTCCATGCGAACGCCCACACTTACACCAAGGCCTATTGGTTTGTTGTATGTTATGGTCATTGACCTTTATGGGGCCAGACTTATTCACCTTAGCACTTGAATTACCTAAAGGAGTGGAGTTACCTGAGTGCCTCTTGAACTTAGGCCTATTTTGGACTCCAAATGAGCCCCTACCCTAGCTCGAACTAGGCTGGTCCGCGGCCTTAGGCTTCTTGCCTTCGTGAACCTTTCTCTTACGGAGACTCTCCTCCACTTGTTTAGCATGCACCATCAACCTGCCTAGATCCATATTGTCATGCAGCATGGCTGCCCGACAATCTTCTACCAGATCCTCAGATACGCCAGTAACGAATCTGCTCATCTCATCCCTGCTATTTGCCACCAGAGAAGAAGTATACTTTGACAATTTCACAAATTTCAAGGAATACTCCTTGACAGACATCCCTCCTTGTCTTAGGTTGATAAACTCTTCAACCTAGGCTTCTGTCTGCTCCCTTGGGAAGAACCTCTCCAGAAAGGCAGTCTTGAGAACATCCCAAGTGATGGGAACATCTCCTCTAGCTCGGCCATCACCCCACATCCGGTACCAAACCTGTGCCACATCCTTGAGTTGATATGCAGTCAACTCAGCCTTTGCCTCCTCATCCACTCCCATGGCACACAGAATCTTGTGGACCTCATCTACAAGCTCCTGAGGATCCTCGCTGGCTTTGGACCCATAGTACACTGGGGGATTCACCTTGGTGAGGTCCCTCAGCCTGCTAGCCATGGTACTAGCATGCAGGTTCTCTCTGGGAGCACCCTCTCTCGCGGCTTGAGCCGTGATGGATTGAGCCTGAGTCGTGATGGCCTGGGCCATCTGTTGCAAAGCATTCCTCACTTCACCATCTGTCAACCCATCTAGGTTGACAGGCACTTGTTCAACAGCAGCTGGGGCTTGATGAGGAGCTTGATTTCCTTCCGCAGCTGCTTCCTCAACTCTTCTCGTGGCATTCCTACTTGTGTTCATTTTCTACCCGTATACACAAGAAGAGAGTTAGATCCTCAAAATGACATAAAATGTCACAACTCTACATGGCACGATAAAGAGTAGAATAAGGGAGAATTTCCTATCATCGTGTAGTCTCTAAGTCATGATTGTGGCGCGCTTCATAATCATAAGCTAGAAACTACGTAACGTGGTTGTGTTGATCTTTAGATCCTAGGTAATTTAACCTCATGCTCTTATACCAAGTTTGTAACAACCCAGATTCTGGAATCCAAATTGCCACCGGCGTCGTTGACCTCTTAGAGGTCACAGACAAGCCTCATCTTGCATTCATCACATTCATCTAGTTCAATTTGCGGAAAATGTAAAACTTTTTATATGTATGAAGTTTACTTAGACTTCATATAGTAATTACGTATTAAAAATTATATACTAAGCTCAACATCAATAGACAACCATCTAATATCAAGAATATTTCAAAACAAACGATGAATAATATATATTAAGTTGCCAAAACGGCCTTACATTAAAAGGTTCGAAATGAAATGTGAAAAAAACGCTAGGGAAAACATCCACTATCTATGTCTATATCTAAAGCTTGACTAATGCGTGTAGCATCCTCGAAATCAAGAGGACCTACCAAATGGTTTGGAGAAAACGCTGAAGTCCAAACTGCTGCAAGTGTCGTCAATCTGCCCTCTGACCTGCACCTATAAAAATAGTAAATTGTAGGGGGTTAGTACATCACTTGTACTAAGTATGGGTGTATCCACACATACACATAAAGCTATGCATGATCAATGAAAGCTTTTCCTAAGCAACATGCCATTTTTGGAAAGTCTAGTTGTGAATTGTGGTATGAATATGATGTATTTTAATGCATTAAAAGCACACAACTCATTTTCTATATGATTACAAGACATTATTATCATAACATAATTTTAGAACCACTCGAGCGAAGATTTGAAAATTTGATCTTCCTAACCCGAGAGCTCTATTTTTGACATTTAGATTATTTTTCAGGTTTTTTCTTCTTGTTGTCGTGTAGTTCAATAATTCCTTTAGTCCTATGTTTTACTTACAAGTGCAATGATTCATTGTAGTCCCAGACCCACAATGAATCGATGTAAGTAATCCAAGGACTAAGGAATGATTTCCCTACCTTATAGTGAGTCATTCTTTACACTATATATTCATTACATTTCATAAGCCATTATCTATTAGTCATGCCATTTTTTTCATTACTTTCATGTTAGCGAAGATATGAGGTATTTAGTTAACATTACGTTTCTACTTCCCTTTATTGGCATCATATAAGAAGTCATTATAAGCCAATCTTATTTGGCTTTGACCATTATTTGCTGAAACTTCATGCGTGTGATATTGTCAATTGACATTCTTAGGCTCTTCTTCATTGCTCACTTTGAACATACGTTCCATCGTCATCATTCATTCTCACTTTCATAGAGACATCATAGGGAATAAGATCATGCGAGCTAACATGAAATCCAGTGTCTTGCCCACACTGAAAAGAGGTGATTCACTAGTTAAAATGAATCTAGATCATGTGAGCTACTCATGAAATCCAGTGTCTTTCCCACACCGAAAAGGGGTGATTCCCGGCTAAGGCGAATCCATCTCAAGTGTTCACTCCACACCGAAAAGGAGTGGCTCACGGCTATAGTGAACCAAGAAAATATTGTGAGCATTAACCGACATAGATCATGTGACTAAACATGAAATTCAGTGTCTGCCCCACACCGAAAAGGGGTGGAATCACCAGCCAAAGTGAAATCAAACATGCCTAGATCGCTTAGGTGGAAACCACTGGCTAGTTCCTATGTTGGCTAGACATAGTTCGAAGACTAGGGACGTAATGAGACTACTTATCCACCTCGGTGGTAGTCTCGTCTCATGAGACTTACACGTGCAAGCACATGCTCATAACTAGTCTATCGGTGTTGTGCTCACTTTCATTATCTTCTTTATCTTTTAGAGTTGACTCAAGCATTATGGAAGATTGCTTCTAGATTGAGATTTACTTACTCTTTTGATGACTTATCATCCTTAATTTACATTGATGAAATGTAAATTGTCCTTACATATCATCCTTACTTTACATTGATGAAATGTGAATTGTCCTTACATATCATCCTTACTTTACATTGATGAAATGTGAATTGTCCTTACATATCATCCTTAGGTGTTAATGAGACTTGTCTCACATATTCTAACACCTTCATTCGTGAGTATTCTTTTAACATAGTAGCTTAGGTGTAAGTAAGAATTGTATCACTTTCTTTAACACCCCATTCTGGTCACTTACTTGGTTTAGACCTCTTTAATTATGTTATAACTCACGTTACTTCTTTACTTTAGTATAGTAGCTTCATTTCATCGTTTATGGACGATGATCACTTCTTTCAATGAGTTACATATGTTCATAGTTCATTCTTTTAGAGCATGTTGGGATTTGTCCCAATGAATAACATGCCCTTGGTTATGGATTCATTGAATTACTTCAGAAGTGCTTATAATATATTTGATACTCTTACTACACAAGATTTGCATATGATTAGTATTGGCCTCAACATTTGGGATTTTAAACTAGCAAACCATCTTTGTTGGCATAAACAAATTTTATGTACGTTCATATTTAGATTGAATATGTATGAACCTTTAGCCAATCTTTTAATCATTTACATAAACTCCTAGCCAGTAGCATGCATTCGTTTTGACAAAGTAGTGTTAGCCAATTTTATTGGCATAAGCCAAACAATCACTCAAATTATGATTTAATGGAGATCTTTTTAGCCAATCTTAGTTCATGACTTTAGACATAACGTTTTTAAGCATCTTGGGAAGCATCATATTAAAATTTGATGAATATAACACCTTCATAAAGTCACCTTAACAGTAAGTATGCATTAAGACGTCACACATCACACTTAACGTTTTTCGAACATATCTTTTGTAATACATCGTTCTTTAATTCACGTAAGAAACCCTTAGCATCAAACGAGTCCAATTAATAGGTTCATTCAACATTTTTCAAATCAAAAACCATACACATTAAGATCAGCCAGCACCACATACTAACAACATGATCTCTAACCTATTAAACATTGAAATAGTAACAAGGATACTAGGGAAAAGGAAGTTCGACGAGAACGATGGGAACAACCCTAGTTTTTGATATCTCATGAATCGTTCGAAAGAAAATTCTCTTGGATAAATAGGTACAGGAGAGAAACCCATACGTTATGTAGAACTTAATCTACGAAGACCACCTTGAACGAAAACTTGGAGAAACCTTGAAATCGCCTAGAACGTCTATGAACTTTCTTCCTCTTTCTTTCGTTCATTTTAGCGTTATCTTCTCAGAGTGTTTGATCATAAGTTTTAGGTTTACGAACTGACTTTGACTTATTCAACTAAGGCTATTTTAGTAAATTAACCAATTGATTAGTAAATTACCAAAATGCCCTTCCTAAGTTTACTAAACAAAGGAAGATGTTGACTTTGCCCGAAATCTGGAAATCAGCATTGACCCTTGTTTCGGTCAACATTTTGACTTACAATTAATTAATTAAATCCTTAATTTAATTAATTTAGGGACCTAGAGAAATTATTAAAATACCCCTAAGTCTTTGGGACCATAGCTAACCCTTTTGAACCATCCTAGGTTTGGTACTAGGTTGTCCCCTTAACTAGTACTAGGTTCCACCCGATTTGTCCTAGGTTGTCGGGTGCATTAGGGAGTCCAATTCGGTTAGTCCTAGGTTACTTGGCTAGTTAGGATAGTTGGTTAGGACTTAGAGTTGTTAGGGTGGTTCCGTGGTCCCCTTGGCCGGTTCCTTCACGTGTGTTGCCCATGTGCTTGCACATGGGTTTGTTGCACTTTCCTAACTAATTTATCTTGATGACTCATTTGGGAATGTTTACTTATTGTCTCAAGGACCCTCACCATGTTCTTGGGCACTGCTTAATCTACATGATCATTTTAAATGGTTATGTACTTAGGGTACTAGGCTTGACACTTGGATGCCTAGTACCTAATGTATTTGCAACTGATGAATTTCTGAATTTTAGCTTAGGGTCTTCATTGCAGGTACATTTCTTAAACGTCAATCTTGGATTGGGCATGGCAACCCAAACAGTATATTTCACATTCGTATATAGAAAATTGGCTAATATCTCTTAGCCAATTTTTCTATACTATGCCCAATATTTCTCAATATTGGGCATTGGGGTGACTATGTACCCCTAATAGGCTTTCTTAAGGACATACTGGGATCTTCATTAGACATGTGATTTTCTGGAATGTTACATATGTCATAGGACACATGATTCATTTTGTGCTAAGAGTTATGACCATTTGAAGTTGACCCAATCAGTAATTTCCGCCTAACTAACCGCTAACCATCACATACGTTCAGACCTATGGACCGTAGATCGAACGACGGTTTGTTCTGGTTGTCCGTAGTTCATGTCAGAGGATGGGTAACAAAAGCTTGATCCACGGACACTGGTCTGACTTACGGACGTAGGTCTGTCCGTGTGTCGAGAGTTAGCTGATATTCTGAGCTGAGTTTTAGGAGGGGATACTGTGGTGAACCATGGACAAATAGTATGGGCCGTAGATCAGACTACAGTCTATAGATGGTACTGTAGATTGCACCTGCAATTTTTAAAAAGCTTATTTATGGTCTGTTTTGGATACGGGGTGTTATAGTAACACCCCAGAAATTTTTTAAACTAAGACTTGAACCGTTCATCGTAGTGAGTGAGATTTACAAAGGAATTAAAAATTGCTTGAGTATTAAGGTCATTTCACTAGATATAGCACCTCCAAAAAGAACTAAATTAGAAATAGCAATATCTAAAATTCGGAGAGTTAAGTTAAGTATGAGTTTTGGGTCAACTTTAAACGACCCTAACTCCTAATACATGATGAGTTAGGTATGCTACAACATACCATAGGAATGGTCTTTTAATTATCTTTCCAATGCCGCTTAGTTTGCTAAGTGCTGAGTTCACATCAGTAAGATATGACATTTTGAAGTTAGGCTTTCTAGTTAAGGAAAGTTAGCTGAAAATTTGAGGGGTATTTTGGTACTTTCCTTACCCAATCAGATTTAATTCATTTTTAGTAATATATTAGGGGTCTAATCCTTTTAGATTCAGTTTTATAATCCTAATATACGCAGGGTTTCAGTTGAGAGTTCAAGAAGAGACAAGAAGAGAAAATAAGAGAAAAGAGAAAAGGATGAAGATGTTCATTGACGTTCTTGAGTTTAGTTGAGGATTTTCACCATGGGTTTACCCCTAAGAGGTATTTAATATTCCATAGTGTTGGGTTTACACCCACACTCCAAACATGTTATTTTCAGCGTAATTTCATTCTCAAGAAGTTGCATGATTTATGTTCTTGATTGGTGTTCTTATGTTTCAGTATAGAGTTTGTCTTGTTAGGGTTTTGATGATTTCTTGAGATTAAACTCAGTATTTGAAGTGTTGTTTTGAGTGTATTAGTGTTTACATAGGTTGGGTAATTGATTCTAAGGAAAAATATGAGTAAAGGAATCTATTAAAAGCGATTTAGGGTCAGATAACGAGAGGCGAAATTCGCCGAAAGCATGCCTGTGGTGATGCTGGCCCGGCGCACCCCAGATGTTCCCAAGGGGCTGGGGAGGCGTTCCTTAAGTGAGCCCAAATGCAGCCTATAATGTTAGGGGTTGGATCCCCGTGCCTGGAACGCACCAAGGTCGCCTGCCCCCACTCTTTTTCCGTCAGTTGTCCCATTTGAGCTCATTTAAAGTGTATATTCACTCTTTTTGATTCTAAACACTTTAAACTACTTCTAAATATTTGGAAATAATTCATAACATGAATCAAAACCTTGAAATAATAATTCAAATCAAGGTAAAGTTAACATTATGTTTTGAGAGTTATTCCGAACCTTTTGAGATAGTCTATTCGAGCCCTTTAGAGGAGTCTTCTACAACTTCTAGTTACTTGTTTCATGACTCAAGTAAGTGAGCATCAGAGTGAGGAGAATTCAGTCATGAGTCTACAATATCACCTAGATCCTTCATGTCATGAACCAATTTTTTTTAATTCATAATACACATTCAAGAGAGAGAGTAAAGCATGGAATTTAAGAAAGCTTTGGACTTCAATTGTGAATCCTTTAAGGTAAACCATTGATTTGAACTATGTTTTGAGGAAGTAAGTAAGAGAATGAGAAGATTTGTATACATGAGTTCCATCTAGTTACTTAGACCTTCGAGTCGAGTCGTTCATGCCCATAAATTCTGCGTGTAATTCACAAATTGAGTATCTTTGAGAGGAGTAGCATCTTCAAGTTTAAATCTTTAGTAATAGTTTCTAACACCTTTGAAATTATATTTCTTATCATGGGACTATTACATGTTACCTAGAAAGTCCTTGAGTTAAATTGTTCATGCCCATACTTCTGCATGAACCCTATAAGTCGAACAGTCTAAGATGAGGAGTACCTTTGAGTTCTCGAGATGAGTAGTTCAGGCTAAGAATTCCGCATGAATCCTCCAAGTTTGAAATAATGAAATCATCCATAAAAATTAGATCATGAAACTTAAATTCATACTTCAATTCAAGGAAAGTAAAGAGTCAAGTTTAGAAGTTAAGAAGCTAGTCAAATTAAAGTTTTTAAAGTTCTCAAAAGTTTTATACAAACGTTTTAACTTTGTTTGAAGACAAAACTTTCAAGTTAAGATAAGAGTAAAGAGTTGAGTTCATTTCTCAAAATTTATAAGAGAACTAAGTATTCCCTAAAACTTTATAAATGTTTTTACATTTAAGATAAGAGGAAACTAACATTTCCAAAAGAGTTTTGAGCAAGAAAAGAGAACATTGACTCCAAGAGAGCTTTTTAAAGCTACGTGTTGAGCAATTATCTCAAACCAAAGAAGGAATTTGGTTTTAAAAGCATGAGTTAAAGTATATTTAGGGTGTAGTATTGAGCACCGATGTGGGGATGAGATTTCATATTAACTCAAGTCTCTATGAAAATCATTTAGCCATCATGGGTATTAACAGGTCATACTTTTTAGATGATCACGTAAGCTAAGCTAGTGGATTCACTAAGTTAAGTAAGGTCATATACCGAGGGCAAGGTATAGGATGGTCCACGGAAGTGTGAGGTAAAATATTGTACCATCACACAGGCTTGTAATAATGGTTGTCAATTAGAGAATCTCTCACATAAATTATATTACTTTATTATATAAGTAAAGTTGAGTTTGTTATTGCATTTACTTTAACGAACAAAGTTGTTTTTACTGTTTTATAAAGTTTTTATGTATTGCATGTGTATTGTTGCTTCATATTATGTTGAGTACCCAAAGTTGAGTATCCAGAGTCGACTGTCATATATTTGAGTTGAGTATCTAATATTAACTTGAGTATCATATCCTTGAGTGTTTTGAGTTGAGTAGTTTTAAGTATTCTTGAGTACTCCTTGATTTTCAAGTTTGAGAAGAGGTAAGTATGTTACCCTTTTTATCAAGTTTCAAACCTATTTTATGCTTTAGAATTCTCCTTACATGCTTGTACATTACACGTACTGAGCCAATTGGCCTACATCTTCTAATGATACAGACACACGTATTCAGGATCATCAACAGGAGCTTCTTTGATACATCCGAGATTTTGAGTTAGCTATGTTGAGCCTCCATGATTCAGGAGGATTTTATATACTTTTAAGTTTAGTCATGGTGTCGTGGGTCTGATCCCGACTTCCATATTTATCAGTTAGAGGCTTCATAGATAGTCAATTTAGTTAAAAAGTCTGTGTCATTAATTTATTTTACTAAATGTATTAAAGATTTAAGTTTCATATTTATGGCGAGTTGAATATATTAATTTGATTATTCAAAGTTTTTATTGAGTTAAAGCATTGTAATTGAGTTACCTGATTTTTATTCTTTTTTAAGCTTTTGCATGCTTAAAATAGTCTTCCGCTTGTAGACAGGATGAGGGTTCACTTGGGGACCATCAATGGTTCTTGCGTTCCGGCCACGGCCAGGGTGTAGACTCGGGTCGTGACATTGGCAAGAAAGGGAATATGAGTCCTAAATATGCAGGTCCTTAAAGAATCTTGAAAAGGATTGGTAAGGTGGTTTATGAGTCATAGTTGGGATAAAAACTAGTAGAGGTTCATCCAGTCTTTCACATTTCCTTATTTAAGAAGTGTTTGGGTTATCCGACATCGATAATTCATTAGAGAGTGTGGTTATGAAGGACAATCTCAGTTATAAAGAGGTGTGAGTTGAGATTCTTTACCGTCGAGTTCATAGGTTGAGAAAAAAAAAAGTCTCTTAAGTCATGTTTTGTGAAGGATGATGTATCGTGGTTTCACGGTACTTTCAATGCTTTCTTCTTAAGATTGATGTGTGTCTAGATCCTTTTTTGTAGTAATTTTAATAAGTTTTATCTTTGTTTTACATAAAAGCTATCTAAAAACCAAAACGCAGAAGGCTGTGATAATTTAGTACAGAAGTGACACAAGAAGGCAACGGACCATCGGTGGTGACCGTCGATTGGAGGTTCAGGAATCTGGAAGCAACTCGGGGAATTCTGACTAAGTGTGGGGCTACAGAGGATCGATGGTCCGTTGATTGATCGACAGACCGTTCTGTTGAATCGTTGATCTGATCAGAAAATGTCCCAGTACCAGATGTTGAAGAAAAGCTAAGTATGGAACGACGAGAAGCATCAATGGACCGTTTGTGAATCGACAGACCGTGTTGTTGGTCTGTCGATGGGATCAGAGAAGATGCAAAAGTGAAGGCTGAAGAAAAAGCTAAGTCTGGACTTACGGAGGCAGTTGATGGTCAGTATATTAAACGGACCGTCAATTAAATGACAGATCATCTGTGGTAGTCACCGATTGAAGCCGCGTTTTTGGACAAACTTTCCTTATTTGTTTTCCTTTTATTTGAGGACATTGATTTTATAAACAGGGTGTCGTTTTTGGGGTTGAATTCTTTTATTATTTTCTTAGTTTTGTTCTTGGAGATTTGTTTTTTTGCGAACTTGGCATTAATTCAAATTTCTGGATTTGGTTTTCCAGTGAATTTTATGATTTCAAGTTGAATTTTGGATTTTCTTCGAATTTGTCAAAGTAAGTTCATTATTTATTGTTTATCAACCATGAATTGTGTTCTTCTATGCATAGGTAACTAAATCCACAACTAGGGTTGTGGGAACCATGGGTGATTAACAAGGTAAAACTAGCTTAATAACAATTCTCGAATAGGTTATTGCATGCATTGATAATTCTTTCACTTAGAAGTCTTTTTATCGAATGCACGCTTTAGAACTCGCCCTATATCTACTTGCCGGACCAAGGGGGTAGTTAATAGGAAAAAATTTATCAACATTGATTTAGTGAGATACTATCTAATAGGCTAGTTTCGATTGGTGCGAAGTAATAACTAAGCCTTACATCAAATATGATGCTTAATATGAAGTAAAGGTAAGGGTTAGTAACGTAGACACACGTAGCCGGACCAAGGTACTAGTGGAACTCTTTAAATGACGGACCAAGGATTTACAGATACCTAATTTATTACTTTGCATGCAAAACACTAGGGAAGAATTGTTATAGCTAGGATTACCGCGTTATGAACCTATGGGGAACACTTAAACACTAGTTTCTCTCACAAATCGATAAACACTAAAGATTCACTCTTGCTACTTGTTTTACTTAGAAATAATTAAACACTTTTGTTTCACAACCCCCCCCCCCTCTTTAATTACCTGTTTTTGTAAAGGACTTGACTAAATAGACGTAATTGTATATTGAAGTTAAGTCTAAATTATTTTCCTCGTGGGATCGACCCCAACCTACTTGTTGGGTTCTTTACTTGATACAACCGCTTATACTTCTTTAAGGAAGTGTAATTTGAGCGTATCAAATTTTGGCGCCGCTGCCGGGGAACGTGGCTTTTAGATTAACTTTAATAACAATTACTGAATTTTAGTCAACAATTTCCTAATTTTATTTTTTCTTTTGTTTTTATTTGTCTCAGGTCTAGCTCTAGTGTATGCCAAGTAGACGGAGCCGAGGAGAACCAACGCTTCCATTCGATCCTGAACTTAACCGGACACTCCACAAAATGAATGATCAACAGAATCCCGCAAATCTAGGTGATGGGATCAACCATGAGCTTCCTCCACCGGTTGATGTTCACAACCAAGTTATTGTGTAAAACCCTGGTGATGATGCTTTCAGGAGGCAACCTCCCGTCTCACGCCCTCAAGAGTTCTATAGGGGAAACATTAACATCACTGATTCTGATGGATCTCTTGTCCTACCTCTTGCACCACATGGTCACACATTTGTGGTATCTAGAGATAGAAACTACAACCGCGACAACAACTTCAACCGGGGTATCTATGGTAACCGAAACGATTGAAGCGGGCCCTATGTTCTGCCTCAAAATCTGGAAGTTGCTCCTAGGGATGGTGGAGGTAGTATGGCTCGAGTTGAAGATATGTTGCAAAAGTTGATTAGGTAGTTTGACGCTAGTGATGAGAATGCCAAGGAGTTGAGAGGTGATTTGTCTAATATTGGTCAAACGGTGGATGCACATGCAGTCTCGATCAAGCATCTTGAGGTGCATATGTCCCAATTGTCTACTACTGTGAACCCACGTCAACCGGGCACTATTCCAAGCAATACAATTCAAAATCTGAAAAACGATGGGCATTGCATGGAAGTCACTACTAGAGGGGGTAAGAAAACTATTGATCCACCTAATCCGTCTGTAGTAGAAGATGAGATGAGAAATGATGATGAGGTAGTGGAAGCTAATGGTGAGTTGGTAGACAAAGTAGTGAAAGAGGAAGAGGTATCCCAAAAGGTGATCCCCATTCCTAGACCACCACCACCATTCCCTCAGAGATTGGTGAAGAAGACCAAGGATGGTAAATATCGACGTTTTATCACTATGTTGAAACAGCTTTCCATCAATGTCCCTTTGATAGAAGCTCTAGAACAAATGCCAGTTTATGCCAAGTTTATGAAAGATATGGTTACAAAGAAGATATCGGTAAGTTTTGACGATAATGATTGAATGCATCATTGTAGTGATATTGCTACAAGGTCTCTTGTGCAAAAAAAAAAAAAAGATCTGGGCGCTTTCACTATTCCATGTACCATCGGTTTATTACACTTTGCTAAAGCACTATGTGATCCCGGTGCAAGCATAAATCTCATGCCTCTCTCTATTTTTAAGAAATTGGGTTTTGGTGACCCAAAGCCCACTGCGATGCGGTTACTGATGGCCGATCAAACAGTGAAGAGGACTATTGGAATACTCTATGATGTGTTAGTGAAGGTGGAGTCGTTTCTATTTCCGGTCGATTTTGTGATTCTTTACTCTGAGGTGGATTTTGAGGTGCCTATTATTCTTGGGAGGCTGTTCCTTGCTACTGGTCGCGCTTTGGTTGATATGGATAAAGGGCAGATGAAGTTTAGGTTGAACAATGAAGAAGAACCATTCAACATTTGTAGGTCCATGAAGCAGAGTGGTAAGATCCAAACGGTATCTGCTATATCTTACAGGGTTGAGAGCACATATGAGGTGCAAATTGAAGAGCGCCTTAGTGTTGAGGCACTCGCGGCAGTGATCAGGAATTTTGAGAGTGATGGTATCGAAGAGTATGGGTCTTTGGTTGCAACACCTGATCGAGGTGACTTTCGGTTCAAATTTAAGAAATTGGAGTTAGATATGAAGCATCGCGAGTCTCTACCCGCGATACCATCTATTGAGGAGGCCCCAAAATTAGAGCTTAAGGCTCTACCACCTCATCTGAGGTATGTATTATTGGGGAGAGATGACAGTTTGCCGGTAATCATTGCATCAGATTTAAATGTGCATCAAGTGGAGTGTTTGGTGGAAGTTTTGAAGAGGTTCAAACGAGCCATTGGTTGGACTATTGCAGACGTTATTGGTATTTCTCCCAAAATTTGTTCACACAAAATCCAACTCATGCCCGATCACAAGCTAAGTATTGAGCACCAAAGACGGTTGAATCCACCTATGCAACAGGTAGTGAAGAAGGAGATAATTTAGATGTCGGAGTCATATATTCTATCGCAGATAGTAGTTGGGTATGCCTTGTTCAGTGTGTGCCAAAAAAGGGGGAATGACAGTGGTTCCTAATGAGAAGAATGAGCTTGTTCCAATGAGGTCGGTGACCGGATGGAGAGTTTTTATGCATTACTAGAAATTAAATGCATGGACTGAGAAGAACCATTTCCCTATGCCCTTCATGGATCAGATGTTAGATAAACTCGCAGGAAAAGGATGTTACTGTTTTCTTGATGGTTATTCGGGGTACAATCAAATCTCTATTGCACGGGAGGATCAAGAGAAACCACCTTTACTTGACCCTATGGGACGTTCGCATTCAAGAGGATGCCTTTTGGGTTGTGTTATGCATCATCTACTTTTCAGAGATGTATGATGTCGATATTGTCCGATATGGTGGAGGATACTATTGAGGTGTTCATGAATGATTTTTCAGTTGTTGGTGACTCCTTTGACAATGTTTGAGTCACTTCGCCGAGGTTCTCAAAAGTTGTGAAGACTGCAATCTTGTGTTCAACTAGGAAAAATGTCAATTTATGGTGAAAGAAGGCATAGTATTGGGCCATCGCATCTCAAAGAAGGGGATAGAGGTTGATCGAGCAAAATTGAGGTTTTAGAGAGACTTCCTCCACCCATCTCCATAAAAGGTGTGCGAAGTTTTCTTAGGCATGCGGGCTTGTACCAGCGGTTTATTGAGGATTTCTAAAAAATTTCACATCCTCTGTGCAAGTTACTTGAGAAGGAATGTAAATGCTATTTTGATGAATCTCGCCTGAAGGCATTTGGAGAGTTGAAGGAGAAGTTGGTGTTTGCGCCCATAATTATTTCCCCATATTGGAGTAAGCCATTTGAGGTGATGTGTGATGTTAGCGGGGTTGCTCTTGATGTGGTATTGGGGAAAAGAAGGGATAAAATCCTTCACCCCATCTATTATGCTAGTAAGGCCCTAAATGAAGCACAAAAGAACAACAGTGTGACTGAACAAGAGCTCCTTGCGGTAGTACTTGCTTTCAAAATATTTCGCTCCTATTTGCTTAGCATGAGAGTTATAGTGCATACTGACAACTCAGCTTTGAGGTATTTGATGGCAAAGAAGGATATGAAACCAAAGGTTTATTAGATGGGTGCTACTATTTAAAGAGTTTGATTTTGAGGTGAAAGATAGAAAAGGTACTGAAAATCAAGTTGCCGATCACTTGTCCAGGTTAGAGGATGAATCTATGCGAGAGTTGGGTGAAAAGGCGGAAATTGATGATACCTTTCCTGATGAGAATGTATTGTCCGCCTCTCATGACTAGATTCCATGGTTCGCCGATTTTGCGAATTATCTGGCTAGTGATATAGTCCCATCAGACTTGTCTTTCCATCAGATGAAAAAGTTCATGCATGGTGTGAAAAAGTTCTTTTGGTATGACCCTTACTTATACCGTAGTTGTGCCGATGGGCTTATTCGTCGTTGCGTGCCGGAAGTTGAGATGCTGAGTGTTTTGGAGGCATGCCACTCCTTGCCTGTGGGTGGGCATCATAGTGGTATCCGGACTACCCATAAGATTTTGCAATGTGGGTACTATTGGCCAACCATTCACCAAGATGCTCATGAGTTCGCCAAGTCATGTGATAGGTGCCAAAGAGATGGAGGAATTTCGAAGAGGCAAGATCTCCCTTTAAACCCCATTCTAGTGATTGAGTTATTTGATGTATGGGGCATAGATTTTATGGGCCCGTTTGTGAGGTCTCATGGTCTGAAATATATTCTTGTGGCAGTAAATTATGTGTCTAAATGGGTGGAAGCCATAGCACTTGCCAATAATGAAGGGAAGAGTGTCACCGCGTTCTTGAAGAAGAACATCTTCTCAAGATTTGGCACATCTAGGGCCATTATTAGTGATGGGGGATCTCACTTTTGCATAAGTTGTTCAAAGGGCTATTGGAGAAATATGGGGTTCTCCATAATGTAGACACTCCCTACCATCCACAGACTAGTGGTCAAGTTGAGGTGTCCAATAGAGAAATCAAGCAGATCATGTAAAAAATGGTGAATGCTAATAGAACGAATTGGTCAAGGAGGCTTGATGATGCTCTTTGGGCGTACCGGACAGCCTACAAGACCCCCATAGGTATGTCTCCATACCAACTTGTATATGGGAAGGCTTGTCACTTACCAGTTGAGTTAGAGCACAAGGCCATGTGGGCGATAAAGAAACTGAAAATGGATTGGCATGAAGCTCTGGAACAGAGCTTTAACGGGTTGAATGAGCTTGATGAGTTTCACCTAAAAGCATATGAAAGTTCAGCCATCTAAAAAGAGAAGATGAAGAAGTACCATGACCAAAATATTAAGAAGCGAGAATTTGCTGTTGGGGACTTGGTTCTTCTATTCAACTCTAGGCTACGCTTGTATCCGGTCAAACTCAAGTCCAAGTGGACTGGGCCATTCCTTATTACTAAGGTATTCTCACATGGAGCGGTTGAGTTAGAGAACAAAGAGGGTTAAAGGTTCACAGTCAATGGGCAAAGAATCAAGATCTACCTAGGGCATGCAGAAAGTGTTCATGAAGTGGTTGAGGCATATCACCTTGATGAAGTTTGAGTAATCAAGGATCCTGCGTCGTGCCGCGATGTTAAATCAAGTGTTTCTTGGAAGGCAACCCAAGGTGTATCCTCTAGCCAACAATAGGTTTTCTTCTTTTCTTTTTAGAAATATTTGCATTCTCTTGTTTCGTTTTTGTTTTATTCACAGTCATGTGTTATTTTTTTTAGTGTGTTGGCTAGAGAGTAGTTTAGGGTCCGTGTCTCAAAAGTGTCCAGGAAATAAAAAACCAATGTCTTAATGGGTGCTCAATGTGCAGGGGCCGAACCATAAGAATTCTGCAAAAATTGGTCTGGTGCACATATCTATGGACCAACCGACGGGCCATAGATTGATCTACGGATTGTCGATGGTGTCCGTAGATCCCAGGTATGTCTTAAACTTTTGTCTAAGTCTGAGCACAATCGACGGTCCGGTCGACGATCCATCGACTGACTTACGGACCGTCGATGGGGTATCGTTAGTTCACAAAAACCAGTGACCCGATCCGACCGGCTATATATAAAAAAAAAACTATTCAGTTACTCCCCCCCACACACACACAAACACAACTTTTCAAATTCCCCTCCCCTTATTCCCTTATTTCTCCATTAACTCCCACAATCACTCCCTTCCATTTTCATCAAAATTCCAAACCTCTTAAACTCCCAGAAATCCAAAACCCTAACCTCCCCAGTTTCTCCCCCAACTCCATTGTTTCTCCGGACGGTGTTCGAAGGCGGCACGTAGGTTGGTTGTTGCAAAACCACCCACTCATTCACTCCAGTGCAGTTTACATGTATTTTATTTCTTTTTTCTTAATGAATTCTTGTTCATTTGCTTTTGGAACCAAAGATATTGTATGTGGGTCTTGACTTAGGGACAAAATTGAATGTTATAATTGTTAAAATTGGGTTCTATGTCCCTTAGAATGATAGAAAGTGAATGGGTTGGGGGTGGAATCTATGTCATTTCAATATGATTGTTATTTTTCTGACTTTGGGTTTGATAGCTTCGTAGAATCCATGATCGAAATTGGTGAAATTGAAGCCCTAAGGATGACGAATTGGTCTCATAACTTGTATTATGTATTGGGTAAACTTGTGACTTGCTTAAAAGTGTCAAAATGTGTGTTTAAAACCATAGCCTGATAACTGTCTCTGACCAACAGTATGAGTATAACGCCCCAAAATGAACTAAGGTGAACTAGAGACTCATGATTGTTTCTTGAGTTGATTTTAAGTTAAACGGAGTTAGTTTAGTGCCCTTAGGCAGTGTGCAAAGTTTCGTGAAGTTTGGACGTCAAACGACCAAGAACGTCCAAGGTATTCGAAAGATATGCCTTGAGTCGACCTTGTACGTCTAGACCAGTTTCGTCGAGTTTTATGTGTTTGTTTTGGATGAAATTCATGTGAGAGGTGTTAAACTTATAGATGATCATATTTGTGTTGGAAACGTCCTGGAAATTATCCCCAAGGACCATCGAAGGGTCCTTGAGGAAGGACCCAAAACCTGGTAAGCAGGCTGTCCCAGGCAGCCTTGGCGACGGAGCAGTCGACGGCCAGTCATGGTTGTGACGCCCGGGGACCCTTGTCAAGCCACTGAAGCTTGCAACGGATGGTCAGGACGGGCCGTTGCACCTGTGACGCCCCGTCACAAGCAGGTCGTCGCAAGTCTTGTCCCTGTGCGCAGATTTTTCTGCCAAGTCAGGGGTGAACTTGTAAATTCACCCCACGTCTAAATAAGAGTTTGGACTGTTTGTTAAGGGATTTTTAGGCTACATTAAATGAGTTTTAAACCCTATACCTAGACAAGACCCCCTCACTTCTAAATTCAACTCTCTCTCTAAAAAGAAAACTCTCTCAAAGCCACCATTGAAACCAACGCTCAAGGAGGGATGCTTTGGACTTGTTTCTTCATCAAAATTAGTGGATTTACTTCTCTTAAAGGTATGGTATCCATTCTTGAATATCTTTTCATTCAAGAAGCCAATTTCCAAAATGGTTTTTAAAAGGGTTTCTAAACTCAATCTTCTTGTAACTTTGATTTCTAGTATGGGTGTTCTTGTATTTAAGTTGTAATGGTTTAAATGTATTTATCTTGGTTTGAATTGATGATTTTGATGTTAAAACTCCATGAAACTCTTGTTTATGCATACTTCAATTTTTGACTTAAAAATGGGTTATGTGAGCATGATTTGAGTAAGGTATGAACTTGGGTCTTCTTGTGTATGTCATGTTGGTGTAGCTACTTCCCTAAGGGACTTAATATGGTGAAATGTTGATAAATTGATTATGGATGATGATGTTTTGAATTGTTGATGAGTTGTTCTCATTGTATATTTCTTATTATGAATTGCTATTTGAGTGGTATGGTCCACCTTATGGGTGGCGGTGCTAATTGATGAGCTTGATGTTGTTTAGTATGTGTTGAGTAGGTAATCTTGAAGGTCTAATATGTTAAATGAAGATATATTGTATATGGGTCTTCTATTGTGTTTGGTGTAGCTTGAATTGCATGCTTGACCTAGTTTATGTCTAAATAAAGTATATGATTATGAGAAGCATGTATAGTGTGTAAATCGATGAATCGAGGTTAAAGTATGCGTAGAACTTGTTGATAATGAGATGATGCTTATATGCAAGGTGTACACATGTACACACACACACATTTTAAAAAATGTATTATACCAAGTTGAGCAAAAAGGGAATCTTGAGGTGGACACACTTCGTGAGTTGAGACATAGTGTCTAGTAGCAACATCTCCATTCCTAGTGAGCTTTCTAAGATAGACTATTATATTGAGAAATCCGTGGGCAGTTATGCCTAGCACTGAGAGGATATGAAGGGGAGGTGGATTGCACTTCGTGAGTTGAGATGTTGTAATCCAAAGTACCTCTTGAGATGAGTACTCCTCGTTAGTAGAGAGTGAGTTACTTAGTAGCAATCTCCTTATCCCTTAACTATGTGCCCGCATAGGTGTAGCTATTGGAAAAGCCATGTAAACTCTATGAAGCATGACCTTACACTAGGCAAGTAAGGATCCCTCATCCGATAGGGGTTAATATCGGGATTCCATGTCTAGCTCTCAGGGTCTTTGTCGGTTAAGCTAACTCCCACAAAAGAATTGATTTGAAACTAATTATCTTGTATATTGTTGAATTTGTGTATGTATGTCGTGAAGTGCTCAATCCACATTAGTTACCGAGTAGGAGCATTGAGTGGGAGTAGTAGTATGGGATGCTATTCTCACATTGCACTTGGTGTGACCTATACTTACTATGGGAGAAGAGTACCTTTATGAAATCCGTGTGAATGAGTACTATGGTGTAGTGTTATGGAGGATTATTGTGGAGTACTTAAGTAAATGGAATCCATTAGGAGTACTAAGTGGTAGTGGTAGTATGGGATGCTACTCTCACATTGCACTTGGTATGACCTATATTTCCATGAGTGTTTTGCATATGTTAGCCAAGGGCGTGGATTTGATTTCCAACGAAGTAAGCCTAAGATTTGGTAGTTTTAAGGGTTGCTTTGGTGTGCTTTGAAGGGAGGTGTAATGAAAATTCCTTCTTAGCTCACCTTAGGGAGTCTTAGGTAACCTTGGGTTAGGGCAACTTCAAGGGAAAAGAGTTCATATGACTTGGACCGTGCCATTCACTGTAAGGTCTCCATTGTAAGAATCCATTATGTTCATTGTGATACTTTATTCAATTTTCATTGTAAGTTTAGTAAGTTCATTGAAATGTTCCTTTTGATTACTCTAAGTTTTGGTAAAGTTGCCATAAAGTGTTAATTGTTGATTCTTATGTTGGTTTGTTTCTAGATTCATGAATATTGCTTTAATTGCATGAAAAGTTATTTTTACTAAAATGTCCCTTTTCGTATGTTTGTGCATATGCCATACTTAGTACATTGTTGTACTAACCCCATACTTTTATATACCTTATGAGTATAGGTTGGAAGCCTTTTGGAGGATCGGAGTTGAAGCTTGGGAATTCTATCTCTCAAGAATTGGGTATGTCCTCATATATTCAAGGACATAGTTTTATGTTTCTTAGTTTCTTTATTAAGACTTAAAAATGTATTTACTTTTATTGTAAAGGGCCGTGTCCCTAAGATTTCAAGTTGTGTCTTTAATTTGGCTTGTGACGATAAGATTTCCTAGTATTTATGAAAAGACATCTTTTATTATTATTATCGTGAAAAGTTTTAATTCCGCACTACTTTTCATGCTTTATGTTATGAATGCTAGTTAGAGGGCTTGTACGAGACCCCAAAGGGGTCAAGTACGCCCGGTCATGATTCGAAGGTTTCCCTAACTTTTACGGGGTGCTTTCGAGTCGTGACAATGAGACCCCGTCTATGGACCATTGGTTGATCGACAACCCGTCGATGGTTGAAATTCTAAAATACTTAACTTTCTAATGACGGAAGTTAATTACGGTCCGTCAATTGACCGACGGGCCGTTCTGCATGTCCGTCTTTTCTAACTGCAACTTTGATTACTGAGAAATTCTGAATAATTATAAGTGTCCAACGATAGAAGTGGACTACAGTCCGTCGATTAATCGACGGGCCATTCTGAACGTCCGTCGTTTCTAACTGAGAGGTTTGTAGAATGATTTTTTTTTAAAATTTGCTTAAGTGTCCACCGACGGACACTATCGATGGTCTATCGAATCATCGACGGGCCGTCGATAGTGCCCGTCTCCCAAGTGTGCAGTTCTGCAATAACCTGTGTCTTATGTTTCCAGATTTTGTTTTGATTATGCTTCTTATGTAGATTGATTACAATGAGACTAACACGGTGTTTTTCAGGTACATATGGCCCCAAAAGCGGACATCATCTATTCTAGGGGGGGTCCAAGTCCGTGGCACCATCCCGTCGGTTGATTGGCTCATCCGATGATGAGTGGACCAAAAGTACGTTACCACAAGGACCCAGACCCCGACACCAGCTTCTAGAGCCACACGGGGAACGCCCAAGAAGGTGGCGTCCGGCGTAGTCACTCCCTCCTAGTTTGATGAGAAGCGCACACTGACCGACATACCGTCTGAGTTGGCCTCAGGTTCTGAGGGAGCGTCTGGCTCCGAAGAGGCTTCTGGTTCAGAGTTGGCCCACTCTTCAGTGTTTAATGAGGCCACCGCCTCCGATTCCAGATCACAAGGAGACACCCTCCCAGATGTACCTTCCCACCATGCCTCGTCGGATGAGGCCAGAGTTCGTAGTCTGCTCCGGCACCCCAGCATGAGGTCCCTTCACCGTTTTCTGATGAGCCCAACCGGTGATGCGTAGATGGCCAGTACCAGGTCTACAGGGATGCCAAGATGTTGAATGATAAGGGGGTGATGACTTTATTTTTGACAGTCGAGCGGCGTGTTCTTATAAGTATCCTGCACACAGTACCTGAGGTGCGTGGCTTATTTACCTGCCACAGGCTCGGGTGGACGGCGAGGAGTGTGGGGTCCTACAGTGAGGAGATGGTGCGAGAGTTCTACGCTTCATATGCGGTGACTCTCCGAGGTGCTTTGGACAGGCGGTCGTAGCCCGCCAAACACGACCCACTCACAGAGGTTGTGGTTAGAGGCTGCCGGGTGGACATTTCTCCCACCACCGTCTGCCATTTTCTATAGGCATGACTACAGAGGCTACGTGGGCTCCCGTTACACCAGAGTTGGATTACAGATGGGGCTTGGTCAAGAGTGGCCAATTTCGGCGCACCAGAGAGAAGAGAGAGTCAACCAAGAGGTGTCTTGCACAAAGGTAGGAAACCAATTAGTAAAATATGTACCACCACAACTTTTTGAAACTATTATTGGACAATAGATTGTGTACATTTGATCTATGGAAGAGTTAGTCAAAGTTTAACTATTACTTCTTTTCATATGAATATTTGTTTGATTTTTTTTCTTCTTAAAATTCCTCATTGTATTTTCGGTGAATTGAATTTGGATTATATGTTGGGATATGCTGTTCACAATTGTTTTTAATAATTTTGGATTTTTTTTATAAATGATAATTGTTTTCTAGGATATTATTCTAATCATATGAGACATTTTATATTAATCAATACATGCAAGTTTTCGTAAAATATTAATAATTCTTATGATTTTCATTTAAAAAAATTAATGGTGCACACATGTAACAACTGTGTCCAGATACTAGTCAATTAAAATGCACAAAAAATGATTTATGTTAAAGACATTATTCACAATAACAAAAAGACATAACTTTATGAACAAACACTAACTCGAATAAATAAATAAAATAATTACAAAAAATCAGGAATCGAAACCTTCGAATTTTCAAAAATATATAAATAGAGTTATAGCGATTGATGAGTTTGAATAAGTTAAATACAAAGACACAATTATATTTACAACAATATTAAAAAATAGAACAAAATAAACGTAAATGTAGAAACTATGTAGCACCTAAAGTGTTTGCATCTATTATTGGACAGTAGATGATGTACGACAGATCTATGGAAGACCGAGTCACAATTTAAGTATTACTTCTTTTCCGCTTAAGTTTTGTTTGAGTTTTGTTCTTATTTTAAATCCTCACTGTATTTTTAGTAAACCTAGTTTGGATTGTTTGTTGGCATAACAGTCTAAGGAAGACTATTTTTTTGGGATATGTTGTTCACAATTGTTTTAATATTTCTGGATTATTTTTTATTATATAAATAATCTTCTTCTTTCAATGATATAACCCAAATTGTATGAGTCATTTTCATTAATAATTACATGAATGTCTTCATAAAATGGTAATCATTCTGCTATTTTTAAAAAAAAATAAAAATAAATGGGGCACATGTGCAACGCACGTATCGAGAGACTAGTCAATTAAAATTTACAAAAAAATAATGTGCCAGTAAGACATTCTTCAAAGTAACAACAAGAATTAACTCTATTAAATAACACTAACTTGAATAATGAAATTAAATTCTTCCAAAAATTTAAGGATTAAAAGCATTGATTTTCCAGAACTCTAAAAAACATAGTAATAGAGATTGATGGGTGCTAATAAGTTGAATACATGGAATAATTGTACATAGAACGGTATAGAGAAATAAAACAAAAGAAGTGCAAATTTAGATGAGCCTCTTTTGCATGAGGGAAAAATGTGAAAAGAGAGGGAAAAAAAATAAAACTTATGTAAAGTATGTGTCATAAGAGACAAAGTAGATGAGATAAAAACAAACAATCAAGAAAAATAATACACTATCCATCATATTATGCGGTAAATGAACCAATTAGAACTCTATATAGCACCTAAAGTGTGTGCAACTATTATTGGTCAATAGATGGACATACAATAGATCTATGGATGAGTGAGTCATAGTTTAACAATTATTTGTTTCCCTGTTAATTTTTTATTGAGTTTTGTTCTTATAATAATTTCTCATTGTATTTTTACTGAACATAATTCAGATAGTATGTTGGCATAACAATCAAAGGAAGAGTACACTTTTGGGATATGTTATTCACAATAGTTATAATATTTATGGATTATTTTTTATTTCAAAATTCATAATTTTTCTATGATATATTCCTAATCATATGAGTCATATTTTTTTAAATTAATTATTTCATGCATGTTTCATAAAATTTTAACCATTCTAATCAATCTAAAATAATCAAATAGGATATATATCACCTGCGACTAGTCAATTAAAATGCATAAAAGTTGATGAATCTTGATGAAATTCTTCACAATAACAACAAGACTTAAATTTTTTTTTTATAGAAATATCAAAAAGCTAAACCATTGAATTCTCAAAACAATATAAACAGAGTTATAAAGACTTATGAGTTCGAATAAATTGGATATACTGACAGAATCATATGTTGAATGACACAGAGAAACATAACAAAAGAAATGTCAATTGAGATGAGTCTATTTTGCATGAGGGGAAATGTGAAGAGAGATCGAAAGTGAAAATCTTATGCAAATCGCTTGGCATACGAGACATATTAAAAGATAAGAAACACAATCTTCAACAAAAACTATACATTATCCATAATATAATGAGGGAAGAGAACCAATAAACAGACTATGTAGCAAACATGACTATTGGAAAAAGAAACTACACATTTTCAGATTTCAAAAACATGGATACAATACAGAAAAGAATTAAAAAGAAATGATAAATTAAATTGAACATATTTGAGAGTATCATTGACTAGGAGATAACGGGAATGGGAAAGCCACAAAACAAACTTTCACATATTCATTATTTAGAAAACATCACGAGGCTAACAAAATGTGAAAAGCTATCTACCCTAGGCTACTTAGCTTGCAAAATAACACTCGGCAAAATGGAGGATCTGGGTCATATGGGAGATCTTAAGCCCGAAAGAAGCGTTAACCACTAGTTTGAGGAGGTGGAGTGGATCTACCCATGCCTTCTCGTTAAGCACCATATGCGAAAACTGAATTAGGAGAATCATATGAGAGAAAAGGATGAAGAAGAGAACAAAGGTGAGCATGAACATAGACATGATATACCTTCGAGAAGACAAGATCAAGAAAGAAACACACAATAGGACAAACCAAGCATACAACTCAACGCAACTACAAGATGAAGTGCAATAATTTTAACGAGAACCAAAAGCATATTCTTCAATAGGATGACCTACAATTATTCTTGTTAGCTGCGGAAAGGGAGACGCAAATACATGACCTTGAATGTTGATGTTCCATAGGTTGAGGAGGTGGAACTTCTCATTTATTCAAAGTGGGAACATTTTTAGGTGTTGGAGTGGAGTTATATTGAATGAGAGGGGCGGATTAGGAAATGGGAAACCTAGTATAAAGGAGATATTACAAGGAGTTTATCAAGAGTCTTCCAGATGGGCTTTAATTTAATTTATTTTCTTGGTAATTCATATGAGTATTGGGCCTATATTAGTATTTTAATGCTTTTGAAATTCATTTTATTAAAAACCCAAAAGTCGTTTTGAAAAAAATATGCATTTTGTCACTTATTAAAAACATACAACAAACGAAGATGATGTAAAGTGTGAATATTAAATTGTCCAACTGCATCAAATAAATTCACACTCGAAAGTTAGAAATTTGAATATCAAAATTTTGATGAAGCATTAATTGGATCGTAAATAATATTATTTGTACATTCTCTTATTATATAATAATGGATGTGATGACTATTTACAGAAAAAGCAAAAAAAAAAAAATTTCGTTTTCCTTCAATTTATTTTGTGTATAACTTTTTTAAAATTGGTGTACCTACTTTAGTAATGGACTTTATTTTTAATTAGTGTATTGCATTGAATGTCTTTTAGCAATTGGGGAAAAAGTTTAATCATAGTATATACCTTACTATGGATTGTATCCTTCAACTAATAATTTGGCTTTGTTCATCGTTATGTTCCCTTTATCAACAAGCCTTTTTCTACACACCCATCTTGTTTCTATGAAATTTATGTTTGGAGTGGGGGGACCATGTTTAAAATTTTACTTCGCTCAAACTGATTTAGATCTTATTGAGTAGCAATGATCCACTAAGATTATCGAAATGCCATAGATATATTTGGCCTCTATGAAAGAATGATAGGTTAAGAAGGCACACATATTCCTCATTTGGAGATGGTGTGTATCCCTGAATCAAGCCATATGAGGATGTTCTAGACCGGATATGAGTTTTAATTTTTGAGATGCGTGGTTGGACATGCTTACAAGCATCCAAGGATGACAGACGTGGTTTAATAGCAACACTATCCACAAAAGTCCTGGGGTCTCATGATTTTCTTATTTCTCATCCACTAGTTTAGTAGCATATTTATTTATTGCGATGTACTTCCTCATCATCAGATTCATTTGTAGCATTCCTCGATTTATTTGGCATGCCTATCTCGTCAGGATATACCTTTTTAATGATGACCTCATATGTTTTCCTTCATCACATACTCTACAAACTTGATCTTCATTGAACCTTCATGTTGGTAACCTACAATTAGATCTTTTGTGTCAGCTTCTTACCAATGAAAATCTACTATGCCCTTGCCTTAACCGTGAGACCTCCGTTATCTAAATGGAAGGGTGAGACACTTCCTCAGGGCTGCTACTAATTCCTCTTTTATTTCTTACTCCTTATTTAGGCTTAGACATTAGGTATTTTAAATGTGTTAATGAGTTATTGGGTTAGAGGCCTAGTATGAGTGTCACTCACGATGGGCTAGGATCGTGACAGATGAGAAATTGAAAACACATTAGATTTTAAATTTTAATCAAATATTCAATTTTGTGACAAAAGTTTTATCAATGAAGAATTAGTATCACATTATGTTTGTTACGACATGGTAATATATGATTAGTATTGTTTAGAAGTTTACTAAAATGAAAAAACAGAAATAAAGCGTCAAGTGAGAATTGAAAACTAAAGAGAATGTCACGCCCCGAGCTACCCCTGAGACGCGGACATGAGACCTAGGATCACAAGTGATCCCAAGCTAACCCTACTGGCATGATTATGAGCATACTAAAGAATATAAACTGATGCAGAAGTTAAATCATACTTTAAATGAAAAGATGCGGAATACCCATATAGTATAGCTAAAATATTTGAAAAGAGATGAGTTTAATAAAAAGAAGATATTAACTAAATGCTAAGTTAAAACTAACTATGTCTCAAATAATCCTCTAACTGACTAGATATGCTGGGACAATCCTCAACTAAGTCTAACAAAAAAGGAAACTAAATGACTAAAAGACTGAAATGAACTCATGACTCTTGTCCTCGAAGAATGAGGACTCACCACTGATTCTGCTGAACTGGAGATCGGGAATCGATCTAAGCGTGATATGGTTGCTGAGAACCGGAACCTACATCACAAGAAGATGTAGTGCACCTATGCGCCAGTATTTGAAAGGTACTGAACATGTAGGATAGAGTAAAGCTGAAATAATACATAACTGAACAAGCACAAAAACAAGTGTAATATTCTGAACATGATATATTGAATTCTGATCTAACTAGATGCAATGACCAAGTTTATAACAAGCTGAGGTTGAATACTAACTTAAATGTAAATATGGTCACTAAAATAGAGTAGAACTGTGGGAGCTGCTAATAACCGATAATAAAACCACATGAGCTAAATGTGGAGGCCGATGTATACGCCCCATCGAGAGGACCCAATATACCCTACCAGAGGTATAAAGGCATGCTGGCGTGATCACTAAATTGATGCCCACAGAGGGGACTTACAACCTACTTGGTTAGTAGTTCTGGAACTATTTGGGTACGCTGAACCCTAGTCCAACTCGGTATTATGCTACTCCCAATGAATTAAGTGATTAACACATTGTGATTGAGTTTCTGTAAATGCTGGATAGCTCCAAACTAAACATGCAAACTAAGAATGCAACAATTATTCTGATAATTATGCATTTATAATTGAGACATGTAAATTTGAAGTAATTGAAGTATCTAACCTAGCATGTGTAATTCAAGAACTAAAGAAATACATAGCTAGGGTTCTGAAATTCATGCGATAAACTCAATAATAACTTTACAATCTGATTTGGAACATATATCCAACTAATTCTTGAATGATCTACTGGAATTCTAAAGAAACCTAGGTCTATTCATGATAACAGAATCAAGAACTGATTGAAAACTAGGGACCTAATGGATGAAAGGAACCCACTTGTGAAATCCACATACCTGGTGATGAAATCCACGAAGAAATATTTAGATTTCGGGGCTGGAACTGCTGGAACCTTGCTGCGTTCTTGAACTAGGGTTCTTGACCTTTTTGTCATTTCATGTTTCTAATTTTCTAAGTTTTAATTTATGATTTTGACTTAGGTAAGTTCTTGTTATTGTTTCTAGGCTTAAACTGACTAAAACATGATGATTTAGGGTCAAAACGACATATGTTAGGTGTTAAACAAAGTACACAATGACCAAATGACCCCTGAGTTAATTGTTGTCGGACCAAATGATGACCTGGATTTACGGGCCGTCGTTCAATCGACGGTCCATCGTTTGGGTCCATAGGTTGGGTTTGTTCGACATGCCTTTACTAAAACAGGCATACCTTTTTACTCGGAGGTTGGATTTTAACAAATTTTGGTGGATATGGAAAGATAATTCAATTATCTATCTTTTGATAGGTCATAGGACACCTAATTCATTTTATGCTAAGAGTTATTACCATTTAAAGTTGAAGTGACTGCTAACTTTCACCTACAGTCAGACTTACGGACTGTAGATCGAACGATGGTCCGTGTTGGTCATCCGTCGTTCGTGTCAGAGGCAGGGTAGTAAGACTCTCAATACACAAGCACCATCGACAGAACGTAGTATGATCTACGGACCGTTGTTCCATCTGTGAGTTGAGAGTTAGTCGATTTTGCTGAGCTGAATTTTGGGAGGGCTGCTATGACAATCTACGGACCAGCAGTACAGGTCGTAGATCATACTATGGTCCGTCGATGGTAATCGTCGATTGGCCCTGTAATTTTTTTCTGAAAATCTTATTTTTTGTCTTTTTTGAGTACAGGGTGTTACATTATCTTCCCCTTGAGAACATTCGTCCTCGAATGATGACTAAACTAGCTTAAATAGAGGGAGAGAGCTGCAATCCCTACTATTAAACACTGAGGAATAAATTATGATTGAACTGATTTCCAAGAACATGCAAATACGCTGAATATGCAAGTACAAACAGAGGGAACATGATTCTAAGACTGAATTCATGCATAAATGACTGAAAAATTGAAGAGGAACTATTACCTCAATCTGGAGTGGAATCGGAAGGAAAGAGGTGAGGATACTTGGCTTTCATGGCTGCTTCTGCTTCCCAAGTAGATTCCTCTACGGACTGACTCTTCCACAAAACCTTGACTGAAGCTACTTCTTTGTTTCTCAACCTTCTAACCCAACGGTCAAGAATCTCAACTGATACATCCTCATAAGAAAGACTATCTTTCATAGACACACTCTCTAATGACACTACAAAGGCAGGGTCACCCAGACACTTTTTCAAGAGTGAGATATGGAAGACTGGATGTACTGCTGCTAGTTCTGCTGGCAACTCTAACTCATATGCCACCTTCCCAACCCTTTCCAATATCTTGTAAGGGCCTCCGTATCTCGGAGTGAGCTTCCCTTTCTTTCCAAACCACATCACAACTTTCATAGGTGACAGTTTCAGGAAAACCCAATCATCCACTTGGAACTTTATTTCCCTTCTCCTTACATCTGCATAAGATTTCTGACGACTCTGGGCTGTCTTAAGTCTATCTCTAATGAGTTGCACATTCTTCCACAGCATAAAGGACTAAATATGGCCCGATTAAATCTGCTTCACCTACTTCAAACAAACCAACAGGAGATCTACATCTACGCCCATACAGTGCCTCATAAGGGGCCATCAAAATGCTGGAATGGTAGCTATTGTTTTAGGCGAATTCAATAAGAGGAATGTGATCATACCAACTACCTTTCAAATCGATCACACAAGATCTCAATATATCATCTAGGGTCTGAATGGTACCCTCTGCTTATCCATTCATCTGCGGATGAAATGTTGTGGCTACGGTTAACCTGTGTACCAAGACCCTTCTGAAATGACTTCCAGAAATGAAAGGTAAACTGAGGTCATCTATCTGAGATGATAGACAAATGAACCCCACGCAACCTCACAATTTTATTAATGTAAAGCTTGGCATAGTCTTCTGCCGAATTTGTAGTCTTGACCTCCAATAAGCGAGAAGACTTAGTCATCCTATCAACTATCACTCAAATGGAGTCATGTTGTTTGCGAGTACGCGGTAACCCTGTGATGAAATCCATACTGATCACTTCCCACTTCCAAGTAGGAATGTCGATATCTTGAGTCATACCCCCTGGTTGCTGATGTTCTACCTTGACTTACTAGCAATTGGGACTCTTACTCACAAAATTTGCTATATACCTCTTCATGCCATTCCACCAATAGATTTCCCGCGGATCGCGGTACATCATAGTGGGACCTGGATGAATAGAATATCTGGAGTTATGGGCTTCTGCAAGTATATGTTGTCTCAACTCGCCCACATCACGTACACACAATCTACCCTGGTAGCGAAGTACACCATCTCGCCCATGGGATAAAACCTCCACTCTCTGATTATGTACTCTACCCTTAAGTTTAAGCAAGATTGGATCACTATCTTGCTTTTCCTTAACCTCCACTACCAAAGAAGATTCTGCCCCATTCTGAACTAATACACCACTGTCTGATATGCTCATAAGGCGAACTCCAAAGCGAGAAAACCTCTGAACATCCTTCACTGGCTCATTCCTTTCTTCCTCAACATGGGATACACTACACATAAATAATCTACTAAGAGCATCTGCTACTACATTCTCTTTACAGGGATGGTAATGCACACTTATATCATAATCCTTAAAGAACTCAAGCCATATCCTCTGGCGAAGATTCAACTATTTCTAGGTGAACACATATTGAAGGCTCTTATGGTCAGTGAACACATCTACATGAACACCATACAAGTAGTGTCTCCAGATATTGAGTGCAAACACCACTGCTGCAAGCTCGAGGTCAAGAGCTGGATAGTTCTTCTCATGCACCTTAACCTGTCTTGAAACATAAGCTAAAACCTTATCTCGCTGCATCAACATGCAACCTAGGCCAACTCTGGATGCATCATAATAGATCATATAACCATCTAAACTCTCTGGTAGATTCAAGACAGGAGATCTAGTCAATCTAGTTTTCAATTCTGCAAAGTTTTTCTCACAATCATCTGACCGTTGAAACTTGACCATCTTCTGAGTCAACCTAGTCAATGGTGAGGCTATGGATGAAAATATGTCACGAACCTTCTATAATAACCCGCTAGACCTAAGAAACTCTTGATATCTGTAGAAGAGGTAGGTCTGGGCCATTGTTTCACTGATTTTATCATCTACAAATCCCCTCGGATCCCCTCGCTAGATGCAATGTGACCAAGAAAAGCAATGGATTGCAACCAAAACTCACATTTGCTAAACTTAACGAATAACAGGCGATCTTTGAGAGTCTTCAGAACAACTGTCAAATAAATTGCATGTTCTTTCTCATTCTTAGGGTAAGTGAGTATATCATCTATAAAGACGATAATGAACAAGTCCAAGTACTATTTGAACACTCTTTTCATCAAATCCACGAAAGATACAGGAGAATTGGTTAGTCGAAATGACATAACTACAATTTCATAATGACCATACCGAATTCTGAAGGTTGTTTTTTGAATGTCACTATATTTGACTCTGAACTTATGATAACCTTATCTGAGGTCTATTTTTTAGAAGTGACTAGCCCCCTGAAGTTGGTCAAACAAGTCATCAATCCTTGGGATGTGATACTTATACTTGATTGTGATCTTATTGCACTATCTTTAGTCAATGCACATTCTGAGAGAACCATCTTTCTTCTTTACGAACAATACTAGTTCACCCCATGGTAAAATACTACATCTAATGGAGCCCTTATCTAGAAGGTCTTTAAACTGTTCTTTCAATTCCTTAAGCTCTGTTAGAGCCATTCTGTAAGGAGAAATAGAAATAGGCTTCGTATCTGGAAGGAGATCAATTCCAAAGTTGATTTCCATTACGGGAGGAACTCCAGGAAGATCTTCTGGAAACACTTCTGGAAACTCACTGACTACTGGAACTGACTCAAGAGTTGGGGTTTCAGAACTAGAATCTTTAACCCGAACTAGATTATAGAGATAACCCTTAGAGATCATCTTTCTAGCTTTAAGATAAGAAATGAATTGACCTATAGGCACTAAGCTACTACCCTTCCATTCTAAGATTAGTTCATTTGGAAACTTAAAACGAACAATCCTAGTTCTATAATCTACTGAGGTATAACATGAATGTAACCAATCCATGCTAGAATTACATTGAAGTCTACCATTTCTAACTCTATAAGATCTGCTGAGGTAACTTTCTAAGATACTCTGACAGGGCAATTTCTGTATACTCATCTAGCTATAACTGGGTCACCAACTTGAGTAGATATTGAGAAAGGTTCTGAGAGAGTTTCTGGACTGACACAGAATTGGACTGCTATGTAACAAGTTAAAAAAAAAGAGTAGTCCCTTGATCTAACAATGCATAAACATTAAGGTCAAAGACTCGTAATGTACCAGTGACTACATAACGAGAACCTTTCTGATCCCGGCGAGCCTGAAGAGCATACAACATGTTCTAGTGCTGACCGTTACCTATACCAGATTGAGTTACCCTAATGAGTCTGGCGACTTGCTGGTTCTGCTGAAGTTGTAGACTGAGCTCTACCATTAACACTTTCATGACCATGTCTAGAAAGAAAATCCATCAACCTGTGACCCTGACCGCACCCAAAACACACTTCCTTTCCTGCAAGGCACTCTCCTGGATGGTTCTCACTACACTTAGGGAAAGTGGAGGTAAGTCTTGGTGCCTGAAACACTTCCCTGAGACTTAGAGCCTGGTGCCCTAACCTTCTTATTATACTTGTTCTTGGAGGATGGAACACTAGCTGATGAAGGAGTTGGGGCTGAAAACTTTTGTTGACTCTGCGAGCGATTTCCACCACCCAATTTATGCTAATAATAGTTATAGTTCTCAGTCCTAGCCTTCGTATTCTCCTTGGCCTGTTCCCTAAGCTTATCACCCTCAACCTACTGAGCATGAGTCATAATCCTTGAGATGTTCATATCTCTTAGTAACATAGCATTTCTCCACTTTGTTTTCACTAAATCTGACACTCCATACAAGAACTTATTCATCTGAGCCCTGGAGTCAACAACCATGTGAGGAGCATACCTGGAGATTTGGTTAAACTTAAGCCCATACTCTTGCACATTTATTTTACCCTGCCTTAAGTTCATGAATTCCTAGGCATTTGCTTCTCTCAACTCTATTGGGAAAAACCTGTGCAGAAAAGTATCACTAAAGCAATCCCAAGTAATAGGAGTTACATCAGTACCCCTATTATCCTTCCACTGAGTGTACTAGATATAAGCAATATTTTTTAGCTGGTATGATGACAACTCAACTCGATCATTCCCAATGACTTGCATCACATCAAATATCTTCTTGATCTCATCCAAGAAATTATGAGGATCCTGACTTGTCTGCGATCCTAAGAACTCAGGCAGATTCATCCTAACAAAGTCTTTGACCCTAGCTTCTATTGATCCACCATTTCCATTCTCATGAGCTAGAACCGCTGATTGTTTTGGTTGGCGACACTCTGAGCCAACATCTGAATGTCATTCCTGAATTCAGCATTGAAGACTTCTTGATCTGGGACTGGAGGAGCTGCGTTTGCATTCGTGGCATTTGCATTCATAGCTTTATTTCTACTAGGAGGCATGATCTGAAACGTAGAACATTAAGTTAGAATGGAATTAGATCATACCTTACGCACGATAAGAGTAACAAAAAAGTGAAGTTTTCCTAAAACACTTCATAGCCTCCCTCTAATTAAATGTGGTGCACTTCACACCCATGAAAAGGACTCTACTTAGTATGGCTTTTCAGAGATACTAGGACACTTAAACCTAGTGCTCTGATACCAAGTTTGTCACACCCCAAGCTACCCCCAAGACGCGGACATGGGACCTAGGATCACAAGTGATCCCAAGCTAACCATGCTGGCATGACAATGAGCATACTAAAGAATATAAACTGATGCGGAATCAAAATCATACTTTAAATGAAAAGATAGGGAATACCCATAAACTATAGCTGAAATATTTGAAAACAGATGAGTTTAATACAAAGAAGAAATCAACTCAATGCTAAGATGAAACTAACTATGTCTGAAATAAGCCTCTAATTGACTAGAAATGCTGGGACAAGCCCCATCTAAGTCTTACAAAAATGGAAACTAAATTACTAAAAGACTGAAATGAACTCATGACTCTTGTCCTCGGAGAATGAGGACTCACCACTGATTCTGCTGAACTGGAGATCGGGAATCGATCTAAACGTGATCTAGATGTTGAGAACCCAAACCTATATCATGAGAAAATATAGCGCATGTATGCCTCAGTACATGAAAGGTACTAAGCATGTAGCATAGAGTAAAGCAGAAATAATACATAACTTAACAAACACAAAACAAGTGTAATATTCTGAACATGATATATTGATTTCTAAGCTAACTAGATGCAATGACAAAATTTATAACATGTTGAGGCTGAATACTAACTGAAATGTAAACATGGTCAATGCAATAGAGTCTCACTGAACTGTGGGAGCTGCTAATAACCGATAATAAAATCACATGAGTTAAATATGGAGTCCGATGTATATGCCCCATCGAGGGGACCCAATATACCTTGTTAGAGGTATAAAGGCATGTTGGCATGATCACTAAACTGATGCCCACAAAGGAAACTTACAACCTACTTGGCTAGTAGTTGTAGGACTATTTGGGTACGCTGAACCCTAGTCCAACTCGGTATTATGCTAAATTCAATGAATTAAGTGATTAACACATTATGATTGAGTTTTTGTAAATACTTAATAGCTCAAAAATAAACACGCAAAGTGAGAATGCAAAAATTATTCTGATAATTATGTATTAATAACTAAGGCATGTAAATCTGAAGTAACTGAAGTATCTGACCTAGAATGTGTATTAAATAACTAAAGAAATACATGGCTAGGGTTCTGAAATTCATGAGATAAACTAAATGATAACTTTACAATCTGATTTGGAACATATATCTAACTAAATCTTTATGATCTGATGTAATTCTACAAACCCTAGGTCTATTCATGATTAAAGAATCAAGAATTGTCTGAAAACTAGGGACCTAATGGGTGAAAGGAACCCACTAGTGAAATCCCACATACCTGATGATAAAATCCATGGAGAAATATTTGGATTTTGGGGCTAGAACTGCTGGAACCTTGCTGCGTTCTTGAACTAAGTTTCTTGACCTTTTTCTCCTTTCTTGTTTCTAATTTTCTAAGTTATGATTTATGATTTTGACTTAGGTAAGTTCTTGTTATGTTTCTAGGCTTAAACTGACTAAAATATGATGATTTAGGGTCAAAACAACATATCTTAGGTGTTAAACATAGTAGACAATGAACAAAAGACCCCTAAGTTAATTGTTGTTGCACCAACGAGGACCTAGACTGATGGGCCGTCGCTCAGTTGACGGTCTATCGTTTGGGTCTATAGATTGGTTTAGCTCGACAGACCTTTACTAAAACGGGCATAAGTTTTACTCGGAGGTTGGATTTTAGTAAATTTGGTTTCTATGGAAAGATAATTCAATTATCTATCTTTTGATTGGTCATTGGACACCTAATTCATTTTGTCCTAAAGTTATGACTATCTGAAGTTGACCCAACAACATTTCCCCCCTAACTGATTGCTAACTGTCACCTACGGTCCGTGCTGGTTATCTTTCGTTCGTGTCAGAGGCTTGGTAGTAAGAATCTCAATCCACCGATACCATCGATGGACCGTAGTCTGATCTACGGACCATGGGTCGAGACTTGGTCGATTTTGCTTAGTTGAATTTTGGGAGGGTTGTAGTTATTATCTAGAGACATGTTGTATGGGCCGTAGATCAAACTACGGTTCGTCAATGGTCACTGTCGATAGGACCTGTAATTTTTTTCTGAAAATTTGACTTTTGTTCTGGTTTGAGTACGTGGTGTTAGAGAGAATCTACAGGGATTTCTTAGGATGATGTGGTTTCTTCACCGATAGAAGTATTAAAAGTCCATGGAAAATTATAATATGTGTAACACCTCAGACTTTGGAAAGGGCTAAAGAGGGGTTCATAGAAGTAACCCAACAATTTTAAGTTACTTTTTTCAACTTCAAACTATCATATCTCTTAGAATATAAAAAATTAGGAGGCCCATGATCTATAAAATTAAAGGTCTTTGAGTCCTCTTTCAAACTACGCCATGTTTGCTTTATTTCGAGCTCAGAATGAAAAGATATATTCGTTCGAGTGAAAACTTCTTTCTAAGATAACTAAATCATTTTAGAGGGGTACTTCGATCTTTTCCAATTCCTTAGAAGCCTATGCAATGTTTTTCACCTAATTAAAGGTTTGAGAAGAATTAAAACAATTTTTTCACATTCTTTAACACAGAAGAATTAGTGCAAGGTTTCGAGGAGAAAAAGCTAGGTTTCATACAATCTTCAACTTTCCGTCTATTCACCAAGAACCTCAAAATTTTTATGGTAGGTAAAGCTACTCACAGTGTTAGACTAGTTCGTCCTCACGCTCTACACATCAATGATGTCGGAAATTGTTACATCTAAAGGATCCATTTATGATTCTTGATATTGATTTAGTTCATTAACATTTGAGGTTTTGATTTCCTTTTGTTTTTAGAATGTAATAATGGTGTTCATGCGTAGAATCATGTAAACCCTTTTGGTTATTAAAATTTCTTTTTTTTTATGAAAGTTTGTCATGTTGTAATACCCCATATGCTAGAAAGACCGAATTATAGATATCTAGAAGTTGCAGTTGTCCCTCCAGAGGCTACATACGAAATATAGGTTATTCAACGTGTCGTAGGTGGGGTCCGTGGTTGGCCACCTGCAACCTTCCTAAAATTCTCAAAAAGGGCACAAACCACAGCTAGAACTAAGGATCGATGGTCAAAACACGAGTCTTGGTCATTCTCTGTGGATCCTGACCCCAAGCCCCAATTTCTCAAGCCAAACAGCAGACTAATAAGACGGGCCATCGGTTAGTTCACAAACTGTCGATGGCCCCGTATGATTTTAAGTTAGGGTTGTTTTAGTCTTTTTGCATATACATTAAACACCTTATCTATGTCGCTTAATCCCTAACCTCATCCATTTGGTCAGTTTGAGCTTAGTAAATTAGTTAGAACCTATCCTAAGTGTTTCATTCACCAATAATTTATCATCTTTAGAGAGAAAAAAAAAGGGGGGGAGGGGGGGGGATTAGGCGATACCTTTCTCAAGAAAATGAAACAACGATTCTCTAGTTTTGGCCTCAAAATCAAATCATTGTTTCGTGAAATCTGTCATCGAGTATGTGGGATTTCACTGGTGGGTTCCTTTCACCTATTAGGTCCCTAGAATTAAATTAGAATCTTGATTCCCTACATATTGTTTAGACCTAGGGTTTCATGAACTTTAGTGAATAGTTGTGAGTTAACTGTTAGAATACTGCAAATCAGATTGCCATGTTGTTATAACACTATTGCTTAGTTCCTTGAATAAAATTCAGAACCCAAGTTGTGTAGATTCGTTTAGATGATGAATTACGCTATCTAGGAGAGATTAACATATATACATGCCTCAATTTTCAAATGTTACATATTAGTACTTTTATTTTGCATTTTCAGTTAGCATGTCAGAATATTGAGAAATCTAGTATATTTCGATTATGTTGTATTGTAAACATTTTTGGTTGGGACTAGAATTAACACCGAGGTGGACTGTGGTCAGTCACCCTCATAGTCTGAGAACTACGTACCCCCGTAAGTTTATAAGTCCCCTCTGTGGGCACTAGATTTTTGTGATCAGGCCACTCATAAGTTTATACCCCTGGCAAGATATATTGGGTCCTCTCAATGGGGCATATACATCGGACTACACTTTTAGCTCACATGGCTTTATGTTGGTTAATAGTAGCTCCCACAGTAAGACTTTAGTGCATTTAACCAGGTTTTAAGATATATGTTTCATTATTCAATTTTAGCATGTTATGGACTTGGTCATTACTTTCAATTTAGTTCATATTCATTATATTTCATATCTTCATCATGTTATGATTATATAATTGCTTAGTATGATTTGTTCAGTTATATATGTGGTTCACCTGTATCGTATCTTGCATGCTCAGTATGTTTCAAGTAATTACACATACTCTACGCTATATATTGTTTGATATAGGTTCAGGTCATCAACATTCAAATCAAGTGTAGATCGGTTCCCCCTCTATATTCAACACTATAAGCGGTGAGTACTCATTATTCAAGGACAATAAACATATGTTTTTACATTTAGTTACGTGTTACGAGACTTAGCTGGGGGCATGTCCCAAAATCTCTAGTTAGTTAAAGGCATATTTCATACATAGTTTTAGATTCAACTTTAGCTTGAAGTGAATGTTTAGTATCATTAACTATTACTCAATGTTAATGTATTCATAATAGTATTGAATATTCCCCATCATTTAATTTGTCTTATGATTTAAGCTTCTACATAGTATTTATTTTTTAGTTGTTTATGTATGCTTATGATATGGAAGCTCAGGTTATCTTGGGGCCACACATTATCCTAGGTAATGTGTTTATGAAAAAGGGGTAGCCTCGGGGCATGACAAACTTTGGATTAGAGCATTAGGTTTAAAAGTCGTAGGATGTCTGAAACTCTACACTAACTAGAGTCCTTTTAATGAGTGTGAAGCGCGCCACACCTACGAGGGGAGGCTACGAAATGTTTTCTTATTATGCGTGGGTATGATCTTCTTTATAACTCAACGTTATGCACTTCAGGTCATGCCTCCTCATGCAACTTAGGAAAGGAATTCTAATGCCCATAACAATAAGGTCGTTCCTCCAGTCCTAGATCATGAGGTTATGAATGCAGAGTGTTGGAATGCTATTTAACTCTTGGCCCAAAATAGAGCAAATAAGAACAATTAGAAGGTTCCATTTCTTGCAAATACTAGTGATGGATCAATGGCAGCTAGGGTCTGCAATTTCTTTGGATATATACACCTGAGTTTCTAGGGTTGCAAGTTGGTGAAGACCCCTAGAACTATTTAATGAGGTGAATAAGTTCTCTGGAGTGATGTAAGTGACTGGATATGATATGGTAGAGTTGGTGTGCTACCAACTTTAGGATGTCGATCACATATGGTTCATGTAGTGGGAGGAAAAGAGGGGTGGGAGTGCAGCTCCTTGGAATTGGGAGTGGCTTACCAAAGCTTTTTTAGGCTGGTTCTTTACCAGAGTGCTGAGAGAAAGCTAAAGATCATGAGTTCATAAATTTGAGACAAGGTTCTATGCATGTACAAGAGTATAGAATTAAGTTCACCTAATTCTCTAGGCGTGGTCCATAAATGGTTGCTAATTCCAGGGCACAAATGAGTAAGTTAATATTTAGGGTTTCTTACTTGGTGAAGATAGATTGCTGAAATGCTATATTGTTTGAGGATATGAGTATGTCTAGGCTAATAAGTCATACTAATCAGGTTGAGGGAGATAATCTTAGAGAACTAGCTAAGGACAACAAATGTTTAGAACAAGGGACTATGAGTACTCTCAGTAGAAATTGGGTAGTGGAAATAACTTGCAATTTCACTCGCAGTTTCAGCAAAGGTCTTCCGATTCAACATCTTCATCTTCTACTTCTCCATCCCCAAGGTTTGATAGAATTAAAAAGTTAGGGAATAAAGCTATATGTCTCAGAGGAGTGTTTCACGTAACAAGACCTACCCTACTTGTCCTAAGTGATGTAAGAACCATCATGGCTACTCTCTTGCGAGCAAAGAAGATGTTTTGGTTATGGTAAGATTGGTCACAAGCTGAGAGACTGACTTTCTTATAAAAAAGGACAAGGAGGTAACATTAGTAAGGCTTAATCTACAACTACAACAGCACCAGAAGGTTTCCCAACTAAGTAGGGTTATTCATTTGGTATAGGTGGCGGTCAATGCCAGAACACATTGTATGCTGTCTAGGCTCACCAAGAGCAGGGAGATTCTCCTAATATGGCCAGCGGTTCTCTAATCTTTCCTTTGTGCCTTCATATGTACCAGTGAATTTTAATGTCAGTCTATAAACTCTTTTAGAATCCTTTTCAGTATCTACTCCAGATGGTGACCCTGTGACAATCTCTCAAAAAGTTACCTCAGGAAATCTTGTAGAGTTAGAATTTTAGAGTTAGATATCATTATAGTAAATGGATTGGTTACATTCGTGTTATGCCTCAGTCTATTATGGAACTAGGATGGTTCGTTTTCAGTTTCTTAGCGAACCATTCTTAAACTGGAAGGGTAGTAGCTCGGTGCCTATGGGTCGATTAATCAATTACCTTAAGTCCATAAAGAAAATCTTTAAAGGGTATCTCTATCACCTAGTTTGGGTTAAGGATTCATGCTCCAAAACACAACTTTTGAGTTAGTTCCAATACTAAATGATTTTCCCAAAGTATTTTTAGAAGATCTTCCTGAATTTCCTTCCGAAACGGAAATTGACTTTAGAATTGATCTCCTTCATGATACCAAACCTATTTATATTCCTCCATAAATAATTGCTTCATCTGAGCTTATGGAATTGAAGGAATAGTTGAAAGACTGTCTAGATATGGGCTTCATCAGACCTAGTATTTTCCCATGGGGGTGCTCCAGTCTTGTTCATGAAAAAAGAAATATGGTTCTCTCGTAATGTGGAGTGACTATCGTAAGTTGATAAAGGCACAATCAAGAATAAGTACCATATCCCAGGATTGATTACTTGCTCGGCCAACTTTAGGGTGCTAATCATTTTTCAAGATAGACCTCAGATCCAGTTATCATCATCTCAGAGTCACAGATAGCGACATCCCGATAACAACCTTCATAACTCGGTATGGTCATTATGAATTTGTAGTTATGTCATATGGAATAACCAATGCTCTTGCAACTTTCATTGATTTAATGAACAGAGAGT
The DNA here is from genome assembly GCA_016801875.1 of Solanum sitiens. NCBI lineage: Eukaryota > Viridiplantae > Streptophyta > Magnoliopsida > Solanales > Solanaceae > Solanum > Solanum sitiens. The sequence goes on along the minus strand of JABWTJ010000016.1, from coordinate 880,616 downwards.
TTAAGTAGCATTTAGACTTGTTTGTTATTGTTTTTATTGATCATATCCACATTTACTCTAGGAACGATGAAAAACATATGATATATTTGAGGGTTGCCTTGCAAACTCTCCTGTTATTCGCTAATCATAGCAAATTTGAGTTTTTCTTACAATAAATTGCTTTCCTTGGTAATAGGTAGTCTAGCGAAGAGATTCGAGTGGATTCTTAGAAAATAAAGGCACTCAATCAATGGCCCAGAGCCATATCTCCTATAGATATCATAAGTTTCTTGGTTTTAGCTGGTTATTAGAAAAGGTTTGTGAAATAATTTTCATGCATAGCTTCTCTATTGACTAAGTGGACTCTTAGAATGGTTAAGTTTTTGTGGTAACAATGAGTTTGAGATGAGATTCTAAGAACGAAAAATTAGGTTGACTACAACGACTGTTTTGACTCTACAAGTGGGTTTGGACGATTATATGATCTATTGTTATACGTCCAGAGTTTCCTTGGTTGTGTGTTGATGCAGTGAGGTAAGGATATAACTTATGATTCTAGAAAACTTAAGGTGCATGATAAGAACTATCCGAATCATGACCTCAAGATTGCAGTTGTAATATATACCCTAAAGATACAGAGATCTTACTTGTATGGTATTAATGTAGATTTGCTCATAGACCATAAAACCCTTTCGGTATGTGTTCACCGAGAATGAATTTAATCTTAGCCAAACGAGATGGCTTTAATTCCTCAAGGACTATGATATGAATGTGCTTTACCATCCTGGTAAGGCCAATGTAGTAGCTGATGGTCTTAGAAGAGTGTAGGGGAAGAAGGAAGGAATTAGAAAAGAATGTTCATGAATTTCTCTTTCAGAATTTTGCGTGATTAAATATCAGATGATGGTGTGATAGTTCAGAATGAGTTAGTATCTTTAGTGGTAGCGAGGTTAAGGAAGAACAAGACAGTGATCCTATATTGCTTCAATTGAACGGTGAAGTTCGTAAGTAGAAAGTTGAGGTTTTCTCCCTTGGAGGGATGGTGTGCTTCACTACCAAGGTTATTTATGTGTTCCTAAGCTGGGTGAGTTGAGACAACAGACTCTTATAGAAGCCTATAACTCTAAGTATTCTATTCATCCAGGTGCAACCAAGATGGAACAGATTTTGTGGCTAAGTGCTCTAATTTTTAGGTGGTTAAGGTAGAACATAAGAAACCAAGAGGCATAACTCAAGAGATTGAAATTCCTACATTGAAGTGGGAATTGATAAACACTGATTTCATTATGGGTTTACCTTGTACCTATAAACAACATGACTCAATTTTGGTAATACTAGATAAAGTTACTAAGTCCACTCACTTTTTTGTTTTTAAGACAAAAGATTAAACAGAGGACTATTCTAAACTCTGTATTAAAAAGATAGTCAGATTGCATGGGGTTCCATGCTCTATCATGTCATATAGATGTCCTTAGTTTACCTCTCATTTCTAGAAGGCATTTCAGAAAGGTCTCAGTACTCAAGTAAATCTCAGCATAACATTTCATCCACATACAAATGGTTAGGCGAAGCGAACGATTTAGACTTCAGAAAAAAAAGATGAGAGCATGCGTGATCAATTTTAAGAGAAGTTGGGATGATCACCTACCTCTCATAGAGTTTTCTGACAACAGTAGCTATTAATAAATTATTCTTATGGCCCCTTATGAGGCATTGTACTGGCGTAGAGGTAGATATGAATTGGTTGGTATGAAGTAGGTGAAACAGACTTGATAGGGACAAATTTAGTTCTTGATGCCATGGAAAGGTCATCTGGTCAGAGACAGACTTATGATAGTCCAGAGTCATCAGAAGTCATATGGAGATGTAAGGATAATGGACTTGGAGTTCCAAACTAATGTTTGGTTTTTTCTGAAAGAATCACCTATGAAGGTAATGATGAGATTTGGAAAGAAAGGGAAACTCAATCCTAGATATGTATGCCCTTACAGGTTCTTGAAAAGGGTTGGTAAAGTGGCTAATGAATTGGAGTTGCAAGCAGAACAAGCAACACTACATCCAGTCTTTCACATTTCCTTGAAGAAGTGCGCAGGTGATCAAGCATCTAGAGTACCATTAGAGAGTGTGGTTTTGAAGGATAGTCTCACATATGAGTAATTGCCAGTTGAAATTCTTTATCATCACGTTTAAGGTTGAGAAACAAAGAAGCCTCATCAGCTAAGTTTTTTTTTGAAGAAGTCAGTCTGTAGAGGGAGCCATTTGTGAAGCAGAAGCAACAATGAAGGCCAAGTATCCTCATATCTTTCCCGCCAATTCCATTTCAAATTTAGGTAATAGTTCCTCCCAAGTCTCTCATTACTCTTGGGCAAATTAAGTCTTAGTATCATGTTCCTTCCATTATACTTGCATTTTCACCGAATTTTCACGTTCTTGGAAATTTATTTAGTTAGATTACAGTTTCTAGTACATAGTTGTAGGGTTTACAACTCTTACTCTCCATACTCACCTAGTTTAGAATTCATTCAAGGACGAATGTTCCAAAGGGGGAGATATTGTAACACCAGTATGCTAGAAAGACCAAATTGATGATTTCTAGAAGTTGCAAGTGCACCTATGGACCGTAGGTTGACCCACAGACGGTAGGTCGGGTCCTTTGTTAGCCACCTGCAACTTGCCTAAAATTCAAACAAAAAAAAAACTACGGACCGTCGATTAGACAACAAGCCATGGTCCAGCTTCCTGGAATATGACACTCAGCCCCTGTTTCTAAAGCCTAACAATGAACTAACAATACGGGCCTTTAGTCAGTCCACGGACCATCAGTCAGGCTGGTTGATGGCCTTGTCAGATTTTAAGTTAGGGTCATTTTGGTCTTTTCCTCTATACATTAGACACCTAAACTATGTCACTTAATCCCTTAACCAGGTTGTTTTGGTCAGTTTGAGCCTAGTAACATAGTCAGAACCTACTCTAAGCATTTCCTTCACCATAAATTCATTAAACTTAGAGCAAAAAGGGGGAAAAAATCTGGTGATAGCTTTCCCAGGAACACTCAACTAGGTTTCTCCAGTTCCATCCCAGAAGTTGAAAGATTTCTTCGTGAAATTTGTTCTCAATATGTGGGATTCCACTACTGGGTTCCTTTTGATTATTAGGTCCCAAGAATTCTGTCAAAATCTTTATTTCATACTTGTTCTTTAGACCGGGTTTTTTTAACTTTAGAGAATTGTAGTGAGTTAACTTTTAGAATACTTCTAATAAGATTTTTCATGTTATTTTGACACTCTTGCTTAGTTCCTTGCATAAAATTAAGAACCCTAGTTTTATAGATTCATTTAATTCCTGAATTGCACTAGCTAGGATAGATAAAAAAGCATACATGCCTCAGTTTTCAAATGTTTCATTTCAGTAGTTTATTGTTGCATTTTTAGTTAGTATGTCAGAATATTGAGCTATCTAGTATATTTCAGCAATATTGTATTGTGCACATTTCATGTTTGGAGTAGGCTTAACAACGAGTGGGATTAGGGTTAATCACCCTGATAGTCCTAAAACTACGTGCCCACATAGGTTCTAAAGTCCAATAAGAGGGTACCATATTTTCGTAATTATGCCAATCATATCTTTATACCCCTGCAAGGTAGATTGGGTCCTCTTGATGGGGCATATACATCGACTCCATGTTTAGATCATGTTGTTTTATGTCTGTTAATAGTAGCTCCCATTGTTAGACTTTAGTTCCTCTAATCAGGGTTTCAGATATATGTTTCAGTGTTCAATTTAAATTTTTTATGTATTTGGTCATTGCTTCAATTTAGTTCATATTCCATATATGTCAGTATATATACCATGATCAGATTATATCATTGATTAGTATGATTTATTTAGTTATATATGTTATTATACTTTATCCTATCCTACATGCATGATCAGTACCTTACAACTAGTGACGCATACTATTTGTTACATCCTTTCGTGATATAGGTTCAAGTCCTCAGTGTTCAGATCACGTGTAAATCTTTTTCCGATTCATATTTAGTAAGCTATCTTGGATCCACTCGTGATCCTATGTCCCGTTTTTATTTCATGGGGGTAGCCTCAATGCGTGACACATGCATTGTTTTGGGTTTGAAAAACAAGAAGAGTTTAGGAGTATTTTCCCAATTCTAAACAAATTTGGGCATCTAATTTAACTAGAAAAATTATTGGGGATGCTTGGAGGGTCTTCAATTGAGCGCCATGAAGTTTCCAAGACTAGCTTCTAATAGTTTGATGTTGAGCGCCCCGTGCTAAGATTGTACCCCATGCCACTGTCTAAAGCGCCCTGCGCCAGATGTGTGCGAGTAGTCGCTGCGACAATCTCTCCTTGTTTCATGTAGCACATGTTCCTTTAACAGGTCGCCATGCTTCTATTCCATGTATTAGATCCTATAGGCTCTGTTACCTTTGAAAATCCCTGCATAGCCTAGTCACATGGATCAGTTGACCTTCAAAACTAAAATAACTTTAAGCGAAAAGTTCAATAGCTTTATTTTCAGAAACATATTAGAGTTTTTAGTTGTTATATTTATCAATCTTGGGTATGAAAGATATGTCCATTAGTATTCCTTTTAAATACATGCATGATTGATGTTTTACAAATTACTTCAGTAAAGTAATACCCTCTTCCCATGTAAGGGGTTAATTGAGCTTCATTGATATTCATTATTTTGGGAGTAGTATCAAGCATGGAATTGGCCTAGAGGCTTTGATAACTCAAAAGTACTATAAAAATACATAGTGTGAGTGGGATAGGATAGCATTGATTCTTTATGTGACTCTTTATTGCACCGAGGAACCTTATTAAATAAATCCATAGTTACAGTATAAGATGTCCTTTCTGAATGTGGGAGAAACGTTGTATCATTGATAGGCTCATGTTGATGTTTGTCGGTTAGAGAAACTCCCCACGAGCAAAGTATATGATTTTCATATTTCTTCTGTTGCATATGTTATTGTAAATCATAAAGTGTGTTCATTTCATATTCGTTTATTTATATAATGTTGAGTAGCATTTAACCCCTCAATTAAGTTATTGCTTTATTCAGCCTTATTACATGCATGTGCATTAATATATGGATGTTATTCGGTTTGTATATTATATGATAGTGATACAGGTGTTCAGGATAATCAACAGGCATTTCGTTGATATCACCTTGCACTCGTAGAAAGCATTTAGTGAGGCCTCATTGTTTTCCGGAGACTCCTTTTGCATTTCAATTTTAGTAGCATTTAAGGTGTCATGTGTCTTATGTGACATCTATCTTGAACCATTTGATGCTTCATAGATAGGAATTAGGGTTTTTTGATATTTTTCTCATGATGTTTATTTAACTTACGAATGATATTATATATTTCAAGAAATGTTTTTAAAAAATTTCTTTCAATATCTAAATGCTCAACTATTTAAGGTTTTGTATATTTTTTTAGATCTAGATGAATCACTATTATCTAGGTCAAGGGTTCACTTCGGGATCCAAATTGATTCCCGAGAGCCGGTAACCTCCATGGTGCAGTCTCGGGTTATGACAAACTTGGTATTAGAACACAAGATATAATAGACCTAGGATGTTTATGAAGTCGTGTGTAGTTAAGTCTTTCTTATCGGTGTGAAGTATGCCACATCAATAATTGGGAGCCTAGCTAAGACATTTTGGAACATTTCACTTTTCTTCTTACTACCTTTCATATGATACAGTTCAAATCTATAAAAGTTTCCTCTAACTCATTCTTATGTATGCCCTTTTAGATCATCCATGAAGAGTTGTTCGAGCACTTCCTACTAGGAGGTATGTTTATCCTAAGAATCAAGGATCTCCCAATGCACAAAAAGTGCAACCCCCTCGAGGACATGTCACCATTGTTGAGTTTAGGAATGTTATTCAGATGATGACTCAAGTTGTGACAGTACATATTTTTCACTAAAGAGGTGGCCATCACAATATTACTCATACATTTAAAGTCCAAGATTTTTGAAGAATGAATCCCTAGAGTTCACTATGTTAAAGCATAACGAGGATCCATAAAACATTGTGGATGAAATTTATAAGGTGTTTGAGGTCATGCATGTTTCTGATGCTGAGCTAGTATAGTTGGCTACATTTCAGCTCAAAGGTATTTCTAGGATATGCTATGATAAGTGGAAGAAAAACAGGGTAGATGGGGCTTCACTATTTAGTTCGATTGTGTTTGAAGATGCTTTCTTGAGGAATTTCTTTCCCCAAATCTAAAGGAAGAAAAAAAGTGAGTTTTTTAATATGAAGGAAGAGTCTATGAGTGTGCAAGTGTACAACATCAAGTTCACTAAGTTATCTCTCTATACACTAGAGATGGTGGCTGATATGAGGAGTGCCATGAGTTTGTTTGTGTCTAGGTTATATCTCTTATTGAGTAAGGAAAGTTAGGTTACTATGTTGATAGGCAACTTGGATATAGCCAAACTCATTATTCGTTTACAATAAGTTGAGGAATTCAAATTGAAAGAAAAGGAAGAAATTTGTAGTAAGAGGGATAAGACAACAAATCATGAGTATGGCTGGCAGAAGACTTGGAATGTAAATCAATTATCATTAAGCAATAGTCATCTTGGTGTGCTTCATCGTAAGCTATGCATGCACCAAAGAATGAGAATGATAAGAGAAACCTCATTTACTGAGCTCGAGGTTCTTAATCGTAAGGCAGTATGGCACAAGGGTTCACTCGCATCCACTTTGTGGTAAGCTTAATCCGGCAGAATGTCATGTTGGCATTTATGGTTGTTATAAGTGTGGAAGGACATGTTAGTTTTCTAGGGAATTTCAATAAAAAAATGTCCGGTAATGTGGAAATAGAGCACAATTTCATCAACAGATTCAACAGACAGAATTATCTAAAGAGGAGCTACTTCAGGAATAGATTCAGGTATGAACCGTGAGTATGCTATAGCTAATCACCAAGATCAGGAGAACACAGATGTTGTCACTGGTATGCTTAAAGTCTTTAATTTTGATGTTTATGCCTTACTTGATGCGAGTGGGAGTTTGTCTTTTGTGACTCCTTATGTAGTAGTGAGGTTTGGTATTTTTACTGAAAACTTCTTGAGCCCTTGAGTGTTTCTACACAAGCAAATGAGTCTATTCTAGGAGAAAGAGTATGTAATTGTACAATCTTTGTCTATCACAAGAACGCGATAGATGACTTTCTCGAGCTAGACATGGTGGACTATGATGTTATTCTAGATATGAACTTGCTTCTTGCTTGTTGTGTCTTAGTTGATTCTACAACTTCAGTAGTCAAGTTTGAGTTTCCTAATCGATAGTTTTAGATTGGAGAAGTTGTTCAGTAGTGCCTAAGGGTCGTTTCATTTCATACCTTAAGGCGTGAAAGTTATTTTCTGAAGGGTGAATTTATCACTTAGTCCAAGTTAATGACTCTAATTTTGAGCAATCGCCTATTCAGTTAGTTCCAATTGCGAGTTAGTTTCCAACGGTCTTTCGAGATGATTTTCCCGAAGTTCCATCAAAGAAAAATATAGAAATCACAATAGATATGTTTACCTTTACATAACCCATTTATATGAAGCCATATAAAATGGATCTTACTAAGTTAAAAGAGTAAAAAGATCTATTGAGAGATCTTCTTGATAAGGGTTTCATCCGACCAAGTACCTGACCTTGGGTTGCTCTAGTCTTATTCATGAGGAATATAGATGGTCCCCTTAGGATGTGTGTTGATTACTGCCATTTCAACAAGGTGAACATAAAGAATAAGAATCCTCTGGGAAGACTTGATGATATTTCCAACAAACATCAGGGTGCCACTTGTGTCTCTATGATAGACCTCAGAATCGGATATCATCAGTTGAAAGTGAGTAAAAAATGACATCTCGAAGATAGTATTGAGGACCCATTATGGTTATTATGAGGTACTTGTTATGTCTTTTTGTTTGACAAAATCTCATGCAACATTTATGGATATTATGAACGGGTTTATGCAGTATATCGACATGATTGTTATCATATTTATTGATGAAAATTGATATATTTGAAGAATGAGAAGGACCATACTAGTAATCTCAGAATAGTCCTTCAAATAATCAAGGATCCGAAGTTATATGTCATGTTTTCTATGTGTAAGCTCTTCCTTGAACCCGTTGCGTTCTTTGGCCACATTGTATCTCACGAAGGGATTCGAGTTGACACTTAGAATATAGAAGTATTGCAGAACTATTGTAGCAACCCTTTTCGAAAGTATATTACCCTTTAATGAAGAGACCTAATTTAGTACTTGTGACATTAAAAAGCAATTAACAAGGGAATTTTCATTATAATCTAGTAGAGGGATTAGGTTCATAACAAATACTTTGGTTAATGATGTGATCTTGTCCATTTAAGCATTTATTTGATGTCAAAATTGATATGGCACGGAATTTTAGTTTATGATGGATAAACCCTCCAAAAATAATTTAAGCAATAATCAACGAGCTTTTCATGCATATATTATTGTCACAATTAATGATGAAATAACAAGAATATTACCAACTTCTGAGTACTGAAATTAGTCAGTTCATGCTTCAGAAAAACATTAAAAACAACTAGTAACTTTTGTATATTACAAGACTTGGGTCTACACCCCCCAAAAAGATCAAAACATGTAGCCATACTTATATTACAACCCATGGTGGCATAATCAAATCAGCGCTCAAAATTTCATGTAAATATAAAACATATAGATCATGTACAAGTCCCAAGGTTTATTTAAAATATAGATGCTATATGCAAGTGTGATCTTCCTTAAGGCTCTCAAAATCTTCATCTCTAGTGACCACTATCACGCATCACCTTGAACCTTTCCTACGTTAGAAATAGCTATCGGTAAGCATATAACTTAATGTTGTAAAAACTATAGGTTTGGAGCCCTCATATTCACAAAGCCACCTTTCTCAAGTCATGGGCAGCACAATTGAACATAAAAAGGAAATGAATCAAGTAAGCATTATATATAGAGTTTCATGGTCAATATTTAAAGATCCAAATGTCAAGAACGCTCATTGCACAACTTTCCATGAGACTCAATAATAAGGCTCACCCAATATATACATTATGTCGTCACACCAAGAACAAATAGGTATGAAGAAGGGCCGATACCTTGTATCAAGAAGGGTCAAGCCCAATAACCAAGAGCACCAACCAAGAACCATATTAAAAATGGCTTTCGAGTTTGTACTTAATATGGACAACTTCCATACTTAAGATGATCTAAAATCCAGAGTCAAGATGGAAAATGATCTGAATTAAGAGGCATGTCAATAGTGATAAATTCATAGCAAGAAGAAGGATATTGTCCCAACTACAGTGTCAGGTGATCAAATAATCTGTACAAGTGGGCGAGTTACACAAGTGTCTTGAATATCTTAAAGGATACCAACGCAGCAATGCAAAGTGGAAAGAGTTAACCAAGGTACCAAGTTAAGATTTTATATATACCAGCAGATAAAAAGGATTACAAGTACTATTTTATACACAAACCTCAGTACTTTAGCATAGAAACAATCCAACACACTTTCGCGAGTTCAAATCGTAGACCAACCAACGTATCAAGGTCCTCAACATGTTCACATGTATATACAACCTTAAACATACAATTAAATAAATTCTTTAATTCCTAGTAGCTCAATAATGTTGACGTAAAGCAGAATTATCACCACAAGTAAACTTTGACTGTACAAATACCACTATGCTCCAAAAATAGTATTTCTGGCTAGCCTAGTATCTCATGTTGCAACTTAAATTTGAAAAGGAAAACGGAAAAACTAGACTTTATAACCTTCATTAAATATGTAGTTACGTATCATAAGGTTGAAAATAAACAAGAATCACCGCAAAATATGTTATGTACAAGAAGAAATATTTAAAACACTAGCAGTTGTTCATACATGATTTCTAATTTCGAAATCTGGATAGAACGTTTCCTATGTTGCGTCCCATAAATTGAATCCATAAAAGCTAAATTAGAGTTTTACATAAGAAGAAGGGTTGTAGAAATACTACTTTTATTTCCAAATCATATTTATTCGTGCAAGGGAAGTTTTATATAACAAGATATGCTTAAAATACCGAACACTTCCCAACTCAGAAACAAAATTTTCATCACTTACAAAGAGAAGTGTGTGTGTTGAATTCGAGCCAAACAGACCAAGGTTTTCTTCAAAATTTGTGAGTACTATGGTTAGAGGAAGTTCTAAAGGTTTAGTTAGAGTTAAAGAAAACGAATTCATGTAGAGTACCATATAGAGGAGGTGTGAATATATATATATATATATACCTCACCTACCTTTCAAGTTATAAATAATTCGAATTAGAAAATTGTGTAAATACCCTCATACAATACCTTAAATTACTATCACAATTATGTTACACAAGCCTGCAAATATCATAAAAATTAAATTTTCAAAAATTAGAATATAATACATTCTAAAATTAAGAAATGGTGTATCGACATGCGAATGTTGGTCTAATATTTTTGGGGTTTTACAACCCACTCACCCTTATAGATATTTCGTCTCGACAATTACCTTAAACTAGTTCGTAACAAGTGCGGATACTGGGTCCTCATATATTCTTATCTCTCCTAGGTAGCTTCTTTTCCAGAATGGTTCCTCCAAAGTACCTTTAATAAGGGGATTCTCTTGTTCTTTAGTTGCTTTAGTTCTCGAGCTTGAATTAGGATAGGTTCTCCATTATATGTCAAACCAGGATTAACCTCAATAGATTTAACTGGAAGGACATGAGATAGATCACTATGGTATTTTCTGATCATAGAAACATGGAAGACAATGTGAATCTTATCTAACTCAGGTGGCAAAGCCAATTTATATGCAACTAGTTAAACCCTTTCAAGTATCTCATAAGGTCTAATAAATTGGGGAATAAGTTTTCCTTTTTGGCCAAATGTCATAATTTTTTTCCATAGAAGCACCTTTAAGAATACTTTATCCCCTACTTGGTATTCAATATCAAACCTTTTAAGATTAGCGTTTTTGACTTTTTTCTATCCGAAGAAATCTTTAGACGATCCTTAACAATTTTTACCTTTTCCTCTGTCTGTTGCACAATTTCAAGACAAATAAACTTTCTTTCACCAACTTCACTCAAAAAAATAGGGGTCCAACATTTTCTTTTGTATAAGTCTTCATAGGGATGAATTCCAATACATGATCAATACTTATTATTATAAGCACATTTTATGAAAAATGAGTGTTTTTCCCAACTATCCTCCAACTCCATAATGCATGCTCGAACCATCTCCTCCAAAATTTTTATCAGTCTTTCACTACTAAAAAATAAACAGAAAGCGACGGCCAAAATCGACGAACTACGTCGCTTTTTTGATAAAATTGATGGAAAAATGATGCAGTCGCTTCCGTCGCTGTTTAGCTAGACGATTTTAGGAAAGCGATAGACTGCGTTTCCTTTTGAGTTGTTTTAGAATTTTTTAAACAAAAGCAATGAACCCAGTCGCTTTATTTTAATTTTATTTTTTTATTTCTAAAATGTGACGCTGTCCGTCGCTTTTTTGCTAGTTTTCCTTAAAATAATCCGAGAAAAACGACGGACAAAAGGACTTTGTCCGTCGCTTTTCTGAATTTTTAAAATTGAAAATTCCATAAAAGCGACAGCCAAAAGGACACTGTGTCGATATTTTGGGATTTTAAAAAAATTAAACCTAGAAAAGCGTTAGACAAACCCACGTTGTTCGTCGCTTTTCCTGCATAATTTTTGATAGCAGAAACTTGAAGTTTCTACTGCCTACCTGCAAATACAATTCAATTCAATTCAATTCTACACATTCCAATCAAACACACTCAATTTTAAATAATCTAAAAAAAACATAACATAACAAAATTAAAATAACATTCAAAAGTATATAACACATAAATTAAATACTTTAAAAGTCTTTCAAATTTTTTTTTAAAATTTGAAAAAATTTATAAATGTCCAAAGATCTAAACTAGGGAGTGTGTCCTACAAGATAATCCTCATCACTCTCGTCGTCGGTGTCATCGGGAGATGAAGTAGTAGGTAAACTTAAATATAAACTTTACATCGAATGAAAAACTTTGAATAAAAAAAATTATTCAACTTGCCATAATTTAGGCAACTTAAGTCTTTAAAACATTTAATAAAATAAATAATTAATACAAACTTCTTTACTATACAGACTATCTATGAAGACTTTAACTGATAAAGATAGAAATGGTGAGAACACCTTCGACATCCTGACTAAACTGAAAAATAAATGAGATCCTCCGGAAGCAAGGAGGCTCTTCATAGATAACTAAACCTCTCGTATGTATCAACAAAAATCATGTTGAAGATCCTGAATACATGTATCTGCATCATGAGACGATGCAGACCAAATGGCTTAGTACGTGGAATGTACGAGCATGTAAGGGGAATTCTAAAGCATAACATAAGCTTGAAACGTGATAAAAACGGAAACATACTTACCTCTTTTCAATCTTACTCAACTTCAAAGATATGATTCTCGACTCAATAAAGTATAGATCATCTCATGATACTCAACTTAAGGTACTTAACTCGAAACTCAACTCCTGATACTTAATTGAGCTCATTTGAATATAAAGCAGTTTACAAAGGTGCAATATAAAGAAAAGTTGATTAAGAAAAAGTGTCAAATTTATGTTTATATCAAGGATACAACATAACTCTGAAATGTATATGAAAATACAATTAACTGATGTATATAAAAGCTATAATGATGATACAATGATCTACCTCACGCTTCCAGCGCATCTGATACCCGTCCAAAGGAATATGACCTAAACTACTAATGGATCCACTAGTCTATGTGAATAGGGTTCATCTAAAAAGTATAAGCCTTATCTACCCATGATGGCTACATGGTTTATGAGGTCTGTGATTTTTCTGAACTCTCCTCCATATCTGTTCTCAATACTACTCCCAAAATGTACTAGCTCTTATGTTTTAAAAACATACTTCTTCTCTAATGTGAGATTAGTGCTCAAAAACTTAGCTTAAAGGTTATCTTTGAAATCTCAATTTTCCTCTTGATTTACTTAGAAAGAGATTACTCTTTTCGTAAAACTAGCACCAAACCTCTTTGGAAATCTTAGTTTCCGTTTTTATCTAAATGTGAAAACATTTTAAATCTCTTTGGGAATACTTAGTACCCATATACTTAATTGAAGAACTGACTTCAATCTTTACTCTTTACTCAACTTGAACTTTAAGTCTTTAAAACAAAGTGAAAACATTGGTGTACGACTTTTGAAAACTTTATAAACTTTGTTTAAACTTACTTCTTAATTTCTAGACTTGACTCTTAACTTTTCTTGAATTGAAGTATGGATTCAAGGTTCATGATCTCATGTTTATGGATGATTTTCAACTTTGAGGATTCACACGAAATCATGACCATGAACTACTAAACTCGAGAACTCAAAGGTACTTCTCATCTAAATAGTGTTCGACTTATAGGGTTCATGCAGAATTATGGGCATGAACAATTCAACTCAAGGACTTCATGGTTAACATGTAATAGTCCCATAATTAGAAATATAATCTAAAATTAATAACGAACTCAATACTCATGACTTAGAACTTGGTGATACTACTTCTCTCAATGATACTCAATTTATGGAATTCATGTGGAAGTTATGGCATGCACGACTCGACTCAAAGGTCTAATTAACTAGGTGAAACTTATGCATATAAATCTTCTAATTTTCTTACTTACTTACTCAAAACTTAGTTCAAATCAATGGTTCACCTCAAAGAATTCACAATTGAACTCAAAAGTTTTCTTGAACTCTACTCTTAACTCTCTCTCTCTTGAATATGAATTATGAATTCAAGAGTTTTGGTTCATTTAATGGAGGATCTCATGATGACAAGGTTAGACTCATGAATACATTATTTTCCTTCTCATACTTACTTGCTCGAGTCTTTAAACAAGTTAGTAGAAGTTGTAGAAGACTACTCTAAAGGACTCAAAGGGACTTTCTTAGAATGTTTGAAAGAATTCAAAAAACTTAGCTCTCATCTCTACCTTGAATTTAAATTATTAAATAAAGGTTATGATCATGTTATGAATGATTTCCGGTGTTTAGAATTATCTTAGAGTAGTGATAATCGAAAGGGAGTGAAGTTGCACTTTAAACGAACTCAAACGGAGCAACCGAAAAGAAACTGGATGGGGCAGCGGACCCTGGCGCTATGGTTGGTGTCGGGCGCCTAGCCCCTAAAGTTTAGAGGTTGGTTTTAGGAGCTCAGTAAGGTGCATCGCGCTAGGCCCAACCCTGAAAATATTCCGAACTTCCTTGCAAATTTCTCACCCTAACTCGCCTAGAATCGAATGGTTTGTTACCCAATCACTTGGATTAGATTACTTAACTTCATTACACTCTATTATAATGAAAACAACACTCAAATTACTCAATTTCATCTTAATAAATCATCATAACCCCAAGAGTTACAATGAACATCAAGAACACCTATCAAAAACTCATCAAGAACTCTAATTTTTAAAATTCAAGAATACAAATTCGGTTAAAATAACATGATTGGCGTGTGGGTGAACTAACCCAAAACTATGGAAGCTCACATACCTCTTAGGGATCAAACCCATGGCAAAAATCCTCGACATCACGGAAGATTCTCTACGTACGCTTGATCCTCTCCTCTTTCCTCCCTTTTTCTCTTCTTTTCTATTCATGAACTCTCATCTAAAACCCTGTGTGTGTATTAGGATTATAAAAGTTAAACGTGTAGGATTATACCCCTAAAATATTACTAAAAATGAATTAAATTTGTTTGGGTAAGGAAATGATAAAAATACCCCTCACTATTTTCGGTTAACTTTCCTTAACTGGACAGTCTAACTTGAAAAGGTCATATCTCACTCATCCGAACTCGAAACATAGCAAACTCGGTGGCGTTGGAAGATAAGTCAAGCATCTTTCCTAAGGTATCTTGTAACACACCTAAATCATCCTATTATAGGTGTTATGGTTGTTCTAAGTTTATGCAGAACTCATACTTAACTTAACTCTCCAAATTTCTTATTTTTGTTATTTCCAGTTTAGTTCTTTTTAGAACTCAAGGTGTTAAATCTAGTCACCTGACTTTAATACTAAATAAATATTCAATTCCTTTGCAAAACATTACTGACAATGAACGATGGTTCTAGCCTTAGATCATACATTTATTTGGGTGTTACATCATCTCCCCCTTGGGATCATTCGTCTCGAATGACAACTGGACTTGGTTTGGAATAGGTAACTCTTACTAAGCTCTGCATCTAATTGTATAATCTTACTATATTTAAGCTTAACCAAAATCCTTAAGTTTGGATTCTATACTTCTCTATAGGGAATCTCATCTAAAACTTGTACTCTTTACCACCACATTCAAGCTTAGTACTATAACAACTCCATGGACTCCTACTAACCCTCCTTCGTACCAACTAAGGGCTCTCATTTAACAATTTCTCATTGAAAAACCTTATCCTCTCAGTCACTTTGGAACTCATTCCTATCATATTCTCAACACTTTCCTTGCTTTTCATCTTTTAATCTCCCCCTTTAGGTCTAAAGCTATCACTTGAAAGTTATGGACATATTCATCATTAACAACTCAATTATGCTATATAGGAACACATGAAAAATCATGACTCAAATGGGAATCTCAACCGGTAATATACAATCTCGGCACACCTCTTAATGTTTCTTTTACTCTCGTGACTAAGCCACACTTGCCCTTATCTAAAGGTTAGGGTCTCTCACTTATATCACTCATACTCATTGTATCTAATATCTCAATTTCTTCAAGTCTTCCAAATCAAATCTTAACTAACATCATCACCCTCATGTTGTCATTCCTTTGATCATGACACTCATATCAAATTCAAGATTAATGTTTATTACTAAACCCAAATATCAATATGATTGCTCGCTTGCAATGCATATTTCTCAATACTACTATGGCAACTTACAAACACTGGCCCACTAGGTACTCATGACAATTAGTCAATCCTTACAATTAGATTGTCACAACACCATCTCCCTTCTTTAGATTACTAAACCTCTATATACTCTCCTCTAAGTATGGGATTTTTCACTACTACTGCTCATGCTCTCATATATTCATGCTAATCTTTCGGGTGAAAATCATACCCAAGCTCTAAACATATTTTCTCATAAAGAT
This sequence comes from Solanum sitiens, assembly GCA_016801875.1. NCBI lineage: Eukaryota > Viridiplantae > Streptophyta > Magnoliopsida > Solanales > Solanaceae > Solanum > Solanum sitiens. Next base: position 864,372 of record JABWTJ010000016.1, on the reverse strand, counting down.
CTCAGCTTAAGGAAAATATTACAAGTATCTTTTAGCTCAAATGAACGATTCATATGAATATGGGTGCATTCCTCTGAAATTGAACACTAAACTTACTCTTGGACTTCTCTTAAGCCCCTCTAGAGTTTCATGACTTTCTCAATAATCATGCTAAGAATGACTAATCTATAAGAATCGTTACACTTTACTTTTCAACCACCTCTAGTTTGATGGTTAGTCGAATAAATATGAGAACGCACGAGTTGGAATAAATCTCTATGACTTAGATCTATTTCATGATTAAGAGTATGAAAGAAGGGAAACTTGTCTATAGTTCTTCATTTATAAAAGTGGGTCCCTCACAACCATAAAAGAGATCCTACTTGACATGACTTCATAGACACCCTAGGAAACGTGAACTTTGTGCTCTGTATCAAGTTTGTCACGACCCAAGTCTACACCCTGGACGTGGCCGGCGCTCAAGAACTATTGTTGGTCACCAAGCAAACCCTCATCGTGGCTGACTTCAAGCGGAAGACTAACTTAAGCATGCAATAGCTTAAAAACTGAAATAAAAGTTCTTAAAACTTAAATACAAACTTTAACTCAAATGAAAAACTTTGAATAAAAATAAATTATTCAACTCTCCATAAAATAGGCAACTTAAGTCTTTAAAAGATTTAAATAAAATAAATGAATTATATAGACTTCTCAACTTACTGACTATCTATGAAATCTATAAGTTATAAAGATAGAAGTCAGGACAAAACCCTCAACATAATGACTAAAATTAAAAGTAAATGAAATCCTACAGAAGCAAAAAGGCTCTCCATAGAAAACTCGAACTCTCGGATGTATCAATGAAGCTCTTGTTGAGGATACTGAATGCATGTGTCTGCATCATGAGATGATGCAGGCCAAATGGCTTAGTACGTGGAATGTACGAGCATGTAAGGGGAACTTTAAAGCATAACATAAGCTTGAAACTTGATAAAAAAGGAAACATACTTACCTCTTTTCAATCTTACTCAACTCAAGAAAATACCAAAGGATACTCAAAACTACTCAACTTACTAAACTCCGAAGTATTCAAGGATAAGATACTCAACTCAAAGATTAGACATTAAACTCAAAGATTAGATACTCACCTTCAAAGATATGATGCTCGACTAAATGAGGAATAGATCAACTCAGATACTCAACTCAAGGTACTCACCTCGAAATACTCAACTCCTGATATTTAATTGAATTCATTTTAATATAAAGTAGTTTAAACAAGTGCAATATAATGAATTTTTTTTCAAAAACATGATGTCAACTCTTTGTATATATCAAGGATACAACATAACTCTAAAATTTTATAAAAATACAATTAACTGATATATGTTAAAATACCATAACTTATGTGGGAGTTCCTATAATTGACAACCATCACATAAGAGCTATAGTGATGATACATCGATCTAACTCACGCTGCCTACACATCCTATACCCGGCCAAAGGAATAAGACCTGAACTACGAATGGATCCACTAGTATATGTTGAAAGGGTTCATCTAAAAAGTATGACCCTTTTGTACTCATGATGTCTACATGAGTTATGGGGGCTGTGAGTTGTCTGAACTCTCTCTCATATCGGTGCTCAATACTACTCCCAAAATATACTAGCTCTTATGTTTTAAAAATATACTTCTTCTTTGATTTGAGATTAGTTCTAAAAAACATAACTCAAAGTCTATCTTGGAAATCTCAGTTTTCTCTCTTGATTTATTTAGAAAGTGATTACTATATTCTGAAAACTAGAACAAAAGCCCTTTAGAAATATCATTTTCCGTTCTTATCTAAATATAAAAACATTTTTAATCTCGTAGGAAATACTTAGTCGCCATATACTTATTTGAAAAATTGTCTTCAATCCTTACTCTTTACTCAACTTGAACTGTAAGTCTTTAAAACAAAGTGAACATTTGTGAAACACTTCTGAAAACTTTATAAACTTTGCTCGGACTTACTTCCTAACTTTTAGACTTGACTCTTAATTTTCCTTGAATTTAAGTATGATTAAAGGTTCATGATCTCATGTTTATAGATGATTTCATGTTTTTCAACTTGGAGGGTTCATGCGGAATCATGAGAATGAATTAGTCAACTCGAGAACTTAAAGGTACTTCTCATCTCAAGACTGTTCGACTTATACCGTTCATGGGAAATTATGGGCATGAACAATTCAACCCGAGGACTTTATGGGTAATATGTAATATTACCATGATTAGAAATATAATCTGAAAAGGAATAAGGAACTCAATACTCAAGACAGAGAACATGGAGATACTAATCCTCTCGATGATACTCAATTTATGAAATTCATGTGTAAGTTTTGGGCATAAACTACTCGACTCGAAGGTCTAAGTAACTAGATGGAACTCATGTATACAAACATTCTCATTCTCTTACTTACTTCCTCAAAACTTTGTTCAAATCAATGGTTTACCTCAAAGGATTCACAGTTGAACTCAAAAGCTTTCTTGAACTCTACTTTTAACTCTCTCTCTTCAATATTCATTTTGAATTCAAGAGTTTTTGTTCATGACATGGAGGATCTCATGATGAAAAGGTAGACTTATGAATACATTCTCTTCCTTTTCATACTCATTTTCTTGAGTCTTGAAACAAGTTACTAGAAATTGTGGAAGACTCCTTAAAAGGACTCAAAGGGACTTTCTCAGACCGTTTGAAAGAATTCTCAAAACTTAACTCTCATCTCTACCTTGAATTGGAATTATGAATTAAAAGTTATGATCATGTTAGGAATAGGTGTTTAGAAGTATTTTAAATTAGTTAGAATCAAAAGAGAGTGAAGTTGCACTTAAACAAACTAAAACGGAGCAACAAAATCCATGACATAACACACGAATCTCGACGTACGCTTGATCATCCCTTCTTTTACCTCTTTTATCCTCTTTTCTCTTCTTTTCTTTTCTTGAACTCTCAACTAAAATCCTAGGTTTTTATTAGGATTATAAAAATTAACCTAATAGTATTATACCACTAAAATTTTACTAAAATAAATAAATTATGGCTGGGTAAGGAAAAGACCAAAATACCCCTCACTATTTTTGGCTAACTTTCCTTAACAGGCCCGTCTAACTTCAAAATGACATATCTCACTCATCCGAATTTGAAAATTAACAAACTCACTAGAGTTGGAAAGATAATTCAAAGATCATTTATGAGGTATCTTGTAGCACACCGAAATCATCCTGTGCTAGGAGTTATGGTCCTTTGAAGTTGACCCAAAACTCATACTTAACTCTCCAAATTTCAGATTTTTGTTATTTCCAATTTAGTTCTTTTAGATATCAAAGTGCTAAATATACTCACCTGACCTTTATACTAATAAAATACTTAAATGTTTCAAGCCTTATTTTAACAAATTTCTGAGGCGTTTTAGCTCCTTCCTACAACTTTTTCTTTTCAAATCTTGGAGGACAGTTCAGGTGTCAATGGGACCTAACTATCTAGTATCATAAATATATTCACAATTAATATGTATTATTCATATTAAATAAATTACAAAAAATCGTTCGGCTCTTTCATCCAACCATACATCCGGATCTGACTCATTTTATTTCTTCCTGACATGAGTCTTCTTTAAAACCTCAACTTTTCAATGGGAGTGCGTCCCATTTCATTTTCCTATAAATAAAAACGGAAATTTATAATGATTTATATGAATCAACTAATTATTTATTCAAAAAGTTTGAATTAGAACTTATATCATCTCTGTTGCAACTGTTCTAACAAACTTTACACCCCCGGAATGCAACGAGCAACCCTTTATACTGCTTCTAGCATTTTTTGCTTGGTTTTATATTGTCTTAAACTTCTTTGCGTTCAAATATAGACCCAGTTCATCAAAAACATGAGGCAACATCCATTGTGGACGTTTACCGCTATGCTGAACTTTATTTATCTAGGCAGACAGTCTGGCGGATGCCTTCCTCTCAAATGTTGTCAAACTTACACGATTGTGCCTCAGTTCCCAAGTACACATAGTCTAAATAAAAAAGTGAATAACACTAATTAGATCATAGCAAAAAAAAAGTTTATTTAACTTAACTAAAAAAATATATATATACCTTAAAGTTATTTAACATAGTCTTGAGTATACTGTTTGGGATCTGGCTCCAAGAGTGATAAGCATGTGTAAAGAGTCTCCAAACACTTTCTCTTAATGCACGGGCAACATCCTTTGTCGGGTGCCACCTGCAAAACAGATAATAAATATGTTAGTTCAAGAATAATATGTAAAAGTATATAAGAAATAAATAAAATAAACTAACAAATAGATAACAAAACAAACTTACGATAATCCATCCGGCTCAATAATGAATCTACCAAGTCACTCCTTCTCGCTAGGAACTAGAGGAGACATCCCATCATCAGGGGTAGCAGTAGGTGTAGCTGATACATGCTCATAATGTTGAGTCAATACGGTGTACCCGTCATAGCATCTTACTGCTCGCTACTAGAATATCTAATCCTCATGGTAGATAACTTAGGAGATGCACCTGTGTGAGATGGAGTACCTGCCGATAAGGGTCGTCGTTGACGAATAGCTTGTAAAGATAGGTCTTCGACGCGTAATGAAGGCAAGTCCTGTGAAAAATAGGAAGCAGAAAGTAGTTTTTTAAATTAGGATAATACCGTCGAGGATCCGCCGTAGCAAATGGAACAAAAAGTATATGTGTATCGTGGGTGATGCGGTCTGTCGCAAATGAAACTAATCCTAGAATATCGTCAAGATCTATGGGTAACTCCAAGATGTACTAGCTATCTCCAAGATGCTCGTGATGTCGATCAGTGTCACCGCCTAATGACATCTGTGTGCAAATTTACATGTATTATATATATTAAAATCATAAATTCAATAGAATTACCGAAATACAGTAACTTCATATACATATACTAGCTAGCTTTCACTCTACACTATTCCTCCTCGCTTGTTTTAATTCCATTATTCTATCATTCTTCCTCCTCAGTTGTTTCATTTACATTATCGTCACATTCTTCGTCATCCAATTATTCATTTTCCTCATTCTCAGACATTTCTTCCTCAACATCATATACTTCTTCTAATATGTGTTAAGGATGTTCTAGTGTGGTTTCCGATTCAACATCAACTTGTTGTTTAACATTTGCAACATCATTTGGATACTCCACATCTAAGACATTGTCAATTTCTATTCTTCCCACATGCTTACTTTTTATGACGATCCACCAATCAACTTTGTCTCTACACAATGGATATGAAGCATAATTCACTTGTTTAGCATTTTGTGGAATGATAAAAGGATCATAACTTCAATATTTCTTGGTATGCTTAACATCAATTATCTAAGGTGATGCTCTACCTTTGTGCCTCTATGTGATCGGTCAAACCATTCATACCGAAAGAATACAATATTCTTTGTTGGTCAACCTTATTACCTCACTTCAATAATCTCATGAATGAAACCATAATATTCAACTAGTTCGACCAGTACCATGAATATCACCTTGTATGTAGACACCGCTATTATTGGTTTTCTTGTTCCTAGAAACTTGTTCAATTTGATACTTAAAACCATTTGACACAATACTTATTCATTGTCAGTACTTGATATTTGGGTCCAAGTGCTTCTTCTTTCACTAATTGCAAATGTTGGACACTTTAGTATTCACCGTAAACCTACGTGATTTTTATCAAGTACTAAAATTTAGTATAAATTGAATATATTATTAAATACTTAGTGATTTCATACTTACATAGTGGTATATTAATTTACAAAATTATGTATAGATGGCTTCATTACCCCATGTGTTTCTGAACAAGTTGATCATTTTATATTCAAGTATTTTGTTATTTAATCAACACATATTGTTATTTAATTTGATAACATATTTTGAGCACATACTTGAGATATGGATGAATCTCTGGACAACTAAGCAAAATATATGTCACAACTGATTGCATTTCCATATTAGTGAAGCCTCGCTTTCCATGCTTTTTATATCATCAACTATTTTGATTAAAAAATGATATCAGTGGAAATGAAGGATCAACATTGCCTTAATAATTGTGATTGGGCCTGTTAATCCTACATGTTACATCATCACCCAAGTAATAAGAATAAAAATCACCAGTTTCTCTCCTAATATGACCTAGAACAAACATTCTTTCGATCTTTTCTCTTTGCTTAATTGTTTGTTTCGATCTGCCAATTTTACTGCATGTATATGTGTATATATATGTTAATAAATGAATTGTTGAATATAGGATAACTTAGTGAATATTTCAAATAGATACCTCTCAAATGGATACATCCATCTTGTTTGAACCGGACCTCTGAGTCGGGCCTGTTGTACAAGGTGAATTGGATGATGTTCCATCAAATCAAACAAACCACATGGAATATCTTCTCCAACTTAGTAGTAATACAAACAATATTTTCCTTCATCCGATCTAAACTACTCCCAACAATTTTCCAGAACACAAGTCTTTTTAAAAATGACTTACCTCTGTAATTGTTTCCATATCCTTTGTGGTAGATGGCTAAAATCGATAGGAATTAAAGTTTCCATGAACGCATGACAATCATGAATTTTCAAACCTAGAAAATTTCCTTCATTCATATCTACCCACTTTCCAAAAGTCGAAGCATAGCCCTCCGACATCCTCAAATTTTTAAACCGATCACAAACTTCACGTTTATCATCCAATGTGAATGAAAAGCTAGATTTTGGCGTAACTGTTCTACCATTAGGTAATTCCATTAACCAAAACTCTTTCCTCCTAAAATATTCCTTTAATTCTATTCTTGTTTTTGGATTGTCTCTTGTCTTACCCTTAACATCCATCACTCTGTTACAAATTATCAAAATAATTTTTTTAAATGTGCATCACATAAACATTGTGTCGTACCAGATTGTCCTTTTAATATGGAAACTCCCAAATTATATGGTCCAATTCTGTTCAACACAATATCAAAGAAGTCTAGAAGGTGAAGATTCTTTAACTTTAGGTAATTGAGAAACTCTCTCCCAAATTTGACGTCATGTGAGTAATGGAGGCAGGGGGTGACATTCAACCTTATTTTTCCTAAACGCATTTTTCATCTTTCTAAACTCATGGTCCAGTGGCAAGAACTAGCAATTACAATCAAACCATGTATTTGTTTTTCCATGCTTTAAAGTGAATGCCTTACTATTTTTCATGCAATACGGATTCTAGCTTTCTAGCCGTCATCCAGCGATACAACATCCTGTATGCAGGAAAATCATTAATAGTCCACATTAAAGAAGCACACATAACAAAATTCTTCTTTGTTGATATATCACAAGTAAAAACGCCTTCAAACCATTATTGATTGAGCTCATCTAACCATGGTGGTAGATAGTTATCAATTAAGCTTTTTGGATTACGGGACCTGGAATAACACAACTTAGAAAGATGTAGGAACTGACCATGCACATTTCAGGAGGAAGATTATACGGAGTAAGAAATGCTGGACAAAATTAATAAGGCGAAGCTACATTAGAAAATGGTATAAAGCCATGTGAGAAGAACCCCAATCTAACATTTCTTGGTTCACTAGCAAAATCAGGATATATGTTATCAAAATGTTTCGATGCTTCACCATCAGATTGATGATATAAGACACCCGACGACCTTCTATATTCACGATGCCATCTCATATGTGGGGCAGACCTCATAGATGCATACAATCTGTTTAACCTAGGAACGAGAGGTAGATATACATCGCCTGTATCTTTCTAGCAGAATTCCTCTTACAACGTGCTTGTCCACAAAACTTACAATTTTCTAATTCACTATTAGTCTTGCAAAACAACATACAACCATTAACACAACAGGAAATTCTATCATACGTCAATCCTAACTTGGACACCAAACTCTTTGACTGATCGAAGTTCTTTCGTATGTTAAACTCCGGATTAACTAGTTCACCAAAAATATCAACCATTGATTCTATAGCCGCATTGGGAACATATAAATCTAATTAAATAATCATTACTCTAACCGCAATTGACAAGACAGAATGTGAACTCCCTTCACATAGTGGACAACTAGACTCTTCTAATTGATCATAGAAGTGTCTTGCTTATTTATTAGGAGCCTCATCAAAATACTGTTTCGATTCCATCCCACCTTCAACCTCGAAAACATCATTGATCATTTCATAAGCCCTATCATGTCCAAACCTAATTTGAATATGTGGTACAATCCTATTATATATATCCAAATACATCAAATTATAAAACATATCAACTTATCCATCAATTTCTCCATGATCAATCCTTACAAAATATCTGGCTTAAATCCATTACGGTACAAATGAACAATAACCTTATCTGGTTCAAAAAGTTTTAAATATTTACATGCACTACAAGGACACCTAAACAATCCATTATTTTTGTAAATGTCAAGTCTTATTGTATGATCAATAAAACTTCTAATACCGTCAATAAACTCGAATTTCAAACCATCAAAAGTTTCATAAGACATATTATACATCCTCAAAAGATGATCCATCTACAAAGATATAGATATTGAATCAGTTTTTCCTAAAAACAACAACTAAATCCACCAACTAAACACATTATGTTTTCTAACTTATTTGAATAACTCAAATAATTTAACTACTTTATTATTTACTTAATACAACAACTATATCTGCCAACTAAACCACATTATGTTTTCTACCAAGGAACAACAAGACAGTGATACAATATTACGTCACTTGAATGGTGCAGTTCATCAAAAGAAAGTTGAGGTTTTCAACCCAAGGGGGACTTGGTGTACTTAGTTACAAGAGTCGCATAGGTGTTCCTATAGTGGGTGAATTGAGGCAGCAGATCCTTACAGAAGACCATAACTCCATATATTTAATTCATCGAGGTTCCAATAACATGTACCATGATCTATGAGAAGTCTTTTGGTGGAATGGCATGAAGTGGGATACAACAGATGTTGTGGCTAAGTGTCGTAATTTTCAACAAGTTAAGGGAGAACATTAGAAAAAAGGAGGCATGAATCAATATATGAACATTCCTACATGGAATTCATAAGTTATAAATGTGGACTTCATTACCGGTTTACCTCATACTTGTAAGCAACATGACTCCATTTAGGTGATAGTAGAAAGTGTAACTAAGTTCGCTCATTTTCCGGCTGTCTAGACTACATATTGAGAAGATTATTATGATAAACTCTACATAAATGATATAGTCAGGTTATATGGGATTCCTTTGTATATCATCTAAGACAAAGGTCCTCCATTTACCTCTTATTTCTGGAAATCATTTTGGAGAGGTCATGGTACTCAAGTGAATCACAATACAACATTTCAGCCACATATGGATGGTTAGGCAAAGCATACCTTTCAAACATAGAAGACATGCTGATAGCTTGCGCGATCTATTTAATGAGTAGTTGGGATGATCACCTACCTCTTATAGAGTTTGCCTACAATAATAATTACAATTCAGTATTCAGATGGGCCCTTATGAGGCATTATATAGGAATAGATATAGATATACAGTTTGTTAGTTTTTTTGTAGGTGAAGCAACATTGATTGAGCCACATTGTGTTCATGAGGAAATGGAGAAAGTTCTGCTCATTAGAAATAGACTTAAGACCGCTCAGAGTTGTCAGAAGTCCTATGCATATGTAAGGAGAAGGAACATAGAATTTAAGATTAATGATTGGGTTTTCGTGAAAGTGTCTCCTTTGAAAGGGGTGATGAGATTTGGCAAGAAAGGAAAGATGAGTGTACTAGATATGTAGGTCCTAAAAGAATCTTGAAAAGGGTTGGTAAGGTGTCTTATGAGTTAGAGTTTCCAGAAAAACTAGAAGCGGTTCATCTTGTCTTACACATTTCCTTGTTGAAGAAGTGTGTGGGTTATCCAACATCGATAGTACCATTAGAAAGTGTGGTGGTCAAGGAAAATCTCACTTATGAAGAGGTGCGAGTTAAGATTCTTTACCGTCGAGTTCTTAGGTTGAGAAATAAAAAAGTCTCTTAAGTCATGTTTTGTGGAGGAGTTAGCCTGTTAAGGGAGCTACTTGGGAAGCAGAAGGAGCCCTTCAGGCAGTGTATGCTCATCTCATTCCTTCCAATTGCATTCTAGCTTTTGGTGATAGTTCATCCCAAGTCTTTTAGTTACTATTGCATAAAATCAATCTACGCATCATGTTTGTTCAATTGTTCTTGCATTTTCAGCATATTTGCATGTTCTTGAAACATAGTTAAGTTAGATATCAGTTTCTAGTACTTTGTGGTAGAGTTTGCAACTCCTTTCCTCCATACTCAACTAGTTTAGACTTCATGAGAGGATGAATGTTCCCATAGGGGAGACATTGGAACACCTCACAACTTATCAAAACATAAGAACAGAAAATAGGTGAACCATGACAGGGTTCACAAACTGTCAAAGGAACTACAGTTCGTCAACCTTCCCGTGATTCACACATACCTAGAAATGGTGGACCACAGGACCCACACGGGCCATGGACCACTACACAAGCCGTGGGGAGATTCCTGGAAGCAAGGCAGAACTAACAAGGCTTAGGCATTAGACTAGGGAGACCTTCGTGGACCGTGGTTGCATCTGTGGACCTGATCTATGAGCAGGGCCATCTCAACAAGTTTGGGGGGCCTAAATCCAATTTTTTTAAAGAGACCCTATTAATTTTAGTTGACAAATATAAACTGAATAATTATAACATATTTAGTGTAATATTTCAAATGAGGTCTGGAGAGACATGATATATGTAGACATAATGAAGTAAGAATGTTATAATGTAAATTTTCAATGAAAATTATGCAATATAAAGTTAAAATAATAAAACACGACTCAAATTTTTTAAAAATGCGATGATACTAAAATAGTTTTGCGATAAATTTGATAAGTTGATTAATAATACTAAAATAATGTTGATTAGTTTTAGTGCTTTAAATTTGAATAAGATGCCAAAAACAAATTTGATCTTTTTATAAACACACAACAATATCTTTTACATAATGTAGAATGTTTGAACATTTGAGAGACTTCACGATATTCAATTATGAAAGAACAAAAATATTGAAACGAGAATAAAGAGAAGTATAGGAACATAATATTTCTGGTTCAAGATAATCGGCAGAATATAAATGAGCTAGAAAATAAAATAGATAGCCACATGCGAAACTAGAAAGGATACTACAACTAGCCACATAAGAATTTAGAAAATATACTACAATCAACTAAACAATATTCAATTTTTCAATTAAATTTTCTATACAATATTTTTCTTAACAATATCTATACACATCTTTGGGAAAAAATGGGGGCCCCAATAGCTTTAGTGGCCTTGTGGTTGAGACGTCCCTATCTATGAGACCCTAGCTGAAGTGCAGAACCATGACGACCTTCACAGTCTGTGGTCTTTCACACAGGCCGTGGTAGGGATCGTTGTTGGGACAACCAAGACTAGTAACCACTGGCCAACATACCACAACCTACATGACGAGCCGTGTCCCATTTAGCGGACCATTATAGGGTCCATGGTAATATTTTAAGTGGGGTCATTTTGGTATTTTCCCTATGCGATGGAAACCTAAATACATCGCTTAACCCCTAATTTATGACGTTTTAGTCATTTTAAGCCTTGTAATGTAGTCAGAACAATTGTCCTCCAAAATTCTTCAAACATAGAGAATAAGAGGAGAAAAGAGGCAACCCAAACCCTTCAAAGAAAGCAACAGGTTTTCTTAAGTTCAAACCCCAAAATTGAAAGATTTCCCCCTAAAATATGTCACCAAGTAAGTGGGATTTCACTAGTGGATTCCTTTCATCCACTAGGTCCCTAGAATTCATTAAGATTCACGATTCCTATATCTTGCTTAAACCTAGGGTTGCTAAAACCTTAGATATTAGTTGTGATTTAGCTGTTAGAGTATTCCCTGATTACCATGTTTTTGTTGATGCATTGATTAGTTATTTTATTAAAACTTAGTACCCTAGTTATGTAGATTCTCTTAGTTCATATAATACACATATTAGGTCAGTTAAAACATATATACAACTCCAGTTTCGAGTGTCACATTATTATAATTATTTCTACATTCTCTGATTTTTCATGATAGTATATTCTGATATTCAACGTTTCAGTATTCCAGTCATAATGTTTCACATACATATTCAGTTGGGAGGACACTTAATACCGAGTTGGATTAGGGTTCACGTTACTTTTATAGTACTAGAACTATGTGCCCATGTAGGTTTATCAGCCCTTTATGTGGGCATCATATTTAGTGATCAATCCAGTCATGCCTTTATCCCCTAGTAAGGTATACTGGGTCCTCTCAGTGTGACGTATACATTGGACTTCGAGTTTAGCTCACATGGATTTATGTCGATTAGTAGTAGCTCCCATACTCATACTCTAGTGCATTTGACTACGTTTTTAGATATATTTCATTTTTAAGTATCATCATGCTATGTATTTGGCCATTGCATTCAGGTTAGTTTATTTCAATATATTTCTGTATTTCCATCATGTTCAGATTATATCATTGCTCAGTATGCTCTTTTCATGATATACGTTCAGGCCCTCAGCATTCAAATCACGTGTAGATCGGTTCTCTATAATATATCTTTCTTTTTATAACTTTTGGTTCTCGTAACTTATTCTTTACCAAAGATATGATCGTTTGAAGTTAACCCAGAAGTTAAAAGAACCTAGGAATGACTTGACAAATTCTCTTTAGTTCATTTTAGAACTCAAGGTGTTGCATCTAGCTACCTTAAAACATAAGAAAATTTAAATTCCTCGGTAAAATCTACTCTCAACGAAGAATGGTTCGATTCTTAGCTCAAAATATTTCTGGGTGTTACATTGATAAGTTCGAATAAATTTTAAACATAAACCTAATTATATATAGAATGATAAAGATAAAATAAAACAAAAGAAACATAAATTTTGATTAGCCACTTTTGTATGATGACAAAACATGAAAAGAGAGGGAAAATAAAATATTAATGCAAAATGTGTGTTTCATAAGAGACATTGTAAATGAGATAAAACACAATTTTAAAGACATCAATACATTATCCATCATCTAATGAGGGAAGGGAACCACTTAGAAGATTATATAGAACCTAAAGTGTTTGGAACTATTATTGCACAATAGATGGACATACAATAGATCTATGGAAGAGTGATTCACAATTTATCTATTACTTCTTTTCCTTTTTTTGTTTGAATTTTGTTCTTATGATAACCCTTCATTGTATATTTATTGGATTGCATTTGGATAGTATGTTAGCTTATAGCCCAAAGAAGACTGCAATTTTGGAATATGTTGTTCACAATTGTTTTAATATTTCTAGAATAATTTTCTTGTATAAATGTTCATTTTTTCTAAGATATAATCCTAATCATATGAATCACAATTTTTATTATTAATAATTACACGCATCTTTTCATAACATTTTAATCATTCTAATGATTCTAAAAAAATATAAATGGGAAGCACGTGTAATGCATGTTCTTAGATACTAGTCAATTAATTAAAATGTACGAATACTGATTAATCTTATAGACATTTGACGATAACAACCAGACAAAACTCTATTTATAAACACTAACCTTAATAAAGAAAAAATACTCCTCTGGAAAATCATGAATCAAAAGCTTTGAGTTTTCAAAACTGGAGAAAATGAGTAGTAAAGACTGATATATTTGTAGAAACTGAATACATAGAAACAATTATATATGTAACGATATGGTGAAACAGAAAAAAAAAAGAAACATGAATTTGGATGATCCTCTTTTGCATGATAAAAAAACTTGAAAAGAAAAGGAAAATAACAAAACTTATGTTATAGTTTGTTCCATGAGAGACATAGTTAAAGAGGTCAAATAAAATCTGGAAGAAAAATAATACATTATCCATCATATAATAAGGGAAGGGAACTATTTAACAGAAAATGTATCACCTGAACTGTTTTCAACTATTATTGGACAATAATTGGGTGTACAATATACCTATAGAAGAATGAGTAACAGTTAATTGTTACTCTTTTCTTTGTAATTTATGTTTGAGTTTTGTTCTAATGATATTTCTTCATTGTATTTTTAGAGAAATTAATTTGCATAGTATGTTGTTATGAGAAATTAATTTGGATAGTATGTTGGCATAACAGTCTGAGCAGACTATAATTTTGGGATATCTTTTTCGTTTATTTTTTTATTAGATAAATGAAGATTTTTTCAATGATGTAATTCAAACCAGACGAGTCATAGTTTTTAATTAATCAATACATACATGTTTTCGTAACTTTTTTAATCATTCTAATGATTTTAAAAAATTAATGGGACAGACATGTAACACACGTGCATAGACACTTTCAGATTTAAATGAACAAACATTGATTAATCTAAAGATATACTTCACAATAACATTCATACTTTACTCTATTTATAAATACTAACACGAATAAAGAATAAATTGTGTCAGAAAATTAAGAATTGAATTCTTTGAGTTCTCATAACCGTAAAAAATGAGTAATAGAAATTGATGAATCCGAATAAATTGAATACCTAGAAAGAATTATATGTATAATGATATCGAGAAACAGAACAAAAGGAACATAAATTTTGACGAGCTTCTTTGAATGAGGATAAAATATGAAAAGAGAAGGAATTTAAAAAATTTATATAAAAGGTGTGTTGTAGAAGAGATTAATCACAAGAAAAACAATATATTATCCATCATATTATGAGTAAAGGGAACCACTTAATAGACTATATAGAACCTAAAGTGTTATGCAACTATTTTTGGAAAATGAATGGGCATACAATAGATCTATTGGAGAGTGAGCCAAAATTAGCTATTACATCTTTTCATGTCAATTATTGTATGAGTTTTATTCTTATGATAAATACTCATTGTATTTTTAGTGAATTAAATTTATATATTATGTTTGCGTGACAATCTAAGGAACACTATAGTTTTGGGATATATTGTTTAAAATTATTTTACTATTTCTCAATATCTTTTATTTTTATGAATGATCATTTTTTGTCACACAATCCTAATCATATGGTCATTTCTTATCAATCATTACATACATTTTTTGTAAAATTTTAATCATTCTAATAAATTTTAAAAAATAACCACTGACTACTCTATTAAAATACACAATAATTTATGTATCATAAAGAATTTCTTCACATTAACAATGAGATTTAACACTAATTACAAGCAGTAACTTTAATAAAAAAAAATATCATCCAAAAAAATCATGAATCGAAAGCTTTGAGTTCTAAAAACTATAAGAATAAGTTAATATAGACTGACGAGTTCGAATAAATTGTAAACATATACATAATTTGTAACACCCCGTACCCAAAACAGACGAAAAACCGGCTTTTTAGAAAAATCTGTAGGTGCAACCAACGATGGCATCGACAGACCGTAGCCTGACCCACTGTCCGTCCTGCACATCCGTCAATGGGGTCAGAAACTCACAAAAATCTCAGCCCAGGAAAATTAGTTAAGTCTTGGTCGACAGACGGACCTACGGTCCGTAGGTCAGACAATGATCCATAGTCTATGACCGTCGATCGAGACCCCCTTCAACCACTCTCTGACAAGGACCATGGGAGATCAGCACGGTCCGTAGGTATGACCGTAGGTGGGAACTAGCAGTCAGTCAGGGGGGAAATGTAGTATGATCAACTTCAAATGATCATAACTCATAGAACAAAATGAATTATGTGTCACATGACAGATCAACAGATAAATAATTGAATAATCTTTCCATATCCACCAACCT
This sequence comes from Solanum sitiens, assembly GCA_016801875.1. Lineage (NCBI taxonomy): Eukaryota > Viridiplantae > Streptophyta > Magnoliopsida > Solanales > Solanaceae > Solanum > Solanum sitiens. Next base: position 848,508 of record JABWTJ010000016.1, on the reverse strand, counting down.
TGCTAAAATCAGAGCTACGAGTAAAAAGTTATGTACGTTTTAGTAAAGGTTTGTTGAAGAGACCCAAACTAAGGACCGTCGATGGAACGACGGACCGTCTGTCCAGGTCGTCGTTTGGTCTGACAGCAACTTACCCAGGGGTCATTTGGTCTTTTCCCACTCGTTTAAACCTTAATATACGTCATTTTGACTCTAAATCATAAGATTTTAGTCAGTTTAAGCCTAAAAACATAACTAAAACTTACCTAAGTCAAATCATTAATCAAAAGTTAGAAATTTAGAAACAAGATAGAAGAAAAAAGGTCAAGAACCCTAGTTCAAGAACAAAACAAGGTTCTAGCAGTTCCAGCCCCAAAATCTAAGTGTTTTTCCGTGAATTTCATCATCAGGTATATGGGATATCACTAGTGGGTTCCTTTCACCTATTGGGTCCCTAGTTTTTAGTAATTTCTTCATTCTCTTATTATGATTAAACCTAGGGTTTCTAGAACTTTGATAGAACTTCATGAATTTATTATGTATACGTTCCAAATCAGATTGTAAAGTTATTATTCAGATTATTGCATGAATTTCAGAACCCTAGCTTTGTATTTATTTAGTTCTCGAATTACACTTGCTAGGTCATATATTTCAGTTACTTCAGATATACATTCCTCAGTTATTAATGCATCATTATCAGATTAAATGTTGCATTCTCAGTTTGCATGTTCAGTTTTGAGCTATCCAGTATTTTACAGAAATTCATATATAATCTGTTAACTACATAAATCAATGGAAATCACATAATACCGAGTTGGACTAGGGTTCAACGTACCCAATTAGTCCCAGAACTACTAGCCAAGTAGGTTGTAAGTCCCTTCTGTGGGCAATCAGTTTAGTGATCACGCCAGCATGCATTTCTACCTCTGCAGGGTATATTGGGTCCTCTCGACGGGGCGTATACGTCGGACTCCACATTTAACTCATGTGGTTTTGTTATCGGTTATTAGTAGCTCCCACTGTTCAGTCAGACTCTATTGCATTGACCATTTATCAGTATATTCAATATTCAGTTCCAGCATTTTATAAATTGGTCATTGCATCCAGTTAGCTCATAATTCAATATATCATGTACATATTATTATACTTGCTTTTGTGCTTGTTCAGTTATGTTTTATTTTAGTTTTATTCCATCCTACATGTTCAGTACCTTTCAAGTACTGACGCATACGTGCACTACATCTTCTCGTGATGTAGGTTCAGGTTCTCAGCATCTAGATCACGCATAGATCGATTTCCGATCTCCAGTTCAGCAGATTCAGTTGTGAGTTCTCATTCTCCTAGGACAATAGTCATGATTTTAATTTCAATCTTCAGTCATTTAGTTTAAGTTTTGCTAGATTTAGCTAGGGCTTGTCCCAGTATTTCTAGTCTAGTTTAGAGACTTATTTCAGACATAGTTAGTTTTAGCTTAGCAGTTAGTTGATATTTTCTTTGTATTAAACTTATCATTTTTCATATATCTCAGATTTAGCATATGGATATTCCCCATCTTTTCATTTTAAGTATGATTTAGCTTCCGCAACAGTTTAATATTCTTTAGTATGATCATGATCATGCCAGCAGGGTTAGCTTGGGATCACTTGTTGTCCTAGGTTCCATGTCCGCATCTCGGGGGTATCTCGGGGCGTGACAAAACTTTATATCAGAGCACTAGGTTCAAGAGTCCAAGGATGTCTGAAAAGCCGCACTAAGTAGAGTCCTTTTCATGGGTGTGAAGTGCACCACATATAATGAGAGGGAGGCTATGAAATGTTTTAGGAAAACTTTACTTTGTTGTTACTCTTATCATGCGTAAGGTATGATCTAATCCCATTCTAACTTGACGTTCTACGTTTGAGATCATGCCTCCTCGTAGAGCTAATGCTAGGAATGTGAATGCCAGGAATGCAAACACAGCTCCTCCAGTCCCAGATCAAGAAGTCTCCAATGCTGAGTTTAGGAATGCCATACAGATGTTGGCTCTGGGTATGACCCACCAGAACAATCGGGTTCATGCTCCTCTGATGCAAATGGTGGATCAGCAGCTGCAAGGGTCCGTGACTTTGTTAGGATTAATCCGCCTGAGTTCTTAGGATCGCAGACTAATGAAGATCCTCAGAATATCTTGGACAAAATTAAGAAGATCTTTGAGGTGATGCAGGTTACTGGGAATGATCAGCAGATTCAGTGGTGAGTCCTCATTCTCCGAGGACAACAGTCATGAGTTTAGTTTCAGTCTTCAGTCATTTAGTTTCAGTTTTGCTAGATTTAGCTGGGGCTTGTCCCAGTATTTCTAGTCCAGTTTAGAGGCTTATTTCAGACATAGTTAATTTATGCTTAGCGTTGAGTTGATATTTTCTTTGTATTAAACTCATCATTTTTCATATATCTGAGATTTAGCATATGGTATTCCCCATCTTTTCATTTTAAGTATGATTTAGCTTCCGCAATAGTTTAATATTATTTAGTATGCTCATGATCATGCCAGCAGGGTTAGCTTGAGATCACTTGTGGTCCTAGGTTTCGTGTCCACATCTCGGGGGTAGCTCGAAGCGTGACATAATTAAGTAAACAGCGATATACATATACTTAACAAAAAAACATAAATTTTTATGAGCCTCTTTTGCATGAGCGAAAAATGAGAAAAGATTGGAAAAATAAAAAACTTATGTTAAGTGTGTGTCATAAATTACATAGTGGAAGAATTCAAACACAATCTTCAAGGGTAGGAAACTAATTAGAAAATATGTAACACCTTAATCGTTTGCAACTATTATTGGATAATAGATTGTGTACAATAGATCTATGCAAGAGTGAGTCATAGTTTAACTATTACTTCTTTTCCAATTAATATTTGTTTGAATTTTTTTTCTTCTTAAAATTCCACATTGTATTTTTGGTGAATTCAATTTGGATGGTATGTTGGTGGTACAGTCGAAGGAAGACTACGAATTCGGGATATCTTGTTCACAATTGTTTTAATTTTTTTGGATTATTTTATATATATTACTAGGTAATTTGTCCGCGCTTCGTGCGGTAGCAAACTATTATTGCATCGAATTTTCAATTGATTTTTTAATTAATATCCATTCATTAAAAATAATGAAATACAGGTTCTTAACAGAAATATTTGCAATATTCCAACATTAATATGATTATTTTTCATTATCATATGACCCAAGAACCTCCATCGAATGAATTATTCACGAAATAATAATTCATTGATTCTTTAATCAACATTAAAAGGAAAATAAAGAAGAAAAAAATATGTATACAAATGCATTTCATTGTATAAAGAAACATTTAAGTTATGTAGATTATATAATTATCATATATGTCATAGGAAAAATTGAAACACTTGTTAACATATTCAAAAAAGAAATTACGCTTAAATATCAATGCAATTATAACTTCAGGACTTGCATAATGAATTTTTCAATTGATATCAATTGAGAAATTTCATATCTATGTTAAAATAGACAATATATAAGCTTATATATAGTACTTTTAAATTATAAAATTTAATATAGAATATCAAAACATAGATTCTTGGAATTGAGTACAATAATTATTTTTTACACAATGAATATATGTACTATATGCGTATATGTTAAATATAATTAGTGATAATACGTTTGAAGAAACATAAAAGTAGAGTTAGAAACATCTACTCAAAAACAACAATTCATTGCATACACATAAATTAAGGATTGTAGAAAAACATACCATGTGTTACGATCCAAAGTACCCCCTATGTGTAACCGGCGTCGTCGTCCTCTAAGAGGACTAAGACAAGCCTCTTAGCATTCGTCGTAGCAAATCATAAGTCAAAATTGCGGAAAATTAAAACTTTTGATTATATAGCAAGAAGGTTTACATAGACCTATACATAGGAAGCATACATAGGCTTCTCGCAATAGACCATAACAACGCATAGGAATTTAGTCTAATACTTTATCTCATATCAACCATCTAATGAAGTCAAAGAATCCGGGAAAAGCCCATACACAAATTCATAATTGCCACATAGGGCTGACATCAATATCTTCAACAATATGAAAGAAATGAATATCTATTAGACAATTCAAGTACTACTAAGATAGAGTGTGTGGTAGCATCCTCGAACTAGAGGGCATACCAAAACATGGAGAGTCTAGTCCAAGCCTTCTTGCTTTAGCCTCAATGATACCTCAACGGCCCTAATCTACATTTTTTGTGGAAAAAGGGAAGAAATATAGGTTAGTACAAACCACATGTACTAAGTATGGTTCCTATGCATTAAAATCGTTAATGCATGAGAAAAAGGCACAATAGTCAAAACTATGCACAATGACCAACAATTCAATATACACATATAAGGAACATCATAACCATATCATCATATAAGTAACTCAAGCAACACTTGTGCAATGCCAAGAATAAAGAACACTAGTCATAGCTTATCAACAAAATCATAAACATAATCATAATCGTAAAAGAACACTACTAGCATCATCCTATAGGATCCCACATGTGCAATGTTTAAGAGAAGTCTCATACCCTCCCTCACACTATGTAGTAATCTTTAAGACAACCCTAATAGAAGTTCACATACATAACTTGTTCATAAGTACCACAACTGACATGAGACCATATGAACTACATGGAATCCGGTTTTCTATCCCCACACCGAAAAGAGAGGGTTAACACTTGCCTAAGGTGCATCATTCGTACATAGCTATTCTAGGTGGATCCACTAAGATAGAGTCCTATGCGGGCACATAGTTAAGGGACAAGGAGATTGTTTCTAGAAACCTTGACTAACTAAGCGTGAAGGTTTCCATCTCATGAGACAACATATATATTGGGAATCCACACTACTAGTCGTGAAGAAACCCATGTGGGAGGCCGGACTTACTAACGTGAGACCTCCCTCTCATTTACATGCCCTTTTAGTGCTAAGCAATTATTCCCTTTAGTAATCATCATATCACATCATACAAGTTCACATTAGTCTCTTTTAGACCCTTAATTAAACATCTTATCATAATAGCTCATAGGTGATCACAAGTGAGAACTATCCTTTCACTTTGGACACAACATTATAATTATGAGAAACTACATTCAATCATATAATGATCACATCATAACATAATTACATACTTCATAGCCAATTCATAGATCTAGGTTTAGGGATGAGGTATCCTTGTCACAAACATCACAACAACACAATTAGTTATAGCCTCATTATCACATAACAAAATTTCACCTTGCATAATTGAGATCAAAGGAGAATAAACATCATACCTCATTGCCCTTCATGGGACTTCATACTTCTATACCTAAGAACTCACAACCAACATATGAAATAGGGAAATTCACGAAGCATTAACATAACTAAAATCAAAGTAAACAAGTGACATGTTCATCACCCTCAACAATTCACCTTATCAATCCAACAAATTAGGGATTTGGGGGAAAGACAAGGGTCAAGGGAAAACTCATAGGAATTCATCAATTAACCATCAATTCATACTTGAACAACTTTAATTCATCATAATTCGTCACAATTAAATCAAAATTTCGTTTTAGAAATATGACCCATGTGAGGAGAAAAACCCTTGTTTTGGGGCATTTAGAAATCATCTTTTGAAGGACCTCTTGGGGAAAGTATTCCCAAGAGTGAAAGAAACCATACCTTATATATGAGAATGCCACGAAATTGAGTTGGAAAACTTGAATGCTTGATCTTCTTCTTCAAGCTCTTTTGGTATTCAATGTAGTTTTGGAGGAAGGGAGAATTTGGGAGAGAGATATTTTTGAGTTCAATTTGTGGGACTTTATTTGAGAGATAAAATTGACATAAATCTGACCCTAATACATTATATAGTCACCCATTAAATTACCCAAAAGACTCCTCACTTAAATGGGTTTTTTTGTGAAGTCAAAATATCCAAAATACGACTTTTACGATATCTCAGAAGTAGGTGCATGTCGCGAGGCTATATCCCCATTTTATTTTGAATTTTGAGTTGAGGCAGTAGGGTCCATGTCAGACCTGCGTCGCGAGGTCAACTTTTGATTCCCTTATGATGGTTGCACGATGCGCAGCAGCCACCAGAATCTGCCTGCGCGCAGCTGCCTTGGCAGCATGCTCGCCCAACTTCGAGTCCTCCCCAAGGACCCTTGTGGTGGTCCTTGTGGTGTCATGAATGTATGTTTTGACCCAAACATAGGAACGCAAACTAGTTAAACTTTGCTAGTTTCCGGACGTTAAGGCCTTTCTTTAGTGCTATGGCTCCAAAACTTCTCAAACAAGTTATTTACACTTATTTAGGTCTAAAATCATCATTACTCAATATATTAAGCTCTAGTATAAGTGATGAAATTTTTGGGGGTCTCACCATGATGTGTAAAAATAGAATGAAATAGGAAGGAAAAAATAGAGTCCACTGAATACACAATGTCCTTTGAAGAAAATTATTCCCCTCCAATTCCAGAGGTTTAAAGAATTACATCCTCTTAGAATGGAACAATTTTATTCACCAACTTATTGATACAAAAACAATGGTGTTAGTAAGTCATTAAAAAGGAGAAAAGGACATAAATATTTAATTGAATTTTGCGGAAGTAGAAGAAGAAGATCATATTTTTTGTTGTTTAAAAATGAGAGGAAATCTCGCTATTTATAGACACAAAGGGTAGTGTGAACCACTATTTATTGTGCCTTATAAGAAAGGTTACAACTATTTGGAAAAGTTGAGACCTTTCAGACAGTTCACAACCTTTCATAAAAGTCATAACTTTTCATAAAGTCGCAACTCTTCATTAAAGTCGCAACTTTTCATAAAATTCAGAACTTTTCATAAAAGTCGCAACTCTTCATTAAAGTCACAATTTTTCATAAAAGTCACAACTTCTGATAATAGTCGCAACTCTTTATTAAAGTCACAACATTTCATAAAATTCGCATCTTTTCATGGAAGAGGAAGACTAGTTTTTGAAATAATATAAATTTGAAGAGAATCTTGGCTTGTGGTGGCGCCATGTAGGCGGACCTAGAGTTTTCTTATATATATATACTAGATCTTCAACTTGTATCAAGAGGTGTTGAATAAAAAAAAGAATTGAAGGGCTTGTTGCCATTGTTTTTTATCAATGCAATCAGAAAGAGCTGCAGGAACAGTATTGACCCAAGGATTGGTGGTATTCTTTCTATCTATTTTTTTGTTAATACGGGTCTTCCTCCCCTTCTTGTTGTTCAGGTGCGAAATGGAAACCTCAGAGAAACCTGGGTATTCACCTTCTTTCCGTTGTTTATTCTTCTCAAATGCAATCCTAGAAGAAGAGGTTGTGGCGGCCACAGAGCTGCAAAGGCGGTAGAGGCCGACGCCGGTGATGATACGACGGCGACCACCAATAGAAGTCGGAGAGGGGATAAGCGAAGAAGAGAAAGATAAAGTAAAGGAATCTCTCGTCATTCCTCTACTCTCTCTCTCATGTGAAATGGTAGAGCTCCACTCTCAAAATATCTCCTGCAAAATGGGCACACTCTTTTTAATTGGATATATTGTCTTGTTTTCCTTATTTATGTCAATTTATGTCTCACTTTTTCAATTTTGAATTCAAATAAATTTATTTTTTATCCTAAATTTTTGTTATGATTTTTTTTAACAATTTTGAATTTTGAATTATTATGAATTATAGTACCTTTATGTAGTTTACAAGTATAGAAATTTAATTTCAAAAATAAATTGAATGTTTATGCGCAAACTTCCCATCAAACTTACTCTAGAAAAATCCAAATTGTTTATATATATAATAGGTAAAGGGCTCGAGCTTCGCGCGGGGTATCATTTCTTTGTTTTTATTAACGTATGGAGTGTTCAGTAATATATATATATATATATATTTATTTATCTTTTTGAATTTATGCGCAATCTTTGTAAGCATCATTAGTTGAAATACAATTAACAAAATTGAATTATGGGAATTCATACAAATTGGTCTTCAGTAGTTCACATACAATTATCAAATGTTGCTGACCACAAACTCAAAAATCAGTGCCTAATATTCGTGATCAAGAGCTTCTTTACGTCACATTCAGAATATTACATAAAACTCAAGTATACCATAGTATTGCATAAGTTCAATAGGCACATCAAATGCTCATTAATATTTCTTCACTCTTCAGATTAGATTACAGAAGAAATAGTTTTAACACTATGTCATATTAAGTTTAGAGGAAGATGTCTGTCTCAAATATTAGGATTCACCAAGCGTACAATACATCACATTATTTTCATTTTTTCAATTATTTAACGATTTATTCATAGACCCTCGCAAAAGCAGCTAATGCTTAGACATGCTTGCCTCTGTTGAGCAATCAGAATGTATGCGGACTAAAATTTACAATGTCTTTGTGTAAAATTGTGATATTCATATTAAGTTTGGCCAAAGATGTCTGCCTCAAATGTAAAGTATCACCAGCGTACAGTACATCACACGGTTTTTAGTTAGTCAATTGTTTATCGATTTATTAATAGACCTCGCAAAAGAATCTAGATGGTTAGAAATGCTCGCTGAGCAATCAGAAGGTATGTGGCCTGAATTTTACAACGTCAAAGTGTGAAATCTATGATTTTGAGTAAGAGCATGATTTCATTATAGTATCTTCTCTTCTGAAGCTGCAAATTATTGAAACTTGATAAGACACATTTTATAAATGTGAATGAACTAATTTAAAGTTGGAGTCGGCCAGACATCATAATTTATGCATACAATGTTGTAGGTACAGTTGTTGAAAGTGTTACAATGCCCAAATGTTTAAATCGAAGCTAAAATCTTACAATCTCCAAATCTGAATCACAAACTCTACTAACAATGTTAAACAATGTTGAGATATTTAAAGACTACCAAACACTAAGAAGTAAATACTGTGGAACAACTTTCTTTCTTTCAAATATAGTATTTATACGTTCAAAAAAATTAAGCACGGAGTCAACGCAGATACCTTCATAATTGATCCAAGTAGACAATACGTATACAGCTGCCAACACACACTTATCCAAATTAATATCATAATATAAGCTAATCTCCCAAGCTCAAAATTATTCATCTCTATCTTCAAATTCCTCCAGCTTTTACGCATGAATAAACCAATCAGAATTATACACATGCTGAAAAATGATTGACACATAATAACGTCCATAAAGTCTCTCAATGTAGATTTCTTTAAGATTATTGTCAATAGGATATCTGTTAAGGAAAACAGTAAACCAAAAAAAGCGGAAGAAATTATCGTGCATATGAATCCAATATGGGTGTTCCGTAAGTTTAATAAGGACAGTGAAATCATAATAGTTCTCTTTCATATGGTGTAACATACTGTGGTGAATGACCTTTGAGGCAGACTGTTCTGGAAAAAATTATGTTAATGATGGAACAGAAGATCGACTAAAGGATATAGATATCATTATAACTCTAGTAGAAATATAATACAAATATAATAGGAGGTAAGTTGTTCGAAATAAATTCTCAGAGAACAATGTAAATGTTAACCAAGCTTAGGGGGCTAGGTTTTTTTTGAAAGTAATTCTGTAGCTAACATATGAGGTAAACCTGACATTAGGATGTATTTACATATAAGAAATTGGTTCCACAACCATTGTTAATTGGTTGCGGGTTGTGCGTCAAGGATTCTGGAATGAATGAAGGCCCTTAAGTGGACGTGTCCTATCCGAATATAGTTGATTCCTAATTTCCTTAAGTGAGTGTATGCCAAGTAGACGAGATCTGCAGGTAGTTCTGTTAATGAAGCAAGATAAGAGGGCAATATTATTTGTGAGCAAAAATAATGAAGCAGATGTTAGAATGTGGGTGTTACCTGGAACATGTGTAGAGGGGTTATGTTCGAAGAAGTGGATGTGGTTCTCTAAGCATTCAGTATATTCCTGTGTGTTAATAAAATTGACTAATAAATTAATGACATAAGGGGTGAATGAAATTTCAGGGGAAGGGTGCGAGTGTGCAACAACAAATATTCAAATTTATGTATGTATACCTGGATTGAGTGGTTTTTGTACCATGTTTCGTTGGAGTGTGCAACAACAAATATTCAAATTTATGTATGTATACCTGGATTGAGTTGTTTTTGTACCATGTTTCGTTGGGTCCATAGCATCAGGTAGTTTAGTTGCGTCCATAGAAGGAGTCCTGGTAGGAGAAAAAGCAGAATTACACGCTTGTAAAAAAGAGGGGGAGAAAAATAGGGAATGACAATATGAACTGTATGAGGAGGTAATATTGTCCAAATTTAATTTAGCGTGGGCATAAGGGGTGAATGATAATTTTATAAATGGTTACCAGTTACGAGGGGGGAGTGCTGCAGAAAGATGATTGTCGTCCACAGCAAGCGGCCTGTTTGGCGACAAAGAGAAATTTGGTTCCAGTAGAAAATAGCTGCAGGAAAACCGGGGATGGAAATATGAAACGAATGAGGAGGCACCATTGTAATGAGTAGCGTTCACGCAGGCCGTAACGGGTGGTTAAAAATGTATGAATCTATACCTGACTTGAGCGGGGGTTTGTTTAAATTCCTTTAGATGAATACAAGCATTAACTACAGTTGCATCCATATCAACATTCCTGGTAGGCGAAAAAAAAGAATAGGGTCGTAGTTAGTCCATTGTATTCATACCATTAGTACAGGTATGTGTTATGAAGGGATAGTGTTCTTGGTCGCAGAAGGTAAACAAACAGGGGATCTGAATCCAAAAGGAGGCAGATGTGAACTTTAAAACAAACATACCTAGTTTGGGAGCGAAGATTTCTAAGAACATATGCGTCTTGGGGATCCATATATAAAAGATTACAGCCAGCCTTGCGAGGCGTTTGTATGAGGATCTGAAGCGGTGGTGGAACTGTGGAGCAGTCTTAAACTGTGTCGGTTGAATCAGGGGACAGATACAGCAAAAGTGCAGGACGGAGGAGTGAGTGAGAATGTTTTGGTGGGGGCGTTATTTGTAGGAGCGAGCGATGGTAGTGAAGAGGCACGTTGGTTACGGAGTAGGGACGGCGTTTAAGTATGGATGCGTCTATTTGGAGGGAAAGGGTATTGTTTGAACTAAAATAATTTAAAGAAGAATTCTGGCATGTGGTGGCACCACGTAGGCGGGCCTAAGATTCTCCTTTATATATATATATATATATATATATATATATATATATATATATATATATATATATATATATATATATATATATATATATATATATATATATATATATATATATATATATATATATATATTATATGATATGATATATGATTATTATTTTCTGCGATCTTACCCTAATCATATGAGACATTTTATATTAATCATTACATGAATTTTTTCGTAAAATATTAATTATTCTTATGATTTTCTTTTAAATAAATAATGGTGCACACATACAACAAACGTGTCCAGATACCAGTCAATTAAAATGCACAAAAATTGATGTATCTTAAAGATATTATTCACAATAACAACAAGACATAACTTTATGAACAAACACTAACTCGAATAAAGAAAATAAAATTCTTACAAAAAATCAAGAATCAAAAGCTTCAATTTCTCAAAAACTGTGAGTAATAGAGATTGATGAATTTAAATAAGTTAAATCGAAAGCCAGAAGTATATTTAGAACAATATTGAAAAACAGAACAAAAGAAACGTATATGTAGGGATATGTAGCACCTAAAGTGTTTGCATATATTATTGGACAGTAGATGGTGTACGATAGATCTATGGAAGACAGAGTCACAATTTAACTATTACTTCTTTTCCATTTAATGTTGGTTTGAGTTTTGTTCTTATGTTAAATCCTCATTTTATTTTTAGTGAACGTAGTTCTGATTGTTTGTTGGGGTAACAGTCTAAGGAAGACTATCTTTTTTGGAATATGTTATTCACAATTGTTGAAATACTTTTGGATTATTTTTTATTGTATAAATTATCTGTTTTTTCAATGATATAACCCTAATCGTATGAGTCATTTATCATTAATAATTACACGCATGTCTTCGTAAAATGGTAATCATTCTACTAATATATTATCATGTCATATAATATCACTTCTTTGATCTTGAAAATTTTCTTGATGATGCACAACTTTATAAAATGACACAGTTCTATCAATATCACTCTTACTAGGAAATTCAGTCTCTAAGAATGTAGCATCTCGTGACTCAAGCTCTATTATACTTCCATCTTCATTTTCTCCTATGAAGATGTAATCCTTTAATTGCTTTGAATAGCCAATGAAGACGCATTTCATGCCCCTAGGACCAAACTTTCCATATTTATGAGAAGAATCATGCACGTATGTGGCAGACCCCAGGGTCACAATATATATAAGTTAGGTTTTCTACCCATCCATAATTTATCGGGTGTGGAAGCAACAAACTTAGAGGGCACACACTGAAGCATAAAAGTTGCAGACATTAATGTGTCTCCCCAAAAAGAAATTGGCAACTTAGCTTGCCCCATCATAGACCAAACAATTTCAAGCAAAGTTCTATTTGTTTGCTCAGCTACTCCATTTTGTTGAGGAGTATTTGGAATGGTTAACTGTCTTACAATTCTTTATTCATCACGTAGATCCTTAAATTTATCTTATAGATACTCACACCCACGTTCAAGTTTTAAAGCTTTTATTCATAAGCTTAATTGATTTTCCACCAAATTCATAAATTGTCTAAAGCATTCCAATGCTTCTGACTTCTGGGAAATCAAATAAACATGACCATAACGAGTATAATCATCTATAAATATGATGAAATATGAGGCTCCGTGACTCGCCCTTACACTCATAAGACCATATATGTCTGAATGGATGAGTTGCAATGGAAACTCAACTCTAGTTCCCTTTCCAAATGGTTTTCTAGTTGTTTTTCCTGCTAGACAATGTTCACATATTGACATTTCAATTTTAGTTAAGGACCTCAACAATCCTTCTTTTGCCAATCTATTCATTCTTTCAAGGCTTATATGTCCAAGTCTAGCATGCCAAATATTTATATCTAAAATTGGAGTTGTTGTTAAAGTAAAACAACCATGATTATTAGACATATAATTTATATCATAAATTGTGTCCAACACAATAAAACCATCAAAAAGGTAACCAAAACCATAATATTCAGTGCCATAAATAATGTCAATAGAATTATTGTGAAAATTCACACTGATATTTAAATTTAAGAAGAGAAACAATTGAAACTAAATTCCGTTGAATGTATTGAACATATAAGACATCATGTTGGAGAAGGATTCTTTAACCTTGCAACTCTAGTTTGCATGTTTCGATCCCATTTACTTCAATTGATGCATTGTTTCCTACATAAAACCATCTGCTCCTGGAAGGCAGTCGGCGGTATTCAAGAAATAATCCTCTGTCTCTAGCTATGTGGTCTATGACTCCTGAGTCAACAGTCCACAAAGTACTAGCATATGCCATTAGTGCAGTACTAGAGACATAAGAAAAATGAGGAGTTTTAGTGCATGATGTTACCTTATTCTGCTCCGGGCATCCCGCGTAAAATGACCCATCTTGTGACAAGAATAACACTCCACTTTGGACATATCAATCTTTTTAGCACCACATTTTCCTCTCTTCTTCAATTAAGATTTATCCTTCTGATTTGACTTATTATATCCCTTTTTCTTCCATGCTTTTTTGTTCTTGTTCTTTTGCTTAGGATTTTAAGTCCCAGAAGATTCAGCTAGAAAAGCTTTATCGGTTGCTTTAGAAGTGTCACGACGCTTATCCATAAGAGCAAGATGGTGCTCAATGACCTCAAATGACTTGATGCTTTCATTGTGGGTCGTATGAATTTTCATATATTCCAAACTAGAAGGAAGAGATCGTATAAGAACTTGCACTTGTTGTTCATCAGAAAGATTATGACCAGCTGATTTTAGTTCTCGTATCATATTTGTCATCTCTCTTATATGCTGACTTATCGATGAATTAGGGCTCAATCTGAAGTGTCAAATTTAATGGTAAACCTCCTATGTTTCATAGCATAAGTGCCACCAAACTTATCTTTCAGTGCTATCCACATGGCTTGGGCCGGTGGATAAGATTCGAACTCACACATAAGATCATCAGCCATACTACTCAGCAACGTTATGTGAGCAATACTATTTTTCTTCTTCCAGACTTGAAAAGTCTCAAGATTTATCTTATGTTGTTGGGTGTCTTCACCCGCCGGCTTAACCATTACATGGTGTAGGGTCTACAAAACCTCTGGCTCTTCAAGAATGTATTGAATCTTACGGTGCCAAATGACATAAATATCACCATTTAATTTTTTACCCTTATTCAATTCAGAAATGATAGTCTTTGAAGCCATTTTATAAACTTATCTATGCACATAGAAGACATAGCACAAATAAGCACAAACCATAATTTTATTTTATTTTATTTGCTGAAAAATTGCATATAAATTAATATTGTCCATCTAGAAGCCCATGTTCAAAAGTCTACGTTGATCTTACTTTCATCACATGTAACTTTAAGCAAAACAATATTATATTTAGATCAATTGTGCGCTAATAAATTATGATAGTTCTAAATAAGAAAATTTCTATCAATAAGAACTCCCACTCAATATACACACATATATATATATATATACATATATATATATAATTTATAAATCGTTCAATATACATGTCTTACACAAATGACATATACCATAATTATCATGGATTATTATTTTCTTTTTTGTTTATTTTGAAATTTGCCTAGAACACTTTTAGAAAATAAAAAATTTCCCAATTATGTCTTCAAACAGTGAACTTTTAGTTCTCATGTCTCATTTATTTGATATAAAAAGTTACAAATAATTTATCGTTGGAAAGGTTTTGAAACTCCATAGTGATCTTGTCAGAAACCGCTTAGGCAATTTGGTGGTAATAACACTTGATCCTACAACAAGAATGTATGTATAATTCCACATAAATATCCGAGGGGCATCCAAATAAAACACAAAATAACATTAGAAAGAAGTTTCTTAGAGAAAAAGAGTAGTTGTTGTGGAAAACATTACAAGACTCCATAGTGATCTTTTAAAAAAGCACTTAGGCAATTGGTAGTGATAACACTTGATCCTACAACAAGAAGGTATCTAAAATTCCGCATAAATCTCCGAGTCTAAAATATTCAGAATGATAGGTGGAGAAGGCACATATATTCCTCAACTTGGAGGGGGTGTGTATGCCTGAATCAAGCTATATGAGGATGTTCTAGACAAAATGTCAGCTTTTATGTTTTAGATGCGTGCTTGGACCTGTTTACCAGTATCCAAGGATGACAAACGTGGTTTCATAGCAGCGATTTCCAAAGCAGTCCTGGGGTCTTGTGATTTTATTATTTATCATCCACTATTTTAGTAGCATATTTATTTGTGCGATGTACTTTATTATCATCAGATTCACTTGTAGCATTCCTCGATTTTTTTGTCATGCCTATCTCGTCAGGATATACCTTTTTCGTCTTCGACTTTTTACTCGAATGAGTGTACATAAGTCCATGTCCAGAAACTCCAAAGGCTTAATTGTACTCACCCTTCCACATAGTTTTAATGATGACCTCATATGTTTTCCTTCAGCACATACTCTACAAACTTGATTTTCGTTGAACCTTCATGTTGGTAAGCTACAATTATACCCTTGCCTAAACCGTTAGACCTCCGCTATCCAAATGGAAGGGTGAGACACTTCCTCTGAGCTGCTACTAATTCCTATTTTACTTCTTACTACATTATTTAGACTTAGATAATTCAGAGTTGTTTTTTCCTTCTTTATATATGGGGTTGTATACCCTATCTTTGATTGTTTTATGTTTAGGTACTATGGTTTTCATATTCTAGGGAGTTTATTTAGTAATTCATATCATGAATTGGTATTTTAAATGGGTTAATGAGTTAAGTTGGGTTGCTAATTTGTTCTCCCACTAGAGGCTTAGTGTGAGTGTCACTCACGACGGGCCATGTAACACCCTGTAGTCAAAAAAGACCAAATTTCAGAAAATAAATCTATAGGTGCAATCGACGTGACCATCGATGGACCGTTGCCTGACCCACGGTTCGTCCTGCACAACCGTCGATGGGATCAGAAACTCCAAAAATCTTAGCCCAGGAAAATTGGTTAAGAATTGGTCGACGGACGGACTTATGGTCCGTAGGTCAGACGACGATCCGTAGTTCATGACCGTCGATCAAGACTCCCTTCACCCACTCTCTAACAAGAGCTACGGATGACCAGCACGGTCCGTAGGTGGACCTACGGTCCGTAGCTCTGAACGTAGGTGGAAAATTTGCACACAGTTAAGGGGAAATGCAGTTGGGTCAACTTCAAATGGTCATAAATCTTAGCAAACAATGAATTAGGTATCCCATAACCTACCCACATATAGATAATTGAATTATCTTTCCATAGCCACCAACCTTGTTAAAATCAAACCTACGAGTAAAAGGTTATGCCTATTTTAGTAAAGGCCTATCGAACAGGCCTAGTCGACGGACCCAACAACGGGGCATCGGTCAAACGACGGACCGTCAGTCCTGGCTGTCGTTTAGTCCGACAACAATTTTCCCAGGGGTCTTTTCAACCTTTCCCACTTCGTTTAAACCCATATACGTCGTTTTGACCCTAAATCATCATATATTAGTCAGTTTAAGCCTAGAAACATAATTAAAACATATCTAAGTCAAATCATTAAATCAAAAGTTAGAAAAGTAGAAGCAAGAGAGGAGAAAAAGCTCAAGAACCCTAGTTCAAGAACGCCACAAGCTCCAGCGTTCCATCCCCGAAACTTAAGTATTTTTTCGTGGATTTCATTACCAGGTATGTGGGATTTCACTAGTGGGTTCCTTTTACCCATTGGGTCCCTAGTTTTCAGTCAGTTCTTGATTCTCTTGTCATGATTAAACCTAGGGTTTCTAGAACTTTGATAGAACATCATGAATATATTAAATATATGTTCCAAATCAGATTATCATGTTATTACTCAGATTATTGCATAAATTTCAGAACCCTAGCTTTGTATTTCTTTAGTTCTTGAATTACACATACTAGGTCAGATATTTCAGACACTTCAGATATACATGCCTCAGTTACAAATGCATAATTACCAGATTAATTGTTGCATTCTCAGTTTGCATGTTCATTTTCGAGCTATCCAGTATTTACAGAAACTCATACATAATCAGTTAGTTTAAAGAATTCATTGGGAGTAGCATAATACCGAGTTGGACTAGGGTTCAGCGTACCCAATAGTCCCAGAACTACTACCAAGTAGGTTGTAAGTCCCCTATGTGTGCAATCAGTTTAGTGATCACACCAGCATGCCTTTATACCTTTGGCAAGGTATATTGGGTCATCTCGATGGGGCGTATACATCGGACTCCACATTTAGCTCATGTGGTTTTATTATCGGTTATTAGTAGCTCCCACAGTTCAGTCAGACTCTCTGCATTGACCATTTATCAGTTTATTCAGTATTCAATTTCAGCATGTTATAAATTGGTCATTGCATTGAGTTAGCTCAGAAATTCAGTATATTATATTCAGTTTATTATACTTGCTTTTGTGCTTGTTCATTTATGTTTTATTTTATCTTTACTCTATCCTACATGCTCAGTACCTTCAAGTACTGACGCATACGTGAGCTACCTGTTCTCGTGATGTAGGTTCAGGTTCTCAGCATCTAGATCATGCATAGATCGATTTACGATCTCCAGTTCAGCTGATTTAGTGGTGAGTCCTCATTCTCTGAGGACAATAGTCATGAGTTTCTTTTCATTATTTAGTCTTTTGGTTTCAGCTTTTGCTTGATTTAGCTGGGGTTGTCCCAGTATTTCTAGTCCAGTTTGGAGGCTTATGTCAGACATAGTTAGATTCAGCTTCGTATTGAGTTAATATTTCTTTTGTATTAAACTCATTGTTTTCAAATTTCTCAGTTATAGAATATGGGTATTCCCCATCTTTTTATTTTAAGTATGATTTAGCTTCCGCAATAGTTTATTATCTTTAGTATGCTCATGATCATGCCTGCAGGGTTAGCTTAGGATCACTTATGGTCCTAGGTTTTGTGTTCGCGTCTCGGGGGTAGCTCGGGGCGTGACAAAACTTTGTATCAGAGCACTAGGTTCAAGAGTTCTAGGATATCTAAAAAGCCGCAGTAAGTAGAGTTCTTTTCATGGGTGTGAAGTGCACCACATCCAATGAGAGGTAGGCTATGAAGTGTTTTAGGAAACTTCACTTTCTTGTTACTCTTATCGTGCGTAAGATATGATCTTATTCCATTCTAATTTGAAGTTCTACGTTTCAGATCATGCCTCCCCGTAGAGCTAACTCTAGGAATGCGAATGCCAGGAATGCAAACGCAGCTCCTCCAGTTCCAGATGAAGAAGTCTCCAATGATGAATTCAGGAATGCCA
Source organism: Solanum sitiens (assembly GCA_016801875.1). Taxonomy (NCBI): domain Eukaryota; kingdom Viridiplantae; phylum Streptophyta; class Magnoliopsida; order Solanales; family Solanaceae; genus Solanum; species Solanum sitiens. The sequence goes on along the minus strand of JABWTJ010000016.1, from coordinate 830,018 downwards.
TACAGATGTTGGCTCAGAGTATGACCCACCAGAACAATCGGGTTCATGCTCCTGTGAATCAAAATGGTAGATTAGCAGCAGCAAGGGTCCGTGACTTTGTTAGGATGAATCCGCCTGAGTTCTTAGGATCACAGACTAATGAGGATCCTCAAAATTTCTTGGATGAAATCAAGAAGATGTTTGAGGTGATGCAGGTTACTGGGAATGATCGGGTGGAGTTGGCGTCATACCAGCTGAAAGACGTGGCTCATATCTGGTACACTTAATGGAAGGAGAATAGGGGTGCAAATGCAGCTCCTATTACTTGGGAGTGCTTCAGTGAAACTTTTCTCGACAGATTTTTCCCAATAGAGTTGAGAGAAGCAAAGGCTCAAGAATTCATGAACTTGAGGCAGGGAAACATGATAGTCCAAGAGTCTGGGCTGAAGTTTAACCAACTGTCCAGGTATGCTCCTCACATGGTTGCTGACTCCAGGGCTCAAATGAATAAGTTCTTGTGTGGAGTGTCGGATTTGGTGAAAACAGAGTGCATAAGTGTTATGTTACTGTGAGATATGAACATCTCTAGGCTTATGACTCATGCTCAGTAGGTTGAGGGTGATAAGCCTAGAGAAAAGGCCAAAGAGAATAAGAATGTTAGGACTGGGAACTATGACTATTCTCAGCAGAAATCAGGTGGTGGAAATCGCTCGCAAAGTCAGCAGAAGTTCTCATCTCCAGCCCCTTCATCAGCTAGTGTTCCATCCTCCAAGAACAGGTTTGACCAGAAGGTTAGAGCACTAGGCTCTATGTCGCAAGGAAGTGTTTTAAGCACCAACACTTACCCCGCTTGCCCTAAGTGTAAGAACCATCTGGGCGAGTATCTTGCAGGAAAAGAAGGATGTTTTGGGTGCGGTCAGTCTGGTCACAGGTTGAGGGATTGTCCTTCTTGACAGGGTCAAGGAGGTGGAAATGGTAGACTTAGTCTACAACTTAAGAAGCACCAGCAAGTCGCCTGACTCAACAGGGTAAATCATCTGGTATAGGTGGCGGTCAGCGCGAGAACAGACTTTATGCTTTTCAGGCTCGCCAGGATCAGGAAGGTTCTCCTGATGTAGTCACTGGTACGTTACGAGTCTTTGACCTTGATGTTTATGCACTGTTAGATCCAGGGGCTACTCTTTCTTTTGTAACTCCTTACATAGCAGTCCAATTCACTGTCAATCCAGAAACTCTCTCAGAACCTTTCTCAGTCTCTACTCCAGTCGGTGACCCAGTTATAGCTAGACGGGTATACAGAAATTGACCTGTCACAGTCTCTCAGAAAGTCACCTTAGCAGATCTAGTAGAGCTAGAAATGGTAGACTTCGATGTCATTCTAGGCATGGATTGGTTACACTCATGTTATGCTTCAGTCGATTGTAGAACTAGGATTGTTCATTTTCAGTTTCTAGATGAACCAATCTTAGAATGGAAGGGTAGTAGCTTAGCGCCTATGGGTCGATTTATTTCCTACCTTAAGGCCAGAAAGATGATCTCTAAGGGTTATCTCTATTATCTAGTTCGGGTTTAGGGTTCTAGCTCTTAAACCCCAACTCTTGAGTCAGTTCCAGTAGTCAGTGAATTTCCAGAAGCGTTTCTAGAAGATCTTCCCGAAGTTCCTCCCGAAAGGGAAATCGACTTTGGAATTGATCTCCTTCTAGATACCCAGCCTATTTCTATTCCTCTTATAGAATGGCTCCAGCAGAGCTTAAGGAATTGAAAGAGCAATTGAAAGACCTTCTAGATAAGGGTTTCATCAGACCTAGCATTTCACCATAGGGTGCCCCAGTGTTGTTCGTAAAGAAGAAAGCTGGTTCTCTCAGAATGTGTATTCACTATAGACAGTTGAACAAGTTCACAATTAAGAATAAGTATCCCATCCCTAGGATTGATGACTTATTTGACCAACTTCAGGGTGCTAGTCATTTCTCAAAGATAGACCTCAGATCAGGTTATCATCAGCTTAGAGTCAGAGATAGTTACATTCTGAAAAAATCCTTTAGAACTCGATATGGTCATTATGAATTTGTAGTAATGTCGTTTGGACTAACCAATGCTCCTGCAGCTTTCATTGATTTGATGAACAGAGTGTTCAAACAGTACTTCGACTTGTTCGTTATTGTCTTTATTGGTGCTATCCTCATTTACTCTAGGAGTGATGAAGAACATGCAAGTCATTTGAGAGTTATTCTAGAGACTCTCAAAGATCGCCAGTTATTCGCTAAGTTCAGCAAATATGAGTTCTTGTTGCAACCCGTTGTTTTCCTTGGTCACATTGTGTCTAGCGAAGGGATTCGAGTGGATTCGTAGAAGATAAAAGCAGTGAAACAATGGCTCAGACCTACCTTTGCTACAGATATCAGAAGTTTCTTGGGTCTAGCAGGTTATTATAGAAGGTTCGTGGAAAGTTTTTCATCCATAGCCTCACCATTTACTAGGTTGACTCGGAACATGGTCAAGTTTCAATGGTCAGATGATTGTGAGAAAAGCTTCGCCGAATTGAAAACTAGATTTACTACAGCTCCTGTCTTGACTCTACCGGAGGGTTCAGATGGTTATGTGATCTATTGCGATGCATCCAGAGTTGGCCTTGGTTGTGTGTTGATGCAAAGAGATAAGGTTATAGCTTATGCTTCTAGACAACTTAAGGTGCATGAGAAGAACTATCCAACTCATTACCTCGAGCTTGCAGCAGTGGTGTTTGCGCTCAAGATATAGAGACACTACTTGTATGGTGTTCATGTAGATGTGTTCACTGATCATAAGAGCCTTTAGTATGTGTTCACCTATAAAAAGTTGAATCTTCGCCAGAGGAGATGGCTTGAGTTCCTTAAGGATTATGATATGAGTGTGCATTATCATCCTGGTAAGGCGAATGTAGTAGCAGATGCGCTTAGTAGATTATCTATGGGTAGTGTAGCCCATGTTGAGGAAGAAAGGAAGGAGCTAGTGAAGGATGTTCACAGGCTTGCTCGCTTGGGAGTTCGCCTTATGAGCATATCAGATAGCGGTGTAACAGTTCAGAATGGGGTAGAATCGTCTTTGGTAGTGGAGGTTAAGGAAAAGCAAGATAGTGATCCAATATTGCTTGAACTTAAGGGTGCAGTCCATAATCAGAGAGTGGAGGTTTTCTACCAAGGGGGAGATGGTGTACTTCGCTACCAGGGTAGATTGTGTGTTCCTGATGTGGGCGTGTTGAGGCAGCATATTCTTGCAGAAGCCCATAACTCCAGGTATTCTATTCATCCTGGTGCCACTAAGATGTACCGCCATCTGCGGGAACTCTATTGGTGGAATGGCATGAAGAGGGATATAGCAGACTTTGTGAGTAAGTGCCCCTATTGCCAGCAAGTCAAGGTAGAACATCAGAAACCAGGAGGTATGACTCAAGAGATCGATATTCCTACTTGGAAGTGGGATGTGATCAATATGGATTTCATCATAGGGTTACCTCATACTCGCAGACAACATGACTCAATTTGGGAGATTGTTGATAGGATGACTAAGTCTTCTAGCTTTTTGGCGGTCAAGACTACAGATTCGGCAGAGGACTATGCCAAGCTTTACATTAATGAAATTGTGAGGTTCTATGGGGTTCCTTTGTCTATCATCTCAGATAGAGGTCCTCAGTTTACCTCTCATTTCTGGAAGTCATTTCAAAAAGGTCTTGGTACTCAAGTTAACCTTAGTACAACATTTCATCCACAGACGGATGGGCAGGCAGAGCGTACCATTCAGACCTTAGAGGATATGTTGAGAGCTTGTGTGATCGATTTCAAAGGAAGTTGGGATGATCACCTTCCTCTTATTGAGTTTACCTACAATAATAGCTACCATTACAGCATTCAGATGGCCCCTTATGAGGCTTTATATGGGCGTAGATGTAGATCTCCTGTTGGTTGGTTTGAAGTATTCAGTCTTTTGGTTTGAGTTTTTGCTATATTGCTGGGGCTTGTCCCAGTATTTCTAGTCTAGTTTAGAGGCTTATTTTAGACTTAGTTAGATTCAGCTTAGTATTGAGTTAATATTTCTTCTGTATTAAGCTCATTGTTTTTAAATATCTCAGTTATAGAATATGGGTATTCCCCATCTTTTCATTTTAAGTATGATTTAGCTTCCGCAACAGTTTATTATCTTTAGTATGCTCATGATCATGCCAGCAAGGTTAGCTTGTTATCACTTGTGGTCCTAGGTTCCGTGTCCGCGTCTCGGGGGTAGCTCAGGGCGTGACAGGCCATGATTATGACACAAGAGAAACTAAAAAATCGTTAGATTTTCAATTTTAATTACATGTTCAATTGTGTCACAAAAGTGTTATCAATGAAGAACTTATATCAAGTTATATATGTTAATATATGGTTAGTAATATTTAGAAGTTTACTAAAATAAAAAAATAAAAATAAAGAGTCAAGTGAGTATTGAAAACTAAACAAAATCTATAGGGATTTCTTATGATGATGTTGTTTCTTCACCAAAAGAAGGTATTAAATGTTCAAGGTAAATTATAATATGTGCAACACCTCGGACTTTGGAAAGGGCTAAAGAGGGGTTTGTACAAGTCACTCAACAATTTTAAGTTTTTTTTCAACTTCAAACAATCATATCTCTTAGAACATAAAAATTAGGTGGCCCACGATCTATAAAATTGAAGAACTTTGAGTCCTCTTTCAAAATACGCCAAATTTGCATCATTTGAGCGTGGAATGAAAAGATATGTTCTTTCGAGTGAAGCCTTCTTTTTAAGGCAACTAAATCATTTTAGAGGGGTACATTAGTCTTTTACAATTCCTTCTAATCCTATGCCATGTTTTCTTAACCTACTTAAAGGTTTGAGAAGCATTAAAAAAAATTCACATTCTTTAACACTTAGAAGTATTAGTGCAAGGTTTCAAGAGGAGAAAAAGCTAGTGTTCATGCAATCTTCAAGTTTTCGTCTATTCACCAAGAACCTTAATATTTCCAGGTAGGTAAAGCTACTCACAGTGTTGGACTAGTTCTGCCTCATGCCTTACACATCAATGTAGGCATAAGTTGTTACTTCTACAAGATCCATTTACGATTCTTGATACTGATTTAGTTCATTAACATTTATGGTTTTGATTTCCTTTTTTTTTTAGAATCTTAAAATGTTGTTCATGCTTAGAATCAAATGAACCCTTTTGATTGTTAAAATTTATTTTTAAAAATGAAAATCTATGAAAGTGTCATGACGTAATACCCCGTATGCTAAAAAGAACGAATTGTCGATTTCCTGAAGTTGTAGGTGTCCTTACGGAGGCAACCTATGGACTGTAGGTTGACCAACCTACCATAGGTGGGTTCCGTGGTTGGCCACCTTCAACCAACCCAAAATTTTCAAAAGAGGAAAGGCCCACGGCCGGACCTATGGACCGTCAATTAGAACACACGCCATGGGACAGCTCTGGGAATCCTGACAACCAGCCCCAGTTTCTAAAGCCTAACGGCGGACTAATAGGAAGAGCCATCCAAGAGTTCACAGAATGTTGGTCATGCCCGTCGATGTCCCCGTATGATTTTAACTGAGGGTCATTTTAGTGTTTTTCCATATACATTAGACACCTAAACTATGTCGTTTAATCCCTAACCTACCTACTTTTGGTCAGTTTGAGCTTAGTAAATTAATCGAACCTACCTTAAGCTTTTCATTCACCAAAAATTCATCATACTTAGATAAAAAAGGGAAAACAATTAGGTGATATCTTTCACAAGAACACGCAACAAGGATTCTCCAGTTCTTTCCCCGAAATCAAATGATTTCTCCGTGAAATTCGTCATCAGGTATGTGGGATTTCACTGGGGGATGCCCACCCATTAGATCCCTAAAATTCAGTTAGAATACTGATTCCCTACATATTTTTTTGACCTAGGGTTTCTTTAACATTAGTGAATAGTTGTGAGTTAACTGTTAGAATACTGCAAATAAGATTTTCATGTTGTTATAACATTGCTTTTTAGTTCCTTGCATAAAATTCAGAACCCAAGCTGTGTAGATTCGATTAGATGATGAATTACACTAGCTAGGAGAGATTAATAAATATACATGCCTCAATTTACAAATTTTTCATTATTAGTACTTTTATGTTGCATTTTCAGTTAGAATGTCAGAATATTGAGCTATCTAGTATATTTCAGTTATGTTTTATTGTAAACACTTTCAATTGGGAGTAGAATTAACACCAAGGTGTACTAGGGTAAGTCACCCTCATAGTCCCAGAACTACGTCTGTAAGTTTATAAGTCCCCTCTGTGGGCACTAGATTTTGGTGATCATGCCACTTATGCCTTTATAACCCTAGCTAGGTATATTGGGTCATCTCAATGGGGCCTATACACTGGACTCCACACTTAGCTCATGTGTATTTATTTTGGTTAATAGTAGCTCCCACAATCAACCTTTTGTGCATTTGACCAGGTTTTTAGATATATGTTTCTTTATTCAATTTTAGCATATTATATACTTGGTCATTGCTTCCAATTTAGTTCACATTGAGTATATTTCATATCTTCATCATGCTCTGAGTATATCACTGCTTAGTATGCTTTGTTCAGTTGTATATGTTGTTCAACTTTATCGTACCTTGCATGCTCAGTACATTTCAAGTAGTGACACATACTCTATGCTATATATTTTGTGATGAAGGTTCACGTCCTCAACATTCAAATCATGTGTAGATCTGTTCCCTATCTGTATTCAACACTATCAGCGGTGAGTTCTCATTTTTCAAGGACGATTAAAAAGTTATTTTACATTCAATTTTTAGTTTCAATTTTAGCTTTACGAGAGTTAGCTGGGGCATGTCCCATCATCTGTAGATAGTTAGAGGCATATTTCATACATAGATTTAGAATCAAATTTAGCTTGAAGTGTATGTTTAGTATCATTAACTATGCTCAATATTTATGTATTCAAACTAGTATTGAATATTCCCCATCATTCAGTTTTTTTAATGATTTATGATTCTGCATAGTATATGTTTTTCAGTTTTTTAAGTATGCTTATGATATGCCAGCTTAGGGTTAGATTTGGGACACTCATTATCCTAGGTAATGTGTTTAAGACAAAGGGGTTGCCTCAGGACATGACAAACTTTGGATTAGAGCATTAGGTTTAAGAGTCCTATGATATCTGAAAAGCCACACTAAGTAAGTTCCTTTAATGAGTATGAAACACGACATACCAATGAGGGGGAGGCTACGAAGTGTTTTCTTATCGTGCGTTGGTATTATCTTCTTTCTAACTCAACGTTATGCACTTCAGATCATGCCTCATCATAGAGAATAGGCAAGGAACTGTAATTCCTACAATGCTAAGGAAGTTCCTCTAGTCCCAGATCATAAGGTTTCAAATGCAGTATTTTGGAACGCTATCAAACTCTTGGCCCAAAATATTGCAAACAAGAACAATCAGAAAGTTCCATTGCTTTCCTATAGTAGTGATTGTGTCACGACCGGGGAGAACCCCCTAGACGTAACCGGCGTCTTCATCCTCGAAGAGGACTTAGACTAGCCCTTAACATTCGTCATTACATGTCATAGGTCAAAAGGCGGAAAATTTAAAACTTTTACATAGTGAGGTGTACTTAAACTTCACACATATCATATAGGAAATTTACATAGACTCCTCGTTTAGGAAGTATACATAGACTTATCGCTTAGCCTAAACCAATCATATACGAGTCTAATATCTTGTCTAACTTATAAACCATCTAAAAGGAGTACAAAATTTGGACATAGACATTACAAGTACAATATGCCATTATAGGCTTACATCAATAGTCTCAATGATAAAGGAAAGAAACAATTGTCTTTAGACATAACAATACTACTATGCTAGATGGATGGCACCATCGTCGAATCATTGAGGACTCTCCAATAACTTGGTAAAGATGTCCATGTCTTCTTGCAAATGGCCTCAAATCACTTCAACTGCTCGAACCTACATATTAGTAGAAATATAAAGAGTATTGTTAGTACAACCACTTTTACTCTGTTTAGAAGCATATGCACATACAACCATTTGAAATCATACCTAAAAAGGACCATTTCTTTAGAAACAACCTAAGTCATTATTAAATCCTTTATGCACACACCATAGAGAATATACAAGACAAGGATCACAACAACATAAGACATGATCATAAACAAGAAAAACATCATCATAAAGTCATAACAACCTTTCATGTTCATTAGTTCATATCATCAACATACAAGACCCTTACCAACAATCCCATCCAAGCCTGCAAGTTTTATGATCGTGTGAAACCCCATAACCCCACATAATCAAGTAAACAAGAAAAAAGATCATAAGTAATGTCATGCTTCATATACATACCATTAAGTGTAGTCATCATTATTTATATTAATTTAGACAAATATCATGTTCATCAATGTGACCAACAACATATAAGAATCACATCATATAAGACCAACATATATACATTTAATGAGATCATAAGTGCATAATAACATTAGAACAACCTCCTAGGACTTCCCTCAAGACCAACTTGTGCAATGTATAGGTAGAGTCCCATACCCCTACTAACACTAAGAAGAACCCCTTAAGACACCCTAGTTAGTGTTCACCTTCATTACTTCATTCATTCATTTTACTTTCGGGAATAATTGCCTTATCTGACAATAGACCATGTGAGATAAACATGCAATACGGTGTCCTGAAACCCTACACCGAATAAAGGTGCTCTACTTGATAAGGTAGAATCAAAACATTAACATAGCATCCTAGGTCGATCCACTAGCTAGTATTCCTATGGAGGCAACATAGTTAAGGAACTAGGAGATATACTAGAGACCCTCTCTATGCACAATTGCATTGTAATCTCCATCTCATCATAACTATTGTCAACCTACCTTCCCACATTGGGAAGGGACACCACTCTTGTCTAGTTCGCTCGGTGCTAAGCTAAAGTCCCTTTTTGAAATTCCTTCAAGTTATTATTAATCATCAAAACTTAATATAGGCCATAGGAGACAAACCCATTGTATAATTATGTCATTATCTGATTAGGTATAGGATAAGAACTTTCTTTCATCACCAATCATACTTAGTGAGATCAACACATCATAATCATATCATAATAAGGTACACAAGAGAATTATCTTTAACCTTGTATCATCATACCCTTAACATGATCTCACAATTCAACATATTCATAACATGGCCATCAAAATCATCATACCATCATCTTCTTAATCTAAAAACATAATCATACTTAAATCGAATGTCATCATCAATAATACACTATCATTATTGAAGTAGAGAACTCATAGTCACAAGAAGTCTTACCAATAGCTTCAAAAAACTCCTTCAAGATCATACCCTCAATTCATCACATTTATCCAATGATCCACTCATAATCATCATAATATAGTGAATTTAACAATAACAAAATCAATTATAGCAACCCTAATCATCTACAAATCCAATTCATAGCTAGGGTTAGGGAAGAGGTTTCAATCATGAATTCATCCAAAAAGTAGATCCAATCATAACAATACACGACAATAGGTGAGTGATATGGCCTAGTTAACTCAAGTCTAACGACCAACACACTCATTACTTCCCATCAATTTACAAAGAAAATCAAAGAATTGGGGAAATTGGGGAAGGAACATTGATCACACTAAATTCAAATTAATAACCATCAATTACTCAACAATACACCCTTAATTAGTCATAGGCAATCACAATTTGTCATAATCAATCATCAATTTCATGATTAGAAGGAAACCCAATTGTAGAGGAAAACCCTTGACTTTCGGTTATTTAGAAATCAACTTTGCATGGACCTCTTGGGGAAAGGAATCCCAAGATTGAAAGAATCCATACCTTAGAAAGCTTTATCCACGAAATTTGAGTAAGAACCTTGTAGACTTTGTCTTCTTCAGCTTCTTGGTTTCTTCAATGGAGGATGAGATAGAGAGAGAATGTATAGAGTAGTGGGAGAAATCGGGTTTCAATTTGTGTTTGAGTTTTGAAGTGGGAAATGGGTGATAATTGACCTAAAATCAATATATTGTCAACCCTCAAAGTTCCCAAACTACCCCTCATTAAGATGGACTTCCAAAAGTTAAGTCCAACTGAACTTTAGTTGTGAAATCCACTCACTTTCATGCCCCACTTCACGGTCCATGTAGTGATTTATGGACCGTGGTGGTGGTCGTGAAAGGTGAGGCAGTAGCTACTCAAACGATCCACCTAAACTTTATTCTAAGAAGACTTCATGACACCCATCTCCCTTCCGTGAACATGCACCACATCCAGTTAAGTGGCTCGTGGTGATCTTAGGCAGTAGCCTCTCCAAAACTCCCCACTTTTTCCCAACGTCTATGGCAAGTTCACGATTACCTTCATTCTTCCATCAAGTGCACCACTGATCGTGAAGTGGCTCGAGGAGCCTTGGACAGTAGTTAATCCAAGATATCACCTTTCCCCCATGAGAAAGGCATCTTCACTAGCTCCCCACTTTGTTGGTGTCATAACCAAGATTTGTGGTCATGCTCGTGAGGTTGAGGCAGTAGCCTCCCTTCTTGGGCAGCCTTGGTCTTTGGCTTTGGCTTGCTCTTGAATGTTGGCACTCTTCCCTTGGTCTTGCTTCTTTATACCCCTTCTTAGTCACATATGTCCACTACCATCACCTTCCCATGAACAACCCTTTATACATCTTTTTGAAACCATCTTAGCACCACTTGCACTACAATAGTGCAAGTTACTAGCTCACCAGACGTCGTGGTCATTTCTTGACGTTTTGATTCTAACACTTCCTAATTAATTTTAATACTTTAATTTTGGCTTATAAACATTGTTAAGGCTTGGTTCATCATGTGAAGCTCTATACTAAGTCATGAATTTCTTGAGTGTCACAGATGTATATGTGACAACTAGTGTCTCGGATTTTTTTGAATGAATCGACCTGGGTTTCTAGGGTAGAAATTAGGTGAAAACCCGAGAACCTTTTTTATGAGTTCAATAGGTTATTTGGAGTGATGTAAGTGACTGGAAATAATACGGTTGAGTTGGCGTGCTTCTAACTTTAGGATGTAGCTCACATATGGTTCTTGTAGTAGAAGGACAACAGGGGCGGGAATGCAGCTCCTGTGAATTGTAGTGCCTTACCAGAGATTTTCTAGATAGGTTCTTTCCAAGAAAGTTGTGATACACTGAAATTACACCTCCCTAAATAAGCATAAGTGATCGTTATCAACAAAGAACCCAACTAGTAGGTTGGGGTCGATCCCACGAGCAATATGGTTTAGACTTAACATTAACCCACAATTATACTTTTTTAGTCAAGTTATTTCCCAAAAAACTAAATAAAGGGTGGGGGTTTGTGAAACAAATTCCTTCAATTTTGTGGTTATCAAGTTACCAAAGGTAGACTTTGGTTGTTATCAAGATGAGAAAGTAACTAGGGTGTGTGTGTTCTCCACAAGTTCAGAACGTGGTATTCCTAGTAATAACAATCATTTCCTAGTGTATTACATGCAAAGTGATAAGTTAGGTATCTCTAAATCATTTTTACACCGCACCTTGGATCGGCTACATATTTATAATTTACTAACCCTTATCCTTACCTCCTATTAGACATCATAATCAATGTATGGCTTAGTTATTACTTCGCACCAATCGACACTAGCCTATTAGATAGTATCACACTAAATCTATGTTGATAATTATTTTCTTATTAGTTACCTCCTTGGTCCATCAAGTAGAACAAGGTGAGTTAAAATGCGTGCACTCGTTAAAAAAATGTCTAAGCAAAGAATTATCAATACATGCAAAAACACTATTCAAGAATTGCTTAATTACTAGTCATACCTTGTTAATCCCTCATAGTTCCCACATCCCTAATTGTGGATTTAGTTTCCCATGTTATCAAAAACACAATTCTTATTTATAGATGAAGAAATCATGAACTATCTAATGAGACTAGTAAAACCAGTAATTGCACTTGAAATTTAAACCAAAAGCTTCAAACCCAAATCCAAAAATCAAGTATTTGCTGAAAGTTGCTAAAACAATAATCTCCAAAACACAAACAAGAATAAGGGTAGTTGTGGCTAACCCAAAAAATGAGATTTTATGCCCTATTTATAGAAAATATAGTCCTAATAAAAAAGAAGTCAAATAAGGAATGTTTTGTTCAGGCACACGATTTACATCTACGGGACCACTGACGAGTCGTCGATCGATTGACGATTCGCGGATTGCTTCCATAAGATAGGACGTTGAGAAATATTTTGATCCACGGATTGTAGCATCTCTAAATCAAATGACGGACCAATAACATGATCCGTCATTTTATCTACTATACGTGGATGCTCATTTGTGACTCCACAATTAGATTCTTCAAATATCAGGTACTGGAACCCTCATAGTCGCAAACGACGGTTCACCTGTACGGTCCGTCGATTAATCAACGGATGGTCAATGTTAGTCGTGGTTCTACACTTGGACAGACTTCCTTGATTCAATTAAATGCGTGGGATTCTCGTCTATGATCATCATCTATAGGGCGTTCATAAAACGACGGGCTGTCGATTGCCTTTGTAGGTCCTGTTTCTGCACTTTTTCATTTGTCTCCGTTATTTTTTGACTAAATATCTTTCGTGCAAAACAAGACACGAAATTGTTAAAACTAATATGAAATGGATCTAAACACACACAAATTTTAAGTGAAATACATAAAAAACACCGTGAACCCACGGTACATCAACACCTTCAACTTAAATTTGTTGTTTATCCTCAAGCGGCATACTATGACCCTAAATGACACTTGCATAGAAAAAAGCACTTTTAAGCTCGAACAATCATATGGATATCTTTCCCGGTTCTTTCTTCATTTAGTGCAGACCTACGCCTTAGTATCGGAAATCTAACTCATGCGGATTATATCACGACACAAATTTACCATTCAACATTTACCTCCACTGTTTTTCCTATCACCAAGGTACCAATTTTCTCGTAATTTAACTAGTGCCCTCTCTTAAAAAATAAGCCTCAATTTTCACACCGTGATTATGAATTTTGGGTACACAGATTTGTTTCAACACTCACGCTCAGAAATGAGTTCATATACAGTTAATGCTCCACGTCATAGGATTGCCCTTATCTTCACTACTTAGGCTCACCAAACCAGACTCTAGGATCACAGTATGACTTTCTTAGCTTGTAACGTAGACTCAGGATAAGGTATGGTACATTTGGGTACATTGAGTGACTATCTGTCCTCCTTGACATTACAGTTAGGCTTTCCACCTCTTTTTATTGTTTTGATACCCTATTTCTGTTCTCTTCTTTTCTTTGAGTCATTTCAACCTGAAATTTGACTTTCACTTTTGGATCTTTTTCTCCACATCCCCTATTGATTTTTAATTTTTTTATTTAGTACACTTGTTCTTTTGTTTTTCACTTAGAGTTATCCATATCTTACTTAAGCTTTTTTTTAAAACATACAACCCTTTTCACACCCATTTGTGGGTCTTCTCTCATAATAGCCACCCTGAACTAATGGGTTTTCCATGAGTCGAGGTGCACAATACCCGATGTTGGGCCAAGGACAAGACGAGGTTACTTTTGCATTAGCCACCCTCTACTTACGTGTTTGGCCTTTATCGAGATGCACATGTCAAAGGAGGGACTGGGGCCAAAACATTAGACCCTGGGAAGGTGAGTTGGTGAGTTAGAAAGAAATGGTCTATTATTGGCTCAACATATTTGGATCAAAGGGGAAATTTACTTCATTTGGTCAACTTCTCTTTTAGGCTATTTGTGGACTATACAAGGGTGTAAGATCACTTCCTAGCATCTAGAGCAAATTCTCTGAGTAGGACTAACCGAGCATGTTCTAGTTGGGAACCAACTATTGAACAATAAACTATTCTCACTCTCACTCGTCACATCATTGCATTATTAAATTATCAGACTTCCCAGTTCAAGTTTTATTTACAGGTTATGCAGTTGATGCATTTTAATGTCATGTATAGAACCAACACATTCAACTTATTTGAGCATATACATGAAAGCACTGAAATTTGACGAGGCTCAATATTTTTTTACTAGCCATCATGCTTCAATGTGCCCTGCTTCTACACATACACTTACTACTACATACTGGTTCAAAAGAAATTTAAGCAGACTCTTGAAGAAAAAGAACACATGCAAGAAAACCCCAAGAGAGGATCGTGAGTTGGGCTACTCATACTTTACCCTATCATATTCCATCTACCCCACCCTAACAAAAGACAGTACAGTTGTCCACAATGCACAAGAAATCATAAAAGGCGTAGTGGTTAGGTGAAGCAAACCTGTGGCGCATAACACCGAGGACCTCTAAACAAGCGGGTGGGTACAATTTCTCGAAACCCTCCGGATCAACAATTTGGTCACCCTTATTAGTTCCCACATCTCCAAGGATGACACAATTAGTAGTGTCATCCACCACTCTATCAGCACCATTAGTAGTGCTTATTTCTCCTTTAACGAGCATTTAACTGGATGCCTCAAAAGATAATTCAGGAACCCTATTCTAGCATCTATTCATTCGCGATTGAGGCCCTCCTAGACTATTCAACCTGCGTGCGCTCCCTTCTTCTGACACAGGCCTCATCATCAGCCTCTGGAGTATGGCTAGAACGGTGCCTCTTTCCTTGAACTCGCGGTTCTGGCTCTATCTCAGCAGGTGCTTTGAACAAGGCCTCAAGGAAAGTATATTTCACCACCTCTGAAGGTACTCTGGCTCAGCCACTTGTATCTCAAAGATAGATTTAACATCCGCTCGTAGGCTCGCCAACTCTGTTTGAATGAAAGTAAGGTCTATGGTGGGGGCTAGTCATGCTAGAACACGCAACTCAAATGTGTCAAGGTGTTTGTAAACCGCCTGAATTTGTTGCTCTGTTTTCTTGGACACCCACTTCTCTATGCGGTCATCTGCCTCCGCTATCGACTTCTGCATCCACGTCTATATATGATGGAGAAAAGTGGACATCTGTGCCTCTATCTTCTGGACTCTATCTAGAAGGATAACTGTCGCGGCTGGTGGTGTGGACCTAAATAATATAGGGACCCTGCTGGCTGCATGTGAAGAAGAGACGGGGTGGGGTCAACGTGTTCTGGTGCAATAGGGTCTGCCCCTTGAGCTAGATCCATTGTATCTACAAGATTATCGCTCAAAGGAGGGAAACCGATCCAGGGCCCTCTGTGGGGCGCTGCCACATTAGCCTCATCTTTGATGAAACCTATATCCAAGTCCCAGTTGGTCGGAGGATTGTATTACAATGCCAGATTGGAACTCCAGCATCCCCGCACATCCAAAAGATCAAACAAGAGAAGGGGTAAGTAGTGGAGGTCTTAAACGCCCTCTCGTGTATCTCATCCAACATCATTCAAGCAAATTCAATTTCTAGACCCGCTACCAGTGCGGCAACCATGACTACTCTATCCCACGTGAGTACATTGTCAGCCTGCGTGGGAGATACTCTGTTACGGACTACCAGCCAAAGAGTTTGTCCACAAAGTTTTATGTGGCCTTCCTAATGCTTACTCAGGGTGCTATGACCCAGTCAGCCCGCTCACCATCTGCCGCAATGTATTGGGCCAACCACATTTTCATCGCCTCTCTCTTCTTGGCACTCCTCTGAGAATCGCTATCCCGAACAATGTACCACCTATAATCAAACTCTGAATTATTAAGTCTCTAATCTAGACTGGTGGTAGGGCCGTATTGAAATCGGCGGATGGTGGCTTGTGAAAAGTAGACCCAATAACCGCAGACTAGCGTATAAGTGAGACAGTCTTGTTTGGCGGGTTTTGCCCCCTTGTAGATTGACCATTGGAGAGTGGGATCATTGGAAGCATAGAACTCCCGTACAATATCCTCGCTATATGTGCCCAAATCCTGAGCCATCATGTGACACTTGTGGAGGTTGAATAGCAGATGCACCTCTGGCACTGTATGCAGGCTCCCTATAAGGACTCGTCGTTCCTCAAAGATCAGCCTGTCCATCACCCCTTTTCGTTGATCATCTTGTCATCCCTGTAGATTTTCCATTGACTGTCAACACACCACCTGTTTGGTTAATCTGCTACTGGGGTTGGGTCATCTATTTGGTCTGTACGTGCAGTTGCCGAGCTTGTGGCTTCATGAGACGAGGTATGTTTATCCTGTCCCCTTGATCTAGTGTCTCCCTGAGAGTTGGAACCGGATGCGGTGGCAGACTTGGATCCTGAAGACTTGGCCGACCCTGAACCATAAGTTGTGGCAGTCTCGGAACTAGATGCTGAGTGTAACACTCCGAAAGTCTGAGGACCCTCAAAATGAATTAAGGTGTCTAAAGCATCACATATGCCTAAAAAGGTTTAAAATATGTTAATTTAGTGTTTTACAGTATATGCATACTTAATTTGAAGTGATTTAGAGGTAAAACGTCCAAGAACTTCCAATGATGTTCGAAAGTTAGCCTTAAGACATGCATGTGTGTCTTCGTGTGCCTTGACATGTTTTACATTTTCGTTTTGGTTGAAATTGATATGGAAGGTCCTTAACATCTCAATGATCGTATTTACGTTGGAAACGTCTGGTAACGACTCACCTAGGGCCCCACAAAAGGGTCCTTTAGAAGGACCCAAAGGCTACATAGACACTGCCTTGACAGTGTCAATCGACGAGCCAAGTTGACGCCCTGTCTGTCACGCCCTAAGCTACCCCTGAGACCCGGACATGGTAGGACCACAAGTGATCCCAAGCTAACCCTACTGGCATGATCATGAGCATACTAAAGAATAATAAACTGTTGCGGAAGCTAAATCATACTTAAAATGAAAAGATGGGCAATACCCATATGCTAAATCTGAGATATATGAAAACTGATGTGTTTAATACAAAGAAAATATTAACTCAACGCTAAGCTAAAACAAACTATGTTTGAAAATAGTCTCTAAGCTGGACTAGAAATACTGGGACAAGCCCCAGCTAATTCTAGCAAAAACTGAAACTAAAAGACTAAAACTGAAAAGAAACTCATGACTATTGTCCTTGGAGAATGAGGACTCACCACTGAATCTACTGAACTGGAGATCGGGGATGCTGAGAACCTGAACCTACATCATGAGAAGATGTAGCGTACGTATGCGTCAGTACTTGAAAGGTACTGAGCATGTAGGATAGAGTAAAGCTGAAATAAAACATAACTGAACAAGCACAAAAACAAGTAAAATAATCTGAATATGATATGCTGATTTCTGAGCTAATTGGATGAAATGACCAATTTATAACATGCTGAAATTGAATACTGAATATATTGATAAATGGTCAATGCAGAGAGTCTAATTGAACTGTGGGAGCTACTAATAACCGATAATAAAACCACATGAGCTAAATGTGGAGTCCGATCTATACGCCCCATCGAGAAGACCCAATATACCCTACAAAAGGTATAAAGGCATGCTGGCGTGATCACTAAACTGATTGCCCACAGAGGGGACTTACAACCTACTTGTCTAGTAGTTCTGGGACTAATTGGGTACGCTGAACCCAAGTCCAACTCGGTATTATGCTACTCCCATTGATTTATGTAGTTTATTGATTATGTTTGAATTTATGTAAAGTACTGAATAGCTCAAAACTGAACATGCAAACTGAGAATGCAACATTTAATCTTATAATGAAGCATTAATAACTGAGGCATGTATATCTGAAGTAACTGGAATATCTGACCTAGCATGAGTGATTCAAGAACTGAAGAAATACAAAGCTAGGGTTCTAAAGTTCATGCAATAATCTGAGAACTAACATGATAATCTGATTTGGAACATATAACTAATAGATTTTGTGGCTGGAACTGTTGGAAACTTATTGCATTCTTGAACTAGGGTTCTTGAGCTTTTTCATTTTTCTTGCTTCTAATTTTCTAACTGTTGATTAATGATTTGACTTAGGTAAGTTTTATTTATGTTTCTAGGCTTGAACTGACTAAAATCTGATGATTTAGGGTCAAAACGACGTATCTTAGAGTTTAAACAAAGTGGGAAAAGACCAAAAGACCCCTGGGTAAGTTGCTGTTGGACCAAACAACGACCAGGACTACGGTCCGTCGTTCCATCGACCGTCCGTCGTTTAGTCTGTAGGTTGGGCCTGTTCGATAGGCCTTTACTAAAACGGGTATAACGTTTTACTCGGAGATCAGATTTTAGCATAGTTGGTGGCTATGGAAATATAATTCAATTATATATCTGTAGGTAGGTCATCGGACAACTAATTCATTTTATGCTTAGAGTTATGACCTTTTGAAGTTGACCCAACTGTATTTCCCCGTTAATTATATGCTAATTCCCACCTACGGTCAGACCTACGGACCGTGGGTCCACCTACGGACCATGCTGGTCATTCGTGGATCTTGTCAGAGAGTGGGTGAATGGGGTGTCGATCGACGGTCATGGACTACAGACTGTAGTCTGACCTACAAACCGTAGGTCCGTCTGTCAATCAGGACTTAACCATATTTTCCTGGGATGAGATTTTGGGGGTTTCTGACCCCATTGACGGATGTGCAGGATGGACCATGGGTCAGTATACGCTCTGTCGATTGCCTCGTTGGTTGCACCTGCAAATTTTTTTGAAAAGCTGGTTTTTGGTGTGTTTTGGGTATGGGGTGTTACATTATCTCCTCCTTGGGAACATTCGTCCTCGAATGAAAACTAAACTAGCTGGAATAGAGAGTGAGAGCTGCAAACCCTACTAAAACACTGAGAACTGAGTTTCCGATAGAATTGAGCTCCGAGAACATGGAAATACGCTGAAAATACAAGTACAAACTGAGGGAACATGATTCTAAGACTGAATTCACGCATGAATGACTGAAAAACTAAAGAGGAACTATTACCTCAAGCTGGAGTGGAATCGGAAGGAAAAAGGTGTGGATACTTGGCTTTCATGGCTGCTTGTGCTTTCCAAGTAGCTCCCTCTACGGACTGACTCCTTCACAAAACCTCGACTGAAGCGACTTCTTTATTTCTCAACCTTCTAACCTGATGGTCAAGAATCTCAACTGGTACATCCTCATTAGAAAGACTATCCTTCACCGCCACACTCTCTAATGGCACTATAGAGGCTGGGTCACCCACACACTTCTTCAAGAGTGAGATGTGGAAGACCGGATGCACTGCTGCTAAGTCTGCTGGTAACTCTAACTCATATGCCACCTTGCCAACCCTTTTCAAGATCTTGTGAGGGCCTACATATCTAGGACTGAGCTTCCCTTTCTTGCCAAATCTCATCACCCCTTTCGTAGGTGAGACTTTCAGAAAAACCCAATCATCAACTTGGAACTCTAGTTACCTTCACCTTACATCCGCATAAGATTTCTGACAATTTTGGGCTGTCTTAAGTCTCTCTCTAATGAGTTGCACTTTCTCCATAGCGTAAAGGACTGAATCTTGCCCTATCAAGGCTGCTTCACCTACTTCAAACCAACAAACGGAGATATACATCTACGCCCATACAAAGCTTTATAAGGGGCCATCTGAATGCTGGAATGGTAGCTATTGTTGTAGGCGAACTCAATTAGAGGAAGGTGATCATCCCAACTACCTTTGAAATTGATCACACAAGTTCTCAACATATCCTCTAGGGTGTGAATAGTATGCTCTTCTTGTCCATTCGTCTGCGGATGAAATGCTGTGCTAAGGTTAACTTGAGTACCAAGACCCTTCTTAAATGACTTCCACAAATGGGAGGTAAACTGAGAACCTCTATCTGAGCTGATAGACAAAGGAACCCCATTCAACCTCACAACTTCATTAATGTAAAGCTTGGCATAGTCCTCTGCCGAATTTGTAGTCTTGACCGCCAAAAAGCGAGAAGACTTAGTCATCCTATCAATGATCACCCAAATAGAGCCATGTTGTTTGCGAGAACGCGGTAACCCTGTTATCAAATCCATATTGATTACTTCCCACTTCCAAGTAGGAATGTTGATCTCTTGAGTCATACCCCCTGGTTTCTGATGTTCTACCTTGACTTGCTGACAATTGGGTCACTTACTCACAAGATCTGCTATATCCCTCCTCATGCCATTCCACCAATAGACTTCCGCAGATCGCGGTACATCTTAGTGGAACCTGGATGAATAGAATACCTGGAGTTATGGGCTTCTGAAAGAATATGTTGTCTCAACTAGCCCACATCAGGAAGACACAATCTACCCTGGTAGCGAAGTACACCATCTCCCCCTTGTGAGAACACCTCCACTGTGTGATTGTGGACTGCACCTCTTAGTTCAAGCAAGATTTGATCACTGTCTTGCTTTTCCTTAACCTCCACTACCAAAGAAGATTCTGCCCCATTCTGAACTTTTACACCATTGTCTTATATGCTCATAAGGTGAACTCCCAAGCGAGCAAGCATGTGAACATCCTTCACTAGCTCCTTTCTTTCTTCTTCAACATGGGCTACACTATCCATAGATAGTCTACTAAAAGCGTCTGATACTACATTCGCCTTACCATGATGATAATGCACACTCATATCATAGTCCTTAAGGAACTCAAGCCATCTCGTCTGGCAAAGATTCAACTTTTTTGGGTGAACACATACTGAAAAGGCTCTTATGGTCAGTGAACACATCTACATGAACACCATACAAGTAGTGTCTCCATATCTTGAGTGCAAACACCATTGCTGCAAGCTCGAGGTCATGAGTTGGATAGTTCTTCTCATGCACCTTATGTTGTCTAGAAGCATAAGCTATAACCTTATCTCGCTGCATCAATACACAACCAAGGCCAACTTTGGATGCGTCGCAATAGATCACATAACCATCTGACCCCTTTGGTAGAGTCAAAACAGGAGATGTAGTCAATCTAGTTTTTAACTCTGCAAATGTTTTGTCACAATCATCTTACCATTGAAACTTGACCATCTTCTGAGTTAACCTAGTCAATGGTGAGGGTATGGATGAAAATCCTTCCACGAACCTTCTGTAATAACCTGCTAGACCCAAGAAACTTTTGATATCTATAGCAGATATAGGTCTGGGCCATTATTTCACTGCTTCTATCTTCTGCGAATCCAGTCGAATCCCTTCGCTAGACATAATGTGACCAAGGAAAGCAATAGATTACAACCAGAACTCACATTTGCTAAACTTAGTGAATAACTGGCGATCTTTGAGAGTCTGCAGAATAACTCTCAAATGACTTTCATGTTCTTCCTCACTCCTAGAGTAAATGAGGATATCATCAATGAAGACGATAACGAACAAGTCTAAGTACTGTTTGAACACTCTGTTCATCAAATACATAAAAGCCGTAGGAGTATTGGTTAGTCGAAATAACATAACTACAAATTCATAATGACCATACCGAGTTCTAAAGGTTGTTTTCGGAATGTCACTATCTCTGACTCTGAGCTAATGATAACCTGATCTGAGGTCTATCTTTGAGAAATGACTAGCACCCTGAAGTTGGTCAAACAAGTCATCAATCATGGGGATGGGATACTTATTCTTGATTGTGACCTTGTTCAACTGTCTATAGTCAATGCACATTCTGAGAGAATCATCTTTCTTCTTTACGAACAACACTGGTGCACCCTATGGTGAAATCCTAGGTCTGATGAAACCCTTATCTAGAAGGTCTTTCAACTACTCTTTCAATTCCTTAAGCTCTGCAGGAGCCATTCTTTAAGGAGGAATAGAAACAGGCTGTGTATCTGGAAAGATATCAATTCCAAAGTCGATTTCCCTTTTGGGAGGAACTCCAGGAAGATCTTCTCGAAAAACTTTTGGAAATTCACTGACTACTGGAACTGACTCGAGAGTTGGGGTTTCAGAGCTAGAATCCTTAACCCGAAGTAGATGATAGAGATAAGACTTAGAGATCATCTTTCTAGCCTTAAGGTAAGAAATAAATCGACCCATAGGCGCTAAGCTACTACCCTTCCATTCTAAGATTGGTTCGCCTGGAAACTGGAAAAGAAATATCCTAGTTCTACAATCGACTGAGGCATAACATGAATGTAACAAATACATGCCTAGAATGACATCGAAGTCTACCATTTCTACTTCTACTAGATCTGCTGAGGTGACTTTCTGAGAGACTATGACAAGGCAATTTCTGTATACCCATCTAGCTAAAACTAGGTCACAGACTGGAGTAGATACTGAGAAAGGTTTTGAGAGAATTTCTGGATTGACACTGAATTGGACTGTTATATA
This sequence comes from Solanum sitiens, assembly GCA_016801875.1. Classification (NCBI taxonomy): domain Eukaryota; kingdom Viridiplantae; phylum Streptophyta; class Magnoliopsida; order Solanales; family Solanaceae; genus Solanum; species Solanum sitiens. The sequence goes on along the minus strand of JABWTJ010000016.1, from coordinate 807,747 downwards.
ATGACTTACAAAAGAAAGAGTAGCCCCTGGATCTAACAATGCATAAACATCAAGGTCAAAGACTCATAACGTACCAGTGAATACATTAGGAGAACCTTCCTGATCCTGGCGAGCCTGAAGAGCATAAAGTCTATTCTGGCGCTGACCGCCACCTGTACTAGATGAGTTACCCTTTTGAGTCGGGCGACTTGCTGTTAGTGCTGAAGTTGTAGCCTGAGCTCTACCATTTCCACCTCCTTGACCCTGTCTAGAAGGACAATCTCTCAACCTGTGACCAGATTGACCATACCCAAAACATCCTTCTTTTCCTGCAAGACACTCGCCCAGATGGTTCTTACCACACTTAGGTCAAGCGGGATAAGTCTTGGTGCCTGAAACACTTCCCTTCGACTTAGAGCCTGGTGCTCTAACCTTCTGGTCAAACCTGTTCTTAGAGGATGGAACACTAGCTGATGAAGGGACTGGAGCTGAAACTTCTGCTGACTCTGTGAGAAATTTCCACCACCTGATTTCTGCTGAGAATGGTCATAGTTCCCAATCCTAGCCTTCTTATTCTCCTTAGCCTGTTCCCTAAGCTTATCACCCTCAACCTGTTGATCATGAGTCATAAGCCTAGAGATGTTCATATCTCCAAGTAACATAGCATTTCTACACTTAATTTTCACCAAATCTGACACTCCATACAAGAACTTATTCATCTGAGTCCTGGAGTCAGCAACCATGTGAGGAGCATACCTAGAGAGTTGGTTAAACTTCATCCCATACTCTTGGACTGCCATGTTTTCCTTCCTCAAGTTCATGAATTCTTGAGGCTTTGCTTCTCTCAACTCTATTGGGAAAAACATGTCGAGAAAAGTCTTACTGAAGCACTCCCAAGTAATAGGAGTTGCATTTGCACCCCTATTCTCCTTTCACTAAGTGTACCAAATATGAGCCACGTCTTTCAGCTTGTATGACGCCAACTCAACCCGATCATTCCCAGTAACCTGCATTATCTTAAAGATCTTCTTGAATTCATCCAAGAAATTTTGAAGAACCTGATTAGTCTATGATCCTAAGAACTCAAGCGGATTCATCCTAACAAAGTCACGAACCCTTGCTACTGCTGATCCACTATTTTCATTCACATGAGCATGAACTCGATTGATCTGATTAGTCATACTCTGAGCCAACATATGTATGGCATTCCTGAACTCACCATTGGAGACTTCTTGATCTGCGACGCGAGGAGCTACGTTTGCATTCCTGGCATTTGCATTTCTACCGTTAGCTCTACGAGGAGGCATGATCTGAAATGTAGAATGCCAAGTTAGAATAAAATTAGATCATACCTTACGCACGATAAGAGTAACAACAAAGTGAAGTTTTCCTAAACACTTCATATCCTCCCTCTCATTAGATTTGGTGCACTTAACACCCATGAAAAGGACTCTACTTAGTGAGGCTTTTTAGACATCCTAGGACTCTTGAACCTAGTGGTCTAATACCAAGTTTTGTCACGCCCCGAGCTACCCCCGAGACGCGAACACGGACCCTAGGACCACAAGTGATCCCAAGCTAACCCTGCTGGCATGATCATGAGCATACTAAAGAATAATAAACTGTTGTGGAAGCTAAATCATACTTAAAATGAAAAGATGGGGAATACCCATATGCTAAATCTGAGATATATGAAAACCGATGAGTTTAATACAAAGATAATACCAACTCAACGCTAAGCTAAAACTAACAATGTCTGAAAATAGTCTCTAATCTGGACTAGAAATATTGGGACAAGCCCCAGCTAAATCTAGAAAAAACTGAAATTAAAAGACTAAATACTAAAAAAAAACTTATGACTATTGTCCTCGGAGAATGAGGACGTACCACTGAATCTGCTGAACTGGAGATCGAGAAATTGATATATACGTGATCTTGATGCTAAGAACCTGAACCTACATCACGAGAAGATGTAGCACACGTATGCGTTAGTACTTGAAAGGTACTTAGCATTTAGGATAGACTAAAGCTGAAATAAAATATAATTGAACAAGCACAAAAGCAAGTATAATAATCTGAACATGATATGCTGATTTCTGAGGTAACTAGATAAAATGACCAATTTATAACATGCTAAAACTGAATACTGAATATACTGATAAATGGTCAATGCAGAGAGTCTGATTAAACTGTGGGAGCTACTAATAACCGATAATAAAACCACATGAGCTAAATGTGGAGTCCGATGTATACGCCCCATCGAGAGGACCCAATATACCCTACAAAAGGTATAAAGGCATGCTGGCGTGATCACAACTGATTGCCCAGAGAGGGGACTTACAACCTACTTGGCTAGTAGTTCTGGAACAAATTGGGTACGCTGAACCCTAGTCCAACTCGGTATTATGCTACTCCAATTGATTTATGTAGTTAACTGATTATTTTTGAATTTCTGTAAAATACTGGATAGCTCAAAACTGAACATGCAAACTGAGAATGCAACATTTAATCTGATAATGATGCATTAATAACTAAGGCATGTATGTCTGAAGTAACTGAAATATCTGACCTAGCATGTGTGATTCAAGAACTAAAGAAATACAAAGCTAGGTTTCTGAAATTCATGCAATAATCTGAGAAATAACATGATAATCTCATTTGGAACATAGAACTAATAAATTCATGAAGTTCTGTTAAAGTTCTAGGAACCCTAGGTCTAATCATGATATGAGAATAAAGAATCTGACTGAAAAATAGGGATCTAATGGGTGAAGGAACCCACTAGTGAAATACCACATACCTGGTGGTGAAATTCACGGAGAAACACTTAGATTTTGTGGCTGGAACTGCTGGAAACTTGTTGAGTTCTTAAACTAGGGTTCTTGAGCTTTTTCTCCTTTCTTGCTTCTAAATTTTCTAACTTTTGATTAATGATTTGACTTAGGTAAGTTTTAGTTATGTTTCTAGGCTTAAATTGTCTAAAATCTGATGATTTAGGGTCAAAACAATGTATCTTAGAGTTTAAACAAAGTGGGAAAAGACCAAAAGACTCCTGGGTAAGTTGTTGTTTGACCAAACGATGACCAGGACTGACGGTCCATCGTTCCATCGATGGTCCGTCGATTGGTCCGTAGGTTGAGCTTGTTCGACAAGCCTTTACTTAGATGGGTATATCGTTTTACTCGGAGCTCTGATTTTAGCAAGGTCTGTGGATATGGAAAGATAATTCAATTATCTATCAGTGGGTAGGTCATGAGACGCCTAATTCATTTTGTGCTAAGAGTTAGGACCTTTGGAAGTTGACCCAACTGCATTTCCCCATTACCTGTCTTCTAATTCCCACCTACGATCAGACCTACGAAACGTGGGTCCACCTATGGACCGTGCTGGTCATTCGTGGATCTTTTTAGAGAGTGGGTGAATGGGGTGTCGATCGACGGTCATGGACTACAGACCGTAGTCTAACCTACGGATCGTAGGTCCGTCCATCGATCAGGACTTAACCATATTTTCCTGGGCTGAGATTTTGGGGGTTTCTTACCCCATTGACGGATGTGCAGGACGGACCGTGGGTCAGTCTACGGTTCGTTGACGGCCCCATTGGTTGCACCTGCAGATTTTTTGAAAAGCTGTGTTTTGGTCTGTTTTGGATACGGGGTGTTACACCGTCGTCTGGGTGTCGTAGTCCCATAATTAGCATGGTAACTTAATCCCCCAAGTTTCGATCTTCAGAACAAAACAACAGTTTCCAGTACGGCCCGTCGATGGGTATATGAGGCGTAGGTTGTGGGTGGCGATGCAGCCTGAAACAACTTGCCATGCACGCTGTTTCATTAAAAGGGGTGAATGACAAATTCACCCACGTTCCTAAATTACTTTGGAAGTTATTATGGGGTATTTTAGGTATATTTAGTTAGTTAATAACATCAAAACCCCTATTCCAATTAATTCTTCAAATTTTACTCTTCCCTCTCAAAAGAAACCTCTCTAGAAACCTCCATTAGAGATGAATCTCAAGAACAACTTGTAGATGGGATTTCCATGGATTCTTTATCATTTTTTCGTGGATTCTTGATGTAATTAGCTATGGTAATTCTTCATATTCATATAACTTTTCATTTAAAGAGTTCCTTTAAAGCTTTTCAAAGAGATTTCATGATCAAATTGTGTATGTTTCAATCTAGCCATGGGTTGTTTCTCAAATTGACTTCAAAAATATTCTTATGATTAATTATGGATTTGAGTTGTTTTCAATAAATTTCATAATGAACCCATGTTCCTTCCAGTTCCTCAACTTAGACTATATTGTGGTTATTGTGATCTTGATGTTAGGATGATTGTAGTGTGATTTAGTATGTTGAATTATCTATTGCTACTGTTTTGCATTCAAATTTATGGTGAAATATTGAAGAGTCATCAATGATGATCGTGGTTTGGAAGTTTGGTAGGTTTGACCTATATTCATCCACCTTATATAGATTGAGGATGTAGTGTACATAATGTAATCTTGATCCTATTATGGTTGAAGCATGATTTTGTTTGTCTTTTTACTTTTAGCTACTGCCCTGTATATGAATTATTGATGAAATATGAGTATTGATCAATGATGATGAAAGCATGTAGGAATTGTAAGTTGACCCTATTTCCCCTACTTCTCTATAGAATTGCTAGTTGAATTGGCCTTGAAGGGCATTGTGTGGTATGGTCCACTTATGGTGGCGGTGTTTACTTTCTTGTCAATCTATATATGTGTTGACCATTGCCTTGAAGGAAAATTTATGTAATATGAATGTGTGGTTATGATGATCACACAATGTGAAGCATATTCCTAGTTTCTCAATCTAGTAGTATGTTCTAGGTATTGATGATGTCTTCTATATGTGAATGAAGTTGTTAGGGTTAGATGTGGTATAGGTTCTGCCATTGATGAGAATTGATTAATTAACTAATTAAGAACCCACTTCACTGTCCAAAAATGATTTAGTTTGGGGTGGTTAGGGAATTGATTAATTAACTAATTAAGGGCTTAGGTCGGTTATAGTTGATTAATTAAGGACTGCATAAGTACCCTAAGTCAACTAACTAACCTAACACCTCATTAATTCCAAAACCCAAATAACTCTAACCTCTCTCTAGTTTCTCTCTCCCCAAACTCAAGCCTCAATTGAAGGAACGCTAAAGATCCAAGAAAATGATGAATTGACCAAGGATTTCATCTCAAATTCATGGCAAGATCATCACTAAGGTATGGTTTCTTTCACTCTTGGGATCCTTTCACCAAGAAGCTCCTTCAACTATGGTAGTCAAATTTTCCCAAGACTAGGGTTTCAATCTAGACATGGGTTCTCTTATTAAAATGAAATTGTTATTCAATTATGATGATTTATTGACTTTTATCATTGTTTAACTTAGTATTGCTGGTCAATTGTTGGTAATCACTAGAGATATCCCCTTGAACCAATGTTCTTCCATAATCTCATTACGTCTTGAAATTCTATGGTAATTGTAGAATATGATGAGTATATGATTATGTAGAATGAAAAATTTCTATGTATTACTTCTTGAATTTACTTTGTTTGTGCATTGGTTATGTATTTTTGGTAATTGAATTATGAAGGCAATGAAAGGGCAAGAAGGTATGGAGATTGATTCTTCTTAAGTTCAATTATGAAATATGAGGTACTTACAGAATAATGCTCTTGTGTCTAGTGTGTGGTTGTGATGTTGAGGACAAGTATTACTCATCCTTAACCCTAGAAAATTGAATTAGCCATGAAGTATGTAAGCATGTCATGATATGATTATTATAAGATTGAAAGTAGTTTCTCATGATTATAATAAAGTGTTAAGTGAAAGGTTTTACTCACTTGATTATTGGTTTCTAAAGTGAAAGGATTGTTCTCACTTGTGATCACCTATGAGCTATTATCATAAGGTGTTTACATAGGAGTCTATAAGAGACTAATGTGAACTTGTATGATGAAATAAGATGATTACTAAATGGAATAAAGGCTTAGCACTGAAAGGGCATGTTAATGAGATGGAGGTCTCACGTCTAGTAAGTTCGGCCTCCCACATGGATTTTTTCACATTTAGCAAGTCCGGATTCCCAAGATATGTGTTTTCACATGAGATGGAAACCTCCACGTCAAGCAAGTCAAGGTATCTAGTAACAATCTCCTTGACCCTTAACTATGTTCACACATAGTACTATAGCTTAGTGGATCCACCTAGATAGCTATGTACGAATGGTTACACCTTAGGCAAGTGTTAACCCTCTCTTTTCGTTGTGGGAGGAGGACACAGGATTCCATGTAGCTCAAATTATCTAATGTCGGTTATTGCACTTATTTAACTTAAGTAAAAGTAAATGAACAAGTTAAGTATTTGAAATCTTATTAGGGTTGTCTTAAAGGCTACTACATAGTGTGAGGGAGGGTATGGGACTTCTCTTACACATTGCACATGTGGGATCCTAAGGGATGATCTTACCAGTGTTCTTGTATAATTAAGTTGATTATATTCTATGTATGTCAAGTCATATATGATCTTATGAATTAAGCATGTTATGATGAAATATGAAGTTATAATGTATGCATGAAGTAGGTGGCTCAATGTGATACTTTTCTTTTGATAGGTTTATGGGGTTCTATTCTTGACATTGTACAAGTATTGTTTGAGTTTCTTATACGTTCAGTTGCTTTTATTTTGGGTTGCCATATGATGTTCCATATATGTGTATGTTAAGTTATTTGATACTAAGCATGGTTTTGACTAAATTGTGCCTTTCTCATGCATTGATAATTTTATGGATAGGAACCATACTTAGTACATGTGGTTTGTACTAACCCATATTTCTTCCCTTTTCACAAACATTGTAGATTTTGGTCATTGAAGAGCTTCTACACAATTTGCAAGAAGACTTGGACTTTTCTCAAGCTATTGGCGAGTCCTCAAGTTTGGGGATGTTGCCATTGTTCTACTCTGTCTATGATGTTGCTTGTGTCTAAAGACAATCATTCTTTCCTTTATCATTTGAGACTATTGTTATAAGCCTATAATGGCGTATTGTACTTGTGTATGGGATTATTCCCAACTTTCTATTACTCTTTAGATGGTATATATGTTACACAAAGATGTTAGACTCTTACATGATTTGCCTATGCTAAATGAGAAGTCTATGTAAACTTCATAAGCAAGGAGTCTATGTAAACTCCATATATGATAAGCGATAAGTCTAAGTATACTTCACTATGTAAAAGTGTTAAATTTTCCGCATTTGTTATCTAAGATATGTAATGATGAATGCTAAGGGCTAGTCTAAGACCTTTTCAAGGAAGAAGATGCCGGTTACGTCTAGGGGGTGCTCCCCGGTTGTGACAAACTTGGTATTAGAGCATAAGGTTGAAGTAATCTTAGGATTGATGTCTCACTAAACCACTTCTACGTAGAGTCTTGTTCATTCGTGTGAAGTGTGCCACACTTATGAATGAGAGGCTATGTGAGGCTTAGGAAATTCTCATCTTCTTTGTAATCCTATGTCGTGCCTCAAGAGTCTTGACTTTATGTGTCCTTTCTACTAATCTCTTTCTTGTGTTTATATGGAATGAATACAAGAAGGTACAACACTCGAAGGGCCGAAAAGGAGAATGCAAATGAGGCGGTTCCCTCTCAAGCTCCTTAAAATCGTCGAGTTCCTATTGAAGAAGAGGTTATGTCTAATGTTTTAATAACGGCGGCCATTCATAGTTTGACTCAAGTGTTGGCTACTAAAGTTGCTAGGGATACTAGGGTGCAAGTGAACCCCAATGCTAGCACCACCACATAAAGGATAAGGGATTTTACAAGGATGAATCCCCCTACTTTTTTGGCTCCAAGGTGGAAGAACACCCACAAGGGTTTATTGATGAAGTATTCAAGGTGCTTGATGCCATGGGTGTGACTTCTCAAGAAAAGGCAGAACTAGCCGCCTATCAACTCAAAGATGTGGCTCAAGTTTTTTATGAACAATAGAAAGATGTGAGGCCACTTAGAGAAAGTCGGATTACCTGGGGGTTTTCAAGACTATTTCCTTGGTAGACTCTTTCCTTTTGAACTAAGGGAGAGAAAAATGCAAGAATTCATAAATCTTCGCCAAGGGAATATGAGTGTGAAGGAGAATAGCCTCAAGTTCACTCAACCCTCCAAGTATGCTCCTACTATAATGGAGGATTCTAGGGCTAAGATGAACAAATTTTTTATGGGGGTATCCGTTCTTGTGATTAATTAGTGTAGGTAGGCTATGTTGATTCCTACCATGGACATCTCACGTCTCATGGTTCATGCCAAAAAAATTAAGGAACAAAATCTTAACCAAGTTGGTAGAGAGTTGAAGAAGAAAAGAGCCAAAGATGGAAATTCTTCCAAGGATAGATTTGAAGTGCAAAATAAGCCAATGTTCAATAGGAAGTTTTCTAACCAATGCCCTTCTAACACTCCAAGGGTCAACAAAGGTAAAGGGTCTACACCAAGCCTCAAGAAGGGAAAGGTAGTGGTCCCTGTGTGGAGAAGTCTACTTGTGCTAAGTGTGGTAGAAAACATAAAGGCAAATGTTTAATCGGCATGTGTAATTGCTATAATTGTGGTAAGAGTGGTTACATGAAGAGGGATTTCCCTTTGATGAAAGCTTAAGGAAGGGAAAATACTCGAGCACAAGCAAGTGCTCCGAATTCGAAAGCTCCAAAGAAGAATTTCTTTTATGCTCTTTTGCTCTAGGGGTGATCAAGAGGATTCTTCCGATGTTGTCACCGGTCTGTTACAAGTGTATTCCATTAATGTTTATGCTTTATTAGATCCCTGTGCCACTTTATCTTTTGTAACTCCTTTAGTGGCCATGAAGTTTGATGTGTTACCCGATGTTCTAAGTGAACCTTTTTCGATTATTTCCCCTGTGGGTGTGTAACATCCGGGGAGGACCCTTTAGAAGTAACATGGCATACTTAACCTCTCGGAGGTCTTATACAAGCCCGTAGTTATCATTCATCGCATTGTCATATGTAAATTTAGCGGATTAAAACTTTTATAGAACATCATATGTTAGAACATCACTTCCAATATATATATATATATATATATATATGTATATATATATATGTATATATATATATACATATATATATATACATATATATATATATATATATATATATATATATATATATATATATATATATATATATATATATATATATATATATATATATATATATATATATATATGTATATAATATCATATTTACATAGTTAGAATCTAAGTCTCTTTGCCATTTTATACTCAACATCATTAGAGTACATTAGGTACACGACCCTTATAACATAATTCATTACCTAAGCTATTATAAACTTTACCTAAAACAATGACATAGGAAATCCTTGAACTTAAGGATCCCTTTTTCCGTGAGCTTGGGAAGCACATAACAAGCTCCTCACCATAGAAACAACATTTAAGAATCCATGACCTACACTTTGTGTAAAAAGATAGAAAAGAATGGAGTTAGTAAAAGAATGCACTATGCATGGCAACCATACAAAAACATGTATTTAAAAGGGAGATTTTACTTGAAACCATACATCATGCCTTTTTTTGAAACTTCATAAAACTTTGATACAATAAGATTTATAAAATTAACATACTTCATATAGGCAAATTCAGTGGTCATAGATCATATAAAATCACACATTGCATTTAAGGCATTTCAGGACTACTTTACAGTGACCTATTTCCCTTTACAGTAAGCATTTTTCTCTTTACAGTGAACTCCTTTTCTTTAACTCATTAACCTCCCAAGTAACCCTCTAGTGATACTTGGTGCAATACATCACCTTAAGGACACAAAAAATTCATACATACATCCTACATAAGCCATCACATACCATCATAGAAGTATAAAACATCATAAACACATTTAATTCTAGACCCTAATGACATTACAGTCTATTCAATTTGCACATATACTAACTTCACTTCACATAAAACATTATAAGACCTTAATCACAATGTCAATCTAATTCTACTAGTGAAATGTACATGTTAAGCACCATAACCTCACACATACTTAGTAAACCTGTCAATAGACCACAAGCCTTAACATTCACTTCAAACATTAACATGGCAAACATAGACAATGTCATTCATGCCAAGAAAGAGTTTCATCATATAGTCATTAAGACCAACATTATGCACATAAGGAGATACCTCATCATATACACTCATACCATGCATTTCATCACAACAAGTAGACAACCCTACAATGTCATGCATAAGGAACTTAAACATAGTCACATGCATTAGAACACCTTCATAGAACTTCCCTCCAGAGATACTTGTGCAATGCATAGGTATGTTCATTACTCTCACCTATCCTAAGAAACTTCCCTTAGGTCATCCTAGTTAGAGTCCTAGTCATTAACTTCCATTGTCCATTTTACTTTAGGGAAACTATAGACTTAATAGACACTAAGACCATGGGTGCTAAACATGGAATTTTGTGTTGTAGAACCTTACATTAAAAGAAGGTGCTCTTACCTAGCTAAGGTAGAACATTAACACATGCTAGCATACTAAGTGATATGACTTTCAAGATCCTAAGGGGCAAGCATAGTTATGGAACTTGGAAGTATATGTGGAAACCCTCATTATGCCTATTGAGGCATTGTAGTTATCAACTCATGGAAATATTACTCAATGCCATTTGGCTATGAGGCTAACCACCTCGAGAGGATTATGGTGACCTACCTTCCTACTATGGGAAGGGACACTCCTCATCTTCAATTTCATTCGGTGCTAAGCTAAGTTCTCTTTATTGAAAGCCTTTATTAACATTACTTTATAGAACATGGGCTTTAGGAGAATTAACTCCTTATATGCTTATATCATAGGTCATAGATGAGAATTCATCAACCTGTATCATGTGAGAAACCCTTTAACATGGACATAGCATATTCAAGAACCATCTAGTTTAGGGTACTCTTGGGAACACCTTCTAAGTGCCCCTCTGTTGACTAGATAATCACACATGTGTGTGTGTACATATATGTGAGAAAATCTTTCACATAACACATTAAGGCCACACATGTTCATACATTAATGCATACATGTATAGTTGTAACTATATGAGCCAATCCTTTCATATGAACAGTTTAATACATTATACACATTTATAACATAACCATGTATTCATATTCATGTACATAGAAAACCAAACCTAGGAACTATCCTATCAAGGAACACATGTGAAATCCATGGACAAGGTCTCATACCCTTCCCCATACTAGTACACCTATCAAATCATCCTAGTTAATGATACATCACATACTTCATAGATACATATACTTTACATGCATAGTAGTATACATTACTGAATATGAGATCACATCATATACATTATATTATCAATCTATATGATAGAAGAACCTAGATCAATCCTTACCAATTATATTGTATCCATTCACATTGGATCAATGAGACCTAATTTATCATCACATTACAATGTAGGCAGTAGCTAAGACAATTCATCATAATTGAAATTTCATAATAATCATTCTAGTATCAAGATCAAAAGATACTACATTATAGGCTAATCTTAATCAAACCTTCAAACATTGATCAACATGGATCACATATAAACAATTAACCATCAATGTACATACTAGGCCGTAGATATAAGAATTTTAACTTAATTGAATCACAATTCGATTTACAAAAGATCAAGATCACAAAACCCATACATAAGCTAAATGGAGAGTTTGAAGGAGGCATGGGTTCATCATGCAATTAGATTGAAATTCACGTTACAATAAATATATATTAACATCTATTCATCATGAGGAAGCCTTTGAAAATGTTTTGAGAAAGAACCCATGGCTAGATTATAAGATAAGAAGTTTGATCATATTTTCTCTTTGAAAACTTTGAGAAGAACTCTCTACATGGAAGATTAACTAGAGATGAAGGATCAACATACCTTAGTGTAGGACAGAACCAGGAAATATTCATGAAGAATCCAAGCTCCAAGTGGTTCTTGAGCTTCATCTCCAATGGAGGTTTGTAGAGAGAGTTGGGTTTGGGAGGGAAGTCTATTTTTTGAGAATGAATTGGGAATGGGGTTGTCACGCTTTTAAATAACTATATACACCCAAAAATAAGGAAATAAATAACCTAGGGTCAGGTTAAGATGTGGGGTGAGTTTCCCATTCACCCTTAATGAGACAGCATGCCATGCAGTTATCTACAGGCTGCATCAACGGTCTCAAACGATGCCCGGTAGGTCCATCGACGGACCATACTGTTGGCCGTCATTTGGGTATGAAGCTTGTCCATTGGCTTGAGCCTTCACCAGGCTAAGTCGTGGATGATGCCTCACCATTGACGGGGCGTAGATGAGACTACTGGCCATCCTTTGGCTACATCGATTGTCTCGACAACCTTTGGGTCCTCCTTGAGGGCCTTTTGCGGGGCCCTTGGGGAGTCTTTCCTGGACGTTAACAACGTAATATACTCCTTAACATGTTAAAGACCTTTAACATCAGTTTCAACCAAAACAAACATGTAAAACACATTCAAACGTGCTAGTCACACTCAAGTCACACATGCACGTCTCAAGGGCTAACTTTCTAACGCCTTGGACGTTTGACTTCCAAATGACTTCAAAAAAATCATGCATACTTTAAAACACTTATTTAACATGTTAAAAAGCTTATAGGTTCATGTGAAACTCTAGACACCGTAACTCATTTTGGGGGTGTTACAGGGTGACTCGGTTATTGCTAAAAGAGTATAGGAAATGTCCTATAATATGTTTCCCAATGGAGTTACTTTGGTTGATTGGTAGGACTTGATACGATTGATTTCGATGTAATTTGGGGGATGGACTGGTTGCATGCTTTTTTTTCTTCCATAGATTGTACAACAATTGTAGTTAAGTTAAAATTCCAAAATGAACCTGTTTTAGAATGGAAGGGGGGAACTCAATCCCTAGAGGTCGTATAATTTCGTGTCTAAACGCCCATAAGATGATTTCTAAGTTATGTCTATATGATGTTGTGAGGGTCAAGGACCTTGAGTCAGAGGCTCCTCCTTTAGATTCGGTCCCCGTAGTGAAGGATTTTCTCGCAGTCTTTCATGATGAATTACCCGGAATTCCTCCCAAAAGGGAAATAGACTTCGCTATTGACTTATTTCTGGATACAAAACCCATCTCAATACCTCCTTATCAGATGGCTCCGGCCGAATTAAAGGAACTAAAGTTTCAACTTATGGATTTACTAGACAAAGGCTTCATACAACCTAGTATTTGTCCATGGGGCGCTCTGGTTTTTTTGTCAAAAAGAAGGACGGTTCCCTTAGAATGTGCATTGATTACATTCAACTAAATAATGTCACCATAATGAATAAACATCCTCTCCCTAGGATTGATGACTTGTTTGATCAAATCCAAGGGGCAACTTTTCTAAAATTGATTTGATGTCGGGATATCACCGACTTAGGGTGAGGGGTGAATACATTCTAAAATGGCTTTCCAAACTAGGTATGGTCATTATAAGTTCCTAGTCATGTCTTTTGAGTTAAGGAATGCCCCGGCGACATTCATGGACCTAATGAATAGAGTGTTCCAAGAGTACCTTGATTTCTTTGTAATTGTTTTCATTAACGATATCTTGGTATATTCTAAGAGTGAGGATGAGCATATGGCCCCATTTGAGGGTTGTTTTGCAAGTCTTCAAGGAGCATCAACTCTTTGCTAAGTATAGTAAGTGTGAATTTTTGTTGAGTTCAGTTGCTTTCCTTTGCCACATTGTTTCATGTGAGGGTATAGAGGTCGATCCAAAGAAGATGAAAATGTTTAGAAGTTGACCTAGACCTCTAACTCCCACCGACATAAGAATTTTCTTAGGTCTAGCCGGGTACAATAGAAAGTTTGTTGATGGGTTTGAGTCCATTACATCTCTTTTGACTACATTAACTCAAAAGAAAGTTAAGTATAAATGGACGGAGTCTTATGAAATAAGCTTCCAAGAGTAGAAAAATAAGCTAACCTCCGCTCTAACTTTGCACTTACCAAAGGGTACCAAGGGTTTTGTAGTGTATTGTGACTGTTCTCAAGTAAGTTTGGGTTTTTTCCTCAATCTACATGGTAAGGTCATAGATTATGCCTCTAGACAACTCAAGGTGCATGAGAAGAACTATCTAACTCATGATCTTAAATTGACGGTTGTGGTATTTGCCTTGAAAAAATGGAGGCATTATCTCTATTGGGTACATGTGTACGGATTTACTGACCACAAGATTGTTCAATATGTGTTTAATAAAAAGAAGTTGAATCTCAGACAAATAAGATGGTTGGAATTATTGAAGGAATATAACATGAGTGTCATATACCACTCCGACAAGGACATTGTGGTTGCGGATGATCTAAGCGTATGACTATGGGTTGTGTGTCGTATGTGGAAGAAGGTACGAAAGACCTAGCGAAAGATGTTCATAGGTTGGCTCAGTTGAGTGTTCGGTTGGAAGGTTCTCCAAATGGTGGTTTTATGGTCCATCATAACTCCAAATCATCTTAAGTTGTTGAGGTTAAGTCTAAGAAATATCTTTATCCATTATTGATGGAGTTTAAGGAATCAATTCTTGGTAAGCTTAATGAGTCATTCTCCCAAGGAGGGATGGGGTGGGTGCTTAGGTAACAAGGTAGGTTGTGTGTGCCGGATGTTGATGAATTCAGAAAGAGAATTTTGGAGGAAGCTCATGGTTCATGATATTCTATTCATCCGGGTTCCACCAAAATATATTATGATCTTCAAGAGATCTATTGGTGGGATGTTTTAAAAAGGGATATAGTAGAGTTTATGGCTAGGTGCCCCAATGGTCAACAAGTTAAGACCGAGCATCAGAAATTGGGTTCTTTGACTCAAGTAATTAATGTTCCTACTTGAAAGTGGGAAGACATTAATATGGACTACATAGCGGGTTTGCCTGGGACACGAAGGAAAAATGACTCAATATGGGTTACTGTGGATAGGTTGACGAAATCCACTCACTTTATACCCGTTAATTCTACTTATTTGGCGGAAGAGTATGCTAGAATATACATTAACAAGATTGTGAGCTTACATGAGATCCCTTTGTCCATCATCTCGGATAGAGGTGCCGAATTAATTTCTCATTTTTGGAGGTCTTTTGAACAAGGGTTAGGTACTGAAGTCAAGCTTAGTACCGCTTTTCATCCTCAAACGGATTGTCAAGCATAACGTACCATTCAAACCCTAGAAGATATGTTAAGAGCTTGTGTAATAGATTTCAAAGGTAATTGGGATGATCACCTGCCGTTGATTTAGTTCTCTTACAATAATATCTACCATTCATGTATTTCCATGGCTCCTTTTGAAGGACTTTATGGTAGGAAATATAGGTCTCTGGTTGGGTGGTTTGAGGTAGGTGACTCTTCAGTCCTTGGTCTTGAGATAGTCTATGAATCTTTGGAAAAAGTTCAGGTTATAAAAGATAGGTTGAAAATAGCCTATACTCGTCAAAAGTCTTATGCCAATAATAGAAGAAGAGGCCTTGAATTTGAAGTAGATGATTGGGTGTACTTGAAGATTTCACCCATGAAAGGGGTAATGAGATTCGGTAAAAATGGAAAGCTAAGTCCTCAGTATGTGGGTCCTTATGCAATATTGCAATGGGTCAGAAAAGTTGCTTATGAGTTTAAAATACCAAGTGAGCTAGCTATGGTTCATCCGGTATTTCATGTCTCCATGCTCAATAAATGTATAGACAACCCGGTTTCTATCCTTTCTATTGAAGGTTTGGGGGTGAATGAGAACGTTTCTTATGAAGAGGTTCGGATTGAGATCCTAGATCTTCTAGTCAAAAGGTTGAGGAACAAAGAGGTGGCCACTATAAAAGTTTTATGGACGAACCATCCAGTTTAGGGTGCAACATGGGAGGGCAAGACCGACATGAAGTCATGCTTTCCTCATCTATTTCCTCTACTCCTAGTCAAAGTTGAGGTTAGTAGTTCCTCTTGAAATGAAGAAAATCATGAATAATGTGAAATTGACTTGTTTTTCTAAATATGTGCATATCTTTGAAAAGGCTTATGCTAAAAGTGAACTTTCATGAAAAATGTTCTCTTATCTAACTTACACTTATATGTATGTTTATAGTTGTCTTCATAAAAATGTTAGTGAGCATGTTAGTTGCATGGTAACTCTTGGTGTTCATGTTGAGATCATGTTGATGTTGAGAAGCTAGTTCCTCATTATGAAATATGAAGTGTTGAGCATTTAAATCTGATAAATTGTGAATTGACTTGCTATGTGTAATGTTATGTTATGTGTTGAATGGAGTTTCTATGAACTATGATTCATTATGAATTGTTGTTGCCTTTATTTATGAATTCAGTTGTAAAAAAGTGTTAAACATGACTCAAAAGCTTTGAGTTTTCAAAACTGTAGAAAATGAGTAGTAAACACTGATATATTTGTAGAATTTGAATAAATAAAAACAATTATTTATGTAAAGATATTGAGAAACAGAAAAAAAGAAAGAAACATAAATTCATATGATCCTCTTTTTCATGATGAAAAAACATGAAAAGAAAAGGGAAAAAAAACATATGTAATAGTCTGTGCCTTGAGAAACATAGTTAAAGAGGTCAAAGACAATCTGGAAGAAAAATAATATATTATCCATCATATTATGAGTGAAGGGAACCACTTCATAGACTATATAGAACCTAAAGTTTTTGCAACTATTATTGGACGATGAATGGGAATACAATAGATATACTATCGAAGAGTGAGTCACAATTTACCTATTATATCTTTTCCTGTTAATTTTTGTTTGAGTTTTATTCTCATGATAATTACTCATTGTATTTTAAGTAAACTAAATTTGGATATTATGTTTGCGTAATAACCAAAGGAACACTATAATTTTGGGATATATTGTTCAAAATTGTTTTACTGTTTCTCAATATCTTTTATTGTATGAATGATCATTTTTTTTTGTTACACAATCCTAATCATATTAGTCATTTCTTATCAATCATTACATGTATTTTTTGAAAATTTTAAATCATTCTAATAATTTTTTAAAAATAAATAGGACAGGCGTGCAATGCATGTGCCCAATGACTACTATATTAAAATACACAAGAATTTCTGTATCATAAAGAAATTCATCACATAAACAATGAGATTTAACACTAATTACAAGCACTAACTTTCATAATGAAAGAAAATAGGCCGAAAAAATCAAGAATCGAAAGCTTTGAGTTCTGAAAACTGTAAGAATAAATTAATAGAGACTGGCGGGTTCGAATCAATTGTAAACATATACATAATTAAATATTGAACAATATACATAAACTAAACAAAAAAAACATAAATTTAGATGAGTCTCTTTTGCATAAGCAAAAAACGAGAAAAGATTGTGAAAGAAAAAAACTTATGTAAAGTGTGTGCCATAAGTTACATAGTATAAGAATTCAAACACAATCTTCAAGGGTAGGAAACCAATTAGCAAAATATGTAACACCTTAATTGTTTGCAACTATTATTGGACAATAGATTGCGTACAATTGATCTATGGAACAATGAGATATAGTTTAACTATTACTTCTTTTCCTATTAATATTTTTTTGAATTGTTTTTCTTCTTAAAACTCCTCATTGGTTTTTCGGTGACTTGAATTTGGACTGTATGTTGGCGTTACTGTGGAAGGAAGACTAAATCTGGGATATGTTGTTCACAATTGTTTTAATATTTCTGGATTATTTTTTAGTATAAATGATAATTGTTTCTAGGATATTACCGTAATCATATGGGACATTTTATATTAATCATTGCATGCATGTTTTCGTAAAATATTAATAATTCTTATGATTTTCGTTTTAAAAAAATTAATGGTGCACACATGCAACAAACGTGTCCAGATACTCGTCAATTAAAATGCACAAAAATTGATGTATATTAAAGACATCATTCACAGTAAGAACAAGACATAAATTTATGAACAAACACTAACTCGAATAAATAAAATAAAATTCTTACAAAAAATAAAGAAACGAAAGCTTCAATTTTTCAAAACTGTAAAAACAGAGTAATAGAGATTGATGAGTTTGAATAAGTTACATACGAAGGCACCATTATATTTAGTACGGTATTGGAACAGAACAAAAGAAACCTAAATGTAGTGACAATGTAACACCTAAAGTGTTTGCATCTATTGTTGGACAGTAGATGGCGTACGATAGATATATGGAAGACTGAGTCACAATTTAACTTTTACTTCTTTACCACTTAATTTTTGTTTGAGTTATGTTGTTATGTTAAATCCTCATTGTATTTTTAGTGAACCTTGTTTGAATTGTTCGTTGGTATAACAGTTTAAGCAAGCCTATCATTTTGGCATATGTTGTTCACAATTGTTTTAATATTTCTCATTATTTTTTATTGTATAAATGATCTTTTTTTCAATGATATAACCCTAATCGTATTAGTCAATTTTCATTAATTATTACATGCATGTCTTCTTATGGTAATCATTCTACTAATTTTTTTAAAAAATAAATGGGACACATCTGCAATACACGTGTCCAGAGACTAGTCAACAAGAACATACAAAAAATTATTGTGTCTTAATGACATTTTTCACAATAACAACAAGACTTAATTCTATTAACAAACACTAACTTTAATAAAGAAATTATTTTCTTCCAAAAAATTAAGGATCGAAAGCATTGATTTCTCAGAACTCTAAAAACACATAATTAGAGATTGATGAGTACGAATAATTATAATACAGGGAATACGTATAAATACAATAGTATGGAGAAACAAAACTAAAGAAATGTAAATTTAGATGAGCCTCTTTTCCATGACAGAAAAATGTGAAAAGAGAGGGAAAACAAAAAAAACTTATGTAAAGTATGTGTCATTAGAGACAAAGTGGATGAGATAAAAACCATTCATCAAGAAAAACAGTACACTATCCATCATATTATGAGGTAAATGAACCAATGAGAACACTACATAGGACCTAAAGTGTGTGCAACTATTATTGGTCAATATCTGGACGTACAATAAATCTATGGATGAGTGAGTCATAGTTTAGCAATTATTTGTTTCCCTATTAACTTTTTATTTAGTTTTGTTCTTTTAAGAATTTTTCGTTGTATTTTTATTGAACTTAATTCAGATAGTATGTTGGCAAAACAATCTAAGGAAGACTAAACTCTTGGGATATGTTATTCACAATTGTTTTAATATTTCTGGATTATCTTTTATTTCAAAATTGATCATTTTACTATGATATAATCCTTATCATATGAGTTATATTTTTTTAATTAATTATACATGCATGTTTCATAAAATTTTAATCATTCTAATGAATTTTAAAAAAATCGAATAAAATATATATGACCTGCGACTCATCAATCAAAATGCACAAATGTTGATGAATCTTAATGACATTCTTCACAATAACAATAAGACTTCGAAAAAACATTGTCGAAGTATCAAGAAGCTAAACATTGAAGTGAATTCTCAAAACAATATAAGCTGAGTCATAAAGAATTATGAGTTAGAATAAATTTGATATATAGACAGAATCATATGGTGAATGATACAGAGAAACTTAACAAAAGAAATGTGAATTTAGATGAGTCTATTTTGCAGGAGGGGAAAATGAAAGAGATGAAAAACAAAAAACTTATGCAAAGTGTTTGGCGTAAGAGACAAAGAAAAATATATCAATCACAATCTTTGATAAAAAGTATACATGATTTATAATATATTGAGGGAAGATAAACAATAAGAAGACTATGTATCAAATATGACTATTGAAAAAAGAAACTAAACATTTTCATATTTCCAAAGCATGGATACTACACAAAAGATTTATAAAGAAATGAGAAATTAAATTGCTCATATTTAGAGTATCACTAACTAGGAGATAATGGTAATGGGGAAGCCACAACACAAATATTTACATATGCGTCATTTAGAAAACATCACGAGGCTAACAAAATGTGAAAAAATATCTAGCCTAGGCTACTTAGCTTGCAAAATAATAATCGGCAAAATGGAGGATCTGGGGTCATATGGAAGATCTTAAGCCTAAATGAAGTCTTCACCTTTAGTTTGAGGAGGTGGAGTGGAGCTACCCATGCACTCCGATGAAGCACCATTTGCGAAAACAGAATTAGGAGAATCAAATGGGAGAAAAGGATGAAGAAGAGAACAAAGGTGAGCATTAACCTAGACATTATATACCTTTAAGAAGACAAGATCAAGAAAGCAATACACAAGAGGAAAAACCAAGCATACAACTGAGAGCAACTACAAGAAGAAGAGACATAATTTAACGAGAAGCAAATATATACATTAGTCAATAGGATGATCTACACTTATTCTTGTTACTGAGGAAAGGAAGACAGAAAAACATAACCTTGAATGTTGATGATCCACAGGTTGAGGAGGTGGAACTTCTCGTTTATTTAAAGTGGGAACATTTTTAGGTGTCGGGGTTGAGTTATATTGGAAGACAGAGGCCAATTTGCAAATGGGAAAACTAGTATAAAGGAGATACTACAAGGAGTTTATCAAGTTCCATCCAGATGGGCTATACATTTTTTTTATTCATATGAGTATTTTAATACTTTTTAGATTCATTTTAATAAAAGCCCAAAAGTTGTTTTGAAAAAAATACGCATTTTGTAACTTATTAGAATCATACAAGAAGCAAAGATGATGTAGTGTGAATATTAAGTTGTCCAACTGCATCAAATAAATTAACACTATAAAGTTAGAAATTCGAATTTCAAAATTTTGATGTAACATAAATTGGATCGGAAATAATATTATCTGTACATTTTCTTATTATATAAGAATGGACGTGCATGACTATATTCAGAAAAAGCAAACAAATGTTTTTTATTTGTTTTCCTTCAATATAATTTGTGTATAACTTTTTTAAAATTTTTGTACGTACTTCAGTAATGCCCTTTATATTTAATTAATGTATTGCATTTAATGTCTTCTCGTTGTTTAAATTTTATCATTACTTGGAGTAAAAACATTATGGTTGATTTGAAGAAAAATACTTCAATTATGGACATCTAAATTGAACTCTTACATTTGGTTTTTAAGAAAAAAGATTGAGTTTATTAGAGACCATTAGTCCAATGGTTTCAGATTTATTTACAACCACGAGAAAGTAAGTTAACAACGAAATTATTTTGGAAAACTGTCATTCTCATCTTAGTGACAAGTTGTGTCGAATATTCTTAGAACCCATGATAATGGTGATAAAGTTAAATAGCATGTACTAGACGATGTATAAATTTTACTTGTGAATGTATTCATAGTCAAGTTCATCGCACATCTTCTAGCAATTGGGGCAAAAGTTTAATCATAGTATATAACTTACTATGGATTGTATCCTTCAACTAATAATTTGACTTTGTTCATTGCTATGTTCCCTTGATCAATAAGCCTTCTTCTACACACTCATCTAGTTCCTATGACACTTATGTTAGGAGGTCGGGGGACCATGTTTCAAATTTTACTTCGCTCAAACTAATTTAGTTCTTGTTTAGTAGCAATGATCCACTCAGATTCTAGAAATGCCATAGATAGTTTTGGCCTCTACGACAGAACTATAGGTTGAGAAGGCACACATATTCCTCAACTTGGAGATGGTGTGTATCCCTGAATCAAGGTATATGAGGATGTTCTAGACCAAATGTGAGCTTTTATGTTTCAGATGCGTGGTTGGACATGCTCACAAGCATCCAAGGATGACAAACATGGTTTGATAGCAGCGCTGTCCACAGCAGTCCTGGGGGTCTCGTGATTTTCTAATTTCTCATCCACTATTTTAGTAGCATATTTATTTGGGCGATGTACTTCGTCATAATCAGATTTACTTATAGCATTCTCGATTTATTTTTCATGTCTATCTCGTCAGGATATACCTTTTTCCTCTTTGACTTTTTACTCGAGTGAGTGTACATAAGTCCATGTGCAGAAACTCCAAAGGTTTAGTTGTACTCACCGTTGCACTTAGTTTTAATGATGACCTCATATGTTTTCCTTGAGCACATACTCTACAAACTTGATCTTCGTTGAACCTTCATGTTGGTAACCTTCAATTAGATCTTTTGTGCCAGCTTGTTATCAATGAAAATCTAGTGTGCCCTTTACTAAACCGTGAGACCTCCGCTATTTAAATGGAAGGGTTGGCCACTTCCTCCGGGCTGCCACTAATTCCTCTTTTACTTCTTACTCCATTACTTAGACAGTTCACAATTTTTTTTTCCTTCTTTATATATGGGGTGTATCCCCTATCTTAGATTGTTTTATGTTTAGGCACTCTAATTTTCATGTTCTATGGAATTTGTTTAGTAATTCATATCATGAATTGGTATTTTAAATGGTTTAATGAGTTAATTTGGGCTGGTAATTGGTTCTCTCACTAGAGGCTTAGTGTGAGTTTCACTCACGACGCGCCAGGATCGTGGCAGAAGAGAAATTATAGACTCATTAGATTATACATTTTAATCACATGTTCAATTTTGTGACAAAAGTGTTATCAATGATGAATTATATCACATTATGTATGTTACAACATGATAATATATGGTGAGTATTAATTAGAAGTTTACTAAAATAAAAAAAAATAGAAATAAAGTGTCAAGTGAGCATTGAAAACTAAAGAGAATCTATCGGGATTTCTTATGATGATGTTGATTCTTCACCGACAAAAGGTATTAAAAGTCAAAGGCAAATTATAATATGTGCAATACCTCGGACTTTGGAAAAGGCTAAAGAGGGGTTCGTACAAGTCACCCAACAATTTTAAGGTTTTGTTCAACTTCAAAAAATAACATCTCTTAGAACATTAAAAATTAGGTGGCCCATGATCTATAAAATTAAAGGTCTTTGAGTCCTCTTTCAAACTAAGTTAAGTTTGCTTCATTCGATCTCGGATTATAAGATATGTTCGTTCGAGTGAAACCTTCTTTTTATGACTGCTAAATCGTTTTAGAGGAGTACCATGGTATTTTCAATTCCTTCTAAGCCTATGCCAAGTTTTTTTCACCTAATTAAAGGTTTGAGAAGCATTAAAACAAATTTTCACATTTTTTAACACATAAAATAATTAGTGTAAGGTTTCAAGAGGAGAAATATCTAGGGTTCATGCAAACTTCAAGTTTCCGTCTATTCACCAACAACCTTAATATTTCGAGGTAGGTAAAGCTACTCACAATGTTGGACTAGTTCGTCCTCACGCCCTACACATGAATGTAGTATGAAATTGTTACATCTAAATGATCCATTTATGATTCCTGATATTGATTATAGTTCATTAACATTTCAGGTTTTGATTTCTTTTTGTGTTCTGGAATCTTATAATGTTGTTAATGCATAGAATCACATGAACCCTTTGGATTATTCAAATTACTTTTTAAAAAAGAAATTCTACAAAAGTTTCTCATGTTGTAATACCCTAAATGCTACAAAGACCGAATTCTAGATTTCCAAAAGTTGTAGGTGTCCCTAAGGAGTCTACCTACGGACTGTAGGTTGACGAATGTTGGGGTCCGTGGTTGGCCACCTGCAACATGCCCAAAATTCTCAAAAGAGGCACGACCCATGGCCGGACATACAGACCGTCGGTCAGAAAATGGGCCGTCGTCCAGCTCCGTGGATCCTGACCCCCATCCCCAGTTTCTAAAGCTTAGCGGTGGACTAATAGGACGTGCAATCATTCATTTCACAGACTGTTGGTCATGCATGTCGATGTCCCAATTAAGTTAGGTTTGTTTAGTCTTTTCCTATGTACAATTGACACTTAAGCTATGTCATTTAATCCCTAACCTATATTTTATTTGTCAGTTGAGCTTATTAAATTAGTCAGAACCTACCCTAAGCGTTTCATTCACCAAATATTCATCATACTTAGAGAAAAAAAAGGAAAAAATAAGGTGATAGCTTTCTCAAGAACACACAACAAGGATTCTCCAGTTACTACCCCGAAGTCAAATGATTTCTCCGTGAAATCCGTCATCAGGTATGTGGAATTTCACTGGTGGGTTCCTTTCACCCGTTAGGTCCCTAGGATTCAGTTAGAATCTTTATTCCCTATAGATTGTTTAGACCTAGGATTTTGAACTTTAGTGAATAGTTGTGAGTTAACTGTTAGACTACTGCAAATCAGATTTTCATTTTGTTACTACATTGTTTCTTAGTTCCTCTCATAAATTAGAACCCAAGTTGTGTAGATTCGTTAAGATGATGAATTACACTAGCTAGGAGGATAAACAGATATACATGCCTCAATTTTCAAATATTTAATTATTAGTGCATTTATTTTGCATTTTCAGTTAGCATGTCAGAGTATTGAGCTATCTAGTATATTTCATTTATGTTGTTTTGTATACATTTTTTGTTAGGAGTAGAATTAACATTGAGGTGGACTAGGGTAAGTCACCCTCATAGTCCCACAAATACATGCCCCCGTAAGTTTATAAATCTCCTCTATGGGCACTAAATTTTGTGATCAGGCCACTCATACCTTTATACCCCTGGCAAGATATATTGTGTCCTTTCAATGAGGCATATACATCAGACTACACGATTAGTTCACATGGCTTCATGTAGGTTAATAGTAGCTCCCACAGTTGCATTTGACCATGTTTTCAGATATATGTTTCAGTATTCAATTTCATCATCTTATGTACTTGGTCATTGCTTTCAATACAGTTCACATTTAATATATTCCATATCTTCATCATGCTCTGATTATATCATTGCTTAGTTTACCTTTTTTAGTTATATATGTGGTTAACCATTATCGTATCTTGCACGCTCATTATGTTTCAAGTAATGACACATGTACGCTATATATTTTGTGATGTAGGTTCAGGTCCTCAACATTCAAATCACGTGTAGATCATTTCTCGATCTGCATTTAAGAAAATCAACGATGAGTCCTCATTCTTCAAGGATGATAAACATTTTCTTTTACATGCAATTTTTCATTTTAGTTTTACGAGAGTTAGCTGGGGGGCATGTCCCAACATCTCTAGTAAGTTAGAGGCACATTTCATACATAGTTTTAGATTCAACTTTAGCTTGAATTGAATGTTTAGTATAATTAATTATTAGTCAATGTTTATGGATTCAGACTAGTATTGAATAATCCCCATCATTAAGTTTGTTTTATGATTTAAGCTTCCGCATAGTATTTGTTTTTTAGTTGGTTATGTATGCTTATTTGTGTCAGCTCAGGGTTAGCTTGGGGACACTCATTGTCCTTTGTACTGTGTTTACGACAAAGCGCTTTCCTCAGGGCATAAGAAATATTTGATTAGAGAATTAGGTTTAAGAAACCTAGGATGTCTGAAAGTTACACTAAGTAGAGTCCCTTTAATGACTGTGAAGCGCTTTACACCTATGCGTCGGAGGCTACAAAGTGTTTTTTTATTGGTCTTGGGTATGATCTTCTTTCTAACTCAACGTTATGCACTTCAGATCATGCCTTCTCGTAGAACTTAGGCAAGGAAATCTAATGAACACATCGCTATGACAGTTCCTCCAGTCCCATATCATGACATTTAGAATGCAGAGTTTTTGAATGCTATTAAATTCTTGTCCCAGAGTATACCAAACAATAACAATAAAAAGGTCTCATATCTTACAAATACTAGTAATGGATCAGTGGAAGCCAGGGTGTGGGATTTTTTTGTATGAATCCACTTGAGTTTATAGGGTTTCAAGTTGGTAAAGACCCTAGAACCTCTTTAATGAGGGCAATAAGTTTTTCGAAGTGATGTAAGTGACTGGAAATGGTAGGGTAGAGTTGGTGTTCTACCAACATTAGGATGTGGCTCACATATGGTTCGCAAAGTAGAAGGAAAACAAGGGTGGGGATGCAACTACAGTAACTTGGGAGTGCCTTACGAGAGCTTCTCTAGACAGGTTCTTTCCAAGAGAGCTGAGAGAGGCTAAAGATCATGAGTTTATGAAATTTAGAAAAATTTCTATGCCCATACAAGAGTATAGACTTATGGTTGCCCAACTCTCTAGGTATGGTCCATATATGGTTCCCCATTCCATGGGCAAAAATGTGTAGGTTAATATTTAGGGTATCTGACTTGCCGAAGACAGAGTGGAGAAATACTATATTGTTGAAGGATATGAGTATCTCTAGGTTAATAAGTCATACTCAATAGGTTGAGGGAGATAAGATTATAGAAATAGATAAGGACAACAAAATGTCTAGAACAAGTAACTATGAGTACTCTCAGTAGAAACAGGTGGCGGAAATCACTCGTAGTTTCAATCGCACTTTCAGCAAAAGTCTTTAGCTTCAGCACCTTCATCTGCTACTGCTCCATCCCAAAATTTAATAGGATCATAAAGGTACGGTATAAAGTTCTAAGTCCCAGGGAGTGTTTCACATAACAGGACCTACCCTACTTGTCAAAAGTGCGGTAAGAACCAGCAGGGATACTTTTTTGCGGGCAGGAAGGATGTTTTGTTTATAGATAGACTTGTCACAGACGAAGAGATTTCCCTTCTTATAAACAAGTAAAAGGAGATACTAATAGTAAGAATCAATCTACAACTCCAGCAGCACCATAAGGTCGCCCAACTCAGTAGGGTTCTTCATTTGCTATAGGTGGAGGTCAACACAAGAGCACGTTTATGCTCTCTAAGTTCACCTGCACTAGGAAAACTCTCCAAATATGGTCGGTGGTACGTTGCATGACTTTTAATTAGATGTTTTGCTTTTTTAGATCGAAGGTTGAATCTTTCCTTTGTGCCTTCATATGTAGCAGTGAACTTTGATGTCAGTATAGAAAATCTTTCAGAATCCTTCTCGGTCTCTACTCTAGATGGTGACCCAGTCACAATCTTTCATAAAGACACCTCAACAAATCTCGTGAAGTTAAAATTTTATACATAGATATCATTACAGTAATGGATCGGTTACATTCGTGTTATGCCTCAATTTACTATTGAACTAGGATCGTTAATTTTCAGTTCGCAGCGAACCATACTTAAACACGAAGGGTAGTAGCTCAGTGCTTGTTGGTCGATTAATCTCTTACCTTCAGGTCAGAAAGATAATCTTTAAAGGGTATATCTATCACCTAGTTCAGTTTAAGGATTCAACCTCTGAAACACAACTCTTGAGTCAGTTCAGATAGTAAATGATTTTCCCGAAGTGTTTTCATAAGATTTTCAAGGAGGTCCTCCCGAAAGAGAAATTGACTTCAGAATTGATGTCTTTCATGATACCCATCCTATTTATAATCCTCCATAAATAATAGTTCTATCTCAGCTTAAGGAATTAAAGGAACAATTGAAAGTCCCTCTAGATAAAGGCTTCATCAAACATAACATTTTCCCATGGAATGCTTTAGACTTGTCGTGAAAAAGAAATATGGTTCTCTCATAATGCACATTAACTATCGTAAGTTTGACAAAGTCACAATCAAGAATAAGTACCCTATCCCAAGATTGATGACTTCTTCGACCAACTTTAGGGTGCTAATCATTTTTCGAAGATAGACCTCAGATTTGTTATCATCATCTTAAAGTCACGGATAGTGACATCCTGATAACAACCATTAAAACTCGGTATGGTCATTATGAATTTGTAGTTATGTCATGTGGAATAACCAATGCTCATGCATCTTTCTTGGATTTAATGAACAGAGTGCTTAATTGATACGCTCAAATTTACTTCTCGAAATGAAGTATAAGCGGTCGTATCAAGTAAAGAACCCAACTATGGGGTTGGGGTCGATCCCACGAGGAAAATGATTTAGACTTAACTTTTACCTACGATTACTTCTATTTAGTCAAGTCCTTTCCGAAAACAAGTAACAAAAAAGGGGGGTTTTAAGCAACAAATGTAATTAACTATTTCTAAGTAAACAAGTGGCAAGTTCAAATATTTGATTTTTATCAAGTAATGAGAGTAACTAGGGCATAAGTGTTCCCCACAGGTTCATAACGCAGTAATTCTAGCTAATAACAATCCTTTCCTAGTTTTTTGCATGCAAAGTGGTAAGTTATATATCCCTAATTCCTTGGTCTGGCAACTAGGAAATTTCACTCCGCACCTTGGTCCAGCTACGTGTGTATGCTTTACTAAACCTTACCTTTACCTCATATTAAGCATCATAATCGATGTTTGGCTTAGTTGTTACTTCGCACCAATTGACAATAGCCTATTAGATAGTGTATACTAAATCTACGTTGATAATTCTTTTCTTATTATCTACCTCGTTGGTCCGGCAAGTAGCAACAAGGCGAGTTCTAACGCGTGCACTCGTTAAAAAGACTTCTAAACGAAAGAATTTTCAATACATGCAAGAAATTATTCCAGAATTGTTATTTTAGCTAGTTTTACTTTGTTATTTACCTATGGTTCCCACAACCCTAGTTATGGTTTTAGTTACCCATGTTAATAATCACACAATTAATGTTAATTAGATAAGAACTCATGTACTTACATTGATGGGATTGAAGAAAATCCAGAAAATTACTTGAATTAATCAAAAGTCTTGCAACAAATGATTCCGGAAAATAGAATAATTTCCAAAATCACAAGTTCAACAAATAGAACAATAAAACTGAAAAATAAAAAACAGTCTAACCTCCAAAATGAGATTTTTACAAGTATTTATAATAATAGTGTCCTAACATAAAAGGGAAATCTATTTAAGGTAAATCAGCCCAAAAAAATGCGTCTGAGTTGACGACCGGGACGACGGACCGTCGAGGCCCCCCGTCGTTCCACATTTAGCTTCTTTTTCAGATGATTTCTTCTCCAACTCACTGTTACCATCGACGTACAAGGATGACGGTCCATTGAGTGCACGACGGTCCGTCGATGGCTTCCGTTTCTCCACACTTAGAATCTTTTCAAGACGGGTACTGGGGCTACTTTTTTTTAACGATGACGAATTTGCAGGATAGTCCGTCGTGGAGATGACGGTCCTTCGAGAGTCTCCATAGCTCCACACTTACTAAGAATTCCCCGATCTTCCTTCAGCAGCATTTCCTTCATACGACGGTTGCCACCTACGGACCGTCGATGGCTCCGTAGGTCGTCACTTCTGCAATTTCAGCACACTTCTTCCGCGTTTTTATTCTGGATAGATTTCATGCAAACAAAAAGAAAAATACATTAAAACTAATACAAAAAGGCCTTAGACACACCCTAAACTTAAGGAAAAAGCATGGAAAGTACCGTTAAACCACGGTACATCAACACCCTTAACTTAAATTCGTTGTTTATCCTCAAGAGACGCACTATGACTCACCACAAAATCTTTGTACAAGAGTATCCTTATTTTAGCTTTCGCAATCATCTGGCTATCAATCCCAATTATTTTCATTATTTTTATTCATGCTATCACTATTAGGATCGCTCATGTTGATCAGACCATGACACAGACTCACCACACACCGACACCATCCTCTTTGATCTCTCACCAAGGTACCAATTTTTCGGTATTGCAACTAGTGTCCTTGCTCCAAAACAACATTCTGATTTTTCACACAATGATTTCAGTTTGAGTATAAGGATTATTTTTCAACACTCGCTCTCAGAACAACTTCACACCTCATTTATACTTATTGCCATAGGTTTGCCCTTATTTTCACTGCTTTAAGTTCACCATAATAGACTCTTAGAATCACCATAGGACTTTCTTAGATTGTAACATAGGCTCGGGGTCAGGTAGGATACATTTAGATGTATTTTAGTGACTTATTTCCCTCCTTGACATAACCGCTAAGCGTCCTACCTTTTCATCACTTTATTCCGCCCTATTTCTTAATTTTCTTATATTATTTCGCCTTGCTATTCTCCCTTCTTTATCTTTTTGTGTAAGTGACTCCTCTCTTTTCTTACTTGTATTTTCAAATTTTCAAATTTTTCACTTTGCTTTCAATTTTTCTTGAGTCACTTTTTTTTTGTTCTTTCTCTCTCTTTATTCTTTCAACCCCACTTTCCGGAGCATTCCTCATAATAGCCACCCTTAACTCATGGCTTTGCTATGAGTCAAGGTACACAATACCCAAGGTTAGGTCAGGGCCACGACAAGGTTATTTTCTGTATTGGACACCCTCCACTTATGCTTTTGGCATAAACTGAAGTACACATGTCCAAGGAGGGACCAGGGCGAACACATTGTTCCCAGAAAAGATCAGTTGTGGTGAAAAAAGAAAGGTCTATTTTAAGCTCAAATCATTTGGATCAAGAAGGAATTAATTTCATTCGTTTTTTTTTTATATAGGATAAAGATTGGCTATCTTGAACAAGGGCCTATGATCCTTTCCTAATTGTCTATCACGGCTTACTTTTAGCAGGACTAACCAGGCAAGTTCTAGCTCAGTACCGATGGTGGAAATATTCAAATTTTCCTCACACTCACTTGACATCTCATTTCTCTACCAAATTATCAGAAACCTAGTTCGAGTTTTAGATTTAGGGTCATGTAGTGGTGTATCTCTATGTCATTCTTAGAACCACACATTTATCAGTTACTGTGCCTAGTCATGCAATATTTTCTTTAAATCAGGATATCCTTTTGTTTAGCCATCTTGCTTCAGAGTCCATTTCTATACTATGTATAAAAGATACCAAAACGCCGTTTCAACAATAAAATAACCATTCTCTTGGGGAAAAAGAACACATGCAAGAAAACCCCAAGAGAGGATCGTGAGTTGGGCTACTCCGACTTCATTTATCAGTTACTGTGCCTAGTCATGCAGCATTTTCTTTAAATCAGGATATCATTTTGTTTAGCCATCATGCTTCAGAGTCCATTTCTATACTATGTACAAAAGATACCAACACGCCGGTTCAACAATAAAATAACCAGTCTCCTTAGGGAAAAAGAACATAGGCAAGAAAACCCCAGGAGAGGATCGTGAGTTGGGCTACTCCGACTTCACCCTAGCACTCACTTTCCATTTACCCCACCCCCAACAAAAAGACATGCAATTGTCCCCAATGCATAAAAGTATATAAAAATAGGGTGGTAGGTGAAGCAAACCTGAGGCGCAAAGCGCCGACGATCAACAAGCTGGCGGGTCTGGTTTCCCGAAACCCGCTTACTCTGTAGTAGGGACACCCTCAGTGGTGTCCTCAGCAATAACAACACCATCAGTAGTGCTCCTCTCCGCCTCAACAATTCTGGAGCTTGACGCCCCAGCAGCTACCTCTAGAACCCTCAACTGGCGGGCCTCCTCATCAATCAGCGAGGCTGTTCTCGCGGCCTTCAACTCGTGGCGCTCCTTCTTGTGTGCCTGAGACTCATCCTCATCTCTATCTCGGTGCCTCTTGGTATGATCTCGTGGGGGAGGTGGTGGTACATCAGTGTTGGAGAACAGGGCAGCCATCACACTGTCCTCAGTAGGCTGTGCAGAAGGGGTCTCAAACTCAGGCACCCGAGCCTCTAGTATGGTATCCAAGTCTGCTCTCTGACTCTCCACAGCAGCCTGGAGAGTCGTCACATCCACTGTAGGGGCCGGCCGAGCGAGAACCCGCAACTCAAATGCATCCTAGCGCTGGTGGACCTCCATGATATTCCGCTCAGTATGCTGGGCCATCTTCCTCTCTAAACGCTCCTCCGCCTCAACAATGGACTTCTGCATCCAAGGCTGGATGTGATGCAGAAGTGTGGCCATTTGGGCCTCTAGTTTTTGTACCCTAGCAAGCGCTACAAGTGTAGCAGATAGAGTCGAGCGGGAAGAGCTCGGAGCAGTGCTACCACCCGGGATAGACTCGACCGGAGTGGTGTCGGTAGGCTCAGATATAGCTGGATTAGACTCTTGGGATTCCTCTACCGTAGCCGCCAAGTTCTCACCAAGCGGCTGCACCTCTGGACGGGGCCCTCTGTGGGGAGCCAACTCATTGGCCTCATCCTAAATGAGGCCAATATCCACTGTGCCAGGCGGGGTCTTTATCACATCAATGTGCCACACGGGCACTCCTGCAGACCTGCACAATTCAAAAACCATGCACAGGAAGGGGTAAGTAGTAGTGGCCTTAAAGGCCCTCTCATGCATCACTGCCTGCAACAGCCACACGAAGTCCACCTCAAACCCCGCAACCATGGCAGCCATCAGCACAGCACGATCCCAAGTGACAACGTTATCAGCAGCAGTGGGAGAAAGGCAGTGTCGGACCAATAGTCATAAAAACTTGGCTGGGAAGGTGAGGTTGGCTTTCTTGATACTCCCTTTGGGCTCTAGCACCCAATCGACAGCCTCACCATCCACGAAGAGGTTCTGTGTAATCCACCGCTTGGTGGTATCTCTCACCTCTGGCTCACGCTGGAACCAGCCATCTTTGATCAACTTCCACCGATAGTCAAACTCAGCGGTGAGGGGGGTCCGGGTGGCATCAACATCCGCGCCATAGAGAAACTTGCGAATGGCCGGCAAGGAAATATCAACCCGCTTGCTGCGGACTCGGACGTACTCCAAAAGTGCATGTTTGGCGGGGGCTGCCTGCTTGTCCAACTGAGATTGGAGAGTTTCCACATAGGAGGTATAGAACTCTCGGACCATTTACTCGCTATAGCGGCCTACATCTCGAGCCTTCCACTCCAGTCGATGTCTGGTGAATAACTCATGAATGGCCGGCATGGTGGGAAGACTCCCTGTGAGAAACCGCCGCTCGAGTGTTTAGGTCCGGTCATGACCCCCTTGTCATTGGGCACCTTGGCATCAGCATATACCTGATACTGACCCTCGACACACCACCGGTTGGGACTCCAGTCTGGTTGCTGGAGTGAAGTCAGCAATATCAACCTCATCAGACGAGGCAAGCTCCTCGTCAAACCTGGAAGCCTCCACAGAGCCGGACGCTTCCTCAGAACTGGAAGCCTCCTCGGAGCTAGACGCTCCCTCAGAATGTGCAGCAGACCCATAAGGTGTGCCGATCATTATGCGCTTCTCATTAGACTGGGAGGCAGTGACTCCGCCGGGCGCCACCTTTGTGGGCGTGGCTCTGGTGGTGCGAGCAGCACGGGCACGAGTAAGGGTGCCTGGTGGCACGTACTCTGGGTCATGATCATCGTCTCAGCCTATGATCAACCGGCTTGACAAGGAGACGAACTTAGAACGCCCTTTCGAGTAGACACGATCCTTCTTGGGTGTCATATGTACCTGCAAAGAGAAGTATATTAGTACCACTACAAGCCTCTAACACATTCAAAAGCATCAAACACAAGATTATAACACAGAATGGAATAGCAGTACAGAAGTGCAGCAATGCATGACGAACCCATCGACGGTCCGTCAAAGAGAAGACGGTCCGTCATGGGGGTCAGTCGAGGGACACTTAATGTTTTTTTGGAAAAACATCAGAAGCAAAGGTTCTGACAGTGTCAATGGTTGAGCAGGATGGACCGTCGAAGGGACGATAGTCCGTCACAGGGGTCCGTCGAGGGACAATTAGAAAATATTTTGAAACATCATAAACAAAGGTTCTGACAGTGTCGACGGTTGTGTAGGACGGACCGTCGAAGGAACGATGGTCCGTCATAGGGGTCCGTCGATGGACACTTAGATTATTTTTATAGAAAATCAGAAGCAAAGGTTCTGACAGCGTCGACGGTTGTGCAGGACGGACCGTCGAAGGGACGACGGTCCGTCAAAGGGGTACATCGATGGACACTTAGATTAAGCAAGGTAAGTTGGGGTTGACGGACCCCAACGACGGTCCGTCGAGGGACCGACGGTCCGTGTCAACGGGGTTTCGTACAGTCCTTCAGGGAAAGAATTTTGCAGCCTATTTGGTTCCCCCACCTTACTAATTCGGAGTATCCTAAGAAGCCTAAGTTTTCTAAACATTTACCCAGCATCCCGTCATTCGTAGGGCATGAATTTTCCTAGTTTTAACATTCATTTTCGACAGCCTATCAAACCCTAGGTCAGGAACACAATCATGCAAACACACGCTATTTTTAACAAGACACCACCATCCCGTTCAATTTCAGTGTTCTAAGGGACTTAGGACTTTTGGGTGTAAGTTTTAGCATGCAAATAGGGTCCAAAATTAAGTACCCACACAGTTAGACATCAAGTTAATCAGGAAAATTCACAATAGTTAATCGAGCAGATCAGAAAAAAAAATACCTCAGAACTATAGTAGAGGAAAATGAGTAGGAACACTAGTAGTTGAACAAAAACAACAACAACCACGAGCACCGATCGGCAAAGGGACTGAAGTAAATGGGAGATTTGGGAGAGAAAGCTATTTTTGGAATTGGGGGAAGTGTGGGAATCTGAGGAGGAATTTGGAGTTAATGGGTGTGGTTGTGGGGGAAAATGAGAGAAAATAGGGAGGGAAAACGGTTATGGGGGTAGGTGAAGAGGTGGGTAACAGAAAAGTTTAAAAACTTTTAATATATAGCCGGACGGGTCGGGTCGGGTTGGTGGGTGAGGGATCGACGATTCCTCATCGACGAACCGTAAGTGGGTCAACGGTCCTTCGACCCCTCCATCGTCAGTGCCCTATCTTAGAAAAATTGAAAGAACATACCTGGGCACGACGGATCCTACCAACGGTCCGTCGAAGTAACGACGGTCCGTCGATGGGTGCACCAGACCAGTTTTCTGCAGATTTCTGGTGATATGGTCCTTGCACATTTAACACTCATTAAGCTAATATTTTTGTATTTTCTGGACACTTTTTGGACACGGACCCTAATCTACGCTCTAGCCAACACTTCTAGAGGAAAATAAAAGAACAAAAAAAATTCAAATGGGACATTAAGTAATAAAAGCAAAAATAATGCAACTATTCCTAGAAAATCACGAAAGACCTATAGTTGGCTAGAGGATACATATTGGGTTGCCTCCAAATCAGCGCTTGATTTAACGTCGCGGCACGACGGAGGACTCTTGATTACTCAGACTTCATTAAGATGGTATGCCTCGATCACTTTATTCGCCGTTTCAGCATGCCCCATGTAGATTTTAATTCGCTGTCCGTTCACCTTGAACCTTACACCCTCCTTGTTTTCCAACTCAACCGCACCATGAGTGAATAGTTGGGTGATCATGTAGGGACCAGTCCATTTGGACTTGAGCTTACCCGGAAACAAGCGCAACCTAGAATTGAATAAAAGCACCAAATTCCCAACCACAGAATCACGCTTCTCAATCTTTTGGTCATGGTAATTCTTCATCTTTTCTTTGTAGTGGGCTGAACTTTCATATGGTTTTAGGCGAAATTCATCAAGCTCATTCAACCTGTTTAACCTCTGTTTTGCAGCCTCGTTCCAATCCATTTTCAACTTCTTCATTGCCCACATAGCTTTATGCTCTAATTCAACCGGTAAGTGACAATCCTTCCCATATACAAGTTTGTATAGGGACATACCTATGGGAGTCTTGTATGCTGTCCGGTAGGACCAAAGAGCATCATCAAGCCTCCTTGACCAATCCGTTCAACTACTATTCACCATTTTCGCCAAAATCTGCTTAATCTCCCTATTTGACACCTCAACTTGCCCACTAGTTTGAGGATGGTGCGGAGTGGCCACATTATGGCGAACCCCATATTTTTCCAATAATCCCTTAAATAGCTTGTTGCAAAAGTGGGATCCCCCATCACTGATAATAGCCCTTGGGGTGACAAATCTAAAAAATATGTGACACTCTTCCCTTCATCCCATGAGAACTCACGAAAGGTCCCATAAAGTCAATGCCCCACACATCAAACAATTCAATCACAAGAATGGGATTTAAAGGGAGCTCTTGCTTTCTAGAAATGCCACCATCTCTTTGGCATCTATCACATGCCTTGTCGAACTCATGAGAATCTTGGTGGATGGTTGGCCAATAGTAGCCACATTGCAAGATCTTGTGAGCAGTCCGTATACGACTATGATGCCCACCTACAGGAGAAGAATGGCATGCCTTCAAAACACTCAACATCTCAACTTCCGGTACATAACGCCGAATAAGCCCATCGGCACAACTCCAATATAAGTATGGCTCATCCCAAAAAAACTTCTTCACATCATGCATGAACGTTTTCTTTTGATGAAAGGACAAGTCCTGTGGGACGATATCACTAGCCAGATAATTCGCAAAATCTGCGAAACATGGAATTAAGTATTGGGAGGCCTCCAGTACATGCTCATCAGGGAAAGTATCATTAATTTCAGCCCTTTCACCTAACTCCCTCATTGCTTCATCTTCTAATCGGGATAAGTGATCAACAACTTGATTTTCAGTCCCTTTTCTATCTTTCACCTCAAAGTCAAATTCTTGCAATAGTAATACCCAACGAATCAACCTCAGTTTTTCATCCTTATTTGCCATCAAATATCTCAAAGCAGAATGATCAGTATGCACTATAACCCTCGTGCCAAGCAAATAGGAGCGAAATTTCTCGAAAGCAAAGACTACTGCAAGGAGCTCTTGTTCAATCACGGTGTAAATCTTTTGAGCTTCATTAAGGGCTTTACTAGCATAGTAAATGGGGTGAAGGATTTTATCCCTTCATTATTCCAAAACCACACCAAGAGCAACCCCACTCGCATCAAACATCACCTCAAATGGCTTGCTCCAATCCGGAGAAATGATGATAGTTGCAGACACCAACTGTTCCTTCAACTCACCAAATGCGTTAAGACAGGATTTATCAAAATAAAACATACACTCTTTCTCAAGTAACTTGCACAAAGGATGTGCAATCTTTGAAAAATCCTTGATGAACCTCCGGTAAAAGTCTGCATGCCCAATAAAACTTCTCACACCTTTTACAGAGATGGGTGGAGGAAGTATCTCTATCACCTCAACTTTATCTCGATCAACCTCTATACCCTTCTCTGAAATGCGATGACACAATACAATGCCTTCTTTCACCATGAAGTGACATTTTCCCAATTTAGCACAAGGTTGCAGTCTTCACACCTTTTAAGAACCTCGGACAAATGACTCAAACACCGCTCAAAGGAATCACCAACCACTGAAAAATCATCCATAAACACCTCAGGAGTGTCCTCCACCATATCGGAGAATATTGACATCATACATCTCTGAAATTTGGCCGGTGCACTACATAACCCAAACGGCATTCTCTTGAACGCGAAGGTCCCATAAGGACAAGTAAAGATGGTTTTCTCTTGATCTTTTAGTGTAATAGAAATCTGATTATAACCCGAATAACCATCAAGAAAATAGTAACACCACTTTTCGGTAAGTCTATCCAACATCTGATCCATGAAGGGCATAGGAAAATGGTCTTTCTCGGTCCATGCATTTAATTTCCTGTAATCCATACACACTCTCCATCCAGTCATCGTCCTTATCGTAACAAGCTTATTTTTCTCATTGGGGACCACAGTCATTCCCCCTTTCTTAGGTACACACTGAACAGGGCATACCCAACTACTATCGGCGATTTGATATATCACTCCAGCATCCAATCACTTAATGATTTCCTTCTTTACCACCTCTTGCATAGGTGGATTTAAACGTATATGGTGCTCAATACTTGGCTTATGATCGGGCATGAGTTGGATTTTATGTGAACAAATACCGGGAGGGATCCCTATAATATCTGCACTAGTCCACCCAATAGATCTTTTGAACCTTTTTAACACTTTTACCAAGCTGTCAACTTGATGCACATTCAGATCTGAAGCAATAATTACTGGCAAAGTATCACCTTTTCCTAAGAATACATACCTCAGATGAGGTGGTAGAGCCTTTAGTTCTAATTTTGGAGCCTCCTCTATAGATGGTTTCGCGGGTGGAGACTCGCGATGCTTCATATCTAACTCAAACTTCTTTGGTTTAAATCGAACATCACCTCGATCAAGTAACGCGACCAATGACCCATACTCTTCAATGCAATGACTATCAAAATTCATGGTCACTGCCGCTAGTGCTTCTACACCCAGACGCTATTTGTACCTCAGATGACTTTTCAACCCTGTAAGATATGACAGATACTGATTGGAGCTCACCACTCTACCTCATGGACCTACAAATGTTGAAAGTCACTTTTTCATTGTTCAGCCAAAATTTCTTTTTTCCATATCAACTAAGGATCTACCCGTAGCAAGGAATTGCCTCCCAAGAATAATATGCACCTCAAAATCGACCTCACAATCAAGAATCACAAAATCGGCCAGAAATATGAATGACTCCACCTTTACTAGCACATCATTGAGTATCTCGATAGGCCTCTTCACCGTTCGATCGGCCATCAGTAGCCGCATCGCAGTGGGATTTGGGTCACCCAAACCCAACTTCTTATAAATAGAGAGAGGTGTGAGATTTATGCTTTCCCCAAGATCACATAATGCTTTCGCAAAGTGTAATAACCCGATTGTACATGGAATAGTGAAGTCACTCGGATCTTCTTTCTTTTGCACTAGAGACCTTGTAGCAATAGCACTACAATGCTGCATTCTATCATCATACTCAAAACTGACCGATCTTTTCATAGTGACCATATCTTTCATGAACTTGGCATAACCGGGCATTAGTTCAAGAGCTTCTATCAAAGGGACATTGATGGAAAGTTGTTTGAGCATAGTGATAAAACGCCGGTATTTACCATCCTCGGTCTTTTTCACTAACCTTTGTGGGAATGGAGGTGGTGGTCTAGGCAGCGGCGCAAAAATTTGATACGCTCATATTTAGTTCTTGAAAAGAAGTAGAAGCTGTCGTATCAAGTAAAGAACCCAACTATGGGGTCGGGGTCGATCCCACGAGGAAAATGATTTAGACTTAACTTTAACCTACGATTACTTCTATTTAGTCAAGTCCTTTATGAAAACAAGTAACAAAAAAGGGGGGTCACCTTTTGGGGTACCTCAGCTTCTTTCCCCATTTTGTCTCCTAACTCACCACTAACCTCCACTACCTCATCATCATCTCTTATCACATTTTCTACACCAGATGGCATCGGTGGGTCGATGATTTGCTTACCACCTCGAGTTGTGACTGCCATACAATGTCCATCATTTTTTGGATTTTGGACAGTATTGCTAGGAAGAGTGCCCGGTTGGCGTGGGTTCATAGTCGAAGACAATTGGGCCATTTCCATCTCAATATGCTTGATGGAGACTGTATGTGCATCAACTTTCTGCCCAATACTCGCTAAGTCACTCCTCAACTCTTTAGTGTGCTCATCACTAGCATCGAACCTCCTCTTCATTTTCTGCAACATATCCTCAACTCGCGCCATACTACCTCCACCATCCCTAGGAGCAACTTCACGATTTTGAGGTGGAACATAGGGCCCACTCCTACCATTTCTGTTACCATAGTTACCCCGGTTGAAATTGTTGTCGTTGTTGTAATTCCCATCTCGGACATAATGACCCTCTCGGTTGTAATTACCATAGTTCCGACCTTGGTTTCCTTGACCTTGGCGTCAATTCTCCTGATTGGAGCCTTGGGCGTTTGGTCAAAAAATTCTCATCTGCTTATTTACCGCATAAGAGTCCTCCTCATAGTAATATTTATCAGATGGAGGTAGTGGTTTAGACAAGTAGTTCACCACATTTACCTTTTTTGCACCCCAGTGACGTGTTTCAACACCAACCCAAGCTCATATCTCATTTGAGCCATTTCTTCACGAATTTCA
This sequence comes from Solanum sitiens, assembly GCA_016801875.1. Lineage (NCBI taxonomy): Eukaryota > Viridiplantae > Streptophyta > Magnoliopsida > Solanales > Solanaceae > Solanum > Solanum sitiens. Next base: position 768,068 of record JABWTJ010000016.1, on the reverse strand, counting down.
TCTATGGCTGGGTTGTGTGCGGATTGCACTGCAAAAGTGTTTCTCCAAGTATCTCACTTCCTAGTGCTCTAAGCTTTATTATTTCGGGAGATTTTCTCTAACTTCTTAGCGATCTCAGCGTACGGAAACTCCCCATAAGAACCACCCGCTATCATATCCAATACTGCTTTATTATTATCATCTTGTCCCCGATAGAAGTACTCTTTCGGTGACTCATCATCGATGCGATGATTGGGGACACTTCTCAAGAATGAAGTGAACCTGTCCCAAGAACTACTGACGGATTCTCCCGGTAGTGCCACAAAGTTATTCACCCTATCTTTGTGGTTTAGCTTCTTAGACACCGGGTAGTAACGTGCTAAGAACACATCCCTCAATTGATTCCAAGTGTAGATTGAGTTATAGGGGAGTTAGGTAAACCATATAGCAGCCTCTCCCATCAGTAAGAGAGGGAACACTCTTAACCCAATTACGTCCATGTTCAAATCAGGCCTCCCTACACAACTCTTACACACCGACCTCATTTTGGCGATGTGAGCATGTGGATCCTCAGAAAGTAGCCCTGAAAACAAACCTCTCCTGGTGAGCATTTGCATCAGACTACTAGTTACCACGAAAGTACGGCCATGTGGTAGGGGAGGCAAGACAGGTGGTCCGTCAGAGTCAGTAATATTATCATATCCCCTATAATACTCTTGAGGGCGTGGAGCGGGAGGTTACCTTCGTATTTCACCTTCCCCACGATTTTCAGGTAATAATGGATCATGAGCTTCAACCGGTGGTGGATATTCCAAGTTGAGCCCATCATTGAGAATACCCAGATTTCAGTTTATCCTGCGCAGTGTACGCTCCAGTTCGGGGTCGGGTGAGAGTATAGGTTCTCCTCTACTCTGTGTACTTGGCATACACAGAAGTTGGATCTGCAAGAGACAAAAACAATGAGAAAAAAGTAAAATTAGGAAAATGTTGACTAAACTTCGGTAATAAGCTTAAAGTTAATCTAAAAGCCACTTTCCCCAGCCGCGGTGCAAAAATTTGATACGCTCAAATTTACTTCTAGAAAAGAAGTATAAGCGGTCGTATCAAGTAAAGAAACCAACTATGGGGTAGGGGTCGATCCCACGAGGAAAATGATTTAGACTTAACTTTAACCTACAATTACTTCTATTTAGTCAAGTCCTTTCCAAAAACAAGTAACCAAAAAGGGGGGTTTAAAGCAACAAATGTAATTAACTATTTCTAAATAAACAAGTGGCAAGTTCAAAGATTTGATTTTTATCAAGTAATGCGAGTAACTAGGGCATAAGTGTTCCCCACAGGTTCATAACGCAGTAATTCTAGCTAATAACAATCCTTTCCTAGTTTCTTGCATGCAAATTGGTAAGTTATATATCCCTAATTCCTTGGTCCGGCAACTAGAAAATTTCACTCCACACCTTGGTCCAGCTACGTGTGTATGCTTTACTAAACCTTACCTTTACCTCATATTCAGCATCATAAGATGTTTAGCTTAGTTGTAACTTCGCACCAATCGACACTAGCCTATTAGATAGTGTATACTAAATCTACGTTGATAATTCGTTTCTTAATATGTACCTCCTTGGTCCGGCAAGTAGCAACAAGGCGAGTTCTAACGGTGCACTCGTTAAAAAGACTTCTAAACGAAAGAATTATCAATACATGAAGAAACTATTCGAGAATTGTTATTTTAGCTAGTTTTACTTTGTTATTTACCCATGGTTCCCACAGCCCTAGTTATGGATTTAGTTACCCATGTTAATAATCACACAATTCATGTTAATTACATAAGAAATCATGTACTTACTTTGATGAGATTGAAGAAAATCAAGAAAATTACTTGAATTAATCAAAAGCCTTGCAACAAACGATTCCGGAAAATAGAATAATTTCCAAAATCACAAGTTCAACAACTAGAACAATAAAACTAAAAAATAAAAAAGAGTCTAACCTCAAAAATGAGTTTTTTACAAGTATTAATAATAATAGAGTCCTAACATAAAAGGGAAGTATATTTAACGAAACTCTGCCCAAAAAAATGTGTCTGAGTTGACGACTGGGACGACAGACCGTCGAGGCCACGACGGACTGTCGAGGCCCCCCGTCATTCCACACTTAGCTTTTTTTTCAGTTGCTTTCTTGTCCAACTCACTATTACCATCGACAGACAAGGATGATGGTCCGTTGGGTGCATGATGGTCCGTCGATGGCTTCCGTTTCTCCACACTTAGAACTTTTCAAGACGGGTATTGGGCTACTTTCAGTTAACGATGATGGATGTGCAAAATGGTCCATCATGGAGATGAAGGTCTATTGAGAGTCTCCGTAGCCCCACACTTAGTCATAATTCTCCGATCTTCCTTCAGCAGCATTACCTTCATACTACGATTGCCACCTACGGACCGTCGAGGGGTCGATGGACCGTCGATGGCTCCGTAGGTCTTCACTTCTGCAATTTCAGCACACTTTTTCCGCGCTTTCATTCTGGACAGATTTCATGCAAACAAAAAGAAAAATACATTAAAACTAATACAAAAAGGCCTTAGACACACCCTAAACTTAAGGGGGGAAAATTGAAAGTACCGCGAAACCACGGTACATCATTAATCAGTATTTAGACTTGTTTGTTATCGTCTTTATTGATGGTTTCTACATTTACTCTAGGAATGATGAAAAACATGTGATGTATTTGATGGTTGTCATGAAAACTCTCAAGGATCGCCAATTATTCGCTATGTATAGCAAATTTGAGTTTTGCTTACAATAAGTTGCTTCCTTGGTAATATAGGGTCTAGTGGAAGGATCCGAGTGGATTATCAGAACATAGAGGCAGTGAAGCAATGGCCCAGACCCATCTCTCCTATAGATATCAGAAGTTTCTTAGGTTTACTCGGTTATTATAGAAGGTCCGTGGAAGAAATTTCATCCATAGCTTCTCTATTGACTAAGTTGAATCTTAAAATAGTTAAGTTTTAGTGAAAATATAAGTGTAATAAGAGCTTCTAAGAACTTAAAATTAGGTTGACTATAGCGAACGTATTGACACTACCAGAGGGTTCAGACGGTTATGTGATTTATTGTGATACATCTAGAGTCGGCCTTGGTTGTGTGTTGATGCTGTGAGGTAAGGTTAGAATTATGCTTCTAGAAAACTTAAGGTCCATAAGAATAACTATCCGACTCATGACCTCAATCTTGTAGTCGTATCATTTATCTAAAGATATAAAGACATTACTTGTATGGTATTAAAGTAGATGTGTTCACAGACCATAAGACCCTTTCAGTATCTCTTCACCGAGAAAGAATTGATCTTTGTCAGACGAGATGGATTGAATTCCTTAAGGACTATGATATGAATGTTATTTACCATCATGTTAAGGCTAATGTAGTAGCTGGTTGTCTTAGAAGAGTGTATGGGAATAAAGAAAAGAATTAGAAAAGAATGTTCAGGACTTTATATTTTTGGAGGTTGCGTGATGAATATCATATCATAGTGTGATAGTTCAGAATGAGCTAGTAACTTCAGCGGTAGCGAGGTTAAGGAAAAACAAGATAGTGATCCTAAATTACTTTCATTGAAAGGTGTAGTTCTTAAGCAAAAAAGTAGAGGTTTTCTCCCTTGGAGGGATGGTGTGCTTCACAACTAAGGTTATTTATGTGTGCCTAAGGTGGGTGAGTTGAGACAAAAGATTCTTACAAAATCCCATAACTCTAGTTATTCTATTCATCAAGGTGCAATTAAGATCTACCGTGATCGGCGGGAGATCTCTTTGTGGAATAACATGAATACGAATATAGTATATTTTGTGGCTAAGTGCTCTAATTGTTAGCAGGTTAAGGTAGAACATATGAAGTCAGAAGGCATAACTCAAGAATTAAGTTTCCTTTATTTGAGTGGGAATTGATAAACACTAATTTCATTACGGGTTTACCTCGTATCTATAGAAAACATGACTACAGTTTTGTCACAGTATATAAAGTTACTAAGTACACTCACTTTATGTTTGTTATGAAAATAAATACAGAGGACTACGTTAAACTCTGCATTAACAAGATAGTCAGTTTGCATCAGGTTCCATTCAATATCATGTCATATAGAGGTCCTCAGTTTACCTCTAATTCTAGAAGTCATTTTAGAAAGATCTCGGTACTCAAGTATATATAAGCACAACATTTCATACACAAATGGATGGTTAGGAAAAGCGAACAATTTAGACTTTAGAAGACAAGTTGGTGTGATCAATTTTAAGGGATGTTGGGATAGTCGCTTACCTCTCATAGATTTTTCCTACAATAATATTTATTAATAAAATATTCAGATTGCCCTTTATGAGGCATTGTATTTGATTAGATGTAGATCTCCAATAGGTTGGTTTGAAGTAGGGGAAGCAGCCTTGATAGGGACAAATTTAGTCCTTGATGCTATGAAAAGTTCAGCTGATCAGAGACAGACTTGAGATAGTCTAGAGTCATCATAAGTCTCATGTATATGTAAGGAGAATGGACTTGGAGTTCCAAATTGATGATTGGCCTTTCTTAGAAGTATCACCTATGAAGGCAGTGATGATATTTGTCAAGAAAGGTAAGCTCAATCCAAGATATGTACGCCCTTACAGGATCTTGAAAAGTGTTTGTAAAGTGGCTTATGAATTTGAGCTGCCAGCAGAACTAGCAGCACTCGATCTAGTCTTTCACATTTCCTAGTTGAAGAAGATTGTAGGTTATCAAGAATCTATTAGTACCATTAGAGAGTGTGTTGTTGAAGTATATTCTCACATATGAGGAAGTCCTAGTTGAAATTCTTAATCATTACGTTCCAGGCTGAGAAACAAAGAAGCCTCTTATACTAAAGTTTTTTGCAAGAGTAAGTCTTTAAATAGAGCCACTTGGAAGGAAGAAGAAGCAATGAAGGCAAAGTATCCTCATATATTACCCTCAAATTCATTCCATATTGAGGTAATAGTTCCTCTCAAGTGTCTCATTACTCTTCCATAAATTCAGTCTTAGTATCAAATTCCTTCAATTATACTTGCACTCTCACCGTATTTCATTTTCTTGTAGCTTAATTTAGTCATATTAAAGTTTATACTACATAGTTTTAGGGTTTTCACCCCTTCCTCTTCATATAGAACTAGTTTAGACTTCATTCGAGGACGAATGTTCCAAAGGGGGAGATATTATAACACGAGTATGCTAGAATTACCAAGTTGCAGATTTACAGAAGTTGCATGTGCCCCTATGGATTGTAGGTTGACCCACGGATGGTAGATCGGGTACTTAGTTGGACACCTGCAACCTGCACAAAATTCCACAAAATGGACAACCCATGGCTAGATCTACAAACCGTCACTCAGACCACAAGCCATGGTCCACTTTCGTGGATTATGACCCTCAGCCCGAGTTTCTAAAGCCTAACCACGAACTAACAATACGGGCCGTCGATCATTCCATGGACCATTATTCAAGATTGTTGATGGCCCCGTCAGATTTTAAATTAATATTATTTTGGTCTTTACCCTTATACATTTGACACCTAAACTATGTCGCTTAATCCCTTATGTAGGTCGTTTGGTCAGCCTGATCCTAGTAACTTAGTCAGAACCTACCCTAAGCATTTCATTCACCAAAAATTCATAAGACATAGAGCGAAAAGGGGAAAAAATCAGGTGATAGCTTTCTCAGGAGCACGAAACTAGGTTTATCTAGTTCGTCCCCAAAATTTAACGATTTCTCCATGAAATTCATTCCCAATATATGGGATTTCACTACTGGGTTACTTTCACCCATTAGATCCAAAGAATTCTGTCAGAAAGCTCCTACATATTAATTAGATCGGCTTTCTGGAACCTTAGAGAATTGTAGTGAGAACTTTTAGAATACTCCTAATCAAAATTTCATGTTATTTTAATACTCTTGCTTAGTTACTTGCATGAAAATAAGTACCCTAGTTGAATAGATTCGTTTAGTTCATGAATTGCACTAGCTAGGATATATAAACAATCATACATTCCTCAGTTTTCAAATGTTTCATTTCAGTACTTTACTATTGCCTTTTTAGTTAGCATGTCGGAATATTTAGTTATCTAGTATATATAAGTTATATTGTATTGTAGACATTTCAAGTTGGAAATAGGCTAAACACCGATTTGTACAAGGGTGAATAACCCTCATTGTCCTAGAACTATGTGCTCCCGTAGGTTTTTAAGTCCCCTAAGTGGGAACTATATTTCAGTAATCTCGTCAATCATGACTTTATACCCATGGCAAGGTATATTGGGTCCTCTTGATGAGGCATATACATCCGACTCCACATTTAGATCACGTTGTTTTATGTATGTTAATAGTAGCTCACACTATCAGACTTTAGTGCCTTTAATCATGTTCTTAGATATATTTTTCAGTATTCAATTTTAAAATGTTATGTATTTGTTCATTGCATTCAGCTTAGTTCATATTCAATATATTATAGTATATTCATCATGCTCATATAATATCATTGTTTAGTATAATTTGTTTAGTTATATATGTTGTTATGCTTTATCATATCCTACGTGCATGCTCTGTACCTTTCAAGTAGTGACGCATACTATGCGCTACATCTTGTCGTGATTTAGTTTCAGGTCCTCAATATTCAGATCACATGCAGATCATTTCCTGATTTGAATTCAACAGTGTCAATGGTGAGTCCTCATTCTTCGAGGATGATAGACATGTTGTCACGACTGGAATCTAGACCCCAGAAGAGACCGGCATCGTTGACCTCTCAAAGGTCGCAGACAAGCCTACTTACGTCATTCTTACATTACATAGGTTAATTTTAGCGGAAAATTTGAAACTTTTTGTTTCCTAACATACTTATACAAACATTCTCATAAATACGTAATTGTTAACCATCAACCATCTAACATTAAGAGATAAGCAACTGAAAGAAATAGTTCAATTCTTATAAAGCGTATAATTGCCAAAATGGCACCAATACATAGTCTGAATAAAAACAGGAAAGAAACGCTAGTGGAACATGCTCCACTAGCTCAACTCTAAAAGTAAGCTAGAATATAAAACAGTAGAATCCTCGAAGACATGAGGACCTACCAAAACCGGATGAATGCTGGACGTCCGGATAACTGCAACGATGATCCTGTAGCTCTATCATCCACCTGTGCCTGCACCTAAAATAGTAGAGTTTGTATAGGGTTAGTACACACTTGTACTAAGTATGGGTATATGCAAGCACACACCAAGGACATGCATGAGAAAGAATAGCTCTTTCCTAACAACATGATTTTTGGAAAGTCAAGTCAGTGGACTTACCAAATTGAGATTAGGAAAGTTTCCAAATTTGGATTAGGAAAGTAAATGAGCTTTCCAAATTTGGATTAGGAAAGTGATGCCATGAGAATAACATACATCATCCTACTTTTGACATTTGCCACAGCACATAATATTCACACATAGCACATATCATATAGCATACAGTACATTTTGCATGTAGCACATAACTTCTTTCATATCATTCATTCATATGCCATGAGACCTTGGAATCATGGACTTGACATTAAGACATCCCAGAAATAAGGGCTCAACAGATGGGACCTCAACTAGGGAATCTTTATTAGCAAACACAGAGTCTGCTTCATTCATTCATACGTACTTCATTGCATTTTAGTCATAGGCCAGTGTAACCACCAGCTATACCTAGGATGTAGTTTAAGACTTTCATCAGGTTCGTTGTGCAATGACCAAGAATGACCTAATGTCATTACTTGAATCTAACTCACATTTGATTATCTTATCCTAACACCTTTGGTATCATTCATTTCATTATGTGCATCATTTGAGGTTGGCCTCATTCATTCATTGGGAAATTTAACTTTAACCAACATAGATCATGTGAGCATCATCAAATCCAGTGTCTCCCCCACACCGAAAAGAGGTGGAATCACCGGCCAAAGTGATCGAATAACATGCTAGCGTACATGGGAATTTAACCCCGCCAGATCCCTATATTGGCAGTATAGGTTCGAAGACTAGGAGATATAAGGAGACCCATACCCGGCAAGCCGGACAGTCTCATCAAATGAGAGTTATGTGAACCTCCGTCCTTCCCGAAAGAAGGCATCACCGCTCATAGCTAGCCTATCGGTGCTCAGTATAAAGTTCCATTTCATTCATCTCATACGTCATGGAAGCTGGCTTCTAGTATGAGGACATCATAGTTCCTCATGGAAGCTGGCTTCTAGTATGAGGACCATCAAAGGGTCCATGAGGAAAGGACCCAAAACCTGATGGCAGGCTGTCCCAGGCAGCCTTGGCGACGGAGCAGTCGACGGCCAGCCATGGCTGTGACGCCCCGTCACAAGGGTTTAGTCGTGGGGGCCTTGTCCAAGGGTGTAGGGGGAACCCTTTTCAAGCCACAGGAGCTTGCAACGGATGGCCATGACGGGCCGTTGCACCCATAACGCCCCGTCACAAGCCAGGCGTCGCAGCCAAGTCCCTGTGCGCAGATTTTCTACCAAGTCAGGGGTGAATTGGTAAATTCACCCCACTTCCAAATAATAGTTTAGACGGTTTATTAAGGGTCTTATGGGTATTTTAGATGAGTATATAAGTGTTTAACACTTAGAATAATTCATTCTTCTAAAATCAAAACCCCAAAGTCTCTTACAAATCCCAAAACCTCCATTGAAGACTTCATTGAAGAGGCATCTTGGTGAGGGGTTATTGAGTGGAAATTCTTCATAAAAGTGAAGAATTATCATCCTTGAGGTATGGCTTTTGATCCTTGAAACTTATTTCATCAAGGAGCCCAATTCTCAAAATGTTTTACAATGTTTTCTAAAGTGAATTATCTAATTTCAGGATTCTACCATGGGTTCTTGCATAAATGATTTCTAAACATTGAATTATTATCTAATTGATATTGTATTGATGATTTCAACATAAATTACCTATGAACCCATGTGAATTGATGAACCCTAGTTTTGACTACTTATTGGGTTACTTGATATTAAGCTAATGTTGATGAATTGTTGTGTAGTTTCTTATGGGCTTTCTAATGATATAATAATTGTATTCAATTGATATATAATTGATCTTAGATTGTTAAACCTATATTGAATTTATGTAGATTCATTGAGTTTTATGGTTATTGCTTTGAATTGTTGTTCATGGCCATGAGTAAGGGCCTTGTGATGTTGAATTGGTTGATTTGGCATTGAATTGAAGTGTGGATAAGGGCATCAAGGTATGCTGCCCCTTTTTCCTTAATCTGATATTAATTATACTTTGATATTATTGTGATTGGTATGGTCACTTATGGTGGCGGTGTTATGTGTTTTACTTGCAATTGATGTGGCCTTGTCGGCGTTACTTTATGCAATATTATGAGCATGGCCTTATTGGCAATTACTTGAAGTTATGTGGCTATTTGTGTAGTTTATGATGTGAATATGACATTATTTATCTACATGTGAAGTTATATAGTCATGTATGTATTCTTGTAGTTATGTTGCCTTAAGTGATCATGTTAGACTTTGACTTGACATTATGAGTGTAGTGTTAGGTTAAGTCTTGATTATTCCTACTTGACTTTATGAGTCTATGTGGAGTATATTAATGATGTTACGATGATATATATGGTGACTTGAAGATGTTAGGTTGTTTTAGAAGTGTTTCTAGAATGAATTGTTTTATGTGTTAAAGGTGAAGTATGTGATGTCTTGTCTTGGTTGACTTGTATCTCTTACTTGATGTATAGATGGTTATGAGTATGTGATGTCTTGATATAGGATGTCATAACTCTTAGTCTTGAATAATAATATAGGTGGGACCTTAATGATAAGAAGGTCAATGTTATGTGGAACCTTGAACTTAGTGGCGAGGTTATGAATAGTGAAGTAGTTAGCCGTAATGGTATCCTTCATGTTATGAGTGATGGACTTAGGGATGGTTGGCTGGAACGGCATCATATCATACCTTAGCAAATCGCTATGAGCTTTGGTAGGGTGAATGTAAAGGGGGTCATGAACTAGATAAGGACTTATTTATATGAACCTTAATGAGAACTAATCTATGAGAACGAAGGCTAGCACCGAGTGAGTATGAGTAGGGTTAAGTGGATTCAATAAAAGAACAGCCTGAATGCTTAACACGCCCTTCATATTCCTTAACCATGTGCCTACATGGGATGTGTCTAAGTTCTACCATTGGCAAGTAGAACAACCTCATTGAAGTAGGATAGAACTTCAGATTCCATGTCTTTCTACCATGGTCTATGTCGATTATTACCTATTCTCATCATGTGGAATACCTATTAGCATTAGATAAGTTTATGAGGTTTAGGTGGTGGTATGGGACGCCATCTAGACATTGAACAATAGACTTTGAAGGTGTTATGTGGAGTTCCTAGGTCTTGTTCAAAGACCGTTATATGATCTATTATGTGAGTGTCTTAGGTGATGTATGAGTCTTAATGAACTAATGAACTAATGACCTATGTTAGTAACTATGTAGATGAATGAGTATATAATCTAAAGTGACTTAAGCATTCCTTAGCTAAAGTGTGAGGAGGACATGAAAGGATGGTCTCTTCATGTCTTATCTTTGGAAGTCTTGAGGATTACTCTAGTTAGGGAAGTTGGTTAATTTTGTTGACATGATCTAAACCTTAGGAAGTCTTAAGGACTATTTAGGTAATATTGAAGAGGTCATTGTACTATGGACTTTATCTTCTCGATTTACTTAAGTAGGTCTTTTGATAGGCTTTGGAAAGAGAATGTCTTCTAATTTTAAGTGTCGGTGTTTAGTGAGAATGATTATATTTGAGGTAGTCTATTGGATCTCTTGTGTGTGTGTGATAGAGATTGTATTGGCGGTCGCTCCACACTCACTCAAGTGAACCTTGGAAATCACCTTTGGTAGATGAATCTTACCTTGATATTTATGATTGTTTTCTAAGTATGTATGTGACTCATCGTAGGTAATCTTAAGGCTCGTTTAGGAACATCTAGAGAGGGTGTATGGGCGGTTTCTCTTTGTGTGACTTAAGTGAATCTTTGGATGATTTTAAGTGAGGGAATTACATGCTAGGAGATGTTAAAAGGGAAGATTTGTACTTCACTGTAACAGTGAAGGGACTTCACTGTACAGTGAAGGGAACTCACTGTAAAGTGATCCTTTAAATGTTATTTTTGGTTAATTGTTTATCTTATGTGTTTCTTAATTGATAAATGATGTTCTTATGTTTAATCTATGATTTCTAAATGAAAAGATGCATATTTCCAATAAAGTTCGTTTTCATGATTTTATGCATATAGCCATACTTAGTACATGTGGTTGTACTAATTTCATGCTTTATTTTCTATCTATAGTCCTTGGTAGGTAAGGAGCTTTTGGAGAATAAGACTTGGGCTTAGAAGAATCGTCCGAGTAGAAGAATTGAAGTATGTCCTCATTTGTATCGAGGGCATATATGTCATCTTATGTTTCTTTTATGAAGTTTTGTAATAGACTATGAGTATTTCTATTTTTGTATTAAAGTACTCTTGCGTCTTAAGATGATGAGATTGAGACTTAGCATTTCTATTACTTTTATATGAAGGAGTTTTAAAGACTATATTATGTTTTTGTGAAAAGTTTTAATTCTGCACTACTTTTCACTATGTATATGCGATGAATGATATGAATGAGGCTTGTCTTAGAACTCTGAGAGTTCGACGACGCCGGTTTCAATTCAAGATTGCACCCTATCTTCTAGGGTATGGTCTCGGGTTGTGACAAAGGTTGTATCAGAGCATAGGTTAGTGAAAGTAGTATTAGGTATCAAAAAGTCTCATCAAGTCATGTCTAGTAGAGTCTTGACCATCGATGTGAGTCGTGACACATCTATGGGAAGAGGCTATAGGAGGATAGAGTTTCCCTTATTTTCTACTCCTATATCGTGCGGTAGAGTAATGTTATGATTATCCTTCTTATAAGTTTCCTTGTGTTTGCTAGGAGATGAATACTAGAAGAATGACCGCTAGAAGATTGGAAGAGGAGAGGGTGAATGATGAGGTTCCTCAAGTTGAGCTAGTTGAGCAAGTTCCTCAATTTGAGTATGGTGCCTAGGGTTATGGAGAGCACTATGACTTCTAGGTTGAGAGACTTTGTGAGGATGAATCCTCCTATCTTTCTTGGCTCTAAGGTGAATGAGGTTCCCCAAGAGTTTCTTGATGGTGTGTACAAAGTTTTGAGTGCTATGGGGGTTACAGCTAGGGAGAAGGCGGAGTTGGCTTCTTATTAATTGAGAGATGTTTCTCAAATTTGGTACACTCAATGGAAGGACAATAGTCCGGAATATTCGGGTCCTATTGAGTGGGAAGAGTTTAAGGGAGCTTTTCTTGGCAAGTACTTTCCCTGAGAGAGAAGAGAAGTCAAGGTGGAGGAGTTTATTAATCTCAAGCAAGGTAATATGAGTGTTGAGGAGTACTCTTTGAAATTCTCGACATTGTCTAGGCATGCTCCTTCTCTTGTGTCCAATCCAAGAGATGAAATGAGTCGCTTTTGTACCGGAGTAGCCGATTTGGTGAAGGAAGAATGTCGTACCGCTATGCTTCATGATAATATGACCCTATCTAGACTCATGGTGTATGCACAATCTATTGAGGAGTCTAAATTTAGAAGGATGGCTAGAAGTTTGAAAAGGGTGTTGCTAGTGACCAAGTGCAACCTAGGTTCAAGAAGAGATTTCAATCTCAAGATGGACCTGGAGTTCCGAAGAAGAAGTTTGAGAAAGGAGGTGGTTCTAATGATAGCAAGCCTACTTGTGCAAATTGTGGCAAGAGTCACTATGGTGAGTGCTTATTGGGTATCGGTAGTTGCTTTGGATGTGGAAAGGATGGGCACAAAGTGAGAGATTGTCCAAACATTGCTTCTAGGAAGGAGGGCAAGAGGGTTGAGCCTAGTGTTCCAAAGGAAGATGCTCCAACTAAGAGGCGTTTATATGCACTCCGTTCTAGAATTGAGGAGTCGGGTGATGGTGATGATGATGTTGGTAATTTTTTTTTCTCTTTTGATAGTATGAGTTCCTTCTAAGGGGGGAGTACGGTTAGTAGATGTGATAGAAGTCTTAGAAGTTGTTGCATGTGCATGATGTTTAGGAGTTTGGTTGAAATTGAATTTCATTTACTTCTTGCATTGTGTATTTTATGAAGCTTAGAGCATGTTGTAGGATGTGTTTACATGATGTTATTTTGCATTCTAGCATGTCTATATAAAAATTGCCTAAAGATTGCATTTTCGGAAAAGTTTCTAAAATCACTGTTTCTTTATGAACTGCTCACTGTAAAATTTTTGAGAAAATGACTATTTGATTCTTTGGTCTAAAATTCTTGTTATGTGGTTAGAACTGATGTATATGAGTATGATGTTGAATATAAAATGAGTTTTTGCTATTTGGATTGAAGCATGCGAGTTTTGTAGCATAACGAGTTTTGTAGCATAACGAGTTATAGAATTGTTTCTTGTTGTGTTGTGAATCTCTTGATTATGTGAAGTTGATGATTTCTTCTTGATAATATTTTGTATGGTTTGGTTATGTGCTGCTAGTTGAATCTCTAATATTGGAAGTGTTCGGAGAGTGGCAAGTGTCATTCGAGGACGAATGTGTCCAAGTGGGGGAGATTGTAAGACCTCGAAAATATCTTGGGTTAACTAGAGACTAATATGTTGGTCTTAGTGTTCTAAAGTCCTAAATATGTTTAAAATGTGGTATAGAGGCAGTAGCTAAAGTATTAGAGGTGTTGGAAGTCAAACGTCAAGGGACGACTAAGACGTTTGACGACTAAGTCACCTAATTGTCTCTTATGTGGTTCTATGTGTTTATGTGTGTTTCATGGTGTTTTAAGGTTCTTAATAGAGTTAATATATCATGTATAGGCAGTGATTAAAGTTTCGTGAATTTTGGAGGTCAAACGATCAAGAACGTCCAAGGCATTCGAAAGATATGCCTTGAGTCGACCTTGTACGTCTAAGCGAGTTTCGTCGAGTTTTACGTGTTCGTTTTGGATGAAATTCATGTGAGAGGTGTTAAACTCATATATGATCATATTTGGATTGGAAACGTCTGGGAAATTATCCCCAAGGACCATCAAAGGGTCCTTGAGGAAAGGACCCAAAACGTGATGGCAGGCTGTCCCAGGCAGCCTTGGCGACGGAGCAGTCGACGGCCAGTCATGGTTGTGACGCCCCGTCACAAGGGTTTCGTCATGCGGGCGTTGTCCAAGGGTGTAGGGGGAACCCTTGTCAAGCCACAGGAGCTTGCAACGGATGTCCATGACGGGCCGTTGCACCCGTGACGCCCCGTCACAAGCCAGGCGTCGCAGCCAAGTCCCTGTGCGCAGATTTTCTGCCAAGTCAGGGGTCAATTGGTAATAGTTTAGACAGTTTATTAAGGGTCTTATGGGTATTTTAGATGAGTATATAAGTGTTTAACACTTAGAATAATTCATTCTTCTAAAATCAAAACCCCAAAGTCTCTTAGAAATCCCAAAACCTCCATTGAAGAGGCAGCTAGGTGAGGGGTTCTTGAGTGGAAATTCTTCATCAAAGTGAAGAATTATCATCCTTTAGGTATGTATTTTGATACTTGAAACTTATTTCATCAAGGAGCCCAATTCTCAAAATGTTTTACAAAGTTTTCTAAAGTTAATTGTCCAATTTCGAGATTCTACCATGGTTTCTTGCATAAATGATTTATAAACATTGAATTATGATCTAATTGATATTGTATTGATGATTTCAACATAAATTACCTATGAACCCATGTGAATTGATGAACCCTAGTTTTGACTACTTATTGGGTTACTTGATATTAAGCTAATGTTGATGAATTGTTGTGTAGTTTCTTATGGGCTTTCTAATGATATAAGAATTGTATTCAATTGATATATAATTGATCTTAGATTGTTAAACCTATATTGAATTGATGTAGATTCATTGATTTTTAATGTTATTGCTTTGAATTGTTGTTCATGGCCATGAGTAAGGGCCTTGTGATGTTGAATTGGTTGATTTGGCATTGAATTGAAGTGTGGATGAGGGGATTAAGGTATGCTGCCCCGTTTTCCTTAATTTGATATTAATTATACTTCGATATTATTGTGATTGGTATGGGCCACTTATGGTGGCGGTGTTATGTGTTTTACTTGCAATTGATGTGGCCTTGTCGGCGTTACTTTATGCAATATTATGAGCATGGCCTTATTGGCAATTACTTGATGTTATGTGGCTATTTGTGTAGTTGATGATGTGAATATGACATTACTTATCTACATGTGAAGTGATATAGTCATGTATGTATTCTTCTAGTTATGTTGCCTTAAGTGATCATGTTAGACTTTGACTTGACATTATGAGTGTAGTGTTAGGTTAAGTCTGGGTTATTCCTACTTGACTTTATGAGTCTATGTGGAGTATATTAATGATGTTATGATGATATATATGGTGACTTGAATATGTTAGGTTGTTTTAGAAGTGTTTCTAGAATGACTTGTATTATGTGTTAAAGGTGAAGTATGTGATGTCTTGTCTTGGTTGACTTGTATCTCTTACTTGATGTATATATGTTTATGAGTATGTGATGTGTTGATATAGGGTGTCATAACTCTTAGTCTTGAATAATAGTATAGGTGGGACCTTAATGATAAGAAGGTCAATGTTATGTGGAACCTTGAACTTAGTGGCGAGGTTATGAATTGTGAAGTAGTTAGCCGTAATGGTATCCTTCATGTTATGAGTGATGGACTTAGGGATGGTTGGCTGGAACGGCATCATATCATACCTTAGGAAAATCGCTATGAGCTTCTAGTCGCTAAAGTGAGATATGCCCTAGTGGAACTTGCTTTGGTAGGGTGAATGTAAAGGGGGTCATGAACTAGATAAGGACCTATTTATATTAACCTTAATGAGAACAAATCTATGAGAACAAAGGCTAGCACTGACTGAGTATGAGTAGGGTTAAGTGGATTCAGTTAAAGAACAGCCTGAATGCTTAACACGCCCTTCATATTCCTTAACCATGTGCCTACATGGGATGTGTCTAAGTTCTACCATTGGCAAGTAGAACAACCTCATCGAAGTAGGATAGAACTTCGGATTCCATGTCTTGCTACCATGGTCTATGTCGGTTATTGCCTATTATCATCATATGGAATACCTATTAGCATTAGATAAGTTTATGAGGTTTAGGTGGTGGTATGGGACGCTATCTAGACATTGAACAATAGACTTTGAAGGTGCTGTGTGGAGTTCCTAGGTCTTGTTCAAAGACCATTATGTGATCTATTATGTGAGTGCCTTAGGTGATGTATGAGTCTTAATGAACTAATGAACTAATGACCTATGTTAGTAACTATGTAGATGAATGAGTATCTAATCTAAAGTGACTTAAGCATTCCTTAGCTAAAGTGTGAGGAGGACATGAAAGGATGGTCTCTTCATGTCTTATCTTTGGAAGTCTTGAGGATGACTCTAGTTAGGGAAGTTGGTTAATCTTGTTGACATGATCTAATCCTTACGAAGTCTTAAGGACTATTTAGGTAATCTTGAAGAGGTCATTGTACTATGGACTTTATCTTGTCGATTTACTTAAGTAGGTCTTTTGATAGGCTTTGGAAAGAGAATGTCTTCTAATTTTAAGTGTTGGTGTTTAGTGAGAATGATTCTATTTGAGGTAGTCTATAGGATCTCTTGTGTGTGTGTGATAGAGATTGTATGGGCGGTCGCTCCACACTCACTCAAGTGAACCTTGGAAATCACCTTTGGTAGATGAATCTTACCTTGATGTTTATGATTGTTTTCTAAGTATGTATGTGACTTATCGTACATAATCTTAAGGGTCATTTAGGCACATCTAGAGAGGGTGTTTGGGCGGTTTCTCTTTGTGTGACTTAAGTGAATCTTAGGATGACTTTAAGTGAGGGAATTACATGCTAGAAGATGTTAAAAGGGAAGATTTGTACTTCACTGTACATTGAAGTGAACTCACTGTAAAGTGAGCCTTTAAATGTTATTTTTGGTTAATTGTTTATCTTATGTGTTTCAATTGATAAATGATGTTCTTATGTTTAATCTATGATTTCTAAATGAAAAGATGCATATTTCCAATAAAGTCCGTTTTCATGATTTTATGCATATAGCCATACTTAGTACATGTGGTTGTACAAATTCCATGCTTTATTTTCTATCTATAGTCCTTGGTAGGTAAGGAGCTTTTGGAGAAGAAGACTTGGGCTTAGAAGAATCGTCCGAGTAGAAGAATTAAAGTATGTCCTCATTTGTATCGAGGGCATATATGTCATCTTATGTTTCTTTTATGAAGTTTTGTAATAGACTTTGAGTATTTCTATTTTCGTATTAAAGTACTCTTGTGTCTTAAGATGATGAGATTGAGACTTAGCATTTTTATTACTTTTATATGAAGGAGTTTTAAAGACTATATTATGTTTTTGTGAAATGTTTTAATTCCGCACTACTTTTCACTATGTATATGCGATGAATGATATGAATGAGGCTTGTCTTAGAACTCTGAGAGTTCGACGACGCCGGTCGCAATCCAAGATTGCACCCTATATTCTAGGGTATGGTCTCGGGTTGTGACAACAACCATAACATTACACATTTTGGAGCATCAAGCCGAGACCTTAGTCATAGTCACATTCTTGCACACACATGCACATAGTTTCGAAAACACATAGGTTGTCATTCATACGATTTCAAATACACAAACATAAACATATTTATCACGAAAACACAACATACACCTAAATCTACCAGCAATCATACCCAACCTACGAATCATTGGGAGTTAGTGACAGGGACATGCAACGGGGAACAACCCTAGTTTTCGGACTGAATAATCTGAACCTTAAGGGGTCTCTTGGGAAAGGGACCAACAGAGAAGAGAACCCATACCTTTTTGACGTTCAAACCTTGACTTGCTGCCCAAAGAACTCCTCCAAAAACACGTCCAACACCAAAAGTTCAACACCAAACTCGACGTAAAACCTTCTCTTTTCCTACGTGATTGATTAGTTGTTTGTTTATAATTTTCGTTGTGAGTTCTTCAAGTATGAAGAACTTTGGTTTACCTACTGTTCTTGAAGTTATTTGGCAGAGAGAATCGTGAAAAAAGGAAGAGATAATGATCGTGTGTTGAGATATAGGTGTGAGAGGAGAGAGTTATATTAGGCTTAGGAGTCTAGTTTAGGACTTAGTCAAATAATGTTTAGTTAATTATTAAAAATCTGATTTCCCTTTTATTTTAAATCAGCTAATAAATATTTAATATAAATTAATTACATTAATTTACCAACTTAAATTAAAAACAATTTTAATTCATTGCTTCCACCTAGGTTCGAACCCGGGTGGAGCAAGACTTCACTCTAAGAACTCATCTTCGGCCCTCTCTCCCCAAAAATGCCCATCCACCTTATTAATTAAATAATTAATTGTATATTTAGGGTAATTACGATACTACCCTTATCCTGGAAAAAGACCATTTTACCCGTAGACCCTCCAAACCTAATATTTTCCCTTTTTAAATCCGTTAAAGACTCATTCGAGTAAATCTTCATATTCGAGAGCCCTACATGGATGGACCCAACCTTTCCTAGATCAACTAACTTCCCAAGTTAGTTGGCTTGGTTGTAGCAAGGGTTCTGAGGTCCTGTTCTATGCGCATCAATCCGTGTGAACTCGGTCTAATCGTAGGCATTCTAGACACATTAGCATTACTTATCATATCCATTTTTAGGGTTGTTACATTATCCCCCCCTTAGGAACATTCGTTCCCGAATGACACGACTAACTATCTAGCACAATGCTAGTTATAACATAACATAATCACTATGTACAGTCAAGCAATAGCAACAAAGAACGGAGAGATAAGGAAACTTACACTTAAGAGTAGGATGTCTAACCTCAAGAGCTGAAAAGATGAGGGTAGCGGGACCTCATATCGGCCTTGGCCTCCCACGTAGCACCCTCAACCAGATGATTCCTCCACAATACCTTCACTGTGGCAATCTCCTTGTTCCTCAGCTGCTTGACCTGTCTGTCTAAGATCTTAACAGGTACCTCCTCGTAGGACAAGTCTTCATCGACCCCGAAACCTTCCACAGGTAGAATCGATGCTGGATCACCTAGGCACTTCTTTAACATGGATACATGAAAGCCTGGATGGACAGAAGCTAGCTTCGCAGGCAATGCCAACTCATAGGCCACCTCACCTACACGCTGTAGGATCTCGTATGGCCCAACATACCTCAGACACAACTTCCCCTTCCTACCAAACCTCATCACCCCCTTCATAGGTGATATCTTCAGATAGACCTGGGCACCAACATCAAACTCTAAGGGCCATTTTCTGTTATCTGCATATGACTTCTGCCGACTGTAAGGGGTAGACAACCTTTACCTAATCACCCTGACCTTCTCTAAGGCCTCATGAATGATCTCTGGACCCAAAATGGATGACTCTCCAACCTCAAACCACCCAATTGGAGATCTACACCTCCTACCATATAGTGCCTCAAATGGTGCCATCCCAATGCTGGAGTTGTAGCTATTATTATACGAGAACTCTATCAAAGGCAGATGGTCGTCCCATCTACCTCTAAAGTCAATCACACACGCTTTCCACATGTCCTTCAATGTCTGAATGGTGCGCTCTGCCTGCCCATCAGCCTGAGGATGAAAGGCAGTACAAAGCTTTACCTGCGTACCTAAGCTCTTCTAGAAAGATCTCTAGAAATGTGAAGTAAACTGAGCTTCTCTATCTGAAATGATGGGCAAAGGAATCCCATTCCATCTCACAATCTCATCAATATAGAGTCTCACATAATCCTCGGCTCTGTAAGTAGACTTCACAGGGATAAAGTGGGCAGACTTAGTCATCCTGTCCACAATAACCCATATGGAGTCATGCTGTCTCCTAGTCCTCGGAAGACCAACCACGAAGTCCATATTAATGGCCTCCCACTTCCAAGTTGGAACCTCAATAATCTGAGTTAGACCGCCAGGCTTAAGATGTCTGCCTTAACCTGCTGACAATTAGGACACTTGGCGACATATTCTGCAATATCCTTCTTCATGCCATCCCACGAATAAATCTGCTTAAGATCATGATACATCATGGTGGAACCTGGATGTATGGAATATCTGGAACCATGGGCCTCTACAACAATCCGGGTCCGCAAATCATCCACATCTGGTTCACACAGCCTGTCCTGGTATCTAAGTATGCCGTCACCTCCCAAAGCAAAAGACTCATTCATCTTTATCAACACTGAGTCCTTCAGCTCCAGCAACACAGGATCGAGATGCTGACCCTGCTTGACTTTAACTGCCAAGGATGATTCAGAACTAGGATGAACTGAAACACCCCTACTAGTAGAGTCAACCAATCGCACACCCACTCTGGCCAGTCTGTGTACATCTTTCACCAACTCCTTCTTCTCATCCTCAACGTTGGTTGTACTTCCCATGCTCATCCTGCTCAAAGCATCAGCTACAACATTAGCCTTACCTGGATGGTAGTGAACATTCATGTCATAGTCCTTCAACAGCTCCAACCATCTCCGCTGATGTAGATTCAACTCTCTCTGCGTCAACACGTACTGGAGACTCTTGTGGTCTTAGAACACATCCACATGCACTCCATACAGGTAGTGCCTCCACAGCTTTAGTGCAAACACCACAGCTGCTAACTCGAGGTCATGAGTGGGATAATTCTTCTCAACTCCAGGTCATGAGTGGGATAATTCTTCTCATAAACCTTGAGTTGTCTGGACGCATAAGCTATCACATTACCAACCTACATTAGAACACAACCCAAACCAACCCTAGATGCATCACAATAAATAATGTAATTCTCACCACACTTAGGCAAAGTAAGCACCGGGGCTGAAGTGAGTCTGTCCTTGAGATCCTGGAAACTCTTCTCACAAGTCTCCGTCCATTCAAACTTGGCCTTCTTCTTAGTCAAAGCTGTCAGTGGGATAGCAATGGAAGAAAAGCCCTCCACGAACCTGCGGTAGTAACCAGCCAATCCCAGAAAGCTACGGATGTCAGTGGGAGTAAGACGTTTTGGCCAATTCTTAACAGCCTCAGTCTTCCTGGGGTCCACCTCCACACCTTGATTAGACACAACATGACGTAGGAAGGTCACTGATCTAAGCCAGAATTCACACTTGCTGAATTTGGCATACAACTGATGTTGTCTAAGTACCTGCAAGGTTAGTCTCAAATGCTTTTCGTGTTATTCCTTGGTCCTGGAGTAGATGAGGATGTCATTAATGAATACTATGACGAACGAATCAAGGTATTCACGGAAGACTCGGTTCATGAGGTCCATAAATGCAGCTGGTGCATTAGTGAGACCAAATAACATGACTAAGAACTCATAATGACCATAATGGGTACGAAAGACTGTCTTTGGGATATCTCCGTCCCTAACCCTAAGCTGATGATACCCTGAACGAAGATCAATCTTAACATACTTGAGACTTTACTCTTTGTGAATTTCTATTTCACAATTACTCTGGATAATATATATTACTCAAGCTTATCTGAAGCTTCATATTTGAGATTGAGGAACTTCCTTCTCAATCGCACTTAACTTGATGCACCTCCCAACTCATGCAACAAAAAAATCATGTCCACGCTATACAAAAACAGCAACATGACATGCAAACATGAATTCATTTTAACTCTAACTTATTTGGAAACTTAACCTTACTACCATGTTTTGATAGTCTATGGTAGTCTAG
The DNA here is from genome assembly GCA_016801875.1 of Solanum sitiens. Classification (NCBI taxonomy): domain Eukaryota; kingdom Viridiplantae; phylum Streptophyta; class Magnoliopsida; order Solanales; family Solanaceae; genus Solanum; species Solanum sitiens. The sequence goes on along the minus strand of JABWTJ010000016.1, from coordinate 746,241 downwards.
CATTTATGAAGTAATCCATACCTAAGCAATCTCCTTGGGCAAGTAAGCAGCCAACTTAGCCTTCTTCTCTTCATCCATACTCATAGAAGGCTTTAGAACCTACCATGCACTCACCTCCATGGAACAACCACTTTTATCAAACGTCTTTCGTTCACGCTGGGCATTTCTATCACTGCCCCTTCTTGGAAAGGCCAAATCTTGAGTCTGGCGCATTAGACCACTTGCCATCCTAATCCTTGTGTGTATTCTTTTACGCGCTCACACAAGAAGGAAGTTAGATTCTTAGAATGACATAAAGTGTCAAAGCTCTAGATAGCACGATAAAGAGTAGAAGAAGGGAAATTTTCCTACGCATCATGCAGTCTCTAATCAAGGATAGTGGTGCACTTCACTACCATTACTTAGAAACTACTCAATGTGGTTGATGTGAACTTATTATTTCTTGAAATTTAACCTAGTGCTCTGAAACCAACTTTGTCACGACCGGAATCTAGACCCAGACGAGACCGGCGTCGTTGACCTTTCAGAGGTCGCAGACAAGCCTACTTACGTCATTCTTACTTCATCTAGGTTAATTTTAGCAGAAAATTTGAAACTTTTTGTTTCTTAACATGCATAAAGGTCATTCTACTTACATTCATAATGTTCACAATCAACCATCTAACATTAAGATTATCAACTGAAAGAAATAGTTCAATACTGCATCAAATGTATAATTGCCAAAATGGCACCAATACAATGTCTGAAATAAAAATGGAAAGAAACACTTGTAGAAAATACTCCACTAGCTAAAGCCTATATCTAAGCTAGATAGTAACGGTAGACATCCTCGAAAGCATGAGGGCCTACCAAGTCCGGATGAAAGCTCCACGTCCGGATAACTCCAACGTCAACCTGTAAGCTCTAGCGTCCACCTGTGGCTGCACCTAAAAATATAGAGTTGTATGGGATTAGTACACACTTGTACTAAGTATGGCTATATGCAAGCACACACCAAGGACATGCATAAGTAAGAATAGCTCTTTCCTAACAACATGATTTATGGAAAGTCAAGTGAGTGGATTAGGAAAGTTAGTGAACTTTCCAAATTTGGATTAGGAAAGTTAGTGAGCTTGTCAAATTTGGATTAGGAAAGTCATTCCATGAGAGTAATATGCATCATCATACTTATCATATTGCACACAACACATAATAGTTTACACATAGCACATATCATATTGCATATAGCACATAACATCTTTCATATCATTCATTCATATGCCATGAGACCTTGGATTCATGGACTTAACATTAAGACTTCCCAAAATGAGGGCTCATCATATGGGACCTCAACTAGGGAGCCTTCTTTAGCAAACACAGAGTCTGCTTCATTCATTTCATTCATTCATAAGCTAGTGTAAACACCAGCTATGCCAAGGATGTAGTTTAAGACTCTCATCGGGTTTGCTGTGCAATGATCAAGAATAACCTAGTGTTATTACTTGAGTCTAACTCACCTCTTGATTATCCTATCCTAACATCTTTGGTATCGTTCATTTCATTATGTGTATCAATTTGAGGCTGGCCTCATTCATTCATTTGGGAACTTTAACTTTAACCGACATAGATAATATGAGCATCATGAAATCCAGTATCTCCCCCACACCGAAAAGAGGTGGAATCACAGGCCAAAGTGACCCAAAACATGCTAGCGTACATGGGAATTGAACCCCGTCGATCCCTATATTGGCAGTATAGGTTCGAAGACTAGGAGATAGAAGGAGACCCATACCCGGCATACCGGACAGCCTCATGTCATGAGAGTTACGTGAACCTCCGCCCTTCCCGAAAGAATGTATCACCGCTCATAGCTAGTCTATCGGTGCTCAGTATAAAGTTCCATTACATTCAACTCATACGTCATGGAAGCTGGCTTCTAGTATGAGGACATCATAATGTATTAAGTGTGTTAATCTCAATACTTTCATTAGAGTGTTCATAGAGACTGGTCTCTTGATTAACTTTACACTCTCATAGGTGAGTACGTTTTGGTAACATTTACTTAGGCTCATTTGAGATTGTTCTCATCTTTTACATTAGCCTCATATCATGTTGTCACCACATTAATTAACATTAGCACATTTGCTCTTCATAATTACTCACCCCTTTTTACGTGAATGTTCATTTCATCATATGCCAATGCACTTGGCCATTTGTGTGTTTCACATTCTTACTTAACCCTTCTAGGGTTTCATCATTTCATTACATAATATTCATTTCATCGTATGCCAATTCACTTGGCCATTTAGTGTGTTTCACACTCTCACTTAACCCTTCTAGGGTTACATCATTTCATTACATACATCTTAGGTTCATTCATAGTTCGTTTAAGTGATTCATATCTTCCTAAGATTATGTGGTACAAGACTTATGCATCTTGTATGTATGCCAAGATCTCGATTTCGATCTAAGTAGGCAGCATTATTCTTGAATATTTAATTCACGTATGACATATGTATCAATACGGAAATTTGGGCAAGGGAACCCGGTTTCGAATCCCTTGGACAACACTTAGATTTTCATTTATTTTATTTTTGGTCGACATGACATTGGAACCCTAGATCGAGCCTCAACATCAACGTTTCCTCTTTATTTTTCTCCTTTGAATTTACTCTTACTTGGCCGAGGGGTTGTGGGATCGAACCCCCACAGCCCCTTTAATTTTTTATCTATTCTCCTTGTCTATTTCGAGTTGACCATGAGGTTGTGGGATCAAACCCCCACAACCTCTCTTTAATTTTCTTTTATTTCACCCCTACTGCCTAGAGGTCGTGGGTTCAATTCCCACACCTCACATTTCTTTTATTTTCATTTTATCTTAACTCTCCTTCACTGCCTTGAGGTCGTGGGTTCGATTCCCACGCCTCATATTTATTTTCTTTTCATTTTCTCTTACTCTCCTATACTGCCTTGAGGTCGTGGGTTCGATTCCCACACCTCACATTTCTTTTTCTTTTCATTTTCTCTTATGTTCTGACTAAGAGGTTGTGGGTTCGAGTCCCACTCCACTCAATTCTTTAATTTCATACATTATTCTCCAGCCAGGACACCCGAGATCGAATCCCCTTAACCCCCATTTATTTCACGTTTTTAAGTGTATCTCACGGGTGAGGTCGCGGGTTCAAATCCTAGTGACCTCACCTAATTTACACTCAATTAATTTTCCAGATTTGTTCATCTACGTTTATCCAAAACCAAACTTGTAAGTTGCTGGAAATTTGGTCACATTTCAGATCACTTTCTTCAACATTTATACTTGAACTCATAGAGTAATTCATAGACCGTTTAACACGTTTTGGGGTGTATTTTTCATAGATTCGTTTAGCCAAAATATTGTTACTTCAATCAGCCACATTTCATCTTATATGAACATCACAATTTACATAGGATTATGCACGTAAAATGACAACCATAACATTACACATTTTGGAGCATCAAGCCGAGACCTTAGTCATAGTCACATTCTTGCACACACATGCACATAGTTTCGAAAACACATAGGTTGTCATTCATACGATTTCAAATACACAAACATAAACATACTCATCACGAAAACACAACATACACCTAAATCTACCAGCAATCATACCCAACCTACGAATCATTGGGAGCTAGTGACAGGGACATGCAACGGGGAACAACCCTAGTTTTCGGACTGAATAATCTAAACCTTAAGGGGTCTCTTAGGAAAGTGACCAAGATAGAAGAAAACCCATACCTTTTATGACATTCTAACCTTGAAGTTGCTACACAGACCTTCTCCAACAGTCATATTCAAAACCAAGTTTCAACACCAAACTTTCGACGGAAGACCCTCCCTTTGCCTACGTGATTGATTAGTTGTTTGTTTATAATTTCCGTTGTGAGTTCTTCAAGTGTGAAGAACTATTGTTTACCTACTGTTCTTGAAGTTATTTGGCAGAGAGAATCGTGAAAAAAAAAGAGAGAATGATCGTGTGTTGAGAGATAGGCGTGAGAGGAGAGAGTTATATTAGGCTTAGGAGTCTAGTTTAGGACTTAGTCAAATAAGGTTTAGTTAATTATTAAAAATCTGATTTCCCTTTTATTTTAAATCAGATAATAAATAATAAATATAAATTAATTACATTAATTTACAAACTTAAATTAAAAACAATTTTAATTCATTGCTTCCACCTGGTTCGAACCCGGGTGGAGCAAGACTTCACTCTTAGAATCCATTTTCGGCCCTCTCTCCACAAAATGCCCCTCCACCTTATTAATTAAATAATTAATTATAAATTTAGGGTAATTACGATACTACCCTTAGCCTTGAAAAAGACCATTTTATCCCTAGACTCTCCAAACCTAAGATTTTCCCTTTTTAAGTCCGGTAAAGACTCATTCGAGTAAATCTTCGTATTCGAGAGCCCTACATGGATGGACCCAACCTTTCCTAGCTCAACTAACTCTCCAAGTTAGTTGGCTTGGCTGTAGCAAGGGTTTCAAGGTCTGGTTCTACGCGCATCAATCCGTGTAAACCCGGTCTAATCGTAGGCATTCTAGACACATTAAGCATTACTTATCATATCCATTTTTAGGGTTGTTACAACAGCTAATCGCCAGGATTAGGAGAACTCATCAGATGTTGTAGCTTGTATTCTTAATGTTTTTCATTTTGATGTTTATTCCTTACATGATGCGAGTGGGAGTTTGTGTTTTGTGACTTCTTATGTAGCAGTGAGGTTTGGAATTTTTACTGAACAACTTTTTGAGCCCTTGACTTTTTCTACAAATGCAAGTGAGTCTATTCTAGTAGAAAGAGTCTATCGTAATTGTACAATCTTTGTCTATCACAAGGACGCCATAGCTGACTTACTCGAGCTAGACATTGTGGACTATGATGTTATTCTAGATATGAACATGTTTCATGCATGTTATGTCTTAGTTGATTCTAAAACTCGAGTAGTCAATTTTTAGTTTCCTAGTGTGACAATTTTGAAGTGGAGAAGTTGTTCAGTAGTTCCTAAGGGTCGTTCCATTTCACACCTTAAGGCATGAAAGTTAGTTTCTAGGGGGTACATATACAACTTAGTCCGAGTTAATGACTCTAATTTTGAGGAACAGCCTATTCAGTTACTTCCAATTGTGAGTTAGTTTCCAAAGGTCATTCGAGATGATTTTCCCTGAGTTCCTCGAAAGATAAAAAATAGACTTCAAAATAGATATGTTTCCCGATACTTAACCCATTTCTATAAATCCTATATAAAATGGATCTTGCTAAGTTAAAAATTAAAAAGATCTATTGAGAGATCTTCTTGATAAGGGTTTCATTCAACCAAGTATCTCACCTTGGGGTGCTCCAGTATTATTCATGAGGAATAAAGATGATCCTATTAGGATGTGTATGGAATACTGCCATTTCAACAAGGTAAACATAAAGAATAAGAATCTCCTTGCAAGACTTGATGATCTTTCCAACCAACATCAGGGTGCCACTTGTGTCTCTAAGACAGACCTCCGAACCGGATATCATTAGTTGAAAGTGAGGAAAAATGACATCTCGAAGATAGTATTGAGGATCCATTATGGTCATTATGAGTTCCTTATTATGTCGTTTTGTTTGAAAAAATCTCATGCAACATTTGTGGATCTTATGAATGGGTTTAAGCAGCATCTCAAAATGTTTTTTTATCGTATTTATTGATGAATAATTGATATATTTGAAGAATAAGAAGGACCATACTAGTAATCTCTGAATAGTTCTTCAAATAATCAAGGATTGAAAGTTATATGCCATTTTTTCTTTGTGTAAGTTCATCCTTGAATTGGTGGCATTCTTAGGGCACATTGTATCTGACAAAGTGATTCGAGTTGACACTTCGAAGATTGACATAGTTCAGAACTATTATAGTGACCCCTTTCGTACGTATACTACCCTTTAATGAAGAGTCCTAATTTAATACTTGTGACATTCAAAAGCGATTAACAAGGGAATATTTATTATAATCTAGTAGAGGAATTAGGTTCATAAAGAATAATTTCATTAAGGATGTGCATCTTTCCCATTTAGACATTTATTTGATGTTAAAATTGATATGGCGCGGAATTTTAACTTATGATGGAGAAACCCTCCAAAAATAATTTAAGCAAATAACCGTCGAGCTTTTCATTCATATATTATCCTCACACTTAAGGATGAAATAACAATAATATTACCAACTTCCTAGTACCAAAATCAGTCGATTCATGCTTCACACAAACATTAAAATTAAATAGTAACTTTTGTATATTACAATACTTGGGTCTACACCCCCTAAAAGATCAAAACATATATCCTTCTTATATTACAACACATTGTGACATGATCCAATCAGCGCTCACAATTTCATGTAAATATACAACATATAGATCAAGTACAAGTCCCAAAGTTTATACAAAATATAGATGTCAATATGCAAATGTGATCTTCCTTAATGCTCTCAAAATCTTCATCTCCAATGACCACCATCACGCCTCCCCTCGAATCTTCCCAACATTATAAAGAATTATCGCCAAGCATATAGCTTAGTGGTGTAAAAACTACAGGTTTGGAGCCCTCAGATTCACAAAACTACCTTTCTCAAGTCATGGGCAGCACAATTGAAAATAAAAAGAAATGAATTAAGTAAACAATATATATAGAGTGTCATATTCGATATTTGATGATCCAAATGTCAAGAACGCTCATAGCACAAAATTCCATGAGACTTAATACCAGGGTTCGCCCAATATATACATCATGTCGTCACACCGAGCACAAGTAGGTATGAAGAAGGACCGAGGCCATGTATAAAGAAGGGTCAAGCCCAAAAATCCAGAGAACCAACAGCCATGTTAAAAATGGCTTTGTAGTTTGTACCTTATGTGGACAACTGCCACACTTAAGACAAACTAAATATCCAGAGTCAAGATGGAAAATAATCGGAATAAAGAGGAATGCCAATAGTGACAAAGTCAAAGCCAAAAGAAGTACAAGGTCCTAACAAGAGTGCTGGGTGATCAAACAGTTTGTACAAGTGGGCGAGTTACACAAGTGTCTTAAATATCTTAAAGGATACCAACACAACAATGCAAAGTTACAATAGGTAACCAAGGTAACCAGATAAGCATTTAGATATACCAGCAGGTAAAAAGGATTTCAAGTACAAGTTTATACACAAACCTCAGTACTTAAGCATAGAAACAGTCCAACACTCGTTCGCGAGTTCAAATCGTAGACCAACAAACATATCAAGGTCCTTAACATGTTCACGAGTATATACAGCCTTAAACATACAATTAAATAAACTCTTTAATTCGTAGTAGCTGCATAATTTTGACGTAAAATAGAATTATCATCACAAGTAAGCTTAGCCTGTACAAATACGACTATGCTCCCCAAACACTATTGCTGGCCAGCCTAGTACCTCATGTCGCAACATAAATTTGAAATGGAAAACGGAAAAACTACACTTTATAACCTTCATTAAATATGTAGATACATTTTTTAAGGTTGAAAAGAAACAAGAATCACCAAAAAATATATTTTGTACAAGAAGAAATATTTAAAACACTAACAGTTATTTATGAAGGATATCTTATTTCAAAATCTGGACAGAACTTGTCCTATGTTGCATCCCATATTTTGAATCCATAACAACCAAATTAGAGTTTTACATAAATGTATAAATACGAATTAGCTTTAAGAATCATATTTATTCAATGTAAGCGAAGTTTTATATGACAAGATATGCTTAAAATACAAAACACTACCTAGCTCAGAAACATATTTTTCATCACTTACAAAGAGAGGTGTGTGTCTCGAATTCCAGCCAAAAGGACCAAGGTTTTCTTCAAATTTTTTTAGTAATATGGTTAGAGAAAGTTCTAAAGGTTTTGTTAGAATTAAAGAAAACGAATTCATATAGGGGAGGTGTGAATATATATATTATAAAAGGTTGGTTGCCCAAAAGTAAAGATGTTTTCTGCCAAAAAGTTTACATACATACCAATATGTATATACCTCACCTCCCTTTCAAGTTATAAATAATTTCAACTAGAAAATTACGTAATACTCCAATACAATACCTTAAATTACTTTCATAATTATGTTAAGCAAGTCTGCAAATAGCTTAAAATATAAAGTTCCAAAAATGAGAATATAATATATTTAAAAATAAGCAATGGTGTATCGACATGAGAATGTTAGTCTAGTATTTTTGGGGTGTTATTACCCTCTCCCTCTTAACGAAATTTTTTATCCAAAATTTACCTTAAAATAGTCCCGAAACAAGTGCGGATATTGGGTCCTCATGTCTTCTTCTCTCTAGCAGGTAGCTTCTTTTCCACAATGATTCCTTCAAAGTACCTTTACTAAGGAGATTCTCATGCTCTATTTCTTTAGTTATCGATCTTGAATTAGGATAGGTTCTTCATAATATGTCAAGTCAGTATTAAACTCAATAGATTCGACTGGAAGGACATAAGAAGGATCAGAACAGTATCTTCTAAGCATAGAAACATGGAAGACATTGTGAATCTTTCCAAACTCAGCTAGTTAAGCCAATTTATATGCAACTGGTCCAACCCTTTTAAGTATTTTATAAGGTCCAACAAATCGAAGACTAAATTTCATTTTTGACAAAATCTCATAAATTTTTCCATGTTGACACCCTTAAGAATACTTTATCTCCGACTTGGTATTCAATATAACACATTTTAAGATCAACATATGACTTTTCTCTATATGAAGAAACCTTTAGACGATCCTTGATAATTATTATCTTGTCCTCTATCTGTTGCACAATTTCAGGACCAATAAGCTTTCTTTAGCAACTTCACTCGAACAAAGAGGGGCCCGACCTTTACTTCCGTATAAGGCTTCATAGGGATGCATTCCAATACTCGATTAGTAGCTATTATTAGAGGCAAATTCTATCAAAGGCAAGTGTTTTTCCCAACTACCCTCAAACTCCATAATGGAAGATCGAAGCATATCCTCCAAAATTTAAGAAAGTGACGGACTACGTTGGTAAAAAGCGATGAACTGCGTTTCCTTTTGAATTTTCTTTAGAATTTTTAAAACAAAAGCAACGAACCCCGTGACTTCATTTTAATTTTAATTCTTTTATTTCTAAAATGTGGCGCCTTCTGTCGCTTTTTTGATATTTGTTCCTAGTAGAGAGACGGACAAAAGGGCTCTGTCCATCGCTTTTCTGAAATTTTATTATTGTAAATCTCAGAAATGTAACAGACAAAAGGACTCTTTTTGTCAGTTTTCTAGGATTTAAAAAAAATAAAACCTAGAAAAGCGACAGACAAACCCACGCTATCCGTCAGTTTTCCTACAATATGATGCAGTTTCTGCTGCCTACCTGCCAATATAATTCAATTCAATTCAATTCTACACAGCCCAATCAAACACACTCAATTTTAAACAATCTAAACAAAACATAAAAGAACAAACTTAAGATAACATTCAAAAGTATCTAAATAACAAATTAAACACTTATAGAGTATTTCAAAATTTGAAAAAAGTTCGTAAATGTTCAAAGATCTAAACTAGGGAGTGCGTCCTACAAAATAATCCTCATCACTCTCATCGTCGGTGTCATCGAGAGCTGAAGTAGTAGGTTCACGAGAGAGGTTAATGACTTGTTGTTTAATATGGTGAATGGTCGCATTCGTGTTTTCATGTTCAGCTACTCTTCTCCGTTTCGACTCTTCCAGTGTTGTGGTAAGTCTAGCTATATGATCTAACATAGCAACATTCTGCACACCGTCAAATGCCTCAGCTTGACGAGACGATCTAATTCCTTCTAAGCATGAATGGATTCGTCTCACATAGCCATATCATCTACCCTTGTGTGTCCCCCTACCACTTTTTATTTCCAAATCTGGGTAGACAATTCAGGTGTCAATGGGACCGAACTATCTAGATTCTTACCGACTTAGTGCTTAGAGTAATTCTTCATATTAAATATAAAAATTGACAACAATATATATACATATCATAAGTATATTCACAATTCATATATATTATTCGTATTAAATAACTTACAAAGTTCGTTTGTCTCTTTCCTCTACCCACACATCCAGATCCGACTCATTTTCTTTCTCCCTAACATAAGTCTTCTTGAAAAGCTCCAGTTCAATGGACACGTCCCAATTAATTTCTCTTTAAAGAAAAATGGATTTACAATGATTTATATAAATCAACTAATTATTTCTTGAAAACGTTTGAATTAGAACTTATACCATCTCACTTACAATTGTTCCAACATATTTTACACTTGTGGTATGAAACGAGCCACTGTTTAGACTTCCGCTAGAAATTTTTTATTTGGTCTGATATTGCCATAAACTTGTCTGTGTTCCAATACAGACCCAGCTCATCAAAAACATGAGGCAACATCCATTGTGGACGTTCACCGCTATCTCAAACTTTATTTAGCCAGACAGACAGTCTGACAGATGTCTTCCTCTCAAATATTTTTAAGATGACACGATTGTGCCTCGGCTCTCAAGTACACATACTCTGAATAAAAAAATTGAATAACATTAATTATATCGATAGTTAAAAAATTAAAGTATATTAAATGTAACTAAAATATATATATACCTTAAAGTTATTAAACATAGTATGGTGTATACTGTTTGGGATATGGCTACATGGGTGATAAGCCTGTGTAAAGAGTCTCCTAACACTTTCTTTTACAGCCCGGGCAGCATCATTTGCCGGATGTCACCTGCAAAACACATAATAAATATGTTAGTTCATCGATAATATATTAAAGTATATATAAAAAAAAAACTAACAAATAGATAACAAAACAAACTTACGATGGTACATCCACCTCAATCATGACTCTACTAAGTTTGTCCTTCTGGCCACGAACTAGAGGAGCATCCTATCATTTGGAGTAGCAGTAGGTGTAGCTATAGTTGTAGCTGATACATGCTCATAACGCTAAGTCAATAAAGGCGTACTGTCCATATACTATGATCGCTCGCTACCAGAATCTCTAATCTTCATGGTAGATAATATAGGAGATGCACCAATAGGACATGGAGTGCATGTATGAGATGGAGTACCTACAGATAAGGGTCGTCCTCAATGAATAGCTTGTAAAGGGAGGTCCTCAAAGCGTAATGAAGGCAAGGCCTGTGAAAAAGAGGGAGCAACAACTGGTTTGTTGTAATTAGGATAATACCATCGAGGATTCGCCGTACCAAACAGAACAACAAGTATATGTGTATCATGGATGACGCGCTCTAGCTCATAAGAAATAGATCCTGCGATATCCCCAACATCTATGGGTCTCATAGAATTCTTCTTTTTAGCCTCTTTTGGCTTGCTTACTCAAAGATGCTCGCGATGTCTATCATTGTCACCACCTGATAACATTTGTATACAAATTTACATTTATAATATATATTAAAATAATAAATATGATAAAATTACCAAAATACAGTAAAGTACATATATATATATACACACACATTCTAGCTAGCTTTGAGTCTACACTATTCCTCCTCGCTTGTTCCAATTCCATTATCCTACCATTCTTTCTCCTTAGTTGTTTCATTTACATTATCTTCCCATTCTTTGTCAACAAATGAGTCATTTTCTTCATTCTCAGACATTTCTTCCTTAACATTCAATATCTCATCATCAGATAGTTCTTCTAATATGTGTTGAGGATGTTCTAGTGTGGTTTCCAATTCAACATCAAGTTGTTGAACATTTACAACATCATTTTGATACGCCACATCTAAGACATTGTCAATTTCAATTCTTCTCATAAGCTTACTTTTTATGACGATCCACCAATAAACTTTTTCTCTACACAATGGATATGAAGCGTAATACACTTGTTCGGCGTTTGTGCAATGATAACAGGATCATTACTTCTGTATTTCCTGGTGTGCTTAACTTCAATTATATTATGTTGATTGTCCACCTTTGTGCCTCTATGTGATGGGTCAAACCACTCACACCGAAATGGTACAATCTTCTTCATAGGCCAACCTGAATACCTCACTTCAATAATCTCATAAATGACACCATAATATTCAATAGTTTTGACAGTACCATCGACATAACCTTGTATGTAGGCACCGTTATTATTTTTTTTCTTGCTCCTAGAAACTTCTCCAGTTTGAAACTTAAACCCACTGACAATACTTATTCAGTGTCAGTAATTGAGATTCGGGTCCAAGTGCCTCTTCTTTCACTGATTGCAAATGTTGGACACTTAAGTATTTATCGTAAGCCTACGTTATTTTTATTTCAAGTAATATAATTTAGTATAATTTGAAATATATTATTAAATAATTTTTTATTGCAAACTTACATATTCGTATATCCATTTGAATTTTTTTGTATAGATGGCATCATTACCCCATGTGTTGACGAACAAACTGATAATTTTACATACAAGTATTTAGTAAGTTAATCAACACTTATTATTATGTAATTTGATAACATTTTTTGAACATAAACTGATAATTTTGCATTCAACATTTCGATTGGGCCTGTTACTTCTACATGACAAATCATCACCAAAGTAATAAGAATAAAAATCACAATTTCTCTCCCAATATCACCTTGAACAAATGATCCTTCGATTTTTCCCCTTTGCTTAATTGTTTGTTTGGATCTGCCAATTTTTCTGCATATATATGTTTATATATATGTTGATAAATAAATTGGTGCATATAGGATAACATAGTGAATATTTCAAATTGATACATCCATCTTGTTTGAACAAGACCTCTGAGTCGGGCATCATGTATAAGGTGAATTGGAAGATGTTCCATCACATTTAAGAAACCACGTGGAAATATCTTGTCCAACTTCGTATTAATAACAACAATATTTTCTTCCATCCGATCTAAACTACTCTCCTACAACTTTCCAGAACACAAGACTTTAAAAAAAAGACTTACATCTCTGATTGATTTCCATATCCTTTTTTGTAGATGGCTAAAAGCAATAGGAATTAAAGTTTCCATGAATATATGACAATCATGACTTTTCAGATCTATCAATTTTCCTTCATTCATATTTGGCCGCTTTCCTAAATCTGAAGCATAGCCCACCAGCATCCTTAAATTTTTAACCCACTCACAAATTTCATATTTCTCATCCAATGTGAATGAAAAGCTGGGCTTTTGGCTTAACTATTCTACCATTAGGTAATTCCAGTAACCATAACTCTTTTCTCCTACAATATTCCTTTAAGTCAATTCTTGCTTTTGTATTGTTTTTGGTTTTACCCTTAACATCCATCATCGTGTTAAACAAATTATCAAAATTATTTTTTTCAATGTGCATCACATCAAGATTATGTCGTAGCAGATTGTCCTTCTAATGATAAATCAAAACTTACAAAATTAGAAGCAAGATTGGAGGAAAAGATCAAGAGCCCTAGTTCAAGAACGCAACAAGGTTCCAGAAGTTCCAACCCCCCAAAATCTAAATATTTCTCCGTGGTTTTCTTCACCAGGTATGTGGGATTTCACTAGTGGGTTCCTCTCACCCATTAGGGTTTGTAGAATTATAGGAGATCATCAAGAATTAGTTAGATATATGTTCCAAATCAGATTGTAAATTTATTATTCAATTTATCGTATGAATTTCAGAACCCTAGCTATGAATTTCTTTAGTTCTTGAATTACACATGCTAGTTCAGATACTTCAATTACTTTAGATATACATGCCTCAGTTATAAATGCATAATTATCAGATTACTTTTTGCATTCTCAGTTTGCATGTTAAGTGTTGAGTTATCCAGTATTTACAGAAATTTGGTCGTAATATCTTAATCGCTTTAATCATTGGGAGTAGAATAATACCGAGTTTGACTAGGGTTTAGCGTACCCAAATAGTCCCAGAACTACTAGCCAAGTAGGTTGTAAGTCCCCTTTGTGGGAATCAGTTTAGTGATGACGCCAGCATGCCTTTATACCTCTAGCAGGGTATATTTGGTCCTTTCGATGGGGCGTATATAGGATTCCTCATTTAGTTCATATGGTTTTATTATCGCTTATTAGCAGCTCCCACAGTTTAGTCAGACTCTATTGCATTTACCATATTTAAATTTCAGTTAGTATACAGCCTCAGCATGTTATAAATTTTGTCATTGCATCTAGTTAGCTCAAATTAGTATATCATGTTCAGAATATTACACTTTTTTTGTGCTTGTTCAGTTATGTATTATTTAAGCTTTATTCTATCCTACATGATCAGTACCTTTCAAGTACTGACGCATATGTATGCTACATCTTCCCGTGATGTAGGTTCAGGTTCTAAACATCCATATCACGCTTAGATCAATTCCCGATCTCCAGTTCAGCAAAATCAGTGGTGAGTCCTCATTCTCTGAGGACAAGAGTCATGAGTTCATTTCAGTCTTTTAGTCATTTAGTTTCCGTTTTTGCTAGACTTAGCTGGTGTAACAACCCTAGAAATGGTTATGCTAAGTAATGCTTAATGTGTCTAGAATGCCTACGATTAGACCGGGTTCACACTGATGGATGCGCGTAGAACCAAACCTCTGAACCCTTGCTACAGCCAAGACAACTAATTTGGGGAGTTACTTGAGCTAGGAAAGATTGCGTCCAGCTATGTAGGGCTCTCGAATACGAAGATTTACTCGAATGAGTCTTTACCGGACATAAAAAGGGAAAAATCTTAGGTTTGGAGGGTGTAGGGGTAAAATGGTCTTTTTCCAGGCTAAGGGTAGTATCGTAATTACCCTAAATATATAATTAATTATTTAATTAATAAGGTGGAGGGGCATTTTGGGGAGAGAGGGCTGAAAATTGGCTCTTAGAGTGAAGTCTTGCTCCATCCGGGTTCGAACCTAGGTGGAAGCATGATTTAAATTGTTTTATTTAAGTTGTTAAATTAAAGTAATTAATTAATATTTATTATTTATTAGCTGATTTAAAATAAAAGGGAAATCAGATTTTTACCATTTAATAAAACCTTATTTGACTAAGTCCTAAACTAGACTCCTAATCCTAAGGAACCTCTCTCTTTTTTAGGTTTCATTCACTTTCACGATCTGCCTCTCTATATATATTTTTTTCACGCTATCTCTGCCAAATAACGTACAAGAACAGAAGATAAACCAAAGTTCTTCACACTTGAAGAACTCACAACGAAAAATAAAATCAAACGCCAAGCAAAATACGTTAGGCAAAGGGAGGGTTTTCCGTCGAAAGTTTGGTGCTGAAAGTTGGTTTTGGACGTGACTGTTGGAGAAGGTCTGGGTAGCAACTTCAAGGTTTGAATGTCATAAAAGGTATGGGTTTTCTTCTATCTTGGTCCCTTTCCCAAGAGACCCCTTAAGGTTCAGTATATTCTAATCCGAAAACTAGGATTGTTCCCCGTTGCATGTCCCTGTCACTAGCTCCCATTGATTTGTAGGTTGGGTATGTTTGCTGGTAGATATTAGGCATGTAATGTGTTTTCCTGATAAATATGTTCATGAATGTGTGTTTGGATTCGTACGAATGATAACCTATGCTTTTCGAAAATATGTGTTTATGTGTGTGCAATGTGTAGTCGTGACTTTGAACACAGATTGATGCATGAAAGTGACTTGTTTTATGGTTGTATTTCACGTGCACAAACATGTATAGATCGTGTTGTTCATATGAAGTATAATGTGGCTGATTTGAGTGAAAACTATTGGCTAAATGAATCCATGAAAATGCATCTAAAAACGTACTAAATGATCCATGTAATGTCCTAAGAACTAGTGAGTAAATGCTGAAAAAAAATAAAAAAAGAGGCTGGAAATTTGATTTCGGCTAATGTTGAAGTTTAGGAGAGTTTGAAAATAATGTTTAAAACATGTGAGGTCAGTTGGGATTGAACCCAAGACCTCACTATAAGAAAGCTATAATTAATTAAAATAAAAAAAGAAGTGTGGCACACGGGATTCGAACCCGAGTGCCTTAGCCGAAATCCCTAAAACTAAAACAGAAATAAAGAAATGAGGGGAGTGGGATTCGAACCCACCACCTCTCAGTCAGATTTAAGGAGAATATTAAAAGAAAAATAAAGGGTGAGGCGTGTGGGAATCGAACCCACGACCTCTAGGCAGAATAAAGGGGATTTAAGAAGAGAAATTAAATTGGGGCTGTGGGGGTTCGAACCCACAACCCCTCGGCCAAAAGGAGAGTAATTAAAAGAAAAGAAAAGAAAATGAAATGAGATTGTAGGGGTTCGATCCCAAGTCCTCTTAGTCCCATTGAGCCAAAAATGAAGAGAAAAACTAAGGGAAAAATAAAATGAAGGCGTTGGGGCTCGATCTTGGGTCCCCAAGCCGTATGGATCAAACCAAAATGAATAAAAATGTAAGTGTTGTCCAAGGGATTCGAAATCAGGTTCCCTTGCCCAAATTTATTATTTATACATTAGTCATACGTGAATAAATGTTCAAAAATAATGTTGCCTACATAGATCAAAATCGAGATCTTGGCATACTTACAAGATGCATAAGTCTTGTACCACATAATCTTAGGAAGATATGAATCACTTAAACGAACTATGAATGAAGCCTCATGGCTTGTGTGTATAGGCCCATAAGTCTAGCATACGTTTAAAGTAAGTGAACCTAAGATGTATGTAACCAAATGATGAAACTCTAGAAGGGTTAAGTAACAGTGTGAAACACACTAAATAGCCAAGTGCATTGGCATATGTTGAAATGAACATTCACGTAAAAAGGGGTGAGTAATTATGAAGAGCAAATGTGCTAATGTTAATGAATATGGTGACAATATGATAAGAGGCTAATGTGAAAGATGAGAGTAATCTCAAATGAGCCTAAGTAAATGTTACCAAAACGTACTCACCTATGAAAGTGTAAAGTTAATGAAGAGACCAGTCTCTATGAACACTCTAGTGAAAGTATTGAGAATAATGTATACTTAATACTAATGATGAGATGAGAAATCATCTACTGAGCTATGATGTCCTCATACTAGAAGCCAACTTCCATGACGTATGAGTTAAATGAACTGGAACTTTATACTAAGCACCGATAGACTAGCTATGAGCGGTGATGTCTTCTTTTGGGAAGGTCAGAGGTTCACGTAACTCTCATAAGATGAGACTGTCCGGCATGCCGGGTATGGGTCTCTTTATATCTCCTAGTCTTCGAACCTATACTGCCAATATAGGGATCTGGCAGGGTTCA
Organism: Solanum sitiens; assembly: GCA_016801875.1. NCBI lineage: Eukaryota > Viridiplantae > Streptophyta > Magnoliopsida > Solanales > Solanaceae > Solanum > Solanum sitiens. Next base: position 729,004 of record JABWTJ010000016.1, on the reverse strand, counting down.
ATTCCCATGTATGCTAGTATGTTTTGGGTCACTTTGGCCGGTGATTCCACCTCTTTTCGGTGTGGGGGAGACACTGGATTTCATGATACTCACATGATCTATGTCGGTTAAAGTTAAAGTTCCTAATGAATGAATGAGTCCAGCCTCAAATGATACACATAATGAAATGAATGATACCAAAGGTGTTAGGATAGGATAATCAAGAGGTGAGATAGACTCAATTAATAACGCTAGGTTATTCTTGATCATTGCACAACAACCCGATGAGAGTCTTAAACTACATCCTAGGTATAGCTGGTGTTTACACTAGCTTATGAATGAATGAAATAAAGTACGTATGAATGAATGAGGCAGACTCTGTGTTTGCTAAAGAAGGATCCCTAGTTGAGGTCCCATATGTTGAGCCCTCATTTTGAGAAGTCTTAATGTTAAGTCCATGATTCCAAGGTTTCATGGCATATGAACGAACTATATGCAATATGTTATGTACTATGTGTAAGATGTTATGTGATGTGTGCAATATGATATGTATGATGATGCATGTTACTCACATGGAATGACTTTCCTAATCCAATTTGGCAAGTCCACTGACTTTCCAAATCCAAATTTGGCAGGTCCACTAACTTTCTTAAACCAAATTTGGCAAGTCTACTGACTTGACTTTCTATAAATCATGTTGTTAGGAAAGAGCTATTCTTACTCATGCATGTTCTTGGTGTGTGCATGCATATACCCATACTTAGTACAAGTGTGTACTAATCCCATACAACTTTATATTTTTAGGTGCAGGTGCAGGTGGACACTAGAGTTTACAGGTTGACGTTGCAGCTATCCGGACGTGGAGCTTTCATCCGGACTTGGTAGGCCCTCATGCTTTCGAGGATGTCTAACGTTATTATCTAGCTTAGATGTAGGTTTTAGATAGTGGAGCATGTTCCACTAGTGTTTCTTTCCACTTTCATTTCAGACTTTGTATTGGTTCCGTTTTGGCAAAATACATTTAATGCAATTGTGAACTGTTTCTTTCATTTGATTATCTCTATATTAGATGGTTGATTTCTGAACGCCTATGATGTTAAGTTTAAAATTCTTTGCATGAAATAAGAAAACAAAAAGTTCAAATTTTTAGCTAAAATTAACCTAGATGAAGTAACGATGACGTATGTAGGCTTGTCTGCGACCTCTGAGAGGTCAACGACGCTGGTCTCGTCTGGGGTCTAGATTCCGGTCGTGACAGCTGGGGCTTGTCCCAGCATTTCTAGTCAGTTAGAGGCTTATTCAAGACATAGTTAGTTTCATGTTAGCATTGAGTTAATATTTTCTTTGTATTACACTCATCTGTTTTCAAATATTTCATCTATAGTATATGGGTTTTCCCCATCTTTTCATTTAATGTATGATTTAGCTTCCGCATCAATTTATATTCTTTAGTATGCTCATGATCATGCCAGCAGGGTTATCTTGGGATCACTTGTGGTCCTAGGTCCCGTGTCAGCGTCTCAGGGGTAGCTCGGGGTGTGACAATGATTATGTTAAACTCTACAGAAATGATATAGTCAGGTAACATGGAGTTCCTTTGCCTATCATCTAAGACAAAGGTCCTCAATTTACCTCTCATTTCTGGAAATCATTATAGAAGGGTCATGGTACTCAGGTGAATATCAGTACAACATTTCATCCACGAATGGATGGATAGGCAGAGCGTACCATTCAAACATAGAAGATATGCTGAGAGTTTGCGTGATTGATTTAAAGAGTAGTTGGGATGATCATCTACCTCTTAATGACTTCTCCTACATTAATAGTTACTATTATGTATTTAGATGGCCCCTTATGAGGCAATTTATGGGAGTAGATGTAGATCTCCGGTTGGTTGGTTTTAAGTAGGTGAAGCAACATTTATTGAGTCAGATTAAGTTCATGAGGCTATGGAGGAAGTTCAGATCATCAGAGATAGACTTAAGACCGCTCAGAGTCGTCAGATGTCTAATGCATATGTAAGGAGAAGGGACTTACAATAAGATTGATGATTGGGTTTTCCTGAAAGCGGATCCTATGAAAGGGGTGATGAGATTTGGCATGAAAAGGAAGAGGATTCCTAGATATGTACGCCCTAAAAGAATCTTAAAAAGGGTTGGTAAGGTGGCTTATGAGTTAGAGTTTCTAGAAAAACTAGTAGCGGTTCATCCAGTCTTTCACATTTCTTTGTAGAAGAAGTGTGTGGGTTATCCGTTATCAATAGTACCATTAGAGAGTTTGGTTGTGAAGGAAAATCCCACTGATGAAGAGGTGCAGGTAGAGATTCTTTATCGTCGAGTTCATAGGTTGAGAACAAAAAAGTTTCTTAAATCATGTTTTTTGGATAAGTTAGTCTATTGAGGGATCTTATTGGGAAGATGTCATGCCCGTAGCCTACACCCTGGACGTGGCCGGCACTCGAAGACCATTACTGGCCCTCACGCAAACCCTTATCCTGGCTTACTTAACTCATCGGAAGACTCAACTAAACTAAATCAAGAAATAAAGTATGTTTAAATGAAATACATCATATAATATTATGGCCAAAATGGCATTTAAGTCTCAACAAGCAAAATAAACTCCAACTAAACTACTAACTTTCTACAAACCCTCTAAACTAATTGAGATGGATTTTGGGACAGACCCCACAACATCCTTATAACTAAACTAGTAAAGAAAATGAAAAGGATGTCCTCTGAAATGCAAGGAGGCTTACCACAGACTCTGGAGCTCAATCTGGATCAATGAAGTGCTGCGTGCTGATCCTTGTTACCTGCTTTTGCATCATAAAATGATGAAGTCAACTGGAATTAGTACATTGAATGTACGAGTATGCGAGTTGGAATGTTAAACATGACTATAAAGCTTGAAATTGAGTAAGGATGAACTTATATTGGCTCTTCTCAACTCATAAGATAACAACTCAATATAAAGCAATAAAGACATATGCAATATATTTAAAACTAGTAAAAACAGTGTAAACTCTTAGTTCATTAAAGATATAACAATAATAAACTTAACTTAACTTATATATTAAAGTAATATAGTTTGTGTGGGAGTTTCTCTAACCAACAACCATCACTATGACCATAAGTGTTAATACAACGTCTCGTCCATGCTACCATAACTATCCTATACTTTCTCGTCTCATAGAACATCCTCAACCTAGTGGATCCACATGATAAACTTACGACCTCATCTAAAATGTATAACATGTTAATACCCATGATGGTTACGTGGTTTACATGGGGACTTGAGTTATCTGAACTCTCATCCTCACATCGGTTCTCAATACTACTCCCAAAACATGCTTAAGCTCATACTTTTAATAAAACGTCCTTTCTTTGGGTTCAAATAATTTACTGAACTCTTTAGCTTTAAAATATCGTCTTGGAATCAATGTTCCCCTTATTAGTGCAAAACTCTTTTGGAACATCTAAGTTTCCTTTTAAACTTAAATGTGAAACATTTATCAAACTTTAGATAAAACTTAGTCCCCCTTATAACTTTTGAGAATTTAACTCAACTCTTTTCTATTTTCTCAACTTGTAACTTGAGACTTAAATCAAAGTTAAAATGATTGTTTAATACTCTTTGAGAACTTTAAGAACACATTTTGACTTGCTTCTTAACTTTTAAACTTGACTCTTAACTTCATTAACTTTTATGTTAACTTCCCTTGAATTGGATTAAGGATTCAAGGATCATGATCTCATGTTTAGGGATTATTTCATGATATTTAAATGTACTTTATATTGTTGGAATCAACTAGGGATTAAAGGTACATCACTTAGGAACTGGTACAAAAAGGTAGGGAAAGAACGGGGTCTCCAGGGGGTCTTGGCGCTCTGAGAGGCGCGGGGAGCCAGAGCCTGACGGACATAGACTATCCTGAGGGGCTCTGGATGGAGCGGAAAGCCAGGCCCTGTCAGACAGAGGCTTCCCTTAGCGGCTCTGGCAGGCGCGGCGCCCAGAGCTTGTTAGACGCAATTCTTCTCTGATTTTCAGTTCTAACTTTTCTAAACTCCCATGGATATTCCCCCAAACACTTAGAATCATTAATATACTCAATACCCAATAGATTATACCCAAAAACAGTCCTGAAACATGAATCAAAACTACTAGAGATCAACTTCAATTCAATCAACAAGAACTTCACGACTTTTCATCAAAAACTTCAAGATTTTCACTCAAATAAACTCTAATTTGCTGTATTGAATCAAGTTGGAGGGGTATTGAAAGGACACAACACCGAATAATATCACACACCTCGATAGGGATCACCCCCGATGAAATCCGCGCAACGATCTTGGCGTTTCTTGGATAATTCTTGATCTTCCTCTTCATTTCTCTTCTCTCCCAAGCCCTAAGCATTCCTAATTTTTTTAAAACATATTTGGGACTTGGTATTTACCCCTAAATAACCCTTAAAATAAATTAGGCAATAATAGGGTTAAAAGACAACTTTGCCCTTGCTAAAATCCAAATTGAACTTTTCTCAGTCCAATAGTCAAACTTCCGAAAGACATATCTCCCTCATACGACAATGGATTAGTGCAAACTCGGATTTGGAAAGATTGTAACAACCCTAAAAATGAATAGGATCAAGACTTAGGTGTTTCAAGAATGCTTGCGATTAGACCAAGGTCCACACGTATTGATACGCGTAGAACCGGACCTCAGAACCCTTACTACGACCAAGCCAACTAACTTGGGGAGTTAATTGAGCTTGGAAAGGTTGGAACCAACCATGTGAGGCTCACGAAAATGGAGATTTAAGCGAAAGAGTTTTTACCGGACTCAAAAGAAGAAATTTTAAGTTTTGAGGGTCCAAGGGTAAAATGGTCTTTTCCAGGCCAAGGGTAATATTGTAATTACCCTGAGTAATTAATTATTTAATTAATTAAGTTTAAAAAATAAAGAAATTCGGGTGGGGCAACCCGAAGTGACCCATTTTCGCAAAATGGGGTCACCCGGGTTCGAACCCCACTAAGAGCAAGATTTAACTTGCTTTTATCTTAATGTGTTAATTTGGTTTTAATAAATAATTAGTAATATCTGATTTAGGAAAAAGAATTCAGATTTTTATTAATTTTTATTAATTAATAAATTGACTAATTCAAACCCACAAAGTCCTACCTACACTAGACTTCTATCTCCCATTTCCCCCACTCTCTTTGCACGATTTCTATCTCTCTTTCACTCTTTTCTTTCTTGGCTGAAAACGTGAGAAAACAATCAGCAAAAGGAAAATAAAGTAAAGGCAAAAGTTCATCAAGAACTTGAAAGATAGAAACACAAAGAGGAAGCAATCCGATAATGTTAAGCTGAACATACTACACTAGTCAGGTGAGGTGTGAGTGTGGGCGTTTGGACTGATTTTTGGAGGAGTTTCTTGGGCAGCATTCTGGACATTTAACAAGAAAACAAGGTATGGGTCTTCTTACTCTTGGTCCCTTTCCCAAGAGACCCCTAGGACTCAGTAAATTCGGTTCAAAAACTAAGGTTGATTCCCCTGTTGTATGTCCCTGTCATTAGCTCCCAACGAATGTAGGTTGGTATGAATGCTGGTAGACTTAGGATTATGTGATATTTGTGATGAATGTTAATGTATTAGATGTACGTTAATTCATGAAAAGACAACTATGTGTGTGTTCGAATTAAGGAAAGAAAAATGTGTATGGCATGTTGAGTCTCGGCCTTGAGGCTTAAAATTGCTAATGTTGTGTTTGTTAATTTACGTACCCAAACTCATGAAGATTGTGATGTTCATAATTAAGAAATGTGGCTGATTTGAATAAGGATTTGATAGCCAATAAATTCTCCAAAGGATGCACTTAAAAATACGTTGAAGTGAAATTATGAAAGAATGTATGAACTAAGTAAAACATTGATGTTATGAGTTAAAAGTAGCTAAAAATTTCCAGCATTGTACAAGTTAATATAGACTAAATAAAAATGCATATGAATCTGGAATTGAACCCGTGACCTCATCCTTGGGCGAAACAGACACGGCAAAAGGGTGAGGGCTGGGTGATTCGATCCTGGGTCTGAGCAAGGGCTTGAATAAAAGAAAAATTAATAAGGGGAGTGGTATTCGAACCCACCACCCCTCGGTCAGAATTTAGGAAGAGTAGAAGGGAAAATAAAATAAGAAAAAGATGTTGGGGTTAAGGGGATTCGAACCCCTTAGCTACTGCCCGCGAAAGTGAATAAAAAAAAATTAGGTGAGGCCGTGGGGGTTCGATCCCACGACCTCACTGCCTATGCTCTCAACTGATAGAAAAGTATTAAATATATTTATGGGGCTGTGGGGGTTCGAACCCACCACCTCACAGCCCTTAAACGAAAATTAATTAAAAGAAGGAGGTTGTGGAGGTTCGAACCCACAACCTCCTTACTTGTACGAAATTAAGAGAAAAATAAAAGAGGTTGTGGGGGTTTGATCCCATAACCTCTTGGTTTAAGAAAGAATAGGAGAATATTATGTTAATGAAAAATAAAAGGTGGGGTTGTGGGGGCTCGAACCCACAACCTATCGGCCAAATTTAAGAAGAGGGTTAAATAGAAAAGTAATCCTTCAATGTTAATATTGTGATTTAACTTAGAGTTAAAATGTTATGAATATTAGAATAAAATCAATTAAAAATATAAATGATATCCAATTGATTCAAGACTTGGGTTCCTTGCCCAAACTTCCGTTTGATACATAAGTCATACGTGAACAAGTCATCCAAGAATAATGCCATCTACTTAGATCGAAATTAAAATCTTGGTATATATACAAGATACATAAGTCTTGTACTATAAAATCTTAGGAATATATGAGTCACTTAACGAATTACGAATGAAGCCTCATGGCTTGTATGTATGGACACATAAGTCTAACATACGTTCAAAAGTAAGTGAACCTAAGATGTATGAAATGAAATGATGAACCCTAGAAGGGTTAAGTATGAGTGAAAAGCACACCAAATGGCCAAGTGCATTGGCATATGATGAAATGAACATTCACGTAATAAGAGGTGAGTAACTATGAAAAGCAAAGATGCTAATGATGATGAATGTGGTGACAACATGATAAGAGGCTAATGTAAATGATGAGAGCAATCTCAAATGAGCCTAAGTAAATGTTACCAATACGTACTCACCTATGAGAGTGTAAGATAATGAAGAGACCAGTCTCTATGAACACTCTAATGAGAGTATTGAGGTTAACACACTAAATACGAATGATGAGATGAGAAATCATCTAATGAGCTATGATGTCCTCATACTAGAAGCCAGCTTCCATGACGTATGAGATGAATGTAATGGAACTTTATACTGAGCACCAATAGACTATCTATGAGAGGTGATGCCTTCTTTGGGGAAGGGCGGAGGTTCACGTAACTCTCATGAAATGAGACTGTCCGGCTTGCCGGGTATGGGTCTTCTTATATCTCCTAGTCTTCGAACCTATACTGCCAATATAGGTATTTGGCGGGGTTAAATTCCCATGTACGCTAGCATGTTATTGGATCACTTTGGCCGGTGATTCCACCTCTTTTCGGTGTGGGAGAGACACTTGATTTCCTGATGCTCACATGATCTATGTCGGTTAAAGTTAAAGTTCCCAATGAATGAATGAGGCCAGCCTCAAATGATGCACATAATGAAATGAATGAATACCGAAGGTGTTAGGATAGGATAATCAAAAGGTGAGTTAGATTCAAGCAATGACATTAGGTCATTCTTGGTCATTGCACAACGAACCTAATGAAAGTCTTAAACTACATTTAAGGTATAACCGGTGGTTACACTGGACTATGAACGAAATGAAATGAAGTACGTATGAATGAATGAAGCAGACTCTGTGTTTGCTAACGAAGACTCCCAGTTGAGGTCCCATATGTTGAGCCTTCATTTCTGGGATGTCTTAATGTCAAGTCCATGATTCCAAGGTCTCATGGCATATGAATGAATGATATGAACGAAGTTATGTGCTATGTGTAAATGTTATGTTCTGTGTGCAAATGTGAAAAGTATGATTATGTATGTTATTCTCATGGCATAACTTTCCTATTCCAAGTTTGGAAAGCTCAGTGACTTTCCTAATCCAAATTTGGAAAGAACATTTACTTTCCTAATCCATATTAGGAAACTTTCCTAATCTCAATTTGGTAAGTCCACTGACTTGACTTCCAAAATTCATGTTGTTAGGAAAGAGCTATTCTTTCTCATGCATGTCCTTGGTGTGTGCTTGCATATACCCATACTTAGTACAAGTGTGTACTAACCCTATACAAACTCTACTATTTTAGGTATAGGCAAAGGTGGACGATAGAGATACAGGATCATCGCTGCAGTTATCCGGACGTTCAGCATTCATCCAGTTTTGGTAGGTCCTCATGCTTTCGAGGATGCTACTGTTTTATATTCTAGCTTAGTTTTAGAGTTGAGCTAATGGAGCATGTTCCACTAGCGTTTCTTTCCTATTTTTATTCAGACTATGTATTGGTGCCATTTTGGCAATTATACACTTAATAAGAATTAAACTATTTCTTTCAGTTGCTTATCTTTTAATGTTAGATGGTTGATGGTGAACAATTACGTATTAATGAGAATGTTTTTATAAGTATGTTAAGAAACAAAAAGTTTCAAATTTTCCGCTCAAATTAACCTAGATGAAGTAAGAATGACGTAAGTAGGCTTGTCTGCGACCTCTGAGAGGTCAACGACGCCGGTCTCGTCTGGGGTCTAGATTCCAGTCGTGACAAAGTTGGTATCAGAGCACTAGGTTAAATTACGAAAATAATATGTTCACATCAACCACATTGAGTAGTTTCTAAGTCATGGTAGTAAAGTGCACCACTATCCTGGATTAGAGACAGCATGATGCGTAGGAATATTTCCCTTCTTCTGATCTTATCATGCTTTTCTAAATGTCTGAATTCTTGGTGTTATGAGCGTGTCTAACATCAATCCTTTTTGTTTTTTTCCAGAGAATGAACACTAGGAGAGGATTAGGTCAGAGGAGAGGAGGAGCAGCTGCTAGGGGTGATCAGGATCTACCCCAGGCTCCAGCTGAAGGAGTGGCCATGCCAGTTAACCCAGCTGGGTTGGCTGATGCTGAGGTGCGGGCATCTTTGGCCCAAATGGCACAGGACATTACCATGCAGGCCCAGGCTATGACTGCCCAGGTCAACAGACAGGATGTTCAAAGGGAGAATCCACCGGTCCGTAGCATGGCTGACAGACTGAGGGATTTCACGAGAATGAATCCTCCCATTTTCACAGGGGCTAAGATATCGGAGGATCCTCAAGAGTTTGTAGATGAGGTGCATAAGATTCTGGTAGCTATGGGGGCCACTGATGTTGAGAAGGCTGAGATGGCTTCTTATCAGCTCAAGGATGTTGCACAGACTTGGTGCAAGATGTGGAAAGATAGTCGTGTCTTAGTTGGAGTACCAATCACATGGGAGCTGTTCAAGACAGCATTTCTGGAGAGATTCTTTCCCAGGGAGATGAGGGAGGCCAAGGTTGAGGAATTCATCAACCTCAAACAAGGATCCATGACAGTCAGGGAGTATTCCCTGAAGTTTGTTAAGCTGTCAAGGTATGTTGTTTTTCCCCAAGTATTTAATAGTAAGAATAAGAATAATACTGAACCTTGTTGGAATGTTCCAGGTATGCTACTTCCCTGGTTTCTAACAGCATGGATGAGATGAGCAGGTTCCTCACAGGAATCAATGGAGACCTGGAGGAGGAGTGTCGATCTGCTATACTCTATGATAATATGGATCTTTCCAGGTTGATGGTGCATGTCTAGCAGGTAGAGGACAGCCGCAGAAAGAGAGGTGTTCGTGATGCTAGGAGGCCTAGGCCTCAAGATCAGGCAGGACCCAGTCATGGAGGCCATAGGAACAACTTTGGCGTCCGTGAGCAGCCCAGGTTTAAGAAGGGGCTCTCCCACCAAGGGGAGTCAAGTTCATCCAAGAGTCACTATGATAGGGATTCTGAGTCCAGAGTTAAGAGAAACAATGGAGTAGATACACCTCAGGAGAGGCCACCTTGTAGGAAGTGTGGCAAACTGCATGGAGAAGAGTGTATGATGGGCTCTAATGCTTGTTACAGCTGTGGAAAACCGGGCCACATGGTGAAAGATTGTCCGAATAGGAGGAGTCAAGAACAAGGGATGGAGACAGTTCAGACTAATAGCCTGAATGAAGAGGCTTTAAAGAGGCAACGATTCTTCGCACTCAAGTCCAGGGGTGCAGGGGAAGGCACTTCTGATGAAGCCTCGGGTGCGTAACCTTAATTAGCCTTTCATATATTTGACTGTATATGGTGTTTATGCCCTAGTATGAGGTTAATAGGTTTGAAGTCATCATATTGGTTGCTGATGTATATGATTTTTATGTTGACTTTGTGTTGTATCCTTTGATGAGACTAGTTTAGGGAAGAATTCTTTAGTCTATTAATGTAAAGCTACTAGTAGGTTTCAAGGAGGTGTTCCATCATGTTAATATGTGAATAAGATATTCACCAGTGAAAGTATTGAGGTACCTATGTATGCGTAGGTTCTATAGATGACATACTTATTGTTAGTAAAGAGTAGTGTCATTCGGGGACGAATGTTCCTAAGGGGGGGATAATGTAACAACCCTAAAAATGAATAGAATCAAGACTTAGGTGTTTCAAGAATGCTTGCGATTAGAGCAAGGTCCACACGTATTGATACGCGTAGAACCAGACCTCAAAACCCTTACTACGAGCAAGCCAACTAACTTGGGGAGTTAATTGAGCTTGGAAAGGTTGGAACCAACCATGTGAGGCTCACGAAAATGGAGATTTAATCGAAAGAGTTTTTACCGGACTCAAAAGAAGAAATTTTAAGTTTTGAGGGTCCAAGGGTAAAATGGTCTTTTCCAGGCCAAGGGTAATATTGTAATTACCCTGAGTAATTAATTATTTAATTAATTAAGTTAAAAAAATAAAGAAATTCGGGTGGGGCAACCCGAAGTGACCCATTTTTGCAAAATGGGGTCACCCGAGTTTGAACCCCACTAAGAGCAAGATTTAACTTGCTTTTATTTTAATGTGTTAATTTGGTTTTAATAAATAATTAGTAATATATGATTTAGGAAAAAGAAATCAGATTTTTATTAATTTTTATTAATTAATAAATTGACTAATTCAAACCCACAAAGTCCTACCTACACTAGACTTCTATCTCCCATTTCCCCCACTCTCTTTGCACGATTTCTCTCTCTCTTTCACTCTTTTCTTTCTTGGCTGAAAACGTGAGAAAACAATCAGCAAAAGGAAAATAAAGTAAAGGCAAAAGTTCATCAAGAACTTGAAAGATAGAAACACAAAGAGGAAGCAATCCGATAACGTTAAGCTGAACATACTACACTAGTCGGGTGAGGTGTGAGTGTGGGCGTTTGGACTGATTTGTGGAGGAGTTTATTGGGCAGCATTCTGGACATTTAACAAGAAAAGAAGGTATGGGTCTTCTTACTCTTGGTCCCTTTCCCAAGAGACCCCTAGGACTCAGTAAATTCGGTTCAAAAACTAAGGTTGATTCCCCTGTTGCATGTCCCTGTCATTAGCTCCCAACGAATGTAGGTTGGTATGAATGTTGGTAGACTTAGGATTATGTGATATTTGTGATGAATGTTAATGTATTAGATGTATGTTAATTCATGAAAAGACAACTATGTGTGTGTTCGAATTAAGGAAAGAAAATGTGTATGACATGTTGAGTCTCGGCCTTGAGGCTTAAAATTGCTAATGTTGTGTTTGTTAATTTACGTACCCAAACTCATGAAGATTGTGATGTTCATAATTAAGAAATGTGGCTGATTTGAATAAGGATTTGATAGCCAATAAATTCTCTAAAGGATGCACTTAAAAATACGTTGAAGTGAAATTATGAAAGAATGTATGAACTAAGTAAAACATTGATGTTATGAGTTAAAAGTAACTAAAAATTTCCAGCATTGTACAATTTAATATAGACTAAATAAAAATGCATATGAATCTGGAAAATTTACTAAACAAATAAAAGAATGAGGCCACTAGGAATTGAACCCGTGACCTCATCCTTGGGCGAAACAGACACGGCAAAAGGGTGAGGGCTGGGGGGTTCAATCCTGGGTCTGAGCAAGGGCTTGAATAAGAGAAAAATTAATGAGGGGAGTGGGATTCGAACCCACCACCCCTCGATCAGAATTTATGAAGAGTAGAAGGGAAAATAAAATAAGAAAAAGATGTTGGGGCTAAGGGGATTCGAACCCCTTAGCTACTGCCCGCGAAAGTGAATAAAAAAAATTAGGTGAGGCCGTGGGGGTTCGATCCCACGACCTCACTGCCTACGCTCTCAACTGGGAGAAAAGTATTAAATATATTTATGGGGCTGTGGGGGTTCGAACCCACCACCTCACAGCCCTTAAACGAAAATTAATTAAAAGAAGGAGGCTGTGGGGGTTCAAACCCACAACCTCCTTACTTGTGCGAAATTAAGATAAAAATAAAAGAGGTTGTGGGGGTTTGATCCCATAACCTCTTGGTTTAAGAAAGAATAGGAGAATATTATGTTAATGAAAAATAAAAGGTGGGGTTGTGGGGTCTCGAACCCACAACCTATCGGCCAAATTTAAGAAGAGGGTTAAATAGAAAAGTAATCCTTCAATGTTAATATTGTGATTTAACTTAGAGTTAAAATGTTATGAATATTAGAATAAAATCAATTAAAAATATAAATGATATCCAATTGATTCAAGACTTGGGTTCCTTGCCCAAACTTCCGTTTGATACATAAGTCATACGTGAACAAGTCATCCAAGAATAATGCCATCTACTTAGATCGAAATTAAGATCTTGGTATATATACAAGATACATAAGTCTTGTACTATAAAATCTTAGGAATATATGAGTCACTTAACGAATTACGAATGAAGCCTCATGGCTTGTATGTATGGACACATAAGTCTAACATACGTTCAAAAGTAAGTGAACCTAAGATGTATGAAATGAAATGATGAACCCTAGAAGGGTTAAGTATGAGTGTAAATACACTAAATGGCCAAGTGCATTGGCATATGATGATATGAACAATGAAATGATGAAATGAACAATGAAATAATGAAACCCTAGAAGGGTTAAGTAAGGGTGTAAAGCACACCAAATGGCCAAGGTCATTGGCATATGATGAAATGAACATTCATGTAATAAGAGGTGAGTAACTATGAAAAGCAAAGATGCTAATGATGATGAATGTGGTGACAACAAGATAAGAGGCTAATGTTAATGATGAGAGCAATCTCAAATGAGCCTAAGTAAATGTTACCAATACGTACTCACCTATGAGAGTGTAAGCTAATGAAGAGACCAGTCTCTATGAACACTCTAATGAGAGTATTGAGCTTAACACACTCAATACGAATGATGAGATGAGAAATCATCTAATGAGCTATGATATACTCATACTAGAAGCCAGCTTCCATGACGTATGAGATGAATGTAATGGAACTTTATACTGAGCACTGATAGACTAGCTATGAGCGGTGATGCCTTCTTTCGAGAAGGGCGGAGGTTCACGTAACTCTCATGAGATGAGACTATCCGGCTTGCCGGGTATGGGTCTTCTTATATCTCCTAGTCTTCGAACCTATACTGCCAATATAGGGATCTGGCGGGGTTAAATTCCTATGTACGCTAGCATGTTATTGGATCACTTTGGCCGGTGATTCCACCTCTTTTCGGTGTGGGAGAGACACTGGATTTCATGATGCTCACATGATCTATATCGGTTAAAGTTAAAGTTCCCAATGAATGAATGAGGCCAGCCTCAAATGATGCACATAATGAAATGAATGAATACCGAAGGTGTTAGGATAGGATAATCAAAAGGTGAGTTAGATTCAAGCAATGACATTAGGTCATTCTTGGTCATTGCACAACGAACCTAATGAAAGTCTTAAACTACATTTAAGGTATAACCGGTGGTTACACTGGACTATGAACGAAATAAAATGAAGTACGTATGAATGAATGAAGCAGACTCTGTGTTTGCTAATGAAGACTCCCAGTTGAGGTATGTTGAGCCTTCATTTCTGGGATGTCTTAATGTCAAGTCCATGATTCCAAGGTCTCATGGCATATAAATGAATGATATGAACGAAGTTATGTGCTATGTGTAAATGTTATGTGCTGTGTGCAAATGTGAAAAGTATGATTATGTATGTTATTCTCATGGCATAACTTTCCTATTCCAAGTTTGGAAAGCTCACTGACTTTCCTAATCCAAATTCGGAAAGATCATTTACTTTCCTAATCCAAATTAGGAAACTTTCCTAATCTCAATTTGGCAAGTCCACTGACTTGACTTCCAAAATTCATGTTGTTAGGAAAGAGCTATTCTTTCTCATGCATGTCCTTGGTGTGTGCTTGCTTATACCCATACTTAGTACAAGTGTGTACTAACCCTATACAAACTCTACTATTTTAGGTGCAGGCAAAGGTGGACGATAGAGATACAGGATCATCGCTGCAGTTATTCGGACGTTAAGCATTCATCCGGTTTTGGTAGTTCCTCATGCTTTCGAGGATGCTACTGTTTTATATTCTAGCTTAGTTTTAGAGTTGAGCTAGTGGAGCATGTTCCACTAGCGTTTCTTTCCTATTTTTATTCAGACTATGTATTGGTGCCATTTTGGCAATTATACACTTAATATGAATTGAACTATTTCTTTCAGTTGCTTATCTTTTAATGTTAGATGGTTGATGGTGAACAATTACGTATTAATGAGAATGTTTTTATAAGTATGTTAAGAAACAAAAAGTTTCAAATTTTCCGCTCAAATTAACCTAGATGAAGTAAGAATGACGTAAGTAGGCTTGTCTGCGACCTCTGAGAGGTCAACGACGCCGGTCTCGTCTGGGGTCTAGATTCCTGTCGTGACAAAGATCATCCCAAGGGTTTTCCAACCATTTAAATAACTCATCTAAACTCCTTCTGAGCTAGAAGTTATGTTCATTTGAAAATGACCAAAACTCACTACTTAATTCCAAAAATGATTATTCTTGGATTCTTAGATTATTCTTAGATGTTTCAAGTTACAATATGTTACAATATCACCCCTTTGGGAACATTCGTCCTCGGATGAAAAGTCTTTCACTAAGTTAAGGTACACCATTTCAACACTCAACAAACAAAAGCAAGTAATAACATGCTTATATATAGCCTTATAAAGTGCTAAAAAGAGAATTCAGTACATTGATCTGTATTCTCTCCTGTTTCAAAGAGATGTGGATATCTCTTATTCATATCCTCCTCAACTTCTCTCTCACATCCAGGGAGCACCCTATAGACGTAACCGACGTCGTCCTCAAAGAAGACTAAGACTAGCCTCTTAGCTTACATCAATACATTCATAGGTTAGAAATGCAGAAAATTTAAAACTTTTCTTCCAGTATACATAGACCTTTCGTATAAGAAGAATACATAGTCTTCTACTTTTTTGCACATACACACACACACACACACACACACACACACACACACATATATATATATATATATATATATATATATATATATATATATATATATATATAGCTTGACAAGGTAGTACCAAAACATGAACATAGCTTCTATTGTGGATCCACTCGCTAGTATTCATATCTGAAGCTTCATATTTGAGATTGAGGAATTTACTTCGCAATCCCACTTAACTTAATGCACATCACAAATCATGCAACATAGAAACATGCCTATGCTACACAAAAACAGCAACATAAAATTAAATATAACTTCATTTTAACTCACATAGTGCTATTATAAAACATACGATTAGGGACTTACCACACCAAATTCACTAAATCACTTAAACATAGAGTTTCTTAAACCTAAACCAGACTTACTAAGAGTATATCTAACCTCTTAGATAACATCTTGTTGGCCTTAAGATTTGAACCACGCCCTTCCCGTTCCAGCTCTAACTCATTTGGAAACTGAAGTCTCACTACCCTGTTTCGACAATCTATCATAGCATAACACTTATGGAGCAAATCCATGCCTAAGATATATTCTTGAGTTGGTATGCAACCAACTTATGCTTCTCCTCCTCATCTAACTCATAGCACGCTTTTAGACATTACCATGCATTCACCTCCATGCGAACAACCACATTCACCACACACCTTTCCTCCACGTTGGGCATTTCCATTATGGCCCCTTCTTGGGAAGGCCAGATCTTGAGTCTGGCGCCTTAGACCACTTGGCCATCCTAATCCTTGTGTTTATTCTTCTACGCGTTCACACAAGAAGGAAGTTAGATACGTATAATGACACAAAGTGTCAAAGCTCTAGATAGCACGATAACGAGTAGAAGAAGGGAGAATTTCCTATCATCGCATAGTCTCTAAGTCATGATTGTGGCGCGCTTCACAAGCATAAGTCAGAAACTACATAACGTGGTTGTGTTGAGCTTTAGTTCCTAGATAATTTAACCGCATGCTCTGATACCAAGTTTGTAACAACCCAGATTCTTGAATCCAAATCGCCACCGGTGTCGTTGACCTCTTAGAGGTCGCAGACAAGCCTCATCTTGCATTCATCACATTCATCTAGTTAAATTTGCGGAAAATTTAAAACTTTTAAACGTATGAAGTATACATATACTTCATATAGTTCTTTCATGAATTCGTCATATACTAAGCTCAACATAAATGTAACAACCATCTATCATAGGAATCAATTCGAAACAGAATAAGAATATATCATAAATACATTTGCCAAACACGGCCTTATTACAAAAGCTTCAAAATGAAAGTACGAAATAAACACTAGGTACAACATCCACTAGCTATGTCTAAAACTAAGGCTAGACTAAAACTGTAGCATCCTCAAAATTAAGAGGACCTACAAAATGTCTGGAGAAACGCTGATGTCCAAACCGTTGCAAGAGTCGTCAATCTGTCCTTTAACCTACATCTACAAAATAGTAAAATGTAGGGGGTTAGTACAACACTTGACTAAGTATGGGTATATGCACACATACACATAAATCTATGCATGATCAATCAAAGCTCTTCCTAAGAAACATGCCATTTCTGGAGAGTCTAGTCATTAGAATTTCCTAATTCGTTAGTTGTGAATTGTGGTATGAATATGATGTATTTTAATGCATTCAAAGCACAACTCATTTTCTATATGATTACAAGAAATTAGTATCATCAACATAATTTTAGAACAACTTGAGCGGAGATTTGAGAATTTGATCCTCTTAGGCCGAGAGCTCCTCTTTGTACACTTAGATTATTTTTCAGTCTTTTTCTTTTTCTTGTTCTATAGTTCAATAACTCCTTTGGTCCTATGTTTTACTTACAAGTGCAATGATTCATTGTAGTCCCATACCCACAATGAATAAGTAAGTAAATCAAGAGATTAAGGAAATAACTTAACTATAATTTGGGGCATGAATATATTTATAAGTCAATACTTATTGACTATACTCATTCTTTAGTTGATTGCCTAATGTGCATAGTTCTTGGGGTATATCATTAAAGCTTATGATCTTGCTTACTTCGGGCATGAATTCTTTATAAACCAATCTTTAGTGACTATTCCTATTATTGTATTATTGGCCTAATGTAAGAAGTCATTATAAGCCAATCTTATTTGGCTAATATCTTCTGCCAATTATATAAAGTCATTATAAGTCAATTTATTTGGCTTTATCATTTTCATAACATGATGATTCATTATTAGCTATCCCCTTTACTTATTGTAAACTTTATTGGACACGATTTGATTATTCTTACAACAAGTTAATCATTACATCGAGTATTCATTACATTTCATAAGACATTCTCTACTGATTATGCCATTGATTTCATTACTTTCATATTTTATAATTATACATTTCATATACACGAGACCTTGAAATTGTTGATATAGCATTAAGACATCTCAAATGAGGACCCAACATATGGGACCTCAACCCGAGGGCCTTCTTTAGCAAACACAAAGTCTGCTTCATTCGTTCATTCGCACTTCACATTATTCATTTCATTCATTCGTAGGCTGATGTAAACACCAGGTATACCTAGGATGAAGTTTAAGACTCTCATCGGCATCATGAAGTGCAATGACCAAGAATGGCCTAATGTCATTACTTGAATCTGATTTCACCTCCTGATTGTCTTGCACAAACACCTTCGGTATAGTTCATTTCTTTATCCTTCATACTTTGAGGAACTTCAACTTTAACCGACATAGATCATGTGAGCTCATGAAATCTGGTGTCTTCCCCACACCGAAAAGAGGTGAAGTCACTGGCTAAGGTGAAACCAAAACATCCCTAGCTCGCTTAGGTGGAAAACCACTGGCTAGTTCCCTATGTTGCCAGCCTAGTTCAAAGACTAGGAAATTTAGGGAGACCCATACCCACCTTGGTGGACAGTCTCATCTCATGAGAATTACGTGAACCTCCGCCCTTCCCGAAAGAAGGCATCACCACTCATAACTAGCCTATCGGTGCTCAGTTTAAAGTTCCTATTTACATTCAACTCATACATCATGGAAGCTTGCTTCTAGCATGAGGTAGTCATAGCTCATTAGATGATTTATCATCT
Source organism: Solanum sitiens (assembly GCA_016801875.1). Taxonomy (NCBI): domain Eukaryota; kingdom Viridiplantae; phylum Streptophyta; class Magnoliopsida; order Solanales; family Solanaceae; genus Solanum; species Solanum sitiens. The sequence goes on along the minus strand of JABWTJ010000016.1, from coordinate 710,358 downwards.
CTTCTTTATGTATTAAGTGTGAATTGTCCTTACACTTACATATAGAATGTGATTGAGATTTATTTACTCTTTTGATGACTTGTCATCCTTACTTTACATTAATGAAATGTGAATTGTCCATACATAACATCCTTACTTTACATTGATGAATGTGAATTGTCCATACATATCATCCTTACTTTACATTGATGAATGTGAATTTTTCTTACATATTATCCTTTGGTGTTAATGAGACTAGTCTCACACATTCTAACACCTTCATTCGTGAGTATTCTTTTAACAAATTAGCTTTGGTGTAAGTAAGACTTGTCTCACTTCCTTTAACACCCCATTCTGGTCACTTACTTAATTTAGACCCCTTTAATTATGTTATAACTCACGTTACTTACTTACTTTAGTGTAGTAGCTTCATATCACCGTTTATGGACGATGAGCACTTCATTCAATGAGTTTCATGTGTTCATAGTTCATTCTTGTGGAGCATGTTGGGAGTTGTCCCAATGAATGTCATGCCCTTGGTTATGGATTCATTGATATTACTTTAGAAGTGCTTAATATATATTTGATACTCTTACTACACCAGAATTGGCATATGAGTAGTATTGGCTCAAGATTTGGGATGTAAGACTAGCAAATTCATTCTTTTTAGCATAAGCCAATTTTTACGTATGTTCATATTTAAATTTCCATATGTATGAACCCTTAGCCAATCTTCTTATCATTTACATAAGTTCCTAGCCATTAGCATATATTCATTTTGACCAAATAGAGTTAGCCAACTTTATTGGAACCAGATAGGCAATTTATTCAAGATATGATTTCATAGATGTCTTTGAGTCAATTCTTAGTTTATGTCTTTTAGTGTCACGTTTTAAGAATATATTGGACAGCATCATATTAACATTTGATGGATTTAGCATCTTCATAACATCACAACAACAGCAAGTCAACATTCAGCCAAAGACACATAATTCACTTAACACATCACCGACTTAACTTAGCATATTATCGATCCTTAATTATCATGATAAGATTAACTTTACGCAATTACAAGTTTATAAGTTCATTCGATACTCATCATTCAAGAAAAATACATTTTAAGAACAGCCAGCACTACATACCAACAACATGATCTCTAACCTATTCAACATTGATATCAAAAAGGATACTAGGGAAGGGAAGTTCGACGAGAACGACGGGAACAACCCTAGTTTTCAAGATCTTGTGAATCGTTCGAAAGAAAATAAGCTTGGAGAAAGAATTCCAGGAGAGAAACCTATACCTTATTTAGAACGTAATCTACGAAGACTGCCTTGAACGAAACCTTGAAGAAACCTTGAAATTTCCCTAGAGAAATCGATAAATTTTCTGCCTTTTTCTTGCGTTCGTTGCTTACTATTTTTACGTCCTTTTTTTCAATGAGTGTGAACGTGATTTTTAGGTTTATGAACTGATCTTCAATTATACAACTTAGGTTTAATAAATTAATTTAATAAACTAATTAACCAATTACCAAAACGCCCCTCCTAAGTTGACTAAACATAGGAGAACATAACACTTAGTCAAATCTGGAAATTGGTGTTGACTATTGTTTTAGTCAACATTTTGACTTTATATTGATTAATTAAATCCTTAATTTAATTAATTTAGGTACCTAGGGTAAGTACTAAAGTACCCCTAAGTCATTGGATCCAAAATTAACCCTTTTGGACCATCCTATGTTAAGTACTAGGATGTTTCTTGAGTTGTACTAGGTTAGTGTAACAATTTTGCTTTGATCATTTAAAATAATTAATTAAATTTATAATTTAATTAATTAGGTGACCTAATCTAATTAATAAAGTACCCTTAAGTCGTTAGGTCCATAACCAATCCTTTGAACCATCCTAGGTTAGGTACTAGGTTGTCTTTTTCTTGTTTTAACCGAAATCTGGAAATTGCTTTGTGATTTCGGTTTTTCCCCTTTAAATTAATTAATTAAGTTGCTAAATTAATTAATTAAGTAGCCTAGGGTAATTACTAAAGTATCCCTAGGTTTTTAGGACCTTAACTAACTCTTTGGACCATCCTAGGTTAGGTACTAGGTTGTCCCTTTCTTGTCTTAACCGAAATCTGGAAATTTCCTTTGTAGTTTCGGTTTTAGCCCATTTAAATTAAATAATTAAGTTGCTAAATTAATTGATTAGGTAACCTAGGGGAATTACTAAAGTACCCCTAAGTGTTTAGGACCATCCTAGGTTAGCTACTAGGTTGTCTCTTCAACTAGTACTAGGTTAGTGTCAATCCGGTTTAGTCCTAGGTTGTCGGGTGCACTAATTAGTTTATTTCGTTTGGTCCTAGGTTAGTTAGGTATTTAGGGCAGTAGGTTAGAGTCTAGAATTGGTAGGGAAGTTAGGCCCCACATGGAGCGGTCCCTTGTGCACGTTTTTCCCCTAACTACCCTAACCAAATTCGGTTAGGGTGGTCCCCTCCTTTGGCAGCTTCTTCACATGTCTTGCACATGTGCTTGCACATGGGTTGGTTGTACTTTCCTAACTAACTATTATTTATGGTTCATTTGGGAATGTTTACTTATTGTCTAAAGGATTCTCACTATGTCCTTGGACACTACTTAATCTACATGATCATTTTAAATGGTCATGTGTTATGGTACTACACTTTACACTTGGATGCCTAGTACTTTGTTTTAGTATTCCGAAACATGATTTTTAGCCTAGGTTCTTCCTTGCAGGTACATTTCTTAAACAAGCTCATTAATGTTAGAAAATTGGCTAACACCCCTTTAAGCCAATATATTTTAATATGCCCAATATTTTGCTTATTTGGGTATTATATAGAAATTGGCTAACACCCCTTAGCCAATTTTTCTTTATTATGCCCTATATTTCTCAATATTGGGCATTAGGATACTTATTAAATCAATGTGATTATCTATGAAGGATATTGTTATTTTAAGTACTTGTGCATACATAGAAATTGGCTAACACCCCTTAGCCAATATTCTATAATATGCCCACTAATTCTAAATATTGGGCATTGGGATGCCTATGTACCCCAATACGCATTCTAATGGACTTACTGGGCTCTTCATTAGACATATGATTATTCCGAAATGTTACATTATCCCCCCCGCCCTTAGGAACATCCGTCTCCAAAATGACACTTACACATCATTTTAACAAAGAGGGTGATTTTTAAAAGTTACTTTATCATGCTCAAACGTTTCTCTTTTGTGAATGTCTGATTCACACTTATTTGGATGATGCATATCATTCAAGCTTATCTTAAGCTTCATATTTGAGATTGAGGAATTTCCTTCTCAATCCCACTTAACTTAATGCACATCACAAATCATGCTACACAGAAACATACCTATGCTACACAAAAACAGCAACATAAAATTCAATATAACTTCGTTTTTACTCACATAGTGCTATTATAAGACATACGATTAGGGACTTACCACACCAAATTCACTAAATCACTTAAACATAGAGTTTCTTAAACATAAACCAGACTTAGTAAGAGTATATCTAACCTCTTAGATAACATCTTTTTGGCCTTAAGATTTGAACCACGCCCTTCCCATTCCATCTCTAACTCATTTGGAAACCGAAGTCTCACTACCCTGTTTCGACAATCTATCATAGCATAACACTTATGGAGCAAATCCATGCCTAAGCCATATTCTTAAGTTGGTATGCAACCAACTTATGCTTCTCCTCCTCATCAATACTCATAGCAGGCTTTTAGACATTACCATGCATTCACCTCCATGCGAACAACCACATTCACCACACACCTTTCGTCCACGTTGGGCATTTCCATTATGGCCCCTTCTTGGGAAGGCAGATCTTGAGTCTGGCGCCTTAGACCAGTTGGCCATCCTAATCCTTGTGTGTATTCTTCTACGCGTTCACACAATAAGGAAGTTAGGTACGTATAATGACACAAAGTGTCAAAGCTCTAGATAGTACGATAAAGAGTAGAAGAAGGGAGAATTTTATATCATCGCGTAGTCTCTAAGTCATGATTGTGGCGCGCTTCACAAGCATAAGTCAGAAACTACGTAACGTGGTTGTGTTCAGCTTTAGTTCCTAGATAATTTAACCGCATGCTCTGATACAAAGTTTGTAACAACCCGGATTCTTGAATCCGAATCGCCACCGGCGTCGTTGACCTCTTAGAGGTCGCAGACAAGCCTCATCTTGCATTCATCACATTCATCTAGTTAAATTAGGGAAAATTTAAAACTTTTAAACGTATGAAGTATACATAGACTTCATACAGTTATTTCATGAATTCGTCATATACTAAGCTCAACATAAATGTAACAACCATCTATCATAGGAATAGATTCGAAACAGAGTAAGAATATATCATAAATACATTTGTCAAACACGGCCTTATTACAAAAGCTTCGAAATGAAAGTACGAAATAAACACTAGGGATAACATCCACTAGCTATGTCTAAAACTAAGGCTAGACTAAAACTGTAGCATCCTCAAAATTAAGAGGACCTACCAAATGTCTGGAGAAACGCTGATGTCCAAATCGTTGCAAGAGTCGTCAATCTGTCCTTTAACCTGCATCTATAAAATAGTAAAATGTAGGGGGTTAGTACAACACTTGACTAAGTATGGGTATATGCACACATACACATATATCTATGCATGATCAATGAAAGCTCTTCCTAAGAAACATGCCATTTCTGGATAGTCTAGTCATTGACTTTCCTAATTCGTTAGTTGTGAATTATGGTTGAACATGATGTATTTTAATGCATTCAAAACACTCAACTCATTTTCTATATGATTACAAGAAATTAGTATCATCAACATAATTTTAGAACAACTCGAGCGAAGATTTGAGATTTTGATCCTCTTAGGCCGAAAGCTCATCTTTGTACACTTAGATTATTTTTCAGTCTTTTTCTTCTTCTTATTCTGTAGTTCAATAACTCCTTTGGTCCTATGTTTTACTTACAAGTGCAATGATTCGTTGTAGTCCCATACCCACAATGAATCAAGTAAGTAATTCAAGAGATTAAGGAAATGACTTAACTAAAATTTGGGGCATGAATATATTTATAGGTCAATACTTATTGACTTTACTCATTCTTTAGTTGATTGCCTAATGTGCATAGTTCTTGGGGCATATCATTAAAGCTTATGATCTTGCTTACTTCGGGCATAAATTCTTTATGAACCAATCTTTAGAGACTATTCCTATTATTGTATTATTGGCCTAATGTAAGAAGTCATTATAAGCCAATCTTATTTGGGTAATATCTTCTGCCAATTACATAAAGTCATTATAAGTCAATTTATTTGGCTTTATCATTTTCATAACATGAGGATTCATTATTAGCTATGCCCTTTACTTATTGTAAACTTTATTGGACACGATTTGACTATCCTTACAACAAGTTAATCATTACATCAAGTATTCATTACATTTCATAAGACATTCTCTATTGATTATGCAATTGATTTCATTACTTTCATATTTTATATATTATACATTTCATATACACGAGACATTGGAATCGTTGATACAGCATTAAGACATCTCAAGTGAGGACCCAACATATAGGACCTCAACCCGAGGGCCTTCTTTAGCAAACAAAGAGTCTGCTTCATTCGTCATTCGTACTTCACATTATTCATTTCATTCATTCATAGGCTGAGATAAACACCAGGTATACCTAGGATGAAGTTTAAGACTCTCATTGGGGTCATGAAGTGCAATAACCAAGAATGACCTAATGTCATTACTTGAATCTGATTTCACCTCCTGATTGTCTTGCACAAACACCTTCGGTATCGTTCATTTCTTTATCCTTCATACTTTGACGAACTTCAACTTTAACAGACATAGATCATGTGAGCTCATGAAATCTGGTGTCTTCCCCACACCGAAAAGAGGTGGAGTCACTGGCCAAGGTGAAACCAAAACATCCCTAGCTCGCTTAGGGAGACACATACCACCTTGGTGGACAGTCTCATCTCATGAGAATTTCGTGAACCTCCGCCCTTCCCGAAAGAAGGCATCACCACTCATAACTAGCCTATCGGTGCTGAGTTGAAAGTTCCTATTTATATTAAACTTATACATCATCGAAGCTTGCTTCTAGCATGAGGTAGTCATAGCTTATTAGATGATTTCTCATCTCTTCTTTACGTATTAAGTTTGAATTGTCCTTACACTTACATATAGAATATGATTGAGATTTATTTACTCTTTTGATGACTTGTCATCCTTACTTTACATTGATGAAATGTGAATTGTCCTTACATATCATCCTTACTTTACATTGATGAATGTGAATTGTCCTTACATATCATCCATACTTTACATTGATGAATGTGAATTGTCCTTACATATCATCCTTAGGCGTTAATGAGACTAGTCTCACACATTCTAACACCTTCATTCGTGAGTATTCTTTTAACAAATTAGCTTTGGTGTAAGTAAGACTTGTCTCACTTCCTTTAATACCCCATTCTGGTCTCTTACTTAATTTAGAACCCTTTAATTATGTTATATCTCACGTTACTTACTTACTTTAGTGTAGTAGCTTCATATCACCGTTTATGGACGATGAACACTTCATTCAATGAGTTTCATGTGTTCATAGTTCATTCTTGTGGAGCATGTTGGGAGTTGTCCCAATGAATGTCATGCCCTTGGTTATGGATTCATTGATATTACTTTAGAAGTGCTTAATATATATTTGATACTCTTACTACACCAGAATTGGCATATGATTAGTATTGGCTCAAGATTTGGGATGTAAGACTAGCAAATTCATTCTTTTTGGCATAAGCCAATTTTTACGTATGTTCATATTTAAATTGCCATATGTATGAACCCTTAGCCAATCTTTTAATCATTTATATAAGTTCCTAGCCATTCGCATATATTCATTTTGACCAATTAGAGTTAGCCAACTTTAATGGAACCAGATAGACAATTTATTCAAGATATGATTTCATAGATGTCTTGAGCCAATTCTTAGTTTATGGCTTTTAGTGTCACGTTTTAAGAACATATTAGACAGCATCATATTAACATTTGATGGATTTAGCATCTTCATAACATCACAACAACCGCAAGTCAACATTCTTCCAAAGACACATAATTCACTTAACACATCACGGACTTAACTTAGCATATTATCGATCCTTAATTATCATGATAAGATTAACTTTACGCAATTACAAGTTCATAAGTTCATTCGATACTCATCATTCAAGAACAATACATTTTAAGAACATCCAGCACCACATACCAACAACATGATCTCTAACCTATTCGACATTGATATCGAAAAGGATACTAGGGAAGGGAAGTTCGACGAGAACGACGGGAACAACCCTAGTTTTCAAGATCTTGTGAATCGTTCGAAGGAAAATACTTTTGCAGAAATAATTCGAGGAGATAAACCCATACCATATGTAGAACTTAATCTACAAAGACCACCTTGAACGAAACCTTGAAGAAACCTTGAAATTGCCCTAGAGAAATCGATAAATTTTCTGCCTTTTTCTTGCGTTCGTTGCTTACTGTTTTTGTGTCCTTTTTTCAATGAGTTTGAACGTGATTTTTAGGTTTAAGAACTGATCTTCAATTATACAACTCAGTTTTAATAAATTAATATAATAAACAAATTAACTAATTACCAAAATGCCCCTCCTAAGTTGACTAAACATAGGAGAACATAACACTTAGTCAAATTTGGAAATTGGTGTTGACTATGATTTTGATCAACATTTTGACTTTATATTAATTAATTAAATCCTTCATTTAATTAATTTAGGTACCTAGGGTAAGTACTAAAGTACGCCTAAGTCATTGGAATCAAAATTAACCCTTTTGGACCATCCTATGTTAAGTACTAGGATGTTTCTTGAGTTGTACTAGGTTAGTGTATGAATTTTGTTTTGATCATTCAAACTAATTAATTAAATTTATAATTTAATTAATTAGGTAACCTAAGATAATTACTAAAGTACCCTTAAGTCGTTAGGGCCATAACCAATCCTTTGAACCATCCTAGGTTAGGTACTAGGTTGTCTTTTTCTTGTTTTAACCGAAATCTGGAAATTGCTTTGTGATTTTGGTTTTTCCCCTTTAAATTAATTAATTAAGTTGCTACATTAATTAATTAATTAAGTAGCCTAGGGTAATTACTAAAGTATACCTAGGTTTTTAGGACCTTAACTAACTCTTTGGACCATCCTAGGTTAGGTACTAGGTTGTCCCTTTCTTGTCTTAACCGAAATCTGGAAATTCCCTTTGTAGTTTTGCTTTTAGCCCTTTTAAATTAATTAATCAAGTTGCTAAATTAATTAATTAGGTAACCTAGTGGAATTACTAAAGTACCTCTAAGTTGTTAGGACCATAACTAACCTTTTGGACCATGCTAGGTTAGCTACTAGGTTGTCTCTTAAACTAGTACTAGGTTAGTGTCAACCCGGTTTAGTCCTAGGTTGTCGGGTGCACTAATTAGTTTATTTCATTTGGTCCTAGGTTAGTTAGGTATTTTGGGCAGTAGGTTAGAGTCTAAAATTCGTACGGAAGTTAGGCCCCATATGGAGTGGTCCCTTGTGCACGTTTTCCCCCCTAACTACCCTAACCAAATTAGGTTAGGGTGGTCCCCTCCTTTGGCAGCTTCTTCACATGTCTTGCACATGGGTTGGTTGTACTTTCCTAACTAACTATTATTTATGATTCATTTGGGAATGTTTAATTATTGTCCCAAGGATCCTCACTATGTCCTTGGGCACTACTTAATCTACATGGTCATTTTAAATGGTCATGTGTTATGGTACTATGCTTGACACTTAGATGCCTAGTACTTTGTGTTAGTATTCTGAAACATGAATTTTAGCTTAGGGTCTTCCTTGCAGGTAGATTTCTTAAACAAGCTCGTTAATGTTAGAAAATTGGCTAACACCCCTTTAAGCAAATATTTTCTAATATGCCCAATATTGCTTATTTGGGTATTATATAGAAATTGGCTAACACACCTTACCCAATTTTTCTATATTATGCCCAATATTTCTCAATATTGGGCATTAGGATACTTATTAAATCAAAGTGATTATCTATGAAGGATATTGTTATTTTATGTACTTGTGCATACATAGAAATTGGCTAACACCCCTTAGCCAATATTCTATAATATGCCCAATAATTCTCAATATTGGGCATTGGGATGCCTATGTACCCCAATACGCATTCTAACGGACTTACTGGGCTCTTCATTAGACATATGATAATTTCGAAATATTACAGTATGGACTAGCTTCATGCCTGTTATGAGTCAATAGATTGTAGAACTTGAGTTGTCAAGTTTTAGATTCCTAATGAAGCAGTCATATGTGGAGTAGTAGTTCAGCAGTGCCTACGGATAATTTCATTTCGTATCTTTAGGTGAGAAAGTTAGTTTCAAAGGATGTATCTATCACTTAGTCAAAGTTAATGACTCAAGTGCTGAGGTACCTCCCCTTCAGTAAGTTTCTATAGTAAAGGAGTTTCCAGAAGTTTTTCCTAACCATCTACTGGAAGTCCTTCTAAGAGAGAATAGACTACGACAGAGATATCATTCCAGATACTCATCCTATCTCTATTCCTCCATATAGAATGTCACAAACAAAGTTAAAAGAGTTGAAAGAACATCCGAAAAATCTGTTAAATAAAGGTTTCATTCGACCAAGTGTCTCACCCTAGGCCGCTCTAGTATTGTTTATAAGAAATAAAGATTTTCCCTTAGGATGTGTATCCACCAATTGAATAAGGTTACCATCAAGAATAAATATCCTCTTCCAAGGATAGATGTCTTTTTTATAAACTTTAGGGTGCCACCTGTTTCTCAAAAATTGATCTCAGATCTGGTTACCATCAGTTAATAGTTAGGGAATGTGACATTCCAAAGACATCCTTTAGAACCAGATATGGGCATTATGTGTTTTTGGTTATGTATTTTGAGTTGACCAACGCACCAACAACGTTCATTGATCTTATGAATAGATTCTTCAAGAATTATTTAGATATTATTATTATCGTATTCATTGATGACAAACGAATCTATTCAAGGAATGATGAAGATCATGCTAGCAATCTCAGGACGGTCTTCCAAACTTTCAAAGATAAGGAGTTGTATGCAAAGGTCTCCATATGTGAGTTTTGGCTTAAGTCATTGGCATTCTTGGGCCACATAGTTTTCGTCGATGGGATTAGAGTTGAGACCCAAAAGATAGAAGTTGTTCAGAGTTGGCCTAAACCCATGTGTCCAACTAATATAAGGAGTTTCTTGGGTTTTGCTGGTTACTATAGATGGTTTGCTGAGGGGTTTTCGTCTATTTCATCTTCTTTGACCAAGTTGACTTAGAAGACAGATATGTTTCAATGGTCTAAAGCTTGCGAGAAAATCTTTCTAGAATGGAAAAAGACGTTGACTACTGCCCTGGTTTTGACTTAACAGAGGGTACTCAAGGTTTTGTGGTGTATTGTGATGCATCTAGAGTTTGGTTGGCTTGTGTTAATGCAGAATGGCAAAGTAATACCTTATGCCTCAAAAAAGTTGAAGGTTAATGAGAGGAATTACCTAACCAATGACTTGGAGTTGGGTGATGTAGTGTTTACCTTGAACATATGGCATCACTACTTGTACGACGTTCATGTTGATATATTCACTAAACACAAGAGCCTACAATATATGTTCACCCATGAAGAACTCAATCTCATATTGACGAGGTGGTAAGAATTTCTCAAGAAGTATGAAATGATGATTCTTTACCACCCAGGTAAAGCTAATGTGGTTGATGATGCTTTAAGAAGGTTATCCATTAGAATACCGCCCATGTTGACAAAGAAAAGAGAGAGTTAACAAAAGATGTTCACAGACTCGCACGCCTCGGAGTCAGACTTGTGGATTCCACAAAAGGAGGGATAGTGGTGACTAATGGGGATAAGTGATCATTAGTGTCAGAAGTGAAAGAAAAGCAAGAGTAAGACCCTATTTTGCTTTATTTGAAGGCGATTGTTCATAAGTAAAGAGTATTGGCTTTTGAACAAGGGGGAGATAGTGTGATGAAGTATCAAAGTGGCTTGTGTGTGCCTAGGGTGAATGTACTCCAATAGAGGAACATGGAGGAGGCTCATACCTCCAAATATTCTGTTCATCCGAGTTCCACCAAGATGTACCACGATTTGAGAGAGGTATATTGGTGGGAAGGTATGAAGAAGGACATTGTTGAGTTTGTTGCCAAGTGACGAATTGCCAACAAGTGCAAGTAAAACACCAAAGGACTAGAGGGTTGTCTCAGAATATAGAACTTCCGGAATGGAAGTGGAGACGATTAATATGGACTTCATCATAGGGTTGCCTAGAACTCATAAGCAGCATGATTCAATTTGGGTGATTGTCGATAGAATGATAAAATCCACCAATTTTTGCCGTTAAAGACCATTCATACGGCAGAGGAAATGCGTAGTTATACAGTCAGAAGGTGGTGAGACTTCATGGAGTCCCATGATCATTTCATATAGAGTTGCACAATTTATTGCATAGTTCTGAAAGTGTTTGCAAAATGATTTGGGTTCAAAGGAGAACTTAAACACTGCTTTTAATCCTCAGGGCAAGCAGAGTGTACTATATTGGCCTTAGAGGATATGTTGAGGGCTGGCGTGATTGATTTTACAGGGAATGGGGATGCTCACATGCCTCTCATTGAGTTCTCTTAAAAAAACATCTACCATTCGAGAATCCAATAGGCTACATATGAAGCTCTTTATGGAAGAAGATGCAGATCTCCTATTGAGTCGTTCAAAGTTTGTGAAGCAGGGTTTATAGGACCAGATCTAGTTCACCAATCAATGAAGAAGGTGAAGGTTATTCAAGAGATTTGGAAAACGGTACAGAGTCATCAAAAGTCGTACACAGATGTTAGGAGGAGGCAGTTGGAGTTTGAAGTTGATGATTGGGTATATCTGAAAGTTTCACCCATGAAGGGTGTTATGAGGTTTTGTATGAAGGTTAAACTTAGTCCCACGTATATTGGACCTTATAGAATATCCAAGAGGATTGGCAATGTAGACTATGAGTTTTAACTACCACAAGAGTTAGCCGCGGTTCATCCAGTATTTCATATCTCCATATCGAAGAAGTGCATGGGTGATCCTTCATTGATTATACCAACTGAATATGTTAGGATTAACTATAGCATATCCTATGAAGAAATTCCGGTTTAGATTTTAGATCCCCAAGTTCACAACTTGAGGACAAAGGAGGTTGCATTATTGAAGGTCCTTTGGATGATCCAATTTGTTGAAGAAGAGACTCAGGAAGCTGAAAAGGATATGGAGAAGAGATATCCATATCTCTTTGAATCTTGAGAGAAGGAAGATCAAGGTACTAATTCTCTTCTTTGTACTTTGTAAACTATGAATAACCATGTTATTACTTGTTTTTGATTTCTGAGTGTTTAACTTGAGGTTATTAATCTTAGATTAGTGAAAGAAATCTCATTTGAGAACGAATGTTACCAAGAGGGATATATTGTAACATCTCGTAACTAAAAATAACTATGAAAAAGCTAAGAAATTTAAAATAATCACTTGTGAAAAGAAAGAGGAAAAATATTGAAAATTTCTCTAAGTTTAAAAAGTGAGTTTTGGTCACTTTTAGATGGCCATAAATTCTAGATCAGGAAGAGTTAGAGGTAGTTCTTGATATAGTTGCAAATCCCTTGGAGAGATCTTTCCAACACCGCTGAGTTTGCGCATTTTCGATATCGTATGAGGGAGATATGCCTATAGGAAGTTAGGTTGTTCAAGCGAGGAAACTCCAACTCCGGATTCAAGTAAAGGCAAACTAGTCTTTTCACCCAATTATTTCCTAATTCATTTTAAGGGTTTAATTAGAAAACCACATTCACACTTAGGGCTTGGGAGAAAAGGGAACCGAAGAAGGATAAGGGAGAAAGATCAAGGTTTCACCAAGAACGCCAAGAACTTCGAGTGGATTTTGTCGGGGGTGATCCCTTACAAGGTACGTGATATATTCTGTGTTTGTTTAGTTCATCCACACATCAACTTGTTTCAATTCAGCAAATTATGAGTTGTTTACATGTTAAGAGTTGAAGTTCTTGAAGAAAAGTATCAAATTCTTGTTGATTGAATTGTTGGCTGCCTATTGTTTGTTGATTCTTATTTCTCCTGGTCGTTTCTAAGTTGAATCGAGTGGATAATGAGGGTACCAATAGTCTCAAGTTTTTGGTGAAAGAACTAGGGAGGTTGGGAGGTTTTTGAGATGAAAAACGAGTTTACAAATCCGTCAGACACACCGGGGCAAGTCTAGGCGCGTCGCGCAAGAAATTGGCCTAAGATACTGAGGTCTGGCATGACGCGCGACTTTTGCACCATAATTTTGGCCTCTATCAATAAAGGCTAGTGCAGCGCGCCCCAAAAGCGCCTTGATCGGTGTTTTTCACCCAATTTTTTTAGTTTAGCCCTTTACGTCCTTTGAAGGTATATTGCCACCTTCCAATGATTCTAATTACTTAAAAACGATTTCTAAACACCTATAAATCATCAAAGAACACAAATAATAACCTTGAATCAATAATCCGATTCAAGTAAATTTAAGATCAAAGTCTAAGAAGTTAAGAGTCAAGTCTAATGTTAAGAATCTAATACAAAGCAAAGTTCTTAAAGGTTTTCAAGGAGTCTTTATTAAATGTTTTAACTTTATTTTAAGGCTCAAGTTTAAAGTTAAATTAAAGAGTTAAAGTTGAAGTCTTTTCTTAAAAGAAGTATAAGTGAACTAAGTATTCCCTAAGAGTTGATTTAGACTCAAGTTTTCAAGAAATCAAAGAGGAAAGAGTTGAGTGTTGTAAGGGAACTAGGTATTCCGTAAATTTTTTATAAATCTTTTCACATTTAAGCAAAAGAAGAAACCAAGATTTCCAAAAGAGTTTTGAACAAGAAAAAGGGGACATCGATCTCAACAGTGCTTTTTAAGGAAAAAGTGTTGAGTAACTTATCTCAACCCAAAGAAAGGAAGTTATTTTAAAAGCATGAGCTAAGGTATCTTTTGGGAGTAGTATTGAGCACCGATGTGGGGATGAGAGTTCATACTATCTCAAGTCTCCATGTAAACCATGTAGCCATCATGGGTATGAACGGGTCATACTTTTTAGATGATCACGTAAGTTAAGTAGTGGATCCACTAAGTTGAAAATTTATCGACAGTAACGTATAGGACATTTTTGGCAGCGTGGGCGAGACGATGTAACACAACTTAGGCTCATAGTGGTTGTTGTCGGTTATAGAATCTCCCATAGAAGCTATATTACTTTCATATATAATTAAAGTTTACTTTGTTATTGTATTTCTTAAAAGAACGAATTGCTTACACTATTTTACAAGTTTTATATATATTGCATGTGTCTTTATTGCTTTATATTAAGTTAAATATTTCAAGAGTTTAGCAGAGCCAAGGTAAGTGATTTTTCTTTTTCTCTTCGAGGTTAAGTTTTTGTTTGGCATTCCAACTCGCATACTCGTACATGCAATGTATTTATGCCAATTGGGCTGCATCATCTTATTATGTAGACACACGTAACCAGGATGAGTATTCAACGCCTCGTTGATCCAGTTTAAGCATTCGGAGTTAGTGGTGAGCGTCATTGATTCAGGAGGATTCTTAATTTCTTTCCAGTAGTTTCGTTTATAGAATTTTGTGGGGTTTGTCCCAACATTCATCTTAGTATGATAGAGGCTTCATAGACAGATATCAGTAATTTTGTTCAATTTGAGTCTCTCTTTATCTTGCATTTCACATGTTGAAATTTTCAGACTTAACTTCCATTTGGCCAAGACATTCATTCAAGTTATTTTATGAGAATGTATCTCGCCTTATTATTAAGTTAATTCTTCCTCTATGTTGAGTAAGCCAGGAAAAGGGTTCACTCAACACCAGTAATGGTCATTAAGTGGAGGCCACGTCTAGGGTGTAGGCTCGGGGGATGACAATTTATGTATTCAGACTAGTATTGAATATTCCCTATCGTTGAATTTTTCTTATGATTTAAGTTGTCGCATAGTATATGTTTTTCAGTTGTTTAAGTATGCTTATGATATGCCCACTTAAGTTTAGCCTGGGGCCACTCATTATTCTCGGTAATGTGCTTACGACAAAGGGTTAGCCTCGGGGCATGACATACTTCGGATTAGAGTATTAAGTTTAAGAGTCCTAGGATTTCTTAAAAGTCGCACTAAGTAGAGTCCCTTTAATGAGTGTGAAGCATGCCACACCTTTAAGGGGGAGGCTACGAAGTGTTCTGTTATCGAGCGTGTGTATGATCTTCTTTCTAACTCAACGTTATGCACTTCAGATCATGCCTCCATTTAGATCTTAGGCAAGGAATTCTAATGCCCACAACGCTAAGGTTGTTCCTCCAGTCCCGGATCATGAGGTTTTGAATGTAGAATTTTGGAATGTTATCAAACTCCTTGCCCAAAATATAGCAAACAAGAACAATAAGATAGTTCCATTTCTTGAAAATACTAGTGATGGAGCAGTGGCTAACCGGTTTTGGGATTTTTTCAGATGAGTCCACTTGAGTTTCTACGGTTTCAAGTTTGTGAAGACCCCTAGAACCTTTTTAATAAGGTCAATAAGTTCTTTGGAGTGAAGTAAGTGACTAGAAATAATAGGGTAGAGTAGTCATGCTACCAACTTTAGTATGTGTCTTACATATGGTTCACGGAGTTGAAGGAAAATAGGGTGGGAATTCAACTCCTGTGATTTGGGAGTGCCTTCCCAGAGATTTTCTTGATAGGTTCTTTCCAAGAAAGCTGAAAAAGGCTAAAGATCATGAGTTCATGAATTTGAGAAAAGGATCTATTCCAATACAAGAGTAAAGACTTAAGTTCACCTAACTCTCTTGGTATGGTCTATATATGGTTGCCGATTCCAGGGCACAAATAAGTAGTTTAATATTTAAGGTATCTGACTTGGTGAAGACAGTGCACAATTGTTATATTGTTGGAGGATACGACTATATCTAGGATAACAATTCATACTCATCAGGTTGACGGAGATAATATTAGTAAACACGCTAAGGACAACAAAATTTCTAGAACAAGGAACTATGAGTACTCTCAGTAGAAATCGGGTGGTGAAAGTTACTTGTTGTTTTCCTCGCAAATTCAGCAGAGGTCTTCCGCTTCGGCACCTTCATCTTTTATTGTTTCATCCCCCAGGTTTTATAGGATAAGAAATGTAGGACATCAATATCTAAGTCTAGGGTAGTGTTTCACGTAAAAGAATCTACCCTACTTGTCCAAAGTGTGGTGAGAAGCATCAACGATATTGTTTTGCAGGCAAGGAAGGATGTTTTTTTATGGTCATACTAGTCATAGGCTGAGAGATTTCCCTTCTTATAAACAAGGATGAGTTACAATAGTAAGCCTTAATCTACTACTCTAGCAGTGAAAGAAGGTATCCCAAATCAGTAGGGTTCTGCATCTTGGATAGATGTTGGTCAGCGCCATAACACGTTGTATGCTCTCCAGGATCACCAGGACCAGGAAGATTCTCCTAATATGGTCACTGATACGTTACATGTCTTTCAATTAGATCTTTCGCTTTTTCATATCGAATTTCTAATCTTTTCTTTGTTCCTTCATATATAGAAGTAAAATTTGATATCAGTCAAGAAATTCTTTTTGAATCCTTCTCACTCTCTACTCCAGATGGTGACCCAGTCACAACCTCTGAGAAAGTCACCTGAGCAAATCTTTTAGAGTTAGAATGTTAGACATAGAATCAGTATAATTATGGATCAGTTGCATTCATGTTATTCCTCAATTTATTATGGAAATATGATCGTTCGTTTTCATTTTCCAGCGAACCATTCTTAAACTAGAAAGGTAACTCAGTGCCTATGGGTCGATTCATCTCTTGCCTTAAGTCCAAAAAGAATATCTTTAAAGGGTATCTCTATCACTTAGTTTGAATTGAGGATTCAAGATTTGGAACACATCTCTTGAGTCAGTTCAAATAGTAAATGATTTTCCCAAAGTGTTTTTAGAACATATTCGCGGAGTTCCTCCCAAAAGGGAAATAGATATAATAATTGATCTCCTTCATGATACTTAACCTATTTATATTCCTCTATAAAGAATAGCTAGATCTCAGTTTAAGGAATTGGAGGAAAAGTTGATAGACCGTCAAGATAAAGTCTTCATCCGACCTAGTATTTTCTCATGGGGTGTGTTGTTCATGAAAAAGAAAGACGGTTCTCTTATAATGTGCATTGACTATCGTAAGTTGAACAAAGTCACAATCAAGAATAAGTACCCCATCCCAAGATTGATGACTTGTTTGAAAATATTTAGGGTGCTAATCACTTTTCAAAAATAGTCCTCAGATCCGATTATAATCATCTCATATTCACAAATAGTGTCATCCCGATAACAACCTTCATAACTCGGTATGGTTATTATGAATTTGTAGTAATGTAATATGCAATAACCGATGCCCCTGTATCTGTATGGGATTTAATGAATAGAGTGTTTAAGAAGTATTTAGACTTGTTTGTTATTGTTTTTATTAATGATATCCACATTTACTCTAGGAATGAGTAAAACATGTAACATATTTGAAGGTTGTCCAACAAACTCTCAAAGATCACCAGTTATTCGCTAAGTATAGAAAATTTGACTTTTTCTTTCAATAATTCACTTTCCTTTGTAATATAGGGTCTACTGAAGGGATCCGAGTGGATTCTCAGAAAATGGAGGCAGTGAAGCAATGGCCAAGACCCATCTTTCCTATAGATATCAGAAGTTTATTGGGTTTATTTGGTTATTATAGAAGGTTCATGGGAGAATTTTCATCCATAGCTTCTCCATTGACTAGTTGACTCTAAAAATGCTATGTTTTAGTGGTAATATTAGTGGTTTAGTGGTAAGATGAGTGTGACAAGAGCTTCTAAGAACTAAAAATTAGGTTGACTATTGTGACTTTTTTGACTTTACTAGAGGGTTGAGACAGTTATTTGATATATTGAGATACATCTTGAGTCGGCCTATGTTGTGTGTTGATACAGTGATGTAAGGTTATAGCTAATGCTTCTAGACAACTTAAGGTGCATGAGAAGAATATGCGACTCTTGAGCTCAAGCTTGTAGCCGTAACATTTTTACTAAAGATATGGAGACATTACTTTTATGGTATTCTTGTAGATGTGTTCACGGACCTTAAGACACTTTCAGTATGTTTTCACCGGGAAAAAGTTTAACCTTCTCCTGACAAGATGGCTTGAATTACTTAAGGACTATGATATGAATGTCCTTTACCATCCCTGTACGGCCAATGTACTAGCTGATGGTCTTAGAAGAGTGTAAGGGAAGAAAGGATTGTATTACAAAAGGAAGTTCACGACTTTCTCTATTAGGATTTTGTGTGATGAAATATCAGATGATGGTGTGATAGTTCAGAATGAGTTACTATCTTAAGTGGTAGCAAGGTTAAGTTAAAACAAGACAGTAATCCTATATATCGCTTCCATTGAAGGGTGCAGTTCCTAAAAAATAAATTTAAGGTTTTCTCCCGTGAAGGGATCATGTGCTTTGCTACTAACGTTATTTATGTGGTCCTAAGGTGGGTGAGTTGAGGCGACAAATTCTTATAGAAGCCAAAAACTATAGGTATTCTATTCATCCAGGTGCAACTAAGATGTACTGTGATCCGCGGGAAGTCTTTTAGTGGAATCACACAAAACTGATATAGAAGATGTTGTGGCTAAGTGCTCTAATTGTTAGCAGGATAAGGTAGAATATAAGAAACCATGAGGCATAAATCCAGAGATTAAAATTCCTGCATGGAAGTGGAAATTGATAAGCACTGATTTCACTTCGGGTTTACCTCATACCTACAGACAACATGACTCCAGTTTGGCAATAGTAGATAGAGTTACTAAGTCCACTCACTTTTTGGTTGCTAACACAATAGATTAAACAGAGGACTACGCTAAACTCTGCGTTAACAAGATAGTCAGGTTGCATGGGGTTTGATTCTCTATCATGTCATATAGAGGTTTTTAGTTTACCTCTTAATTGTCGAAGTCATTTCAAAAGGTCTCGGTACTCAAGTGAATCTCACACAACATTTTATCCATAGATGAATGGTCATGCAAAGTGAACGATTTAGACATTAGAAGACAAGTTGAGAGATTGTGTGATCAATTTTCAGTGAAGTTGGGATGACCACCTTCCTCTCATTGAGTTTTCCTACAACAATATCTATTAATACAATATTTAGATGGCCCTTTATGAGGCATTGTATAGGTGTAGATGTAGATATATATTTATTTGGTTCGAAGTTGGGCAGGCAACCTTGATAGGGAAAAATTCAATTCTTTATGCAATGGAAAAGTTTAGCTGATCAGAGAAAGATTTAAGATAGTCCAGAGTCATCAGAAGTCATATGGAGATGTAAAGAGAATGAGTTTGAAGTTCCAAATTGATAATTGGGTTTTTCAGAATGGATCACGTATGAAGGTGGTGAGGATATTTGGCAAGAAAGGGAGCTTAATCCTAGATATGCACGCCCTTACAGGATCTTGAATATGGTTGGTAAAGTGGCTTATAAATTGGAGTTGCCAGCAGAATTAGCAACACTCTATCTAGTCTTTGACATTTCCTTATTAAAGAAGTGTGTGGGTGATGAAATATCTATAGTACCATTAAAGAGTGTGGTTTTGAAGGATAGTCTCACATATGAGGAAGTGCTAGTCGAAATTGTTGATCATCACGTTCAAGGTTGAGAAACAAATGAGCCTATTCAACTAAGGTTTTTTGTAAGAGTCTATTTATAGAGGGAGACACTCGGAAAGCAAAAGCAGTAATGAAGGCCAAGTATCCTCATATCTTTCACTCCATTTCCATTCCAGATTGAGATAATAGTTAATCTCAAGTCTCTCATTGTTGTTGCATAAATTCAGTCTTATTATCATGTTCCTTAAGTTATACTTGCATTTTTAGCGTATTTTCATGTCATTGGAACTTAGTTTAGTAAGATTACAATTTCTAGTACATAGTTGTAGGGCTTACAACAATTCCTCTCCATACTCAGCTAGTTTATACTTCATTCGGGGATGAATGTTCCAAAGGGGAGATTTCGTAACACCAGTACGCTACAAATACTACATTGCAGATTTCGAAACGTTGCAAGTGACCCTATAGACCGTAGATTGACCCACAGATGATAGGTCGGGTCTTTAGTTGGCCACTTGCAACCTGCCCAAAATTCTAAGAAAAGGCCAACCCACAACAAAACCTACATACCATCAGCCAGACCACAAGCCATGGTCCAACTTCGTGGATTACGACCCTCAGTCCCAATTTCTAAAGCCTAACATCAAACTAACAATACGGGTTGTCGGTCAGTCCATGGACCATCGGTCATGCTCGTTGATGTCCACATGAGATTTTAAGTTAGGGTCGTTTTTTGTGTTTTCCCCTATATATACACCTAAACTATGTCACTTATCCGTTAACTAGGTCGTTTTGGTTAGTTTGAGCGTAGAAACTTAGTCGTAACCTAACCCTAAGCATTTCATTCACCAAAAAGTCATTAGACTTAGAGAAAAAACGGATAAAATAGGTTGATAGCTTTCTGAGGAACACACAACTAGGTTTCTCCAGTTCCATCCCTAAAATTGATAGATTTCTTCCTGAAATTTGTTCCCAATATGTGGGATTTCACTAGTGGGTTTCTTTCACCCATTAGGTCCCAAGAATTAAGTCACAATTTTTATTCCCTATATATTATACAGACCGGGTTTCTTGAACTTTAGAGAATTGAAGTGATTTAATTGTTAGAATACTCCTAATCGGATTTTCATGTTATTTAACACTTGCTTTATTCCTTGCATGAAATTAAGAACCCTAGTTGTATAGATTCATTTAGTTCATATAATTTTATAGCTAGGACAGGTGAAAAACATACATGCCTCAAATTTCAAATGTTTCCTTTCAGTACTTTACTGTTGTATTTTCCATTAGCATGTCGAAATATTGAGTTATCTAGTATACTTTAGTTATGTTGATAGTACACATTTCAAGTTGGGAATAGGCCTAACACCGAGTTGGACTAGGGTCAATCACCCTCATAGTCCTAGAAATACGTGCCCCCATAGGTTTTTGAAGTTCCCTATGTTGGTACCATATTTTAGTAATCACGCCAATCATTCATTTATACCCATGACAAGGTATATTGGGTCCTCCTGATGGGGCATATACATTGGACTCCACATTTAGATCACTTATGTCGGTCAATAGTAGGTCCTGTTGTCAGACTTTAGTGCCATTAATTAGGTTTCAGACATGCTTCAGTATTAAATTTGAAAATGTTATGCATTTGGTTATTGCATTCAGATTAGTTCATATTCAATTTATGTCAGTATATTCATCATACTCAGATTATATCATTGCTTAGTATGCTTTGTTTAGTTATATATGTTGTTATGCTTTATACTATCCTACATTCATGCTTAGTACCATTCAAGTAGAGACGCATACTCTGCGCTACATATTTTCGTAATGTAGGCTTAGGTCCTCAGCATTTAGATCACGTGTAGATCTGTTTCAGATTCATATTCAATAGTGTTAATGGTGAGTCCTCATTCTTCGATGACGATGGAAATGTTCTTTTGCATTTTGTCTTTCATTTCAGTTTCAGTTTTACTAGAGTTTGCTGGGGCATGTCCAAGAATCTCTAGTCAATAAGAGGAATATATCATACATAGTTTTAGATTCAACTTATACTTGGAATGAATGTTATGTATCGTTAAATCTTAATCAGTATTTATGTATTCAAACTAGTATGGAATAATTCCCATTTCTCTTTATCTTGTGATTTAAGCTTCCACATAATATCTCTTGTTCAGTTGTTTAAGTATGCTTATGATATTCTAGCGTAGGGTTAGCTTGGGTCCACTCGTGATCCTAGGTCCCGTGTTTATTTAAAGGGGGTAGCCTCAGGGCGTAATACATGAATTGTTTTGGGTTTGAACAACAAGTAGAGTTTCTGAGGTCTTTGGGCAGCGCAGAATAAAGGTTCCAAGACTAGATTCTAATTATTTGACGGTTATCGCCCCGTGCTAAGATTGTACCCCATGAAAGTGTCTAAAGCGCCCCGCTCCAGATGTGTGCCAGGAGTCATTGGGGAAAATGTACTTGTTTCATCTGGTGGATGTTCCTTTAAGTGGTCGGCACACTTTTCTTCCATGTATTAGCTCCTATAGCCTCTGTTACCTTTGAAAATCCCCGCATAGCCTAATTACGTGGCTTTGTTGATATTCAAAACAAAAATGACTTTAAGCAAAAAGTTCAAGAGCTCTATTTTCTGAAAAATATTATAGTTTTAATTTGTTATATTTATCAATCATGGACATGAAAGATATGTCCATTAATATACATTTTAAATACAAGTATGAGTGATGTCCTTTTATAAACTACTTCAGCAAAGTAATATCCCCTTTCCATGTAATGGGTTAATTGATCTTCATTGATATTGATTATTTTGGGAGTAGTATCAACCATGGAATTTAGTTAGAGTCATTGATAACTCAAAATTACCATAAAAATACATACCTTGAGTGGGATAGGATAACATTGATTTTTTATATGACTCTTTATTTTCTCTGAGGAAGCGTATTAGATGGATCCATAGTTACAGTATAGGATGACCTTTGCGAATGTTGTATCATTGCTAGATTCATGGTGATGGTTGCCGGTTAGAGAAACTTCCCACAAGCAAAGTATATATGATCTTCATATTGCTTCTGTTGCATATGTTATTGTTATCATAAAGGGTTTTCATTTCATATTTTTGTATTGATATAATATTGACACGCTTTTAGCCCCTCAATCAAGTTATTGCTTTATTCAGCCTTATTACATACCCGTGAATTTAATTTATAGATGTTATTCGGTATGTATCTTATATGATAGAGATACAGGCATTCACGATAATCAACAGGCATTTCGTTCAGATCAACTTGCACTCGTAGAAAGCATTTAGTGAGGCCTCCTTGCTTTTGGGAGACTCCATTTGCATTTCAGTTATAGTAGCATTTGAGGTGTCATGTGTCTTGTTTGACATACATCTTGAACCATTTGATTCTTCATAGATAGGAATTAGGGTTTTTTGTAGTTTTTCTCAAGATGTTTATTCAACTTAAGAATGATATTAAATATTTCAAGAAATGTCTTTAAAACCTTTCTTTAAATATTTGAATGAGGAAATATTTAAGCTTTTTTATATTTTTTAGAGCTAGATGAGTTATTGTTTGCTAGGCCAAGGGTTGATTACGGTATCCGAAATGGTTCTCGAGAGCAGGCCACATCCAGGGTGGGGGCTCGAGTCATGACAAATATTGTATTAGAACACAAGATTCAAGAGACCTAGGATGTCTATCAATTCCTGTATAGTAGAGTCCTTCTTATCAGTGTGAAGTGTGTCACATCAATAATTGGGAGCCTAAGACATTTTGGAATATTTCACTTTTCTTCTTACTACCTTTCATACGATAGAGTTCAACTTTATTAAAGTTTCATCCAACTCATTCTTACACGTGTCCTTTCATATCATGCCTCCATGAAGAGCTATTCGAGGACTTCTATAACTACCCGAGAGCACCCCCTAGTCATAACACGACGCACTTGACCTCTTGGATATCTTATACAAGCCCTTAGAATTCATTCATTGCATTGTTAGAAAAAGTACAGAATTTAAAACTTCTTCATAATATAACACAAGACCAAAAATTCATCTCATTTAAAAACAATTAATACAAAGTAGTATACTAAATCTCATCTTGCCATCTTAGAAACGACTTCAATATAATAGGGACACGACCCTTATAATACAAAAGAACATTACTAGTCTAGTAGATGAACTTAATGGTGCTCCTAACATAAAGGTCCTTGAATCATTAAAGACACACCCAAACTTGTGAATAGTAATCCAAGCTCTTTATTCTAAGAAAGGTCCTTTATCCATCACCACATACACTTGCTGTAAAAGATGAAGATTAATGGTATTATTACAAGACTAATCTAAGTATAATAGCTATGCAAAAACATGCTTTAAACAGGACATTTAGTTGAAAACCATGCATCGTGTAATTTTAGGGAAACTTCATAAGCATTTAATACAATAAGAACAATATAGTTCACGTACATCATAATACAGATGGATACCATTTACAACAACAACGTCTCCAATACATTACCTTCCTTTTTACCTTAATTCCTTACCTCAAACATCCCTTATGCAATACTTAGTGAAATGTATGAATAGTGTCTGATTCCACAATTCATACCAAAGTATAACCTTAAGGTCACCAAGGGTGAACATTCATACAACCTTTATCAATCCAGCCAGATACATTAATAAGGACATAGAATAGCATGAAACATAATACTAACATAAGAACCATTACCTAAAACAACCCCAAGTCACGCTAGTAGCAACCCATAATACTATTCACACCAAGTGCTTTTATAAAGTCATTCTAGACTAGGCACATCATATTCAACAAGTCACAACTTATTCACTTAACATTAGACATAAGACAAACACACTTCATTAATGTCATATAAGAACTCATTCATTCATTTTAACTTAGTCATAGCCCATTTAGTCTTTATGCACATTCCAAGAACAATATACAAGTCCATACTATAAGTAATACAATGATAAAACCATAGTGAACATTACATATTTGGAGTTTATTTAATCAATACATCCCAAGACCTTACACATAACCCCAATCCAAGTCTACTAGTGAAATGTTTATGTGGAGTTCCATAACCCCACACACATAGAGCAAACCAACAAGGAGGTCACACACATTGTCATATACCTCATACATCATCATAAAAATATACCCAGCAACATGCATACTAAGTGAGACCACCATCATTTATATCAAATGAAACAAACATCATGCATATTTTTCATAAGAAATGTATTAACATCATAATGTCATTCACAATATATATATATATATATATATATATATATATATATATAAAGAACCCACCGTGGACCTCTCCTAAAGACTTTTTGTGCAATATATAGGTAAAGTACCATTCTCTTACCTAAACTAAGTAACATCTATAAGTTAGTCCTAGTTAGTGTTCATCTTCTTACTTTCGTTTGTTCATTTTAACATTCAGGAAACTTCGCTATAAGTGACATACACCATGTGAGCTACATGGAATCTGGTGTCAAGCTTTCACACTGAAAAGAGGGTGTCCTACATGCCAATTTAGGTCTTAAACATTCATATAGCATGTAGGTGGATCCACTAGCTAAGGTTCCTATGGGGGCACATAGTTAAGGAACTATGAGGTTATTTGTATAAACCCTCTTTATTTTAATTTGCATTATAGTTTTTACCTCATGAGAACATCGGCTGAACATCCTTACATTGGAAGGAACACCTCTCATTGTCAAGTTTACTCGGTGCTAAGATAAGCATTTCGCTAAGAAAGCAAAACAGGAAGCAGCGATAGCAAACATTACCCTCACTCAGAACAATATGCTCTTGGGAGACATGAAGCACAATCAACCTCTCTACCTTAAGACTTCTAACATGGTCGATTCTAGCTAGAGCACGGTAACCCACAACCCCCAATTCCGTTTATGAAAAGCCTTTATGTCTTTCTTAAACATTTGTTCATTAGATAGGCCTTAAGGACTTAACCCCTCATATAACATGTACATAGATCATAGGTTATATGATGAGAATGTCCTTTCATCAACAAACAATTTGATGTAAAAATTTCCTTTAACATAACAATAACATTCATAACATAGTGTAATATAGAGTACATACACCATTTGAAGAGTTTTGGAGGTCAAACATCCTAGCACATTCAAGACGTTCGAAAGTTGGTCTTTTGACGTGCTAGTGTGTCTTTGTATGTTTGCCTGGTTTTTATGTGTTGTTTAAAGTATAAAAACAGTAGAGATGACCCTAGCATCTTAATAGACATGTTAAGGGTCAAATTGTTCAGGTACGACTCCCTGAGGACCACCCAAAGGACCCCAAGGAGGATCCAAACATCGGACAAGGAGACTGCCCAAGGCAGCGTGCACCAGCAAGATTGGGAGCTTGCCTCGCATTGCGCGCCTGGCACTTAGTGTGCCTGTGCGAGGTGCGCCCAACACTCAGCTTACTACCTCAAAAATTATATTGGGGCAGATTCAAAGGCTGCCTCCGCGACGCGCAGCCACTTCCCAGATCCAGTTCAGTCGTTTAAAGTCTAATTTGACATGTCTAAAAGTGACAATAAGTCAGGGGGTGTTTTGGTAACTTAGGAATACAGTTATAAACTGTTTTTAGGACCCTTTTAACCCTTTTTCCAATTCAAAACCCCAACACCCATTAAGAAATAGAAATTGCCAAAACCTCCTTTGGAGAACAAGCTCAAGAACTAGCTATGGAGGTGGATTCTTGGAGCTTTCTTTTCATATTTTCGTGGGCTTTCTAATGTAAAAGGTATGTGGATCCTTCATCCAAAGATAACAATTCATCTATGGAGTCCTTTCAAAATCTTTTACCAAACCTGATTCTAAGTCAAAAATCCTATAGTTCAATCTAGCCATGGGTTCATTGTTAAAATGATTTCAAAAGCATTATAATGATGAGTATATCTTTAGCTACTGATTTTATGATGAATTTCTATCAAATTTATGAGGAACCCATGATCCTCCTAATTTCTCAAATTGGCCTATAATGTGAGTCTGGTGATCTTGATATCATGTGTATAGAATTGTGATTAGATTGTATTGAATTTCTTATTGCTATTACTATCTATATCAATTAAATATGAATTGTGGACGAATGATCAAAGATGATCATTAGCTTAGATATTTGGTAAGTTGACCTATTTCCTCTAATTATCTTAGAATGTATATTGAATTGTGTTGATTGGTATGGTCCACTTATGTTGGCGGTGCTTACATTCTTGTACATGTTTATGTGTTATGATCATGGCCTTGAAGGCATTAGATGCAAGATAAATTTATTTGACGATTTCCATGTTTAGGAAGTTGAAGGATTTAGCCTTGATTCTAGTTATCATGTGCTAAGTGAATTGATGTTATGTGAAGTATATGAATAGCCCTCCAAACGAGTTGCATGACCTAGGTGTGGGGATGATGTTATATGTATATGTGTGATGATCATATTAGGGTTAGGTGGTCCATATGGCTAGTGATGAAGAATATCCTTGTAGCATAACCCCTACCTATATGAACCCTATATGAATGTGTGGTCGATGTATGCTAGGAGTCTTTATTCTATTGTTGAATATGTACTATCCTCCTATGATGTAATGTGAGTGTGTGTAGTCTATAGTCTTAAATACTCTAAACGTGTTTGACTCAAAGACTTGAAAGAATGTTGTACATGTGTTGTGATATTTAGAGGGTGGCTTCCCAATGCTATGTGATAGCCATTATGTGATTCATGAAGAATAAGGAAATAGTAATTATCCTATGAGTTATTACCTATTTCTATGCATGTGAAGTATGTGATTTATGAAGTTATGAACATGTGTGACTATAGGTGTTATGTGAAGTTAAATCTCACATTGTATTCACACACATGATGTATGATTGTAGGGTCTATGATGAAAGGACATTCTCATCTTAGTATCTTTTGAGCTATAAGAAGTATAAAGGAGCAAGCTCCTAAGGCCTTCTTTATGACTTAATGCATTAAAGTCTTAAATATATATTAAAAAGGGAGTTAGAGACTAGCACAGAGTGAACATCACAAATGAGAGTGGGAGCTTCACGTTAGTAAGTCCAGATTCCCACAAACAGAACCTTCACGTTCGTAAGTCGGGGTTCCCAACATAGATGTTGTCTAATGAGATTGAAACCTCCACGTTAGCAATTCAAAGTTTCTAGAAGAAATATTCTTGTTCCATAACTACGTGCCCCTATAGGTTATAGCTTGTGGATTCCACTAGACTAGCTATTTTGTATGAAGTACCTACCTTCGAATTCAGTACCATCTCTTTTAAGTGTGGGAGTAGAACACCGGAATCCATGTATCTCACATGGTCTATGTCTGTTATGGCTATGTCTCCCTAAGGTTAACAAATGAAGTAAGATAGGAATATGAATTCTAATCTAAATTCCTTGAGAAGTGTACTTAGCATAGGTAGGACTATATACCCTATCTATGCATTGCACTACATGACTTCAAGAAAGGATAGGACTAGAGCCTCTTCTTATGAAGTAAACACTTATGTTATGTATAACTTGTCTGAATGCATGATTAAATGACTTTGTTATGTTATGAAATGAATTAGGCTTATGTATGTGAATTGCACTTGTGTCTTCTAAATAGGTTTACTTAGTATATGTGTGGATATAGGACTCCATGTGTACATTACACAAGTAAGCCTGTGAAGGGGTTATGAGGGTGGTTTAACTATGATATGAACTAAATGAGTTATGACTAAGGTTGTAGTAAAGGAAATAGTCCTTATATGATGCTACGAAGTATGTGGCCTTATGTTTAGTTATAAATGAAAGTATCATGACTTGTTAAGTATGTTATGCCTAGTCTAGGGTGACTTCTTAGCTACACTTGGTGGAAGTAGTATTATGGAGGCTACCGACACGTTGCACTAGTGTGACTTAGGAGTTCTCTTAGGCGATGGTCCTTATGTGAAGTTGATGTCTATGAGGTGTTTAAGACTTATGAATATATGTGGCTGTATTATAAATCATATTATTAAAGACTATTGTAAGGTGACCTGAAGGTGATACATTGTACTAATTACACTTTGAAGGTTACTTAAGGAAAGAAGTAAGATAAAAGAGAAGTAATGAATTGTATGTACTGAATATGCCTCAAAGTATGATAAATGGTTTTATGTTGTATTATGAGTAGTATCCATGTCTATATGATGTACCTGAACTATATTGAGCTTATATGTGCCTATGTTCATGAAGTTTACTAAAAATACATGCTGCATGATTTCAAATGAAATGTCCTCTTTAAAATCATGTTTTTTGCATGGTTGTTTTACTTAGTGCATTCTTGTACTAATACCATTGTTTTTCATCTTCTTTACACAATGTGTAGGTGGTGATGGCTAGAGGATGTATCCTAGGTGAATAGCTTGGATAGATCTTCTATGTTCGAGTAAAGAAGCCCTTATGATTCAAGGGTTACCTATGTCAATATGTTTTTTAAGTTGATGTAATAGATTAGACTCATATTTTATGTTGTTAAGAGTCGTGTGCCTATTCTATTCTATAGAGTTGTGTCTTAAGATGGCAAAGATACTTAGAGTCTAACTGTGTATTATGAAGTTTTTATATATAAATGAAGTATTGTTCTAGCATATGATGTGCTATGAAAAGTTTTAAATTTTCTGGTTCTTTTACGATTATGCAATGAAAGATATCTAAAGGCTTGTCTTAGACCTCCGAGAGGTCGACGACGCTATGTTACAACTCAAGAGTTCTCCTTTCTCCTACGGTGTACTTGTGGGTCGTAACAAAGTTGGTATCAGAGCAAAAGGTTTTAGGTTTTGTCCATAGGTTTCAAAGTATCGTATTGCCACGTCTAGTAGAGTTTCGTTCATCAGTGGGAGTTGCGACACATCTATGAGCTAGAGGCTATAGGACGATAGAGTTTCCCTTCTTTACTATTCTCATGTAGTGCCATAAAACTTAACTCTATATGATCTTTTTCTTATGTTTCGTTGTCCGGTGGTCTTTTAGATGTGATTGCTTGGATTAGGATGATGCCTCAATACTTGAGGGAGAAAAAGGTGAGTTCTTAATGCTTACCCTTGTTTTATGCTTAAGTGAGTATATGTGAAGGTGAGAATTTTAGTACATGTTGATGTCATGCCATTTATGTCTCTAGGTGGACTATGAGAAAGGAGTTGTTATATTGAGAAGTTATGATATGGTATTGTTATAGATTGTTGGTAGTTGTTATGGTTGAATGGAGTTTCCCTTGGAGTAATAGAATGCTTATCATTATGTAGAATGGTAGCATATGATGTGCTATGAAAAGTTTTAAATTTCCGCTATTTTTACGATTATGCAATGAAAGATGTCTAAGGGCTTTTCATAGACCTCCGAGAGATCGACGATGTCGTGTGATGACTCAAGAGTGCTCCTTTCTCCATTAATCTTGTGGGCTTTTCATCACAATTAAGGTATAGTTCGTCATCCTTGAAATCACTTTCTTCAAGGAGTCAATTTCAATGATTTTTCAAAGTTGATCAAAACATTAATTCTCCAATTTTGTCATATATCCATGGGTTCTTGCATAAAACGTTTTGAATCATTGTATTATGATTGAGTTGATGTTAATTTGATGATTTTAACATAAAAACTCTATGAACCCATGTAAACCATGGAATCCTAGTTTTGACTATTTTATGGGTGAAGTGATCATGTCTCTATGCTTATGAATTCTAGTGTAGTTTTCTTTGGGCTATTGAATGATATAAGAATTGTATTGGATTGATGTATAGGCTGTCTTATATTGATAAATCTATATTTAATTTAGTTCGATTCATTGAGTATTTGGATTTTTGTATTGAATTGGTGATCATGTCCATAAGTAAGGGCCTATTGGTATTGTATTGGATGATTTAGCTATGGATTGAATTGGTTAGAATTGATTGGTGGTACGCTTCCCAAATTATCTTTATATTTTGTAATGTAGGTCTTGAATTATGTTGTGATTGGTATGGTCCACTTATGGTGGCGGTGTTATGTGCTTTACTTGTGAATTATGTGGCCTCGTCAGCGTTACTTTATATATTATGATGATCATGGCCTTGTCGGCAATTACTTGATATATTATGATGATTAATGTAGTTGAATTATGTGGAGTATAATCATATCTATCTACTTGTGATTAAGGTGATAGCATGTGTTCTTCTATTGATGTTGTTAGGTGATCATGTTAGACTGTGACTATGTCCTTATATGTGTAGTCTTAGAGTTCATGCATGAATTCTTCCTACTTGGTTATAGAGTCTTATAATGGCTATATTTATGAGTCTATAATAATATATAGGATGACCTATAGTTGACTTGGTTGTGCCTATGTGCTTCTTAAGTGATATGTTATATGTGATAAAGTGATGTATTGGTATGTCTTGTTTGGTTGACTTGTGTCCCTTACTTGATACATGTACATTGTAATATGAGATGTATTGACTAAGGATGCTAAATCCTCTTAGTATTATATGTATGAATGATACGTGGCCTTGAACATAGTAAGAAGGTTAAATTTATGTGGAACCCTTGACCTAGTTGAGAGGTTATGATATCCTTGAAGTCGAAAGCCGTAACGGTATCCTTCTTGTGTGAATGGTGGACTTAATGTTGGTTGGCTGGAACGACATGAAATCATCCTTAGGAAATTCATTAAGCTATCCTCTTCACCATTGAAAAGCAGCCCTAGGGAACCTTTTTGGTAGGGTGAATGTGATTGGGTTATGAACTAGATATGGAACCCTTCGTATGATCCTTTATGTGAAATACTCTATGAGAACAAAGGCTAGCACTGAGTGAGTATAGTATGGGAATTCGCTCTATTTGTAATATGAGAATAGAGAACAAAAAAACCCATCATTTTCCTTAACCATTTGCCTACATGGGATGTGTCCAAGTTCTACCATTGGCAAGTAGAACACCCTCCATCGGAGTAGGTTACAACTCCGGATTCCATGCTTAGATACCATGGTTTTTGTCGGTTATTGCCTATTCTCATAATATGGGATACCTACTAGTATTTGAGAAGTTCTATGAAGTTTAGGTGGTGGTATGGTATGCTACCTAGACATGCATAATTAGGCTTTGAAGATGTTAGTGAGTGAGTCTCTAGGTCTTCTCCAAGACCATTAGTTGAATGTACTTATGTGATGCATGTCTATTAATGAACTAATAAGTAATGACTTAATATTAGGAATCATGTAAATGAATGAGTACCTAGTCTAGAGTAACTCTAAGGATTTCCTACTTAAAGTGTGAAGGGGGCATAAAGGATGGTCTCTCCATGTCTTATATAGGGAAGTCTTGAGAATGACTCTAGATAGGAAAGTTTGTTGATACCTTAGGCACGATCTAATATTATGAAGTCTTAAGGATCATTTAGGTAATCTTGAAGAGGGTGTATGGGCGTTCTCTTCTAAAATTACTTAAGTAAGTCTTTTGATAACCTTAGTGAGGAGAATTTCATATTATGTGTTATGTGTTTTGGTATATCGTAATTCTGTGTATCTCATTGTAGGTAGTCCCAAGGATCATTTAGGTGTGCTTAGAGAGGGTGTATGGGCGGTCTATCTTTGTCTTACTTAAGTGAGTCTTAGGATAGCTTTTAGTGAGAAGGTTGTATGCTAAAAGGAGTTTACTGTGAAGCTTGAGATAGTTCACTGTAAGGTTGAAGCAGTTCACTGTAACAGTGACATGGTTCACTGTAACAGTGACATGGTTCACTGTAATGTTCCTTTAAATGTGATAAAATGCTTATGTGATTTATTTTGTGTTCCTAAGGTGTTAAATGTTATTCTTATGCTTATACTATAATGTTTTAATCAAAAAGAGCATATCTCCATGAAATATCTGTTATCATAATTTCTATGCATTAAGCCATACTTAGTACATGTGTTTGTACTAATTCCATATGTTATCTATCTCTAAAGTGATTCATAGGTGAAGATGCTTTTGGGAGCGAAGCTTGGATTATAAAAACTTTCAATCAAGTTTAAAGTATGTCCTCATTTGACTCGAGGGCATAGATGTCTTTAGAGTTCTTTTATTAAAGCATTGTAATAGACTTAATAGTACTATATTTCTATTGTATGGGCCGTGTCCCAAGTCTATTTTGAGTCTAAGATTTGGTGATATGAGACTTAGTATTTCCTTTGGTCTTATGTTAAAGAGATTTCGAAAGACTATTTGAATGTTGTGAAAAGTTTTAATTCCGCACTACTTTTCATATATGTTTATGCAATGAATGGTACGAAAGGTCTTGTACTAGACCTCCAAAAGGTCAAGTATGCCGGTTTCACTCCGAGACTGCCATATATTCTAGGGTATACTCTCAGGATGTGACAAACTTGGATAATGTGGTTAATAGTGAGATAGATGAATGTTACCTTTGTATATGTGGAATGCTTCATAGTTTTCCTTGTGTGGATTGGAATCTTTTGTATAGGCTTGCTCCTAGGAGGGAAGGTGGGTATTGAACCTACTAAGGAAATTTTGAAGTATGCTAGTTAATGGGAGAAACCTTATGAATAGTTAATGATTCCCTCTATGAACGAATTGTAAGAATGGAAAGCTGTAAATTTACTTCATAATGTCGTGATGTGCTTGGTGTCACCTGCCATGTTGATTTCATAAGAAATGAAGTATGAGCATAATGTAGTTTGTATGAAAGAAATCCTCCTTAATATGAATTAACCTCTATACATTTCTTTTATGTGAACTCTTTGACACCATGTGTATATGTTCTGACTAGGAGAAGGTAGTTCCTCCTTGAACAAAGCTAAGCATGGTGATGTCATATATGACCTTGATGTTATTTCATCTAGACTATAAGATTGTTGTCGATCTACGTTATTCATGATTCTTGTGCAACTAAATGAATTGTTCAAAATTTTCTGATGAGTTAAAGTATGGATTGTGTCTATGTGTCAATTGAAATCCATTGTATGTCAAACCTCTTGATGAAATAATAAACATGCCTAAAGTTGGAGAAGGTAGTTCCTCCAAATGGCAATGAATATGAAGAAGTATGTATGCATGGAAAGAATTGTTGAAGTAGTTCATGTTTGATTATATTGCTTTGGTTGCATGATTGTATGAAGTTGGTGTTTATTCGTAAGTTTTGTGAATTGACTATTATGTGATAACATGTTGAAGTGTTGTGAGCTTCTATGAAAATTATTGAGTTTTTGAAAGTATTTAAAATGTTTCAAGTGTCATTCGAGGACAAATGTTTTACCAAGTGGGGGAATATTGTTACACCCTCAAAATGAACTAAGGTAGCTAGAGCCTCACATGTGCCTAAAAAGTTTAATAACACGTTAATAAAGTATTTTACAGCATGTATAGTTGATTTGAAGAGGTTTGAAGGTCCAACGTCCAAAAACGTCCAAGACGTTAGAAAGTTGGTCTTTATACGTGCTAGTGTGTCTTTGTATGTTTGCCTTGTTTTATGTGTTGTTTTAAGTCCAAAAACAGTAGAGGTGACCCTAGCATCTTAATATATATGTTAAGGGTCAAAATGTTTAAGTACGACTCCCCAAGGACCACCATAAGGGCCCCAAGGAGGACCCAAACGTTAGACAAGAAGGATGCCCAAGTGCTACTCTCAAATTACACTACCCTAAAGAAGTATAAGGAGTCGTATCAAGTAAAGAACCCCACTAGTAGGTTGGGGTCGATCCCACGAGGAAAATGGTTTAGACTTAACTTCAATTTCCGATTATATCTATTTAGTCAAGCACTTTCCGAAAATCAGTAATTAAAAGGGGAGTTTAGTGAAACAAGTCTCTTCTATATTTCTAAGTAAGTAAGTAAGCAAAAGAAAAGATTGAGTTTTTATCAAGTTGTGAGATAAACTAGGGTGAACGTGTTCCCCATAAGTTCATAACTCCGTATTCCTAACAATAACAATTCTTCCCTAGTGTTTTGCATGCAAAGTAATAAGATAGGTATCTCTATATCCTTGGTCCGGTATCTAGAGAATGTCACCCCGTACCTTGGTCCGGCTACATGTGTATAAGCTACTAACCCTTACCTTTACTTCATATTAAGCATCATAATCTATGTATGACTTTGTTATTACTTTGCACCAATCGACACTAGCCTATTATATAGTATCCCACTAAATCTATGCTGATAATTATTTTCTTATTGACTACCTCCTTGGTCTGGCAAGTAGTAACAAGGCGATTTCTAACGTTGGCCACCGTTAAAAGGACTTGTAAACAAAAGAATGATTAATACATGCAATAACCTATTTGAGAATTGTTATTGAGCTAGGTCTACTTTGTTAATAAACCATGGTTCCCACAACCTTAGTTGTGGATTTAACTACTCATTCAAGCAAGAACACAATTCATAGTTGTTAAGAAATAAATCATGAACTTACGTAAACAATTTGAAGAAAACCTAGAAAATCAACTTGAAATTGCAAGATTATACTTGATAACCGAATCCACAAATTAAATTATTGCCAAAGTTTGCAAAAACCAATCTCCAAGACGAAACAAGAACAATACCAACAATGTCTAACCCCAAAAAGAAGGTTTTAATCCCTAATTATAGAAAACATAGTGCTAAATTAAAAGGAATTGAAACAAGGAGAGTTTTTTCCAAAAACGCGATTGTGATTGACGACCTCTATTGACAGACCGTCGATGAAACGATGGTCCGTCGACTGCCTCCGTCAATCCATACTTTGCTTATTTTTTCTCCTTCGTATGGAATCATCTCTAAATCAATCGACAGACCAACAACAAGGTCCGTTGATGCCCTCCGTCGCTCCAACCTTAGAATTTTCTCTGACTGTGGGTACTGGAACTATCTCTGATCACATCGACGATCTAGAAGTACGGTCCATCGATTAATCGACGGACCGTCGATCCTTTCTGTAATCCACATTTGGTCAGATTTAGCCGAGTGTCTTCATCAGTTCAAAAAGCAATTGACGGTCACCACCTACGGACCGTAGATTGAACGACGGGACGTCGATGGCCTTCATAGGTCTTCTCTCGGCACTAATGTCTAGATGCCTTCTACGTTTTTATTCTGGACAACTTTCCTTTAAAACAAACCTAAGAACATGTTAAAACTACTATAAAAAGGCTCTAGACACACACAACTCTTAATGAAAAAGCATTGAAATCACCCTAAACAAAGGTACATCTACACCCTCAACTAAAATTCGTTGTTTGTCCTCAAGCGATGCTCTATGACTGAAAATAACAATTTGTACAAAAGTATACTCTTTTAAGCTTTCGCAATCACATGGCTATCAATCCTGACTCTTTCTTTACATTAGTGCATGATTATGCTCTCAGGTTTGAACAAGCTAAATCATGTGGATCACACAAGTGACACAAACTCACCATGCATATACACTTCTAATGTTTTGCCTCTTACTAAGGTACCAACTTTTAGATATTGCAACTCGTGTCCTCATTTGAAAAGAAATCCTCATTTTTCGCACAGTGATTTAAAGTTTTGGGTACAAGGATCTTTATTCAACACTCACGCTAAAAAACATATTAATACATAGCTAGTACTCGTCGCCATAGGCTTGCCCTTATTGATAATTTGACTGAGTCACATCTTTTGCTCACTTTCTCTTTTCATTTCAACATTCAACTCTTTTCATACCCAATTTTGGGTCATCACTCATAATAGCCACACTCAACTTATGGTTTTTCCACGAGTTGAGGTACACATTACCCGATGTTGGGTTAGGGACAAGACGAGGTCAGTTTCTGCATTACCCACCCTTAACTTAGGCTTTTGGCCTAAGTCGAGGTGCACATGTCCATGGAGGGACCAGGACCAACACGTAAACCCAGGGAAGGTGAGTTGGTGACTGGAAAAAAATCGGTCTATTATAAGCTCAATATATTTAGATCAAAAAGGGATAAAACTTTAAATTGGTTAATTTCATTTTAGTCTAGATGTTAACTAATTTAACAAGGGCCTATGATCTGTTCCTAGTCGTCTAACACAAGATTCCTTTCTTGCAAGACCAATCACGTAAGTTCTAGCTAGGTACCAACTGTTGAACACTCAAATTACTTGACACTCTGTTGACACCATATCAGATTGTCAGATTTCCCAGTTTAGGTGTTAGTTGAGGGTCATGCATTGGGTGCCTATTTATGTCATGATTAGAACCAACACATTCAACTCATTTTCATCTATTCATGCAAGCACTTTCTTAGGACGGGATATCATTCATTTTTAACAATCACGCTTCATATTTCATGCTTTTACACTTTGTACAAATAACGAAATGCCGCTTCACCAACAAATTAACAGTCTCTTTGGGCAAAAAAAACAGGCAAGAAAACCCCAAAGAGAGGATTGTGAGTTGGGCTACTCAGACTTTACCCTAACACTCACTTTCGATTTACCCCACCCCCAAAAAAAAGAGCATGCTATTGTCTCCAATGCATAAAAAATATAAGTACATGGTCGTAGGTGAAGCAAACCTAAGGCGCATAGCGCCGATGATCTATCAACAAGTGGGCGGGTCCGGTTAACCAGAACCCGCAACATCAGTACTTGGGCCACCATCAGTGGTTCCAACATCAATCTCAGCACAATCAGTGGTGCTCCTCTCATCGGTATCCGGTTGTGGAACTAGATGCTCCATCAACTACCTGTAGTGCCCTCATCTGGCGGGTCTCCTCCTCCATTAAAGAAATTCTCCTCGCAGTTTTGAGGTTCGTCCTCTCTTTATTTCTCGCACAGGCATCCTGTCCCTCAGGAGGGGCTGTGAACATGGAGGCAAGCACCATGTCCTCTGCTAGCTCGAAGGGTACACTCCTAGGCTCAGACCCCGCATCTCATGGATAGTGTCTACATCCGCTCGGAAACTAGACACAACCTCCTTAAGAGTAGTCAAGTCAATGGTGTGGGTTGGCGTGCAAGTACCCGCAGCCCAAAGACGTCAAGGCGCTGGTGAACCGCCTGAATCTTCTGCTCAATCTGCTAGGACACCTTCTTCTCAATCCGGTCCTCAGCCTCGGAGATGGACTTTTGCATCCAAGGTTGTATGTAGTGCAGCAAGGTGGCCATTTGGGTCTCTAACATCTGGACCCATGCTAAAATGACCAGTACTGCAGATGGGAATGTGGACCGGGAGGAATTGGGTGCTCGACTAGCGGCATGGGCGGAATCAGCCGTGGTGGTATCAGCGGGCTCCGAAGTAGCAGGGTCAGCCGTTTGGGTTAACTCCACCGTGTCAGCCAAGTTCTCACTCAATTGCTATAGCTCAACTCTAGGCCCTGTTTGATGTGCCGCTACAATGGCTTCATCCTTGATAAGACCTATATAAACCATCCCCAATGGACTGCAGAGTGTATCACAGTGCCAAGTCGACACTCCTACATTGCTACAACTGGAAAATCAGAAAAGCAAAGGGGTAAGTTGTAGAGGTCTTGAAAGCTCTCTCATGTATCACAGTGATCAGCGCTTCGGAAAGTCGATCTCCAATACGCCACCAAGGCTGCAACAAGCACTGCTCTATCCCAGGTAAGGATGTTATCAACATTTGTCAGCGATAGGCAGTATCTGACTAACAACCAGAAGAACTTGGTCATGAAGGTGAGGTTGACTTTCTTCATACGACCTTTGGGGTGTAACACCAGTCTTCCCCCTCACCATATATCGATGGATATTGAGCCAGCCACTTTTTGTCAGACTACCACCTATAATCAAATTCTGGGGTCTAAAACACAGTCTTAAATGTGCCACTCTTTACCATCTCCCACCTATAATCGAACTCTTGAATAATGGTGGCCCATGTGGTAGTGGTGGCGCCGTACAAGAAACGGTGGATGGTTCTCGCAGAAATATCAACCCGGCAGCCCTGGACTATTACCTCAGTAAGCGAGTCATATTTGGCAGGTCTCACCCACCTATCAATAGAGATGCGAAGAGTTGCCACATAGGAGGCGTAGAACTCTCGGATTATCTCTTAACTGTAGGTACCCAGACTCTCAGCCATCGACTCCAGCTTGTGTCGGATAAACAACTTGTGCACATCTAAGACTCTATGCAGACTCCCCATAAGAACCGTACGCTCGACAGTCACCAACCGAGTCATAACCCCCTTATCGTTTAGCATTCAGGCATCTCTGTACGCCTGATGCTGACCATCAACACACCATCGTTTAGGTTCCTCAGTAACCGATGCAAGTACATGTGCTCGGGGTGTAGGGGCATACTCTGAGCTAGTAACCTCATGAAGCAAGGCTTGGCGGTCGTGTCCCTCTGACCAAGTGGATCCATGAGATACGAAACAGTAGGCAGTGGCCTCATTCAACCCCGAAGATTTATCCGACCCTGATGGTGAGGCAAATTCAGAGCCAGATGCTCCTTCAAAACTCGAGGCAGTCCTAGATGGTGTGTTAGTTAGTGTGCGCTCATCATCAGACTAGGAGGCACTGACTACGCTAGGAACCACCTTCTGGGGGAACCCCGAGTGACTCATGCAGCTGGTGTAGGGGTGGTAGCACCTGGGGGAAGGTACTATGGATACTACTCATTGTCGGAGTTATAAACCATCCTACAAAAAGGGTCCACGGACTTGTATTTGCCCCTTGAGTAAAATATGTCTTGTTTAGGCGCAATTTGTACCTGTAGAGCAGTCGTTAGTCTCACTTCAATAGTACTACACACTCGAAACAATCATAGCAAAGAAAGAGAAAGATTTCACAATATAGTTCAGTTCTGCATCTTCAGGTTCATGGGGCACTATCGACGGTCCGTTGATAGGGTTCGTCGTCCGACACTTAGAATTATTTATATTAATCAAAAATTTCAGACCTCTCAGTTGGAAATAACGGACGTGCAGAATTGCCCGTCGATCAATCGATGGATCGTAATCCACTTCCGTCGTCTAACACTTAGAATTATATTTAAAATCTATGAAAACAAGTTCTATGAATGAAACTACAGACATGAATAACAGACTATTGTCCACTTCCGTCGTTTCAGACTTCACTACTTTAGGATGGTCCAACCGACGGACCCCATCGACAGCCCATCGATTCACCAACGGTCCATCGACGGGGTCTCGTGTTGTTTTCCTAAGATAGACTTTAGGCCTATTTGCAATCACAATTTTTTGACACTTTTAGACCCATTCGAGTTTAGACAATGCATTTTAACAAGCATGAGACCATTCCGTCATTCCTAGAGTATCAATATTAAATATTTGGCCTACTAAATCACCCATAGTAGAAAACCCTAAATCAGATTTGGCAGACACTTCAACAATAACAATATTTTAAGTATTTAAGACAACACAACCACTTTGTATCATTCCGAGGAACATATTACACAAGTATTAACATGCAATTTTGGCTAGTTTAGTTCCTTAGTCAAGACCCACATCCGCATTTTGATTAAGAAACTATGAACGAGAATTCATAGTGTAAAGGGAATCGAAATACCTTAAGTTCAGAGTGGTGTGGTTATGAGATGAACGTTTACAGCAGCCTACACTCCTAAATTGATCACCGACCGAAGAACAACAGAGAGAAAAATTAATTTTTGGGAAGAGAGAGTTTGGGGAATATGGGGGGGTTTGATTTGGAATGGATAAGGAAGATGGAATTTTGATTGTCTATGAGAAAGGAAGGGAATAAATGAGGAAAAGAAAGGTTTGGAATTACTTATAAAAGAATGTGGAAGGTAGGACGGAAGATAAACCATTATGTCCCTTAATATGACCGGTCGGGTCGGGTCGGGTTGCTGGCATTATGGACTTACGAAACACTGCCGACGAACTGTAGGTCAGTCGACGGGCCATCGACTGTGAGCGTCAATTTCATTAATACTTAGAAAAATTACGAGCCATACCTGGGATCTAATTACACCATCGACAGTCCATCGGTTGGACGACGGGTCATTGATAGGGTCCGTAGACCTGTGCACCTAACAATTTTTTGCAGATTTTTAGTTTTGGTCAATGCACATGTAACAACCATTAGGCTATTCTTTTGGTGTCTTTCTAGATACTTTTGAGACACGGACCCTATACTAATCTCTAGCCAACACTAGCACTCAGGCCAGAATGAAATAAGATTAAAAACAAAATAAAATATGACAATACGGCTATTCCTAAAATGAAAATAAAACCTATCGTTGGCTAGAGTATACACCTTGGGTTGCCTCCCAAGAATCGCTTGATTCATCGCGGTATGATGCAGGCTCCTTGATTTCTCAGACTTCATCAAGGTGATAGGCCTCAACCACTTCATGGATACTCTCTGTATGCCCCAGGTTAATCTTAATCCTTTACCCGTTTACTGTGAACTTTGCACCCTCCTTATTTTCCAACTCAACCGCTCCATGTGAGAACACTTTAGTGATTTGTAATGGCCCTGTCAAATTGGACATGAGTTTGCACGGAAACAAGCGTAGCCTAGAATTGAATAGAAGCACTAAATCACCTACCGCAAATTCTCGCTTTTCAATCCTTTGGTCGTGGTACTACTTCATCTTCTCTTTGTAGATTGCTGAACTTTCATAGGCTTTCAGGCAAAACTCATCGAGCTCATTCAACCCATTTAGTCTTTGTTTTGCTGCTTTATTCCAATCAATCTTCAGTTTCATCATTGATCACATTGCTTTGTGCTCTAAGTCGACCGTCAAGTTATAAGCCTTCCCATATACAAGTTTGTATGGATACATACCAATGGGAGTCTTGTATGCAGTCCGGTAGGCTCAAAGAGCATCATCAAGCCTCCTTGACCAATCCGTTCTATTAGCATTCACCGTTTTCAACCGAATTTTCTTGATCTCTCGATTGGACAAGTCAACTTGCCCACTAGTCTGTGGATGGTAAGGACTGGCCACATTATGAAGAACCCCATATTTCTGCAATAGCCATTTGAAAAACTTATTACAGAAGTGAGAGCCACCATCACTAATAATGTCCCTAGGTGTGCCAAATCTGGAGAAGATATTCTTTTTCAAGAATGTGGTTACACTCTTTCCTTCATTGTTAGGAAGCGTTATAGCTTCCACAAATTTAGACACGTAGTCAACCTCCACAAGTATATACTTCATCCCATGAGAACTCACAAACGGGCCCATAAAATCAATGTCATATACATCAAATTACTCAATCACCAGAATAGGGTTTAATGGGAGCTATTTCCTCTTCGAAATTCCTCCATATCGCTGGCACAGATCACATGATTTAGCGAACTCATGAACATCTTGGTGAATACTTGGCCAATAGTACCCACATTGCAAAATCTTATGTGCAGTCCAGATACCACTATGGTATCCTCACACAGGCGAGGAGTGACATGCCTCCAAATCGCTCAACATCTAAACTTCAGGCACACAACGGCGAATAATCCCATCGGCACAACTCCAGTATAAATAAGGCTCATACCAAAAGAACTTTTTCATATTATACATAAAGTTCAACCTCTGATGGAAAGACAATTCCGGAGGAACTATATCACTAGCAAAATAATTTGCAAAATCTGCGAACCATGGGATCAAATCTTGAGAAGCGGCCAAGACATGTTCATCAGGGAATGCTTCATCAATTTCAGCCTTTACTCCCACTTCACGCATAGGTTCATCCTCTAACCTTGATAAGTGATCGGGAACTTAATTCTTAGTCCCCTTTCTATCCTTTACCTCAAAATATAACTCTTGCAGTAATAGCA
Source organism: Solanum sitiens (assembly GCA_016801875.1). NCBI lineage: Eukaryota > Viridiplantae > Streptophyta > Magnoliopsida > Solanales > Solanaceae > Solanum > Solanum sitiens. The sequence continues at coordinate 667,809 of JABWTJ010000016.1, read as the reverse complement.
CCCATCTAATCAACCTTGGCTTCGCATCCTTCTTCGCGATAAAATACCCCAACGAGGAGTGGTTTGTATGCACTATGAACCTCATACCAAGCAGATAAGAGCAAAGTTTTTTGAAAGAAAACACCACTACAAGAAGCTCTTGTTTGGTTACCGTGTAGTTCTTTTGATCTTCATTCAACGCCTTACTTGCATAGTAAATGAGGTGAAGGATTTTATCCCTTCTTTGTCCCAAAACCACAGCAAGAGCAACCCCACTCGCATCACACATCACCTCAAATGGTTTACTCCAATCTGGGGAAATAATAATGGGCGCAGACACTAACTTCTCCTTCAATTCTCCAAACGCTTTCAGACCGAATTCATCAAAATATAACTTATATTACTTTTCGAGTAGTTTGCACAAGGAATGCGCAATTTTCGAAAAATCCTTGATGAACCTCTGGTAATAACCTGGATGTCCAAGAAAACATCGCACTACTTTTACACAGATGGGTGGTGGAAGCCTCTCTATAACTTCAACTTTAGCTTGGTCAACCTCTATCCCCTTCTCCGAGATCCAATGGCCCAATACTATGCCTTATTTCACCATAAAGTGAAAACTTTTCCAATTAAGCACAAGATTGCAATCTTTACATCTTTTAAGTACCTCAGCCAAATGACACAAACATCAATCAAAGGAGTCGTCAACCACCAAAAAATCATCCATGAACACCTCAATAGTGTCCTCCACCATATCAAAGAATATCGACATCATACATCGCTGGAATGTGGCCGGCGCAATATTAACCCAAACGGCATCCTTTTGAATGTGAATGTCCCATAAGGACAAGTACAAGTGGTCACATCTTGATCCTCATGGGCATTGGAGATTTGATTGTAACACGAATAACCATCATGAAAACAATACCACCATTTTCCTGTGAGTCTATCTAACATCTTATCCATAAAGCGCATGGGGAAATTTTCCTTCTTAGTCTACACATTCAATTTCCGGTAGTCCATACAAACTCTCCATCTATTCAATGGCCGCATTGAAAAAAGCTCATTCCCCTCATTACGCACCACTGTCATCCCACCTTTTTTTGGCACACACTGCACTGGGCACACCCAACTACTGTCTTCAATGGGATAAATGACTCCGGATCCAACCACTTGATGATCTCATTTTTCACAACCTCTTGCATAGGTGGATTCAACCTTCTTTGTTGCATAATACTCGGTTTGTGATCGGGCATAAGTTGGATTTTATGTGAACAAATACTGGGGTGAATCCCAATGATGTTCGCAATAGTCCAACCAATGGCTCATTTGAACCTCTTCAAAACCTCAACTAAACACTCTACGTGTTGCCTATTCAAATCAGCTGCAATTATCACTGGCAAAGTGTCATCTCTACCCAAGAACACATACCTCAGATGAGGTGGTAGAGCCTTATGCTCTAATTTTTGAGCCTCCTCAATAGATGGTTTCGCGGGTGGAGACTCGCGATGCTTCATATCTAACTACAATTTCTTCGGTTTTGGCTGATATTCATTTCTTTCAAGTCCAGCCACTAAAGACCCATACTCTTCAATATCATCATTCTCAAAATTCATGATCATTGCCGCTAGTGCCTCGATGCCTAGTCACTCTTCAATTTGTACTTTGGGTATACTCTCAACTCTGTAGGATGTAGCACATGTGAATCCACGCCAACCTGGCACTCTACCTAGCAACACAATTCAAAATCCTAAAAAAGATGGGCATTTCATGGCACTCAAGCATCTTACACAGATGAGAGTATACCGATCAAAACCGCATCTGCATCCACCTTTTGCAAAATATTAGCTCAATCACCTCTCATATTCTTGGTATGCTCATCACTAGTATCAAATATCCTCATCATCTTTTGTACCACATCTTTAACTCGCGCCATACTACCTCCACCGTCTGTAGGAGCAATATCCCGATTATGTGGGGGAATATAGGGCCCAGTCCAATCATTCATATTACCATAGTTACCCATGTTGAAGTTGTTGAAGTTGTTGTCTCGAACATATTGACCCTCTCGATTGTAGTTACCAATATTTCTGAACTTGATTTCCTTGACCTTGGCGCCACTTCTTTTGATTGGAGCGTTGGGCATTAGGTCAAAAAAAAACCCGTCTACTTATTCACTGCATACGCATCTTCTTCATAATAATACTCATCTATAGGTGATGGTGGTTTAGTCAAGTAGTTCACCGCATTTACCTTTTCTGCACTTCCATTCACATGTTTCAAAACCAACAATAGCTCAGTTCTCATCTGTGCCAACTCTTCACGCATCTCATCTGATGTTGGGTTCTTTGTAGCTTGTACTGCAAAGGTGTTTCTTCTAGTGTCTGATTTTCTAGTGCTCCAAGCCTTATTGTTGCGAGATATCTTCTCTAACTTCTATGCGAGATCTTCATATGTGCGTTCACTAACAATAACAACCCCTCATAATAGTGTCGAATATTGCTTTATTGCTATCATATTGAACCCGATAGAAGTACTCCTTCAACGACTCATCATCAATGCGGTGGTTTGGGACGCCTCTCACAAATGCAGTAAATCTGTCCCAAGAGCTAGTCACCGCCTCCCCAGGTAGTGCCAAAATGTTGTTCACTTTATCTTTGTGGTTGAGCTTCTTTGACACTCGGTAATACCTTGCTAAGAACGCATCTCTCAATTGATTCCAAGTATAAATTTAGTTGTAGGAAAGCTCAGTAAACCATATGGTTGCATCTCCAGTTAGTGATATCAGAAACACTCGCACACTGATGACATTCATATCTAAGTCTGGCCTACCCACACAACTCTTGCAAACAGACCTAGGTTTGTGTATGTGAGCATGAAGGTCCTCTGATACCAGTCCTGAGAATAAACCCCTCGCGGAAAGCATCTGCATCAGGCTACTCGTCACCATGAATGTGTGCCCAGGTGGCAAAGGGTGTAGGACAAGAGTTCCATCAGACTCAGCTATGTTAATTGTCATATTCCGAAACCACACCCTAGAAGTTAGGGTGCAATCTTGGATTGCGACCGGCGTATTCGACTATTCGAAGGTCTCATACAAGCCTCTCATATCATTCATCGCATATACATAATGAAAAGTAGTGCGGAATTAAAACTTTTCATACAAACAATATAGGAGTCTTTAAACTCTTCTATATATGTAGAAATAGGAAAACACTAAGTCTCGATCATCAACTTAAGACACCATAATACTTGGGACACGGCACATACGAATTTTAAACATACTACTAATAGTCTATTACAAATCTTCATAAAAGAAACATAAAATGACATATATTCCCTCGAGTCAAGTGAGGACATACTTCAACTCTTCTTGAACGATCTCCTTGTCCAAGTTTTCTTCCCAAAGCTCTTCACCTATTAAGAACTATAGATAGAAAATAAAGCATGGAATTAGTACAACCACATGTACTAAGTATGGCATTATGCATAAAAATCATGAAAATGGACTTGATTGGAAATATGCATCTTTTCATTTTATAAATCATATTTTATTCATAATAACAACATTTAGCAACTTAGACACATAAGGAAACATTTAACCAAAAATCACAATTTTTGAAGCAACTTTACAGTGACCTCAACTCACTGTTACAATGAATTTCTTCACTGTACAGTGAAGTTGCAAACCTTCACTTTAGACACCCTTTAGCATGTAATTATCCCACTCAAAGCTATCCTAAGATTCACTTAAGTCACACAAAGAGAGACCGCCCATACACCCTCTCTAGATATGCCTAAACGACCCTTAAGATTACTTATAATGAGTCACATACACACTTACAAAGTATCATAATCATCAAGGTAAGATTCTTCTACCAAAGGTGACTCTAAGTCTCACTTGAGTGAGTTGTGAAGCGGCCGCCCATACAATCCCTTACACACAGACATAAGAGATCCTATAGACTCCCTAGGATAGAATCATTCTCACTAAACACACCAACGCATAGATGATATGACATTCTCCTTCCAAAGGCTATCAAAAAGACCTACTTAAGTAAATCAAGAATATAACGTCCATGATTGAACTCTTCAAGATTACCCAAATAGTCCTTGAGACTACCTAAGGATTATAGCATGTCTACAACACCAAAGATATTCCTTAACTAGAGTCAAACTCAAGACTTCCAAAGATAAGACATAAAGATTTCATCCCATATGCCCTCTTCACACTTTAGCTAAGGAGTCCTTATGTTACTTTATATTAGGTACTTATTTATTTACATACTTTTTAACATAAGTCATTAGTTTATTAGTTCATTTAGAAGACATACATCACATAAAGGACATTCAAGTAATGGTCTTAGACAAGACCTAGGAACTCCAAATGACACCATCAAAGTCTATTGTGCAATGTCTAAGTAGTGTCCCATACCACCACCTAAACCTCATAAACTTCTCTAATGCTAATAGGTATTCCATATGATGAAAATAGGCAATAACCGACATAGACCATGGTAGCAAAGTATGGAATCCGAAGCTCTATCCTACTTCGATGAGGTGTTCTACTTGCCAATTGTAGAACATAAAGATCCCACGTAGGAATATGGTTAAGGAATATGAAGGGCGTGCTTTGTATTCTAGTCTCATACTTAACTAGAACTACTTCCCTTTACTATACTCACTCGGTGCTAGCCTTAGTTCTCATAGATCAATTCACATTAAGGTTCATACAAATGGGTCCCATATCATGTTCATGACCCAATTACATTTACCCTACCATAGAAAGGTCTATTAGGGCTATCTCACTATGGCGACAACAAGCTCATCGCAACTTTCCTAAGGTATGATATGATGCCGTTCCATCCAATCAACCTTAAGTCCATCACTCATTACATGAAGGATACCATTACGGCTAACTACTTCACAATTCATAACCTTACCACTTGGTTCAAGGTTCCACATAATTGACCCTTTAATCATCATTCAAGGTCTCACCTATATTCATTTATTCAAGACTAATACCCCTTTACGTTCCTAAGTCAAGACATCACATATTCACATAAGCATCAAGTAAGGGACACAAGTCTACCTAAACAAGACACAACATACTTTCATTTATCACATATAGCCTATCTTCCTTTAGACTCTTAGCGATGAACCTTAACCTTATTAAGTCAACCTATTCATTACCTTACCATTATCAACTTAACCATTTTAGACTCATATAACCAATTTAGGAAATAACCATGTATCAACTCTAAGACCATACAATTAACGCATATTCAAAGCATAGCATGATTAACTAGGTAGTATCAATAATCTAGCACATACTTTTACATAAAAATAGATATGATCACACATAATCAAATCAACTACACAAATAGCCATATAAGTTCAAGTAGTGCCGACAAGGCCATGATCATCAATATACTAGAATGTAATGCCGACAAGGCCACATCAATTCACATAGCACCGCCACCAAAGCTGGACCAAACCAATCATAACATAATTGAAGTATAATTAACCTCAAAATAAAGGAAATGGGGCGGCATACCTCCACTCCATCATCAACACTTCAATTCAAGTCAACTTACTCAATTTTGATAACACAAGACCCTTACCCAATTCAACATCATAAGGCCCTTACCCATGGCCACGAACACCAATTCAATACATAATTATAGAAATCAATGAAATCTAAACCAATTCGATATATATTAAACAATCTAAGATCAATTCTACAACAATTGAATACAATTTTTACATCAATAGAAAGCACATAAGAAACAACAAATGAATTCATCAACATTAAGCCAATATCAAGTAACCCATAATTTAGTCAAAATCTTAGATTGATCAATTTCATGGGTTCATAGGTAATTTAGGTCAAAATCATCAATAAAACATCAATCTAATCCATAATATACGTTTGAAAACATTTAATGCAAGAACACATGGTAGAATCATGAAATTGGACAATTCCTCTTTGAAAACTTTAAAAACATCTTTGAAAGTTAGGCTCCTTGATGAAACGAGTTTCAAGGATCAAAAAGCCATACCTCAATGAAGCTAATTCTTCACTTTGATGAAGAATCTCCACTCAAAATGTCACACCAAGCTCTTCCTTGATTTTGGACTTCAATGGAGTCTTTGGGATTTCTTAAGGGATTTTAGGATTTTGATTTAGAAGAATGAAATATTCTAAGTGTTAAGCACTTATATACTCATTTAAAATACCCAAAAGACCCTTAATAAACTGCCTATACATTTATTTGGAAGTGGGGTGAATTTATAATTCACCCCTAGCTTGGAAACAACCTGGGCAGAAAACAGGCCACAGAGACGACACCCCCATCGACGGGGTGTAATCCCACAGATGGACCGTGATGGCAACCGTCGATGGGTTAAGAGGCTGGGAAATGGGAGCTTGTCTCCCCAGTCGACGACACCCAACTAACGGGGCGTCGATTGACCCACTGGGCGTCGACTGCCTCCGTGGTTTGGGCTGTCTTGGGCATCCTTGACACCAAGTCTTGTTGGTTGGTCCTTGGGGATAATTTTCCCGTACATTTCCAACCCAAATACTATCTTCTATGAGCTTAAAACCTCTCACATAAATTTCATCCAAAACGAACACGTAAAACTCAACGAAACATGCCTAGACACACAAGGTCGATTCAAGGCATATCTTTCGAACTTCATGAACGTTCTTGGACGTTTGACCTCCAAACTTCACGAAACTTGACACACTGGCTATACATGATATAATAACTCACTTAAGGACCTTAAAACCTCATTAATCACACATAAACACATAAAACCACATATGAGGCATTTAGGTGACTTAGTCGTCGAACGTCTTAGTCATCCCTTGACGTTTGACTTCCAACACACCTAATACTTAATATACTGCCTCTATACAATATTATAGACCACATTAGGACCTTAGACCATCGATTCCAACATGTTAGGCTCTAGATAACCTAAGTCATTTTTGGGGTCTTACATTCTCCCTCACTTGGACAACATTCGTCCTCGAATGACACTTGCCACTCTCCGAACATTTTCAAGATTACAGAATCAACTAGCAGCACATAACCAAACCATACAACACATAACCAAGAAGAAAACATCAATTTCATAAGTTCAAGACAATCACAACACAACAAGAAACTAGAATACAATTCTATAACTCATTATGCTACAAAACTCACATGCTTCATTCCAAATAGTAAAAACTCATTTTATATTCAATATCATACTTATATACATCAGTTCTAACCATATTACCACAATTTTAGACAAAAGAATCGATTAATCACTTTTCCAAAATTTTTACAGTGAAATGTGCATACTACAGTGATTTTTAAACAAATTCTCCAAAATGCAATCTTAAGCAATTCATAATATAGACATGCTAATATGCAAGGTAACATCATATAATAAACACATCTTACAACATGCTCATAACTCAATAAAACACACAATGCAAGAAGTTAATGAAATTATATTTCAACCAAACTCCTAAAGATCATGCACATGCAACACTTCTAGCATAATTCTAACAGTACTCCCCCACTTAGAAGGAACTCATACTATCAAAAGAGAAACAAGAACTTACCAACGTCATCAATACCCTCATCCAGCTTCACCCCTCTAGTTCGGAGTGCATAGAAACGCCTCTTATTTGGAGCATATTCCTTTGGAACACTAGGCTCAACTTTCTTACCCTCCTTCCTAGCAGCATGTTTGGAAAATCTCTCACTTTGTGCCCATCTTTTCCCCATCCAAATCAACTATCGGTACCCAATAAACACTCACCATAATGTCTCTTACCACAAGTGGCACATGTAGGTTTTTCATTTTCACAACCACCTCCTTTCTCAAACTTCTTCTTAGGAACACTAGGTCCATCTTGAGTTTGAACCCTCTTTTTGAACCTAGGTTGCACTTGATCACTAGCAACACTCCTTTTCAAGTTTATTGACATCCTCCTAATTTTAGACTTCAATTGATTGTGCATACACCATGAGTCTAGCCAAAGTCATATCATCATGCAACATAGTCGTACGACATTCCTCCCTCACTAAGTCGGCTACACCCATCACAAAGCGACTCGTTTCATCCCTTGGATTTGACACTAGGGAAGGTGCATACCTAGACAGAGTTGTGAATTTCAAAAAGTATTCCTCAACACTCATATTGCTTTGCTTGAGATTGATAAACTCATCTACTTTCAATTCCCTCCTCTCACGGGGAAATTACTTACCAAGAAAAGCTTCCTTGAATTCTTTCCACTCAATAGGACCCGACTCCACCGGCCTATTGTCTTTCCATTGAGTGTACCAAATTTGAGACACATCTCTCAGTTGATAAGAATCCAACTCCGCCTTCTCCCTAGATGTAACCCCCATAGCACTCAAAACTTTGTACAAACCATCAAGAAATTCTTGGGGATCTTTATTCACCTTAGAGCAAAGAAAGATTGGAGGATTCAACCTCACAAAGTCTCTCAACCTAGAAGACATAGTGCTCTCCATAGAATTACCCCTAGGCACCATGTTCAAGTTAGCTTGAGCCGTTACGGTTCGGGATAAAGCAAGCAAAGCCTCTCCAATCACCCTATTAGACAACTCCGGCACTTCATTACCTCCTTCCACAGTAGGGGCATGATCACCTTGAGGAGGCACTTGAGCACCTTGGACACCTTGCCCATCATGAAGCACTTGCTCAACTTGCTCAACTTGAGGAGGAGCTTCCTCATTAACCCTTCCCTCTTCTATCCTTCTAGAGTCCATCCTTCTAGTTTTCATCTCCTAGAAACACAAGGAAACTCATAAGAAGGATAATCATAACATAACTCTACTGCACGAACATAGGAGTAGAAATGAAGGGAAACACTATCGTCCTATAGCCTCTCGCCCATAGATGTGTCGCGACTCACACCGATGGTCAAGACTCTACTAGACGTGACTTTTCGAGACTTTTTGATACCTAAGACTACTTTCATTAACCTATGCTCTGATACCAAGCTTGTCACATTCTGAAACAACACCCTAGAAGTTAGGGTGCAATCTTGGATTGCGACCGGCGTATTCGACCTCTCGGAGGTCTCATACAAGCCTCTCATATCATTCATCGCATATACATAATGAAAAGTAGTGCGAAATTAAAACTTTTCATAAAAACAATATAGGAGTCTTTAAACTCTTCCATATATGTAGAAATAGGAAAACACTAAGTCTCGATCATCATCATAAAACACGATAATACTTGGGACACGGCCCATACGAATTTAAAATATACTACTAATAGTATATTACAAAACTTCATAAAAGAAACATAAAATAACATATATGCCCTCGGGTCAAATGAGGACATACTTCAACTCTTCTTGAACGATCTCCTTGTCGATGTCTTCTTCCCAAAGCTCTTCACCTATTAAGAACAATAGATAGAAAATAAAGCATGGAATTAGTACAACCACATGTACTAAGTATGGCATTATGCATAAAAATCATGAAAATGGACTTTATTGGAAATATGCATATTTTCATTTTATAAATCATATTTTAATCATAATAACAACATTTAGCAACTTAGAAACACATAAGGAAACATTTAACCAAAAATCACAATTTTTGAAGCCACTTTACAGTGACCTCAACTTACTGTTACAATGAATTTCTTCACTGTACAGTGAAGTTGCAAACCTTTACTTTAGACACCCTTTATCATGTAATTATCCCACTCAAAGCTATCCTAAGATTCACTTAAGTCACACAAAGAGAGACCGCTCATACACCCTCTGTAGAGGTTCCTAAACGACCCTTAAGATTACTTATAATGAGTCACATACACACTTACAAAGTATCATAATCATCAACGTAATATTCTTCTACCAAAGGTGATGCTAAGTCTCACTTGACTGAGTTGTGAAGCGACCGCCCATACAATCCCTTACACACACAATTAAGAGATCCTATAGACTCCCTAGGATACAATCATTCTCACTAAACACACCAACGCATAGATGATATGACATTCTCCTTCCAAAGGCTATCAAAAGACCTACTTAAGTAAATCAAGAAGATCACGTCCATGATTGAACTCTTCAAGATTACCTAAATAGTCCTTGATACTACCTAAGGATTAGATCATGTCTACAACACCAAACATCTTCCCTAACAAGAGTCATACTCAAAACTTCCAAAGATAAGACATAAAGATATCATCCCATATGCCCACATCACACTTTAGTTAAGGAGTCCTTAAGTTACTTTCATCCAAAACAAACAATTAAAACTCAATGAAACATGCTTAGACACACAAGGTCGATTCAACGCATATCTTTCGAACATCATGAACATTCTTGGACGTTTGACCTCCAAACTTCACGAAACTTGACAAACTTCCTATACATGCTATAATAACTCACTTAGAGACCGTACAACCTCATGAATCACACATAAACTCATAAAACCACATATGAGGCATTTAAGTGACTTAGTCATCAAACGTCTTAGTCATCCCTTGACGTTTGACTTCCAACACACCTAATACTTTATCTACTGCCTCTATACAATATTATAGATCACATTAGGACCTTAGACCATAGATTCCAACATGTTAGACTCTATATAACCTAAGTCATTTTTGGGGTCTTACATTAATGTTTCCCCTATAGTAATCCTGAGGTCTTGGTGTTAAGGGCTTCATCTTCTAAGCATTCTACAATTCAACTTGAGCTTGGTTGTGTTCATCAACTGGTAATTGAGGTTAACGAATTGCCCCATCACCTAGATTGTCTGGTATATGTTGATTTTCCATTCTTCGCAGTGTACGGTTATGTTCAGGATTGAATGGAATGAGTGGTGCTCCTCTGCTTCGTGTACTTGGCATATAGTAGAGATAGATCGGAAAAAAACAAAACTAAAAGAAAAGTAAAATTAGGAAATCATTGACTAAACTTCAATAATGGTACTAAAGTTAATCCAAAAGTCAGATTCTCCGGTAGCAATGCTAAAATTTGATACTCTCAAATTACTTGGGGTCGATCCGACGAGAAAAACGGTTTAGACTTAACATTCATGTACAATTATATCTATTTAGTCAATCTCTTTCCGAAAACATGTAATAAAAGGGGGGGGGTTTAGTAAAACAAGTCTCTTCAATATTTATAAGTAAGCAAGTAAGCAAAAGTAAAGATTGAGTTTTTATCAAGTTGTGAGATAAACTAGGGTGTATGTGTTCCCTATAGGTTCATAACTTCGTATTCCTAGAAATAAAAATTCTTCCCTAGTGTTTTGCATGCAAAGTGATATGTTCGGTATATCTAAATCCTTGGTCCGACATCTAGAGAATTTCTCCCTGTACCTTAGTCCGACTATGTGTGTATAAGATACTAACCCTTACATTTACTTTGTATTAAGCAAAATAATCGATGTATGGTTTATTTATTACTTCGAACCATTCAACACTATTCTATTAGATAGTATCCCACTAAATCTTTGTTGATAATATGTTTCTTATTGACTACCTCCTTGGTCCGGCAAGTAGTAACAAGGCGAGTTCTAACATTGGCCACCGTTAAAAGGACTTTTAAACGAAAGAATGATCAATACATGTAATAACCTATTTGAGAATTATTATTTAGCTAGGTCTACTTTGTTAATCACCCATGCTTCCCACAACCCTAGTTGTGGATTTATCTACTCATGCAAGCAAGAACACAATTCATAGTTGTTAAGAAATAAATCATGAACTTACGTTAACAATTTGAAGAAAACCCAAACTATCAACTTGAAATTGCAAGATAATACTTGATAACCAAATCCGAAAATTGAATTATTGCCAAAGTTTGCAAAAATCAGTCTCCAAGACAAAACAAGAATAATAACAACAATGTTTAACCCCAAAAACGAGGTTCTAATTTTTATTTGTAGAAAACATAGTCCTAAATTTAAAAAAAATTGACATAATGAAAGTTTGTCCAAAAATGCGGCTATGATCGACGACCTCTACTGATGGACCATCGATGAAATGAAGGTCGGTCGATTGCCTCCGTCAGTCCACACTTAGACTATTTTTTTCTCCTTCAAATGGAATCATCTCTAAATCAATCTACGGTCCAACAGCACGGTCCGTCGATGCTCTCTATCGCTCCATCCTTAAAATTTCTCCAACTTCGGGTACAGGAACTATCTCTGATCACATCGACAGACCGTTGATCCTCTCTGTAGTTCTACACTTGGTCAGATTTATTTGAGTTTCTTCATCAGTGCGAACTACAATCGACGGTCACCACCTATCGACCATCGATTGAACAACGGGCCATCGATGGCCTTCGTAGGTCGCCTTTGTGCACTAATTTCAAGCTGCCTTGTCACGACTGGAATTTAGACCCCAGACGAGACCGGCGTCATTGACCTCTCAGAGGTCGCAGACAAGCCTACTTACGTCATTCTTACTTTACATAGGTTAATTTTTAGCGGAAAATTTGAAACTTTTTGTTTCTAAACATTGCTTACTAAATATTTCTAATACATTCTTAATTTATTCAACATCAACCATCTAATCATTAAGAGATAATCAAATGAAAGAAATAGTTCAATAAACATAATTGTATAATTGCCAAAATGGCCCAATACATAGTCTGAATAAAATAAGGAAGAAACGCTAGTGGAACATACTCCACTAGCTCAACTCCTAAACTAAGCTAGAACATAAAATAGTAGCATCCTCGAAAGCATGAGGACCTACCAAAGCCGGATGAATGCTGGACGTACGGATAACTGCAACGATGATCCTGTAGCTCTACCGTCCACCTGTGCCTGCACCTAAAATAGTAGAGTTTATATGGAGTTAGTACACACTTGTACTAAGTATGGGTATATGCAAGCACACACCAAGGACATGCATGAGAAAGAATAGCTCTTTCCTAACAACCTGATTTTTGGAAATCAAGTCAGTGGACTTGCCAAATTGAGATTAGGAAAGTTTCCAAATTTGGATTAGGAAAGTCAATGAGCTTTCCAAATTTGGATTAGGAAAGTCAGTGAGCTTTCCAGATTTGGAATAGGAAAGTTATGCCATGAGAATAACATACATCATCATACTTTTCACATTTGCATGCAGCACATAACATTTACACATAGTGTCATCATATAGCATACAGCACATTTTTCATGCAGAACATAACTTCGTTCATATGATTCATTCATATGCCATGAGACCTTGGAATCATGGACTTGACATTAAGAGATCCCAGAAATGAGGGCTCAACATATGGGACCTCAACTAGGGAGTCTTCGTTAGCAAACACAGAGTCTGCTTCATTCATTCATACGTACTTCATTTTATTTCGTTCATAGGCCAGTGTAAACACCAGCTATACCTAGGATGTAGTTTAAGACTTTCATTAGGTTCGTTGTGCAATGACCAAGAATGACCTAATGTCATTACTTGAATCTAACTCACCATTTGATTATCCTATTCTAACACCTTTGGTATCATTCATTTCATTATGTACTTCATTTGAGGCTGGCCTCATTCATTCATTGGGAACTTTAACTTTAACCGACATAGATCATGTGAGCATCATGAAATCCAGTGTCTCCCCCACACCAAAAAGAGGTGGAATAACCGGCCAAAGTGATCCAATAACATGCTAGCGTACATGGGAATTTAACCCCGCCAGATCCCTATATTGGCAGTATAGGTTCGAAGACTAGGAGATATAAGGAGACCCATACCCGGCAAGCCGGACAGTCTCATCTCATGAGAGTTACGTGAACCTCCGCCCTTCCCAAAAGAAGGCATCACCGCTCATAGCTAGTCTATCGGTGCTCAGTATAAAGTTCCATTTCATTCATCTCATACGTCATGGAAGTTGATTTCTAGTATGAGGACATCATAGCTCATTAGATGATTTCTCATCTCATCATTTGTATTAAGTGTGTTAAGCTCAATACTCTCATTAGAGTGTTCATAGAGACTGGTCTCTTCATTATCTTACACTCTAATAGGTGAATACATGTTAGTAACATTTACTTAGGCTCATTTGAGATTACTCTCCTCATTTACATTAGCCTCATATCATGTTGTCACCACATTCATCTTCATTTGCACCTTTGTTTTTCTTAATTATTCACCTCTTATTACGTGAATGTTCATTTCGTCATATGCCAATGCACTTGGCCGTTTGGTGTGTCTCACATCCTTACTTAACCCCTCTAGGGTTCATTATTTCATGTCATACATCTTAGGTTCACTTACTTTTGAACGTATGTTAGACTTATGAGTCTATACACACAAGCCATGAGGCTTCATTCATAGTTCGTTAAGTGATTCTTACATTCCTAAGATTATGTAGTACAAGACTTATGTATCTTGTATGTATGCCAAGATCTTGATTTTGATCTAAGTAGGTGGCATTATTCTTGGATATTTTGTTCACGTATGGCTTATGTATCAATACGGAAGTTTGGGCAAGGAAACCCAAGTCTTGAATCAATTGGATATCATTTATATCTTTAATTGATTTTATTTTAATGTTCATAACATTTTAACTCTAAGTCAATTCACAATGTTAACATTGAAGGATTACTTTTCTATTTAACTTTTTCCTTGCATTGGACGATGGGTTGTGGGTTCGAGCCCCCACAACCCTATTTTCATTTATCCTTTATTTGTTTCGGTCCATGTGAGACATTGGGACCCGAGGTTGAGTCCCCTCAACCACACCTAAATTCTTTTTTATTTTCTTTCCCTTCCATTCGCTTAAGGCCGAGAAGTTGTGGGATCGAACCCCCACAACCTCTTTATTTTATTCTCCTTTTTAAGAGTTGACTGTTTGAGTTGACTGTGAGGTTGTGGGGTCGAACCCCCACAGCCTCATTTTTTTTTTATCTTCTCCCATCCGCATAGAGGTCGTGGGTTCGATTCCCACGCCACTCATATTTTTATTTTTCCTTTTCTTTGGGTTCTAACCGAGAGGGTGTGGGTTTGAATCCCACCCCTCTCATTTCTTATTTTTTTCACACTTATTTTCCCAGCCATGGCACGGTTCGAATCCCCCTCACCATATATTTTTTTCTTCTTTAATTTTGGGGGATTTTAACGGGGTGAGGTCAGGGGTTCGACCCTCAATGACCTCACCTATTATTCTTTATTTTTCTTAACATTTTATACAACCTAATTTGGCAGAGATATGTCAACATAGTGTTGGAAATTTAAGGTAAACTCTTTGCTCATTTTTATTTCCATTTTTTCGTGAATTTATAGAGCAATACATAGTTCATTTGATACATTCTTTAATACATTCTTTCACGAATTCTTAGTCAAGAGATTACTCCTCAATTCAGCCACACTTCATGTCACGTGAATATCACAATTTACTTCAATTGGTGTACATAAAACAACAAACATAACATTAACAAATTCAAGCCTCTAGGCCGAGACTCAAATCATGTCACACATTCTTCTTAATTTCGAACACACACATGGTTTGTCTTTTCATAAATTAACGTACATCCAACACATTCACATTCAGCACAAACATCACATAATCCTAAGTCTACCAGCATTCATACCAACCTACAAATTCGTCGGGAGCTAATGATAGGGACATGCAACGGGGAAAACAACCTTAGTTTTGAGCCGAATATTCTGAGTCCTAGGGGTCTCTTGGGAAAGGGACCAAGAGTAAGAAGACCCATACCTTAGTTTTCTTGTTTAATCTCTAGAATGCTGACCAACAACCTCTCCAAAAATCAGTCCACACACCCAAACTCACACCTTACCCGACTAACGTAGTACGTTTTACTTAACGTTACCGAATTGCTTTCTCTTTTGTGTTTTGCGTGTGAATTCTTCAAGCATGAAGAACTTTAGTTTTCTTTCTGATTTTTCTCACGTTTGCAGCCAAAAGAGAGTGTGAGAAAGAGAGAGATTAATCGTGAAAGAGAGTGGGAGATGGGAGATAGTGGTCTAGTAGAAGTAGGACTTGTTGGTAGGACTTAGTCAACTTAAATAAATAATTAAAATTAATAGAAATCTGATTTCCTTTTTCCTAAATCAGTTAATATTAATTATTTATTAAAATTAAGTTACCAAATTAAAAATAAAAGCAAGTTAAATCTTGCTTCTAGTGGGGCTCGAACCCGAGTGACCCCATTTGCGAAAATGGGTCAATTCGGGTTGCCCCACCCGAAATTCCTTAAATAAATAAATTAATTTATTAATTAATTAATTTCTCAGGGTAATTACAATATTACCCTTGGCTTGGAAAAGACCATTTTACCCTTGGACCCTCAATACTTAAGATTTCTTCCTTTGAGTCCGGTAAAAACTCTTTCGATTAAATCTTTGTTTTTGCGAGCCTCACATGGTTAGTTCCAACCTTTCCAAGCTCAATTAACTCCCCAAGTTAGTTGCCTTGGGCGTAGTAAGGGTTCTGAGGTCTGGTTCTACGCGTATCAATACGTGTGGACCTTGGTCTAATCGCAAGCATTCTTGAAAAACCTAAGTCTTGATCCTATTCATTTTTAGGGTTGTTACATTATCCCCCCCCCCCCTAGGAACATTCGTCCCCGAATGACACTACTACTTCATGTTGTAATGCCAGTCAGATCATAATAAAAGCACTATGCACAGTCAATCAATAGCAACAAAATACGGGGAGGTAAGGAAGCATAGGTTTAAGAGTATAAAGTCTAACCTCAAGAGCTGAACAGGTGAGGGTAGCGGGCCCTCATGTCGGCCTCAGCTTCCCACGTAGCACCCTCAACAAGATGATTTCTCCACAATACTTTCACTGTGGCAATCTCCTTGTTCCTCAGCCGCTTGACCTGTCTGTCTAAGATCTCAACCGGTACCTCCTCATAAGACAAGTCTTCATCAACCCCCAAACCTTCAACAGGTAAGATTGATGCTGGATCACCTAGGCACTTCTTCAACATAGATACATGAAAGACTGGATGGACAGAAGCTAACTCTGCGGGCAATGCCAACTCATAGGCCACCTCACCCACACGCTGTATAATTTCATATGGCCCAACATATCTCGGACTCAACTTCCCTTTCCTACCAAATCTCATCACCCCTTTCATAGGTGATATTTTTAAGTAAACCTGGTCCCCAACATCAAACTCTAAAGGCCGTTTTCTATTATCAGCATATGACTTCTGCCGACTGTACGCAGTAGTCAACCTGTCCCTAATCATTTTGACCTTCTCTAAGGCCTCATGAATGATCTCCGGCCCCAAAAATGGATGACTGTCTAACCTCGAACCACCCAACTGGAGATCTACACATCCTACCATACAGTGCCTCAAACGGTGCCATCCCAATGCTGGAGTGATAGCTATTATTATACGAGAACTCTATCAAAGGCAGATGGTCATCCCAGTTAACTCTGAAGTCAATCACACACGCCCTCAACATATCCTTCAATGTCTGTATGGTGCGCTCGGCCTGCCCATCTGTCTGAGGGTGAAAGGCAGTGCTAAGATTCACCTGCGTGTCCAAGCTCTTCTGGAAAGATCTCCAAAAATTAGAAGTAAAATGAGCTCCTCTGTCTGAAATAATAGACAAGGGAATCCCATGCCATCTAACAATCTCATCAATGTAGAGCCTCGCATAATCCTCGGCTCTGTAAGTAGACTATACAGGGATAAAGTGGGCAGACTTAGTCAATCTGTCCACAATAACCCATATAGAGTCATGCTGCCTCCTAGTCCTCGAAAGCCCAACCACGAAGTCCATATTAATGGCCTCCCATTTCCAAGTCGGAACCTCAATAATCTGCATCAGACCACCAGGGTTAAGATGCTCTGCCTTAACCTGCTGACAATTAGGACACTTGGCCACATATTCTGCAATGTTCTTCTTCATACCATCCCACCAATAAATCTGCTTGAGATCATGGTACATCTTGGTGGAACCTGGATGTATAGAATATCTGGAACCATGGGCCTCTACAACAACCCTGGTCCGCAAATCATTCACATCTGGCACACACAGCCTTTCCTGATATCTAAGTATGCCATCACCTCCCAAAGCGAAAGAATCATTCATCTTCATCAGCACTGAGTCCTTCAGCTCCATCAACACGGGATTTAGATGCTGACCCTGCTTGAATTCAACTACCAAGGATGATTCAGAACTAGGATAAACTGAAACATCCCCACTAGTGGAGTCAACCAAACGCACACCCAATCTGGCCAGTCTGTGTACATCTTTTACCAGCTCCCTCTTCTCATCCTCAACGTAAGCTGTACTTCCCATACTCATCCTGCTCAAAGCATCAGCTACAACATTAGCCTTACCTGGATGATAGTGCACATTCATGTCATAATCCTTCAACAGCTCTAACCATCTCCGCTGACGTAGATTCAACTCCCTCTGTGTGAACACGTACTGGAGACTTTTATGGTCTGTGAACACATCTACAAGCACTCCATACAGATAATGCCTCCACAGCTTCAGGTCATGAGTGGGATAATTCTTCTCATGAACCTTGATTTGTGTAGATGCATAGGCTATCACCTTACAAACCTGCATAAGAACACAACCCAAACCAACCCTAGATGCATCACAATAAACAGTGTAATTCTCACCACACTTAGGCAAAATAAGCACCGGGGCTGAAGTGAGTCTGTCCTTGAGCTCCTGGAAACTCTTCTCACAAGTCTCCATCTATTCGAACTTGGCTTTCTTCTTAGTCAAAGCTGTCAATGGGGCAGCAATGGAAGAAAAGCCCTCCACAAACCTGCGATAGTAACCAGCCAATCCTAAAAAGCTACGGATATCAGTAGGAGTAAGAGGTTTTGGCCAGTTCTTCACAGCCTCAGACTTCCTGGGATCCACCTCCACGCCCTGGTCGGACACAACATGACCCAGGAAGGTCACTGATCTCAGCCAGAATTCACATTTACCAAATTTGGCATACAACTGATGCTGTCTAAGTACCTGCAAGGTTAGTCTCAAATGTTGTTCACGCTCTTCCTTGGTCTTAGAGTAGATGAGAATGTCATCAATGAATACTATGACGAAAGAGTCAAGGTATTCACGGAAGACCCTGTTCATGAGGTCCATAAATGCAGCAGGTGCATTCGTGAGACCAATGACATGACTAAAAACTCATAGTGACCATAGCGGGTACGAAAGGCTGTCTTTGGGATATCTCCATCCCTAACCCTAAGCTGATGATACCCTGAACGAAGATCAATCTTAGAGAAGAAACTAGACCCTTGGAGTTGATCAAACAGATCATCTATTTTGGGGAGTGGATACTTATTCTTTATAGTGACTTTGTTGAGCTGCCGATAATCGATACACATTCTAAGGGTTCTATCCTTCTTCTTTACAAACAACACTGGAGTGCCCCAAGGGGATTTGCTCGGTTGAATGAAACCCTTGTCAGTGAGATCTTTTAACTGTAGCTTAAACTCTTTGAGTTCCGCTGGATCCATTCTGTAAGGAGGAATTGAGATTCGTTTAGTATCGGGCTCTAAATCGATACCAAAGTCAATCTCTCGAAGGGTAGGGACTCAAGGTAAATCATCAGGAAACACATCTAAGAACTCATTTACTACGAGCACTGAATCTATGGAAGGAATATCATGATCTAAATCATTAACACTCACAAGATGACACAATAACCCCTTGGATATCATTTTATTGGCCTTAAGGTTAGATATCAAGGGGTTAGGACGAATCGAATTGTACCCCTCCCAGACTAACTCTTCTTCATTAGGAAGGCGAAATCTCACCACTCTACTACGACAGTCCAAGCAAGCATAACAACTGTGAAGCCAATCCATGCCAAGAATAACATCAAAATCATGCATGGGTAACTCAACCAGGTTTGCACACATAGTTTTACCACTCACAACTATTGGGCAATCTTTGTATACTCTATTAGTTCTTACATTATCTCCTAAAGGTGTACTAACCACTATAGGATCATGTAGAACTTCAGGCAATACCTCAAAAGTAAGAGCAAGCAGAGGAGTTACAAAGGAAAGCGTAGACCCTGCATCAAGTAAAGCATAAACAGAAGTTGAGAACACTTACAGCATACCTGTGACCACATCAGCGGACTTCTCCTGCTCCTCTCTGCCTTTCAGGGCATAGAACATGTTCCTCTAGGAGGCTCGGCTGCTGCTGCACCCTGTGGATTAGGCCTAGGCTGAGTATTACATCCAGCCTGACCTCTATTTTGTGGGCAATCTCTGACCATGTGTCCACTCTTACCACAACCGAAACAGGCATTACTGCCCTGTCTGCACTCTCCACTGTGAGCTCGGCCACACTTAGAACAATTCTTCTTAGTACGCTGCATCTCACCTCCATTTCCCTTCTTGGGCTCAGGTCTGCCTCCTTTAGGTGTAGCACTCCTCTGAGGATTAGAATTCCCAGAACTCTGTTGCCCCTTTTTGAACCTTGGCTGCTCACGGATGCCAAAGTTATTCCTGTGGCCTCCATGACTGGGTCCTGCCTGATCTTGAGGCCTGGTCCTCCTAGTATCACGAACACCTCTTTTTCTGCGGCTGTTCTCTACCTGCTAGACATGCACCATCAACCTGGAAAGATCCATTTTATCATAGAGCATAGCAGATCGACACTCCTCCTCCAGGTCTCCATTGATTTTTGTGAGGAACCTGCTTATCTCATCCCTGCTGTTAGAAACAGGGAAGTAGCATACCTGGGAGATTTCAACAAGGTTCAGAATTATTCTTATTCTTGCCATTCAATACTTAGGGGAAAATAACATACCTTGAAAGCTTAACAAACTTCAGGGAATATTCCCTGACTGTCATGGAGCCTTGTTTGAGGTTGATGAATTCCTCAACCTTGGCCTCCCTCACCTTCCTGGGAAAGAATCTCTACAGAAATGCTGTCTTGAACAGCTCCCATGTGACTGGTACTCCAACTAAGACACGGCTATCTTGCCACATCTTGCACCAAGTCTGTGCAACATCCTTGAGCTGATAGGAAGCCAGCTCAGACTTCTCAATATAAGTGGTCCCCATAGCCACCAGGATCTTATGCACCTCATCTACAAACTCTTGAGGATCCTCTGCAGTCCTAGACCCTGTGAAAATAGGAGGATTCATCCTCGTGAAATCCCTCAGCCTGTTAGCCATGCTACGAACCGGTGGGTTCTCCATCTGAACATTCTGCCGGTTGACCTGGGCAGTCATGGCCTGGGCCTGTATAGTAATGGCCTGTGCCATCTAGGCCAGAGATGCCCTCACCTCAACATCAGTCAACCCAGCTGGATTAACTGGCACAGCCACTTCTTCAGTTGGAGCCTGGGGTGGAACTCGGTTGCCCCCAGCAGCTGCTCTTCCTCTCCTTTGACCAATATCCCTCCTAGGTTCCATTCTCTGAAAACAAAAAAAATTGATGTTAGATACGCTCATAACACCAAGAAATCAGACATTCAGAGAAGCACAATAAGATCAGAAGAAGGGAAATTTTCCTATGCATCATGCAGTTTCTAATTCAGGATAGTGGTGCACTTCACTACCATGACTTAGAAACTACTCAATGTGGTTGATGTGAACTCATTATTCTCGGAATTTAACCTAGTGCTCTGATACCAACTTTGTCACGACTGGAATCTAGACCCCAGACGAGACCGGCGTCGTTGACCTCTCAGAGGTCGCAGACAAGCCTACTTACGTCATTCTTACTTTACATAGGTTAATTTTTAGCGGAAAATTTGAAACTTTTTGTTTCTAAACATTGCTTACTAAACATTTATAATACATTCGTAATTTGTTCAACATCAACCATCTAATCATTAAGAGATAATCAAATGAAAGAAATAGTTTAATAAACATAATTGTATAATTGCCAAAATGGCCCAATACATAGTCTGAATAAAATAAGGAAGAAACGCTAGTGGAACATACTCCACTAGCTCAACTCCTAAACTAAGCTAGAACATAAAATAGTAGCATCCTCGAAAGCATGAGGACCTACCAAAGCCGGATGAATGCTGGACGTCCGGATAACTGCAGCGATGATCCTGTAGCTCTACCGTCCACCTGTGCCTGCACCTAAAATAGTAGAGTTTGTATGGAGTTAGTACACACTTGTACTAAGTATGGGTATATGCAAGCACACACCAAGGACATGCATGAGAAAGAATAGCTCTTTCCTAACAACCTGATTTTTGGAAGTCAAGTCAGTGGACTTGCCAAATTGAGATTAGGAAAGTTTCCAAATTTGGATTAGGAAAGTCAATGAGCTTTCCAAATTTGGATTAGGAAAGTCAGTGAGCTTGGTTGTGTTCATCAACTGGTAACTGAGGTTAACGAATTTCCCCATCACCTAGATTGTCTGGTATATGTTGATTTTCCATTCTTCGCAGTGTACGGTTATGTTCAGGATTGAATGGAATGAGTGGTACTCCTCTTCTTCGTGTACTTGGCATATAGTAGAGATAGATCGGAAAGAAACAAAACTAAAAGAAAAGTAAAATTAGGAAATCATTGACTAAACTTCAATAATGGTACTAAAGTTAATCCAAAAGTCAGATTCTCCGGTAGCGATGCTAAAATTTGATACTCTCAAATTACACCTCCCTAAAGAAGTAGCAATGGTCGTATCAAGTAAAGAACTGAACTAGTAGGTTGGGGTTGATCCCACGAGAAAAACGGTTTAGACTTAACATTCATGTACAATTATATCTATTTAGTCAATCTCTTTCTGAAAACATGTAATAAAAGGGTGGGGGGTTTAGTAAAACAAGTCTCTTCAATATTTATAAGTAAGCAAGTAAGCAAAAGTAAAGATTGAGTTTTTATCAAGTTGTGAGATAAACTAGGGTGTATGTGTTCCCTATAGGTTCATAACTTCGTATTCCTAGAAATAAAAATTCTTCCCTAGTGTTTTGCATGCAAAGTGATATGTTCGGTATCTCTAAATCCTTGGTCCGACATCTAGAGAATTTCTCCCTGTACCTTAGTCCGATTACGTGTGTATAAGATACTAACCCTTACATTTACTTTGTATTAAGCATAATAATCGATGTATGGTTTATTTATTACTTCGAACCAATCAACACTATTCTATTAGATAGTATCCCACTAAATCTTTGTTGATAATATGTTTCTTATTAACTACCTCCTTGGTCCGGCAAGTAGTAACAAGGCGAGTTCTAACATTGGCCACCGTTAAAAGGACTTTTAAACGAAAGAATGATCAATACATGTAATAACCTATTTGAGAATTATTATTTAGCTAGGTCTACTTTGTTAATCACCCATGGTTCCCACAACCCTAGTTGTGGATTTATCTACTCATGCAAGCAAGAACACAATTCATAGTTGTTAAGAAATAAATCATGAACTTACGTTAACAATTTGAAGAAAACCCAAACTATCAACTTGAAATTGCAAGATAATACTTGATAACCAAATCCGAAAATTAAATTATTGCCAAAGTTTGCAAAAATCAGTCTCCAAGACAAAACAAGAATAATAACAACAATGTTTAACCCCAAAAACGAGGTTCTAATTTTTATTTGTAGAAAACATAGTCCTAAATTTAAAAAAAATTGACATAATGAAAGTTTGTCCAAAAATGCGGCTATGATCGATGACCTCTACTGATGGACCATCGATGAAACGAAGGTCCGTCGATTGCCTCCGTCAGTCCACACTTAGACTATTTTTTTCTCCTTCAAATGGAATCATCTCTAAATCAATCTACGGTCCAACAGCACGGTCCGTCGATGCTCTCTGTCGCTCCATCCTTAAAATTTCTCCAACTTCGGGTACAGGAACTATCTCTGATCACATCGACAGACCGTCGATCCTCTTTGTAGTTCTACACTTGGTCAGATTTATTTGAGTTTCTTCATCAGTGCGAACTACAATCGTCGGTCACCACCTATCGACCATCGATTGAACGACGGGCCATCGATGGCCTTCGTAGGTCGCCTTTGTGCACTAATTTCAAGCTGCCTTGTCACGACTGGAATCTAGACCCCAGACAAGACCGGCATCGTTGACCTCTCAGAGGTCGCAAGCAAGCCTACTTACGTCATTCTTACTTTACATAGGTTAATTTTTAGCGGAAAATTTGAAACTTTTTGTTTCTAAACATTGCTTACTAAATATTTCTAATACATTCTTAATTTATTCAACATCAACCATCTAATCATTAAGAGATAATCAAATGAAAGAAATAGTTCAATAAACATAATTGTATAATTGCCAAAATGGCCCAATACATAGTCTGAATAAAATAAGGAAGAAACGCTAGTGGAACATACTCCACTAGCTCAACTCCTAAACTAAGCTAGAACATAAAATAGTAGCATCCTCGAAAGCATGAGGACCTACCAAAGCCGGATGAATGCTGGACGTCCGGATAACTGCAACGATGATCCTGTAGCTCTACCGTCCACCTGTGCCTGCACCTAAAATAGTAGAGTTTGTATGGAGTTAGTACACACTTGTACTAAGTATGGGTATATGCAAGCACACACCAAGGACATGCATGAGAAAGAATAGCTCTTTCCTAACAACCTGATTTTTGGAAATCAAGTCAGTGGACTTGCCAAATTGAGATTAGGAAAGTTTCCAAATTTGGATTAGGAAAGTCAATGAGCTTTCCAAATTTGGATTAGGAAAGTCAGTGAGCTTTCCAGATTTGGAATAGGAAAGTTATGCCATGAGAATAACATACATCATCATACTTTTCACATTTGCATGCAGCACATAACATTTACACATAGCACACATCATATAGCATACAACACATTTTTCATGTAGAACATAACTTCGTTCATATCATTCATTCATATGCCATGAGACCTTGGAATCATGGACTTGACATTAAGAGATCCCAGAAATGAGGGCTCAACATATGGGACCTCAACTAGGGAGTCTTCGTTAGCAAACAGAGAGTCTGCTTCATTCATTCATACGTACTTCATTTCATTTCGTTCATAGGCCAGTGTAAACACCAGCTATACCTAGGATGTAGTTTAAGACTTTAATTAGGTTCGTTGTGCAATGACCAAGAATGACCTAATGTCATTACTTGAATCTAACTCACCATTTGATTATCCTATTCTAACACCTTTGGTATCATTCATTTCATTATGTGCTTCATTTGAGGCTGGCCTCATTCATTTATTGGGAATTTTAACTTTAACCGACATAGATCATGTGAGCATCATGAAATCTTGTGTCTCCCCCACACCAAAAAGAGGTGGAATAACTGGCCAAAGTGATCCAATAACATGCTAGCGTACATGGGAATTTAACCCCGCCAGATCCCTATATTGGCAGTATAGGTTCGAAGACTAGGAGATATAAGGAGACCCATACCCGACAAGCCGGACAGTCTCATCTCATGAGAGTTACGTGAACCTCCGCCCTTCCCGAAAAAAGGCATCACCGCTCATGGCTAGTCTATCGGTGCTCAGTATAAAGTTCCATTTCATTCATCTCATACGTTATGGAAGTTGATTTCTAGTATGAGGACATCATAGCTCATTAGATGATTTCTCATCTCATCATTCGTATTAAGTGTGTTAAGCTCAACTCATTAGAGTGTTCATAGAGACTGGTCTCTTCATTATCTTACACTCTCATAGGTGAATACATGTTAGTAACATTTACTTAGGCTCATTTGAGATTACTCTCCTCATTTACATTAGCCTCATATCATGTTGTCACCACATTCATCTTCATTTGCACCTTTGTTTTTCTTAATTATTCACCTCTTATTACGTGAATGTTCATTTCGTCATATGCCAATGCACTTGGCCGTTTGGTGTGTCTCACATCCTTATTTAACCTCTCTAGGGTTCATCATTTCATGTCATACATCTTAGGTTCACTTACTTTTGAACGTATGTTAGACTTATGAGTCTATACACACAAGCCATGAGGCTTCATTCATAGTTCGTTAAGTGATTCTTACATTCCTAAGATTATGTAATACAAGACTTATGTATCTTGTATGTATGCCAAGATCTTGATTTTGATGTAAGTAGGTGGCATTATTCTTGGATATTTTGTTCACGTATGGCTTATGTATCAATACGGATGTTTGGGCAAGGAAACCCAAGTCTTGAATCAATTGGATATCATTTATATCTTTAATTGATTTTATTCTAATGTTCATAACATTTTAACTCTAAGTCAATTCACAATGTTAACATTGAAGGATTACTTTTCTATTTAACTTTTTCCATGCATTGGCCGATGGGTTGTGGGTTCGAGCCCCCACAACCCCATTTTCATTTTTCCTTTATTTGTTTCGGTCCATGTGAGACATTGGGACCCGAGGTTGAGTCCCCTCAACCACACCTAAATTCTTCTTTATTTTCTTTCCCTTCCATTCGCTTAAGGCCGAGAGGTTGTGGGATCGAACCCCCACAACCTCTTTATTTTATTCTCCTTTTTAAGAGTTGACTGTTTGAGTTGACTGTGAGGTTGTGGGGTCGAACCCCCACAGCCTCAATTTTTTTTTTTATCTTCTCCCATCCGCATAGAGGTCGTGGGTTCGATTCCCACGCCACTCATATTTTTATTTTTCCTTTTCTTTGGGTTCTAACCGAGAGGGTGTGGGTTCGAATCCCACCTCTCTCATTTCTTATTTTTTTCACACTTATTTTCCCAGCCATGGCACGGTTCGAATCCCCCTCACCATATATTTTTTTCTTCTTTAATTTTGGGGGATTTTAACGGGGTGAGGTCAGGGGTTCGACCCTCAATGACCTCACCTATTCTTCTTTATTTTTCTTAACATTTTATACAACCTAATTTGGCAGAGATATGTCAACATAGTGCTGGAAATTTAAGGTAAACTCTTTGCTCATTTTTATTTCCATTTTTTCGTGAATTTATAGAGCAATACATAGTTCATTTGATACGTTCTTTAATACATTCTTTCACGAATTCTTAGTCAAGAGATTACTCCTCAATTCAGCCACACTTCATGTCACATGAATATGACAATTTACTTCAAATTGTGTACATAAAACAACAAACATAACATTAACAAATTCAAGCCTCTAGGCCGAGACTCAAATCATGTCACACATTCTTCTTAATTTCGAACACACACATGGTTTGTATTTTCATAAATTAACGTACATCCAACACATTCACATTCAGCACAAACATCACATAATCCTAAGTCTACCAGCATTCATACCAACCTACAAATTCATAGGGAGCTAATGATAGGGACATGCAACGGGGAAAACAACCTTAGTTTTGACCCAAATATTCTGAGTCCTAGGGGTCTCTTGGGAAAGGGACCAAGAGTAAGAAGACCCATACCTTAGTTTTCTTGTTCAATCTCTAGAGTGCTGCCCAAGAACCTCTCCAAAAATCAGTCCACACACCCAAACTCACACCTTTCCCGACTAACGTAGTACGTTTTGCTTAACGTTACCGAATTGCTTTCTCTTTTGTGTTTTGCGTGTGAATTCTTCAAGCATGAAGAACTTTAGTTTTCTTTCTGATTTTTCTCACGTTTGCAGCCAAAAGAGAGTGTGAGAAAGAGAGAGATTAATCGTGAAAGAGAGTGGGAGATGGGAGATAGTGGTCTAGTAGAAGTAGGACTTGTTGGTAGGACTTAGTCAACTTAAATAAATAATTAAAATTAATAAAAATCTGATTTCCTTTTTCCTAAATCAGGTAATATTAATTATTTATTAAAATTAAGTTACCAAATTAAAAATAAAAGCAAGTTAAATCTTGCTTCTAGTGGGGCTCGAACCCGAGTGACCCCATTTGCAAAAATGGGTCAATTCGGGTTGCCCCACCCGAAATGCCTTAAATAAATAAATTAATTTATTAATTAATTAATTCCTCAGGGTAATTACAATATTACCCTTGGCTTGGAAAAGACCATTTTACCCTTGGACCCTCAAAACTTAAGATTTCTTCTTTTGAGTCTTGTAAAAACTCTTTCTATTAAATCTTCGTTTTCGCGAGCCTCTCATCGTTAGTTCCAACCTTTCCAAGCTCAATTAACTCCCCAAGTTAGTTGGCTTGGTCGTAGTAAGGGTTCTGAGGTCTGGTTCTACGCGTATCAATACGTGTGGACCTTGGTCTAATCGCAAGCATTCTTGAAAAACCTAAGTCTTTATCCTATTCATTTTTAGGGTTGTTACATGCCTTCTGCGTTTTTATCCTGGACAAATTTCCTGGCAAACAAACATAAAAACATGTTGAAACTACAACAAAAAGGCTCTAGACACACACAACTCTTAAAGTAAAATCATTGAAATCACCGTCAAACCACGGTACATCACCAAGGCAGCGTGCATCAGCAAGATTCAGAGTTATCCTCGCGTCGCGCCCCTGGAAGTGAGTGTACCTGCGTGAAGCGCGCCTATCACAGAGCTTACTGCCTCAAAAATTATTTTGGGGCAGATTCTAAGGCTGCCTCCACGACACACATCCACTTCCCAGATCCGGTTGCGTCATTTTAAAGTCAATTTTGACATGTCTAAAAGTCCCAATAAGTACGGGGTTGTTTTTGTAACATAGGAAGACAGTTATAAACTATTTTAGGACCTTTTTAACCCTTTTCCCAAGTCAAAACCCCAGCATCCATTACGCGATAAAACTCCCCAAAACATCCATTGGAGACCAAGCTCAAGAACAAGCTATGGAGGTGGATTCTTGGATCTTTATTTTCAGATTTTCGTGGGCTTTCTAATGTAAAAGGTATAGTTATCCTTCATCCATATATAACCATTCATCTATGGAGTCCTTTCAAAAGTTTTTTCCAAACATGAATCTAAGTCAAAAATCTTATATTTCAATCTAGCCATGGGATCATTGTTAAAATGATTTCAAAAGTATCCTAATGATGAATATATGTTTAGCTACTAACTTTATGATGAATTTCTATCAAATTTTCTGAAGAACCCATGATCCTCCTAATTTATCAAATTGGCCTATAATGTGGGTCTTCTAATCTTGATTTCATGTTTATAGAATTGTGATTACATTGTATTGAATTGCATATTGCTATTACTATCTATATCAATTGAATATGAATTGTGGAGGAATGATCAAAGATGATCATTAGCTTGGAAATTTTGTAAGTTGACCTATTTTCTCTAATTAGCTTATAATGTATATTGAATTGTGTTGATTGGAATGGTCCACTTATGGTGGCGATGCTTACATTCTTGTACATGTTTATGTGTTATGATCATGACCTTGAAGGCATTCGATGCAAGATGAATTTATATAATTATTTACATGTTTAGGAAGTTTAAGGATTTAAACTTGATTCTAATTATCATGTTCTAAGTGAATTGATGTTATGTGAAGTATATGAATAGCCCTCCGAACGAGTTGCATGACCTAGGTGTTGGGATGATGTTATATGTATATGTTTGATGATCATGTTCGTGTTAGATGGTCGATATGGCTAGTAATAAAGAATATCCTTGTAGCATTACCCCTTCCTATATGAACTTTATATGAATGTATGTGTCACGACTGGAATCTACACCCCAGACGAGACCGGCGTCATTGACCTCTCAGAGGTCGAAGACAAGCCTACATATGTCATTCTTACTTCATCTTGATTAATTTTAGCGGAAAATTTGAACTTTTTGTTTTCTTATTTCATGCTAAACATTTTAAACTTAACATCATGGGCTTTCACAAATCAGCCATCTAATATAGAGATAATCAAATGAAAGAAACAGTGCAATACTGTAATAAAGGTATAATTGACAAAATGGTACCAATATAATGTTTGAAATAAAAACAGAAAGAAACACTAGTGGAACATGCTCCACTAGCTAAAGCTTATATGTAAGCTAGATAATAACGGTAGACATCCTCGAAAGCATGAAGGCCTACCAAGTCCGGATGAAATCTCCACATCCGGATAGCTGCAACGTCAACCTGTAAGCTCTAGCGTCCACCTGTGCCTGCACCTAAAAATATAGAGTTGTATGGGAATAGTACACACTTGTACTAAGTATGGGTATATGCAAGAACACACTAAGGGCATGCATGAGAAAGGATAGCTCTTTCCTAACAACATGATTATGGAAAGTCAAGTCAGTGGACTTGCCAAATTGGGATTAGGAAAGTCATGTCATGAGAGTAACATGAATCCTCATACTTATCATATTGCACACAACACACAACATCTTACACATAACACTAATCACATAGCATATAGCACATAACATCTTTCATTACAATCATTCATATGCCATGAGACCTTGGAATCATGGACTTGACTTTATGACTTTCCAAACTGAGTGCTCAACATATGGGACCTCAACTAGGGAGTCTTCATTAGCAAACACAGAGTCTGCTTCATTCATTCATACGTACTTCATTTCATTTTGTTCATAGGCCAGTGTAAACACCAGCTATACCTAGGGTGTAGTTTAAGACTTTCATCGGGTTTGCTGTGCAATGATCAAGAATAACCTTGTGTCATTACCTAAGTCTAGCTCACCTCTTGATTATCCTATTCTAACACCTTCGGTATCGTTCATTTCTTTATGTGCTTCATTTGAGGCTGGCCTCATTCATTCATTGGGAACTTTAACTTTAATCGACATAGATCATGTGAGCATCATGAAATCCAGTGTGTCCCCCACACCGATAAGAGGTGGAATCACCGGCCAAGGTGACCTAAAACATGATAGAGTACACGGGAATTTAACCCCGCCAGATCCCTATATTTGCAGTATAGGTTCAAAGACCAGGAGATATAAGGAGACTCATACCCGGCAAGCCGGACAGTCTCATCTCGTGAGAGTTACGTGAACCTCTGCCCTTCTCGAAAGAAGGCATCACCGCTCATAGCTAGTCTATCGGTGCCCAGTATAAAGTTCCATTACATTCAACTCATACGTCATGGAAGTTGGCTTCTAGTATGAGGACATCATAGCTCAACAGATGATTTTTCATCTCATCATTAGTATTCAGTGTGTTATTCTCAATACTTTCATTAGGTGCTCATAGAGACTGGTCTCTTCATTAACTTTACACTCTCATAGGTGAGTACGTTTTGGTAACATTTACTTAGGCTCATTTGAGATTGTTCTCATCTTCTACATTAGCCTCATATCATTTTGTTACCACATTCATTAACATTAGCACAATTGCTCTTCATAATTATTCACCCCATTTTATGTGAATTTTCATTCCATCATATGCCAATGTACTTGACCATTTGTGTGTTTCACACTCTTACATAACCCTTCTAGGGTTTCTTCATTTCATTACATACATCTTAGGTTCACTTATTTTTAAACGTATGCTAGACTTATGGGTCTATACATATAAGCCATGAGGCTTCATTCATAGTTCGCTAAGTGACTCATATCTTTGTAAGATTATGTAGTACAAGACTTATGTATCTTGTATGTATGCCAAGATCTTGATTTCGATCTAAGTAGGTGGCATTATTCTTGAACATATAAGTTACGTACGACTTATATATCAATATGGAAATTTGGGCAAGGGAACCCAAGTTCGAACCCCTTGGACAATACTTACATTTTTCCTTGACCTTATTTTTAGTCTTCATGATATTGGGACCCTAGATCGAGCCCCAACATCAACATTCTCTCTTTATTTTTCTCCTTGGATTCAACTCTTAACTGGCCAAAGGGTTGTGGGATCGAACCCCACAACCCCCTTTTTATTTTTTTATTTAATCCCTCTTGTCCAATTTTGCATAGACTATGACGTTGTGGGATCAAACCCCCACAACCTCTCCTTATTTATTATTTAATTTCGCTAGGGGCTGTGAGGTTGTGGGTTCGAACCCCCACAGCCTCCTTATTTTATTTTTATTTAAAATTGAATTAGCTAGGCGTTTGGCAGTGAGGTAGTGGGATCGAGCCCCCACAGCCTCACTTTATTTTTGTCACGACTTGAATCTAGACCCCAGACGAGACCGGCGTCGTTGACCTCTCAGAGGTCGCAGACAAGCCTACTTAGTCATTCATACTTCACCTACGTTAATTTTAGCGGAAGATTTGAAACTTTTTGTTTCCTTAACATATTTGTTAAACATTCTTATCATTTCATAATTGTTCACCATCAACCATCTAACATTAAGAGATAAGCAACTAAAAGAAATAGATCAATAAGTATTAATTGTATAATTGCCAAAATGGCACCAATACAAATCAGAATAAGAACAAGAAAGAAACGCTAGTGGAACATGCTCCACTAGCTCAACTCTAAAACTAAGCTAGAATGTAAAACTGTAGCATCCTCGAAAGCATGAGGACCTACCAAACTCCGGATGAATGCTGACGTCCGGATAGCTGCAACAATGATCCTGTAGCTCTATCGCCCACCTGTGCCTGCACCTAAAATAGTATAGATGTATAGGGTTAGTACACACTTGTACTAAGTATGGGTATATGCAAGCACACACCACGGACATGCATGAGAAAGAATAGCTCTTTCCTAACAACATGATTTTTAGGGGTCAAGTTAGTGGACTTGCCAAATTGAGATTAGGAAAGTTAGTGAACTTTCCAAATTTTATTAGGAAAGTCATGCCATGAGAATAACATGCATCATCATAAATTTCATATTGCACACAACACGTAACATCTTCATATAGCACATATCATAACACATAACATATAACACATAGATTCTTTCATATCATTCATTCTATGCCATGAGACCTTGGAATCATGGACTGTACATTAGGACTTTCCAAAATGAGGGCTCAACATATGGGACCTCAACTAGGGAGTCTTCATTAGCAAACACAGAGTCTGCTTCATTCATTCATACATACTTCATTTCATTTCATTCATAGGCCAGTGTGAACACCAGCTATACCTAGGATGTAGTTTAAGACTTTCATCGGGTTTGCTGTGCAATGATCAGGAATAACCTAATGTCATTACCTGAGTCTAGCTCACCTCTTGATTATCCTATCCTAACACCTTTGGTATCATTCATTTCTTTATGTGCTTCATTTGAGGCTGGCCTCATTCATTCATTGGAAACTTTAACTTTAACCGACATAGATCATGTGAGCATCATGAAATTCAGTGTCTCCCCCACACCGAAAAGAGGTGGAATCACCGGCCAAAGTGACCCTATAACATGCTAGCGTACATGGGAATTTAACCCCGCCAGATCCCTATAATGGCAGTATAGGTTCGAAGACTAGGAGATGTATGGAGACCCATACCCGGCAAGCCAGACAGTCTCATCTCATGAGAGTTACGTGAACCTTCACCCTTCCCGAAAGAAAGCATCACCGCTCATAGGTAGTCTATCGGTGCTCAGTATAACGTTTCATTACATTCATCTCATACGTCATGGAAGCTGGCTTCTAGTATGAGGACATCATAGCTCATTAGATGATATCTCATCTCATCATTAGTATTAAGTGTGTTAAGCTCAATACTTTCATTAGAGTGTTCATAGAGAATGATCTATTCAATATCTTACACTCTCATTGGTGAGTACATATTGGTAACATTTGCTTAGGCTCATTTGAGATTGCTCTCATCATTTACATTAGCCTCATATCATGTTGTCACCACATTCTTCATCATTAGCATCTTTGCTTTTCATAGTTACTCACCCTTTATTATGTGAATGTTCATTTCATCATTTCATAGTTCATCTCATTATATGCCAATGCACTTGGCCACTTAGTGTATCTTACACTCATACTTAACCCTCCTAGGGTTCATCATTCCATTACATACATCTTAGGTTCACTTATTTTTGAACGTATGTTAGACTTATGTGTCTATACACACAAGCCATGGGGCTACATTCATAGTTCGTTAAGTGATTCTTACTTTCCTAAGATTATGTAGTACAAGACTTATGTATCTTGTATATAAGCCAAGATCTTGATTTTGATCTAAGTAGATGGCATTATTCTTGGATATTTTACTCACGTATGACTTATGTATCAATACGGAAGTTTGGGCAAGGGAACCCAAATCTTGAATAAATTGGATATCATTTATATTTTTCATTGATTTTATTTCTAATATTCATACCATTAGAAACTCTAAATTAAATCTCAACATTAACTTAGAAGGATTAATTTTTCTATTTAATTTTACTCTCAAGTTGGCCGAAGGGTTCTGGGTTCGAACCCCCATAACCTCTTTTTATTTTTCATTAAGAATACATTGCTCATTTTCGCCCAAACCAAAAGGTTGTGGGTTCAAACCCCCACAACCTCTTTGATTTTTCCTTTAATTCTCGCTAGAATAGGGAGGTTGTGGGTTCGAACCCCCACAGCCTCCTTATTTACATTTTAATTTCGTTGAGGCTGTGAGGTGGTGGGTTCAAACCCCCACAGCCTCTCTAATTTCATAATTAATTTCGCTTCTTCCTTCAGCCTTGAGGTCGTGGGTTCGATTCCCACGCCTCCCATTTTCTTTTTCCTTATTTTCTCTTCTTTCATGCGTACCTGGAGGTCGTGGGTTTGAATCCCACGCCTCCCATTTATTTGTTTAATTAATTTTCTCCTTCTTCTCCCCACAGATCGCGAGTTCGATTCACCCCAGCCCCATTTTCCTCTTTTTTTCGCGAAACAGTAGCTGGGATCGAATCCCCTTAGACCCCCTTTCCCTTTTCCTTTGTCTCGCAAACCAGTAGCTAAGGGGTTCGATTCCCCTTAGCTCTTCACGTTTTTTTCCCTTTCTTTTCAGCTTCTTTAACATGTGAGGTCTTGGGTTCAATTCCCATTGACCTCACTTATTTTATTTTACTTTAAAAACCCAGAATTTGACATTCTTGAAGGGTACAAAAATCTGGAAAATGTTAGTCCTCCTTCAACTCATTTTTAGGAGTATTTTTCATAAGTTTAGTTGGCTAAAAGATGGTTATTTCAATTCACTATATTTCATGGTAATGAACATCACATTGTACACACCTTGCACACATAAAATACACAAGAAATACATGAATTATACAACCCCAAAACAGTGGCCAAAGCCACTGCCCACGAGCACACACACACCAACTTTTCGATCACACTTTGAGTATCATTTTCGTAATTTCCCTCACATAAACATGTTCACATTTAATATAAACACGTCAATCATGCCTAAATCTAGCAGCACAACATACCCATCCTATGAATTCGTTTGGGAGCTAAGGACAAGGACATACAAAGGGAACAACCTTAGTTTTCAAGACCTTGAGAATCGTTCGAAGGGAAATACTCTTAGAGAAAGAATTCTAGGAGCGAAACCCATACCTTTTCACGTTGTTCAAACTTGAAGCTGCTGCCCAAATTTGTCTCCAAAACCACGCCCCAACTCACCTAAAGTTCCACCACCAACTCGACGGAAATCTCCCTTGCCTTAACGTTTTTGATAAACTTATTTTTCTTAAAACTTTTTGTGTGTTCTTCAAGTGTGAAGAATTTTTTTCCAAGTTCCTGTTCCTCACGTTTATTTGGCAGAGAGAACAAGAGAGTTTCTCTTTTGAACGTGGAGAGGTTGTGTTAGACGTTTTAGGAGAGTGTATGCATAGTTTTAGGAGTCTTAATTCAAGACTTAGTCAAAATAGGACTTAATTAAGTTAATACAAATCTGATTTAATTTAATTAATACGTGAAAGGACCATTTTACCCTTAATGAATAGATTTTAATTGATGATTAAATCAACTCTTTTCTCCTAGTGGGGCTCGAACCCGAGTGGCACCCCATTTGCGAAATGGGTCACTCCGGGTCGCCCCAATCCGAATTGCTCTTTTAATTAAATTAATTAATTAATTTATTAATTCCTCAAGGTAATTACAATATTACCCTTGGCCTGGAAAAGACCATTTTACCCCTGGACCCTCAAAACTTAAAATTTCTTCTTTTAAGTCCGGTAAAGACTCCTTCGATTAAATCTTTGTTTTCGAGAGCCTCACATGGTTGGTTCCAAACTTTCCAAGCTCAACTAACTCCCCAAGTTAGTTGACTTGGTCTTAGTAAGGTTTCTGAGGTCTGGTTCTACGCGTATCAATCTGTGTGAACCTTGGTTTAATCGCAATCATTCTTGACACCCTAAGTCTTTATCCTATTCATTTTTAGGGTTGTTACAATTTTCTTATTTATTTCGCCCTTCTCTTTTCCAGCCTTGAGGTCGTGGGATCGATTCCCACGCCTCACACTTCCTTTCTTTTAATTTTATTTCACTTCATTCGCTACTTGGAGGTCGTGGGTTCGATTCCCACGCCTCCCATTTTATTTATTTAAATTGTTGCTCTCTCCTTTCTCAGCCAGTAGACCCCATTTCGAATCCCCCCAACCCCTTTCCTTTTATTGAGAATTTAAGGTGTCACAAGGGTGAGGTCACAGGTTCGAATCCTGCTGGCCTCACCCCTTTAAAGCTAATTAAATTTTCCAGATTTCTTCACTAAACTTTAGCCTAAACTAAACTTATATTTTTACTGGAAACTTAATCATTTTCTTAACTTATTTTCATCAATATTTCCACTTGAAAACTTAGGAAAATTCATGGATAGTTTAACACTTTATGGGGTGTATTTCATGGATTCGTTTAACACATTCTTAAGTGTAGATTCATTGTTGTTTTAGCTGCAACTTTCCACTTAAATTCAGTCACATATACCTCATATGAACATCACGAATTACACATTTTATGCACGTTAATTTCATCCATCAAACTAACCATTTCAAGACTTCAAAACGGATAGCAACAACAACAAACATTTACATATTGCACCACATCATTTTCGGTTGACATCATTGAACATGCTTGCTATTTCTAAACACAAAATCACAAAGAACATCATATTTCATACTTAGCTACCAGTAACCATACCAACAGCATGATTTCTAACCTAATTTACATTGAAATCAGAAGGAGACTAGGGACAAGGAGTTCAACATTCAAGGGGACATCCCTAGTTTCATACGTTGAAATTTGTAGAAAGAAATTTCTCTTGGAGAAAGGATTCCAAGAGAGGAAACCCATACCTGTTCTTGGTGTTGTTCAACACTAAAAGTTGCTGCCCAGAATCACTACTAACCCAAAGTCCAACACAGAAACTCCCACCTTACCCGTCGAGAATGTCACATTTTGCTTTACTTTGATGGATTGTTTTTGTCGTTTGTATTTTTATAAGTTCTTCAAGTTTGAAGAACTTTTGTTGTTATTTCTGATTTTTGTTGCTGCTTCGTTAACAGAAAAAAAATGTGAAAACAGATCTGAGAGGTAGATTGATAAGCGTGAAAGAGAGAAGTGTGAGGTAGTGTCCCCTTAGAACTAGGACTTGTTGGCAAGACTTAGTCGAATTAATTACAAATTAATAATCAATAAATAAAAATCTGATTTTCATATTTTAAAATCAACCATAAATTATTAATTTATTAAATTAATTCACCAATAAAAAAAATTCACATTAAATCATTGCTCACACCTAGGTTCGAACCCGGGTGGAGCAAGACTTAACTTCAAGAGCTCAAATTCGGCTCTCTCTCACCAATTTGCCCCTCCAACTTATTAAATAAATAATTAAATATATATTTAGGGTAATTACAATACTACCCTTAGCCGGGAAAAAGACCATTTTACCCCTAGACCCTTCAAACCTAAGATTTCCTCTCTTTAAGTCTGGTAAAGAATCTTTCGAGTAAATCTTCGTATTCGAGAGCCCTACATGGTTGGACTCAACTTTTCCAAGCTCAACTAACTCCCCAAGTTAGTTGTCTTGGCTGTAGCAAGGGTTCCAAGGTCTGATTCTACGCGCATCAATCCGTGTGAACCCTGGTCTAATCGTAGGCATTCTTGACACATTAAGCATTTCTTATCTTATTCATTTTTAGGGTTGTTACATTATCCCCCCCTTAGGAACATTCGTCCCCAAATGACACTACCACTATATAGCGTAATGCCAGTCAGATCATAACATAATCACTATGCACAGTCAAGCAATAGCAAAAAAATATGGAGAGATAAGGAAACTTAGAATTAAGAGTAAGAAGTCTAACCTCAAGAGCTGAAAAGATGAGGGTAACGGGATCTCATGTCGGCCTCAGCCTCCCACGTAGCACCCTCAATAAGATGATTTCTCCATAATACCTTTACTGTGGCAATCTCCTTGTTCCTCAATTGCTTGATCTGTCTGTCTAAGATCTCAACAGGTACCTCCTCATATGACAAGTCTTCATCGACCCCCAAACCTTCCACAGGTAGAATCGATGCTGGATCACCTAGGCACATCTTTAACATGGATACATGAAAGACTGGATGGACAGAAGCTAGCTCCGCAGGCAATGCCAACTCATAGGCCACCTCACCCACACGCTGTAGGATCTCATATGGCCCAACATACCTCGGACTCAACTTTCCCTTCCTGCCAAACCTCATCACCCCCTTCATAGGTGATATCTTCAGATTGACCTGGTCACCAACATCAAACTCTAAGGGCCATTTTCTATTATCTGCATATGACTTCTGCCGACTGTAAGCAGTAGCCAATCTGTCCCTAATCACTTTGACCTTCTCTAAGGCCTCATGAATGATCTCTGGACCCAAAATGGATGACTCTCTAACCTCGAACAACCCAACTGGAGATCTACAGCTCCTACCATACAGTGCCTCAAACGGTGCCATCCCAATGCTGGAGTGATAGCTTTTATTATACGAGAACTCTATCAAAGGCAAATGGTCATCCCAGCTACCCCTGAAGTCAATCACACATGCTCTCAACATGTCCTCCAATGTCTGAATAGTGCGCTTTGCCTGCCCATCAGTCTGAGGATGAAAGGCAGTACTAAGCTTTACCTGCGTGCCAAAGCTCTTCTGGAATGATCTCCAGAAATGTGAAGTAAACTGAGCTCCTCTATCTGAAATGATAGACAAAGGAATCCCA
Organism: Solanum sitiens; assembly: GCA_016801875.1. NCBI lineage: Eukaryota > Viridiplantae > Streptophyta > Magnoliopsida > Solanales > Solanaceae > Solanum > Solanum sitiens. The sequence goes on along the minus strand of JABWTJ010000016.1, from coordinate 628,947 downwards.
TTCCATCTCAAAATCTCATAAATGTAGAGTCTCGCATAATCCTCGGTTCTGTAAGTAGACTTCACAGGGATAAAGTGGGCAGACTTAGTCAATCTGTCCACAATAACCCATATGGAGTCATGCTGCCTCCTAGTCCTCGGAAGACCAACCACGAAGTCCATATTAATGGCCTCCCACTTCCAAGTAGGAACCTCAATAATCTGAGTCAGACCGCCAGGCTTAAGATGTTCTGCCTTAACCTGCTGACAATTAGGACACTAGGCCACATATTCTGCAATGTCCTTCTTTATGCCATCCCACCAATAAATCTGCTTAAGATCATGATACATCTTGGTGAAACCTGGATGTATGGAATATATGGAACCATAGGCCTCTGCAACAATCCTGGTCCGCAAATCATCCACATCTGGTACACACAGCCTGTCCTGATACGTTATGCCATCACCTCTCAAAGCGAAAGACTCATTCATCTTTATCAACACTGAGTCCTTCAGCTCCATCAACATAGGATCTAGATGCTGACCCTGCTTGACATCAACTACCAAGGATGATTCAGAACTAGGATGAACTGAAACACCCCACTAGTAGAGTCAACCAATCGCACACCCAGTCTGGCCAGTCTGTGTACATCTTTCGCCAACTCCTTCGTCTCATCCTCAACGTGGGCTGTACTGCCCATGCTCATCCTACTCAAAGCATCAGCTACAACATTAGCCTTACCTGGATGGTAGTGAACATTCATGTCATAGTCTTTCAATAGCTCCAACCATCTCCGCTGACGTAGATTCAACTCCCTCTGTGTGAACACGTATTGGAGACTCTTGTGGTCTGTGAAAACATCCACATGCACTATATACAAGTAGTGCCTCCACAGCTTATGTGCAAACACCACAGCTGCTAACTCCAGGTCATGAGTGGGATAATTCTTCTCATGAACCTTGAGTTGTCTGGACGCATAGGCTATCACCTTACAAACCTACATAAGAACACAACCCAAACCAACCCTAGATGCATCACAATAAATAGTGTAATTCTCACCACACTAAGCACCGGGGCTGAAGTGAGTCTGTCCTTGAGCTCCTGGAAACTCTTATCACAAGTCTCCGTCCATTCAAACTTAGCTTTCTTCTTAGTAAAGCTGTCAGTGGGGCAGCAATGTAAGAAAAGCCCTCTACAAACCTGCAGTAGTAACCAACCAATCCCAAAAAGCTACGGATGTCAGTGGGAGAGAGAGGCTTTGGCTAGTTCTTTACAGCCTCAGTCTTCCTGCGATCCACCTCCACGCCCTGATCGGACACAACATGACCCAGGAAGGTCACTGATCTAAGCCAAAATTCACACTTGTTGAATTTGGCGTACATCTGATGTTGTCTAAGTACCTGCAAGGTTAGTCTCAAATGTTGTTCATGCTCTTCTTTGGAACTAGAGTAGATGAGGATGTCGTCAATGAATACTATGACGAAAGAATTAAGGTATTCATGGAAGACTAGGTTCATGAGGTCCATAAATACAGCAGGTGCATTCGTAAGACCAAATGACATGACTAAGAACTCATAATGACCATAACGGGTACGAAAGGCTGTCTTTGGGATATCTCCATCCCTAACCCTAAGCTGATGATACCCTGAATGAAGATCAATCTTAGAGAAGAAACTAGACCCTTGGAGCTGATCGAACAAATCATCTATTCTTGGAATTGGATATTTATTCTTTATAATGACTTTGTTGAGCTGCTGATAATCGATACACATTCTAAGGGTTCCATCTTTCTTTTTCACAAACAACACTGGAGTGCCCCAAGGGGATATGCTCGACTGAATGAAACCCTTGTCAGTGAGATCTTTTAACTGCAGCTTCAACTCATTGAGTTCAGCTGGAGCCATTCTGTAAGGAGGAATTGAAATTGGTTTAGTATCGGGTTCTAAGTCGATACCAAAGTTAATCTCTCGAGGGGGAGGGAATCCAGGCAAATCATCAGGAAATACATCTAGGAACTCATTCACTACAGGCACTGAGTCTATGGAAGGAATGTCATGATCTAAATCATTAACACTCATAAGATGACACAATAACCCCTTGGACATTATTTTATTATCCTTAAGGTTCGAAATCAAGGGGTTAGGACGACTCGAGTTGTACCCCTCCCAGACTAGCTCCTCTTCATCAGGGAAACGAAATCTCACCACTCTACTACGATAGTCCAAACAAGCATAACAACTGTGAATCCAGTCCATGCCAAGAATAACATCAAAATCATGCATGGGTAACTCAACCAAGTCTGCACACATAGTCTTACCACTTACAACTATTGGGCAATCCTTGTATACTCTATCAGTTCTTACATTTTCTCCTAAAGGTGTACTAACCACTATAGGATCATGCAGAACTTCAGGCAATATCTCAAAAGTGAGAGCAAGCAAAGGAGTTACAAAGGAAAGTGTAGACCCTGGATCAAGTAAAGCATAAACAGAAGTTGAGAATACTTGAAGCATACATGTGACCACATCTGTGGACTTCTCCTACTCCTCCCTGCCCTTCAGGGCATAGAACCTGTTCCTCTTAGGAGGCTAGGTTGTTGCTGCACCCTGTGGATTAGGCCTAGGCTGAGCATTACCTCCAGCCTGACCTCTGTTCTGTGGGCAGTCTCTAACCATGTGCCCACTCTTACCGCAACCGAAGCAAGCATTAGTGCCCTGTCTGCACTCTCCAATGTGAGCACAGCCACACTTAGCACAGTTCTTTTTGGGACGCTGCATCTCACCTCCATTGCCCTTCTTGGGCTCAGGTCTGCCTCCTCTAGGTGTTGTACTCCTCTGAGAATTATAGTTCCCAGAACTCTGTTGCCCCTTCTTGAACCTGGGCTGCTCACGGATGCTAAAATTGTTTCTGTGGCCTCCATAGCTGGGACCTGCCTCATCTTGAAGCTTAGGCCTCCTAGCATCACGAATATCCCTCTTTTTGCGGTTGTCCTCTACCTGCTGGACATGCACCATCAACTTGGAGAGGTCCATATTATCATGGAGCATCGCAGACGGACACTCCTCCTCTAGATCTCCATTGATTCCTGTGAGGAACCTGCTCATCTCATCCCTGCTGTTATATACAATGGAAGTAGCATACCTGGATAATTTAACAAACTTCAGTACTCATCTCATCCTTGCTATTAGATACTAAGGAAAGTAGCATACATGGATAGTTTAACAAACTTCAGGGAATACTCCCTGACTGTCATAGATCCCTGCTTAAGGTTGATAAACTCCTCAACCTTTGCCTCCCTCATCTCCCTGGGAAAGAATCTCTCTAGGAAGGCTGTCTTAAATAGTTCCCAAGTGACCAGAACTCCGCCCAACGCTCGGCTATCCTGCCACATCTTGCACCAAGTCTGTGCAACATCCTTGAGCTGATAGAAAGCCAACTCAGCTTTTTCAGTATCTGTGGCCCCCATAGGCACCAGAATCTTATGCACCTCATCCACAAATCCTAGACCCTGTGAAAATAGGAGGATTCATCCTCGTGAAATCTCTCAGCCTGTCAGCCATGCTACGAACCGGCGGGTTCTCCCTCTGAACATTCTGCCGGTTGACCTGGGCAGTCATGGCCTGGGCCTGCATAGTGATGGCCTGTGCCATCTGGGCCAAAGATGCCTGCACCTCCGCATCAGTCAACCCAGCTGTGTTAACCGGCATAGCCACTCCTTTAGCTGGAGCCTGGGGTGGAACCTGATTGCCTCCAGCAGCTGCTCCTCCTCTTCTTTGACCAATGTTCCTCCTAGTATTCATTCTCTGAAAACAATAAGAATTGATGTTAGACATGCTCATAACACCAATAAATCATACATCAGGAAAAGCATGATAAGATCAGAAGAAGGGAAATTTTCCTACGCATCATGCAGTCTCTAATTTAGGATAGTGGTGCACTTCACTACCATAACTTACAAACTACTCAATGTGGTTAATGTGAACTTATTATTCTCTGAATTTAACCTAGTGCTCTGATACCAACTTTGTCATGACCGAAATCTAGACCCCAGATGAGACCGGCGTCGTTGACCTCTCAGAGGTCGCAGACAAGCCTACATACATCATTCTTACTTCATCTAGGTTAATTTTAGCAGAAAATTTGAACTTTTTGTTTTCTTATTTCATGCTAAACATTTTAAACTTAACATCATGGGCGTTCACAAATCACCCATCTAATATAGAGATAATCAAATGAAAGAAACAGTGCAATACTGTAATAAAGGTATAATTGCCAAAATGGCACCAATATAATGTCTGAAATAAAAACGGAAAGAAACACTAGTGGAACATGCTCCACTAGCTAAAGCCTACATCTAAGCTAGATAATAACGGTAGACATCCTCGAAAGCATGAGGGCCTACCAAGTCCGGATGAAAGCTCCACGTCCGGATAGCTGCAACGTCAACCTGTAAGCTCTAGCGTCCACCTATGCCTGCACCTAAAAATATAGAGTTGTACGGGATTAGTACACACTTGTACTATGTATGGGTATATGAAAGCACACACCAAGACATGCATGAGAAAGGATAGCTCTTTCCTAACAACATGATTATGGAAAGTCAAGTCAGTGGACTTTCCAAATTGGGATTAGGAAAGTTAGTGAACTTTCCAAATTTGGATTAGGAAAGTCATGCCATGAGAGTAACATGCATCATCATACTTATCATATTACACACAGCACACAACATCTTACACATAACACTGATCACATAGCATATAGCACATAACATCTTTCATAACATTCATTCATATGCCATGAGACCTTGGAATCATGGACTTGACATTAAGACTTTCCAAAATTATGGGACCTCAACTAGGGAGTCTTCATTAGCAAACACAGAGTCTGCTTCATTCATTCATACGTACTTTATTTTATTTCGTTCATAGGCCAGTGTGAACACCAGCTATACCTAGGGTGTAGTTTGAGACTTTCATCGGGTTTGCTGTGCAATGATCAAGAATAACCTAGTGTCATTACCTAAGTCTATCCTCATTCATTCATTGGGAATGTTAACTTTAACCGACATAGATCATGTGAGCATCATGAAATCCAGTGTCTCCCCCACACCAAAAAGAGGTGGAATCACCGGCCAAGGTGACCCAAAACATGCTAGCGTACATGGGAATTTAACCCCGCCAGAAAGCCTTTCACGTTTACATCATTAGGCAACATATGTTCATACTTCACTAGTAATATATTTTACATGCATGCTAAGATTTAAAGGTGCATATGAGAAATATCTTGTCAATTAACACCATAAACATATCATACTCATAGTTATACATCGGGTGTGTGTACATATTTTTCCTCATAATGACATAATAGCAACTAAATTGATATTGAGGAAACTTCCCTTCAAAGGATTACAACACATTTTCAGTGTCCCCAAGTCATTAACAATTTACATATAAAGCATTTAGGGATAATAGACCACACCGCCACATTTCATCATAGGAGACATAAACACATTCAACATTTGAATACTCCTAACATGTATAAAATCACACTTCATATAGGGGTCATATGGGTAGGGTTCATTCCATAATATTACTTATCACAATAATGATTATAGACCACACCTTACCCTAACATTCTCATTAGCATTATACTTCACATTATCCATGTACCTTAATAATTATACTAACATTGAGGACTACATACATAACCTTCAATTCACTTTACACCTATTGCGCTTAAGGCCATGATCACCACATGTATATATAGACAAGAAGTAAATACATTGACCAGAAGTGGATCAAACCATACAACGTCAATTCCAATACAATATACAAGAAGTTAGGTCAACTTACTAATTTATTATGCCATGATAAAAATAGATAAATTCTCAACAATGCATAATCAATAGGTAAGATAGCAATAGCATTCAATAATACATCACAATCTAGACTTAATTCCATTAAAATCCAATAAAGATCATAAAACTCACTTTATAGGCTAAATTGGAGTTTAGGGAGATCATGGGTTCTTCTAGGAATTTCATTGAAAATCATATTAAAAAACTTGATTTAACATTCATTCATCTTTACAATGTCTTTGAAAACAACTTTACAATAAACCCATGCTTAAATTAGAAATTGGGAAATTTAATATAGAAACTTTTTGGAAAACCTTTGATAGAACTCCTTGAATGAGAGGTTATCTAAGGATCAAGAGTTACCATACCTTATAGATTAAAGACCCTCGGAAATTTAAGTAGAAATAAATTGAAAACCCATCTCAAAGCTTGATCTTGAGCTTGGACTCCAATAGAGTTTTGAGAGAATCTATTTTGGGAAAGAACAGTTTAATTTGAAGAATGAATTCTAATCCTAGGATTAAGAGTTTTAACTAACTTAAAATACCTGAAAATAGGTAAAGTAACCGTCCATCATTTATTCATAACATGGGATGAATTTATCAGTTCACCCCTCAAGTGGCCGAGACTTGACATTGTTGCAGGTGGCCATTAATCGCCACCATTGATGGACCATCAATGGATTGACAGTCCCGTCCTGATCATCCATCAATGGTGACTGAGGCTCCTCCATTTGGGGGCTAATCTCTCATGACTAAGTGAGGAACCACGCCCCCTGCGTAAATCAATTGATAGGGCGTCAATTAGGGTCGTTAGTCAAGGCTGTCTTGACAGCTTTTGTCCAACGTTTGGGTCCTTCTAAAGGACCCTTAGGGTGGTCCTTGGGGAGACTTACCTGGAAGATTTGACCCTAAATACCACCATCTAGATAATAGGGTAACTTCCCATCATTATAGACTCCAAACGACACTTCAAAGCAAGGCAAACATACTAGAACACACTATCACACAAAAGACTAGTTTCCGGACGTCTTGGTTTTTCCTTGACTTTTGACCTCGAAACTCATTAAAACAAATATTAAAATATGTTTCTCACCTTATTAACAAGTTATTAGCTCAAAAATTCATTTGCGGCTCTAGTTCGTTCTATTTCATTTTGAGGGTCGTTACAACTTCCTACTAGGAGGTATGTTAAGCCTAAAAGTCAAGGAGATCCCAATAAACCATAAGTGCAACCCCCTCAAGGACATGTCACCAATGTTGCATTTAGGAATGTTATTCACATGTTGACTCAAATTGTTAAAGTACATGTTTAGATCTATAGAATTGGCCATCACGATGTTAATGATACATCTAAAGTCCAAGATTTTCTAGGAATGACTCCCTAGAGTTCACTAGGTTGAAGCATAATGAGGATCCATAAAACTTTTTGGATGAAATTTATAATGTGTTTGAGTTCATGCATGTTTCTGATGTTTAGATAGTATGGTTTGCAACATTCCATCTCAAAGGTATTTCTAGGATATGGCATGATAAGTGGAAGAAAAATAGGGTTGATGGGGCATCACTATTTAGTTGGGTTGTGTTTGAAGATGCTTTCTTGAGGCACTTCTTTCCCCATAAGCTATGGAAAGAAAAAAATGGAGTCTCTTAATATGAAGGAAAGTTTATGAGTGTGAAAGTGTACACCATCAAGTTCACTCAACTATCCCTTTATACAATAAAGATGGTGGTTGATATGAGGAGTACCATGATTTTGTTGGTGTCTAGGCTATCCCACTTATCGAGTAAGGAAATTAAGGCGACTATATTGATAGGGAAATTGGACATAGCCAAACTCATAATTCGTTTACATCAGGTTGAGGAAGTCAAATTGAAAGACAAGGGAGAGATCTGTAGTAAGAGGGATAAGACAACAAATCCTGAGTATGGCTAGCAGAAGACTTGGGAATGTAAATTAGTTATCATTTCAGAAATAGTCATGTGGGTATGCTTCATGGTAAGCTATGCCTGCACCAAAGAATAATAAAGACTAGAGAAACGCTTAATTTCTGATCTCGGGGTTATTAATCGCAGGGCATTATGGCACAAGGGTTCACTCACATCCACTTTCTGGTAAGTGTGGTAAAATCAATCCGAGAGAATGTCATGTTGGTATTTATGGTTAGTACAAGTGTGGAAGGACATGTTAGTTTTCTAGGAAATCTCCATAAAACACATCTGTAATGGGGAAATAGAGCACAATCTTCTTCAACAGATTCAGCAGAAAAAATTATCAAGAGTGGAGCTACTTCAGGAACAGGTGGAGGTATAAACCGTGTGTATGCTATAGCTAATCGGCGGGATCAGGAGAACTCATCAGATTTTTTCACTAGTATGCTTAAAGTCTTTAGTTTTGTTGTTTATGCCTTACTTGATGCGAGTGAAAGTTTGTCTTTTGTGACTCCTTATGTAGCAGTGAAGTTTGGTATTTTTACCATACAACTTCTTGAGACTTTGAGTGTTTGTGCACATGCAAGTGAGTCTATTCTAGTTGAAAGAGTCTATCATAATTGCACCATATTTTTCTATCACTGGGATGCCATAGCTGACCTACTCGAGATAGACATGGTGGACTATGATGTTATTCTATATATGAAATGGCTTCATGCTTGTTAGGTCTTAGTTGATTCTACAACTCGAATAATCAAGTTTAAGTTTCCTAAAGCGACAATTTTAGGGTGAAAGAAGTTGTTTAGTAGTGCCTAAGGGTCGTTTCATTTCATACCTTAAGGCTTGAAAGTTAGTTTCTAAGGGGTGCATTTATCACTTAGTCCGAGTTAATGACTCTAATTTTGAGCAACCGCCTATTCAGCCAGTTCCAAATGTGAGTTCGTTTCCAAAGTTCTTTCGAGATTATTTTCCTGGAGTTCCACTAAAGATAAAAATAGACTTCAAAATAGATATGTTTCCCGACACTTAACCTATTTCTATGAAACCATATAAAATTGATTTTCCAAAGTTAAAACAGTCAAAAGATCTATTGAGATATCCAACCAAGTATCTAACCTTGGGGTGCTCCGGTCTGATTAATGACGAATAACGATGGTCCCCTTAGGATGTGTATTAATTACTGCCATTTCGACAAGGTCAACATAAAGAATAAGAATCCCCTTTCAAGACTTGATGATCTTTACAAACAACATTAGGGTACCACTTGTGTCTCTAAGACAGACCTCAAAACCGGATATCATCAGTAGAAAGTGGGAAAAAATGACATCTCGAAGATAGTATTGAGGACCAATTATGGTCATTATGAGTTCCTTGTTATGCTGTTTTGCTTGAAAAAATCTCATGCAATATTTATGGATCTTCTGAACGGGTTTAAGGAGTATCTCGACATGTTCGTTATCGTATTTATTGATTAAAAATTGATATATTTGAAGAATTAGAAGGACCATAATAGTTATCTCAAAATAGTCCTTCAAATAATCAAGGATCGAGAGTTACATGCCATATTTTCTATGTGTGAGTTCTACCTTGAATCTGTGGCGTTCTTAGGCGACATTATATCTGACTAAGGGATTCGAGTTGACGCTTAGAAGATTGAAGTAGTGCAGAACTATAGTAGCGACCCCTTTAAAACTGTATTACCCTTTAATTAAGAGACCTAATTTAATACTTGGGACATTCAAAAGAGATTAACAAGGGAACATTGATTAAAATCTAGTTAGTTTCATCATGAATAATTTGATAAAGGATGTGCATCTTTCCCATTTAAACATTTCTTTGATGTCAAAATTGATATGGCGCGAAATTTAAACTTATGAAGGAAAAACCCTCAAAAAATAATTTAAGCAAATAACCGATGAGATTTTCATGCATATATTATCATCACACTTAAGGATGAAATAACAAGAATATTACCAACTTACGAGTAACGAAATAAGTCGTATCATGCTTCACACAAACATTTAAAACAAATAGTAACTTTTGTATATTACAAGACTTGGTTATAACACCCCAAAAAGATCAAAACATATGCCCATACTTATATTACAACCCATGGTGACATGATCAAATCAGCGCTCGAAACTTCATGTAATATACAACATATAGATCATGTACAAGTCCCAAGGTTTATAAAAAATATAGATGCCTATATGCAAATGTGATCTTCCATAAGGCTCTCAAAATCTTCATCTCCAATGGTCACCTTCACGCATTTCCTCGAACCTTCCCTACGATAGAAAAAACTATCGCTAAGCATATAGTTCAGTGGTGTAAAAACTATAGGTTTGGAGCCCTCAGATTCACAAAGATACCTTTCTCAAGTCATGGGCAGCACAATTGAACATTAAAAGGAAATGAATAAAGCAAACAGTATCTATAGAGTTTCAATTTTGACATTTAAATATCCAAATGTCAAGAACGCTCATAGCACAACTTTCCATGAGACTCAATAACAAGGCTACTTCATGTCATCACACCAAGTAAAAGTAGGTATGAAGAAGGGTCGACGCCTTGTATCAAAAAGGGTCAAGACCAATAATCAAGAGAACCAAGAAACATATTAAAATGAATTTCTTGTTTGTACTTAATATGGACAACTTCCATACTTAAGACGAACAAAAAATCCAGAGTCAAGTTGGAAAATGATCTGAATCAAGAGTCATACCAATAGTGAGAATGTCACAGCCACAAGAAGGACAAGGTCCCAAAAACAGTGTCAGGTGATCAAACAATCCATACAAGTGGCCGAGTTACACAAGTGTCTTTAATATCTTAAAGGATACCAACACAACAATGCAAAGTGGCAATAGGTAACAAAGGTACCAAAATAAACTTTCAGATATACCATCAGGTAAAAAGAATTACAAGTACATGTTTATACACAATAATTAGTACTTTAGTATAGAGACAGTCCAACACACTTTAGCGAGTTCAAACCGTAGACCAACCAACGCACCAAGGTCCTCAACATCTTCACGAGTATATACAACCTTAAACATAAAATTAAATAAATTATTTAATTCCTGGTAGCTCAATAATGTTGGCGTAAAAAAGAATTATCATCACTAGTATGCTTACACTATACAATTACGACTATGCTCCCAATACAGTATTTCTGGCCAGCCTAGTAACTCATGTCGCAACTTAAATTTGAAAAGGAAAACGGCAAACCTAGACTTTATAACCTGCATTAAATATGTAGGTACATCTATTAAGATTGAAAAAAAAGAATCACCAAAAAATATATTTTGTACAAAAATAAATATTTAAAACACTAATTGTTGTTCATAAAGGATTTGTAATTTCAAAATCTGGATAGAACTTGTCCTATGTTACGTACCATATTTCGAATCCATAACAGCTAAATTAGAGTTTTACATACACAGAAGGGTTGTATAAATACGAATTATCTTTCCTAATCATATTTATTCACTGTTAGAGAAGTTCTATATGACAAGATAAGCTTAAAATACCAATCACTACCCAGCTCAAAAACAAATTTCTCATCACTCACAAAGAGAAGTGTGTGTCTTGAATTCCACCTAGAAGGACAAAGGTTTTCTTCAAATTTTGTGAGTAATATGGTTAGAGGAAGTTCTAAAGGTTTTCTTAGAGTTAAAGAAAACGTCTATTGAAAACCAAATAGTTAAAGAAAACCAAATAGTTCGTCTTTAATAAATACATCAGATTAATACGAATCTTTCACCGTCCAATATAAAAACGACTATTCAAAAATTGATTCCATTTATAGTTCCATTCTTCATGGGATGATGGATACATAGAGAAAACTTTAAGAATAACTATAAATCCTATGAAACTCCCATATAAATACTTTTTGCGAGCGAGTCTACAAAATAATCTATTTGAAAACGCAAAATATTCCACCACATAATACATTCTGCATCTTTGGAGTACGTAAAAATATATGGGCCTACTACCCATGAATAACTATCATTCAATATATACAATCCATCGACTTCCTCGGCTCACAAATGAAACAAATACAAAAGAATATCACTACAAAGGAAACAAATGCACAATATACCAAACAGAGGGAAATAGTTGTGGTTCAACACCTAAAACAGAATGAATCTAATTCATTGAAATAAAATAGAAAGAACCAACTACAAAAACAAAACGACATGACTGCTTACTGTCTTAATGGACTACTAAACACCGCTGCACCGAAAGGGTGTGTCCTTTCGCACACTTAATACACACCGCTTCCGACTTGTATACAATAGGAAATAACAGTTACTTTCTTCACAACGCAATTAAAATCCAACTTCAACCAATTATTATGGTTTAAATAAACTACTGCCATCATTGTCCAACTTTTTATCCATTACTCTGGCAACTACATCTGCTAATGATATTTCTATTGCAACACCCTGTTAAATCAAGAGAACCAGATTGGGCAGAAATCTTACCCACATAAATTTAAAACACAAACAAAACCACATAACATCACCGAGGAGGAGAATTTTATGAGGGTGTGCCATTTATTGAATTGTAGGAAATCATTGTCGAACTTTCTATCCATTACTCCGGGAACTACATCGGCTAATAAGAATTCTATTGCAACACACTGAAAAATCAGTAGAATATTATTGGCCAGTAATCATACCAACATAAATTTTTTAAAAAAATCAATATTACCATATCATGGGGCCAAACATAATGGAATTGATAACACAGAGTATCAAGGCTTTTTGTGGGTCTACAAATATTCCCACCTACATTCAGGAACTACAACAACTTTTACCTCGGTTAGAAAGAAAATACAAGATGTTGGAAAAAGATATGTAGAGTAATACATTAACAACAACCTACACTTGGCGGACAGAGGAATTAGTAAATATCAGAAAATTACTGCCCAAGTATGCTCGCTTGAAGCAGAAGCTCACATTAGTTCAGAGGACATACAAAGATCAACAAAAGAAGCAAGAAGATTTGGTTGAACATTTTCTCAAATAAAATGGCAAACGAGATGAAGCTGTCTAATATCACAATCGTACAATGGCAGCAACAAATACATGGTATGTTTCAATTAACTATACTATACCACCACAACCGGCCCAATCGGTTTAATTATATACTACTTAATACATAGGAAGTCATTGTAACATTAAAAATCAACGCATACAAAGGCTGCAAAACGTCGGTATACCTATCAATTACACATACACAATATTTGTTACTATGTCTCCCCCTTCACTTACATTACATGAATTCCCTGACGCGTCATGAGACATACAAATATAAACAACGAAATATTATTGCTCGAAATTAAATGAACCAAATATTTACTTACAGACGACCTCACAGATGTACAATACTTAGTAACAACATTGTCAAAACTACTTTTCAGGGGGCCAACCTAACCATTCCTATGATTCGGTTATGGAGTAATGTGAAGAAGTATCAAATCAAAATCATTCGGCAGAATACAAGTACATTTCGAAAACATTTAACAGGACACATAATTACATATACACCTATCATTTTATCAAGTAAGGAAATCCAATATTTGTGCATGCAATAGTTATACTTACCATCTACAATCTTCTATGGAAGGTGAATACAAGAAAGTTTGGAAGTTAGGGACTCCGACCTACTCCTGCCAATATTGCGGGGCCATTTTATGGTATGAAGAACAGACAATCAAAATTAGAAATACATGACAACCCAAATTTGCAATCTGTTGTATGGAAGGTTGTGTTCGTCTACCATTACTGACCCAACCACCACCGTACATTCAATATCTCTTGGGCACTACATCCAGACGTATTGGTGTACACTTCAGAAAAAATATAAGGGTATAGAACTCCATGTTCACTTTTACATCTATGGAGGTCGAGTAGACAGATCAATCAATTGTACAAATGGTCCTTATGTATTCAGAATAAGTGGACATAATTATCATCATATTGGCTCTCTTTTGCAAGAAATTAGAAAAGAGCCACAATTTTCACAACTATATATATATATATATATATATATATATATATATATATATCCTAGTTTTGAAGCATGTGTGTTGCACGTGGATATCAAATCATATACTACACCATTTTTTAAAATATGAATATTCTTAAATAAAAATGTACGCAAGCAGTTATATGACGAATGATAAAGTATAAGTTCCTATAAATTGTGTATTTAAACTTTCTTATGATTAATACTGAAAGTTCTCCATAGTGTATTACTTAGTTATTATTGTATTATTAGAGTTTTTATTTTTAATATAATATAAAAGGTATACTAATTTGGATGTTTTTACTTGGAGTATTATATAAGTTTAACATTCATCTTAAAGAGTGTAATGAGCATCTGCATATTGTTTCTTATCATAAAAGTCACAACTCTTCGAAAAAATCACAACTCATTATAAAAGTCTTAATACATTGGAAATTCCGTAACCATTAAATGTGAAATGTTGTCGTCTTTTATTTTCATATAATATAATAAAAATATAAAAATAAATATAATATTATATAATATAAAATATAGAAGATATAATAAATTTGATGTTTGAAGAAGAAGAAGAAGAAGAAGAAGAATGAAAAACTTCAAAAATTGTAGATTAAAAATTTGAGGGACCCCTCTTTAAAAATATATTTATTGTGTCTTATTGAAAAGTGTCACAACCCTTCAGAAAGGTCACAACTGAACGGAAAATCGGAAAAGTCATAACTCTTTGAAAATGTAACAACCCTTTGAAAAAGTCACAACTTTTCAAAAAAGTCACAACCCTGTAAAAAATCAAAACCCTTTAAAAAGATCACAACTCTTTAAAAAAGGTTTAATTATTTGAAAATGTCACAATCCTTTCACAGTAAAATGTATATGGTTATAATATATATTTTAAATTGTCCATGTTGATCATCATGTCTGTACTCTGCAGTTGTCATAATAATTTCATATTGTCTTTACACGTGTGTGGAATATTCTTAATTTAGTTAGATTTGTTAAGTAAGGATCCTTTTTTTAGTTGTATAGAATTTAATGGAACTTTTCTCAAATAAATCTTTTTTCCAGACTATATTGCGAGTGTATATTTCTTTCATTCATATGTGTTGTTCGATCATAATCAAAAGTCTTGTCATTGAATAGAAATCCATCTCAAAAGCGCAACGTATAATTTATTTATTTACAGATAAGAAGTGCAACTTATAGTTAGTATACATTTTCCAAAAAATATAATTCGACATTTGAGATTACTTGTCCCGACCATTTTAAAAATATATCATCATTGAAGCTTAATAGTAATTAAAATTTAGCTTTTTCAAAATGGTATACAGAGTTATTATAAAATAATTTATTTGTACTGATTTTAAGGTCAAAACTGAAATGTAAATTCAAGTCAAATTTATATCAAATTTACATGTGTGTTGGAGATTAGAGGAAGAACTTAAAGGTGTAAATTTTTTTTATGCGTGTGTATATCAATGTATGTAATATATATTTTATAAAATAATTAAAATACTATCAGAAGACAGTGGTGAACTCCATAAGTATGTGTAGTTAGTTATTTCCCAATAATAATAAAACAACAATGATAGGAAATTTGAGGATTATGGGAGTTTAACGAAGCCAAACTTCCATTATCCATTTCCATAGGCTAGTTTTTTAAGTTACCTCATAATAACTTTATATGATTGATCATGTTTTGTCAAGTTTTGCATCTTTGGAAAGCTATATCGTGGATTTCACTCATAAAAAATTACCCTCTTTCATTTAAATTATAGTAACTAGATATATGTGTGATTTGGTGTGAAAATTTTGCCATGTTTTATATCTTAGAAAAATAGATTCATGATTTTTTCTCATACAAAATATTAGTCGAATTATGCATTGTATATAAGTGTACATAAATATATGCCTTTAACACAAGATCAAACTCTTTATTAGACTCAGAGAACATTCATAGATGATATTTACATGTTTCAATGATTTATTACCCATCATGCCATATGTGAAATTTAATAGTTGGCAACTTGTGCAGGCTGACCTTATCATTCAAATAGGTTTATAGTCGGATTTTGTGGAATATAAAAACAAGCTTAATACCTCCAAGTTTCATAGTATGTAAGGTTGAGGAAAAAATATTTCAATCAACCATCCAAGTATACTCCACTATTCTTAGACAATTAAGGAATTCCGATGGGAATAGAAAAACACAAGTCGCAAGTTATCAGTTTGATAAGCATTGCTCTGTAGAAAATTATTAACTCAACCACAGTGCTTACATCTTGATTATTTAATAAATAAAACATCTAAAATAGCCCTTAATATATTGTGGTCACTTTATTTTAGTAATTGATATATTGCCCTTTATCAGATATTCTCATTATCATGTTAAGACCATTCCGTTCAAAAGTACTCATCAAAATTAAAGCTAATGAAAGTACTCATTATATCCATGCTTTTGTCGATAAACCCCATGATCTCATTTTGTAGAGAAGCTCCTTTTCATGTGCATTTGTTGATTTAAAAAATATGCACTTTCTACATCAATGAGTCCATCAGAATTCACTCAAATGCACCAGATTTCCACGTTAGTTTATGCGCCAAATGCACTTGTTTTTTCACTCAAATATATTTTCAAGTGCACCAGATTCTTTTGACTTAAAATAAGGCATCAATGAGTGCAGTAAAGCTGGAAAAAAGTGCACCATAATGCAAAATTCACAAGTCAAATGACACGAAAGAGGTATAATGGTAAATGATAACTACAACCAAACATCTCAATAAGTAAACTTAACATAACTTATTAACCAAATTTACATAATACACCAAAAAGTTTTACTATTACATAAACCAAAGGTTGTCCAAACACGATTTTCTATTGCTTTTTGTGCTTTGGGAAAGAAAGAAACAACCAAAATAGGCCAATATTCTTATGAGGAAATGATAACAGTTTATGTATCTCTAAGTGAACGGAGTCGGGGTGGGGGTGGGGTGGGGGTGGGGTGGGGTGGGGGTATTCAGGAAAGTTCAGTACATCCGTTGCATACTAAAGTTCAACCAAAAAAAATAAGAATTATTGGAAAAGTCTCACCAAAGTGTAATTAATTAGAAACACCTGGCATCACATTTTAAGAGCACAAGAATTTTAATGTGTATTAGAAAATTTCATATGAAAGAGAAAGTAGATTAGAGGATTTTTATGAAGGTGTTACCAGTAAAAAGGAATAAGGTATTACCATTGCTGAGACGGACGTAAGTGAATAACCTGTTAGAATTGTTGCAAACATAATCAAATTTGTAAGCTATATATATAGTGCAAAGAATTGTGTTGTAGCAATGGCGTGTTATTTTGCCCCTTTGCACAAATAACATTCCCTATATTTGGTCGCTTAAGGGGAAGGACCAACGTTAATGAGTGTCCTGTAGACGTTACTTTGCTGTTAGCAGTTCAACTCGAATATGGTACAGACAAACTATGTGAATAATATTTGTCAGTTTTATGTTAAAGTGATGAATACCAAGTTTTTGTAGCAAATTAAGAATAGAGAGATTCACAGAGAAGCAGTGGGAGGGCCTGGCCTCATAAGGTTCTAATCAGTTTGACTTTTAAACTGGAGTGTAGTAGAGCATTGACTGGGTGGGGATCTTGATCGGTCGTAAGAGAGGTTGGCGAACAAATTCGGATAAATAATTGAAAGAAGCACAAAGTAAGTATATGGGAACTTACAACTCCTGCACGGTGGAGAAAAGTTCTGTCGAAAGGTAAATCAATATTAATGTATGTTTTGCTAGAGAAGGATCAAGGTTGATGAAAATAATGTGCACACAGTCGAAAAACAATAAAACAGAGTGAAGGGGAAGGTTTGTTTGAATAAGGATGAAGTTTGGCGATCTAAATGTAATAGGACCTGTTCTTATTTTGCTGAAATTGGATGTCTTATTCGCTGAATGGTTTTAAAGAATGCAAAACATAAATTGCATCTCTTGGCAATGAGATTTTACAGGTGTCTTTTTCAGAATATGAGAGTTTGTAGACACGACTCTTCGACAAAGGATTTACTGCACCAGGGAAAACATGCAGTGGGATTTTTAGTTGGGGACATTTATTTTAGAAGTTGGTGCTTTTAAAGTAACTAGATTCACTGCACGTGCGTTGTACGTGTAGGTTTAGTTTTGAGATCCATGTACACGAGGTATTTTATCTTTTATGTATATTTAGGCTTCCTACATATAAATATGTATTTAATATTGCAATACATTTTACTAAGTGAATGGTCAATCTATTTTCCTTCTTGCTTGTTGGGCTTGTAGTGACGAATGTCATATTCTTAGATTGTTATTAGGAAATTTGTTAGTAAGTAATTATGTACGATTAACAGTTTGTTCTCTTAGTTATGTAATGTCATGAACTATATGTTCCGTTTTAATTTTTTAAATTCGATGTACTGTGTATTTGAATAACTTTATATACACAAAAGTAATGTCTTCAATGGTAGTTGTGTGGTGTTTTTCCTATCGTCTCCTCTTTCACCAAACTTAAAAATTCATCCAATAGAATATTCATTACCATGTCCTATTGCATAAGCCATTTGAGGGGTCTAGTTTTCTCTGTAGCATTATGGACGCATTCTCTTTCAAAACAAACCTAATGTATAAAATTAAATGAATCTTCAATTATTTTGTATATGTAATGGTGTAATTATTTTCTTCTCTTTTGTGCTAAGAAGTATCATAATAAGACAACTGTAAAAGGTAGGATTAATCAAACAACGTACCTATGCGGCGGAATCAATTGGGTGTTTAGGTATAAATATAGATCATATCTAAACTAAAGTGGATGGAGTCTTGTATGCTGCAGCCTAGTAAATATTTAGCAGTTTCAAATAGTATAACTCGGGCACGTTATTTTATACCACACATGTCAAGTTGTAAGCACTATCTATTTAAAAAGAGGAAGGGGTGGTTAAAGCAGTATTATTGGAGTAAACATCTAGTTTGTAGCATATTGATATGTTCTTTTTTTTTCCAGCAGCATGATGGACGTATTTTCTGTCAATACTAACCTAATGAGTAAAATTAAAAGAATAATCAAATGTTATGCATCTGTAATTGTGTAATTCTTTTCTCCTCTTTTGTGCTATGAAGTATCACAATAAGATAACTGTAAAAGTTCGCATGGATTAGACGACGTACATGTGCGATGGAGTCCATTGGGTGTTAAGGTGTTTAGGTATAGATACAGTTCATATCATTATTGAGGTTGATTCTATGTAGCCTTGCACGCTGCAGCCTAGGATGAAATAAAGTTGATTAGTGGTGTAAAGTATGTGATTAGCATTGCTAGAGAACTGTATGAAAGCAGGTAAAATAATAAATATATATTTGCATTAATAAACATATTTATCTCATAAAATTAGCTATTAAATAAAGAATAAAAATTAAAGTAAAATTAAGAAATATTAATAAGTAAAACAAAAGAGCAATGTTTATATAGTAATAATTATTTTGAAGAAATGTTTCTGAGGTCTAAATCACATATGTAGCATTGATAAATAATCTCATTCTTTTGTCTTCAGCATCAAAAACAAATCGTCACAATTCTCTAAATTTTGGATAAAGATATTGAAAAACATATATCTACATCAAAAGAGAAATTGTCAATAAAATCAAATGAATTTAGACTAAGTCATGTTAACTTCATATATTGGAACATTACATACTAATGTATATATTAAGCAAAATAACAATTATTAACATTTTTATCATTTTCCTCAAGTACTTGAGGCTATGGATAAACACTCTTAGAATAAAACGACTTACTTCATCAGAATATTGGTACCTCATATTCTGCTAAACTTGAACTCACTCAACGACAATAAATCAGACAAAATATTTTAGAATGCAAGAAGAAGAAGAAGAAGAGGAAGAGGACCAGAAGATTAAAAAAAAATGTGGTTGAAAAATGAGAGGAAGACCCTCTATTTATAGTTGAAAAAGGGTAGTATAAACAAAGGTTTTTTGGTGTCTTATCTTAAAAATCATGACCTTTACGAGAAATCACAACACGTTGGAAAAGTCAAAATTTTTGAAAAAGTCACATCTCTTTGGAAAAGTCACAACCCTTTGAAAAAAGTCACATCTTATCGAAAAAGTCACAAGTCATCGAGAAAGTGACATCTTTTTGAAAAATTTACAAGTCATCGATAAAGTTATAAAGTTAGGGATATTATAGTAATTTAACATTCAAGTTAGGAGTTTATGCTTTTAAAGTAATAATATATATATATATATATATATATATATATATATATATATATATATATGATACTAACAATGAAATAGAAAATAAAATCAACAGTCCCATAGAATCAAGAAAGAGCTCTCAGTCTGTCAATCCTTACTATGTCTGGACCTGGTAAGTTTCCCCGTGTTGAGTCAAATTAAGCCGCAGATCCACTCCCTCTTCGGCCTTCAAAGTTCTCATTTGAATATTTTCTACTACCACACAGATCTGCACCGACGGCCGCTCTGCCTAGGCTCACGCCCAAGACATGAAGAAGTTCAAACAGACATTGTTCAGGGAATATCTGAACTCGACGAGCATAATGTTTTGGTAACATCATTTCGTATGGCAAGAGATAGATATAGAGAACAACCACAAATAGAGTTTCGCCTCCATCTGCTATCAGAAAAGATCAACAACGGTCGGCAATAAAATTTACCAATGGCTTCATAAGTAGCTCGATTTATCATTGGCGATCTTACAGATGCTAACTTCAGCGAGATTTTATTATTGAACACTGCAAAAATGGGCTTCTAAGGATCACAGCATTACACCCAAGTTTCATGTCAATGACTTACCCATTAATACACTCATATGGGGAAGATGGATATAGGCTAGGCATACAGTTGGTTTCTCATAGCCAAAAAACTTACACACGCGAAAATATGACAATGAGACAATATTATGAATACCGCATACAACAACGGCTTAATGAGGGGTGCACACTTATACAGGCTGGCAGGCTACTGCACCAGT
This sequence comes from Solanum sitiens, assembly GCA_016801875.1. Lineage (NCBI taxonomy): Eukaryota > Viridiplantae > Streptophyta > Magnoliopsida > Solanales > Solanaceae > Solanum > Solanum sitiens. The sequence continues at coordinate 608,108 of JABWTJ010000016.1, read as the reverse complement.
ACATTGTGGATGGTTACATGGCTATTGAAGAGGAGCGATTAAGATATATACGAAATAACCAACCAAAGATTTGCGCTGATCTTTTTGGGGGCTTAATGTATGCTATTGTACGTGGAGATTCCGATTGTTCAAAGGTGGGGGAAACAATTATATTACCTTCGTCAGACACGGGGGCACCTGGCTACAGGGCACAAAATTATCAGGATGCAATGCCTATATGTAGATGGGCTGGATACCCGGATTTATTTCTTACATTCGCATGTAACCCAAAGTGGCCTGAAATAAATGCAATGTTGCACCTAATTGGTCAATATGACGATGGTAGCTGGGTAGACATCATATATAGAGTTTTTCAGATCAAGTTGTCCCAACCAATGCAACATATTAAAAAGGATAAACCATTCGGGACAATAATTGCGTGTAAGTTCTTTCTATCAAATATTCTTACATACCTTTATACTTAATCACACTATATGCATCATCTAAGAACGTATTAACATATTACAATATAGATTAATCTATAAGTGCCAACTAAGATGATGAAATTTCAACCTTACCACCCAGTTTACCAGGACATTAACAATGGTATTTAGTACTGAAAAGTATAGTACGGACCAAATACATGATATACGTCAACATACAAGGTTGAACTATAAAAACTAATAGAAAAGGAAAAAAAGGTAATAAGTTGTATCTTACAGCTCCCATTACAACAAATAAGTGGAGCCTCAATAAAATAACAATACTGTAAACAACAATTACTACCCAACAAAAGTCATAACCAACAACTAATATCAAATAACCAATTACAATACACATTGATTCATGATATCCTTTGACTTACAATATTTAGTAAGATCAGATTATTGTTTTACGTGGAATAATTTAGTGTGGACTTTATATGAATGGGAAAATACAGATACTCTCCCAAAAATTACACAAGGAACTACAATATTAAATAGGAATTCACACAGCTACCAACATCCTAACCATAGTCACATATAAATTATTCTGCAGGTCTATATACAATTGAGTTCCAGAAAAGAGGCTTTCCGCATGAAGATATATTGTTATTCCTTCATGAATCAGAAAAAATTCCCACAACATAACATATTGACAGAGTAGTATCCGCTGAAATACCTGGCCTTGAAGAAGATACAGATGGTATAATGCAGTCAAGAACATTATGATACACGCACCTTGCGGAGAACTCAATCCTCGCTGCCCATTTATGAGACTAGGAAGTGCACAAAGCATTTCCCTAAGAAATATAATGACCAGACAAATTTTGATTTTGATGGATTCCCTATTTATAGGAGACGGAACACTGGTATTGAAGTGAAGAAAAATGGAGTCAATTTAGACAACAACTATGTTGTTCCATACAATAGGAACTTGCTTGTGTAATTTAATACACACATGAATGTTGAAGTTTGCAATTACTCAAGGTCGGTGAAGTATCTATTCAAGTATGTCCACAAAGGGTCTGATAGAGCAACAACAATAATAGAATCATCATATTCAACAAAAGACAACGATGAGATCAGAAATATCTAGATTGCAGATACATGTCGGCTACCGAAGCCTGTTGAAGGATCTTCCAATTTGACATACATCACAGAAAACCAGCATCTGAGCGATTACCATTCCATTTACAAGGACAAAACACCAAAATATTTGAAGAATCAATCCAAGTTGAAAGCGTAAGCAGACCAGATATTGAAAAAATAAACTTTGCTGAATGGTTTGAAGCAAACAAAGAATACCCCGATGCATGATATCTAACATATTCTGATTTTCCTACGCGGTGGGTATGGAATGGAAAACAAAAAAATGGACAAGGAGTAAAAAAGGTCGAGCAGTTGGTAGAACCTACTTTGCACATCCAGCAAGTGGAGAGCGTTTTTATTTGCGCATGCTGCTAACTTTTATCAAACCGTGCACTTCATTTGAAATATTTGGAAGAATTAATGGAGTCGATTATAAAACCTATCGAGAGGCTTGCTACACATTAGGCTTATTAGATGACGACAAGGAGTTGAATGACTTCCTGGCACACGCCGCCCAATGGGAGGGTGGAAATGAATTGCGCATATCTTTGTAACTATACTTATTCACTGCCAAGTTTCTGATTCACGCAATCTTTGGGAGAATAACTATAAAATATTATCACAAGATATCACATCAATGCAGAGAAATCGATTACGTTTGAAATATTTGCAACTAAGTGAAAAACAAATAGAAGTGTATTCCCTATTAAAAATTGAGAACATCCTCATAAAACAAGGAAGAAGTTTGAGATACATAGAAGGGATGCCACTGCTAAATAATACATTAATTCGGAATGTGGGAAATTGCCTGATTAATGAAGAGCTAGACTATGACAAAGGCGAAATAAAAAATATGCACGATAAATCATTTTCACTATAAAATAGTTGTCAATTACTAGCACATGAAGCAATAATATCATTCGTTGATAATGAAGAAGTCAGATTATTGTTTATGAACGGACATGGTGGTACAGGAAAGACATTTCTATGGAATATAAATATTTCAAAAATCAGATCAGAATAAAAAATAGTTCTCTCAGTTGCTACTTCAGGCATAGCAACTTTATTGTTGCCGAATGGCAGGACTGCTCATTCGGGTTTTCATATTCTGCTAGACGTCACTCCCGAGTCGACATGTGACATAAAAAAAGTCAGCCAATTAGAGGAACTGCTAAAGAAAACCTCTTTGATAATTTGGGATGAAGCACCAATGGCAAAAAAATATTGTTTTGAAGCCTTGGAAAAGACCTTGAGGGACATTCTACGAGATAGGTATGAAAATAGTTGTGACAGGCCTTTTTGGGGACTAAAAATCGTGTGTGGTGGTTATTTCAGGCAAATACTGCCGGTAATTCCATAAGGTACGAGGGCTGATATTGTTGATGCATCGCTAAACACTTCGCACATGTGGCTCTACTTTTCAATTTATGAACTGAAGGAAAATATGTGACTGACTTGTGGCAGAGTGATGGCTTGTGAAGCTGACAGAATTGCAACTTTTGATAGATGGTTATTGCAGATTTGAGATGGATCATTTTATGCTGATAAAAAGATGGAAATCATTAAACTCCCGCCTGATGTATCCATTGCACCATCACACAATCATGTGGAATCAGTTGTAGATGCATTATATCCATCCCTATTACAAAAGTATGACCAAGAATACTTGAAAGAAAGAGCCATACTAACACCAAAAAATAAAATGGTTCATGATCTGAATGACAAAATTATGAAAATGATACCAGGGGAACGAAGAACCTATTATAGCTCTGACAATGTGTGCAAAGCAAGCGTGAAGACTAATGAGTAAGATATACCGTACCCAATTGAATTCCTTAATAACTTACTATTCTTAGGCATCCGTAACCATGACATAAACATGAAAGTAGGAAGTCTAGTTATGCTTCTTTGAAATTTAAATCAAACAGAAGGCCTCAGCAACGGTACATGATAAATGATCACAAATCTTAGAAAATGGTCTGTAAGTGCAGATATCATATTTGGTTTGAACATCGACACTAGAGTCACAATACCCAGAGTCATCATGTCTCCAAATGATTCAAAATGGCCATTCAAGATTAATAGATTACTACTTCCTTTAGCAACATGTTATGCCATGACAATCAACAAGAGTCAAGGACAAACTCTTCAGAGAGTTGGAGTGTATCTTCCAAAACAGGTATTCACACATGGACAATTATATGTTACAACCTCACAAGTAACAACCAGAGAAGGATTGAAAATATTCAACAGAGACAAGGACAGTTAAGACCACACATACATTAAAAATATTGATTTCAGAGAAATCTTGCAGAAGGTATACATTTCAGTATTAGAACCAAAGAGGTTGCATGAGTCAAGGTCATGTGGAAAAATAAGTTTGTTGAGGAGGCAACATGGAAATATGAGGAGATATGAAGACAAGATACCATAACCTCTTTCCCTTCTAATCGATTACGGACCAAGGTACATACACTCTGCAAAGTACTCTTTAAGTTGATATGTTTGAGTCTATGATAATTGCTTGTTTTGTGATTGAGTTGGGTTGTTAAACACTTCTCACCTCTTTTTTTCTTAGTTTGATCTCATTCAAGGATGAATTTTCCCAAGGAAAAGATATTGTAACACCTCAAACTTTAAAAAGGGCTAAATGGGGTTCGAACCGGTAACCCAATAGTTTTAAGTTTTGGGTCAACTTTAAACGATCCTATATATATATATATATATATATATATATATAAGAACATAAATAAATAGGTGGCCCATAAAATTGCTTTGTTTAAAAAACGGAGTGAAAGATATGCTCATTTTAGTGAAACCTTATTTTAAGGGACCTAAATCGTTTAAGAGGGGTAGTTTCGTAATTTCATACTACTTCTAATCCTAAGTCACATTTTTTCACCTAATTAAAGGTCAGAGCAGTGCTAAGACAATTTTCCCGTTCTTTCACACTTGGGAGAAATGGAGCAAGGTTTCTGGAGGAGAAAAGGCTAGGGTTCAACCGTTCTTCAACATCCCATTGATTTCATCGAGAACCCTTATTCTTTCAAGGTATGTAAAACTACTCACAGTGTTGGACTAGTTCATCCTCACACTATACATCTCAATTTAGTCATAATTTTTATGTCTAAAGGATCCATTAAAGATTCTTGTTATTGAATTCAGTGCTTTAATAATTAAGGTTTCGATGTCCTTTATTTTTTTTTAGAATCTTATAATGTTGTTCATGATTATTATCACTTAAACCCTATTTATTAGTAAAGTTATATTTTACAAAGAATTTCAATGGACGTTTCTCATGTATTGTTTTTGGTTTAAAATACAAGTAGAGTTTAGTAGAATTTTCGTAATTCAAACAAATTTGGGTTCCTAATTTAACTTAAAAATTGTTGGGGATGCTGGGGAGGGCCCTGGGGTGGTCTTCCATTAAGGCGCCAAGACTAATCTGGTGCCCCACGTTAGTAGTGTGCCCCACATCAGTAGTGCACCCCAGGCTCGAGTTAATATATTAAAAGAAGCCTCAGTTTCAACTAATCGCTCGGTACACTAGTAAAATAGTACCTCAATGCATGTGGCTCCAATATGTTGTTATTCTATATCTACACCCACTGTTGTACACAGTTCAGGTTACTAAAAATTGCAGGACTATTCACATCTTGGTAGTGAGTCTACCATACTATGAACTATTGCTAGTCAGTTCAATAATTTGAATACTAATCGTGGAACAATTAGACTTTTCGATCTTCGTCTTTATGAGAATGATAAGTATTATAAGGACAGTGAGGGTAATGAGGAGTAGTATTATCTATTTGACATTTTAGACTTCTACAATTTTGGATTTTTTTTATCGTATTTTAGTTTATTTTGAAGTTGGATGAAATTTATTTTGAAGTAGTTCATTTTATTTGTTTAAAAATATTGTATTGACAGCTCTTTGGGTTGTTTTGCTATAAGTAGGCGTTTGGCCATGTGATACCATATCACGATATGGTATCGTGAGATGGAATCAGCGTTTGGACATGCCATTTTACGCTGATTACATCTCATGATTCCATATCATGAGATGTGATACCATATATCATGAGATGTGATACCATATTCTCCAAAAATCATGATATTGAAACATATGAGAATACCATATCATGATTTGAGTTACTTTAATACAAACATTTATCCACGAGTTTACATTTTGTTAAAACAACCCCACATTTATATCTACTAACAATTTATTTCACATTTCGATGAAATTTATGATCAAATCATTACTTTTTAAAATTTATTATTCTCACTGACACAAAATTTATTATTCTCACTAACATATAGTCACTTTAACTCAGACTTCACGATTGTTAATGAATAAAATCTTAAAGAGCCCGTGAATGGTGTTTCATTTTTACTCAATTGATGAAACAATTACTTAAGTGGAGAACAAATAACTTTGTAATAATTTATTATACAATTTTATGATTGTTTGTTTATTTGACAATATTGAATAAACAATTGGGGCTATTTGAATAGTTTTAGAACTGAAAGGATTTTTTATCTTTATGAGAAAATATACAACATAAAAATTTCATATCGCATGTCCAAATAAAATTTCAATTTCAATAACAACCTCAGGAGGTCAGAATCTCAAAAATAAAAATAAAAGTACCGACCTCTGGAGGTCAAAATCTCAAAAATAAAAAATAAAAATACCGACCTTTGGAAGTTAGAATCTCAAAAATATCACCTTTGGAGGTCAGAATCTTAAAAATAAATAAATAAAAAAATAATAAATACAAACCTTGAGAGGCCGAAATTTAAAAAATAAACAATACCGACCTGTAGAAGTCGAAGTTAAAAAATTAAAATATACTGACTTCCATAGGTGAAAAATATTAAAAAAATTAACAAATACCCACCTCCAGATGTCGGATTTTCAAAATATGAGAAATAAATATTCAAAAATCCACAGAAATAATAAAAATAAAAACAAAGAAATATATACAACTAACCTAATGAAGTCAGAAAATAAAATAATAAATTTTCTGACTTAAAATTAACACTGACCTCGAGAGGTTAGAAAATATTGACCTCCAAAGGTTGGTCTCCATTAGTGACCAAGCTTATTCTAACCTAAGTTGGGAAGTCGGTATTTGGTCGGTATTTCAGGGAATACCGACCTCTGGAAGTAGGAAATGAACTCCGCAATGTCTCTCTTCATACCATTCCACCAATAATTTTCTTTGATGGTCTGTTACATCTTTGAACCCCCATGATGCATTGCATATGGTGCAATATGTGCTTCATTCGGTATTTGTCTTCTCAATTTGTCATCATTAGTGACGAATAACCTATTTTGATAAAAATAAGACACCATCCTCTGTTATTGTAAAATCATGTTTTTCCCTATTTTTCATTTCTTTGGTAAATTTTACAAGTTTCTCACCTAAATTTTGTGCTTCTTTCAACTGTTAAGTGATATTGGTTTTAAATGCAAATTAGCGATAGCTTAACCATTTGAATCAAGTACGAAACAAACATTCATGGTTCTTAACTCTAGGAGCAATGGAAAAGGACTCCAAGAAATTCTTGCGAAGGATTTTCGACTTAAAACATCAGCAACCACATTGGCTTTACCTGGATGATAATAAATCGTGCAGTCATAATCCTTGATAATTTCAAGCCATCTACATTGTCTTTAGTTATGCTCCTTCTGAGTACCCAAGTACTTTAAATTCTTGTGATCAGTGAATATATGACATTTCTCTCCATACAAATAATGATGCCATATTTTTAAAGCAAACACTATAGCAACAAGTTCAAGAACAGGAGTAGGATCATTCAATTCATGCGATATTAATTCCCTAGAGGCATAAGAATTTATATTAGTTTCTTGCATCAAAACACATCCGACACCATTGTGAAAAATATCACTATATACTACATACACTTTCCCTTCTATTGATAGAATAAGTATAGGAGCTTGAGTCAACAAGTATTAGAGAGTTTCAAAGCTCTCTTGGCAACTGTCATCCCAAATAAACTTTACTTCCTTCTGCAAGAGCTTAGTCAAAGGGGAGGCGATAATGGAGAAGCCTTCCACAATTCTTCTTTAGTATACTGCTAATCCCAATAAACTTCTTACCTCGGTTGGACTTTTGGGAGGTCTCCATTCAACAACTGATTGTATCTTACTAGGATCCACCTTCACGCCTTCAGTTGATACAACATGTCTTAGAAAAGTCACTTCGTCAAGTCAAAATTCTCATTTGGACAGTTTAACATAAAGTTCTTTCTCCTTCAAAATTTGCAAAATAATTTGGAGGTGTTTATCATGGTCTTCACTACTTTTGGAAAATATTAAATTATCATCTATAAAACAACCACAAACTGATAAAGATAAGGCTTTAATACTCGATTCATTAGACTTGAATACCACAGGAGCATTTTTTCATCCGAGTGGCATCACCAAAAATTCATTATGACCAGTCGCATTTCAAAAAGCAGTTTTAGGAATATCTTTATCTCTGACACGCAGTTGGTGATATCCATCCCTTAAATCAATCTTTGAGAATACTCTACCACTCTTCAATTGTTCAAACAATTCATCGATCCTTGGTAGTGGATATCTATTCTTGATCGTTATTCTGCACATTTGTCTATAGCTAATACAAAGCCTAAGAGTGACATCTTTCCTTTTTATGAATAAATTGGGTCTTCCAAGGAGAAACACTAGGTCGAATAAAACCTTTCTCAATTAGTTCTAGCAATTGATCTTTTAACTCTCGTAACTCTGCTGGAGCCATTCTATAAGGGGTGATAAAAATAGGTTAGATCCGAAAATAAGCTTGATTGGAAATTTAACCTCTCTTTCTGGGGGAAATCAAGGAATGTTTTCTAGGAAGACTTCTGGAAAATCACATACAACAGGTATGTCGTCGATACAAGGACTCTTCAACTGTGCATCAACTATGTTAGCAAGGTATTCCACACCACCTTGATGCATCAACATTCTTGCCAAGGACACAAACATAATACTACATGTAATTGATCGTTCACATATACAATGATGTGTGAAAATGTAGGTTCTTTAAAACTCAGATTCTTAGACGTACAATCTACCACTGCATGAAATTTATAAAGCCAATCCATCTTGATAATGACATCCAAATCCTTGAAGGGAATTTCGATCAAATAAGCAGGGAAGAGTAGGTTATGAATCACGAAGGGACAATCTTGGTAAAGTCTATTACACACTACTTGATAAGCCTAGGAACTTTCAACCATCCCATCAAAATTAAGTCTCACAGATTTCATATTTTTAGGAAGAACAAGTGATGAACAAATATAGGAATGTTTTTATCCAAGATCAAACAAGGTAAACACACATAATTCAAATAAGTAAAATTTACCGTCAACCATGTCTTTTCCATCTTGATCATCCCTCTTCCAAATAGAATAATCACGTGTTGTAGTCCTTTGTACACTAGCTTGATTATTTCCACTTGCACTTGCATCTTGGGTGTTTTTAGGTCTTGAACCTCTATTAGTTTGAGGAGGTTTAATAGAAGGCTTATGAACCAAACCTTCAGTTTACAAGGAAGGAGAATTATTAGGATTGGGACAGTCCTTCACTTTATGGTCAAAGCTCCCACAATTAAAACATGCACCGGAGGCTCTCCTACAAGTACCATAATGATTCTTTCCACATTGCGGACAAGTAGGAATGCGAGGCTTGCCTTGGCCATAATTTAGAGTTCTAGTTGTAAAAAAATATGATGTGTTTTGCTTTGATTGAGGTGTCTTCCTATCACTACCAACCTTAGAATTATTAAACCGTCCCCCTTTTGATGGACCTTCAAGTCCTTTGGAATTTGTTTTCATTTCTACTAGCTACTTAAGTCATTCATAAGTAAAATCAGCAGATACTAACTCAAAAAAGTTCTCACGTTGCAAGATTGCAACATTCTTCCTAATGGAATCATTTAAACAATCTTCAAATTTCATGCACTTGTTATTTTCCTCTTTAATAATACCTCTAGCATAACAAGAGAGCCTTAGAAACATCTGTTCGTACTTAGCAAAAGACATGTGTTGTTGCCTTAGATTCAAAAACACTTTTTCTTTGCATCACAATAAGAATGTGGGACATACTTCATACGAAATTCCTTACAAATATAATCCCAAGTAAGAATTGGAGGTTTTACCTTTGCACTGGGAACACTTACCCACCAATCATAGGCATCGTTTTTTGTAATAGTAAAAAGCGTACTTAAATCAGGCAACATCTGAACACTCCAAATGCTCAAACACCCTCTCCATCCGCTCCAGCCATTGTTCAGCATCAATGGGATCAACAGTGCATTCAAACTCCACTCCACCATGTTCCTTATTTTCTAAAAATTAATCCCATTGGGATTATGCATCGATTGAGCCATATGATGGAATAATTCAGCCATTTGTTGAAATGGAGGATTCATGGCTTGAGTACCATGACTCATGTCAGGATGTGAACCAACTTTTACACCATGATGGTTTCCCACTTCATACCCACTAGTGTGGGGAACATATATTGATTCGAGATTCATGAGGTTGGAAAACAAAGTTACCCGAACCTTCATGAGCAGCTTCCATAGGTTGGTCAGAAGAAGAGGCCATAACTTAATCCTTCAAAATGGAAGATCAGATTGCATTAGGGACATGTACATAATGCATGTTCACTCTACAAGCAATAAAAATATGGGAAACTATGTAAATGAACATGAACTCTAAATAGAACACTTTCGAAACCAAACAAGTATAAAATTAATTGACCGCGAAAGTCCTAAAACCACAAACCTAGATATTGATACCAACACTTTTAGCAACTCCTTCGGAAGTATACTACCCTTTAATGATGAGAGCTAATGTAATACCTGTGACATTTAAAAGCGATTAACATGGGAATATTCATTATAATCTAGTAGAGGGATTAGGTTCATAACAAATAATTTTGTTATGGATGTACATCTTGCCCATTTAAACATTTATTTGATGTCAACATTCATATGGCGCGGAATTTTAACTTATGGTGGAAAAACCCTCCCAAAAGAATTTAAGAAAATAAAAGACGAGATATTCATGCTTATATTCTCCTCAAATTTATGGATGAAATAACAAGAATATTACGAACATCAAATTACTGAAATCAGTCTATTAATGCTTCACACAAACATTCAAAACAAATAGTAACTTTAGTATATTACAAGACTTGGGTCTACACACCCCCAAAAGATCAAAACATATGGATATAGTTATATTACAACCCATGGTGACATGACCAAATTAGCCCTCAAAATTTCATGTGAATATACAACATATAAATCATGCACAAGTCCAAGGTTTTACACAAAATATATATGCCTATATGCAAATGTCTTTTTTAAGGCTCTCAAATTCTTCATCTCCAATGGCCAGCTTCAGACATCCCCTCAAACCTTCCCAATGATTGAAACAATTATCGCTAAGCATATAGCATAGTGATGTAAGAACTATAAGTTTGGAGCCCTCATATTCACAAAGCTACCTTTCTCAAATCATAGGCAACACAATTGAACATAAAAAGGAAATTAAGTAAACACTATATATAGAGTGTCAAGTTCGAAATTTAAAGATCCAAATGTCAAGAACGCTCATAGCACAACATTCCATTATACTCAACAACAAGGCTCGCCCAATTTATGCATCATGTCGTCACACCTAGAACAAGTACGTATGAATAAGGGTCGACGCCCTGTATCAAGAAGGGTCGAACCCAATAATCAAGAGAACCAAGAAATATATTAAAAATGACTTTCTAGTTTGTACTTAATATGGGCAACTTCCATACTTAAGACAAACTAAAAATCCAGAGTCATGATGGAAAATGATCTGAATCAATTGGCATGCAAATAGTGACAAAGTCACAGCCACAAGAAGGACAAGATCCCAACAAGAGTGTTAGGTTATCAAACAATCCGTACAAGTGGGCGAGTTACACAAGTTTCTTTAATATCTTTAAGGATACAAACACAACAATGCAAAGTGACAATGGGTAACCAAGGTACCAAGATAAGCATTTATATATACTAGTAGGTAAAAAGGAATAAAAGTATATTATACACAAACCTCAGTACTTTAGCATAGAAACAGTACAACACACTTGGGAGACTTGATAAAGATTTAGCTAGTAGAAATGAAAACAACATTCCAAAGGCCTAGACCAGAGTTTGGAGGTCAATCAAAAGGGGGAAGGTTTGATAATTCTAAGGTTGGTAGTGATAGGAGGACACCTCAATCAAAGCAAAATACATCTGATTTTTTTACAACTAGCAGTCTAAATTATGGCCAAGTCATGCCTCGCGTTCCTACTTGTCCGCAATGTTGAAAGAATCATTATGGTACTTGTAGGAGAGCCTCCGGTGCATGTTTTAATTGTGGGAGCTTTGACCATAAAGTTAAGGACTTTCCCAATCCTAATTATTCTCCTTCCTTGAAAACTGAAGTTTTGGTTCATAAGCCTTCTATTATTCCTCCTCAAACTAATAGAGGTGTAAGACCTAAAAACACCCAAGATACAGGTGCAAGTGGAGATAATCAAGCTAGTGTATAAAGGAATACAACACGTGCTTAAGCTATTTGGAAGAGGGATGATCAAGATGGATAAGACGTGGTTGACTGTAAATTTTACTTATTTGAATTATGTGTGTTTACCTTATTTGATCCTGGATCTAAACATTCCTATATTTTTTCATCACTTGTTCTTCCTGAAAACATGAAATCTGTGAGACTTAATTTTGATGAGATGGTTGAAAGTTCCTCGAGTTATCATGTAGTGCGTAATAGACTTTACCAATATTGTCCATTCGTGATTCATAACCTACTCTTTCTTGCTTATTTGAACAAAATTCCCTTCAAGGATTTGGATGTCATTATCAAGATGGATTGGCTTTATAAATTTCATGCAGTGGTAGATTGTACGTCTAAGCATCAGAGTTTTAAAAATCCTAAATTTTCGCACATCATTGTTTATGTGAAAGATCATTTACATCTAGTATTATTTTGGTGTCCTTGGTAAGAAAGTTGATGTGTCAAGGTTGTGTGTCATACCTTGCTAACATAGTTTATGCACAGTTGAAGAGTCCTTGTATCGACGACATACCTGTTGTATGTGATTTTCCAGAAGTCTTCCTAGAAAATATTCCTTTATTTCACCCAGAAAGAGAGGTTATTTCCAATCAAGCTTATTTCCGGATATGACTTATTTCTATCACCCCTTATAAAATGGCTCTAGCAGATTTACTCGAATTAAAAGAGCAATTGCTAGAACTACTTGAGAATGGTTTTATTCGACCTAGTATTTCTCCTTGGAAGACTCAATTAATTCGTAAAGAGGAAAGATGACACTCTTAGGCTTTGTATTGGCTATAGACAATTGAACATAATAACTATCAAGAATAGATATCCACTACCAAGGATCGATGAATGGTTTGAACAATTAAAGAGTGCTAAAGTATTCTCAAAGATTGATTTAAGGGCTGGATTTCACCAATTGCGTGTTAGAGATAAAGATATTCCTAAAACTGATTTTTGAAATTCGTATGGTAATTATTAATTTTTGGTGATGCCATTCGGATTGACAAATGCTCCTGAGGTATTCATGTCTAATGAATCGAGTATTAAAGCCTTATCTTCACCAGTTTGTGATTGTTTTGTAGATGATAGTTTAATATTTTCCAAAAGTAGTGAAGACCATGATAAACACCTCCAGATTATTTTGCAAATTTTGAAGGAGAAAGAACTTTATGTTAAACTATCCAAATGAGAATTTTGACTTGATGAAGTGACTTTTCTAAGACATGTTGTATCAACTGAAGGCGTAAAGGTGGGTCCTAGTAAGATACAATCAGTTGTTGAATGGAGACCTCCCAAAAGTCCAACCGAGGTAAGAATTTTATTGGGCTTAGTAGGATACTAAAGAAGATTTGTGAAAGGCTTCTCCATTATCGCCTCCCCTTTGACTAAGCTCTTGCAGAAGGAAGTAAAGTTTATTTGGGATAACAACAGCCAAAAGAGCTTTGAAACTCTCTAATACTTGTTGACTCAAGCTCCTATACTTATTCTATCAATAGAAGGGAAAGTGTATGTAGTATATAGTGATGCTTCTCACAATGGTGTCGGATGTGTTTTGATGCAAGAAACTAATATAAATTCTTATGCATGTAGGGAATTAATGCCGCATGAATTGAATGATCCTTCTCATGATCTTGAACTTGCTGCTATAGTGTTTGCTTTAAAAATATTGCATAATTATTTGTATGGAGAGAAATGTCATATATTCACTGATAACAAGAATTTAAAGTACTTGGATACTCAGAAGGAGTCTAACTAAAGACAATGTAGATGGCTTGAAATCATCAAGGATTATGACTGCACGATTTATTATCATCCAGGTAAAGCCAATGTGGTTGCTGATGTTGTAAGTCAAAAATCCTTCGCAAGAATTTCTTTGAGTCCTTTTCCCTTGCTACTAGAGTTAAGAACCATGAATGTTTATTTCGCACTTGATTCAAAAGGTTCGTCTATCGCTAATTTGCCTTTAAAACCAATATCACTTAACAGGTGAAAGAAGCACAAAATTTAGATGAGAAACTTGTAAAATTTACCAAAGAAATGAAAAATGGGGAAAAACTTGATTTTACATTAACAGAGGATGGTGTCTTATTTTTATCAAAATAGGTTATTCGTCACTAATGATGACAAATTGAGAAGAGAAATACTGAATGAAGCACATATTGCACCATATGCAATGCATCGTGGGGGTTCAATTATGTAACAGACCATCAAAGAAAATTATTGGTGGAATGGTATGAAGAGAGACATTGCGAAGTTCATTTCATACTTCTAGAGGTCGGTATTCCCTGAAATACCGACCAAATACCGACTTCCCAGCTAGGTCAGAATAAGCTTGGTCAGTAATGGAGACCAACCTCTGGAGGTCTATATTTTGTAACCTTTCGAGGTCAGTGTTAATTTTAAGTCAGAAAATTCATTATTTTATTTTCTAGACTTCATTAGGTCAGTTGTATATATTTATTTATTTTTATTTTTATTATTTCTGTCTTCTGGATTTTTAATATTTATTTCTCATATTTTGAAAACCCGACATCTCGAGGTGGGTATTTATTAATTTTTTAAATATTTTTCACCTCTAGAAGTCAGTATATTTTAATTTTAATTTTTAAATCCGACTTCTACAGGTCGGTATTGTTTACTTTTTATATTCCGACCTCTGAAGGTTGGTATTTATTATTTTTATTTTATTTATTTTTAAGATTCTGACCTCCAAAGGTCGGTAGTTTTATTTTGTTATTTTGATACTCTAACCTCCAAAGGTCAGTATTTTTATTTTTTATTTTTGAGATTTTGACCTCCAGAGGTCGGTACTTTTATTTTTTATTTTCAGATTCTGACCTCCTAAGGTTGTTATTGAAATTGAAATTTTGTTTGGACATGCGATTTGGAATTTTGGTATTGTATATTTTCTCATAAACATAAAATATCCTTTAAGTTCAAAAACTATTAAAATAGCCCCAATTGCTTATTCAATATTGTCAAATAAACAAACAATCATAAAATCGTATAATAAATTATTACAAAGTTATTTGTTCTCCACTTAAGTAATTGTTTCATCAATATATTTTAGTAAAAATGAAACACCTTTAACGGACTCTTTAAGGTTTTATTACTTAACAATCGTGAAGTATGAGTTAAAGTGGCTATATGTTAGTGAGAATAATAAATTTTGTGTCGGTGAGAATAATAAATTTTAAAAAGTAATGATTTGATCGTTACTTGCTTCTAACAATCTTCTAGGAAGCATGATTTGAATTAGGTGATTGTATATAAGATGACAAATCAACCAATTCATGCCTGTAAAGTCCAAAAATTCAGTTGAAGATTATGTAAAATTAAAACATCGAAGAGATAGTCCAACTTCATGGAGTCCTGGTGCACAATTCACCGCTAAGTTTTTGAAGTCCTTTCGTAAAGGTTTTGCTTCGAAAGTAAACCTTAAAATTACTTTTCATCCTAAGATAGATGGCCAAGTAGAGGGCACAATCAAGACCCTAGAGGATATATTGAAGGCATGTGTCATGGATTTCAATGGTGATTTGGATTTTCATTTGCATCTCATAGAATTTACGTACAATAATTGTTAACACTCCAGTATCCATATTGAAATTTATGAGGTTCTTTATGGGTGAAAATGTAGATATCAGATTGGTAGGTTTGAAGTTGGTGTAGCTGAGTCGATAGGGGCAGATTTGGTTGATCAAGCCATGGAGAAAGTGAAGACAATTCAGTAATGGTTGAAAATAGCGCCATGTCATTAGAAATCCTATACAGATGTTAGTAGGAGAGACTTTGAATTTGAGGTTAATGATTGGGTCTATTTGAAGGTTTCACCTATGAAGGGTGTTTTCGAGATTTGGTAAGAAGGAAAAACTAACTCACGATACATCGTTCCTTACAAGATATTCGACAGAGTTGGAAATGTGCCTTATGAGTTAGAGCTACTGTCAAAGTTGGAAGCAGTTCATCTGATATTCACATAGTTGTTCTCAAGAAGTGTTTTAGTGATCCTTCACTTATTCTACATACCGAGAATATTGGTATCAAGAACAACCTATCATATGAGTGCATTCCCATTCAAACTCTAGATCATAAGATTTGCAAGATTAGAGCCAAAGAGGTTGCACGAGTCAAGGTCTTACGAAGAATAAGTTTTTTAAGGAGACAACTTGCAAATATAAGGAGGATATGAAGGCAAGATACCATCACCTTTTCCCTTCTAATCGATTCCGTCCCAAGGTACGAACTCTGTGTAAAGTACTCTTTCAGTTGATATATTGAGTTTATGATAATTGCATATTTTGTGCTTGAGTTGGGTTGTTAGACATTTCTCACCTCTTTTGTGCTTAGTTTTATCTCATTCAAAGATGAATTTTCCCAAGGAAATGATATTGTAACACCTCAAACTTTAAAAAGAGCTAAAGAGGGGTTCGGACAAGTCACCCAATAGTTTTAAGTTTTGGATCAACTTCAAACGATTATATATATAAGAACCTAAGGAAATAGATGTCCCACAACCTGTCAAATTTAAGATCATTGGGTCCTCTTTCCAACGCTGCCAAGTTTGATTTACTTAAAGCTCGGAGTGAAAGATATATTTGTTGTAGTGAAACCTTATTTTAAGGGACCTAAATAGTTTAAGAGGGGTAGTTTGGTATTTTCATACTCCTTCTAATCCTAAGTCACATATTTTCAACTAATTAAATGTCAGAGAAGTGTAAAGAAAATTTCCCCATTCTTAAACATTTAGTAGAAAGGTTAATAGAGGAGAAAAGGCTAGGGTTCAAGAGTTCTTCAACATCCCATTGATTTCACCAAGAACCCTTATTCTTTCGAGGTATTTAAAACTACTCAAAGTGTTGGACTAGTTCATCCTCACACTATACATCTCAAATTAGTCTTAAATAGTTATGTCTAAAGTATACATTAATGATTCTTGATATTGAGTTCAGTTCTTTAACAATTAAGATTTTGATGCCCTTTGTTTTTATATAATATTATAATGTTGTTCATGCTTAGATCACTTAAACCCTAATTATTAATAAAGTTATATTTTACAAAGGAGTTGAATGGAAGTTTCTCATGTATTGTTTTGTGTTTCTAAAGCAAGTTGAGTTTAGGAGAATTTTCCTAATTCTAAACCAATTTGGGGTCCTAATTAAAGTTGAAAAGTTGTTGGGGATGCTGGGGAGGGCCCTGGGGCGGTCCTCCATTAAGGCGCCAAGACTAACTTCTAATTATTTCATTCATGGTGCCTACGTCAATAGTGCACCCTAGATCAGTAGTTCACCCCAGCCTCGAGTTAATATATTAAAACGAGTCCCACATTCAACTAATCGCTTGGTACACTAGTAAGATAATACCTCGACTCATGTGGATCCAATATCTTGGCATTATAGATCTACACCCACTGTGTTACCTAGTTCAGGTTACAAAAAATTGCAGGGCTATTCACATCTTGGTTGTGAGTCTACCATACTCTGAGCTAGTGCTAGTTAGTTCAATAATTTGAATACTAATAGTAGATCAAATGGACTTTCCAATCTTTTTCTTGAGGCCAATGGCTCATAGCATACTCCCACCACAAAACACTCATATGCGCATGGTCCTCAGGCAGGCGATATAGAAATTTTTTGAGACTTGTCATCGAGCCTTTAGGATACAAGTATGATTTTATTATGTTTCATCTTTATTTTATCTATTTATATCAATTCATTGATTATTTTTGTTTACCCTTCTTTGTCAATAAACTCGTATGTTTGCTTACATCTAGATTTGGGTATGACAAATATTATTTTATAGTGATTCGGAACTTACTATAATGGTGTGTACCCAAATTGGAGTTCGATTCCACGACAACCCAAGGCAGATGTTGAGCAAATTTTAATGTAAGAATGTATATCAATTAATTTCACATCATATACATTTAGTTACGCTATTCATTAGAACAATAAATATTTAGTTATTTTTTATTATAGAAATATTATGTATGGTCTCCCCAATATGAGGAAAAAGTTCAAGTGAACTTCAAGCTTATACCTTCAAAGTTTATTTCTAGCACATTTTATTACTATCGGAGAAAAAACAGTATTGTCACATCCGTGGAGCACCCCCTAGAAGTAACATGGCGTACTTGACCTCTCGGAGGTCTTATACAAGCCCATAGTTATCATTCATTGCATTGACATAGTAAATTTAGCGGAAAATTTAAAACTTTTCATAGCACATCATATGCTAGAAACTTCATATCATATATAGATAAAACATAAGTAATAATACATATATAGACCTTAAGTCTTTTTGCCATCTTAGACTCAACAACATTAGAGTACATTAGGACATAACCCTTAAGACATAAAACATAACTATACAACATTTTAAAGACTTTACAATAAAGACATGAGTAGGAGATCCTTGAACTTAAGGGTTCCTTTAATTGAGCTTGGGAATCATCTATCAAGATCTTCACCATTCAAGACATACTTTAAGCATCCATAACCTACACTTTGTGTAAAAAGTAGAGAAGAATGGGATTAGCACAAGAATGTACTAAGTACGACAACCATGCAAAAACATGCATTTTAAAAGGGACATTTTCCTTGAAATCATACTTCATGACATTAAGAGTTAATCATCATAAAGCCTTTATGAATAGCATTTATATCAATCACATACTTCATCTAATCATATTCAAAGGCCAAACACCATAGAAAATCACATATAGAATTTAAGTCCCATTTGAGGTCACTTTACAGTGAGCTCATTCTCCTTAACAGTGAAGTCCTTCTTTTCATTCATTAACCTCCCAAGTAATCATGTACTGATACTTGGTGCAATTCATCACCTTAGGATCTCAAGGAAAAACCATACATACAACTTAAACAAGCCAACACATATCATCATAGAAGTATAACCCATTACAAGACACATTCAAGTCAAGAATATAGGACATTACTGTACTACATTCATTTACCCATATTTTTACTTCTTCTCATATTCATCATTATAAGACATTGTTCATGACCCCAATCTTAGCCTACTAGTGCAATTTGCATGTGAAGCCCATAACCTCACACATACTTAGTAAACTATTCATGAGACCACAAACCTTAACATACAATTCATACATCCACATAACAAGTAAAGACAACTTAATTCATTTCAATACAAGACCTTCATCATATAGTCATTTAGACCAACATAATGCACATAAGGATAGATCACATCATCTATATTCATACCATGCCCATATTCTTGACAAGTAGACAAATACTACCATACCATGCATAAAGACATATTCATAACCATACACCTTAGAACACCTTCCTAGAAATTCCTAAGGAGTTACTTTTGCAATGTCTATATGGGTTCATTACTTCAACCTATCCCAACTAACCACCCTTATGTCATTCTAGTTAGGGTCCTAACCATTTACTTCCATTGTCCATTTTACTTTAGGGAAACTATAGCCTTAACCGACACTAAGACCATGAGTTCTAAACATGGAATTTGGTGTTGTAGAGCCTTACACCAAGGGAAGGTGTTCCTACCTAGCCAAGGTACAACATTAACACATGCTAGCATATTAGGTGATATCACTTGCTAGATCCTATGTGGCAAACATAGTTTATGGAACTTGGGGGCAATCATGGAAATATCACTCTACAACCTTTTTGGGTTATGAGGCTTTCCACCCCGTGAGGACCGTAGTGAAACCTACCTCCCCTATTTGGGAAAGTGGCACTCCCTCACATGAGGACCGTAGTGAACCCTACCTTCCCTATGTTGGAAAGTGTCAGCCCCTCATCTACAAGTTCACTCGGTACTAAGCTAAGTTCCCTATTATTGAAAAAGCCTTTATTATCATTTATTTGTAAAACATAGGCTTATGAGAGTCATCCCATCATATTCTTAACTCAAAGGTCATAGATGAGAGTTCATCAACCTAATTCATGTGAGAAACCCTTTCACATAGACATGGCATATGTCTTAGCACTATCTAGTTAAGTATACACTTGAGCACACCTTTCAAGGCTCCTTTATTGACTAGACCATCATTCATGTGTGTGTGTATACATATATGTGAGAAAACCTTTCACATAACACATTAAGACCACACATGACCATATATTCATATTCATGAACATAGAAACCAAACCTAGGAACTATCCTATAAAGGTACACATGTGCAATGCATAGACAAGGTCCCATACCCTTGCCTATACTAGTACACCTATCAAGTCATCCTAGTAAGGAAATACATAATATACTTCACATACATATACTTTACATGCATAGTAGTAGACTCTAGTGAATATGATAACAACCTTTCATTAGACACTATGGACATTTAATACATTGTAAGCATGCATAATATGTGAGTGTGTGTGTACATTGGTCAACATGATCACATGATGGCTATCAACAACTCATTGAGGCAGCCACCCTCTTATACCACATTACACTTTCTAGTATAGACCGCGCAACACGATTTAGCATAGGATACAATACAATCTTCATATTCTACTTTAAGGATCCTAACATTAGCTATTCACATATTCACATAGGGGTACATGGGTAGGGGTCATCAATCTTTTATACTTCATTAATCGAAGCACCTACACATGATATTACATAAACCTTTACATGATCATAACAATATTAACATAACTTAAATTCACAACAAGTAGAAGACTAGGCACAAGTTACACACAAAGTGATCATCATAACCACTCATTCATATAATCATCAATTTGCCTTCAATGCCATAGTCGACACATATATAATGACATAAAGTAAACACCGCCACCATAAGTGGACCATACCACACAATGCCATACAAGGCTTCATCAAAATTACTATAGAGAAATAGATAAGTAGAAGAATAGAGCAATTCTTATAAATTTCTCACCCTTTCATTATCATTGATCAATACACCTTGTTTATCAATAATTCATATATATAGGGCAGTATATAAATGTACTTTAAGCATAGAAGAAACCATGTACAAGTCACTACAATATCATGATACAATTAGTGCACTATATCACATATATGGTAGAAAGTAGATAGTTATAGATCATCAAGTAACTTCCCTAGTTTTGCTCATAAATCATCATGCATCTATAATATTCATTTAGGGCAATACCTAAATAGATATAAATCAAATCTAAATCATGCTTCATCTACCCTAGAATTAAGATCACATAATGTTCATTACAACATTCAAATTGTAGACTAGAAGATCCTAGATCAATTCATGCAAGGCCCCTTTTCTTTGATCATCAATACTTCATACCAACAATTCATTAATTTCATCGATATAAAGCATTAGTTAAGGACATCATATCCTAAACGAAATCCTCCTACAATTGCCATAACGTCTATATCACAGTTAACATGCTACATTAGAGCAACATGGAATATAGGAGGATATAGCAAAATCAAACCTTGAACCACATGAATCACATATATATAATTTGACTAATATCCAAGTGATATAGTAGGTACAATTATCCCTACACAATTGAATTCCACTTCCATGCATGATAAGGTCAATGTTATAGTGAAGGCCATGCTTAACATTCAATAAGACGTATAGATCACATTCTTTAAGTATCAGTCCACATTGATCCAATATCACATAACGCATCATCAATACACATTATAAATAGTAGATCTAAGCATATTAACATAGTTGAATCACAAATCAACATGCATAAGATCAAGATCATAAAGCCATACATAGACTAAAATCGAGTTGGTGAAAGAGCATGGGTTCATCATGCAATTTGATTGAAAACCACATCCAAATCAGTAGATAATCATTAATACATTCATGTTATGCCTTTGAAATCAGTTTAAGAAAGAACCCATGGCAGATTGAAGAAGAAGATGCTTGATCATATTTTTCTCTTTGAAATCTTTGAGATTAACCCTCTAGATGGAAGGATAACTAGACATGAAGATCACCATACCTTTATCTACATGAAGACCTCTAAAACTTGGTGAAGAAATCATGCAATTCCAAGCTCCAAGCTGTTCTTGAGCTTCAACAACAATGGAGGTTTCCAGGGAGAAGATTTTTGGAGGGAAAGGTTTCTTACGTGTGTATGGGATTGGGAATGGGAGGTTCACGTGTTTGATGAATTATATAAACCTAAAATTAGGTAAATAACTCAATTAGAGTCGGTTTAGGACGTGGGGTGAATTACCCATTCAGCCTTTTAATAAAATATTAAGCAGGCATCAGGTTGCAGGCCACCATCGACGGAACCATCTACTGGCCGTAGGTCAGTCGACCGGCCGTGCATTGGCTTCTGTCGATTGGTCCTTGGACAAATTTTTGCTTGAGACCTGACCATTATAAGTGTCAAACGAAGATACCTAACCTACGGTCCGTTGGTTTACCAACTGGCCGTCGTTTGGTCCGTCGATTGACACTTCCAAGGCAGTATCTCGACCAGCCTTTGGTCCTTCTTGTGGGCCCTTTTGCGTGGCCCTTTTGAAGTCGTACCTGGACATTTCACACATAAATACAACCCTTAACAAGTTATAGACCTTCCACATAAGTTTCACCCAAAACAAACACCTGAAACACGTCCAAACATGCAAGGCCCCATGAAGACACACACATGTATGTCTGGAGGCTAGCTTTCGAACGTCTTGGACGTTCTTGGACGTTTGACCTCTATACTTCTCAAAAATTCATATAATAACATTTAACATCATTATAACTAATTTTAATACTTCATAAGCTTATTCATACACATATAAGCATGCATAGACATATGAGGCACATAGGTGACTAATCATCGAACGTTTTGGTCGATCCTTGACGTTTGACTTCCAAATCACCTCAAACATTATACACTTCCTCTAACCATATTATAATGCATTTTAGGATATTAGAACCTTAAGACAAACATGTTAGGCTCTAGACACCCTAAATCATTTTGGGGGTCTTACAATATCCCCCACTTGGGAACATTCGTCCTCGAATGACACCTAGAACATTTTAATTACAACAAGGACTTAAATGCATCATAGAGCAGTTCATCATATTCATAACATCATCACATATAAGTTAATGCACCAAACTTACAAGGAAAACTACTTCACATTATTTAGCACTCAATGCACACAAGCAAGCAAAACTTCAATTCACTCACTCTTTAATGCATCAATCAAAAAGGTTCTTATCATGTTCATAGGAGGAACATCCTTCTACTAATCATAATATGGTCATCACATTCCGTTTCATTAAGAGTTCATCTTACAACCATTTCTAAGTAGCACTTAGGCAGATTTCAATAATACTCAAAAGCAAGTAGGCACTCATATTTCCATGCACATAGACTTGAGTTAATCGAATCAACAAAGATCTTTATTAGTTAGACCTAGTGCCATAAAGGTCATACTCAACCATACCATGCTTAGTTGTGTCCATGGAGGAATGTCCCTTTCCTCAACACACTTACATGTATCATGAGTTCATACCTTAGTAAAGTACAAGGTCGATTTCCTTTTAAAAGGAGAGATCCTCAACTTTTAAACCAAGAAATGCTCATGATTTCTTTCTATTGAAGTCCAAATGGTAGATCACACCAAATGCATCACAAAAATTAGGAAGACGTTTCACACAATGCCAATTTATAACATAGTACTCACATTTACAGTAAGCATCATTTGGGAAAATTAATACAAATCATAGGCACTTACATGAATACTAAGCTAAACATGCTTTCACTTTTCAAGAGTGAGCCTACAATCATGCTTTCCCAACCATACTAGTCACATAGTTTTCAAGAGACTCCACATATTTCATTTTAAAGAGACTCAACTTTTCATTATAAGAATAAACCTTACATATCACAAGTGACTAAAACCAAGTTTCGTACTTTACCTCATGAAGTCAAGTGTACCATTAGCATGTTAGGATGTACAATACTCATGAGAAAACATGTATTTAATCAAAATTTCCATTCATGCACTTTGGAATATTCGTTATATCTTTAAGGTAATGTCAATCAATACATACCAAACATATAAAGTTCATGAAATTCATACTTTATACAAGACTCTATTCATGAAAAATCTCATCAAGACTTCATTAAATTCAAGATCATGCAAAAATAGAAGGTCAAGGTAGACAATACTTATAACCTTACTATTCCATCACCATCCCCCACTTAGGTTAAACCCAATTAAGAGCAACTTAACCTATCCTTAAGAGGATCTTAACTTAACAACCTTCATTTTTCAACACATACAAGTGATTACCATTTAGAAGGAATTTACAGTAAGTCAAGCAAGGTATTCTAAACTTCATTTCCTAGGCAACTTATCCCCAATCATCATGTTAAGTCATCTCATTCAACCACATAAGGTTTTCATACAATACAATTGACACCAAGGTCATGAAACATTAGGGGAAGACAACAAGGAGACTTACCCATAAAATTTATTATTTTCCCTAGAACATTACAATAAGGTGACTTCTAGGTTACTACAACCCACATCATCACCCTACCAAGTCATGCGTGCTACCTTTACACCTAGTATCAATTGTATACAAAGGACTCCAATCCATACTAGGTAATCATGAATGTTCACACATCCCAAAGGCAACATTTAAAACATCATGCATATATTCAAAGGGACATATTGAATACCTTTAAGCACATATTCCTAGGGTAGCATGCTTACATAGGTAGTCACTAAACATTTCAAGTTCAAATCATAATAGTAAGCCACCAACATGTAAAACCATATAGTAACACATCATTTCAAAAGAAAATCATGTCAACTACATTGACTTCTAACATGCTTTAATCATATCTTGACATACATTTTCAACATAACATGCCATTTCACATAAGTCTCATACATATTCATAAATGGCATAATAATCTCAAAACATATCAAAATTCACCTTCAAACATACTCATTCAACCATAAAACCAAGTTAAGCATTTAAACTCACCTTTTGTCCCTCAAGCATAGAGAACAATCTCATCCAAGCAATCATATCTATAAAGACCACTGGACAAGAAAACATAAGAGAGAGAAAGAGACATCTTACAGAGTTAAGTTCTATGGCACAATATGAGAATGACGAAGAAGGGGAGTTCTATCTTCCTATAGCCTCCCGTACCATTTGATGTGTCGCGACTCACCACCAATGCTACGAGATTCTACTAGACGTGACAATATGAGACTTTTAGAACCTAGATCCACTCTATAAACCTCATGCTCTGATACCACGTTTGTAACATCCGGGGAGCACCCCCTAGAAGTAACATGGCATACTTTACCTCTCGGAGGTCTTATACAAGCCCATAGTTATCATTCATCGCATTGACATAGTAAATTTAGCGGAAAATTTAAAACTTTTCATAGCAGATCATATGCTAGAAACTTCATATCATATATAGATAAAACATAAGTAATAATACATATATAGACCTTAAGTCTTTTTGCCATCTTAGACTCAACAACATTAGAGTACATTAGGACATAACCCTTAAGACATAAAACATAACTATACAACATTTTAAAGACTTTACAATAAAGACATGAGTAGGAGATCCTTGAACTTAAGGATTCCTTGCATTGAGCTTGGGAATCATCTATCAAACTCTTCACCATTCAAGACATCTTTAAGCATCCATAACCTACACTTTGTGTAAAAACTAGAGAAGAATGAGATTAGCACAAGAATATACTAAGTATGACAACCATGCAAAAACATGCATTTTAAAAGGGACATTTTCTTTGAAATCATACTTCATGCCATTTTGAGTAAATCATCAAAAAACCTTTATCTATAGCATTTATATCAATCACATACTTCATCTAATCATTTCAAAGGCCAAACATCATAAAAAATCACATATAGAGTTTAAGTCCCATTTGAGGTCACTTTACAGTGAGCTCATTCTCCTTAACAGTGAACTCCTTCTTTTCATTCATTAACCTTCCAAGTAATCCTTTAGTGATACTTGGTGCAATGCATCACCTTAGAATCTCAAGGAAAAACCATACATACAACTTACACAAGCCAACACATATCATCGTAGAAGTATAGCCCAATACAAGACACATTCAAGTCAAGAATATAGGACATTACAGTGAACTACATTCATTTACCCATATTTTTACTTCTTTTCATATTCATCATTATAAGACGTTGTTAATGCCCCCAATCTTAGCCTACTAGTGCAATTTACATGTGAAGCCCCATAACCTCACACATAATTAGTAAAATATTCATGAGATCACAAACCTTAACATACAATTCATACATCCTCATAACAAGCAAAGACAACTTAATTCATGTCAATACAAGACCTTCATCGTATAGTCATTTAGACCAACATAATGCACATAAGGATAGATCATATCATCTAGATTCATACCATGCCCATCTTCTTGACAAGTAGACAAATACTACCATACCATGCATAAAGACATATTCATAACCGTACACCTTAGAACACCTTCCTAGAAATTCCTAAGGAGCTACTTGTGCAATGTCTAGATGGGTTCATTACTTCCACCTATCCTAAGTAACCACCCTTAAGTCATTCTAGTTAGGGTCCTAACCATTTACTTCCATTGTCCATTTTACTTCAGGGAAACTATAGACTTAACCAACACTATGACCATGGGTGCTAAACATGGAATTTGGTGTTGTAGAGCCTTACACCAAGGGAAGGTGTTCCTACCTAGCCAAGGTAGAACATTAACACATGCTAGCATATAAGGTGATATCACTTGCTAGATCCTATGTGGAAAGCATAGTTTATGAAACATGGGGGGAATCATGGAAATATCACTCTACATCCTTGTTGGGTTATGAGGCTATCCACCCCGTGAGGACCGTAATGAACCCTACCTCCCCTATGTGGGAAAGTGTCACTCCCTCACATGAGGACCGTAGTGAACCTTACCTTCCCTATGTTGGAAAGTGTCACCCCTCATCTACAAGTTCACTCGGTGCTAAGCTAAGTTCTCTTTTATTGAAAAAGCCTTTATTATCATTTATTTGTAAAACATAGGCTTAGGAGAGTCATACCCTCATATGCTTAACTAATAGGTCATAGATG
The DNA here is from genome assembly GCA_016801875.1 of Solanum sitiens. NCBI lineage: Eukaryota > Viridiplantae > Streptophyta > Magnoliopsida > Solanales > Solanaceae > Solanum > Solanum sitiens. The sequence continues at coordinate 580,810 of JABWTJ010000016.1, read as the reverse complement.
AGAGTTCATCAACCTAATTCATGTGAGAAACCCTTTCACATAGACATGGCATATGTATTAGCACTATCTAGTTAAGGATACACTTGAGCACACCTTTCAAGGCTCCTTTATTGACTGGACCATCATTCATGTGTGTGTGTATACATATATGTGAGAAAACCTTTCACATAATACATTAAGACCACACATGACCATATATTCATATTCATGCACATAGAAACCAAACCTAGGAACTATCCTATCAAGGTACACATGTGCAATGCATAGACAAAGTCCCATACCCTTGCCCATACTAGTACACCTATCAAGTCATCCTAGTAAGGACATACATAATATACTTCACATACATATACTTTACATGCATAGTAGTAAAGACTAGTGAATATCAGAACAACCTTTCATTAGACACTATGTACATTTACTACATTGTAAGCATGCATAATATGTTAGTGTGTGTGTACATTGGTCAACATGATCACATAATGACTATCAACAACTCATTGAGGTAGCCACCCTCTTAGACCAGATTACAATTACTAGTATAGACCACACAACACGATTTAGCATAGGAAACAATACAATCTTCATATTCTGCTTTAAGGCTTCTAACATTAGCTATTCGCACATTCAGATAGGGGTACATGGGTAGGGGTCATCAATCTTTAACACTTGATTAATGGCAGAACCTACACATGATATTACATAAATCTTTACATGCTCATAACAATAGTAACATAACCTGGATTCACAACTCAAGTAGAAGACTAGGCACAAGTTACACACAAAGTGATCATCATAACCACTCATTCATATAATCATCAATTTGCCTTCAAGGCCATGATAAACACATATATAATGACATAAAGTAAACACCTCCACCATAAGTGGACCATACCACACAATGCCATACAAGGCTTCATCAAAATTACTATAGAGAAATAGAGAAGTAGAAGAGTAGAGCAATTCTTACCAATTTCTCACCCTTTGATCATCATTGATCAATACACCTTGTTTATCAATAATTCATATATATAGTACAGTAGATAAATGTACTTTAAGAATATAAGAAATCATGTACAAGTCACTACAAGATCATGATATAATTAGTGCACTATATCACATATATCGTAGAAAGTAGAGAGTTATAGATCATCAAGTAAATTCCCTAGTTTTGCTCATAAATCTTCATGCATCTATAATATTCATTTATGGCAGTAGCTAAATAGATATAAATCAAATCTAAATCATGCTTCATCTACCCTAGAATTAAGATCACATAATGTTCATTACAACATTTAAATTGTAGACTAGAAGAACCTAGATAAATTCATGCAAGACCCTTTTCTTTGATCATCAATACTTGATACAAACAATTTATTAATGTTATCGATAAAAAGCAGTAGTTAAGGACAACATAACCTAAACGAAATTCTACTACAATTGCCATAACGTCTAGATCACAACGAACATGCTATATTAGAGCAACATGGAAGATAGGAGGGTATAGGCCAATCACACCTTGAACCACATGAATCACATATATATAATTTGAAAATAATATCCAAGTGAGACAGTAGGTACAATTATCCCTACACAATTGAATTCCACATCCATGCATGATAAGGTCCATGTTACAGTGAAGGCCATGCTTAACATTCAATAAGACGTATAGATCGCATTCTATAAGTATCAATAAATATTGATCCAATATCACATAATGCATCATCAATACACATTATAAATAGTAGATCTAAGCATATTAACATAGTTGAATCACAAATCAACATGCATAAGATCAAGATCATAAAGCCATACATAGACTAAAATCGAGTTGGTGAAAGAGCATGGGTTCATCATGCAGTTGGATTGAAACCACGTCAAAATCAGTATATAATCACTAATACATTCATTTTATGCCTTTGAAATCTGTTTAAGAAAGAACCCATGGCAGATTTAGAAGAAGATGTTTGATCATATTTTTCTCTTTGAAATCGTTGAGATTAACTCTCTAGATGGAAGGATAAATAGAGATGAAGATCACCATACCTTTATCTACATGAATACCTCTAAAACTTGGTGAAGAAATCATGCAATTCCATTTTCCAAGTTGTTCTTGTGCCTCAACAACAATGGGGGTTTCTAGGGAGAAGATTTTTGGAGTAAAAGGTTTCTTACGTGTGTATGGGATTGGAAATGGGAGGTTCACGTGTTTGCTGACTTATATACACCTGAAATTTGGTAGATGACTTAATTAGAGTCAGTTTAGGACGTGGGTTGGATTTACTATGCACCCCTTAAATAAAACAGTACGCAGGCATCAGGTTGCAGGCCACTATCGACGGAACCATCTGCTGGCCGTAGGTTAGTCGACGGGCCGTGCATTGGCTTCCGTTGATTGGTCCTTGGCCAAATTTTTGCTTGAGACTGCACAAGCTAAGTTTCAAACAATGATACCTCGCCTACGGGCCTTTGGTTGACCAACTGGCCGTCGTTTGGTCCGTCGATTGACACTGTCAAGGCAGTGTCTTGACCAGCCTTGGATCCTTCTTGTGGGCCCTTTTGTGGGGCCCTTTTGAAGTCTTACCCGGATGTTTCCCAAGTAAATACAAACTTTAACAAGTTGTAGGCCTTTCACATAAATTTCACTAAAATCAAACACCTGCAACACGTCCAAACATGCAAGGCCCCATCAAGACACACACATGCATGTCTCGAGGCTAGCTTTCGAACGTCTTGGATGTTTGACCTCCAAACTTCTCGAAACTTCATATAATACCATTTAAAATCATTATAAATCATTTTAAGACTTCATAAGCTCATTCATACACATATAAGCACGCATAGACATATGAGGCACATAGGTGACTAATCGTCGAACGTTTTGGTTGACCCTTGACGTTTGACTTCCAAATCACCTCAAACTTTATACACTGCCTCTAAACCATATTATAAGACATTTTAGGATATTACAACCTTAAGACAAACATGTTAGGCTCTAGACACCCTAACTCATTTTGAGGGTCTTACAAGTATTACTAAGTTTATATTACCAGATTGATCAGTCATGTTACTGAAACATTAGAGTACTGATGAAAAATTAAAAATGAGTAGTGAGATTGGAAATATGGCTCGCGCATCAGAAAAGGGAGGATAGTTGCACACTGCTGGAGCTATTAGTCTAGTTATTAGGAAGGAAAGTTTTTTTTTTTAAATTTTTTTGATAAGTATTTTTTGGAGATTGATGAGATAAAATTATATATATATTATTTGCAGAAAAAACAATTGGGTAGGCCGGTAGTAATAGAAGAGATGTTCAAGGTTACTCTCGTCAAGAAGAGTATTGACCCCTCAGAAAAAGAAAGATAGATTGAGAAGTGTGCTAAAGAGGAACATGTAAGAACTGCATTCAAACTATTTTTTTGTTTTCCTTTTATGTATTACATTCTTATTCTTAGTGTTCTTTGTTTAAATTACAGGATAGGTGTATACGAATATTTGAGGAATATCGTAGAAATCTACATCTTGAGAGTCAAGATAAACCACTTACACAAGAAAAAAATGAGAATCTTTGGAAACAAAGTGCAGGTGGACCGATAAGAGGTTCAGTCTACTACTTAACAAAGAAGGCGTATAAGAATAAGAAGTCTTGGTATTGTGGTTCATCATCCTCAAGCTTTGATGGTGGGGATAGAGAGATAATATCTGCAATAAAAAGTAAGATATCTTATCTCAATACCGAGCTTGATGTTGTAGACGTCAGAGAGAAGAAAAGAGAAGAAAGAGAGAGGAAGAAAGAGGAGGAGATTGCGGCAACAAAGGAGGTAGAGAACAAGAGTTATGCAGCACTTCAGGCCCAGCTAACTTTTCTTTTTGAATCGGGAAAAATTATTCCTCCATGTCCGGCCAACAGTGATTGATCTGATCAGGAGGGTGATTAGAATGACAAGTATTGTAAGGAGAGTGAGGGTGATGAGGAGTACTAGTATTATCTACTTGACATTTTAGACTTCTATAATTGTTAAATTTTTTGATCAAATTTTAGTTTATTTTGAAGTTAGATGAAGTTTATTTTGAAGTAATTTATTGTATATGTTTAAAAATATTGTGTTGACAACTCTTTGGGTTGTTTTGGTATAAATATGCAGGTGTGAAACTAAAATTGCTGCAATTTGTTGCCAATTTTGTAGCAGAAAAACTGACCTCTGGAGGTCAAAATCTCAAATATAAAAATAAAAATAACGACCTCAGGAGGTCAGAATCTCAAAAATTAAAAATAAAAATACCTACCACTTGAGGTCAGAATCTCAAAACTAAAAAACAAAGATACCAACCTCTAGAGGTTAGAATCTCAAAATAAAAAATAAAAATACCGAATGGATAGATAAACCCTAAATGATGTTAAATAGAAAATAATTCATACCATAAATATAAGAACTTCTCTTAATAAAATGTTTTAAAACAGGTTGAAATTGAAGATTGAATTGAGCTCAATTTAGTATTCTCTTCAAATGGGTTATGCTTTAATGGGTTGAGATTGAACCAAATTCAAATTATCTTGAGGCCAACCCTTAAAATTATGGGCAGGTTACCTATGTTGGGGTTCATTTTTGACACCCCTAGCTGTAGCCCACATATAACATACAAGTTGGAAAACGGAAATTACATAAGATTATAATAGTATTGCGGTCCTCAGACTCACCAATCTTTAATGTCTTGGGAACTAGCTAGCCACGACTATGGGAGGTAGGAGTGTCCGACCCTAAAAGAGTTAAACAATATAGACACGAGTATACATTAGTACATGGAATGTACTATGTATGGAACAATATGCATACAACAATATGGTAGTATGAATGGCTTAAAACATATAGGCATGATCAATATTTGAGCATTTAAAAGCTTACAGAAGGAATGTCATTAAAAACATGAAACATAGTAAATGCATTTAAAATAGGAGACATAAGAAAATCATCAAAGAAAATAGTCATTTTATGGGATATTAACTTTAAGAAATAATAAGATCATGACAAGTATATCATGGAATCAGGTACATCCTTCATACCGAACGAAGGAGAATCTTCTTGCCAAGGTATAATCCATACATATCATCTTTTGCTAAAGTGGATCCATTTGATTGGTCACTTAAGTCAATCCTACGACGGCATGTATATCGGGACTAGAAGTTGCACCTAGACAGTACTGTATTTTAGCCTCCACCTCAATGTCCTATCGGTTCTTAGTCTAAATCCCAACGGAATAGAGTCAATTCAAACGACAATATAATATATGAAAGGCATTAATCAATACCAATCCATATCTTTTAGTATCAAAACATAGAAAAAAAATCATTCATTATAATTCAACATAGATAAGTAAACCCTTTCACCAATGTGAATCCATATGTTAGAAATACTTTCCACAATCATTATTATAATAGAATCTGAGAAAAACTTTAACCATGACATTAATACTTCCGCTTCAAGCATCCACACATCAGTCACAATAACTTCATTAAAATATGCATATCTTAATAACTTAATAATTTAAAGTTCATAAACTTCATCATATATTCGTAGTTGAAAATCATAAATGCAGCATAGGACAACATAATTTAAAGTAAATTTCATATACTTATAAAACTCAAATGTCCTCATTAAAACCAAATAAAAGGGATAACAATCGTAGTCAATGAAAATATCTAGCAAAGAGTCGGCATTGAATCCCACATAAAATGGTATACCGTATATAACTCTTATCAAGAAATTTGGATTTTTAGATCCCTTATTTTAATAAAATAAAAACAAGGGGGTGGATTATTCCACCAATTTAATAAAAAGGTTTGGTTACCAATTATCACAATTAAACAAAACAATCAAAGAAATAAAGATTCGCAAGGCAATATAGGGGTGCAAGATTGGCAATGCATGTCACATATGTGTAATTGTGCATCTCTGTAGTGATGAACATTCATGAACTGGTTAGGGCATCTTCAATGATGCTAATAATATTTCGATCTCAAAGCATATATGCATAGAATCTCTTTTCAGTCTCATCAAAATGCAAAACTAAACAATCCAATACCTACTATATTCTTTCTTTTGAAATTGAAAAAAATATGTATGACCTATAACCTTAATTTTGAAGAAAGTAAATAATATCAAACCTCAATTGTTACTATTAGACTAATTTCTTACTCTTACCAATCTCTTTTGAGCATCAACCAAAGAATGGAAGTAGGAGTTAAGTTTGAAACCTTAACCCATAAATTAACCCTATGTTATTAGCCCAAATTCATGTATGAACATCAGCGAAACAGGGAATAATAAAATACCTATTACATTAAATCAACTGTCAAGCTCGTAATTGCTCCCCTAGATCTTGGGGGTTTTACCACCCATCAAAAAAAGTAAAGGAAGTATACTTTTCATAAATCAGACATGGCAAACATGAATTTAAGAAAGTTAATGCAACCACAATTTGGATTCAACTTAAATTTATCAAATTCAAGAGCATAGTTGAAAAACCCAAAACTTTTAAAAATGTTCTTCACAAGTGGCAAGTGTTCTCTCTCTAACTCAATTTCAATACTAATGTTTGAATAGCTCTATCTTCAACTCATTAATTTCTCTCTCCATTGGTCTATTTATAATTTCCTAAAATTTGTCCCAAAAACCCAATGCAAATCTTATTCGATAATATTAGTCGGGCTCCTCGAACTCATTAGGTGAATTTCCTCTTACTCTTTAGCTATCTTTTTCATGATCTAAGTTTCATGCATTTGAACCTTAGGTGGTGATCTTGTTTGAGTGAGACTTTCACATTCCGTGAATCACTGGGTACATTATTTGTTCTTCTTTTGAGATTTCAATCTTTTCTTTTTACACCGTCATTTTAGGCGATGTTCAGCAAGTTTGCCTTTCTCATTTGGCGCATCTCCTTATCTAATGGAGTTCACAAACCTTAATTGATGGATACAAGTGCTTTGCATTGTCATTTTGGGTGATGTTGTGGTTACTTGGAAATTTGTCCTTCGTGTTAGGCGATCAACAATGTTTACTTTGCACTTTTGTATGTATTTTGGAAATTATTTCAATAACAAATCCTTGCCTTGTCCATTTTCCTTTATAGCTCCAAATCATTAACATTTATCAATACAGGAAAAAATTACGCATCGATGACATTAATTATTAAGATAAATAAACCTTAAATGAGTGCAAACCTACAATATATTAACACTCCAAACAAAAATTTTTGCTTATCCTAAAGTAAATCAAGAACACAATTATTAGTTCAATAAGGGTGTCTATCATAATTCTCAATGAGAGCTACCATGAAGATATTGACAATCGATATTTGAAAAATAGAATTGCTGATGACAAAATATTGCAGAAACACGAAGTTACTAAAGGTAAATAAACCAATAAGAAATATGAACAAAAATTTATTCACAAAAAACTAAAATATGTAAAGGTACCAAAATCTGGAAAATTAGAACAAAAAAGGTCAAGCCCACTAAATGCACAGTTTTCCCTTCAGGAAATTATTCCACTCTAGTATCCGAGGTTTGATTTGGAATATGCCCTCTCAGGATAGATTAATCTCAATCACTAGCGTATTGATACCCAAAACTCTAGTGTCAACGAAACACTCAAGCAGTAAAGTACACGAAGAAACTTTGTGTAGAAGAAGAAGAAATCAGAAAAATTCATAACGAAAAAATATGAAAAAACAATGTATTTATAGGATAGAGGAACTGGTTTTGAAAGGTTGCAACTCTTTCAGAATCCACACGGCCATTCACGGAAATTGCAATCATTAAAAAGGTCATGGATGTTCCAAAAAGCTGCAACATTTCATAACAGTCACTTCCAACGGTGGGAATTTCAAATAAAATAGGAAATAGTTAAAATAAAACAGGTCATGCGTGGATCTGAGTCGGGTCGGTCAATTAACTAACTAATTGAAACATTTTGGTTAATTACTTAATTAATTGAAACATTTTGGCCATTTAGTTTAATTTAATTAATTAATTAAATAATTAACTAAATAATTAAAATAGACTTAGTCTAAAAAATAATCTCTCGATCGATAATTTTCAAAAGCCAAATCCAAAGCCAAAGAAGTAGACGAAGTCAAGCGAGCGACGACGGCGACGGGGCAAGGTGGGTCGCTCTTTCGAACCCCTTTAACAATTAATAAGATTGTTTCTATATTTAAACTCTCCTATTATTCTTTGAATCACGGATGAGGGACAAATGCCTTTTCACTAAAGCATAAGAGGACTTTTCAAGTTCTCATCTTTCCAAGTTACTCTCTTTTCATGTTCCCTCCATTTCCCATTAAGTCGTGCTACATACCCAACAATCCCCCACATGAACGGGAATGGTTATAACATTGTAATGCACAGACAAGTGTGTACTTTATAAGCAAGGATCAATTGCATTTGGGTAAATAGGTTTCCCCCTAGATTTCCATAGTGAACATATGTTGGATATACACAGTCAATAGTTAGATGCGATATCTTTGAAACGTAGAGCTTTGATGTATACCTAGACAACCATATGTCATACAATTAACCCTTTATTCTTTATGGTTCTTACAGTTCTGTTCGTTTGAGTCATGAACACCTCCTAGTTTCATAAGTGTTTTGGGAATATTCTTTGAAGCGGCTTACACTTCAAACTCACATATGTAATTTCTAACTGTGGCATCTTGTAGATACACTATTAGGTCAGAAGTGCCAAACTTCGCAAATCATTAAAACCTTAAGCTTTAGTAACTCATTAACAAGCCTTAAAGTCTTATCCTTGTTCCTAAACATTGTCTTCATCATGAGAATAGATTGAGTTGATTGACAATGTCAAACCATCAGTCACAACTTTGTTTTTCTCCTTGAATCTAGATCTTGCGATCTCCAGTCTCTAGATAGAGTTACCGCCATGTTGACTTGTCCTATGCCGTAAACCATTTCCCTTAGATGTTCTTTCAACTGTCTCTCTCACTAGGCCTTTCTCTAGTGAATCTTACACATTATCGCTTGACTTCACATAGTCAATTGTGATAATTCCACTATATAGCAATTGTCTTACGGTGTTATGTCTCCGTCGTATATGATGAGACTTACCATTTACATTACGCTCCCTGTCCTACATATTATTGCTTGACTATCATAATGTATACAAATGGGTCCCACAGGTTTTGGCCAAAATGGAATATCCACTAGGAAATTCTAGAGCTATTCAGCTTCTTCACCAGCCTTATCTATAACAATAAATTCACATTCCATTATGGAGCGAGCGATACATGTATTTTTGGATAATTTCAAATACAGTGGTCCTCCACCAAGTGTAAACACATAACGACTTGTGGATTTAACATCATTTGACCTGGTGATCCAATTTGCATCACTATATCCTTCAATCAAGGTAGTATATTTATTATAATGCAAATCATTGTGTCGTGTATGTTTTAGATACCCCAACACACGTTTCATTGACATCCAATGAGTTTGACAATAGCACGTACTATATCTAGTCACATACAATTCATAATATACATCAAACTTCCCAACACTCTGACATATTCCAATTGAGAGTCACATTTGCCTTCATTCTTTTGATATGTAAAGCTTAAATCAATTTTTGTTTTGACAACATTAAAATTCAAGTGCTTGAAATTATCCAATACTCTTTCAATATAATGAGATTGAGATAATGCAGTTCTTAAGGAGTTTTGAGAATCCTGATGCTTAAGATCAAATCATTCATACCGAACTTGCTGGATAGCATGCACTTAGTAGCACATACATAGTCAATATATTTACTCATTATTAACATTTCATCAACACACAAACAAATAATGACTTCACTATTTAGAATGTTTTTAATGTCAACACAGTTATCAAATTCGTTAATGTTGAATCCATTTTCAAACATTGTTTGGTGATATTTAGCATGCCATTGTTTGGGTTCTTTCTTGAGCCCATAAAGCGACTTCACATATCTGCACATTTCCTCATGGAAGGTGTTGGAGCCATCCGTTTACCACCAGCTGAGGGAAATGCAGTGTTCCACATAACGAGCACCATGTTGCCACTTTTGCAACTAAAGGGACTTTTCTGTGAATTCGTTCATGAAGATCCTCACTAGCATCTTCAAAACTTTGTGGATGAGTACAAAGTATTCTCGTTCAAAAACATATTAAAGGAGTCAGTTCGGTTAAGAATATTCCCATTCTAGCTAATGAGAGAAGCGTGCAAATGGCTAGTAGAGCTTCCACGAAAATGCATCACATCTTGGGAGGAATTAGTGAACACATTTCAAGTGCAATTTTTCTCTCCTTCAAAGATGATGTCACTTTGGGATAACATTCAGAGCCTTAAGTGTATGAATGGAGAGCCTATGCACAAAACTTTTTTGTGGTTCAAAAAGTTTGTGCTATAATGCCCAACCCATGGCATGCATGATACCATGATTTTTCATTAATTTTACCGGAGTCTGGACACGGTATACAAAAGTTTTCGCTGACCAGCTCTCGCCCGGAGGCTTAATGCAACACCCATATAAAGTAGCAACACAACTTCCGGAATGCATGACAACAATCAACATAGCATTGTACAATCACGAGGACCAAGTCTCTCTTCTCACATTCACGCTATCTAAGAAGAAAATTGAAAATGAGAGAGAGACCAAATCATTGCCATGATTATGACACAACTTGATATTTTATCTAAAAATATCATTCGGGCTGGTGCTCGAGGTGTCAATACCATGGGGATTGGGTGTGCAAATCCTAAGGAGATGAAGTTTGAAGCCTTTTATAACGAGGAGTTAACTTTTCTTAGCAACCAAGGCAGTGGTTATCGTTGAAACTGCCCAAGGCCGGGTTGTAACCAACGTTAGTCTAAAGACGAAGGATGGAAGGATCGACATCGTGAATGGAGGGACCATAATATGAATTGGAAAGATCGAGAGAAGAATATATATGTGCCTTCCCATAAGCGCCAAGAGCCCAATGATACGAAAGGTGGTATATCTGAGGATATGCTCTCTCGTATCCTAACCAAAGAAAAAAGGGACGAACAAAATTCTACAAGATATGAAAGGAGATGTGTCTACCCTTTATCAGACCATCACCTTCCATTTAGTTTCGATTAAGCCATTATAAACCTAAATGGATTTTATCTCGTCTCACCTAATACTGCAAAAATAAGGGGATTTGACTATCTTTACTATGGCTAACCCCAATAATTAGGTTTGAAGGACGACTTGTGTTATGCCGCGACGTTAACTAAGGCGCCTTTGGGAGTCATCCCAAAACCCTTAAACGTTTTGTTTTATTATATAAATAATAGTGTATAGATTTTGCAGGTAGAAATGGGGTGAGTGATCGGAAAATGTAGATTCAAGCGATAGGATCATTCCGCGAATAGCCAAAGTGTTAAGCAATTCTGAACTAGATCGCTATTAGACTCAACACCAATTTACATTAGAGTATGTAAAACTCAGCGAGGCGAGCGGCTACTCGGCATGACACCGAGTACTTTGGAGATTGTGATTAATGTCGCCGAAAGGGCAAAAACCAAATGGTTTTAAAGGCCAATGGATTCAAAGTTTAACAATTTTTCATTTTTCCTTGGTTTTAAATTCCTAAAATCTTCACCTATAAAGTATTTTCATTATATTTGCATTAGTGCAGGGAAAGCACAGAGCGAGCAGAAGGAAGGCAGTTCAAGAAGGAGAATGCCCGTTGACCCTAATGTCCCTTCATGTGATCGAGGGTTCATGAAGGCAACACTTGCCTTTACCGCAGCCCACAATGTGGATAATATGATAAAAGAAAACAGTGCTATTGAGGTAGAGACCGAAGTAGCATAAGTTACTCATACCCATATTCAAATGTACATATCAAGAACTTAGACCTCAACGGACATAGAGACTACATAGATTACATTCTGGATACTTTGATTACTTTCATTTGAGGACAAATATCTTTTTAATTATGGTAGGGTGAGGCTCACCTTTTGTGAGACTACTATTTTTATTTGTGTTTTATGTTGACATTTGGGTTGTTCTATTTAAATTGTGTTTCATCTATTTTTGTGGATGATTGAGCATATGTCTCCCTTCTTTTAAATTGCAAAATGATTGGACCCTACTGGAATTTTTTAAATTTTTCATAAAACTTTTCCACCTCTAATATATTCTTGAAACGTGGTTGTTCTTAATCAAATATAAGTCTCGGTCTGATCAATACCGATGACTTGAATAGTGCTCGCAATCAAACGAACATTAATGCTCAGCTACAACGAGTAAAAATGAAATTGCATAGATAATATGTGAACTCTTTGCATCTTATTGTGATTAGTCAATTGTCAAATTGATTCTCTTGTAACAATCATTGCACACTAGAAAAAGTGTGGAGTCTTCTTTGACTTAAGTATCAATGCCTTGTGTGATAAGCTTACCTTGAACTATGCATGACAACACCTAGAATTTTCTCCGTTAATTTGATCGACTAATTAAGTCTTTCTCCTGATATGATATTATGCAATATTGAAAAGTGTAAGCCAATTTAACATATGCCTCATTTGTGACCTACATTGTGAGTGTGTGAACCTCTATTGGACACCTTTTGAATCTTAACCTTTTTGTGGAAGAAACCTGTTAAAATCTAGACCTTTCTTAATCCATTTCCCATTATACGCATGATTGTTAGTCACATTGAAATAGCAAATTTAGGCCAAAAGCTTAAGTTGGGGTGTTGTGAAAAGAAAAGGGATAGTCAAGAGGTGCAAAGAAAGCCTCCCTTCATCCTTGATATTGTGAAAAAATGGCAACCCTCCATATAAAAAAATATAAAGAGAAGTAAAAGAAGAAAAAGAAAAGAAAAAGATATGAATGAAAAAGAGATTTGTGGAGTAAAGTACAAAAGAAATAGGTTTTCCAAGAAATCCATGGAAGTCAATAATAGGACGACTTATTAGCACTAAAAAACTGAGGAAGGAACAACAAAGGAAGTTTTGTGAGGACCACAAGTCATGAGGATCATAGTCACTGAGCCTAAATGACCATACAATTGTCGTGAGCCCCATTACAAGCCTTAGAAAGACCTTTTTTGATCTTGAGGATGTTGAAATAGATGTTGACTGGAAAATACAGTAAAACCTATGAGTGAAAGCATGCATTGTGTTCTTCATTGTGAGAGTGAGGGTTGTATTTCATTCCCGAACCTTAAATAATTATGCATCCTACGTCTGAGAATGGAATCATCATTTGTTTGAGGAAAGTTGAATGTTTTTGTTGAGGTTGAACTTGCATTTGAAGCAAGTATTGTGAGCTTCAGAATCTTTGGTAATGGTGTGTCACAACTTGAATCTTTTGGTACAAAATTGATCCATGCACAAGTAAATTGAGTCTTGTTGTGTACATTCATGATTGCATCTCCTGCATAACTTTTTGAGACATCCTTTTTGAACTACTGAACTTGAGTTTTACTTTAGGACAAGCAAAAGTTTAAGTTGGGGTGGTTGATGAGTCAACAAATTGGACTACTTTAAGACTGTATTTTGATAGAAATAGTGTCCTTAAATGCTTGTTTTGGCTCAATTACAGATGAATAGTCTTGAGTTTCAAGTATTTTTAGTTTTCGGCACAATCATGGACACTACTTGGAAAAATGGAGCAAAAAGGGAGAAAATAAAAAATAAATGAATGCTTGAGGATCACCGAGTCCACTTGGCGTTTTGCCGATATGTCCGAATTGTAACACTCCATAATTTATTTTCGAACTAAGAATTTAACAGGTCATCATAGTTAGTGATATTTCACCAAGGAATTAAAAATTTCTTAAGTATTAAGGCAAGTTCACTAGATTTAGCACCTTCAGTTCCAAAAAGAATTAAATTGGAAATAGCAAAATCTGAAATTTTGTAAGTTAAGCTAGGTATGAATTTTGGATAAACTTCAAACAACCATAACTCCTACAACATGATGATTTTGGTGTTTTAAAAGATACCATTGGATATCTTTGAATTATCTTTACAACGCCATGGAGTTTGCAAAGTTTCTAGTTCGGATGAATGAGATACGACCTTTTGTATTTAAGCTGTCAAGTTAAGGAAAGATAGCCAAAAATATGAGGGGTATCTTGGTCCTTTCCTTACCCAATCAGATTTAATTCGTTTTTAGTAATATTTTAGGGTTCTAATACATTTGGGTTCAGTTTTATGATCCTAATATACGTCTAGGGTTTTCGTTGAGAGTTCAAGAATAGAAAAGAAGAGGAAAGAGAAAAGAAGGGGAAAAAAGAGCGTTCGTCAAGATTCTTGCGTGTTGTTGCGGAAATTCACCATGGGTCTAATACCTAAGAAGTATGTAAGCTTCCATAGTATTAGGTTAGTTCACCCACACACCAATCATGATTTATTCAACGTAATTTCATTCTTGAAATTTAAGGATTTAAGTTCTTCATGAGTAAAGATCATATCTCTTACAATTTTAAGAGTTACCTGAGCCATAACCAATCTTGTTGAAGGTAATTGAATCTGCTTTCCAACGTCACAAATTCTGCGTCAATTCGATTTCTCGGTAATGTTTATAACTATTTTAGTAACCTATACAATGCTGTTACGAATAAGCCGACGGGAAAAAATAAAAAATGGTTGTTTTTCTTTTTGTATTTCCAAGAAAATCCTAAACGAATATCTTGACTAATGAAACGTTCAAAACAATCAGATTTTCATCTTTACTAATGAAAATCATATTTATCGGCCATACAAATTTCAAGAAATAATTCAAGAATCTCAACAAAAGTTTTCTTGATCATTTACCTTCAAGCTAGGGTTTGAAGGTTTCTATTAAATTTCTTATCCAAGATTCTTCAAGAAACTTATTCTTCCTATCTATAGTCAATCCTAACATGATCATAATCTTGAATTCATAACTCAAATTCAAAGTAGAGTTGAGAGTTATGTTTTTGAGAATTCCTTCAAATGATTTAAGAGAGTCCTTTTGAAGATTCTTCTAAAGCTTCTAGTAACTTATTTCAAGACTCAAGCAAGTGAGTATCACAATGAAGAGTATGCATTTATGAGTAAAAAATATCGGATATATCCTTCATATCATGAACCATGATTGTTGAATTCATAATTCACATTCAAGAGAGAGTTAAGAGTAGAGCTCAATAAAGTCTTTGGGGTCACCTGTGAATCCTTTGAGGTCAACTATCATTTTGAACTAATTTTGAGGAAGTAAGTCAGAGAAAAAGAAGAGTCGCATCCATGAACATCTAGTTACGTAGAGCTTCGAGTCGAGTTGTTCATGAAAATAACTTCTACATGAATTCTATAAATTGAGTATCAATGAGAGGAGTAATATCTCCAAGTTCTAAGTCTTGAGTATTGAGTTCCTTATTGCTTTTGAGATTATATTCCTAATAATGGTAATATTACATGTTACCCATGAAGTCCTTGAGATGATTAGTGCATGCCCATAATTATGCATGAACCCTACAAGTTGAGCAATCTTTAGAAAAGAACTGTTTTTGAGTTCTCGAGTTTAGTAGTTCATCTTTAAAATTATGCATAATACCTCCAAGTTGAAAATCATGAAATCATCCATAAACATGAGATCATGAACCTTGAGTCCATACTTCAATTCAAGGAATGTTAAGAGTCAAGTGTAGAAGTTAAGAAACAATTCAAAATTTTTTTATAAAGTTTTCAAAAGTCTTTCACAAATATTTTCACTTTGTTTTGAAAGACTTAAAGTTCATGTTAAGTAAAGAGTAAAGATTGAAGCCAATTCTTCACAGAAATATATATGGACTAAGTATTCCCAAAGAAATATATGGGGACTAAGTAATAGCTTTCTAAATGAAGAAGGAAGGGAAACTTAGATTTCCAAGATAGCCTTTGAGATATGTTTTTGAGCACTAATCTTAAATCACAGAGGAAGTATGTTCTTAAAACATAAGATCTAGTATATTTTGGGAGTAATATTGAGCACTGAATTGGGGGCGAGCATGAGTTTAGATAACTCACGTCTCCATAAACGATGTAGCCATCATGGGTACAAAAGGGTCATACTTTTTAGATGAATCCTTTTAACAATAGACTAGTGAATCCACTAAGTTAAGTAAGGTCCTATACACATGGCAAGGTATAGGATGGTCCTTGGCAGCGTGAGGTAAATTATTTTATAATCACTATAGCTCTTAAGTGATGGTTGTCGATTAAACATATTCCCACAGAAGTTATTGTATTTTTATATACATCAGTTAATTGTATTTTCATATACATTTCAGTGTTATATTGTATCGTTGTTATATACAAAGAGTTAACATCATGTTTTTAAAGAACTTTTGTTTCTATTGCACATGTTTTAAACTTCTTTATATTGAAATGAGTTCAGTTAGTACCTTAAGTTGAGTATCTTGAGATAATTTGTGCTTTATTGAGTCAAGTATCACATCTTTCAAGTTGAGTACTCAATCTTTGAGTTGAGTATTTTATTCTTCATTAGAGTAGAGTTGAAAAGAGGTAAGTATGTTTCCTTTTTGTCAAGTTCAAGCCTATGTTTTATGCTTTAGAATTCTCCTTAAATGCTCGTACATTCCACGTACTGAGACACTTGGCTGCATCTTTTAATGATCCAAACACATGTATTCAGGATCATCAATAGCATCTTCGTTGATACATCCGAGATTTCGTGTTAGCTATTGTGAGCCTCCTTGCTTCCAGAGGATTTCAATACTTTAAGTGTAGTCAGGAGGCTATGGGTCTTGTCCCTACGTTAATCATTATCAGTTAGATCCTTCATAGATAGTCAATTTAGTTAAAAAGTCTGTATTATTCATTTATTTGATTAAATGTATTTAAAATTTAAGTTGCCTATTGATGGTGACTTGAATATATTAATTTGATTATTCAAAGTTTTTATTTGAGTTAAAGCAATGTAATTTAGTTTCATGATTTTTATTTTGTTCGAATCTTTTGCATGCTTAAGTTAGTCTTCTGCTTGTAGTCATCCAGGATGAGGGTTTGCTTGGGGACCAGCAATGGTTCTTGAGTTCCGGCCACGTTCAGGGTGTAGACTCGTGTCGTGAAAAACTTGGTATTAGAGCACAAAGTTCAAGTGTCCTAAGGTGTATATGAAATTGTATCAACATGATCTTGTTTATGGTTGTGAGGGTCCCACTTCTATAAATAAGGGACTATAGACATTTAAGAAAAGTTTCCCTTCTTTCATAGTTTTAATAGTGAAAAAGAGATAACTCATAGATATCTATTCTGACTCGTCCGTTCTCATATTCATTTGACTACCCATCATACTAAAGGTGGGTGAAATATAATGTTTAAATATCTTTATGGATTAGTTTTCCTTAACAAAAGTCTTGATAAAGTCATGAGACTCCAAAGGGGCTTGAGAGAACCCCAAGATCAAGTAAAGTTTTAAGTTTCAGAGTAATGCCTTTATATGAATCATGCGTTTGAGATAAAAGTGAGTTGTACTCTTTTCCTTAAATCTTGTTTCAGCTGAGATCTTTGTGAGAAAGTATGTTTAGAGCTTGGGTAGTAGTTTCACCCGAAAAGGTAGCATGAGCTACGAGACTATGAGCAGTAGTAGTGAAAGAGCCCTGAGTTAGAGTAAAGTATGTAGAGGTTTAGTAATAGAAGTAAGAGAGATGGTGTTGTGACAAACAATGTGAATATAGTTATATACCTAAGTAATGAGGAGTTTTCACTTATAAGTAGACTAATAAGTGATGAGTTGTGAAGATTCCATCATAGGAGTTAGAGTGTGTTGTAGCTAGAAAGGAGGTTATGATGATGTGTCATTGTGTTAGTAATGATCAAGTGTAATTGGTGAATAGAAGAGCAAGAGTATTCATGAGGTCTAAGCTAGGCTTATTTTTGAGAGAGTCCATAATATTCAAAGTGTTATAGAAAAAATTAGGCATTGATATATAGTGAATGAGTGAATAGTACTTATATTGCGAAGTCGAACTTTATAGTAATTGTAAGTATAAAGGCTAAGAGGTGACGATTCACTAATTGTCGTGAAGTCCTAGTGGACAAGTGTTTCCAAATTGCAATAGCAATAACGAGGTATGGTATAGTAGGTGAGAAATCGTATTGACATCCGGGTTTAGTAATGAACACTGAGCTTGAATTTGAGATGACTGACATAATAAAAAGAATGACAATATGAGGGGGATGATGTCAGTCTTGGGAGTTGATCTAGTAGACTTCACATAATTTGGGTGAGGAATTGAGATGTTGCATGAAGGAATGTGAGTAGTAAAAGTGAGATACCCGAACCTTTTGGTAAGGGTAGTGAAGTGTTGATAAATTCAGACCATTGAGAGATGATGGAAAAGGTCCACAACTTTGAAGTGGCAGATTTTGACCCAAGGGGGAGATGATAAGATGAGAAATCAAGTCAAGTGTTGAGAATTTCATAAGGAGTGTGTTTGTAGGAGTATATGGAGTTGTTAGAGTACTATGCCTGAACGTGGTGTTGTTAAACATTAGGTGGATTCTTGAGATGAGCAATCTGGCGGTAAAAAATAATATTCTTGGGATGAGATTCTTGTATAAAGGTATAGAACCCAAACCTAAGGACTTTGGTTAAGCTTGAATATATTGAAAGAGTACCATTGGAATCAGATCTTGGTAAGAGTAACCAATTTCAATATCTAGATCAGTTGTCAATCGAGGATGAATGATCCCAAGGGGGAGATATTGTAACACCCCAGAATTTTTTTCCAAACTAAGACTTGAATCGTTCATAGTAGTGAGTGAGATTTCACTGAGGAATTAAAAATTTCATAAATATTAAGGTCAGTTCACTAGATTTAGCACATTGAGTTCCAAAAAGAATTAAATTGGAAATAGCAAAATCTGAAATTTTGCAAGTTAAGCTAGGTATGAGATTTGGGTAAACATCATGTAACATTCCAGAAAATATACTTGTCTAGTGAGGAGTCTATTAGGGTTTAAGAATATGTATTGGGGTACATAGTCATCCCAATTCCCAATATTGAGTAATATTAGGCATGTTAGAGAATATTGGCTTGAGGGTGTTAGCCAATTTCTATGTATTAACAAGTAACTTAAAATACACTTTTATGTTCAAATGCTCCAATCCAAGCTTGTTTAGGAATTGTAACTGAAATGAAGACCCTAAGCTAATTTAATTTCATCGCTTACACACATTAGGTACGAGGCATCCAAGTGTGAATCCTAGGTACCATAGCACATAATCATTTAAAATGATCATGTAGATTAAGTAGTGCTCAAGGACATAGTGAGGATCCTTGGGACAAGAAGTGAACTTTCCAAGTGCAACTACAGAGTGCACGGTTAGGAAAGTTTATGGAAACACATGTGCAAGATCATGTGCTACCGTCAAAGAGACCACGCGACCAAGCCCAACTGATTCGGTTAGGGAAGTTAGGGGGCCGACACTTTTCGGGTCAAGCCACGTAGGGCCGAGCTTCCTAACCAATCCTAGGCTCTAACTAACTTACCTAACTATATAACTAAACTAGGACTAACTAAATTGAACTAACTAGTGTGCCCGAAATCCTAAGACCTAACTGGGTGACACTAGCCGAGTAGCTAACTAAAGAAACATCCTAGTACCTTACCTAGGATGGTCCAAAGGGGTTGGTTATGGTCCTAGTGACTTAGGGGTACTTTAGTAATTACACTAGGTCACTTAATTAATTAAATTAGCAACTTAATTAATTAATTTAAATTCACGGTCAAACCCGAGACCCTTAGCAATTTTTCAGAATTTGGCAAAGTCAAATGCTCTCCTATTTTTAGTCAATTTATGAGGGGCATTTTGGTAATCAGCTAATTGATTTATTTAACTAAGTTAATTATCCTAAGTTCAATTAGTCAATATTTAGTTCCTAAGACTTAGAATCACGTTTATCCAGCAGAAACTCACAACTTAAAAACAGTGAACAAACGTAAGCAAAACAGAAAAAAATACTCTCGGTTCTCCTCCTTAGGCGATTTCAAGGCAATTCTTCAAGATTTTTGTTCAAAGAACAGGGTGATCTTCGTAGATTCAGTTCTACAGTAAGGTATGGGTTTCTCTCTTAGATTCCTTTACCCAGGAGTCCTTTCAAACGTTTTGAATTCAAGAAAACCGAAACTAGGGTTATTCCTAATAAAATTGTCGAATGTTCATCTCCCTAGTTCTCCCTATTTTTGATTCTAGTAGTATGTATAATGCAAATCTTGAGCATGTTGTTGGTATGTGGTGCTAATTGATCATTATGTGTAGGTTTCTGTGATTTGATAATGTCGAATGAGACCTATAGGTTAGATCCGTATGATTAGAGTATTATTTACATAAGATAAGGAATGTTGTAATGCCTAATTGTGCTCAAGAAGATGAAACTTTTATAAGTCATTTATGAAATTCAGTTTACTGTTGAAAGGAATGAAGGTTTCGATTACTGTGTGTGTTTACAGTAGATATGTTTGTAAGTGTTTGGAATGCAATGTTTCCAAGAAGAAATAAGAATGAGAATCAAAGCTAGTTAACGAATCTTCAATGCCAAATCAACTTTGTAGCTTGGCCAAAATAAGCACTGAATTGTTCTTATAAGCTAATCATAGGTTAAACGTTGGCTTGCTTAAAATAATGAGATTACTATAGTATATACATGAAGTTAATTGATTGGCTAGTGATAATATCATGACAAGTGTTTTGTGAAAGTTTGGTTTATACCAATAAATTGGCCAGCAATATTATTTCCAAAATATGTAATAGAATTGGCCAATGACTAAGTCATACCACTCTTATATGGCCAATGTAAATTATGATGTTTTTTGTAAGGCCAAATACATGTTAAAGATTGACTTGACAAGATGTAACTCAATGAACTCATAACCTAGGGTATGCCAATGATTGGTACAAGTTCCAACATACCCTATCTAAATGAACTTGTGAACATAGTAGCACATTGAATAAGTCCTTATAACTTTCAATGGTACAAGACTAAAAAATAACATTGAACAAGATAAGGTGAGTAATGAAATAACTAAAAGCTTATGAGTTATGAAATTGACCTAGAATGGGCTGTTAAAGGAAGTGAGACACGTCTCACTTGCACCTAAGCAATTATGTTAAAGATACTAACATAAGAGGGTGTTAGAAATCGTGAGACAAGTCTCATTCACACCATGATGATAATGTAAGATTTAAGTTCATATTCATCAAGTATAGAAAGGGATGACAAGTCATCCACTGAGCTAAGCATACCTTCCATAGTGTATGAGTCAACTCTAAAAGTTGTGAAGTATAATAAATTGAGCTAAGGACTGATAGACTAGTAATGAGCTTGTGCAAGCACATGTAAGCCTCATGAGATGAGACTACCACCAAGGTGTATAAGGGTCTCCAAATTCTCCTAGTCTTTGAACTATGTCGCCAGCATAGGTTACTAGCTAGTGGATCCACCTAAGAAAGCTAGAAAGTATTCGGTTTCACTTTGGCTAGTAAACCACCTCTTTTCAGTGTGGGGACGAAGTTGGATTTCATGTTAGCTCATATGATCTATGTCGGTTAAATAATAAATATTTATTTAAGAAAGTAAGGAAGAAAGAAAGAAAGAACTAGGAAGATGAGGGGTGTTCGGATAGGATGACCAAAGGGTGAGGTTAGACTAAGTAGTGATGTAAGTCACTATTAGTCATTGCACAGAAATATCCCAATGAAAGTCTTAAAAGAATATCCTAAGTCAACCTATCATGTTCAAAGTAAACATGAGATCAAAGAAGAAGAAATGTAAGTTCAAACAGAACTAAGTAAACAAAAGTATAAGAATATCAAATCATTAGTGTTTGATAAGAATGAAGTTTTAACAGTTATTTGTTTATGCCAATAAAGGGAGCAAAACATAATGACTCATCAATTGGAGTATGAATATATGCCCCACATCTTTATATTATGCAAATGATCAAAGAATGCGCATACCCAATAAAGATTGGCTTATAAAGACTTCATGCCCAATTTAACAAGAATGGAAAGAATAGCTTGTGAGTAGGGTAGTCAAATCATTTCCTTAGTCTTTTGGATTACTTACTTGATTCATTGTAGCAATGGCACTAATATGAATCACTGCACTCGTAATTAAAACATAGGCTCAAAGTAGATCATTGAACAACACAACAAAAAGAAGAAGAGACTGAAAAATAAACTAAGTTTGGGAGAGGGTCTCTCGGCCTAAGGGGAGCAAAAATATTAAATTTTGCTTGAGTTGTTCTAAAATAATGTTCATGATTCCAAGGTATTATGTTTATATAGAAAATGAGTTGTGTGCTTTAAATGCATGAAAATAAGTCATATTCATAGCATGATTCATAAATAACGAATTAGGAAAGTGAAGTGACTCACTTTTACAAAATTGACATGTTGTTATAGGAAGAGGTTTCTTTGATTATGCATAGTCCTTATGTGTTTATGTGCATACACCCATACTTAATACAAGTGTGTACTAACCCATATACAATTACTATTTTTATAGGTGCAGGTCCTTGAAGAAGATTGAAGATCAGTTGAAGCTGTTTGGACTAGTACCTCCTGACTTTGGTAGGTCTTCTTGAGTTCGAGGATGCCTACACTTTATTTTCTATCTTTAGTAGATTAGACATAGCTAGTAGATGTTTTCCCTATAGTTTCCTTCCAAACATTTGTTCAAGCTTTTGTACTAAGGCCGGTTTGGCAACTATTACATATATTATGAATTCTTCATTTCAATTATTCAATCTGTTAATAGATGGTTTTTTATTTTGAGCTGTTAGTATATCACTCTTATGCAAGAATTATATGAAGTCTAAGTACACTTCAGTAAATTTAAAAAATTTAAATTTTCCTTTAAATTTAAATGTATGATTGTGATAAAAGCTAAGAAGAGGCTTGTCTTCGACCTCTAAAAGGTTAATGACGCCGGTCTCATCTAGGGTCTAGAACCCAGGTGTGAAAAACATGATATCAGAGTATGAGGTTAAATTACCGAGGAACTAAGGCTCAAAACAACCACGTTGAGTAGTTTCTAGCTTATGGTTGTGAAGTGCACCACAACCATGACTTAGAGACTTAGTGATGTTAAAAATCTTCCCTTCTTCTACTCTTTATCGTGCTGTGTAGAGTTTTCACATTTTGTGTCATTCTAGCATCTAACTTCCTTCTTGTGTGTGCGTGTAGAAAAATGAACACAAGAAGAAATGCAGGCAGGAGAGTTGGAGAAGCAGCTGCTGGGGGAAACCAAGCTCCTCCTCAATCCCCAGCTGCTGGAGTGCAAGTGCCTATCAACACAGCTGCGTTAACAGTTGGAGAAGTGAGAGCAGCACTGGTTCAGATGGCGCAAGCCACCACTGCTCAGGCACATGCTATCACAGCCCATACCACTAGAGAGGGTGCTCACAGGGAGAACCCACATGCTAGCACTATGGCTAGTGGTCTGAGAGATTTCACCAGGATGAATCCTCCAGTCTACTTCGGGTCCAGAACTAATGCGGATCCCTAGGAGTTTATGGACAAGGTCCACAAGATTCTCTGTGCTTTGGGTGTTAATGAAGAGGAGAAGGATGAGTTAGCTGCATACCAGCTCAAGGATGTGGCTCAGGTATGGTACAAAATGTGGGTAGATGGCCGAGCACCAGGAGAAGTCCTCATAACTTGGGATATTCTCAAGACTGCATTTTTGGAGAGGTTCTTTCCTAGAGAGCAGAGAGAGGATAAGGTTGAGGAGTTTATCAACCTATGTCAGGGAGGTATGTCAGTTAAACAATACTCATTGAAGTTTGTTAAACTATCCAAATACGCTTCTTCCCTGGTGTCCAATAACAGGGATGAGATGAGTAGGTTTGTGGCTGGTGTATCAGAGGATCTGGAGGAGGAATGTTGGGCAGCCATGTTGTATGATAACATGGAACTTGCTAGGTTGATGGTACATGCACAGCAGGTGGAAGAGAGTCGTCGGAGGAAGAGAGGCCGGCAAGAAGCCTAGGACCTCGGATCAGGCTGGTTCTAACACTGGTAGGAGTTCGTTTGGAGTCCAGGACAGGCCCAAGTTCAAGAAGGGGCACCAAAACTCAGGTAATCCTACTCCTTCCAGAAACACTAATGACAAAGGGGCAAGTCTGACCCCAAGAAGGGCAATGATAGAAATGCCCAACGTGACAGAAAGCCGTGTGGTAAGTGTGGCCGTTTGCATGTAGGTGAGTGCATGGTAGGTTCTAATGCCTGCTATGGGTGCCGCAAGAGTGGGCATATGATCAAGGACTGTCCACATGTGAAGAATCAGGCCAAGGCAGATACTTAGTCTCGGCCTAATCCTACTGCTGCAGTCGAGCCTCCCAAGAAAAGCATGTTCTATGCTTTGAAAGGTAGAGAGGAGCAGGAGAAGTCAGCTGATGTAGTCACAGGTACCTTGCATGTCTTTTCTTTTCATGTGTATGCAATGTTAGATCCTGGATCCACCTTGTCTTTTGTTACTCCTTTAGTAGCTAGTAAATTTGACTTTCTTCCTGAGATCTTGCATGAACCTTTTCTAGTTAGTACTCCCATAGGAGACGTCATTAGAGTTGAAAGAGTATATAGAGATTGCCCAAAAAGGGTTCTTGATAGAGTTACCTATGCTGACCTAATAGAATTAACCATGCTTGACTTTGATATAATTTTGGGTATGGATTGGCTCCATAAATGCAATGCTACCATAGACTGTCGAAACAGGGTAGTAAGGTTTCAGTTTTCTAATGAGTTAGAGCTGGAATGGGAAGGGCGTAGTTCAAATTCAGCAGGCCAAATAGTTTCTCATCTTAAAGCCAATAAGATGTTATCTAAGGGGTATTTATACCACTTAGTCAGAGTAAATGACTTAGAACATGAAGTTCCTTCCATAAACTCTGTGTCCAAAATGAATGAGTTCAAGATGTCTTTCCGGAGGATTTACAAGGAATCCCTTCTGAACGCGAAATTGACTTTGGTGTTGACTTAGATCCCAACACCAAACCAATATCCATTCCTCCCTGTAGAATGGCTCCAGCTGAACTCAAAGAGTTGAAGTTGCAGTAAAAGGATCTACTTGATAAGGGCTTCATCCAGCCGAGCATATCCCCATGGGGTGATCCAGTGTTGTTCGTTAAGAAAAAGGATGGAACCCTTAGAATGTATATCGATTATTGGCAACTCAACAAATTCACTATAAAGAACAAATACCCTCTTCCCAGAATTGATGACCTATTTGTTCATCACCAAGGTTCAAGTTTCTTTTCTAAAATAGATCTCCGGTCAGGGTATCATCAGCTTAGAGTTAGACAAGAGGACATTCCTAAGTCTGCCTTCTGTACTAGCTATGGTCATTACGAGTTTCTTGTCATGTCATTTGGTCCCAGTAACGCACCAACCGCGTTTATGGACCTTATGAATAGGGTCTTCTGTGAATACCTTGATTCTTTTGTCATAGTATTCATAGATGACATCCTCATCAATGTTTGATAAGAATGAAGTTTTAACAGTTATTTGTTTATGCCAATAAAGGGAGGAAAACATAATGACTCATCAATTGGAGTATGAATATATGCCCCACATCTTTATATTATGAAAATGATCAAAGAATGAGCATAGCCAATAAAGATTGGCTTATAATGACTTCATGACCAATTTAACAAGAATGGAAAGAATAACTTGTGAGTAGGGAGTCAAATAATTTCCTTAGTCTTTTGGATTACTTACTTGATTCATTGTAGAAATGACACTACAATGAATCATTGCACTCGTAATTAAAACATAGGATCAAAGGAGATCATTGAACAACACAACAAAAAGAAGAAGAGACTGAAAAATAAACTAAGTTTGGGAGAGGGTCTCTCGGCCTAAGGGGAGCAAAAATATTAAATTTTGCTTGAGTTGTTCTAAAATTATGTTCATGATTCCAAGGTCTTATGTTTATATAGAAAATGAGTTGTGTGCTTTAAATGCATGAAAATATGTCATATTAATAGCGTGATTCATAAATAACGAATTAGGAAAGTGAAGTGACTTCACTTTCAAATGACATGTTGTTTTAGGAAGAGCTTTCTTTGATCATGCATAGCCCTTATGTGTTTATGTGCATACACCCATACTTAGTAAAAGTGTGTACTAACCCATATACAATTACTATTTCTATAGGTGCAGGTCTTTGAAGAAGATTGAAGATCAATTGAAGCTGTTTGGACTAGTACCTCCAGACTTTGGTAGGTCCTCTTGAGTTCGAGGATGCCTACACTTTGTTTTCTAGCTTTAGTAGATTAGACATAGCTAGTGGATGTTTTCACTAGAGTTTCCTTCCAAACATTTGTTCAAACTTTTGTACTAAGACCGGTTTGGCAACTATTAAAGATATTATGAATTCTTCATTTCAATTATTCAATCTATTAATAGATGGTTGTTTATCTTGAGCTGTTAGTATATCACTGTTATGCAAGAATTATATGAAGTCTAAGTACAATTCAGTAAATTTAAAAAGTTTTAAATTTTCTGCTAAATTTAACTGTATGATTGTGATAAAATCTAAGAAAAGGCTTGTCTGCGACCTCTGAAAAGTTAACGACACCGGTCTCATCTAAAGTCTAGGAACCTGGTGTGAGAACCTTGGTATCAGAGTATAAGGTTAAATTACCTAGGAACTAAGGCTCAAAACAACCACGTTGCGTAGTTTCTAGCTTATGGTTGTGAAGTGCACCACAACCATGACTTAGAGACTTAGTGATGTTAAGTATCTTCCCTTCTTCTACTCTTTATCGTGTTGTGTAGAGTTTTGACATTTTGTGTCATTCTAGCATCTAACCTCCTTCTTGTGTGTGCGTGTAGAAAAATGAACACAAGAAGAAACGCAGGCAGGAGAGTTGTAGAAGCAGCTGTTGGGGGAAACCAAAATCCTTCTCAACCCCCAGGTGCTGGAGTGCAAGTGCCTATCAACCCAGCTGTTTTGACAGATGTAGAAGTGAGAGCAGCACTGGTTCAGATGGCCCAAGCCATCACTGCTCAGGCACATGCTATCACAGCCCAGGCCACTAGAGAGGATGCTCCCAAGGAGAACCCATATGCTAGCACTATGGCTAGTAGACTGAGAGATTTCACCAGGATGAATCCTCTGGTCTACTTTGGGTCCAGAACCAATGCGGATCCCCAGGAGTTTGTGGACGAGGTCCACAAGATTCTCTGTGCTATGGGTCTTAATGAAGAGGAGAAGGCTGAGTTAGCTGCATACCAGTTCAAGGATGTGGCTCAGGTATGGTACAAAATGTGGGTAAATGACCGAGCACCAGGAGAAGTCCCCATCACTTGGGACATTCTCAAGACTGCATTCCTGGAGATATTCTTTCCCAGAGAGAAGAGAGAGGATAAGGTTGAGGAGTTCATCAACCTATGTTAGGGAGGTATGTCAGTCAAAGAATACTCATTGAAGTTTGTTCAACTGTCCAAATATGCTTCTTCCCTGGTGTCCAGTAGCAGGGATGAGATAAGTAAGTTTGTGACTGGTGTATTAGAGGATCTGGAGGAGGAATGTCGGGAAGCCATGTTTCATGATAACATGGACCTTTCTAGGTTGATGGTACATGCACAACAGGTGGAGGAGAGTCGTCGGAGGAAGAGAGGCCGAGAAGGCAAGAAGCCTAGGCCCTCGGATCAGGCTGGTTCTAGCACTGGTAGTAGTTCGTTTGGAGTCTAGGACAGACCAAAGTTCAAGAAGGGGCACGAACACTCAGGTAATCCTACTCCTTCCAGGAACACTAATGACAAAGGGGCAAGTCTTGCCTTTAGAAGAGCAGTGATAGAAATGCCCAGTGTGACAGAAAGTTGTGTGGTAAGTGTGGCCGTTTGTAGGGAGGTGAGTGCATGGTAGGTTCTAATGGTTGCTATGGGTGCGGCAAGAGTGGGAATATGATCAAGGACTACCACATGTGAAGAATCAGGCCAAGGCAGATACTCAGACTCGGCCTAATCCTATTGCTGCAGTCGAGCCTCCCAAGAGGAACAGGTTCTTTGCTTTGAAAGGTAGAGAGGAGCAGGAGAAGTCAGCTGATGTGGTCACAGGTACCTTGCATGTCTTTTCTTTTCCTGTGTATGCATTGTTAGATTCAGGATCCACCTTGTCTTTTGTTACTCTTTTAGTATCTAGTAAATTTGACTTTCTTCCTGAGATCTTGCATGAACCTTTTCTAGTTAGTACTCCCATAGGAGACATCATTAGAGTTGAAAGAGTATATAGAGATTGCCCAATAACTGTTCTTGATAGAGTTACCTATACTGACCTAATAGAATTAACCATTCTTGACTATGATGTAATTTTGGGTATGGATTGGCTCCATAAATGCTATGCTACCATAGAGTGTCGAAATAAAATAGTAAGGTTTCAGTTTCCTAATGAGTTAGAGCTAGAATGGGAAGGGCGTAATTCAAATCCAGCAGGCCAAATTGTTTCCCATCTTAAAGCCAATAAGATGTTATCTAAGGGGTATTTATACCACTTAGTAAGAGTTAATGACTTAGAACATGAAGTTCCTTCCATAGACTCTGTGTCCAGAGTGAATGAGTTTCAAGATGTCTTTCTGGAGGATTTACAAGGAATCCCTCCTGAACGCAAAATTGACTTTGGTGTTGACTTATATCCCAACAACAAACCAATTTCCATTCCACCCTATAGAATTGATCCAGCTGAACTCAAAGAGTTGAAGTTGCAGTTGAAAGATCTACTTGATATGGGCTTTATCCAGCCAATCATATCCCCATGGGGTGCTCCAGTGTTGTTCGTTAAGTAAAAGGATGGAACCCTTAGAATGTGTATCGATTATTGGCAACTCAACAAAGTCACTTTAAAGAACAAATACCCTCTTCCCAGAATTGATGACCTATTTGATCAGCTCCAAGGTTCAAGTTTCTTTTCTAAAATAGATCTCCGGTCAGGGTATCACAAGCTTAGAGTGAGACAAGAGGACATTCCTAAGACTGCCTTCCGTACTAGGTATGGTCATTACCAGTTTCTTGTCATGTCATTTGGTCTCACTAACGCACTAGCCGCGTTTATGGACCTTATGAATAGGGTGTTTCGTGAATACCTTGATTTGTTTGTCATAGTATTCATAGATGAAATCCTCATATACTCTAGGACCATAGAAGAGCATGAACAACATTTGAGAATGACATTTCAAGTACTCAGGGAACATCAGTTATATGCAAAATTCAGCAAATATGAGCTTTGGATGAGATCAGAGACCTTCCTTGGTCATGTTGTGGCCGACCAGGGTGTAGAGGTTGATTCAAAAAATATTGAGACAGTGAAGAAATGGGCAAGACCCCTCACTCCCAAAGACATCCGGAGTTTCTTGGGTTTGGCTGGTTACTATAGCAGGTTTGTTGAGGGCTTTTCCGCTATTGCTGCTCCATTGACAGCTTTAACAAAAAAGAAGGCGAAGTTTGAGTGGTCTGAAACTTGTGAAAAGATCTTCCACGAGTTCAAAGACAGACTCACTTCAGCCCTAGTTCTCACATTCCCGAGGAGTGGTGAAGGGTATGTGGTGTACTGTGATGCATCCCGAGTTGGTTTGAGATGTGTTCTTATGCAGGATGGCAAGGTGATTGCATATGCATCAACACAATTGAAAATCCACAAGAAGAATTACGCTACCCATGATCTTGAGTTAGCTGCTGTGGGATTAGCGTTAAAACTTTGGAGACATTACTTATATGGTGTACATATTGATGTATTTACTGACCATAAAAGTCTTCAGTATTTTTTTACACAGAGAGAACTGAATCTTCGTCAGAGAAGATGGCTAGAGCTGCTCAAGGATTATGACATGAGTGTCCACTATCACCCATGTAAGGCCAATGTAGTGGCCTATGCTTTGAGATGATTGAGCATGAGAAGTGTGTCTCATATTGATGATGAGAAGAAGAAGATGGTTAAAGAGGTACACCAATTGGCTAGGTTAGGTGTACGACTGGTAGAAACACCAAGTGGGGGTGTTTAAGTTCATTCCAGTTCTGAATCCTCATTTGTTGTAGATGTTAAAGCTAAGAAGAATCTCCACCCAATACTCATGGAGTTGAATGAATCAGTGTTGAGTAAGCTGAATGAATCATTCACCCTAGGGGGGATGGTGTGCTTAGATACCAGGGTAGATTGTGTATGCCCAATATTGATAATCAGAGACCTAATATTATAGCAGAGGCTCATTGATCCAGGTATTCCATTCATCCAGGTTCCACCAAGATGTATCATGATCTCAAGGAGATCTGTTGGTGAGAAGGTATGAAGCGAGATATTTCTAAGTTTGTGGAGGAGTGCCCCAATTGCCAACAGGTTAAGGCCGAACACCTTAAGCCTGGAGGTTTTACCCAGTCGATTGAGATCCCAATATGGAAGTGGAAGGCTATTAAAATGGACTTTGTGGTTGGTCTGCCCAAGACCAGGAAACTGCATGATTTCATTTGGGTCATTGTTGACAGGATGACTAAGTCTTCTCAATTCATTCCTGTGAAGTCTACTTACAAGGCCGAAGATTATGCCAAGCTGTATATTGATGAGATAGTGAGGTGTCATGAGATCCCTTTATCTATCATTTCGGATAGGGGAGCCCAGTTCACTTCTCACTTTTGGAGATCTTTCCAAAAGATCTTGGGTACACAAGTGAAGCTCAGTACTGCTTTTCATCCTCAGATGGATGGGATAAGCAGAGCGTACCATTCAGACCCTTGAAGACATGCTGAGAGCATGTGTTATTGACTTCAAGGGGAGTTGGGATGATCACTTGCCACTGATTGAGTTCTCTTATAATAATACCTACCATTCCAGTATTGGGATGGCACCTTTGGAAGCACTGTATGACAGAAGATGTAGGTCCCCAGTTAGGTGGTTTGAGGTAGGAGAGTCTTCCATCCTTGGTCCTGAGATCATATATGAGGCTATGGAAAAGGTGACAATGAACAGGCATAGATTGGCTACTACTTACAGTCGTCAAAATCCTATGCTGATAATAGGAAGAGGGCTCTTGAATTCAAGGTAGGTGATCATGTCTACCTAAAGATATCACCCATGAAAGGGGTGATGAGGTTTGGTAAGAAAGGGAAGTTGATTCTGAGGTATATAGGTCCTTATGAGGTCTTACAACGAGTAGGGAATGTTGCCTATGAACTGAAGTTACCAAATGACTTGGCTTCTGTTCATCCAGTGTTTCATGTTTCGATGCTTAAAAAGTGTCTAGGTGATCCATCATCCATCTTGCCTGTTGAGGGGTAAGGAATCAATGAGAACCTTTCTTATGAAGAGGTTCCAGTTGAAATTTTAGATCGCCAAGTGAAGCAACTGAGGAACAATGTGGTTGCCACCGTAAAGGTGTCATGGAGGAACCACCTTGTTGAGGGAGCAACATGGGAGGCCGAGGCCGACATGAGATCCCGTTACCCTCACTTGTTCAGTTCTTGAGGTTAGATATACTCTTCCTAAGTCTGATTTTGTTTATGAAACTCTAAATTTTAGTGCATTAGTCGGTTTTGGTGTTTTAAGTCCATGACTGTGTGTTTTATACTTGCACTATATGAGTTAATATGAGTTCATGCTTGCATTCATGTTGCTGTTTTGTATAGCGTTGACCTAATTTTTGTGTCGCATGAGTTGTGATGTGCATTGAGTTAATGTGAGATTGAGAAGGAAGTTTCTCAATCTCAGATATGAAGTTTCAGATAAGCTTTGAGTGATATGCATCATCCAGAGTAAGTTGTGAATCAGATATTCACATAGAGTAAAGTTTCAAGTATGTTGATGTGTTTTTCAAAAATACACTCTTTGATTCAAATGATGTGTAGTGTCATTCGGGGACGAATGTTCCTAAGGGGGGATAATGTAACATTCCAGAAAATGTACTTGTCTAGTGAATAGTCTATTAGGTTTTAAGAATATGTATTGGGGTACATAGGCATCCCAATGCCTAATATTGAGTAATATTGGGCATGTTAGAGAATATTAACTTAAGGGTGTTAGCCAATTTCTATGTATTAACAAGTAACTTAAAATACACTTTGATGTTCAAATGATCCAATACAAGATTGTTTAGGAATTGTACCTGCAATGAATACCCTAAGCTAAAAATTTTAATTTCATCTCTTACACACATTAGGTACGAGGCATCCAAGTGTCAAGCCTAGGTACCATATCACATGATCATTTAAAATGATCATGTAGATTAAGCAGTGCCCAAGGACATAGTGAGGATCCGTGGGACAAGAAGTGAACTTTCAAAGTGCAACTACAGAGTGCACAATTAGGAAAGTGCACGGCAACACATGTGCAAGCACATGTGCTACCGGCCGAGAGACCAAGCGACCAAGCCCAACCGATTCGGTTAGGGCGGTTAGGGGGACGACATGAGTCGGGTCAAGCCACGTGGGGCCGAGCGTCCTAACCAATCCTAGGGTCTAACTAACTTACCTAAATAGATAATTAACCCCTGACTAATTAAAATGAACTAACTAGTGTGCCCGAAATCCTAAGACCTAACCGGGTGACACTAGCCGAGTAGCTAACTAAAGAAAGATCATAGTACCTAACCTAGGATGGTCCAAAGGGTTTGGTTATGGTGCTATTGACTTAGGGGTACTTTAGAAATTACCCTAGGTCACTTAATTATTAAATTAGCAACTTAATTAATTAATTTACATTCATGGTCAAACCCGAGACCCTTAGAAAATATTCAGAATTTGGCTCAGTCAAATGCTCTCCTATTTTTAGTCAATTTAGGAGAGTCGTTTTAGTAATTAGATAAATGATTAATTTAATTAAGTTAATTAGCCTAAGTTGAATTAGTCAATATTCAGTTCCTAAGACTTAGACTCACGTTTAGACATTAGAAACTCACGACTGAAAAATAGTGAACAAACGTAAGAAAAAAAGAAAAAAATACTCTCGGTTCTCCTTAGGCGATTTCAAGGCAATTCTTCAAGATTTTCGTGCAAAGAACAGGTTGATCTTCATAGATTCAATTATACAGTAAGGTATGGGTTTCTCTCTTGGATTCCTTTCAAAAGTTTTGAATTCAAGAAAACCGAAACTAGGGTTATTCCCAATGAAATTGTAGAATTTTCATCTCCCTAGTTCTCCCTATTTCCGATTCTAGTAGTATGTATAATGCAAATCTTAAGCATGTTGTTTGTATGTGGTGATAATTGATCATTATGTGTAGGTTTCTATGATTTGATAATGTGAAATGACACCTAATGGTTAGATCCGTATGATTAGAGTATCATTTACATGAGATAAGGAATGTTGTAATGCCTAATTGTGCTCGAGAAGATGAAATTGTTATAAGTCTTTAATGCAATTCAGTTTACTATTGATAGGAATGAAGGTTTCAATTACTATGTGTGTTAATAGTAGATGTGTTTGTAAGTGTTTGGAATGCAATGTTTCAAAGAAGAAATAAGAATGAGAATCAAAGCTAGTTAATGAATCTTCAATGACAAATCAACTTTATAGCTTGGCCAAACTAAGCACTGAATTGTTCTTATAAGCTAATCATAGGTTAAAAGTTGGCTTGCTTAAAATGATGAGATTACTATAGTATATACATGAAGTTAATTGACTTGGCTAGTGATAATATCATGACAAGTGTTTAGTGAAAGTTCAGTTTATGCCAATAAATTGGCCAGCAATATTATTTCCAAAATATGTAATAGAATTGGCCAATGACTAAGTCATACCAATCTTATATGGCCAATGTAAATTATGATGTTTCTTGTAAGTCCAAATACATGTTAAAGATTGAGTTGACAATATGTAACTCAATGAACTCATAACCTAGGGTATGCCAATGATTGAGACAAGTCCCAACATACCCTATCTAAATGAACTTGTGAAAATAGTAGCACATTGAATAAGTCCTTATAACATTCATAAAGAATGGTACAAGACTACTAAATAACATTGAACAAGATAAGGTGAGTAATGAAATTACTAAAAGCTTATGAGTTATGAAATTGACCTAGAATGGGGTATTAAAGGAAGTGAGACAAGTCTCACTTGCACCTAAGCAATTATGTTAAAGATACTCACATAAGAGGGTGTTAGAAATCGTAAGACAAATCTCATTCACACCATGACGATAATGTAAGATTTAAGTTCATATTCATCAAGTATAGAAAGGGATGACAAGTCATCGACTGAGCTAAGCATACCTCATACTAGAAGAAAGCTTCCATAGTGTATGAGTCAACTCTAAAAGTTGTAAAGTATAATAAATTGAGCTAAGCACCGATAGACTAGTAATGAGCTTGTGCAAGCACATGTAATCCTCATGAGATGAGACTACCACAAAGGTGGATAAGGGTCTCCAAATTCTCCTAGTCTTTGAACTATGTCTCCAGCATAAGTTACTAGCTAGTGGATCCACCTAAGAAAGCTTGGAAGTATTCGGTTTCACTTTGGCTGGTGAACCACGTCTTTTCAGTGTGGGGAAGACACTGGATAACATGTTAGGTCACATGATCTATGTCGGTTAAATGCTAAAGATTTCTTTATGAAAGTAAGAAAGAGAGAAAGAAAGAACTAGGAAGATGAGGGGTGTTCGGATAGGATGACCAAAGGGTGAGGTTAGACTAAGTAATGATGTAAGTTATTCTTAGTCATTGCACAGAAAGATCCCAATGGAAGTATTAAAAGAATATCCAAAGTCAACCTAGCATGTTCAAAGTGAACATGAGATCAAAGAAGAAGAAATGTAAGTTCAAAGTGAACTAAGTAAGAAGAAGTATAAGAATATCAAATCATCAGCGTTTGATAAGAATGAAGTTTTAACAATTATTGGTTTATGCCAATAAAGGAAACAAAACATAATGACTCATCAATTGGAGTATGAATATATGCCCCAGCATCTTTATATTATGCAAATGATCAAAGAATGACCATATCTAATAAAGATTGGCTTATAAAGACTTCATGCCCAATTTAACAAGAATGGAAAGAATAACTTGTGAGTAGGGTAGTCAAATCATTTCCTTAGTCTTTTGGATTACTTACTTGATTCGTTGTAGCAATGACACTACAATGAATCATTGCACTCATAAACAAAACACAGGATCAAAGGAGATCATTGAACTGCACAACAAAAAGAAGAAGATACTGAAAAATAAGCTAAGTCTGTGAGAGGGAGCTCTTGGCCTAAGGGGAGCAAAAATATTTAATTTTGCTTGAGTTGTTCTAAAATTATGTTCATGATTCCAAGGTATTATGTTCATATATAAAATGAGTTGTGTGCTTTTAATGCATGAAAATATGTCATATACTTAGCATGATTCATAAATAACGAATTAGGAAAGTGAAGTGACTTCACTTTCCAAAAATGGCATGTTGCTATAGGAAGAACTTTCCTTGATCATGCATAGTCCTTATGTGTTTATGTGCATACACCCATAATTAGTACAAGTGTGTACTAACCCATATACAATTATTATTTTTATAGGTGCAGGTCCTTGAAGAAGATTGAAGATCAGTTGAAGCTGTTTGGACTGGTACCTCAAGACTTTGGTAGGTCCTCTTGAGTTCGAGGATGCCTAAGCTTTATTTTCTAGCTTTAATAGATTAGACATATCTAGTGGATGTTGTCGCTAGCGTTTCCTTCCAAACATTTGTTCAAGCTTTTGTATTAATTCAGATTTTGTAACTATTAAAGATATTATGAATTATTCATTTCAATTGTTGAATTTGTTAATTGATGGTTGTTTATTTTGAGATGTTAGTATATCACTCTTCTACAAGAATTATATGAAGTCTAAGTACACTTCAGTGAATTTAAAAAGTTTTATATTTTCCGCTAAATTTAAATGTATGATTGTGATGAAAGCTAAGAACAGGCTTGTCTGCGACCTCTGAGAGGTTAACGACGCGGGTCTAATCTAGGGTCTAGGACCCGGGTGTGACATATCAAATGACCATAACTCCTAATAGAGGATGATTAAGGTGTTCTACAACATACCATAGGAATGTTCTTTGAAGTATCTTTTCAATGCCGCAGATTTTTCCAAGTTTCAAGTACGAAAAAGTGAGATGTGACCTTTTGAAGTTAGACTGTCAAGTTAAGGAAAGTTAGCCGAAAATATGAGAGGTATCTTGGTCCTTTCCTTACCCAATCAGATTTAATTTTTTTCTAGTAAAATATTAGGGTTCTAATCCTTTTAGGTCCAGTTTTATAATCCTAATATATGTCTAGGGTATTAGTTGACAGTTCAAGAGGAGACATGAAGAGAAAAAAAAGAGAAAATAGGAGAGGATCAAGCGTTCGTGGAGATTCTCGCGTCTTATTGCGGAATTTCTCCATGGGTCTAATCCCTAAGAGCTATGTAAGCTTCCATAGTGTTGGGTTAGTCCACCCACACGCTAATCATGATTTATTCAGCATAATTTCGTTCTTGAAATTTAAGGATTCAAGTTCTTTATTAGTTATTGATAAGTGTTCTTGAAGTTTCAGTAAGTTTTTATGTAAGATTCTACATAAGTCAACTTTAAACGACCATATATCTTAGATTATTAAGAATTACGTAGAACATATCATACCTAGTTAAAGTTAATTAGATCTAGTTTCCAACGCCACCAATTTTGTGTCAATCCGACTTCTCAGTAAAAAGTTATGACTATTTTAGTAACCTATACAGTGTTGTTAAGTATAAGCCGACGGGAAAACATTAAAAATGGTTGTTTTTGTTTTTGTACCTCCAATAAAACCTAAATGAATTTCTTGACTAAGAAAAGGTTCAAAACAGTCATATTTTCGTCTTTACTAATGAAAATCATAATTCTTGGCCATAGAGATTTCAAGAAACTAATTCAAGAATCTCAACAGAGGTTTTCTTGATCATTTACCTTCAAGCTAGGGTTTCAAGGTTTCTATTCAAGTTCTTATCCAAGATACTTCAAGAAACTTGTTCTACCTATCTAAAATCATTCCTAACATGATCATAATGTTAAAGTCATAATTCAAATTCAAGGTTGAGTTGATAATTATGTTTTTGAGAATTATTTCAAACGTTATAAGAAAGTCCTTTTGAGGAGTCTTCTACAACTTCTAGTAATTTGTTTCAAGAGTCAAGCAAGTGAGCATAAAATTAAAGAGTACGTATTCATGAGTCAGAAATATCACCTGTATCCTTCATATCATGAGCCATAATTCAGGATCATCAACAGGAGCTTCGTTGATACATCCGAGAGTTCAAGTTAGCTATGGTGAGCCTTCTTGCTTCAAGAGGATTTAATTTACTTTCATTGTAGTAAGGAGGTCGTTTGTCTTGTCCCGACTTCCATCATTATAAGTTAGAGGCTTCAAACATAGTCAGTTTAGTTAAAAAGTTTGTATCATTCATTTATTTTATTAAATATATTAAAGACTTAGGTTGCCTATTTGTCGCGAGTTGCGTACATTAAATTAATTATTCAATGTTTTCAGTTGAGTTATAGCATTATAATTGAGTTTTGTGATTTTTATTTTGTTTTAAGCTTTTGCATGCATAAGTTAGTCTTCCGCTGGTAGTCAGCTAGGATGAGGGTTCGATTAGGGACCAGCAATGGTTCTTGAGTGCCGTCCATGTCCTGGGTGTAGACTCGGGTCATGACAGGAATATCGCCCTTTGTTCGAGTGTGTCGAGCCCCGAAGGAATGGGTCAAATCGGCAGAGAAAAGGAGAAGTCGGAGCATGTCCAAGAAGTTTCGTGACGTAGTACCTTATCTATTATATATACAGAATGCGAGGATGATTGATTAAGCGCAAGACTGCGATGAAGTTACAAAAATGTGAATCGTTGATTTGTTCCGTGATTACAATTTACTATGCCAAATTATCAGTTACGCTAAATTATCACAAGTAATTACTTCTTGTGACATTCCCATATTGACAATTGACACTTGCATTACCTCTTTTGATGTATAATGTTTTTTCAATAATGTCATTAGCTACGACTAGGTAGAACGTAATTTTAATTTTCTATTAATTCTCACCACCACTACCTACTACGATACCATAATCGACACTTGAATTGGAAGTTATGTCTTTGACGACGTCACCATTACAATATTTATGGTTATTTATCTATTTTAGTATCACAAATCAAGATATCTTGTTTCATTAAAAGTTTGCTTAATTTCATGTATGAAACTCGGAACTAAGTTTGTACAAATTTTCTTAGTTCACGAATTATACTTGCTAGGTTAGTTAAACATATAATCATGCTCTATATTTTGAATGTCAAATTATCAACATATAAATATTGCCTTCTAGATTGCATATCAATATTTTTAGCTATTTAAGTATTTCAGTTACGTTTGTTTCATATACATATTAAGTTGAAAGTGGAGTTAGCATCGAGTTGGATTAGGGTTCAGTAGACCCTCATAGTCCTAGAGCTATATGATCCTAAAAGATTATAAGTCCCTTTGGTCATCAGATTTAGTGATCATGCCAGTCATGCATTTATAAACCTAGCAAGGTATATTGGGTCCTTTAGATGAGACGTCTAAATCAGATTCCATGTTTAATTCAAGTGGTTCATTGATGTTAATAGTAGCTCCTAGAGTCAATCTCTTAGTGCGCTTGACCATTTTTTTAGTATATACATCAACATTCATTTCATAATGCTATTTTAATGATTAGTACTTTGTCATTGCATTCAACTTAGATTTTAAATTAAGTTTCACTATTTACATTTTTACTCAGTTTATATCATTACTAACTTATGTTTTATTTAGCTTGTATATATTTTTTCTGCTTAGTATTTATATCTTCCATGCTGAATATATTTCAAGTACTCACGCATACTCTGCGCTATATCCTTTGATGATGTAGGCTCACGTACTCAACATCCATATCACGCTTAGATCAATTCTCGGTTCACATTCAACAACTTCAATGTCGAGTCCTTATATTCTTAGGAAAGAAATGCTTTCATTTTAGTGTTTACTTTCAGTTTTTCAGTTTCGTTAGACTTAGCTTGGGTGCATGTCCCAAATACTCATTTTATTTAGAGGATTTTTAGACATACTAGTAGATTCAGCTTGAGTTGTTAAATGATTGTTTTAGTTATCGCTAAACTCTTAGGATGTTTTACATATTCAGACTAAGTCGGGTTTTCCTCATTTTCATATATCCACTATTTTTTAGTTTCCGCATATTTCATATTTTACTTAGTTATTTCCAGTATGCTTATGATATGCCAGACTCAAGGATATCTTATGGTCAGTCGTAATCATGGGTCCCGTGTTATGCCTAGGGGGTAGCCTCGGGGTGAGACAAGTTTTTTATCAGAGCATTCTGTCAAAATTTCCTCGGATGTCTGAAAGTCACACTAAGTAGAGTCTCTTTCTGGGGTGTGAAGTGCGGCACATCTATGATAGGGAGGTTACAAAGTGTTCTAAGAAAAACGTCACTTTTATTGCTATTCATATCGTGCATGGGTATGATCCTACTTCTCTAATTCATCGTTATGCATTTCTGATCATGCCTCCTCATAGAAATAACATATGGAATTCTAACTCAGGCAATGCTAAAACAATTCCTCCTGTTCCAAATCATAAGGTTAGGAATGTAGAATTTCAGAATCTGATCTAACTCTTGGCACAATTTGTGGCCAATCAGAACAATCAACAGGACACAGTTCCTGCAAACCATAATTGTTAATCAGTTGCAGCTAGGGTTTGAGACTTTTTTTGGATGATTCTGCCTGAGTTTCTAGTGTCGAATGTTTCTTAGTACCCACTAAACTTTATTGATGAGGTTAAAAAGTTTCTTGTATTAATGCAAGTGACTAGAAGTGAGAGTTTTGAGCTAGCATCCTATCAACCCAAATATGTGGATCATATATGATTCACCCAGTGGAAAGAAAATATAGTTGTACATGCAGCTGATGTGACTTGGGATCATCTTACAATAGCTTTTATGGACAAGCTCATCCCAAGGAATTTTAGTGAAGATATGGTACAACTGTTTATAAACTTGAAGCAGGGTTTAAGGTTTGTTGACAAGTAAGGGCTGAAGTTCAGTCTCCAGGTATTCTCCCCACATTGTTTATGATCGATAGGTACAAATGAGTAACTTTGTGATTCGGTTATCCAATCTGGTGAAGATAGTGTGCATTAATTCTTAGGGAAAAGTCTAAGAGAAAGAAGAACGCTAGAACATGGAATTATGAATACTATTAGTAAAGGTTGAGTGGTGGAAATTTCTCAAAGTTTCAGCATAGGTCTACAACAACACCCTCATTAGCTAGTGCTCCATCCCCAGGTTTTGGCAGGATTGAAAATGTAGGGTATCATGCAATAAGTCATTGGGGGAGTGCTTTAGGTAAAAGGACTTTCCCAATTTGTCAAAAATATGGTAAGAACAATCTATATGAGTGTCTTTGAGTCAGGGAATGGTTCTTTGGGTGTGGAAAATTTGGCCGTAGGTTGAAGGATTAACCTTCTTCCGGGCAGGGGCAAGGAGGTAACAATAATAAGGATAATTGTAGAGCTACATTAGTACCAATAAGTTACCCAATTTAGCAGGGTACTTTGTCTTTTATTGGTGGCGGTTAGTGCCAAAACAGGTTGTATGCTCTTCAGGCTTGCTAGGACGAAAAATATTTTATTGATGTTGTCGCTCGTCCGTTATGAGTCTTTCATTAAGATGTTTATGCATTGTTAGATCCATGGGCTGCACTATCTTTTGTAACTCCCTATTAGATAATAAACTTTTGTGTTAGTCCTAAAACTCTGTGAGAACCTTCTTTGTCTCTACTCAATTTAGTGACGAAGTTAGAGTTAGACAGGTATAAAGAAATTTCCCTACAATTGACTCTCTTAAAGTCACTTCAACCGATCTTGTAGAGTTAGAAATTATTGATTTTGGCATGGATAGGTTGTGTTCTTCTATCGTTCCGTTTCAGTTTTGAAATGAGCCAATATTAGAATGGAAGGGTGATTAACATTTCAAACACACCTCATCTAATTCTAGGTGTAAATGATCGTTAAGCAGTGTAAAGACCAACAATTAAGTTGGGGTCGAATCCAATAGGAAGAGATACATGTTCAAATTCAAGTAAGAAATACGAATGTGATCTAACTAGATATAGGAAAAGAAATTATCGAAGAAGACATTAAACAATCAAAAGGTGTAACGCGAATGTCAGATGGGGTTTTTTGGTTGCAATTATCAACTACAATACAGTCACACACAATTGGAATAAAAATAAGGAGAAGGAATTCTCGGGATGTGATCGATTATAAACTACTAATAAAAATCTAAAAATTAGTGGATAGGCTAGACTATAAGGGAGATAGCTTTCTCTCGAACATATATACCCAATCAGTTGATTTCTTTAGAACATCAACAATCATAACAATGAAGAAAAGCACACACCTGAATTCATCCACTTTCTAGAGCTAGATTGTTAGGATTGAGTTTAGGATTTACTCTCTCGAGGGGAACAAAGCTAAACCCAATACCTACAGACCATTAATCAATAGCCTTGGTTACAAAACCTCTCTCTCAAGCAAGCTCAGAACACAAAATTAAAACTGCATTTGCAACTACATTTCATAAATTAAACCAATACTAAGGATTACACAAACTTCAAAATAACATTAAAATTTGTAATTAAAAATACCCGTAAACTAACTCAACCCATAATGACATGAGCACACCACAAAAATTGGGGTTTTAGAAAAACATCATAAAAGGTAAAATAAAGGTTATAAAATTGATTAACCATCAACTGGGGAAGAGTATTCAAGCCTTGACAGTTCTAAATATCAAAGAAACTTAGTAACCTGCTTGAAAAATCGTCAAACTGAATCTCCAAAGCTTTCAAGTCTACTGGTAAACTATTCTAAAATTTTGGTAATCTAAAATCTAAAAAAAGAACTCTTAAATTAACAGATCAAAATTCAATTTATAGTTTCCAAAAATTAGAAACGAAGGGACATTTGGTGAGGTAATTTAGGTTCACCGAGTGGTTCGACGAACCTCCCTTTTCTCTCTTTTATCTCTTTTTTGCATTGGCTCTTAGAATCCTCAACTCCTGTAACTTAGGGTGAGAACTCTTATATTTGTGGAACTGTTCGGCAACACGGCCACTGCCCCTTTTATATCGTCGACTTGTTTTCTTTATTTGAACATTAGGCGGTCAAATAGGCACTCGATGATTCACCATTTGCTGATGATGATCATCATTCCATCCTTTCTCCACTTCTTCAGTTTGTTTTGTTCCTTTTTGTATGTTAGTGTCCTT
This sequence comes from Solanum sitiens, assembly GCA_016801875.1. Classification (NCBI taxonomy): domain Eukaryota; kingdom Viridiplantae; phylum Streptophyta; class Magnoliopsida; order Solanales; family Solanaceae; genus Solanum; species Solanum sitiens. The sequence continues at coordinate 538,493 of JABWTJ010000016.1, read as the reverse complement.
AATTAGCTCCTCATTCCATATACCTAAAAATAGAGGTTTTCACATTCGTTTATACAACAAATAAGCATTTTAGGAAACTAAAACTATGTAAACAATGCCCCAAATGAGTCCAAATCTCAGACTCATCAACACCCCTAACTTAAGCTTTTGCTTGTCCTCAAGTAACACTCAAGATCAGTAATTCAAAAAATATGTCTCACATAAAGCTTCAAAATATTAAACATGAATGATAAAAAAAGGTTCAACTTACTCATGCAATGATCAATTGTGCACTAAGAGATCCAAATTATGATTCATCGTTATCAAAGATGCTCAATTTCACAGTACGTACTTCAAATGCAAGTTCAAGCTTAACAAAGGTACTCAAATTTCCTCACAACAAATATAACTACATATTCACAAAAAATTATTCAACAATTTAGAATTCCGAAATCACAGACGACTCTCACACTCACAAAGATGAACATGTGCATGACTTTACCCATAGGTTTGCCCTTATTTTCCAATCAACATTTGTTTCAACTCAATGAAGATCACCAAGGTCTTTTCAACGCCTGTAACGGGGTTGAGTGTAAATGTATGGTCATTTAAGCTTAGTGGCTTCTACCTTCATGAAGTATGGTCTTAACATCACTTTCCTCTTTTTCTTTAACATTTTTATCTAGCTCACAATCCACCCCATTGTTCAACTTCTTATGAAATACCGGATACCCTAAGTTTTTCACTCTTTTTCTTTGATTTCTTCTTTTTCCTTTCTATTTTTTTTGACATGGAGGGTTCCATGTTTTTTCAAAACCATTAATCAAAGGGAGATTTCTCACATATGTTAACTTTCCTTCTCTTTTCAGCACAACCTAACTTATGTTTTTGGCCTAAGTTGGCTATTCAAAAAAACCACACTTCATGAAAGTTAAAGGTGAATGGATAAAGAGAAGTCACACTTGTTAAATTTGTTCTATGAAAAGGGTAAGGCTCCTAAGGGTTCAAGAAAGGTTCACACATCTCAAGAGGTTGGCCATAAAAAGGTATATTGTAAAAAAAAATTAACTCTTCAAAATTGTTGCCTAAGATTATTTTAAGTGTTTATATCACTCAGTTAACCAAACCAATGTGGCAAATTGTAGGTGTTATCACTCACACTATTCAAAGTAATCTCATTAGACAAGGTAGTGGCACCAATATCAAACAAGACTCTGGTTGTAACAACCCTGAAAATGAATAAGATAAATGCTTAAGGTGTCAAGAATGCTTGCGATTAGACCAAGGTTCACACGGATTGATACGCGTAGAACCAGACCTCAGAACCCTTACTACGGCCAAGCCAACTAACTTGGGGAGTTAGTTGAGATTGGAAAGGTTGAAACCAAAAAGTAAGGCTCTCGAAAACGAAGATTTAATCGAAGGAGTCTTTACCGGACTTAAAAAGAAGAAATCTTAAGTTTTGAGGGTCTAGGGGTAAAATGGTCTTTTACCAGGCTAAGGGTAATATCGTACTTATCCTAAATATATAATTAATTAATTTTTTAATAAGATGGAGGGGCAATTTGGGGAGAGAGAGCCGAAATTGAGCTCTTGAAGTGGAGTCTTGCTCCACCCTGGTTCGAACCTAGGTGGAAGCAATGATTTAAATGGTTTTTATTTAAATTGATAAATGAATTTAATTAATTAATATTTATTACCTGATTTAAGAAAAAGGAAAGTCAGATTTTTAAATATTAAGGAGAGTCCTAAATTGACTAAGTCATTATCTAAGCCTAAACAACTTCACACGTTTCACTCTCTCACAATCTCTCTCACGTTTCATCACCTCTCTCACGTTGGTTTCTGCCAAAAACAACAAAGAACAGAAATAATAGTAAGAGTTCTTCACACTTGAATAACTCACATGAATTTTAAGAAAAACAAAGTAACCAAAAACGTTAAGGCAAGGAGAAGATTCCGTCGAGTTGGTGGTGAAACTTAAGGAGGCTTGGACTGATTTTTGGAGAGGATTTTGGGCAGAAACTTCACGTTTGAACAAGCAAATTATGGTATGGGTTTCTTCACTCTTGGTCCCTTTCCCAAGAGACCCCTCAAGATTCAAGATATTCACTCCGAAAACTAGGGTTGTTCCCCGTTGCATGTCCTTGTCACTAGCTCCCAATGATTCGTAGATTGGGTTTTGTTTGCTGGTATGTTTAGGTATGTGTGGTGTTTTTGTATTGAATGTGAATATGTTTATGTACGTGAAATCACGAAAATGACAAGCAATGTGTGATCGAAAAAAATGCTGTGTGTGTGTGCACGTTGGCAGTGAACTTACTCACTGTTGGAAGTATGAATTAACATGTTCATTCTTTGTATTTTATGTGTAAAATGTGTACAGAATATGATGTTCATTGTAATGAAATGTGGTTGATTGAGTGACAATCTTTTAGCCAAATAAACTCATCAAAGATGCGCCTAAAGATGTGTTAAGATGGTATATGAATACACCCTATGAATCAAGTGAAAACATTGATAAAAATGAATTGAAAATAACCAAAATTTCCAGCAGCTATGCAAGGTTAAATTAGACTAAAGTTAATAAAGAAAATCTGGAAAGATATTAAAGAGGTGAGGCCACCAGGATTCGAACCTGTGACCTCACCCTTTGGCTACTGGAATTCGCGAGAAAAGGAGACAAAAATGGGGCTGGGGGTAATCGAACTCGGGCCACTGGTTTGGGAAAGGAGAGTAAAATGATTTAATTAAATAAATGGGAGGCGTGGGAATCGAACCCACGACCTCCAGGTAGCGAGTAAAGGAAGAGAAAGTAAGGAAAAGAAAATGTGAGGCGTGGGAATCGACCCCACGACCTCAAGGTTGGAGAGGAGAATGGAAAAATTAAATAAGAAAATAAAGTGAGGCTGTGGGGGCTCGATCCCACAACCTCACTGTCAAGGCGCCTAGTTAAGAAATCTTTAATTAAAAAAAATGATAGGAGGCTGTGGGGGTTCGAACCCACAACCTCATAGCCTAGCGAAACTAAAACTAAAATAAGGAGGTTGTGGGGGTTCGAACCCACAACCTCCCAATGTCCAGCGAAAATAGAGAATAAAATGAAAGAGGCTGTGGGGGTTTGATGCCACAACCTCTTGGTTTGGGCGACAACGGGCCATGTGATGTTAATAAAAAAATAAAAAGGGGTTGTGGGGGTTCGAACCCACTACCCTTCGGCCAATTTAAGAGGGAAACCAAGTAGAAAATTAAAAGTAAAATGTTAATGTTGGGGTTCAATCTTGAGTCCCAATGTCATGGAGATTAAAAATAAAATCAATGAAAAATGTAAATGCTATTCCACGTGATTCGAACTTGGGTTTCCTTGTCCAAACTTCCATATTGATACATAAGTCATACGTGAATTAAATATACAAGAATAATGCCACCTACTTAGATCGAATTCGAGATCTTGGCATACATAAAAGACGCATAAGTCTTGTACCACATAATCTTAGGAAGATATGAATCACTTTGACGAAATATGAATGAAACCTCATGGCTTGTATGTATAGACACATAAGTCTAACATACGTTCAAAATTAATTGAACCTAAGATGTATGTAATGAAATGATGAACCCTAGAAGGGTTATGTATGAGTGTAAGGTACACTAAATGGCCAAGTGCACTGGCATAAGATGAGATGAACAATGAAATGATGAAATGAATAAGGAAATGATGAAACCCTAGATGGGTTAAGTAAGGGTGTGAAACACACTAAATGGCCAAGTGCATTGGCATATGATGAAATGAACATTCACGTAATAAGAGGTGAGTAACTATGAAAAGCAAAGGTGCTAATGATAATGAATGTGGTAAAAACATGATATGAGGCTAATGTAAATGATGAGAGTAATCTCTAATGAGCCTAAGTAAATATTACCAATACGTACTCACCTATGAGAGTGTAAGATAATCAAGAGACCAGTCTCTATGAACACTCTAATGAGAGTATTGAGCTTAACAAACTCAATATTAATGATGAGATGAGAAATCATCTAATGAGCTATGATGTCCTCATACTAGAATCCAACTTCCATGACGTATGAGATGAATGTAATAGAACTTTATAGTGAGCACCGATAGGCTAGCTATGAGCGGTGATGTCTTCTTTCGGGAAGGGTAGAGGTTCACGTAACTCTCATGAGACGAGACTGTCCGGCTTGCCGAGTATGGGTCTCTTTATATCTCCTAGTCTTCGAACCTATACGACCAATATAGGGATCTGGCGGGGTTAAATTCCAATGTACGCTAGCATGTTATGGGTCACTTTGGCCGGTGACTCCACCTCTTTTTGGTGTGGGGGAGACACTGGATTTTATGATGCTCACATGATCTATGTCGGTTAAAGTTAAAATTCCCAATGAATGAATGAGGCCAGCCTCAAATGATGCATATAATGAAACGAATGATACCAAAGGTGTTAGGATGGGATAATCAAAAGGTGAGTCAGATTCAAGTAATGACATTAGGTCATTCTTGGTCATTGCACAACGAACCTAATGAAAGTCTTAAACTACATCCTAGGTATAGCTGGTGTTTACACTGGCCTATGAATGAAATGAAATGGAGTACGTATGAATGAACGAAACAGACTCTGTGTTTGCTAATGAAGACTCCCTAGTTGAGGTACCATCTGTTGAGCCCTCATTTCTGGGAGGTCTTAATGTTAAGTCCATGATTCCAAGGTCTCATGGCATATGAATGAATGACATTAAAGAAGTTATGTGGTACATGCAAAAGGTATTGTATGCTATATGATATGTGCTATGTGTAAATGTTATGTGCTGTGTGCAGATGTGAAAAGTATGATGATGTATGTTATTCTCATGGAATAACTTTCCTATTCCAAATATGGAAAGCTCACTGACTTTCCTAATCCAAATTTGGAAAGCTCATTGACTTTCCTAATCCAAATTTGGAAACTTTCCTAATCTCAATTTGGCAAGTCCACTGACTTGACTTCCAAAAATCATGTTGTTAGGAAAGAGCTATTCTTTCTCATGCATGTCCTTGATGTGTGCTTGCATATACCCATACTTAGTACAAGTCTGTACTAACCCTATACAAACTCTACTATTTTAGATGCAGGTACAGGAGGAAGATAGAGCTACAGGATCATCGTTGCAGTTATCCGGACTTCCAGCATTCATCCGGTTTCGGTAGGTCCTCATGCTTTAGAGGATGCTACTGTTTTATATTCTAGCTTAGTTTTAGAAGTTGAGCTAGTGGAGCATGTTCCACTAGCGTTTCTTTCCTGTTTTTAATCAGATTATGTATTGGTGCCATTTTGGCAATTATACACTTAATAAGAATTGAACTATTTCTTTCAGTTTCTTATCTCTTAATGTTAGATGGTTGATGGTGAACAATTACGTATTAATGAGAATTTTTTTATAAGTATGTTAAGAAACAAAAAGTTTTAAATTTTCTGCTAAAATTAACCTAGATGAAGTAAGAATGACGTAAGTAGGCTTGTCTGCGACCTCTGAGAGGTCAACAACGCCGGTCTCGTCTGGGGTCTAGATTCCAGTCGTGACACTGGTCACGCCCAAGCCTATACCAATGACGTGGTTGGCACTTAACGGCCATTGTTGGCCTTGAGCGGACCCTTGTCCTGACTTAATTAACTGAGCGGAAGACAACGATCAATAACTATAATGATAAAAACTCAACTAAACTAATAAAACATACTAGTTGTTAATGTTTTAAAGGTTTAAAACATTTAACTTGACAAAAGTGGCAACCTAAGTCTTAACAAATAGAAGGAAATGAAAAAGATAAAGGACTGACATCTGACTGTTTATTTATGAAGCCTCTAAATCTAAGATTGATGTTGGTCTTAAAAAATAGAAGAAAATTTAAAAGCTAAAGGACTAACATCTGACTGTTTATCTATGAAGCCTCTAAAACTGAGACGGATATTGGGAAAGACCCCACCATATCCTAATAAAGAAAGTACTGAAAAAAAATCAATAAAAGGAGTCCTCCTAAATGCAAGGAGGATCTTTAACTGACTCTTGAGTGATCAATTAGATCAACGATGCATAGGATGACGATCCTCTACCGGCGTCTGCATGATGTTATGATGCACGCCAACTGGCATCAGTACATTGAATGTACGAGTATGCAAGTTTGGATGCTAAAACAACTTAAGCTTGAAAAGAGTAAGAAGGAACACTTACCTTTGATCTGCTCAACTTATAAATAACATAACTCAAACAACTTATGTAATGACCCCACGGTGCCCCCTAGACATCACACGGCGTATTCGACCTCTTAGAGGTCTTATCGATGCCCATAATATACCTTCATCCCATAAACACAAAATAGCGGAAAATTTAAAACTTTTCATAGCACAATAAAATTCTAAAACATCACTTCTCATTTAAAAATCATAGTACATAGTTAAGACACTAAGTCTCATTTTGATATCTTGGACTGAACATCAATAGAATAGAATAGGGTCACGTCCTTTAACAACATAAAAGAATAATGTATACTATTACATAAACTTAAGTAACATCTTGAAATGAAGTTCCTTGAATCATAAGTACACACTTGAACTTGGGGACTATCTATCCAAGCTCTTCATTCTAGGAAAGATCCTCAAGCCATCAACACCTACACTTTGTGTAAAAAGATGAAGAAGAATAGTGTTAGTACAAGAATGAACTAAGTATGATAACCATGCAAAAACATGCTTTTAAAGGGACATTTAGTTAGAAACCATGCATTATGCCATTTTAGGAAAGCTTTCATGAACATCTATACAATAGGCACAACATAGACCACATACCTCATCATACACATGGAACCCATCCATAATAACACATGCGACAATTCATCACATTTTAAGTCATATAAAATACACACCATACATTACCTTCTTTTTTATCTTAACCCTTTCCTAAAAAAAACCTTAAGTGATACTTAGTGCAATGCATCACCTTAAGGTCACCAAAGATGAAATTTCACAGATCCTTTATTAATCCAACCAAATATATTATTAAAGTTGTAAGCACATCATAAGACATAACCTTCACATAAGAACCATCACCAAAGAAAACCCCCAAGTCACACTAGTGCAATGTATAAGTAGCATCCTAAAATACTACTTACACCAAGTGTTCCTAAGGAGGTATCCTAGACAAGGCATATCATATTCATCAAGTTATAACAACTTAATTTAACATTAGAAATAAGACTAAAATACTTTATAACATAATATAATAGCCTATTCACTTACTACCTCTTTAATTATAACCCATTTAGTTCATATCATAGGTAAACAACCCTCACAACCCCTTCATAAGTTAACTAGAGCAATGTACACATGGAGTCCTGTACCCCCACATATACTAAGCAACCCCATTGGGAGGTTATAAGTGAAAAATACATGCATAATCATAGTTCATGTCTTGTCATAAGCAAATTCACTTAGACATACGTTCATAGTAATTATACATAAACATAAGTCTTTGTTTCATAAGAGGCTCCAATCCTATCCTTTCTTAAAGTCCACTTGTGCAATGCATGGGTAGAGTTCATAGTCCTACCTATACTAAGTAAACTTCTCAAGGAATTATAACTAGAGTTCATATTCTTATCATAGTTCATTACTTAACTTTTGGGAGACAAATCCACAATCGACATACACCATGTGAGCTATATGTAATCCGTTATTCTAACCCCACACTAAAAAGAGAGGTTACTACTTGCCAAGGTAGGACCCACATACATAATAGCTATTCTAGTGGACCCACTTAGATAAGACCTACGGGGGCACAAGTAGTTATGGAATAAAGAAATTCCTACTAGAAACCTTGACTTGCTAGACGTGGAAGTTTCCATCTCATGAGACAACATCTATATTGGGAATCCGGACTTGCTGAACGTGAAGTTTCTTTTGTGGGAGGCCGGACTTGCTAAATGTGAAGCCCCCACTCTCATTTTTCATGTTCACTCGGTGCTAAGCTCAAACACTCTTTTTAAACATCTTTAAGCCTTTACTTAGCATTAGTTCATAAAATAGGCTTTAGGGACTTAGTTCCCTAATATATAATACAGATCAAAGGTTGTTAGGACGAGAATGTACTTTCATCATAGAACCTACATTATGTAAGTTTCCATTCACATCATAAACTCATATTCATAACATAGTCTAGTTTAGAGTACAATTGTGTAACACCTTTTAAAAGACTCGCTTTCACTAGATCATCAAAAGCATTTTTTATACATACATTCATATGTGTGTATACAAGTGTGAGAAAGCCTTTGACATAAACACCTTTGTACCACACATATTCATACTTCACTAATCATATACTTTTCATGCATAAGAAGATATAAAGGTGCATAGGAGAATCATCCTTTCAAATAACACTATGTACATATCATACTGATATACAATATCCCTTAAGTCATGAACAACTTACATATAGAACATTTAGGGATTATAGATCACACACCCACATTACATAGTAGGAGACAAGAACATATTCAACATTTGAATATAAGACTCCTAACATTCATAATATCACACATTCATATAGGGTACATTGGTAGGGGTCATTCTACAATAGCCCTTATCACAATTAAGCATGTAGACCACACGTACCCTAACATCATCATTCATAATATAATTCACATCATGAATTCACCTAGATCATGATACTATGATAATCATAGAACACACATAACCTTCATACTCATGATAATCATAATACCAATTTGCTTTACATCTATTTCCCTCAAGGCCATGATCACACCAATTCGCTTTACATCTTTTTCCCTCAAGGCCATGACCACACAAATTCACTTTACATCTATTTCCCTCAAGGCCATGATCACAACATGTATAGATAGACAATAAGTAAACACCGCCACCATAAGTGGAGCAAACCATACAAAATGTATTCAAATTCTATGGACTAAAAATTAGATCAACTTACCAATTCTCCAAGCCATTATCAATCATAGGTCAATCCTCAAAAATTCATATTCAAATATTAAATATAGGAATAGTATTCAACAATACATCAAAATTTAAGTATAATTAAAATAACGTCTAATCAAGATCACAAAACCCACTTTATGGGCTAAAGTAAGAATTATGAGGATCATGGGTTCTTTCATAAATTCCATAGGAAATAATCATAAAAACAGTAATTTAACATTTATCCACCATTAGAATAACTTAGAAAATCGTTTGACAAGAAACCCTTTTGAAAATCTTTGATAGAACTTCTTGAATGAATGTTTATCCAAGAATCAAGGTTTACCATACCTTATTGATTCAATACCAATGAAATTGAAGAAGAAATCAGTTGAAAATTTATCTTCTAGCTCGAGCTTGAGTTTGCATTCCAATGGAGTTTTGACAGAATTTTGGAAGAGAAGAGGGTTTTGGATTTTTGATTTCTCATTGGGTATTTGTGTTTTGAGTTGGGAATGGGGGTAAATATGACTTAAAAAATGTTTATAACCAACCCCCAAACTACCCAAAATACCTCCACATTAATTGGACCTTTTTAAATAAGTCAAACTTAACTTTCATTTTTTGAATTATCATTGGTGAACAAGTCCGCGTCGCAGAGATGTTCCCACAAGATTTATGGAATTAAATTTTGGGATAGTAAATTCCGCGAAATGTTTGCGACGTGGACAAAACATTTGGCCCTTGGACAACCTAGTCCGCGACGATGACTTGTTTCATGCAAGTGCAATTGCATGCTTCCCCTTGACAGCTTGTTGGCCAAAGGTTGGGTCCTTTCAAAGACCCCTTGGTTAGTCCTTGGGAAGTGGTAACCGGATGTTTTGAGCCTAAACATGTTTATTATGACACTAGGGTCACCTCCATTTTTTAGACTCCAAACAACACATAAAAACAAGGCAACATACAAGGACACACTAGCACACAAACGACTATTTTCCGGACATCTTTTTTGTCCTTTGTCATTTGACTTCCAAACTCTTTAACACTGACTTGAAGGATATTCTTCATTATTTTAACAAATTATTAACTTATAAAACTCACGTGAGGATCTAGTTCATCCTATTCATTTTGGTGGTCGTTACAATATCCTACATTTGGAAAACATTAATCCTCGAATGACACTAAAACACTTTAAAGGTTGCAATGACCCAACTAGAAGCTCATAATACACAAAAATCATAGTCAATGCATGTCACAACCGGGGAGTACCCCCTAGACGTAACCGGCATCTTCGTCCTCGATGAGACCTTAGACTAGCCCTTAGCATACATCATGACATATCATAGGTAGAGATAATGCGCAAAATTTAAAAATTTAACTCAATGAAGTATTCTTAGACTTCTCACATATCATATATGGAGTTTACATAGACTCCTCGCTTATGAAGTTTACGTAGACTTCTCATTTAGCACATGCAATACATTTAATAGTCTAATATCTTGTCTTACATATAGACATCTAAAGAAAATTACAACGTTCGTGCATAACCCTTACACAAGTACAATATGCCATATATAGGCTTACAACAATAGTCTCAAGAATAAGTAAATAAACAATCGTCTTTACACATAAGCAATACTATTATGATAGAAAGGTGGCACCATCCTCGAACATTGAGGACTCGCCAAAAACTTAGGAAATTTGTCCAAGTCTTCTTGAAAATGTCCTCAAAGCACCTCAATGTCCCGAACGTACATATTTGTAAAAATATAAAGAATATGGGTTAGTACAATCACTTGTACTAAGTATGGAAACATATGCACATAAAACCTTTGAAATCATACACAAAAGAGACCATTTCTATAGAAACATGCTATGTCATTTTGGAAGCCTTTATGCTTACACAATAGAGCATATACAAGTCAAGGATCACAACAACATAGGACAAGTTCATAAACAAAGACAACATCATCATAAAGTCATATTAACATTTCATATTCATTAGTTCATATTATTATAATACAATATCTTTACTAACAATCCCATCCCAAGCCTACAAGCTAAGTGCAATGCTCATGTGAATCTCCGTACCCCACATAGCCAAGTAAACAAGAAAAGAGATAATAAGTAATGCCTTGCTTCATACAACATCACATCATGTATAGTCATCATCATATATAACAAGTTAGACCAATATCATGTTCATCAATGTAACCAATATCATATAAGAGCAACATCATATAAAACCAACATTATACATTTCATGATATCATAAATGCATAAGAATAACCTCATAGAACTCCCCTCAAGGCCAACTTTTGTAATGTATAAATAGAGTCCCATACCCCTACCTAACTAAGTAGAACCCCTTAAGTCACCCTAGTTAGTGTCCATATTCATTACTTCATTCATTCATTTTATTTTTGGGAACAATCACCTTGACCGACAATAGACAATGTGAGCTTAACATGTAATCCGGTGTCATGAAACCCTACACCGAAAGAAGGTACTCTACTTTCCAAGGTAGAACCAAAACATGAACATAGCATTCTAGGTGGATCCACTAGCTATTATTTCTATGGGTCCAACATATTTAAGAAACTAGGAGATATACTAGAAACCCTCTTTATGCATCTAGGGTTGGTTTGGGTTGTGTTCTTATGCAGTTTCTTCTCTAAGATTGATATTCGTTCAGGGTATCATCATCTTAGGGTTAGGGATGGAGATATCCCAAAGACAGCCTTTCGTACCCGTTATGGTCATTATGAGTTCTTAGTCATGTCATTTGGTCTCACTAATGCACCAGCTGCATTTATGGACCTCATGAACCGAGTCTTTCATGAATACCTTGATTTTTTTGTCATAGTATTCATTGATGACATCCTCATCTACTCTAGGACCAAGGAAGAGCATAAACAACATTTGAGACTAACCTTGCAGGTACTTAGACAATATCAGTTGTATGCCAAATTTAGCAAGTGTGAATTCTGGCTTAGATCAGCGACCTTCCTAGGTCATATTGTGTTCGATCAGGGTGTGGAGGTAGACCCCATGAAGACTGAGGCTGTAAAGAACTGGCCAAAACCTCTTACTCCCACCGATATCCGTAGTGTTCTGGGATTGGCTGGTTACTATCGCAGGTTCGTGGAGGGTTTTTCTTCCATTGCTGCCCCACTGACATCTTTGACTAAGAAGAAGGCCAAGTTTGAATGGATGGAGACTTGTGAGAAGAGTTTCCAGGAGCTCAAGGACAGACTCACGTCAGCCCCGGTGCTTACTTTTCCTAAGTGTGGTGAGAATTACACTGTTTATTGTGATGCATCTAGGGTTGGTTTGGGCTGTGTTCTTATGCTGGTTGGTAAGGTGATAGCTTATGCGTCCAGACAACTCAAGGTTCATGAGAAAAATTATCCCAGTCATGACCTAGAGTTGGCAGCTGTGGTGTTTGCACTGAAGCTGTGGAGGCACTACTTGTATGGGGTGCATGTGGATGTGTTCACAGACCACAAGACTCTCCAGTACGTATTCACGCAGAGGGAGTTGAATCTACGTCAGTGGATATGGTTGGAGCTGTTGAAGGAGTATGATATGAATGTCCACTACAATCCAGGTATGGCTAATGTTGTAGCTGATGCTTTGAGCAGGATGAGTATGGGAAGTACAGCCCACATTGAGGATGAGAAGAAGGAGTTGGTGAAAGATGTACACAGACTGGGTGTGCAGTTGGTTGACTCTACTTATGGGGGTGTTTCATTTCATCCTAGTTCTGAATCATCCTTGGTATTTGAAGTCAAGCAAGGTCAGCATCTCGATCCTGTGTTGATGGAGTTGAAGAACTCAGTGTTGATAAAAATGAATGAGTCTTTTGCCTTGGGAGGTGACGGGGTACTTAGGTACCAGGACAGGCTGTGTGTACCAGATAGGAATGATTTGCGAACCAGGATTGTTGCAGAGGGCCATGGTTCCAGATATTCCATACATCCAGGTTCCACCAAGATGTATCATGATCTTAAGCAGATTTATTGGTGGGATGGCATGAAAAAGGACATTGCAGAATATGTGGCCAAGTCTCCTAATTGTTAGTAGGTTAAGGCAGAACATCTTAAGCCTGGCGGTCTTACTCAAATTATTGAGGTTCCAACTTGGAAGTGGGAGGCCATTAAAATGGACTTCGTGGTTGGTCTTCCGAGGACTAGGAGACAGTATGACTCCATATGGATTATTGTGGACAGGATGACTAAGTCTGCCCACTTTATCCCTGTGAAGTCTACTTACAGAGCTGAGGATTATGCGAGACTCTACATTGATGAGATTGTGAGATGGCATGGGATTCCTTTGTCTATCATTTCAGATAGAGGATCTTAGTTCACTTCAAATTTCTGGAGATCCTTCTAGAAGAGCTTACGCACGCACGTAAAGCTTAGTACAACCTTTCATACTCAGACTGATGGGTAGGCAAAGCGCACCATTCATACATTGGAGGACATGTTGAGGGCGTATGTGATTGACTTCAGGGGTAGCTGGGATGACCATCTGCCTTTAATAGAGTTCTCGTATAATAATAGCTATCACTCTAGCATTGGGATGGCACCGTTTGAGGCACTGTATGGTAGGATATGTAGATCTCCAATTGGGTGGTTCGAGGTTGGAGAGTCATCCATTTTGGGTTCAGATATCATTCGTGAGGCCTTAGAGAAGGTCATGGTGATTAGGGACAGGTTGGATACTGCTTACAGTCGGCAGAAGTCATATGCAGATAACAGAAAATGGCCGTTAGAGTTTGATGTTAGTGACCAGGTCTATTTGAAGATATCACCTATGAAGGGGGTGATGAGGTTTGGCAGGAAGGGGAAGTTGAATTCGAGGTATGTTGGGCCATATGAGATCCTACAGCATGTGGGTGAGGTGGCCTATGAGTTGGCATTGCCTGCGGAGCTAGCTTCTGTCCATCCAGTCTTTCATGTATCCATGTTAAAGAATTGCCTAGGTGATCCAGCATCGATTCTACCTGTGGAAGGTTTGGGGGTCGATGAAGACTTTTCCTACGAGGATGTACCTGTTGAGATCTTAGACAGACAGGTCAAGCGGCTGAGGAACAAGGAGATTGCCACAGTGAAGGTATTGTGGAAAAATCATTTTGTTGAGGGTGCTAGGTGGGAGGCTGAGGCCGATATGAGATCCCGCTACCCTCATCTTTTCAGCTCTTGAGGTTAGACTTCCTACTCTTAAGTCTATGTTTCCTTATCTCTCCATTCTTATTGCTATTGCTTGACTGTGCATAGTGATTATTTTATGTTATGACTGGAATTGTAATAAATAGTTAGTAGTGTCATTCGGGGACGAATGTTCCTAAGGGGGGATAATGTAACAACCCTAGAAATGGCTATGCTAAGTAATGCTTAATGTGTCTAGAATGCCTACGATTAGACCGGGTTCACACGGATGGATGCCCGTAGAACCAAACCTCTGAACCCATGCTACAGCCAAGACAACTAACTTGGGGAGTTAGTTGAGCTAGGAAAGGTTAAGTCCAGCCATGTATTGCTCTCGAATATGAAAATTTACTCGAATGAGTCTTTACCGGACTTAAAAAGGGAAAATCTTAGGTTTGGAGGGTCTAGGGGTAAAATGGTCTTTTTTAGGCTAAGGGTAATATCGTAATTATCTTAAATATATAATTAGTTATTTAATTAATAAGGTGGAGGGGCATTTTGGGGAGAGAGGGCCGAAAATTGGCTCTTAGAGTAGAGTCTTGCTCCACCAAGGTTCGAACCTAGGTGGAAGCATGATTTAAATTGTTTTTATTTAAGTTGGTAAATTAAAGTAATTAATTAATATTTATTATTTATTATCTGATTTAAATAAAAGGGAAATCAGATTTTTACCATTTAATAAAACCTTATTTGACTAAGTCCTAAACTAGACTCCTAATCCTAAGGAAGCTCTCACTTTTTCACGTTTCATTCACTCTCACGATCTGCCTCTCTCTCGATATTTTATTCACGTTCTCTCTTCCAAATAATGTACAAGAACAAAAGATAAACCAAAGTTCTTCACTCTTGAAGAACTCACAATGAAAAGTAAAATCAAACGCTAAGCAAAATACGTTAGGCAAAGGGAGGGTTTTTCGTCGAAAGTTTGGTGTTGAAACTTGGTTTTGGACGTGAGTGTTGGAGAAGGTTTGGGCAGTAACTTCAAGATTTGAACGTCATAAAAGGTATGGGTTTTCTTCTCTCTTGGTTCCTTTCCCACGAACCCCCTTAAGGTTCAGTATATTCTAAACCGAAAACTAGGATTGTTCCTCGTTGCATGTCCCTATCACTAGCTCCCATTGATTCGTAGGTTGGGTATATTTTCTGGTAGATATTAGGCATGAAATGTGTTTTCGTGATGAATATGTTCATGAATGTGTGTTTGGATTCGTACGAATGATAACCTATGCTTTCCGAAAATATGTGTTTATGTGAGTACAATGTGTAGTCGTGACTTTAAACACAGATTGAAGCATGAAAATGACTTGTTTTATGGTTGTATTTCACGTGCACAAACTTGTATAAATCGTGATGTTCATATGAAGTATAATGTGGCTGATTTGAGTGAAAACTATTGGCTAAATGAATCCATGAAAATGCACCTAAAAACGTACTAAATGATCCATGAAATGTCCTAAGAACTAGTGAGTAAATGCTGCAAAAAAAAGAAAAAAAGAGGCTGGAAAAATGAGATCAAATTTCCAGCGCTAATGTTGAAGTTTAGAAGAGTTTGAAAATAATGTTTAAAACATGTGAGGTCAGTTGGGATTGAACCCAAGACCTCACTATAAGAAAGCTATAATTAATTAAAATAAAAAAAAGAAGTGTGGCACACGGGATTCGAACCCGAGTCCCTTAGCCCAATTACCTAAAACTAAAACATAAATAAAGAAATGTGGGGAGTGGGATTCGAACCCACCACCTCTCAGTCATATTTAAAGAGAAGATTAAAAGAAAAATAAAGGGTGAGGCGTGTGGGAATCGAACCCACGACCTCTAGGCAGAATAAAGGGGATTTAAGGAGAGAAATTAAATTGGGGCTGTGGGGGTTCGAACCCACAACCCCTCGGCCAAAAGGAGAGGAATTAAAATAAAATAAAATAAAATGAAATGAGGTTGTGGGGGTTCGATCCCACATCCTCTTAGTCCCATTGAGCGAAAAATGAAGAGAAAAACTAAGGGAAAAATAAAATGAAGGCGTTGGGGCTCAATCTTGGGTCCCCACGCCGTATGGATCAAACTAAAATGAATAAAAATGTAAGTGTTGTCCAAGGGATTCGAAATCGGGTTCCCTTGCCCAAATTTAGTATTTATATATAAGTCATACGTGAATAAATGTTCAAAAATAATGTTGCCTACATAGATCGAAAGCGAGATCTTGGCATACTTACAAGATGCATAAGTCTTGTACCACATATTCTTAGGAAGATATGAATCACTTAAACGAACTATGAATGAAGCCTCATGGCTTTTGTGTATTGACCCATAAGTCTAGCATATGTTTAAAGTAAGTGAACCTAAGATGTATGTAACGAAATGATGAAACTCTAGAAGGGTTAAGTAAGAGTGTGAAACACACTAAATGGCCAAGTGCATTGGCATATGATGAAATGAACATTCACGTAAAAATGGGTGATTAATTATGAAGAGAAAATGTGCTAATGTTAATGAATGTGGTGACAACATGATAAGAGGCTAATGATAAAGATGAGAGCAATCTCAAATGAGCCTAAGTAAATGTTACCAAAACGTACTCACCTATGAGAGTGTAAAGTTAATGAAGAGACCAGTCTCTATGAACACTCTAATGAAAGTATTGAGAATAATGTATACTTAATACTAATGATGAGATGAGAAATCATCTATTAAGCTATGATATCCTCATACTAGAAGCCAACCTCCATGACGTATGAGTTGAATGAAATGGAACTTTATACTGAGCACCGGTAGACTAACTATGAGCGGTGATGCCTTCTTTTGGAAACGGCGGAGGTTCACGTAACTCTAATGAGATGAGACTGTCTGGCATGCCGGGTATGGGTCTCCTTATATCTCCAAGTCTTCGAGCCTATACTACCAATATAGGGATCTAGCGGGGTTCAATTCCCATGTACGCTAGTATGTTTTGGGTCACTTTGGCCGGTGATTTCACCTCTTTTCGGTGTGGGGGAGACACTGGATTTCATGATACTCACATGATCTATGTCGGTTAAAGTTAAAGTTCCCAATGAATGAATGAGGACAGCCTCAAATGAAACACATAATGAAATGAATAATACCAAAGGTGTTAGGATAGGATAATTAAGAGGTGAGCTAGACTCAAGTAATAACGCTAGGTTATTATTGATCATTGCACAGCAACCCGATAAGAGTATTAAACTACATCGTAGGTATAGCTGGTGTTTACAGTAGCTTATGAATGAATGAAATGAAGTACCTATGAATGAATAAGGCAGACTCTATGTTTACTAAAGAAGGCTCCCTAGTTGAGGTCCCATATGTTGAGCCCTCATTTTGAGAAGTCTTAATGTTAAGTCCATGATTCCAAGGTCTCATGGCATATGAACGAACTATATGCAATATCTTATGTACTATGTGTAAGATGTTATGTGTTGTGTGCAATATGATATGTATGATGACGCATGTTACTCTTATGGCATGACTTTCCTAATCCAATATGGCAACTCCACTGACTTTCCAAATCCAAATTTGGCAGGTCCACTAACTTTCCTAATCCAAATTTGGCAAGTCCACTGACTTGACTTTCTATAAATCATGTTGTTAGGAAAGAGCTATTCTTACTCATGCATGTCCTTGGTGTTTGCTTTCATATACCAATACTTAGTACAAGTGTGTACTAATCTCATACAACTCTATATTTTTAGGTGCAGGCACAGGTGGACGCTAGAGTTTACATGTTGACGTTGCAACTATCCGGACGTGGAGCTTTCATCCGGACTTGGTAGGCCCTCATGCTTTTGAGTAGGTCTACCGTTATTATCCAGCTTAGATGTAGGCTTTATCTAGTGGAGCATGTTCCACTAGTGTTTCTTTCCACTTTCATTGCAGACTTTGTATTGGTGCCGTTTTGGCAAAATACGTTTTATGCAATTATGAACTATTTCTTTCATTTGATTATCTCTGTATAAGATAGTTGATTTGTGAATGCCTATGATGTTAAGTTTAAAATGCTTTGCATGAAATAAAAAAACAAAAAGTTCAAATTTTCCGCTAAAATTAACCTAGATGATGTAACGATGACGTATGTAGGCTTGTCTGCGACCTCTGAGAGGTCAACGATGTCGGTCTCGTCTGGGGTCTAGATTCCGGTCGTGACAAAGTTGTTATCAGAGCACTAGGTTAAACTTCAAAAATAATAAGTTCACATCAACCACATTGAATAGTTTGTCATGGTAGTGAAGTGCACCACTATCCTGGATTAGAGACTGCATAATGCGTAGGAATATTTCCCTTCTTCTAAACTTATCATGCTTTTCCTAATGTCTGATTTTCTTGGTGTTATGAGTGTGTCTAACATCAATCCTTGTTGTTTTTAGAGAATGAATACTAGGAGAACCATTGGTCATAGGAGAGGAGGAGCATCTGCTGGGGACAATCAGGTTCCACCCCAGGCTCCAGCTGAAGGAGTGGCTATGCCGGTTAACCCAGCTGGGTTGACTGATGCGGAGGTGCGGGCATATCTGGCCCAAATAGCGCCGGCCATCACTATGCAGGCCCAGGCCATGACTAACTAGGACAACCGGCAGAATGTTCAGAGGGAGAACCCACCGGTTCGTAGCATTGCTGATATGCTGAGAGACTTCACGAGGATGAATCCTCCTATTTTCACAGGGTCTAAGACTTCAGAGGACCACCAAGAGTTTTTGGATGAGCTTCATAAGATTTTGGTGGCTATGGGGGCCACAGATACTGAGAAGGCTAAGCTTGCTTCCTATCATCTCAAGGATGTTGCACAGACTTGGTGCAAGATGTGGCAGGATAGCCGAGCTTTGGGCGGAGTTCCGGTCACTTGTGAGCGGTTTAAGACAGCCTTCCTTGAGAGATTCCTTCCCAGGGAGATGAGGGAGGCCAAGGTTTAGTAGTTTATCAACCTTAAGCAGGGATCAATGACATTCAGGGAGTATTCCCTGAAGTTTGTTAAATTATCCAGGTATGCTATTTCCCTTGTATCTAACAGCAGGGATGAGATGAGTACTAAATTTTGTTAAACTATCCAGGTATGCTACTTCTATTGTATCTAACAGCAGGGATGAGATGAGTAGGGTCCTCACATGAATCACATGAGATCTGGAGGAGCAGTGTCGGGCTGCGATGCTCCACGATAACATGGACCTCTCCAGGTTGATAGTGCATGTCCAGCAGGTGGAGGACAGTCGAAAGAAGAGGGGCGTCCGTGATGCTAGGAGGCCTAAGCCTCATAATCAGGCAGGTCCTAGAAATGGGGGTAACAAGAATAACTTTGGCGTACGTGAGCAGCCCATATTTAAAAAGGGGCAACAGAGTTCAGAGAACTCTAACTTTCAGAGGAGTACAACACCTAGAGGAGGCAGACCCCAGCCCAAGAAGAGCAATGGAGGTGAGATGCAGCATCCCGTAAAGGATTGTGCTAAGTGTGGCCGTGCTCACAGTGGAGAGTGCAGACAGGGCACTAATGCCTGCTTCGGTTGCAGTAAGAGCAGGCACATGGTTAAAGACTGCCCGCAGAACAGGGGTCAGGCTGGAGGTAATGCTCATCCTAGGCCTAATCCACAGGGTGCAGCAGCAGCCGATCCTCCTAAGAGGAACAGGTTCTACGCCCTGAAGGGCAGGGAGGAGCAGGATAAGTCCGCTGATGTGGTCACAGGTATGCTGCAAGTATTCTCAACTTCTGTTTATGCTTTACTTGATCCAGGGTCTACGCTTCCCTTTGTAACTCCTTTTCTTGCTCTCACTTTTGAGATATTTCTTGAAGTTTTGCATGATCCTATAGTGGTTAGTACACCCTTAGGAGAAAATGTAAGAGCTAATAGAGTGTACAAGGATTGCCCAATAGTTGTATGTGGTAGGACTATGTGTGCAGACTTGGTTGAGTTACATATGAACGATTTTGACATCATTCTTGGCATGTACTGGATTCATAGTTGTTATGCTTGTATGGATTGCCATAGTAGGGTTGTGATATTTCGTTTCCCTAATGAGGTAGAGCTGGTCTGGAAGGGGTACAACTCGAGTCGTCCTTATCCCTTGATTTCGAACCTCAAGGCCAATAAAATGATGTCCAAGGGATTATTGTGTCATCTTGTGAGTGTTAATGATTTAGATCATGACATTTCTTCCATAGACTTAGTGCCTGTAGTGAATGAGTTCCAAGATGTATTTCCTGATGATTTGCCTGGAGTCCCTCCCCCTCGAGAGATTGACTTTGGTATCGATTTAGAATCCGATACTAAACCAATTTTGATTCCTCATTACATAATGGCTCCAGCTGAACTCACAGGGTTGAAGCTGCAGTTTAAAGATCTCACTGATAAGTGTTTCATTTAGCCGAGCATATCCCCTTGGGGTGCTCCAGTGTTGTTTGTGAAAAAGAAAGATGGAACCCTTAGAATGTGTATCGATTATCGGCAGCTCAACAAAGTCATTATAAAGAATAAGTATCCACTTCCCAGAATAGATGAATTGTTCGATCAGCTCCAAGGGTCTAGTTTCTTCTCTAAGATTGATCTTCGTTCAGGGTATCATCACCTTAGGGTTAGGGATGGAGATATCCCAAAGACAACCTTTTGTACCCGTTATGGTCATTATGAGTTCTTAGTCATGTCATTTGGTCTCACTAATACACCAGCTGCATTTATGGACCTCATGAACTGAGTCTTTCGTGAATACCTTTATTCTTTTGTCATAGTATACATTGATGACATCTTCATCTACTCTAGGACCTAGGAAGAGCATAAACAACATTTGAAACTAACCTTGCAGTTACTTAGACAACATCAGTTGTATGCCAAATTCAGCAAGTGTGAATTCTGGCTTAGATCAGCGACTTTCCTGGGTCATGTTGTGTCCGATCAGGGTGTGGAGGTGGACCCCAGGAAGACTGAGGCTGTGAAGAACTGGCCAAAACCTCTTAGTCCCACCAATATCCGTAGTTTTTTGGGATTGGCTGGTTACTACCGCAGGTTCATGGAGGGTTTTTCTTCCATTGCTGCCCCACTGACAGCTTTGACTAAGAAGAAGGCCAAGTTTGAATAGACGGAGACTTGTGAGAAGAGTTTCCAGGAGCTCAAGGACAGACTCACGTCAGCCTCGGTGCTTGCTTTGCCTAAGTGTGGTGAGAATTACACTGTTTATTGTGATGAATCTAGGGTTGGTTTGGGTTATGTTCTTATGCAGGTTGGTAAGGTGATATCTTATGCGTCCAGACAGCTCTAGGTTCATAAGAAGAATTATCACACTCATGACCTAGAGTTGGCAGCTGTGGTGTTTGCACTGAAGATGTGGAGGCACTACTTGTATGGGGTGCATGTGGATAAGTTCACAGACCACAAGATTCTCCAGTACGTGTTCACGTAGAGGGAGTTTAACCTACGTCAGCAGAGATGGTTGGAGCTGTTGAAGGACTATGATATGAATGTCCACTACCATCCAGGTAAGGCTAATGTTGTAGATGATGCTTTGAGCAGGATGAGTATGGGAAGTACAACCCACGTTGAGGATGAGAAGAAGGAGTTGGTGAAAGATGTACACAGAGTGGACAGACTGGGTGTGCGGTTTGTTGACTCTACTAGTGGGGGTATTTCAGTTCATCCTAGTTCTGAATCATCCTTGGTAGTTGAAGTCAAGCAGAATATGTGGCCAAGTGTCCTAATTGTTAGTAGGTTAAGGCAGAACATCTTAAGACTGGCGGTCTTACTCAGATTATTGAGGTTCCGACTTGGAAGTGGGAGGCCATTAATATGGACTTCGTGGTTGGTCTTCCGAGGACTAGGAGACAATATGACTCCATATGGGTTATTTTGGACAAAAGGACTAAGTCTGCCCACTTTATCCCTGTGAAGTCTACTTACAGAGCCGAGGATTATGCGAGACTCTACATTGATGAGATTGTCAGATGGCATGTGATTCCTTTGTCTATCATTTGAGATAGAGGATCTTAGTTCACTTCACATTTATGGAGATCCTTCCAGAAGAGCTTAGGCACGCAGGTAAAGCTTAGTACTGCCTTTGATTCTCAGACTGATGGGCATGCAGAGCAGACCATTCAGACATTGGAGGACATGTTGAGGGCGTGTGTGATTGACTTCAGGGGTAGCTGGGATGACCATCTGCCTTTGATAGAGTTCTCGTATAATAATAGCTATCAATCCAGCATTGGGATGGCACCGTTTGAGGCACTATATGGTAGGAGATGTAGATCTCCAGTTCGGTGGTTCGAGGTTGAAGAGTCATCCATTTTGGGTCCAGATATCATTCATGAGGCCTTAGAGAAGGTCATGGTGATTAGGGACAGGTTGGATACTGCTTACAGTCGGCAGAAGTCATATGCAGATAACAGAAAATGGCCGTTAGAGTTTGATGTTGGTGACCAGGTCTATTTGAAGATATCACCTATGAAGGGGGTGATGAGGTTTGGCTGGAAGGGGAAGTTGAGTCCGATGTATGTTGGGCCATATAAGATTCTACAGCATGTGGGTAAGGTGGCCTATGAGTTGGCATTGCCTGCGGAGCTAGCTTCTGTCCATCCAGTCTTTCATGTATCCATGTTAAAGAAGTGCCTAGGTGATCCAGCATCGATTCTACCTGTGGAAGGTTTGGGGGTCGATGAAGACTTGTCCTACGAGGAGGTACCTGTTGAGATCTTAGACAGACAGGTCAGGCGGCTGAGGAACAAATATATTGCCACAGTGAAGGTATTGTGGAGGAATCATCTTGTTGAGGGTTCTAAGTGGGAGGCTAAGGCCAATATGAGATCCCGCTATCCTCATCTTTTAAGCTCTTGAGGTTAGACTTCCTACTCTTAAGTCTAAGATTCCTTATCTCTCCATTCTTGTTGCTATTGCTTGACTGTGCATAGTGATTATGTTATGTAATGACTGGAATTGTGCTAGATAGTTAGTAGTGTCATTCGGGGACGAATGTTCCTAAGGGGGGGATAATCTAACAACCCTAGAAATGACTATGCTAAGTAATGCTTAATGTGTCTAGAATGCCTACGATTAGACCGGGTTCACACGGATGGATGCGCGTAGAACCAAACCTCTGAACCCTTGCTATAGCCAAGCCAACTAACTTGGGGAGTTAGTTGAGCTAGGAAACGTTGGGTCCAGCCATGTAGGGCTCCCGAATATGAAGATTTACTCGAATGAGTCTTTATCGATTTTAAAAAGGGAAAATCTTAGGTTTGGAGGGTCTAGGGGTAAAAAGGTCTTTTTCTAGGCTAAGGGTAGTATCATAATTACCCTAAATATATAAGTACTTATTTAATTAATAAGGCGGAGGGGCATTTTGGGGAGAGAGGGCCGAAAATTGGCTCTTAGAGTGAAGTCTTGCTCCACCAGGGTTCGAACCTAGGTGGAAGCATGATTTAAATTGTTTTTATTTTAGTTTGTAAATTAAAGTAATTAATTAATATTTATTATTTATTAGCTGATTTAAAATAAAAGGGAAATCAGATATTTACCATTTAATAAAACCTTATTTGACTAAGTCCTAAACTAGACTCCTAATCCTAAGGAAGATCTCTCTTTTTCACATTTCATTCACTCTCACGATCTTCCTATCTCTCTATATTTTAATCACGTTCTCTCTTCCAAATAACGTGCAAGAACAGAAGATAAACCAAAGTTCTACACACTTGAAGAACTCACAATGAAAAATAAAATCAAACGCTAAGCAAAATACGTTAGGCAAAGGGAGGGTGTTCCGTCGAAAGTTTGGTGTTGAAACATGGTTTTGGACGTGAGTGTTGGAGAAGGTTTGAGCAGCAACTTCAAGGTTTGAACGTCATAAAAGGTATGGGTTTTCTTCTCTCTTGGTCCCTTTCCCACGAGACCCCTTAAGGTTTAGTATATTCTGATCAGAAAACTAGGATTCCCAGTCACTAGCTCCTATTGATTCGTAGGTTGGGTATATTTGCTGGTAGATATTAGGCATGAAATGTGTTTTCGTGATGAATATGTTCATGAATGTGTGTTTGGATTCGTACGAATGATAACCTATGATTTCCGAAAATATGTGCTTATGTGTGTGCAATGTGTAGTCGTGACTTTGAACACAGATTGAAGCATGAAAATGACTTGTTTTATGGTTGTATTTCACGTGCACAAACTTGTATAAATCGTGATGTTCATATGAAGTATAATGTGGCTGATTTGAGTGAAAACTATTGGCTAAATGAATCCATGAAAATGCACCTAAAAACGTACTAAATGATCCATGAAATGTCCTAAGAACTAGTGAGTAAATGCTGCAAAAAAAAGAAAAAAAGAGGCTGGAAAAATGTGATCAAATTTCCAGCATGCTGGAAATTTGATTTCGGCTAATGTTGAAGTTTAGGAGAGTTTGAATATAATGTTTAAAACATGTCAGGTCAGTTGGGATTGAACCCAAGACCTCACTATAAGAAAGCTATAATTAATTAAAATAAAAAAAGAAGTGTGGCACACGGGATTCGAACCGGAGTGCCTTAGCCAAAATCCCTAAAACTAAAACAGAAATAAAGAAATGAGGGGAGTGGGATTCGAACCCACCACCTCTCAATCAGATTTAAGGAGAAGATTAAAAGAAAAATAAAGGGTGAGGCATGTGGGTATGGAACCCACGACCTCTAGGCAGAATAAAGGGGATTTAAGGAGAGAAATTAAATTGGGGCTGTGGGGGTTCGAACCCACAACCCCTCGGCCAAAAGGAGAGGAATTAAAAGAAAAGAAAATAAAAGGAAATGAGGTTTTGGGGGTTCTATCCCACATCCTCTTAGTCCCATTTAGCGAGAAATGAAGAGAAAAACTAAGCGAAAAATAAAATGAAGGCGTTGGGGCTCGATCTTGGGTCCCCAAGCCGTATGGATCAAACCAAAATGAATAAAAATGTAATTGTTGTCCAAGGGATTCAAAATCGGGTTCCCTTGCCCAAATTTAGTATTTATACATAAGTCATACGTGAATAAATGTTCAAAAATAACGTTGCCTACATAGATTAAAAATAAAATCGGGTTCCCTTGCCCATGTACGCTAGTATGTTTTCGGTCACTTTGGCCGGTGATTCCACCTCTTTTCGGTGTGGGGGAGACACTGGATTTCATGATGCTCACATGATCTATGTCGGTTAAAGTTAAAGTTCCCAATGAATGAATGAGGACAACCTCAAATGATACACATAATTAAATGAATGATACCAAAGGTGTTAGGATAGGATAATCAAGAGAGGAGCTAGACTCACGTAATAACGCTAGGTTATTCTTGATCATTGCACAGCAACCCGATGAGAGTCTTAAACTACATCCTAGGTATAGCTGGTGTTTACACTAGCTTATGAATGAATGAAATGAAGTACGTATGAATGAATAAGGCAGACTCTATGTTTGCTAAAGAAGGCTCCCTAGTTGAGGTCCCATATGTTGAGCCCTCATTTTGAGAAGTCTTAATGTTAAGTCCATGATTCCAAGGTCTCATGGCGTATGAACGAACTATATGCAATATGTTATGTTCTATGTGTAAGATGTTATGTGTTGTGTGCAATATGATATGTATGATGATGCATGTTACACTTATGGTATGACTTTCCTAATCCAATTTGGCAAGTCCACTGACTTTCCAAATCCAAATTTGGTAGGTCCACTAACTTTCCTATTCCAAATTTGGCAAGTCTACTGACTTGACTTTCTATAAATCATGTTGTTAGGAAAGAGCTATTCTTACTCATGCATGTCCTTGGTGTTTGCTTTCATATACCAATACTTAGTACAAGTGTGTACTAATCTCATACAACTCTATATTTTTAGGTGCAGGCACAGGTGGACGCTAGAGTTTACATGTTGACGTTGC
Source organism: Solanum sitiens (assembly GCA_016801875.1). Lineage (NCBI taxonomy): Eukaryota > Viridiplantae > Streptophyta > Magnoliopsida > Solanales > Solanaceae > Solanum > Solanum sitiens. The sequence continues at coordinate 512,462 of JABWTJ010000016.1, read as the reverse complement.
AACTATCCGGACGTGGAGCTTTCATCCGGACTTGGTAGGCCCTCATGCTTTCGAGTAGGTCTACCGTTATTATCTAGCTTAGATGTAGGCTTTATCTAGTGGAGCATGTTCCACTAGTGTTTCTTTCCACTTTCATTGCAGACTTTGTATTGGTGCCGTTTTGGCAAAATACGTTTTATGCAATTATGAACTGTTTCTTTCATTTGATTATCTTTGTGAACGCCTATGATGTTAAGTTTAAAATGCTTTGCATGAAATAAGAAAACAAAAAGTTTAAATTTTCCGCTAAAATTAACCTAGATGATGTAACGATAACGTATGTAGGCTTGTCTGCGACCTCTGAGAGGTCAACGATGCCGGTCTCGTATGGGGTCTAGATTCCGGTCATGACAAAGTTGTTATTAGAGCACTAGGTTAAACTTCAAAAATAATAAGTTCACATCAACCACATTGAATAGTTTGTCATGGTAGTGAAGTGCACCACTATCCTGGATTAGAGACTGCATAATGCGTAGGAATATTTCCCTTCTTCTGATCTTATCGTGCTTTTCCTAATGTCTGATTTTCTTGGTGTTATGAGCGTGTCTAACATCAATCCTTGTTGTTTTTAGAGAATGAATACTAGGAGAACCATTGGTCATAGGAGAGGAGGAGCATCTGCTGGGGACAATCAGGTTCCACCCCAGGCTCCAGCTGAAGGAGTGGCTATGCCGGTAAGCCTAGCTGGGTTGACTGATGCGGAGGTGCGGGCATATCTGGCCCAGATGGCGCCGTCCATCACTATGCATGCCCAGGCCTTGACTGACAAGGTCAACTGGCAGAATGTTCAGAGGGAGAACCCACCGGTGCGTAGCATTGTTGATAGGCTGAGAGACTTCACGAGGATGAATCCTCCTATTTTCACAGGGTCTAAGACTTCAGAGTACCCCCAGGAGTTTGTGGATGAGGTTCATAAGATTTTGGTGGCTATGGGGGCCACAAATACTGAGAAGGCTGAGCTTGCTTCCTATCATCTCAAGGTTGTTGCACAGACTTGGTGCAAGATGTGGCAGGATAGCCGAGCTCTGGGCGGAGTTCTGGTCACTTGGGAGCTGTTTAAGACAGCCTTCCTGGAGAGATTCTTTCCTAGGGAGATGATGGAGGCCAAGGTTGAGAAGTTTATCAACCTTAAGCAGGGACCAATGACAGTCAGGGAGTATTCCCTGAAGTTTGTTAAATTATCCAGGTAAGTTATTTCCCTTGTATCTAACAGCAGAGATGAGATGAGTACTAAATTTTGTTAAACTGTCCAGGTATGCTACTTCCATTGTATCTAACAGAAGGGATGAGATGAGTAGGTCCCTCACAGGAATCACAAGAGATCTGGAGGAGGAGTGTCGGGCTGCGATGCTCCACGATAACATAGACCTCTCCAGGTTGATAGTGCATGTCCAGCAGGTGGAGGACAGCCGGAAGAAGAGGGGCGTATGTGATGCTAGGAGGCCTAAGCCTCATGATCAGGCAGGTCCTAGAAATGGAGGCAACAAGAATAACTTTGGCGTACGTGAGCAGCCTAGATTTAAAAAGGGGCAACAGAGTTCAGCGAACTCTAACTTTCAGAGGAGTACAACACCTAGAGGAGGCAGACCCCAGCCCAAGAAAGGCAATGGAGGTGAGATGCAGCGTCCCAGAAAGGACTGTGCTAAGTGTGGTCGTGCTCACAGTGGAGAGTGCAGACAGGGCACTAATGCCTGCTTCGGTTGCGGTAAGATCGAGCACATGGTTGAAGACTGCCCGCAGAACAGGGGTCAGGCTGGAGGTAATTCTCAGCCTAGGCCTAATCCATAGGGTTCAGCAGCAGCCGAGCCTCCTAAGAGGAACAGGTTCTACGCCCTAAAGGGCAGGGAGGAGCAGGAGAAGTCCGCTGATGTGGTCATAGGTATGCTGCAAGTATTCTCAACTTCTGTTTATGCTTTACTTTATCCAGGGTCTACGCTTTCCTTTGTAACTCCTTTACTTACTCTCACTTTTGAGATATTTCTTGAAGTTTTGCATGATCCTATAGTGGTTAGTACACCCTTAGGAGAAAATGTAAGAGCTGATAGAGTGTACAAGGATTGCCCAATAGTTGTATGTGGTAGGACTATGTCTGCAGACTTTGTTGAGTTACCTATGAAGGATTTTGACATCATTCTTGGCATGGACTTGATTCATAGTTGTTATGCTTGTATGGATTGACATAGTAGGGTTGTGATATTTCGTTTTCCTAATGAGGTAGAGATGGTCGGGGAGGGGTACAACTCGAGTCATCTTTATCCCTTGATTTCGAACCTCAAGGCCAATAAAATGATATCCAAGGGGTTATTGTGTCATCTTGTGAGTGTTAATGATTTAGATCATGATATTTCTTCCATAGACTCAGTGCCTGTAGTGAATGAGTTCCAAGATGTATTTCCTGATGATTTGCCTGGAGTCCCTCCCCCTCGAGAGATTAACTTTGGTATCGATTTAGAACCCGATACTAAACCAATTTTGATTCCTCCTTATAAAATGGCTCCAGCTTAACTCAAAGAGTTGAAGCTACAGTTAAAAGATCTCACTGATAAGGGTCTCATTCAGCCGAGCATATCCCTTTGGGGCGCTCCAGTGTTGTTCGTGAAAAAGAAAGATGGAACCCTTAGAATGTGTATCAATTATCGGCAGCTCAACAAAGTCACTATAAGGAATAAGTATCCACTTCCCAGAATAGATGACTTGTTCGATCAGCTCCAAGGGTCTAGTTTCTTTTCTAAGATTGATCTTCGTTCAGGGTAACATCAGCTTAGGGTTAGGGATGGAGATATCCCAAAGACAGCCTTTCATACCGTTATGGTCATTATGAGTTCCTAGTCATGACATTTGGTCTCACTAATGCACCAGCTGCATTTATGGACCTCATGAACCGAGTATTTTGTGAATACCTTGATTCTTTTGTCATAGTATTCATTGATGACATCCTCATCTACTCTAGGACCAAGGAAGAGCATAAACAACATTTGAAACTAACCTTGCAGGTACTTAGACAACATCAGTTGTATGCCAAATTCAGCAAGTGTGAATTCTAGATTAGATCAGCGACCTTCCTGGGTCAGGTTTTGTCCGATCAGGGTGTGGAGGGGGACACCAGGAAGACTGAGGCTGTGAAGAACTGGCCAAAACCTCTTACTCCCACCGATATCCGTAGTTTTCTTGGATTGGATGGTTACTACCGCAGGTTCGTGGAGGGTTTTTCTTCCATTACTGCCCCACTGATAGCTTTGACTAAGAAGAAGGCCAAGTTTAAATGGACGGATACTTGTGAGAAGAGTTTCCAAGAGTTTAAGGACAGACTCACGTAAGCCCCGGTGCTTACTTTTCCTAAGTGTGGTGAGAATTACACTTTTATTGTGATGCATCTAGGGTTCGTTTGGGTTGTGTTCTTATGCAGTTTGGTAAGGTGATAGCTTATGCGTCCAGACAGCTCAAGGTTCATGAGAAAAATTATCCCACTCATGACCTAGAGTTGGCAACTGTGGTGTTTGCACTGAAGCTGTGGAGGCACTACTTGTATGGGGTGCATGTGGATGTGTTCACAGACCACAAGATTCTCCACTACGTGTTCACACAGAGGGAGTTGAATCTACGTCAGCGGAGATGGTTGGAGCTGTTGAAGGACTATGATATGAATGTCCACTACCATTCAGGTAAGGCTAATGTTGTAGCTGATGCTTTGAGCAAGATGAGTATGGGATGTACAGCCCACGTTGAGGATGAGAAGAAGGAGTTGGTGAAAGATGTACACAGAGTGCACAGACTGGGTGTGCGGTTGGTTGACTCTACTAGTAGGGGTGTTTCAGTTCATCCTAGTTCTGAATCATCCTTGGTAGTTGAAGTCAAGCAGGGTCAGCATCTCGATCCTGTGTTGATAGAGCTGAAGAACTCAGTGTTGATATAAATGAATGAGTCTTTTGCCTTGGGAGGTGACGGCGTACTTAGGTACCAGGACACGCTGTGTGTACCAGATGTTAATGATTTGCGGACCAGGATTGTTGTAGAGGCCCATGGTTCCAGATATTCCATACATCCAAGTTCCACCAAGATGTATCATGATCTTAAGGAGATTTATTGGTGGGATGGCATGAAGAAAGACATTGCAGAATATGTGGCCAAGTGTCCTAATTGTCAGTAGGTTAAGGCAGAACATCTTAAGCCTGTCGGTCTACTCAGATTATTGAGGTTCCGACTTGGAAGTGGGAGGCCATTAATATGGAGTTCGTGGTTGGTCTTCCGAGGACTAGGAGACAGTATGACTCCATATGGGTTATTGTGGACAGGTTGACTAAGTCTGCCCACTTTATCCCTATGAAGTCTACTTACAGATTTGAGGATTATGCGAGACTCTACATTGATGAGATTGTGAGATCGCATGTGATTTCTTTGTCTATCATTTAATATAGAGGATCTCAGTTCACTTCACATTTCTGGAGATCCTTCTAGAAGAGCTTAGGCACGCAGGTAAAGCTTAGTACTGCCTTTCATCCTCAGACTGAAGGGCAGGCAGAGCGGACCATTCAGACATTGGAGGACATGTTGAGGGCGTGTGTGATTGACTTCAGGGGTAGCTGGGATGACCATCTGCCTTTGATAGAGTTCTCGTATAATAATACCTATCACTCCAGCATTGGGATGACACCGTTTTATGCACTATATGGTAGGAGATGTAGATCTCCAGTTTGGTGGTTCGAGGTTGAAGAGTCATCCATTTTGGGTCTTGCGATCATTCATGAGGCCTTAGAGAAGGTCAGGGTAATTAGGGACAGGTTGTCTACTGCTTACAGTCGGCAGAAGTCATATGCAGATAACAAAAAACGGCCCTAGAGTTTGATGTTGGTGACCAGGTCTATTTGAAGATATAACCTATGAAGGGGGGGGATGAGGTTTGGCAGGAAGGGGAAGTTGAGTCCGAGGTATGTTGGGCCATATGAGATCCTACAGCATGTGGGTGAGGTGGCCTATGAGTTGACATTGCCTGCGGAGCTAGCTTCTATCCATCCAGTCTTTCATGAATCCATGTTAAAGAAGTGCCTAGGTGATCCAGCATCGATTCTACCTGTGGAAGGTTTGGGGGTCGATGAAGACTTGTCCTACGAGGAGGTACCTGTTGAGATCTTAGACAGAATGGTCAAGCGGGTGAGGAACAAGGAGATTGCCACGGTGAAGGTATTGTGGAGGAATCATCTTGTTGAAGGTGCTATGTGGGAGGCTGAGGCCGATATGAGATCCCGCTACCCTCATCTTTTCAGCTCTTGAGGTTAGAGTTCCTACTCTTAAATCTAAGTTTCCTTATCTCTCCATTCTTATTGCTATTGCTTGACTGTGCATAGTGATTATGTTATGTTATGACTGAAATTGTGCTAGATAGTTAGTAGTGTCATTCGGGGACGAATGTTCCTAAGGGGGGGATAATGTAACAACCCTAGAAATGGCTATGCTAAGTAATGCTTAATGTGTCTAGAATGCCTATGATTAGACCGGGTTCACATGGATGGATGCGCGTAGAACCAAACCTCTAAACCCTTGCTACAGCCAAACCAACTAACTTGGGGAGTTATTTGAGCTAGGAAAGGTTGGATGTAGCCATGTAGGGCTCTCGAATATGAAGATTTACTCGAATGAGTCTTTACCGAACTTAAAAAGGGAAAATCTTAGGTTTGGAGGGTCTAGGGGTAAAATGGTCTTTTTCCAGGATAAGGGTAGTATCGTAATTACCCTAAATATATAATTAGTTATTTAATTAATAAGGTGGAGGGGCATTTTGGGGAGAGAGGGCCAAAAATTGGCTCTTAGAGTGAAGTCTTGCTCCACCAAGGTTCGAACCTAGGTGGAAGCATGATTTAAATTGTTTTTATTTAAGTTGGTAAATTAAAGTAATTAATTAATATTTATTATTTATTATCTGATTTAAAATAAAAGGGAAATCAGATTTTTACCATTTAATAAAACCTTATTTGACTAAGTCCTAAACTAGACTCCTAATCCTAAGGAAGCTCTAACTTTTTCACGTTTCATTCACTCTCACGATCTGCCTCTCTCTCGATATTTTATTCACGTTCTCTCTTCCAAATAATGTACAAGAACAAAAGATAAACCAAAGTTCTTCACTCTTGAAGAACTCACAATGAAAAGTAAAATCAAACGCTAAGCAAAATACGTTAGGCAAAGGGAGGGTTTTTCGTCGAAAGTTTGGTGTTGAAACTTGGTTTTGGACGTGAGTGTTGGAGAAGGTTTGGGCAGTAACTTCAAGGTTTGAACGTCATAAAAGGTATGGGTTTTCTTATCTCTTGGTTCCTTTCCCACGAGCCCCCTTAAGGTTCAGTATATTCTAAACCGAAAACTAGGATTGTTCCTCGTTGCATGTCCCTGTCACTAGCTCCCATTGATTCGTAGGTTGGGTATATTTTCTGGTAGATATTAGGCATGAAATGTGTTTTCGTGATGAATATGTTCATGAATGTGTGTTTGGATTCGTACGAATGATAACCTATGCTTTCCGAAAATATGTGTTTATGTGAGTGCAATGTGTAGTCGTGACTTTAAACACAGATTGAAGCATGAAAATGACTTGTTTTATGGTTGTATTTCACATGCACAAACTTGTATAAATCGTGATGTTCATATGAAGTATAATGTGGCTGATTTGAGTGAAAACAATTGGCTAAATGAATCCATGAAAATGCACCTAAAAATGTGCTAAATGATCCATGAAATGTCCTAAGAACTAGTGAGTAAATGCTGCAAAAAAAAGAAAAAAAGAGGCTGGAAAAATGATAATGTTGAAGTTTAGGAGAGTTTGAAAATAATGTTTAAAACATGTGAGGTCAGTTGGGATTGAACCCAAGACCTCACTATAAGAAAGCTATAATTAATTAAAAAAAAAAAAAGAAGTGTGGCACACGGGATTCGAACCCGAGTCCCTTAGCCGAATTACCTAAAACTAAAACATAAATAAAGAAATGTGGGGAGTTGGATTCGAACCCACCACCTCTCAGTCATATTTAAGGAGAAGATTAAAAGAAAAATAAACGGTGAGGCGTGTGGGAATCGAACCCACGACCTCTAGGCAGAATAAAGGGGATTTAAGGAGAGAAATTAAATTGGGGCTGTGGGGGTTCGAACCCACAACCCCTCGGCCAAAAGGAGAGGAATTAAAATAAAATAAAATAAAATGAAATGAGGTTGTGGGGGTTCGATCCCACATCCTCTTAGTCCCATTGAGCGAAAAATGAAGAGAAAAACTAAGGGAAAAATAAAATGAAGGCGTTGTGGCTCAATCTTGGGTCCCCACGCCGTATAGATCAAACCAAAATGAATAAAAATGTAAGTGTTGTCCAAGGGATTCGAAATCGGGTTCCCTTGCCCAAATTTATTATTTATATATAAGTCATACGTGAATAAATGTTCAAAAATAATGTTGCCTACATAGATCAAAAGCGAGATCTTGGTATACTTACAAGATGCATAAGTCTTGTACCACATAATCTTAGGAAGATATGAATCACTTAAACGAACTATGAATGAAGCCTCATGGCTTTTGTGTATAGACCCATAAGTCTAGCATACGTTTAAAGTAAGTGAACCTAAGATGTATGTAACGAAATGATGAAACTCTAGAAGGGTTAAGTAAGAGTGTGAAACACACTAAATGGCCAAGTGCATTGGCATATGATGAAATGAACATTCACGTAAAAATGGGTGATTAATTATGAAGAGCAAATGTGCTAATGTTAATGAATGTGGTGACAACATGATAAGAGGCTAATGATAAAGATAAGAGCAATCTCAAATGAGCCTAAGTAAATGTTACCAAAACGTACTCACCTATGAGAGTGTAAAGTTAATGAAGAGACCAGTCTCTATGAACACTCTAATGAAAGTATTGAGAATAATGTATACTTAATACTAATGATGAGATGAGAAATCATCTATTAAGCTATAATGTCCTCATACTAGAAGCCAACTTCCATGACGTATGAGTTGAATGAAATGGAACTTTATACTGAGCACCGATACACTAACTATGAGTGGTGATGCCTTCTTTTGGAAACGGCGGAGGTTCACGTAACTCTAATGAGATGAGACTGTCTGGCATGCCGGGTATGGGTCTCCTTATATCTCCAAGTCTTCGAACCTATACTACCAATATAGGGATCTAGTGGGGTTCAATTCCCATGTACGCTAGTATGTTTTGGGTCACTTTGGCCGGTGATTCCACCTCTTTTCGGTGTGGGGGAGACAGTGGATTTCATGATGCTCACATGATCTATGTCGGTTAAAGTTAAAGTTCCCAATGAATGAATGAGGACAGCCTCAAATAAAACACATAATGAAATGAATAATACCAAAGGTGTTAGGATAGGATAATTAAGAGGTGAGCTAGACTCAAGTAATAACGCTAGGTTATTATTGATCATTGCACAGCAACCCGATAAGAGTATTAAACTACATCCTAGGTATATCTGGTGTTTACACTAGCTTATGAATGAATGAAATGAAGTACCTATGAATGAATAAGGCAGACTCTATGTTTACTAAAGAAGGCTCCCTAGTTGAGGTCCCATATGTTGAGCCCTCATTTTGAGAAGTCTTAATGTTAAGTCCATGATTCCAAGGTCTCATGGCATATGAACGAACTATATGCAATATGTTATGTACTATGTGTAAGATGTTATGTGTTGTGTGCAATATGATATGTATGATGATGCATGTTACTCTTATGGCATGACTTTCCTAATCCAATATGGCAAGTCCACTGACTTTCCTAATCCAAATTTGGCAAGTCTACTGACTTGACTTTCTATAAATCATGTTGTTAGGAAAGAGCTATTCTTACTCATGCATGTCCTTGGTGTGTGCTTGCATATACCCATACTTAGTACAAATGTGTACTAATCCCGTACAACTCTATATTTTTATGTGGAGGCATAGGTGGACGCTAGAGTTTACAGGTTGACGTTGCAGCTATCCGTACGTAGATCTTTCATCCGGACTTGGTAGACCCTCATGCTTTCGAGGATATCTACCGTTATTATCTAGCTTAGATGTAGGTTTTAGCTAGTGGAGCATGTTCCACTAGTGTTTCTTTCCACTTTCATTGCAGACTTTGTATTGGTGCCATTTTGGCAAAATACGTTTAATGCAATTATGAACTGTTTCTTTCATTTGATTATCTCTATATTAGATGGTTGATTTGTGAACGCCTATGATTTTAAGTTTAAAATGCTTTGCATGAAATAAGAAAACTAAAAGTTCAAATTTTCCGCTAAAATTAACCTAGATGAAGTAACGATAATGTATGTAGGCTTGTCTGCAACCTCTGAGAGGTCAACGAAGCCGGTCTCGTCTGGGGTCTAGATTTCTGTCGTGAAAAAGTTGGTATCAGAGCACTAGGTTAAACTTCGAGAATAACAAGTTCACATCAACCACATTGAGTAGTTTCTAAGTCATGGTAGTGAAGTGCACCACTATCCTGGATTAGAGACTGCATAATGCGTAGAAAAATTTCCCTTCTTCTGATCTTGTCGTGCTTTCCCTAATGTCTGATTTTCTTGGTGTTATTAGCGTGTCTAACATCAATCCTTGTTGTTTTTAGAGAATGAATACTAGGAGAACCATTGGTCAGAGGAGAGGAGGAGCAGCTGCTGGGGACAATCAGGTTCCACCCCAGGCTCCAGCTGAAGGAGTGGCTATGCCGGTTAACCCAGCTGGGTTGACTGATGCGGAGGTGCGGGCATATCTGGCCCAGATGGCACAAGCCATCACTATGCAGGCCTAGGCCATGACTGACCAGGTCAACCGGCAGAATGTTCAGAGGGGGAACCCACCGGTTCGTAGCATTGCTGATAGGCTGAGAGACTTCACGAGGATGAATCCTCCTATTTTCACAAGGTCTAAGACTTCAAAGGACCCCAGGAGTTTGTGGATGAGGTGCATAAGATTTTGGTGGCTATGGGGGCCATAGATACTGAGAAGGCTGAGCTTGCTTCCTATCAGCTCAAGGTTGTTGCACAGACTTGGTGCAAGATGTGGCAGGATAGCCGAGCTTTGGGCGGAGTTCCGGTCTCTTGGGAGCGGTTTAAGACAGCCTTCCTGGAGAGATTCTTTCCCAGGGAGATGAGGGAGGCCAAGGTTGAGGAGTTTATCAACCTTAAGCAGGGATCAATGATAGTCAGGGAGTATTCCCTGAAGTTTGTTAAATTATCCAGGTATGCTATTTCCCTTGTATCTAACAGCAGGGATGAGATGAGTACTAAAGTTTGTTAAACTGTCCAGGTATGCTACTTCAATTGTATCCAACAGCAGGGATGAGATGAGTAGGTTCCTCACAGGAATTACAAGAGATCTGGAGGAGGTGTGTCGGGCTGCGATGCTCCACGATAATATGTACCTCTCCAGGTTGATAGTGCATGTCCAGCAGGTGGAGGACAGCCGGAAGAAGAGGGGCGTCCGTGATGCTAGGAGGCCTAAGCCTCATGATCAGGCAGGTCCTAGCAATGGAGGCAACAGGAATAACTTTGGGGATGAATGTTCCTAAGGAGGGGTGTCCACTAACTTTCCTAATCAAAATTTGGCTAGTCTACTGACTTGACTTTCTATAAATCATGTTGTTAGGAAAGAGCTATTCTTACTCATGCATGTCCTTGGTGTGTTCTTGCATATACCCATACTTAGTACAAGTGTGTACTAATCCCATACAAATCTATATTTTTAGGTGCAGGCACAGGTGGACGCTAGAGTTTACAGGTTGATGTTGCAACTATCCGGACGTGGAGCTTTTATCCGGACTTGGTAGGCCCACATGCTTGCGAGGATGTCTACCATTATTATCTAGATTAGATGTAGGTTTTAGCTAGTGGAGCATGTTCCACTAGTTTTTCTTTCCACTTTCATTTCAGACTTTGTATTAGTGCCGTTTTGGCAAAATACGTTTAATGCAATTATGAACTATTTCTTTTATATGATTATCTCTATATTATATGGTTGATTTGTGAACGCCTATGATGTTAAGTTTAAAATGCTTTGCATGAAATAAGAAAACAAAAATTTCAAAATTTCCGCTAAAATTAACCTAGATGAAGTAACGATGACGTATGTAGTCTTGTCTGCGACCTCTGAGAGGTCAACGATGCCGGTCTCATCTGGGGTCTAGATTCCGGTCGTGACAGGTATATGATGAGAAGGTCTTTTCATCACAAATTGTCATTAGTGAGATATACACATTATAGTCATATAATAATAATGCACACAAAAAAATCACATTCAACCTTGCATGATAATACCCCTATTACGATCTGACAATCCAACATACTCATAACATGCCATAATAATCATCATATAATCATATTCTTAATCTATTCACATATGTGTAACATGCCATAATAATCATCATATCATCATCTTCTTAATCTATTTTCATAATCATACTCCAATTGAATATCGTCATCAAGAATAAACCATAATTATTGAAGTAGAGAACTCATAATCATAAAAGGTCTTACCAATAGCCTCCAAGCATAAACTTCAAGATCTTAACCTCAACTCATCACAATTATCCAATAATCCAATCACCATCATCATAATATAGTGAATTAAACTATAACATAATCAATTCCAACAAACCTAATCATCTAGAAGTCCAACTCATAGTTAGGGTTAGGAAAAAGGGTTCAATCATGGAACTTCAATGGAAACTAGTTCAAAGACTAAGAAATAAAATTTCACCATTAATTAACCATATATTATCCGATAAACGTATACATTACAACATTAAATCAATTTGAAATACAATTCACGAAATTGGATGAAAACCCATGTTTTAGACATCTTTGGAAACCAATTTTGAGAGCCTCTTAGTGAAAGAGATCCTAAAAGTGAATAGATTCCATACCTTAAGATTCCTTGAATATTGATGGAGAAAAACGTGAGTCTTGGATCCCTACTCAAGCTTGGAGATGTTCTTCAATGGTGGTCTTTGGAATAGAGAGAAAGTAGAGAGAAGTTGGAGAGATTTGGGTTTGGAAAATTATGCAGTTATGAGTTAGTTTAATGAGGGTTAACTCTTTTATAGTCCCCAACTAACTTATTTAACCACCCCTTAACACTTAATTAATTTATTAACTAACTAACCAATCAACCCAACCCAACTAAAAACTATGCAGTCTACTCAGCCTTAAATACTGTCAATTCGTCGTTCTGTTCAGAGAGTAGTTTTCAGCCATTTTTTCCAAAATGGATAAGTATGAACCTATGACCACCATCGATGGGTCGTTTACCTATCAACGACTCATCATTTGGTGCGTCGTTAGCCACTGTCAATTTGACAACTTTTTGGTCAAATGCTAGGGTCCTCCACAAATGCCCCTAGGATGGTCCGTGGGGAGTCGTACCCGGACATTTCAGCCGTAAACACACTCTATTACATTTGTAACACCTTTTTACCAAATTTGACTAAATTCCGACTCTTAAAACCCCTTGAAATACACAAAGGCGCACTAGCTCAATTTCACTAGTCTCCAGAAGTCTGGGCCGTTTCTTGACGTTTTGACTCTAAAACTTCCTATTTAACTTCAATAAATTAATTTAGTATTAGAAACATTGTTTTTCACGACCGAAGTTTAGACCCCAGATGAGACCGGCGTCGTTGACCTCTCAGAGGTTGCAGACAAGCCTACTTACGTCATTCTTACTTCATCTAGGTTAATTTTAGCGGAAAATTTGAAACTTTTTATTTCTTATCATGCATAAAGGTCATTCTACTTACATTTCTAATGTTCACAATCAACCATCTAACAGTAAGATTATCAACTGAAAGAAATAGTTCAATACTGCATTAAAAGTATAATTGCCAAAATGGCACAAATACAATGTCTGAAATAAAAATGGAAAGAAACACTAGTGGAACATACTCCACTATCTAAAGCCTACATCTAATCTAGATAGCTACGTTAGACATCCTCGAAAGCATGAGGGCCTACCAAGTCTTGATGAAAGCTCCACGTCCGGATAGCTGCAACGTCAACCTGTAATCTCTAGCGTCCACCTCTGCATGCACCTAAAAATATAGAGTTGTATGGGATTAGTACACACTTGTACTAAGTATGGGTATATGCACGCACACACCAAGGACATGCATGAGTAAGAATAGCTCTTTCCTAACAACATGATTATGGAAAGTCAAGTCAGTGGACTTGCCAAATTGGAATTAGGAAAGTTAGTGAACTTTCCAAATTTGGATTAGGAAAGTCAGTGAGCTTTCCAAATTTGGATTAGGAAAGTTAGTGAGCTTTCCAAATTTGGATTAGGAAAGTCATGCCATGAGAGTAACATGCATCATCATACTTATCATATTGCACACAGCACATAACATCTTACACATAGCACATATCATATTGCATATAGCACATAATATCTTTCATATCATTCATTCATATGCCATGAGACCTTGGAATCATGGACTTGACAGTAAGACTTCCCAAAATGAGGGCTCAACATATGGGACCTCAACTAGGGAGTCTTCTTTAGTAAACACAGAGTCTGCTTCATTCATTCTTACGTACTTCATTTCATTCATTCATAAGCTAGTGTAAACAACAGCTATACCTAGGATGTAGTTTAAGACTCTCATCGGGTTTGCTGTGCAATGATCAAGAATAACCTAGTGTCATTACTTGAGTCTAGCTCACCTCTTGATTATCCTATACTAATATCTTTGGTATCGTTTATTTCATTATGTTCATCATTTGAGGCTGGCCTCATTCATTCATTGGGAACTTTAACTTTAACCGACATAAAAACAACTTAAATAAAAACAACTTTAATTCATTCGAGTAAATCTTCGTATTCGAGAGCCCTCCATGGTTGGACCCAACCTTTCCAAGCTCAACTAACTCCCCAAGTTAGTTGCCTTGTCTTTAGCAATGCTACAGAGGTTTGGTTCTACGCGCATCAATCCGTCTGAACCCGTTCTAATCGTAGGCATTCTAGACCCATTAAGCATTACTTAGCATATTCATTTTTTTTGGGTTGTTACATTATTCCCCCCTTAGGAACATTCGTCCCCTAATGACACTACTATTTACTAACAATAAGTAAATTATCTATAGAATGTATGCATACATAGGTAATTCAATACTCCCCATTGGTGAATATCTGATTCACATATTAACATGATGGTGCACATCCTTGAAACCTACTAGTAGCTTCACATAGACTAAGGAACTCTTTCCTAAACTAGTCTCATCAAAGCATACAACATAAGGAAACATATAAGTCATACAAATCAGCAACCAACATGATGACTCAAACGTATTAACCTCATACTAGTGCATAAACACCATACACAGTCAAATACATGGAAGACTAAATAAGGCTACGCACCCGAGACTTCACCAGAAGTGCCTTCCCCTGCACCCCTAGACTAGAGTGCGAAGAATCGTTTCCTCCTTGGAGCCTCTTCACTTGGACCATTAGGCTGAACTCTCTCCTTCCTTGTTCTTGACTTCTCCTATTCGGACATTCCTTCACCATGTGACCCGGTTTTCCACAACTGTAACAAGTGTTAGTGCCCATCATACACTCTCCTCCATGCAGTTTGCCACACTTCCTGCAAGGTGGTCTCTCCTGAGGTGTATCTACTTCATTGTTTCTCTTAACTCTGGACTCGGAATTCCTATCATAGCAACCCTTGGATGAACTTGACTCCCCTTGGTGGAAGAGTCCTTCTTAAACCTAGGCTTATCCCTGATTCTAGTACTACTCTTCTTTGAAAATTTCTCCTCAACTTGCCTTGACTTGTTCCCTTCCCTAGTGTGCTTCCTCTTCCTGCTTTCCTCCACTTGCTAGACATGGACCATAAGCCTGGAAAGGTCCATGCTGTCATGCAGCATAGATGCCCTACACTCCTCCTCGAGATCCTCAGCAATCCCTGTCAAGAATCTACTCATCTCGTCTTTGTTGTTAGACACAAGAGAAGTGGCATACCTGGATAATTTCACAAACTTCAGGGAATACTCCCTGACTTTCATCAATCCCTGTTTAAGGTTGATAAACTCCTCAACCTTGGCCTCCCTCATATCCCTGCGGAAAAATCTCTCTAGGGAGGCTATCTTAAACAGCTCCCAAGTACTATAACTCCGCCCAAAGCTCGGCTATCCTGTCACATCTTGCAGCAAGTCTGTGCAACATCCTTGAGCTGATAGGAAGCCAGATCAACCTTCTCAGTTTCTGTGGCCCCCATGGCCACCAAAATCTTATGCACCTCGTCCACAAACTCCTAGGGTTCCTCTGAAGTCTTAGACCTTGTGAAAATAGGAGGATTTATCCTCGTGAAATCTCTCATCCTGTCAGCATTGCTACGAACCGGTGGGTTCTCCCTCTTAACATTATGTCGATTGACCTGGTCAGTCATGGCCTGGGCCTCCATAGTGATGGCCTGGGCCATCTGGGCCAGATATGCCGGCACCTCCGTATCAGCCAACCCAGCTGGGTTAACCGGCATAGCCACTCCTTCAGCTGGAGCCTGGGGTGGAACCTGATTGTCCCCAGCAGCTGCACCTCCTCTCCTCTGACAAACGGTTCTCCTAGTATTCATTCTCTGAAAACAACAAAGATTGATGTTAGACAGGCTCATAACACCAAGAAATTAGACACTAGGAAAAGCACGATAAGATCAGAAGAAGGGAAATTTTCCTACGCATTATGCAGTGTCTAATTCAGGATAGTGGTGCACTTCACTACCATGACTTAGAAACTACTCAATGTGGTTGATGTGAACTTATTATCCTCAGAATTTAACCTAGTGCTCTGATAACAACTTTGTCATGACCGGAGTTTAGACCCCAGACGAGACCGGCGTCGTTGACCTCTCAGAGGTCGCAGAGAAGCCTACTTACGTCATTCTTACTTCATCTAGGTTGACTTTAGCGGAAAATTTGAAACTTTTTATTTCTTATCATGCATAAAGGTCATTCTACTTACATTCATAATGTTCACAATCAACCATCTAACAGTAAGATTATCAACTGAAAGAAATAGTTCAATACTGCATTAAAAGTATAATTGCCAAAATGGTACAAATACAATGTCTGAAATAAAAATGGAAAGAAACACTAGTGGAACATACTCCACTATCTAAAGCCTACATCTAAGCTAGATAGCTACGTTAGACATCCTCAAAAGCATGAGGGCCTACCAAGTCTTGATGAAAGCTCCACGTCCGGATAGCTGCAACGTCAACCTATAATCTCTAGCGTCCACCTCTGCCTGCACCTAAAAATATAGAGTTGTATGGGATTAGTACACACTTGTACTAAGTATGGGTATATGCACGCACACACACACGAAGGACATGCATGAGTAAGAATAGCTCTTTCCTAACAACATAATTATGGAAAGTCAAGTCAGTGGACTTGCCAAATTGGGATTAGGAAAGTTAGTGAACTTCCCAAATTTGGATTAGGAAAGTCAGTGAGCTTTCCAAATTTGGATTAGGAAAGTTAGTAAGCTTTCCAAATTTGGATTCGGAAAGTCATGCCATGAGAGTAACATGCATCATCATATTTATCATATTGCACACAACACATAACATCTTACACATAGAACATATCATATTGCATATAGCACATAACATCTTTCATATCATTCATTCATATACCATGAGACCTTGGAATCATGGACTTGACACTAAGACTTCCCAAAATGAGGGCTCAACATATGGGACCTCAACTAGGGAGTCTTCTTTAGCAAACACAGAGTCTGCTTCATTCATTCATACGTACTTCATTTCATTCATTAATAAGGTAGTGTAAACACCAGCTATACCTAGGATGTAATTTAAGACTCTCATTGGGTTTGTTGTGCAATGATCAAGAATAACCTAGTGTCATTACTTGAGTCTAGCTCACCTCTTGATTATCCTATCCTAACACCTTTGGTATCGATCATTTCATTATGTGCATCATTTGAGGTGGAATCACCGGCCAAAGTGACCCTAAACATGCTAGCGTACATGGTAATTGAACCCCGCCAGATCCCTATATTGGCAGTATAGGTTCGAAGACTAAGAGATATAAGGAGACCCATACCCGGCATGCCGGATAGTCTCATCTCATGAGAGTTACGTGAACCTCCGCCCTTCTCGAAAAAAGGCATCACCGCTCATAGCTAGTCTATCGGTGCTCAGTATAAAGTTTCATTTCATTCAACTCATACGTCATGGAAGCTGGCTTGTAGTATGAGGACATCATAGCTCAATAGATGATTTCTCATCTCATCATTAGTATTAAGTATACATTATTCTCAATACTTTCATTAGAGTGTTCATAGAGACTGGTCTCTTCATTAACTTTACACTCTCATAGGTTAGTACGTTTTGGTAACATTTACTTAGGCTCATTTGAGATTGCTCTCATCTTTCACATTAGCCTCTTATCATGTTGTCACCACATTCATTAACATTAGCATATTTGCTCTTCATAATTACTCACCACATTTTACGTGAATGTTCATTTCTTCATATGCCAATGCACTTGGCCATTTGTGTGTTTCACACTCTTACTTAACCCTTCTAGCGTTTCATCATTTCATTACATAATATTCATTTCATCATATGCCAATACACTTGGCCATTTAGTGTGTTTTACACACGTACTTAACCCTTCAAGGTTTACATTATTTCATTACATGCATCTTAGGTTCACTTATTTTTAAACGTATATTAGACTTATGGGTCTATACATACAACCCATGAGGCTTCTTTCATAGTTCGTTTAAGTGATTCATATCTTCCTAAGATTATGTGGTACAAGACTTATGCATCTTGTAAGTATGCCAAGATTTCGATTTCGATCTATGTAGGCAACATTATTTTTGAACATTTATTCACGTATGACTTATGTATCAATAGGGAATTTGGAAAAGGGAACCCGATTTCGAATCCCTTGGACAACACTTACATTTTTCATTTATTTTATTTTAGTCCACACGGCATGGGGACCCAAGATCGAGCCCCAACACATTCATTTTATTTTTCCCTTAGTTTTTCTCTTAATTTTTTCGCTCAATGGGATTGAGAGTATCTGGGATCGAACCCCCACAACCTCATTTTCTTTTAATTTATTTTCTTTAAACTCTCTCTCGCTTGGCCGAGGGTTTGTGGGTTCGAACCCCCATAGCCCCTTTTATTTTTTTATTTAATTTTCCTTGACTATTTCACATTGACCATGAGGTTGTGGGATCGAACCCCCACAACCCCTTTTATTTTTCTTGTAATTCTCCTCTACTTCCTAGAGGTTGTGGGTTCAATTCCCACGCCTCACATTCTTTTATTTTCATTTTTAATTCTCCTTAAATCTGCCTAAGAGGTCGTGGGTTCTATTCCCACACCTCACATTTCTTTTCTTTACATTTTTCCGTAAGCTGTCTGAGAGGTTGTTGGTTCGAATCCCACTCCTCTCATTTCTTATTCTTCATAGCTTATTTTCCAGCCAAGACCATGGTTCGAATCCCCTTCACCACATTCCTTTTTACTTCTTTATTTTCATGGTTTTTAACATGGTGAGGTCACGGGTTCAATACTCCATGACCTCACTTGTTTTCATTCACTTTTCACAACATTTTGAAACCCCTTAACTTGATCGAAATTCCTCACTTAAATCTGGAAATTTTCTTTTAATTTTTCAGCATACTTTCATCAACATTTACACGTAAATTCATAGGGTAATTCGTAGATCATTTAATACGTTCTTAGGTGCATTTTTCATGGATTCGTTTAGCCAAGAGATTATCACTCAAATCAGCCACATTTCAACTCATATGAACATCACGATTTACATATACATTTGTACATGAAATACAACCACAACATCACATTTTAGATCCTTAACCCGAGGCACATAGTTACGGTTCACATTGCACACACGTACACATAATTTCGGAAAAACATCAACATAAGTCACATAATTCCAAACATACATATAAACACATAATCATCACGAAAACATGTTTCATCCCTAGTTTTCTACCAGCAAACATAACCAACATATGATTCAATGGGAGCTAGTGACAGGGACATGCAACGGGGAACAATCCTAGTTTTCGGAATAGATTCGTCTGAACCTTAGGGGTTTCTTGGTAAAGGGACCAAGAGATAAGAGAACTCATACCTTTTATGACGTTCAGACCTTGACTTTCTGCCCAAAAACTTCTCCAAAGATCACGTCCAAATCCCCTCAATGTCAACACCAACTCGACGGACAAACTTCTCTTTGCCTACGTGATTGATTTCGTTTGTTTTCTTATATTTTAGTTGTGAGTTCTTCAAGTGTGAAGAACTTTAGTTTACCTACTATTTTTGAAGTTATTTGGTAGATATAATCGTGAAAAAGAAGAGAGATTGAACGTGAAAGTGAGATAGACGTGAGAGGAGAGAGTTACCTTAGGCTTAGGAGTCTAGTTTAGGACTTAGTCAAATAAGGTTTTTATTAAATATTAAAAATCTGATTTCTCTTTTAATTTAATCAGATAATAAATAATAAATATTAATTAATTACATTAATTTATCAACTTAAATAAAAACGACTTTAATTCATTGTTCCACCTAGGTTCGAACCCGGGTTGAGCAAGACTTCACTTCAAGAGCCAATTTTTGGCCCTCTCTCCTCAAATTGCCCCTCCACCTTATTATAAAAATAATTAATTATATATTTAGGGTAATTACGATACTACCCTTAGCCTGTAAAAAGAAAACTTTACCCTTACACCCTCAAAAACTATGATTTTCCCTTTTTAAGTCCGGTAAAGTCTCATTCGAGTAAATCTTCGTATTCGAGATCCCTACATGGTTGGACCCAACCTTTCCAAGCTCAACTAACTCCCCAAGTTAGTTGGTTTGGCTGTAGCAATGGTTCATAGGTCTGGTTCTACGCGCATCAATCCGTGTGAACCCGTTCTAATCGTAGGCATTCTAGACCCATTAAGCATTACTTAGCATATTCATTTTTTTAGGGTTGTTACATTGTTTGATTATTTCATCATGTGAGTCTCTATCTAGGTCATGGAACTTTTGGACTCTTACAATGAACTGAACATACAGGGACTACATCCACAAAATCATAGTTCCCACATGCTTCATCATAATCATTGCCATTTGGAGGATCTACCTTCTCCACTTTATGCATGCTTATTATTTCATCATAAGGTCAAACATGCAACGGATTTTAAATGCACACTTAGGCACGATTAACACTTTAACGCATGAGGCAATTAAACAATTCATACTAGATGCACATAAATAATTGGTAATATAGATCATCTATTAGTCTTGTCATTTAGTCGTCGTACTATCAAGACCATACATGACATTACAATGTTTAGTTATGTTCAAGGAGGGACTACTTTCTCCTAATCACAACACACACACATGGCATCATAAGGATTATATGCAAGCATTTCACAAAGGTCAAATCATTTAAGGAGAAATTCTCAACTTCTAACCAAAGTATGGTAATACTCCCTTTCTCATGAAATCAAAATGGAGATTCTACCACACACATCACAACATTAGGAATTTAATTCACAAAATTTTAATTTCTTGCATAGCACTAGTTTTCATGAAAATACATCATGTAGGGAAAGTATTATAGGCCATAGGCACATATAAATAATATTGTCTTGAGACACCATCACTTATAAAGAGTGAGCCTATATTAACACTTCCTAACAACACAAAATCACATATTCTTAAAGGGAATTTATTTTTTCTCATTTTAAAGACCTCAACATCTCAATGTGTGGCCAAAATACCCCTACGCCAAAGGTGCAACGAAGCATGTTCATTAACTCACGTCATGAAGTTAAATATGCTTTCACCATATTAAGATGCAGAACATCATAAGAAACATGTAGTTTATCAAAAATCAACTTGCATGAAATAAAAATCTTTTAAAACATGCATAACATAGTGTCATCTAGGACATGATTACCATATGGAGAACATGAAACTTATTCTCATATGCAAGACTCCATGATACGAACAAGCTACTAGGAACTTTTGGTCTCAAGCTTGAGTATGAATAGAAGGAAAAGATAAGGATATCAATAATCTTACTACTAAACTCATCATCCCCCTCTTGGGGTAGACCCAACTTAGTGCAACTTATCTCACCCAGGAGGACTTTAACATACAAACCTTACTACTCAAGCATATATCCCCCCTTGGGATTTAAGCTTTAGACAAACTCTTTTAATAGTTATCTCATTCCTATCTAAAGGAGGAACCCATTATTACCAACACTTCACTCATACTCCATTAGTTGAGAATTTCAAGAAATCCAAAATGAGTATCTAAATCACTCCACTTCATAGTCATCACTCAAATTGATTCTCAACATGGAGTGTTTTCAAGGGAGCTCAATGTAGGAACATTAAGGGTACCCAAAGCCCTACCATCTAGCCAAATTATCTCCCACTTGGGATGAGCTCAATTTAATCCTTATCACATCAATCCCACACCATCACCTTTGGTGAGTTTTCCAACCAACCATGCTTAGGCATTATCTAAGCACCCCCTTTGAATGACGATTCCTAATATTAATCTTAAAAGACAACTTACCTCTTTAGAGTTGGTCAAAATGTACTCTCATGTCCTTCCCATGAACTAAGGGGTACATGCAACCTTCTAAGTCAACCTTAGAGCATAACACTATCCCAACTCATGGAATAAAGCCCCTTCTCCCCCTCTTAGGAGTAAGACTACACAAGAAGTCCAATCCACACAAGGACAATCATGATTCATTACTCATACAAAAGGGCAACATTCAATTCACACTATTTACTATAATTCTCTAAAACTCTTCAAGCCTATACCATAACATTCTACTATCAGTGTACATAACCTTAAGGTAAGTCATCATCCCAATAAGGACTTCATTCAACCATAACAACTATTATCATACTTCAATAACATCACAATACAACCTGCTCAATATAACACCTAAAATATCATATATCGCATCTAGTCATAGATGGTATCATAACACTATCTTCCAAATCCACCTTCACATATACTCATCTAATCATAAAAACCATCATAAGCATCAAAAGTCACATTTTTCTACCTCAAGCCTTGAGACATCTCCACTTCCAAGAAATCACATATAGAAGACCATCGGACAAGGGAAATAAGAGAGAGATCATATGGAGTTAAGCTCTATGGAACGACACAAGAGTAATGAAGAAAGTGAAACTTCTATCGTCCTATAGCCTCTCGCTCATAAATGTATTGCATCTAACATCGATGAACCAGACTGTACTAGACATGGCTCATGAGACTTAGAATTCTAAGACCATTTCATTACCTTATACTCTGATACAAAGTTTGTAACAACCCAAGGGTACCCCCTTCACGTCACATGACGTATTAGACCTCTTGGAGGTCTTATAAAAGCCCTTAGCATACTTTCAATGCATAAACACAAAATAATAGAAAATTTAAAACTTTTCATAGCACAACACAATGTTAAAACATTACTTCTCATTTAAAAACCATAAGTACACAGTTAAGATACTAACTCTTGTTTTTTCATCTTAGACTCAACATCCGTAGAATAAAATAGAGACACGACCCTAAATGACATAAAAGAATAATCTATACTATTAAATAAACTTAAGTAACATCTAGACATGAAGGTCCTTGAATCATAAGGACACACTTAAACTTGGGGACTATCTATCCAAGCTCTTAATTCTAGGAAACATTCTACAACCATCACCACCTACAGTCTTTGTTAAAAGATTAAGAAGGATGGTGTTAGTACAAGAATTAATCAAGTATGATAACCATGTAAAAACATGCTTTAAAAGGGACATTTGGTTAGAAACCATGTGTCATGCCTTTTTAGGAGAGCTTTCATGAACATTTATACAATAGGCACAACATAGACCACACACCTTAGCATACACATGGAACCCATTCATAATAACACATAAAACCATTTATCACATTTTGAGTCATATTCAACGTACACTATACATTACCTTCATTTTTATCTTAACCCTTTCCTTAAGCAACCCTTAAGTTATACTTAGTACAATGTATCACCTTAAGATCACCAAAGATGAACTTTCACATAGCCTTCATTAATCCAACTACATACATTCGTAAAGTCGTAACCACATCATAATTCATAACCTTCACATATGAAC
The DNA here is from genome assembly GCA_016801875.1 of Solanum sitiens. Classification (NCBI taxonomy): domain Eukaryota; kingdom Viridiplantae; phylum Streptophyta; class Magnoliopsida; order Solanales; family Solanaceae; genus Solanum; species Solanum sitiens. The sequence goes on along the minus strand of JABWTJ010000016.1, from coordinate 489,209 downwards.
CATCACCTAAGACAACTCCCAAGTCACACTAGTGCAATGTATAAGTAGCATCCATTATACTACTCACACCAAGTGTTCCTAAGGAACCACCCTAGACTACACATATCATATTCATCAATTCATAACATCTAAATTTAACATTAGACATGACCAACATACTTCATAACAAAATATAAGAACTCATTCACTTATGACCTCTTTAGTCATAACCAGTTAGTTCATATAATAGGTAACCCCTGACAAACCCTTCACAAGTTCAGTTGTGCAATGTTCACATGGATTCCCACTCCCCCACATATACTATGAAACCCCATTAAGGAGTCATACGTGAAATTCACATACATAATCATAGTTCATGTATTGTCATAATCAAAGTAACTTTCAAATATGTTCATAGTAGTCATAAACATAATTCTTTGTTTCATAAGAGGCTCCAATACTATCCTTTCTTAAAGTCCACTTGTAAAATGCATGGGTAGGGTCCATATTCGTACCTATACGAAGTAAAGTTCTCAAGGAATTATAGCTAGAGTTCATATTCTTATCTTAGTTCATTAATTAACTTTTGGGAGATATAGCCCTAACCTAAATAGACCATGTGAGATACATGGAATCTGATTTTCTACCCCCACACCGAAAAGAAAGGGTACTACTTGCAAAGGTAGAACCTTCATACATAATAGCTATTCTAGTGTATCCACCAAGCTAAGACCTACGGGGGCACGTAGTTACGCGACAAGGAGATTGCTACTAGAAATATTGACTTGCTAGATTTGGATAGTTCCATCTCATTAGACAACATCTATGTTGGGAACCCAAACTTGCTAAACATAAAGGTTCTCTTATGGGAGGCCAGACTTGCTAACTGGGAAGCCCCTACTCTCATCTTTCATGTTGACTCAGTGTTAATCTCAAACTTATTTTTTATACATATTTAATACTTTACTTAGCATAAGTTCATAAATTATGCTTTAGGGACTTAGTTCCTTAATATATCATATAGCTCAAAGTTTGCTAGGATGAGAATGTCCTTTAATTATAGAACCTACAATACATTAGAATGACCTTTCTCATCATCATATCATATTCAAAACATAGTCAATTGAGTAACACCTTTCAAGAGACTCACTTTCACTAGATCATTATACACCTTCTTCATACATACATTCGTAGGTGTGTATACATGTGTGAGAAATCCTTTAACATAAAAATATTTGGACAAAACATATTCATACTTCACTAATCATATATTTTCATGCATAAGAAGATATAATAGTGCATATGAGAATCAAATTTTCAATTAACACCATGTACATATCATACTATAATTTTGCATGGATTGTGTGTACATATTGGTCATCATGATCAAATAAGACAAACAACCTAGTTACTTGGGAAACCACCCTTAAAAGGATCACAACACATATACAATATCCCTTAAGTCTTTAACAACTCACATAAAGAACATTTACAAACTATAGATCACACACCCGCATTACATAGTTGGAGGCAAGAACATATTCCACATTTGAATATAAGACTCTTAGCATGCATAAGATCACACATTCATATAGGATTAAATATGTAGGGATCATTCTACAATAGCCCTTATCAAAATTAAGCATGTCGACCACACCTTACCCTAACAATATCATTCACAATATACTTCACATCATCAATACACCTAGATCATGATACTGGAATTGAATACTACACAAACAACCTTCATACTCACGATAATCATAATTCAATTTCACTTTACATCTATTGTCCTCAAAGCAATGATCACAACATGTCTAGATGGACAATAAGTAAACACCACCAGCATAAGTGGACCAAACCATACAACATCAATTCCAATTCTATGGACAAGAAATTAGGTTAACTTACTAATTCTCCAAGTCATGATCAATCATAGGTCAATCCTAGAAATTCATAGTTAATAGCTAAATATAGGAATAGTATTAAATAATACATCACAATCTAAGCATAATTCAATTAACGTCAAATCAAGATCACAAACCCCACTTTATGGGCTAAGGTAAGAATTAGAAGGATCATGGGTTATTTTATAAATTCCATAGGAAATCATCATAAAAACAGTTATTCAACATTTATTCACGATTAGAATAACTTAGAAAATTGTTTGACAAGGAACCCATGCTTAGATTAGAAATTAGGAAATTTGATCATAGAAACCCTTTTGAAAATCTTTGATAGAACTTCTTGAATGAAAGGTTATCCAAGAATCAAGGGTTACCGTACCATATTGATCGAAGACCATGAAGTTGGTGTAGAAATAATTTGAAAAATCATCCTCTAGCTTGAGCTTGAGTTCGACCTCCAATGGAGTTTTAAGAGAATTTTAGAAGAGAAGAGTTTTTTTTTTATTTCTCATTGGGTATTTGTGTTTTGACTTGGAAATGGGGGTAAATATGACTTAAAAATTGTTTATAACCAACCCCCAAAAGTACCCAAAATACCCCAAGTTTAATTAGACCTTTTTAAATAAGTCAAACTTAACTTTCATTTTTGGAATTATCGTCGGGGAAGAAGTCTGCGTCGCAGAGTTGTTCCCACAAGATTTATGGAATAAAATTTTGAGACAGAAGAGTCCGTGACACGTCCACGATACGGACCATACATTTGGCCCTTGGAGAACCTAGTTTGCAATGCGGACTTGTTTCATGCAAGTGCAATTGCCTGCTGCCCCTGTGCAGCTTTTTCGCCAAAGGTTAGGTCCTCCTCAAGGACCCCTAGGTTGGTCCTTGGGGAGTCGTAACCATACGTTTTTAGCCTAAACATGTTTATTAAGACACTAGGGTCACCTAAACTATTTTTATACTCCAAACAACACATAAAACAAAGTCAATACACAAGGACACACTAGCACGCAAACGACGACTAGTTTTCGGATGTCTTGGTCGTCCTTTGACGATTGACTTCCAAACTCTTTAATAGTGACTTCAAAGGTTATTAACAAGTTATTAACTTATAAACTCATGTGAATCTCTATTTCATCCTATTTCACTTTGGGGGTCGTTACAACTGACTCATTTTCATATAAAGCAATTTAAAAGCAAGTGCAATATAATGATAAACTCTTTGAAAACATGATGTAAACTATGAATGTATTCAAAGATACAATTAACTGTGAGATGTATGTAAAAATAAATATACACTTATGTGTATATATATATATATATATATATATATATATATAAATACATTTAACATATGTGGGAGTTTCTTTAATCGACAACCATCAGTTCAGAGCTGTATTGATGATACAACAATCTACCTCACGTTGCTAGCGCATCCTATACCAGACCATAAGTATAAGACCTGAACTGCCTGAAGAATCCACTAGTCTACTGTGAATGGTTTCATGTAAAAAGTATGACCATTTTATACAAATGGTGGCTACAGGGTTTATGAGGGTTGTGAGTTGTCTGAACTTTCCCCCATATCGGTGCTGAATACTACTCCCAAATTATATTGTTTCTTATGATTTATAAACATACTTATTCTATGATTTGAGATTAGTGCTCCAAAACCTAGCTCAACGGCTATTTCTGAAATCTCAGTTTTTGTGCTTTCTTCATTTAGAAAGCTATTACTATTTTCTTGAATCGCCCGAAAGCTCTTTGGAAATAACATTTTCCCTTCTTTTTAAATGTGAAAACATTTTATACTCCTTTGGAAATACTTAGACCCCATATAGTGCTTTGAAGAAATACATCAATTTACTTTGAACAGAACTCAAAGTTAAGTCTTAAAACAACATTTAATTTTTTTTGAAAGACTTATGAATCTTTACTCAGCCTGATCTTTAAGTATTAAAAAAAAATTCAAAGTATTTGTCAAAGATTTCTTGAAAGAACTCTAAGAACTTTCTAGACTTAGTTCCAACTTCACTTGAATTTGTTGTTATGGATTCAAGGTTGTAATTAATGTTTCTGGATTATTTCTATATGATTAAAACTCATTTAGAGTAGTTAGAATAATTATATAGTGTTAAAATACTGTAGAAAGGCTTATTCTGATTGAATTACAAAAACTAATTGAAAAAACACTGATTTGGGCGGGTTCTGGGCGTGTCAAACCCATTGGTATGAGGTTCCATCGGGGTGTACTACAGGCGCGCCACCCCAGAGCCTCTGATGTAGATGTTCCACACTACGCATGAGCCTACCTAGGTAACGCCTGACAAATTTTCATCTCGTTTTTCTTACCTTAAATCGTTCTAATTTGATTTATTTCCTTATATTAACCTTAGATATATGTACCCAATTAATATATACAAGGATCTAATCCAAATAACTCAAGAAAAAACAAGAAATTCATAAACTTAAACTCAAGTTCAAGAATGAATGCAATTCAAGACTAACATTCAAGAACATTCAAAGTCCAATCTTTCGGGAATGAAATCACGTTGAATCAAACATATTTGGAAAGTGGGTGAACTAAACCAACATTATTTAAGACTCGTATACCTTTTTTGGGATCACCAAGACGAATTCCACAAGTTAATTCGACGATCTTGGTGAATCTTTCCCTTTTTCTTCTTCTCTTCTCTTCTCCATTCTCCTTAGCCCTAGCGTGAAAATTTCCAACATCTAAAACTTACTAAATTCAATATTTACCCTTATTAAACACCTAAGTGATTAAAAATAAAAGGGTAGTGAAAAGACTAAAATACCCTTCAAAATCCTAAAATCGGACATTTCCTTAATCAAGCAACCCAACTTCCACTCGTCCGAACTTGGAATTGCGCAATCTTGGCGGTTTAGGAAAGATCATTTCAAGTGATTTCCAACCATATCTTGAACTACTCATAACTCATCCCGAGCGAGGAGTTATTGTTGCTTGAAGTTGAACAAAAATTTAGTTCTAACTTAAATTTTCTAGATTTCCATATTCTTTACCAAAACAAGTATTTCCAGATTTTAAAATACTTTCTAGTTCATTCTAGTTGTTGGATGTTACAATAACTCCCCCTTGGGAACATTCGTCATCAAATGAAGGTATTCCTACTAGAGTAAGGGTAGTAATGTTAAGTTCAAACACCCAACAAGATAATGCAACAATAACATGCTTACTCATAACTTAAAGAGTACTAAAAACGAAAAATTTGTACCTTAGGCTGCATTTTCTCTGGATTCAAAGGGATGTGGATGTCTCTTATTCATTTCCTCTTCAGCTTCCCAAGTAGCTTCTTCAATAAATAATTTCTTCTATTGGACCTTTAATGATGCTACTTATTTTGTTCTCAAATTATGTACTTCGCGATATAAGATCTCCACCAGAATATCTTCATAAGATAGACTATCATTGATCCAAAGATTATCAGTTTGAATGATCAATTATGCATCGCTCATGCACTTCTTCAACATAGAGATGTGAAACACTTGATCAACTGCTGCTAATTTTTGGGGTAGCTCTAAATCATAAGCTACATTGCAAAATCCTCTTGGCTATGCGATAAGGTCAAAAATATCGGCGACTGAGCTTCCCCTTCTTACCAAACATCATAAATCCTTTAATGGGTGAAACTTTTATATAGACCCAATCATCAACTTCAAACTCTAAAGGCCTCCTCCTAACATCAGTGTAGGATTTTTGATGCCTTTTTTCAATCTCTTTGTTATCACCTTCACCTTCTCCATAGCATGGTGAACGAAATCCGGTCCTATCAACCCTGCTTCACCAACTTCAAACCATCCAATAGAATATCTGCATCTTTTACCCTAAAGATCTTTATAAGGAGCCATTTGGATGCTAGAGTGGTAACTATTGTGGTAAGCAAACTCAATGAAAGGTAGGTGATCATCCCAACTCACTTTGAAATCGATAACGCATGTCGTAAACATATCTTCAATGTATGAATGGTACACTCTTCTTGCCCGTCAGTCTGAGGATGAAAGGTAGTACTTAAGTTCACCTCTGAATTCAAACCTTTTTGAAATGACATCCAAAATTGTGCAATAAATAATGCACTTCTATATGAAATAATGGAGATCGAAACTCTATGAAGTCTTACCACCTATTGGATGTACAACTTAGCATAATCCTCTGTCGAATGAGTAGTCATTACTGGAAAAAAATGATCTGATATTTTTATTTTATCGACTATCGCACAAATAGAATCATGCTGCTTGCAAGATCTAGGCAAACCTGTGATGAAATCCATATTAATCATCTCCCACTTCCACTGTGGAAGTTCTATATTCTTATCCAAACCTCTTGACCTTTGGTGCTCTACTTTAACTTGTTGGGGCACTAGGAAACAAATCAGCAATGCCCTTCTTCATACTATTCCACCAATATACTTCTCTTAAATCTCTGTACATCTTTATGGAAACTAGACAAATGGAGTATTTGGAACTATGAGCTTCCTCCATGATCCTCTCTTGAAATCCTCTACCTTGATATCTAAAAACACCATCGCCCTTTTGTTCAAAAGTTAATAATCTTTTGTTTTTAAAATTTGCCTTAACTCTAGCAAAATGGGATTTTTTCTTTCTTTTCTTTCACATTTGATAATAACGCCGATTCAACCCCATTCATCTGCACTATTTCTCCTTTTGTGGAGTCCATTAGTCGGAATCCTAAGCGTGCAAGTCTATGCACATATTTTGCTAGTTCCTTCTTCTCTTCATCAAGATAGGTATTACTACCCATAAACAACCTTCTTAAGGCATCCACAATCACATTAGCGTTAATTGGTGGTAAAGAATGCTCATATCATAATTCTTTTGCGTTCTCACCACCTTTGTTTTCTTAGATTAATCTCTCTCTAAGTGAACACATATTGTAGGATCTTGTGATCAATGAATACATCAACATGAACACCATACAAATAGTGACGCCATATTTTCAAGGCGAATACCACCGCAACCAACTCTAGATCATGGGTTGGGTAATTCTTTTGATGAACTTTCAACTGTCTGGAGGTATAAGCTATAACCTTGCCATTCTGCATTAACACACAATCCAAACATACTCTAGATGCATCACAATACACCACACAACCTTGAATACCTTCTGGTAAGGTCAAAACTGGGAAGTAGTCAACCTCCTCTTTAACTCCTCAAAGATTATCTCTCAAGCTTCAGACCATTTAATCTTCACTGTTTTTTAGTCAACTTCGTCAAAGGAGACGAAATACATTAGAACTCCTCTACAAACCTTCTATAATAGCCAGATAAACCCAAGAAACTCCTAATATCTGTTTGAGATATGGGTTTAAGACAATTCTGTACTGCCTTAATTTTTTGGGTATCAACTATTATACCCTCACAAAAAACTATGTGACCCAAGAATGCCACAGACTCAAGCATAAACCCACACTTAGAGAACTTGGCATACAACTTCTTAACTTTCAAAGTCTGAAAGACTATCCTGAGGTGACTAGCATGATATTCTTCATTCCATAAATATATTAGTACGTCATCAATGAAGATCATAATTAACATATCTAGATAAGGTTTGAATACTCTTTTTATAAGATCCATGAATGTTACAGATGCATTAGTCAACCCAAAAGACATGTGCAAAAACTCATAATGCCCGAATCTGTCTTTAAAATTTTTCTTTTGAATATCACATTCCCTAACTTTTAACTGATGGTAGCCTTATTTGAGATCAAATTTTAAGAAGCACGAATCACCTTGAACCTGGTCGAAAAGATAATCAATCCTTGGAAGAGAATATTTATTCTTCATGGTAACCTTTTTCTATTGAAGGTAATCTACACACATCATAAAGGAACCATATTTCTTTCTCAAAAACAAGACCGGAGCACCCCAAGGTGACACACTTGGTCAAATAAAACCCTTATCTAACATATCTTTCAAATGTTCTTTCAACTATTTCAACTCAGCTGTTGCCATTCTATTTGGTATTTGCAATGATATCTATGCCGATGTTTTTCTCTCTCAGGAAGGGACTCGAGGAATATCATCTTGAAAGACTTTTGGAAACTCGTTTACTAGTGGAAGTGACTGAAAAGAAGGTATCTCAATAGTAGAGTCATCAACTTGGACTAACTGTTAGACAGACCCCTTAGATACTAACTTCCTCGCCTTATGGTATGAAATGAAGCGAATCTTAGGCATTGTTGATGTATCGTGGTTTCACGGTGCTTTCAGTGCATTTTGCTTAAAAGTTGTGTGTGTCTAGAGTATTTTTGTAGTAGTTTTAACAAGCTTTTATGTTTGTTTTGCAGGAAAGATGTCCGGAATAAAAATGCAGAAAGCAGCTAGAAAATAGTACAGAACACGACCTACGAATGCCATCGACGACCCGTCGTTCAATCGATGGGCCTTCGGTGGTCACCGTCGATTGTAGTTCAGACTGATGGAGAAACTCAAGGAAATCAGACCAAGTGTGGAACTATAGAGAAGATCGATAGTCCGTCGATTAATTATCGGATCGTACTGCTAGACCGTTGATTCAATCAGAGATAGTTCCAGTACTGGATGTTGGAGAAATTCTAAGGATGGAGTGACGGAGGGCATCGACGGATCGTGATGTTGGTCTGTCGATTGATTCGGAGAAGGTTCCATCTGAAGAAGAGAAAATATTCTAAGTCTGGACTAATGGATGTAGTCGACAGTCCGTCAGTAGGGGTCGTCGATCAATGCCGCATTTTTGGACAAACTTTCCTTATCTCAGTTCCTTCTAATTTAGGAAATTGCTTTATATAAATAGGGATTAAGACCTCCTTTTTGGGGTTAGACATTGTTAGTATTGTTCTAGTTTTGTTTGTAGATTGTTTTTTGCAAACCTTTGCAATAATTCAATTTCCAGATTAAGTTTGAAGATTTATCTTGAAATTTCAAGTTGATTTTCTAGGTTTATTCTTATTGTTTAAGTAAGTTCATGAATTCTTCCTTCAAAATTATTAATTGTGATCTTGGTTGCATGGGTAACAAAATCCACAACTAGGGTTGTGGGAACAATGGTTAATTAACAAAGTAAACCTAGCAAATAAGCAATTCTCAAATAGGTTCTTGCATGTATTAATAATGCTTTTGCTTAGAAGTCTTTTTAACGGTGGCCAACATTATAACTCTCCTTGTTACAACCTGCCGGACCAATGAGGTAGTTAATAAGAAAAGAATTATCAACATAGATTTAGTGTGATACTATCTAATAGGCTAGTGTCAATTCGTGCGAAGTAATAACTAAGTCATACATTGATTATGATGCTTAAAATGAAGTAAAGTTAAGGGTTAGTATCTTATACACACGTAGCCTGATCAAGGTATGGGGTGAAATTATCTAGTGGTCGGACCAAGGATTTAGATTTACCTAACTTATCACTTTGCATGCAAAACACTAGGGAAGAGTTTTTATTGATAGGAATACACAATTATGAACCTATGGGGAACACATACACCCTAGTTAGCCTCACAACTTGATAAAAATTCAATTTTCACTTTTTCTCATTTGTTAACTTAGAAGTATGAAAGAAACATGTTTCACAAAAACCACCCCCTTTAACTACTTGTTTTCAAAAACCTTGGCTTAATAGACATAATTGTACATTGAAGTTAAGTCTAAACCATTTTCCTCGTGAGATCGAACCCAACCTACTAGGTGGGTTCTTTACGTGATACGACCTCTTAGACTTGTTTAGGGAGGTGTAATTTGAACGTATCAAATTTTGGCACCGCTGCCAGGGAAACTTATATGCTTTTCTACTCCAAGACTAGCTCATTTGGAAACTGAAATTTGACTATTTGAGTTCTACAATCAACTGAGGCATAACAGGCATGAAGCCAGTCCATAAAAAGAATGACATCAAAGTCTACCATGTCAAACTCATTTAAATCAGCCAAGGTACTCTTGTAATTGACAGATACGAATGATAGACTCTCTCTAGTACAGTCGACTCACCAATAGGTGAACAATTACTGAATGGTTCACTAAGTTGCTGAGGAATAATATCAAAATTAATGACAACATATAGAGTTACAAAAGAAAAACTCGCTCTTGGGTGTAGCAATACATAAAAATATTGTCAAAGACTTGAGTCATACCGGTGAGATATGGCCAATTCTCATGCTCTTGGCGATTTTTGAGAGCTTACAAGTGGTTTGTTCCCCCGCCAGTACCGGAAGTAGCTCGTCTAGGTGCAGCCCTGTCTGGTGGAGGAACTAAGTAAGACTGGGCTCTATTTACCCTATTACAAATTCCCTTATTATGCTTTGGACACTCTCTCATGAAATTCCCGGTCTGACCGCACTTGAAACAACTAGTGGAACCCTAATAACAAACACCGAAGTGGTTCTACAACACTTGGCGCAGGAAAGAGGCTTACTACCCCCTTGCGCCACACTACCCTTTGAATTTATAAGTTTAACTCTGGAATTCTTACCATAGTACTCACCCTTGTTCTTATGTGCAGGTGCACTAATGGATGATGAAGCAGGACCCTTCTATTTCAGTTGGAAAGATGATCGGTTGGCATTACCGTTATGCTACCCGGACTCATTTCTTTTGTTATCTTGCTTATTCTTGAACTCCTCTATGTCCCTTAGCTTTTCATTCTCTACCTACTGCACATAGATAATCAAACTCAAAATTTCAATGTCCCTAATAAGCATGGTTGCATGTCCCGCTCTGCTTGAAGAAAGACACAATCCAGCATCAACTAAACTCATTCTACTCCTCATGTCCTTAACCATTTCCGAAGCATTACCAGATAGTTGGGTGAATTTCAATCCATAATCATGCACACTAAGAGAATCCTTCTTAAGTATGAAAAACTCATGTACCTTTTCCTCTTTTGATTCTTGGGGATAGGAATGCCCCAAAAGGCCTCATTAAAGAAAGCCCAACTCGCATGTGGTGCATCTTCATCTCTACCCTATTTTCACAAATCGAACCAAACTCTAGCAACACGTTTGAGTTGATAAGCATCTAGTTCAACTCTATCAGTGTCGGCAACATGCATCAGTTCGAACACTTTTTTTAGTTACTTGGTGAAGTTTTCTCGATTCTCAGTAATTCTCAAACCAGTGAAACTTGGGGATTGATCCTCAAGAACTCATGAATCCTTGAAGTATCGACCATTTCTTGTTGGCTCCTCTTTGCTGAAGAACCTAATTTGCCACAACCTGACTCAGCATCTTAATTGCCTCTCTAATTTTGGCATTAGTGACTTCTTTCTGGTGTTGCACTTAAGGTGCATAGGGTACCCCTTTTTTCTCAACGTCCCTTCAACCTAGAAGACTTCTTGCTGCTCTTCGAGGAGGCATAGCTATCTAAAAACACGTGGAAGCACAAATTAGAGAGAAACTTTTAGATATAAACTCTAACGCATGAAAGGAATATGAAAAAAGTGACGAACTTCCTAAATTTTGCAGCCTCCTAATTATAGATATGACGCGCTTAACACTGATAACTAGGACTCTACATACATGGCTTCATAGACTCCCTAGGACTCTTGAACTCCGTTCTCTAATCCATGTTTTTCACACCCGAGCCTATACCCTGGACGTGGATGATACTCAATTATCATTGGTGGCCTTGACAGTACCCTTGGTATTGCTACATAACTCAACGGAAGACAATGATCAATAAATTTAATGATAAAAACTCAACTTAACTGATAAAGCATACTAAGTGTGAACGTTGTAAATGTTTATAACATTCAACTGGCCAAAAGTGGCAACCCAAGTCTTAGCAACTGAGATGGATGTTGTGACAGACCCCACAACATCCTAATAACGAAAGTAGTGAAAAAATAATAAAAGATGTCCTTCAGAATGCAAGGAGGCTCACCAACTGACTCTGGAGTTCTCTACTGGATCAACGGTGCACCGGATATGATTCTTGTTACATTCATGTGCATCATGATACGATGCAGGAATACTGGCATAAGTACATTGAATGTACGAGTATGAGAGTTGGGATGCTAAAACTACATAAGCTTGAAAATAGTAAGAAGGAACACTTACCTTGGCTCTGGTTAGCTCATAAATAACATAATTCAATATAGCTGACTCATTTCCATATAAAGCAATTTAAAAACAGATGCAATATAAAGAAAACTGTTTGAAAACATGTTGTAAACTCTGAATGTATACAAAGATACAATTAACTCTAAGATGTATATAAAAATACAAATAAACTGATGTATATACATAAGTACATTTAACTTTTGTAGGAGTTTATCTAACCGACAACCATCACTTAAGAGTTATATTGATAATACAACGTTCTACCTCACACTACTAGAGCAACCTATACTTGGACAAAGGTATAAGACTTGAACTGCATAATATATCCACTAGTCTACTATGAAAAGGGTTCATCTTAAAAGTATGACCCTTTTCTACCCATTGTGGCTAAACGGTTTTATGGGGGCTGAGAGTTGTCTGAAATCTCCACCATATCGTTTCTCAATTCTACTCGCAACATATACCAGCTCTTATGCTTTAAAAACATACTTATTCTTTTATTTGAGATAGTTCTAAAAAAAATTAGCTCAAGGTCTATCTTGGAAATCTCAACTTCGCTGCTTGCTTCATTTCGAAAGCTATTATTTTTTTCTAGAAGCTACCCTCAAGTCTCTTTGGAAATCTCAGTTTTCCTTATTTTTTATTGTTAAAATATTTTCTACTACTCGCGATTACTTAGTCCCCATAAAGTGCTTCGACGAAAAACTTCACTTTAATCTAAACTGAACTCAAACTTAAGTCCTAAAACGACATTTAAAACATTTTTGAAAGACTTATGAGACTAGAAGTAAACTACTTCTTATTATCTTTACTATATACTCAGTCGGATATTTAACTCTTAAAAAAAGTTTAAAAGTATTTGTAAAAGACTTCTTGAAAAGACTACAACAATTTTCTTGACTTGACTCTAAACTTCCCTTGAATTTAAAGTTATGGATCCATAATTTTATATCACATTTCTGGATAATTCTTATATGATTAGAAGTCATTTAGAGTAGTTAGAACCATTAGCAAGTGTTAAAATACTTTACAAAGGCTTATTCGTGCTGAATTACAAAAACTGGGGAAAAATGCCAATTTATGCGCGTTCATGGCGATCAACACTTGAACTATTGGTCTGAAGCTCTATCTGGGCGCATTGTAGGCGCGCCCCCAGACCTTTTGGCACAGATGGGGTGTAGAGCGTCTGACCCTGTCTGGGTGGTGCCTGAAGAATTTTCATCCTATTTTCCTGAGCATAAGTCGTTCTAATTTGATATTTTTCCTCAAATTGACCTTAGATCGATGTACACAATTAATATATACAAGGATTTAACCCAAAAAACTCAATCAACAACAATTTCTACCTTATGAAATTCATAAACTTCAACTCATGTTCAATAATGAAATAAATTCATGAAGAACATTCAAGGTCATTCAAAGTCAAATCTTTTAGAAATGAAATCACGATGAATAAAACATGCTTGGAACGCGGTTGAATGAACCCAAAGTTATCGAAGAATAAGATAACTTTATAGGGATCAACCCCGACGAAATCCAAAAGTTTATTCAACGATCTTCGTAAATCTTGCCCTCTTTCTTTTATTATTCTTTACTCCTTTCTCCTTAGCGCTAGCGTGAATATACCCAACATCTATAACTTACTGAATTCAGCCTTGACCCTTATTAAACTCCTAAAAGTGGTTAAATTAATAGGGTAGTGAAAAGTCTAAAATACTCTTTAAAATCTCGAAATTGGACATTTCCTTAATCCAACAACCAAACTTCCAAAGTGCATAACTCACTCGTCTTACCATGGAATAGCGTAAACTTGGATACCTTGTAAATAGCATTCCAAGGGCGTTCCAACCATATCTTGAACCACTCCTAAATCATCCTGAGCTAGGAGTAATGGCTGTTTGAAGTTGACAAAAATTTTACTTTTAACTTATTTAAATTTTCCAGATTTCTCTGTACTTCCCAAAAATAAGTATTTCTAGATTTTAATTTCCTTTCTAGTCGTTTCTAACTCCAACATGTTACAACTCCAAACTTTCTAGCTAGTGTTCTCATCACAAGAGAGTCATTCGATATTCAGCTAATAAGAATGAGATGCTTAAAGTTCATAGATTGTCTATGCAACTTCATTTTCCTCATCGTAGCCGCACATTTATTTCGCAGAGTTGAGAGCACTATTAATGTCATCGGTATTGATCACAAATGACACTCAAAATCTCACAAGAACATCCACAAACACACAAACAAGGTGGCAAATTTCTTACAATTAGGTTCAAAACAATTTTCATTAGAAACGGGGGTGAGAAGCTAAAACATCCACAAGATCAAGATCAAAACATATGTATATATATATATATATATATATATATATATATATATATATATATATATATATATATATATATATAACAAAATCCCAATATTAACAAACACAACAAAATAAAAAGGGGTAGGTATGGAGATACCTTACCCCACCGAGAAAAAGAAACAGTTTTCCTCAAATGCAACTTAAAATAAAAATAATCACTACAAACAATAGAGAGGGCGGTAAAAATATCATCCATCAAGGCTAACCCTTTGGTGAAGTTTGCATCTCAGTTGCTCCATTAGTAAGGGAATCAATGTCTGGGATCACTTATGAGGCTGGGCATTAGTGTCGGGTGTCTCATCAACATTAGTTCCACTAGATCCTACCATAGAGGTATCTATAAAAGAGGTATGAACATGATAATATACCATAGACTCCTCGAAATAACTCAAGCCCTCAAAGAGGGTCTATTCCTGAACATCATTATGCTCCTTATTAGTCTCAGCCTCAGACTCTACAGCCACGTCATCAGCTCTAACTTCATCTTTGACATTAGTCGAAAGCACATACGAATACGATGGAATCTTGTGCACCGATTGTGAGGTATCTCCACGGTCTCAAAAATCATAGATATATCAATAGAATTAAGTTGCTCCATATCTTTCCTTAACTTCGCAATTGCGACCTTTACGGTCCTCACCTCATGAGTGGCTCCCTTACCTCTCTCACACACCTCTATACTCATCGTGAGGGAATCAATAGACTCTCTAAGAGGTGTTAATGCAGCAATGAGAGCTCTCCTTATCACCTTGAGAACTGCAACCTTTAGTTGGGAGGCACGCACATCACTAGAATTGGTTACGTGTCCCATCCTTAACAACATGGTGTGGGTGAGCGGGGTTTATGAGTAAAAGATTTGGACACATTTTAGGGCTATAATTTTAAAAATAGTATCATCAAATGCATATATCTGATGAAAATCCTTAAGTTTCATGTATTTGAAGTTTCAGGCAAAGTATGGACACTATTAAGCAAAAAGGAACAAGGCGGAGGTTGTTCTTCATGGGGCAGGTGGGTGTCCTAGAGAAACCATTTGATTCGGGGTAAGTTGTTCCAAAGAAAGCTTACCCCCTCTATAGTCTATCCTAGTCACAAATATTCAATGAATTTAATCTCAAGAGCATGTACCAAATAGTTTAGTTTATCCTGTATTTCTATCACATCTTAAGAATCTAGTTACCTTGATTCGGATTGTTATATTGGTGTTAAACAAAACTCCTTTTGATAATTGACGCTTGCGTCAATCCACAGATTGAATTGTTTTTAATCATTAAAGTTTTTAACTATAACTAATTAGAAGTTAATTTTGTTTTTCTATTAATTCTCAAAACCACTCTCTGTGGGAACGATCCCAACCCTTGGTTGGGTTATATAGTGTCTAACGATTGTCGACGCTTAGTATTGGATGAAATGCTTTTGATGAAGTTGATCAAAATTGCGCCGCTTCCAGGGAGTGTTGTTATTTGAGAATTCTTATATCAGTAGAATTTTTATTATTTTTATTTGTTGTTTACTTACTTTAATTTTAATTTTTTTTCACTTGTTTGTGCATAGAAGCAGAAAAATGTGTATGAATAATCATTATGGGTATCAAAGGATCACCCCCTGTTTAAACTATTGAACCTTAGGGATAACCTCCTAACTTTCAAATATGTAGGGGATGAAACCATTTAGTAAATGTGGCTGAAGTTTCAAGCAGTGCTACTAGAGTGATTCTGTAGGGGTCTGGGACCCGAAATCGAAGTATCACCGATCAAATTTTTATGGGTTGTATGCTACACCAACCCTATGAAGTAATAACCAATCTCTTTGATGTCATGATATAAACCAACAAGAAAGCCCAAAGAAATACGAGTGGGACGAACTAGTAGCTCAAGTAGACGTTCTGTTCAAATGAGTCATCTATTTGGAAGCACAGGCCATGGAAAAGGATAAGCACTTCTCCATACGATATTGTAAAAATGGGAAGAAACATGGGTGTGTGTAAAATGACGAAGTTCTCTTACTCATTAAACAAAAAATTGTAGCTCAAGTCAAGGTATTGAAGGAGATGAAAGATAACATCAAAATGATAAATGAAATGTCAACCTCTAACTCCATGACTATCCAGCATCAAGATGCCTAGATAGACAATTTTATATCAGGTTACTATCCACTGGTTACTATCCACTGTTTGCTGAGGACTCGACTAGTTACACCATGGCATACTCCGAGAACAAGGAATAGGCGTTGACTTGTGTAACATCTCAAAATTTGAAATAGCTAAGAATAGTCTAAGAAACTAAAA
Source organism: Solanum sitiens (assembly GCA_016801875.1). Classification (NCBI taxonomy): domain Eukaryota; kingdom Viridiplantae; phylum Streptophyta; class Magnoliopsida; order Solanales; family Solanaceae; genus Solanum; species Solanum sitiens. Next base: position 472,582 of record JABWTJ010000016.1, on the reverse strand, counting down.
ATATCTTTTTTTGAAAGAAAAGGAAAAATCTTGAAAATTATGTAATGTTAAGAAAGTGATTTTTGGTCATTTTGAAATGGCCATAACTTCTAGCTCAAGATGTGTTAAAGGTAGTTCTTGATATAGTAAGAAATACCTTAGGGATATATTTCTAACATCACCGAGTTTTTGCATTTTTGATATCGTATGAGAGAGACATGCCTATCGGAAGTTGGGTTGTTGAAGTAAGGAAAGTCCCAATTCGGATTTAGGGAAAGGAAAAATAGTCTTTTCAAGAATAATATTCTATTTCATTTTAGGGGTTTATTGGGGTAAAAACTAAGTTTAGTTCATTTTTGGAAAATCAAAATCATGCTTACGTCTTAGAGAAAACAGAAAAGAAGAAAGAAACGGAGAAAAGTCAAGATTCTCTAAGAACGATAAGGTTTGCGAGTGGATTTCATCGGGGTTAATCCCTATCAAGGTATGTGAGATATTTTCATGCTGGGTTAGTTCACCGACACACCAATTTGTTTAAATTCAATCATTTTAAGTAGATTGAATGATAAAAAGTGAAGCTCTTGAAGAAAATTTTTGAATACTTGTTGGTTGAGTTGTTGCATGCCTAGTTTTGATTTAATTTGTGTTGCCACATTGGTTTTTGAGTCAAATCTATTGGGTATTGAGGTTACTAATGACCTTCAGTGTTTGGGGAAAGAACCATGGAAGCTTAGAGGGTTTAGATATGAAAAATAGAGGAGAAAAGTCAAGAATGCCTTTTTGTAGGGCCCTAGGGTACCGCGCCTCCCATCTCCCCATAGGACAATCTCTACACGTGGGGCCTTGGGGTTCCACTCCAGTCAGATCTCCCCAGATTGGCCTCTGAAGTTTCATACCTGGCGTCCCATGCCTCTAAGAGCGTCAAGGGTGCCAGTTCACCCCATTCCTTCCCCACTCTTTCGTACTAGTTCCTAAGTGATGTACCCATGTTTCTTAGTTGATTCCAACACTATAAGTCATATCTAAGCATCATGAAATCATCCATAAACATGAGATCATGAGCTTTGAATCCATAATCCAATTCAAGGAAAGTTAAGATTAAAGTCAAAGAAGTTACGAGTTAAGAAGTAAGTCAAAGCAAAGATTCTCAAAGTTACAAGAGTCTTGAATAAATGTTTAAAATTCATTTTAAGGTTCAAGTTTCAAGTTAAGTAAAGAGTAAAGAGTTGAGTTCATTTCTCAAAATTTATAAAGGAACTAAGTATTCCCTAAGAGTTTATAAATACTTTCACAATTAAGATAAGAGGAAACTAAGATTCAAAAGAGTTTTGAGCGATAAAAGGGAACAAGGATTCCAAGAGAGCTTTTAAAGCTAAGTTTTGAGAAATTATCTCAACCCAGAGAAAGAATTTATTTTAAAAATACATGAGCTAAGTATATTTTTTGGGAGTAGTATTGAGCATCGATGTGGGGATTAAAGTTCATAATAACTCAACAATGGGGTGATGCGAATTAATAATAACTCAAGTCTCCATGAAAACCATGTAGCCATCATGACTATTAACGGGTCATACTTTTTAGATGATCACGTAAGTTACGCTAGTGGATCAACTTATTTATGTACTTTAATGTGACGCCAAAGTATACGAAAGTTCTAGAAGCGCGGGCAAGATGTTGTATCACCACTTAGGCCCGTAGTGGTGGTTGTCGATTACAGGATCTCCCACATAAACTATATTACTTCATATATGAGTAAAGTTGAGTTTATTTTTGCATATTCTTTAACAAACTATATGTTTTTCATTGATTTTTAAGTTTTACATATTGCATGTGTCTAATTGCTTTATATTGAGTCAAGATATTCATGAGTTGAGAAGAGCCAAGCTATGTGTTCCTTCTTACTCTTTTTCAAGCTTAAAATGTTGTTAGGATTCCAACTCGCATACTCAGACATTAAATATACTGATGCTAGTTGGCCTGCATCATATCACGATGCAAACGCAGGTAACCAGGATAAGCATTATCCTTTTCCTCGTTGATCCTGCTGAGTACTTCGAGTCAATGGTGAGCCTCCTTAAATTCTAGAGGACACATATATTCGCTTTTCATTCTTTCTGTTATAGGATGTTGTGGGGTTTGTCCCAACATCCATCTTAGTATTATAGAGGCTTCATAGACAATCAAACAGTTAGTATTGAGTCTCTTATCTTTGTATTGCAGATATTGTGCTATGAGACTTAAGTGTAATTTTGGCCTAGTTACTTTCTTTTAGTTATATTGAGTTAAGTCTTTCGCTGAGTAAAAGTAAGCAAGTCAAAGGTTACGCACAAGGACAACAATGGTCATTGAGTGTCGGTTACATCCAGGGTGTAGGCTCAGGGCGTGAAAAAATTGGTATCAGAGCACAGTGTTCAAGAATCCTAGGGAGTGTATGAATACTTTTCTGTAGAGTCCTAGTTACCGGTGTGAAGCACGCCACATCTTTAATTAGGAGGCTATAATATTTAGGAATTTCTCACTTTTTTCATATTTGTTTCGTGCGTTAGAGTTTTTCTCTAAAATAATTTCTCTAATTTGTGCTTGCGCCTATTTCATATAACCATGTCTCCACCAAGAGAAGCAAGAGGTCGTCAAACTATGAGGAATGTTGAGAAACCATAGGTACCTAATGCACCAAACGTGCAACCTCAAGGAGAAGTCATAAATGTTGAATTCTGTGAGGCTATCCGAGTGTTAAGCCAAGTTTTGACTAATAAGGTTAGACAAAAGAGAGTATATCAACAACAAGAGGCTGACACCTCGAGGATTCGGGAATTCTTGAGAATGAATCCTCCTAGTTTCACGTGTTCGATCACTATTAAGGATCTGAAAATATTTGTGGAAACGCTGAAAAAGGTTTTTCAGTTGATGCATATTGTTGATGTTGAAAGGGTTGAGCTAGCTGCATATCAATTGAAGAATGTTGGCTCAGACTTGGTTCGATTAATGGAAGGACAACACATATGAAGATACACCACATTCAAGTTGGGCATGTTTTGAAGAGGCTTTATTGGGGCGTTTCGTTCCTTGAGAATTGAAAGAGGATAAGGTACGAGAGTTTCTTACACTAAAACAAGACTCTTTGAGTGTAGATGAGTATGGGTTAAAGTTCACCCAATTGTCCCACTATGCTCTCAAATGGTGATGGACATGAGGAGCAAAATGAGCTTGTTTGCCACTGGCTTGGGTCGTGCATCAAGAAAAAAGGGAAGGGTTGCGATGATTTTAGGTTACATGGACATATCAAGGTTGATGGTTTATGTGCAGCAGGTCGAAGAGGAGAAGTTGAGGGACAAATAAGAGTATAATAGCAAGAAAGCTAATATTGGGAATGAGTATGGGCAGAAAAAAGGTGGTATGAATAGGCCACAACTTCATAAACAAATGGGTCCTACACCATCATCTGCTATTGCGCGTGCACCCAGAAACTAAGGTAAGCATCATGGACAGAATTCACAGAACTTTAAAACCACACCAGCACATTATACAGGAAATGTGGGAATGTAAGGTAGTTAGGCTTCTACATGTGCTAAGTGTGGTAGAACCCACACAGGTAAATGTCGTGATGGCCAGAAAAGTTGCTTTAAGTATGGTTAAGAGGGTCACTTCATGAGGTAGTACCCTAAGTATAACACTCCATAAGTTCCGTGACTTGGAATAGAGCTTAGCCTATTTAATAACAGTTAAAATGATGTTTCCAGACCTATATTAATGTAATAAACTCTTTTAGAAAAGGTTAGATACAAAACGATAAAGAAAGACCTTGACGTCCGGAAACTAGCTAAATTGAACTAGTTTACGTCCCTATGTTTGGTGAAGGTCAGAGAGTGTAAAATGAAGTCCAAAACTTATAAAAATACTTTATATAGGTAATATTTAGTACAATGGGTCCAAACATTTGATAATGACACGCCAAGGACCACCCAAAGGGTCCTTAAGGAGGACACCAACATGGACAGGCAGGCAGATGTTGAGGGGCAGGTGCGCAACGCGCAGCCCACACGAGGTCTACTGCCTCAGGAAATTTTTGAAAGTAAGAATTTGTTGTCAGCCTCATGACACGTAGGTGACACGAGGCTCACTACCTCGACCCAAAAATCAGAAAAAAATAATTGGAATTGGCCCAGCGACACACAGCCATTTTCTAGATTCATTAAAGTCATATTTTAAGCAATTTAACTTCACAAAAAGACCCATTTATGTGAAGGTTCTTTTGGTTATTTTAGGGGAAGAGTTTATAATGATATTAGCTCAGTTTTAGAACACTTTTACGCACTTCAAATCATATTAACTAAATTCCTCCCATCTGTCTCAAGAACGCTCTCTTTTCAAAATCCATTAAAAAACAAGAAGAAGCTTAAGGAAGAAGACGAAGACTTCAAGATTTTCATCTGAAATTCGTATAATATTCTTCAACAAGGTATGGGTTTTACACTCTTGGTATTCCTTTACCAAAGAGGTCCTTTCAAAGATGGTTTTGAAGAATTCAACTCCTAGGTTTTTACTCTACAAAATGGGGTTTTTCACTAACTCAAGATTTATGATTTTTGATGAAGTGTAGCGATTTTCTATGGTTAATTAAGTATGTATTGTTGGGTATTTGACTTGTAATGTTTCAATTTTGTGTGAACCATTTTCCTCCTATAAATGATGGTTTCGGCTGGGTTATATCTACTACTTGATAACATATAAACGTTGGGATTGGAACTATGACTTGAATGAACTCTTAAATGACCTTTCTCTTATCCTTAACTATGAACTGGTCTTGTATATGACTTGAATGGTTGGTATTGGTTATGTTATTGAGTACTTCACTATGTTATTGGATGATTGTTATGTATTGAACATAAATCCTTGATAAAGATTCTTCGAAGCAAGAGGTAAGTCTTCTAAAGTCGTGATTACTCTATGATTTTGATGTTAGCCTATAAATGATGTTACAATGGTATTGATGTATGTATGATGATGTTATGTATATATTTTGGGATATGAATATGTTAAATGTGAGATTATAATAAGGATATGATAATGCAAGTGATGATGTTTATCTTATATGCCTTACACACTATGATTATAATATGTTAATCTCACAAATGAAGGGTTATGATGAAAGGAAATTCTCATCTAAACCTAAAGAGCATATCATGTTTATACAAGGATTTAAGCTCCTATGACTTATGATAATATTATGAATAAATGATGACTTAAAGATCATTCACAAATGGACTTCATCTTTGCACCGATGGACTAGATATGAGAGGTGTTTGTTCCCTAGTTGTAAGGTAGGTTCACAATAACTCTCATCAAATATAGCATGCCATGTAATGTGGAACTATGGGTCTATAACATATCTCCTAGTTCTTGAATTATATTGCCACCATAGGGTACTAGCTAGTGGATCCACCTAGAAAGCTATGCCAAGTTTGGTTCTACTTTTGCCGAAGACCACCTTCTTTCGGTGTTGGGTTTCATGACACCGAATTCCATGTTTAGCTGACATAGTCTAATGTCGGTTAAGGAAATTGTTCACAAAAGTAAAATGAAAGACAAGTAAATGATCAGTGACGAGGGTGACTTGAGGAGTTTACTTAGTATAGATAGGTGTATTGGACTCGACCTAGACATTGCACAACTTGACTCTAATGGAAGTCCTAGGAGATTTTTCTTATGTAATAAGATAATATCAAAATATACGATGCTTATGATATCTGATGTTACTGTTATTCAAAAGGGTTTAGGTACTCAAGTGAAACTTAGCACCGCTTTTCATCCTCAGACTGATGGCCAAGCAGAACGTACCATTCAGACCCTTGAATATATGTTAAGATCCTGTCTTATTGATTTTAAAGGAAGTTTGGATGATCATCTACCTTTGATTGAGTCCTACTACAACAATAGTTGAGCATCTCCATGGCACCTTTTGAAGCTCTTTATGGTAGAAGATGTAGGTCTCCAATTGGATGGTCTGAGTTTGGTCAGTCCTTAATCCCTTGTCCCTAGCTTATATATGAGTCTATAGAGAAAGTTCGATTCATAGAATATAGATTGAAGACAACCTATAGTTGGCAAAAGTCTTATACCGACAATAGAATAAGATACCTTGAGTTTGAAATAGGTCATCATGTCGATCTAAATATTTCACCTATGAAAGGGGTGATGAGATTTGGTAGAAAGTAGAAGTTAAGTCCACGGTATGTTGGTCCTTATGAGGTTTTACAACACGTTGGAAAAGTTTCCTATGAGCTGAAACTACCTAATTAACTAGCTTCAGTTCATCCGTTGTTTGATGTTTCTATTCTCAAGAAATGCATAGGCGACCCGGTGTCCATTCTGCCTATTGAAGGTTTATGGGTGGATGAGAACCTTTCTTATGAAGAGGTTCCGGTTTTGAGATTCTGGATCGCCAAGTCAAGAAGTTGAGGAACAAAGAGGTTACCCCATAAAAGTTCTATGGAGGAACCATCTTGTAGACGGTGCAACATGGGAGGCCGAAGCCGACATAAAGTCCAGTTACCCTAATATTTTAACTCCTTGAGGTTAGAATTCCCTCTTAATAAAGAAATTTATGAATAAATATGAAATTGACTTTATTTCTAAATAGGTGCATGTTTTGGTAAAAGTTGTACCAACTTTGAGTTTTTAGAAAATATCTTCATACTCTATCCTTGCACTTATATGAAATGTGCATGCATGTCTTATTTAGATTTTTCTGTTTTGGTGTTGTCTTGAGAAGAATGATTGCATGTTAACTCTTTGGTGTATTTTGATCTCATGTTAGTAATGAGAAGTTAGTTCCTCATTATGTGTTATGAAATGTTGAAGCTCTTACATGTTGTGCATCATGAATTGAGTTGTTATATGTAATGTTGTAGTATGTGTTAAAGGGAGTTGTGAAGTAATCCTATGATCTGTGACTCATTATGATTTTATATTGTTGTTGATTGGGCTGCTAGTATTGAGTCTATCCTTACCCTCCAAAAGATTTTAGTGTCATTCCGAGACAAATGTTCCTAAGGAGGGGATAATGTAACACTCCGGAAGTTCCATGACCTGGAATAGAGCTTAGCCTATTGAATAATAGTTAAAATTATGTTTCCAGATCAATATTAATGTAACAAAATCATTTAGAAAAGGTTAGAGCCAAAACGATAAAGAAAGACTGTGACATCCGGAAACTAGATAAATTGAACTAGTTGACGTCCCTATGTTTGGTGAAGGTTTGGGAGTGTCAAATGAAGTCCAAAACTTGTAAAAAGACTTTATATAAGTAATATGTAGTACAATGGATCAAAATGTCCGGTAACGACACCCCAAAGACAACCTGAAGGGTCCTTGCGGAGGACTTCAACATGGGCAAGCATGCTGCCAAAGTAGCTTGCGAGCAAGCAGATTTTGAGGGGTTGTCGCGCGATGCGCGGCCCACACGAGGCCTACTTCCTCAAGATATTTTTTAAAGTAATAATTGGGTGTCAGACTGGCGATGCGGAGCTGATATGAGGCTCACTGAATCAAACCAAAATTCAGGAAAAAAAAATTGGAATTGGACCTGCGACGCGCAGCCACTTCCCATATTCGTTAAAGTCAAATTTTAAGTAATTCAAATTCACAAAAAGACCTATTTGAGTGAATGGTCTTTTGGTATTTTAGGGGACGAGTTTGTTATTATATTATGTCAGTTTTAGACCACTTTTACACACTTCAAATCAGATTAAACAAATCCTCCCATCTCTCTCATGAACGCTCTCTTTTCAAACTCCATTAAAGAACAAGAAGAAGTTTAAGGAAGAAGACGAAGACTTAAAGATTTTCATACGAATTCGTGGAATATTTTTCAATAAGGTATGGGTTTTTCACTCTTGGGTTTCTTTTCCCCAAGAGGTCCTTTCAAAGATGAAATAACCTCCTAGGGTTTTTACTCTACAAAATCGGTTTTCTTCCTAACTCTAGATTTATGATTTTTAATGAAATTTCTACTACTTGATAATATGTAAACGTTGGAATTGGAACTATGAATTGAATGAACTGTTAAATGACCCTTTCTCGTATCCTTAACTACGAATTGGTCTTGTATATGACTTGAAGGGTTGGTATTGGTTATGTTATCGAGTACTTCATTATGTTGTTGGCTGATTGTTATGTATTGAACGTAAATCCTTGATAGATGTTCTTGGAAGCAAGAGGTAAGTCTTCTAAAGTGGTGATTACTCTATGATGTTGATGTTAGCCGATAAATGATGTTACAATGCTATTGAAGTATGTATGATGATGCTTTGAATATATGTTGGGCTATGAATATGTTAAATGTGAGATCATGATAAGTATATGATAATGCAAGTTATATATTTATCTTGTATGCCTTACACCCTATGATTATAATATGTTAATCTCACAAATGAAGGGTTATGATGAAAGGAAATTCTCATCTAAACCTAAAGAGCTTATGATCATGTTTATACAAGGAGTTAAGATCCAATGACTTATGATAAGATTTATTAATAAATGATGACTTAAATGTTATTCACAAAGAGACTTAAGCTTAGCACCGATGGACTAGATATGAGAGGTGTCCCTTCCCTAGTTGGAAGGTAGGTTCACAATAACTCTTATAAAATAGAGGTTGCCATGTAATGTGGAACTATAGGTTTCTAATATATCTCCTAGTTCTTGAATTATGTCGCCACCATAGGATACTAGCTAGTGGATCCACCTAGAATGCTATGTCATGTTTGGTTCTACTTTGGCCGGTAGACCACCTTCTTTCTGTGTGGGGTTTCAGGACAGCAGATTCCATGTTTATCTCACATGGTCTAATGTCGGTTAAAGCAATTGTTTCCTCAAGTTAAATGAAAGACAAGTAAATGAACATTGAGTAGGGTGACTTGAGGAGTTTACTTAGTATAGGTAGAGGTATGGGACTCTACCTAGACATTGCACAAGTTGACTCTAATGGAAGTGCTAGGAGATTCTTCTTATGTAATAAGATGATATGAAATGTACAATGCTTATGATATCTGATGTTACTCTTATATTATGTTGGCTATGTTGATTAACATGTTATTGGTTTATATTGTTATATGTGGTGATGACTACTCATGATATATGATGTATGAAGCAAAGTTTTACTTATGGTCTCCTATCTTGTTTACTTTGTTATGTGGGGGTTATGGGGTTTCACATGATCATTGCACTTTTACGCTCGGGATGAGATAATTGGTAAGTGTTTTGCATGTTAAGTTGATATGCACTATTGGATATGAAATGTTAATATGACTTTATGATATTATGTCTTTGACTATGACCATGCTTTATGTTGATTGTGATCCTTATATTGTATATGCTTTATTGTATGTGCACTAAAGGTTTTCAACTGACTTAGCATGATTTCCAAAGAAATGGCCCTTTTCATGCATGTCCATAAATGTTTATGGGCATATACCCATACTTAGTACATGTGGCGTACTAACCCCTTACTTCATATTACTACAACTATAGGGTCCAGCCGTGGAAGATTAAGAGGGTCAATTGAAGAAGGTTGGAACTCTTTCTCCAAGTGTTGGTATGTGATCATCTTTCTCCAATCTTCATCAGCTTCTCTACCAAAAGGGCTGCACTTCGAGGAGCTATTTCTGGTACTGGCGGATGGTCAAACCGCATTTATGCAATCTCTAGCCGCCAAGAGCAAGAGAACTCTCTAGATGTTTTCACTATTTTGACAAAAGTCTTTAATTTTGATGTTTATGCTTTGCTAGACCAAGGAAAATAAATTCTTTTATAACTCCTTATGTTGCAAATAAATTTCAAATTCTTCCTGAGAAGCTTTATGAACCCTTCTGTGTTTCTACACCTGTAAAAAGTCTACTATAGTGGAAAGAGTCTATCGTAATTGTCCTTTTGCCATCAATCACAAGAACCCCATGGCTGATCTAGATGAGTTAGACATGGTAGATTTTGATGTCATTCTAGTTATGGACTGTCTTCATGCCATTATGCATCAATAGATTATATAACTCGAGTTGTCAAGTTTCAGATTCCTAATGACCAAGATATAGAGTGGAGAAATAGTTTAGTATTTCCTAAGGGTCGCTTTATTTGAAACCTCAAGCGAGAAAGTTAGTTTTAAAAGGTTGTATTTATCACTTAGACCGAGCTAATTACTCAAGTGGTGAGGTGCCTTCCATTCACTAAGTTCCTATAGTAAATGAGTTTCCTGATTGAGCTCAATATCTGACAGAGGAGGTGGTTAGAACTACTCAAGGATTATGACATGAGTATTTTTTACCTCTCACTTAAGTCTAATTTGTTTTATTAGGCTTTAAACAGGTTATTTATGGGGATTATCGCCCATGTTAAGGAAGAAAAGAGGGAGTTCGCCAAAGATGTGCACAGACTTACACGACTGGGTTTTAGACATATAGAATCCATAAAAAAAGTAATAGTGGTGACAAACAGGGCGGCATCATCACTAGTGTAAGAGGTGAAAGAAAAATAACACCAACACCCTATTTTGCTTGATTTGAGGGCTAATGTTCATTAGCAAAGAGTATTAGCTTTTGAACAAGCAGGGGGGATGGTGTGCTGAAGTATCAAGGTAGATTGTGTGTACCTATGGTGGATAGAATCCAAGAGAGGATCATGGAGGAAGCTCATAGCTTCAGATATTTCATTCATCCAGGTTCCAGAAATATGTACCACGATTTGAGAGAGGTATATTGATGGGAAGGTATGAAGAAGGGCATTGGTGAGTTTGTTTCCATTTGCCCGAATTGCCAACAAGTGAATAGAGAAAACCAAAGGCCTGGAGGGTTGGCTTAGAATATAGAACATTCGGAATGGAAGTGGGAGATGATTAATATGGACTTCATCAATGGGTTGACCAGGTATCTCAGGCAGTATGATTCGATTTGGGTGATTGTCGGTTGAATGACAAAATCAACCCATTTTTTCGGTAAAAACCACTCATTCGGCAAAACATTATGCATAGTTATACATTCAAGAGGTGGTGAGACTTCATGGAGTACCAGTTTGGATCATTTCAAATAGATATTCACAATTTACTGCAAAGTTCTCGAAATCATTCTAAAAAGGTTTGGGTTCAAAGGTGAACTTAAGCATTGCTTTTAAACCTTAAAAGGATGGAAAGCAAAGTGTACTATCCAGACTTTAGAAGATATGTTGAGGTCTTGCGTGACTGATTTTAGGGTGAATTAGGATGATCACCTACCTCTCATTGAGTTCCCTTACATCAGCAACTATCATTCGAGCATCCAAATGGCTGGATGCGAAACTCTTTATGAGAGAAGATGAATATCTCTTATTGGGTGGTTCGAAGTTGGTGAAGAAAGGTTGATAAGACATGAAATAATTCACCAAGCTATGGATAAGGTGAAGGTGATTCAGGAGAGACTTAAAATAGCACAGTCATTAAAAATATTACACATATGTTAGGAGAAGACTGTTGGAGTTTGAATGTGGATGATTGGTTATACTTGAAGGTTTCACCCGTGAAGGGCGTTATGAGGTTTGGTAAGAAGGGGAAACTTAGTCCCGATATATTGGGCCTTATCGCATAGCCAAAAGGATTGACAATGTAGCTTTTGAGTTAGAGCTGCTACAAGAGTTAGCAGCAGTTCATCCAGTTTTTGATATCTCTATGTTGAAAAAGTGCATGGGCGATTCTTCATTGACTGTACCTACTAAATATATTGGGATTAAGGATAACTATGAGGAGATTCTGGTTAAGATTTTAGATCTCCATGTTTGCACTTTGACCCCAGTCTAAGACCTTTGGAGGAACCAATTCGTTGTAGAAGCGACTTGGAAAGCAGAAGAGGATATGAAGAAGAGATATTCACATCTCTTTGATATCAGAGAGAATACAGATCAAGGTACTACTTCTCTTCTTAGTATTTTAAAAACTATCAGTAAGCATATGGTTACTTACTTTTGTTTGTCGAGTGTTGAACTTGATGTTACTATCCTTAGCTTAGTGAAAGAAATCTCATTCGAGGATTAATGTTACCAAGGGGGAGATGTTGTAACACCTCACCATTTGAAATATCTATAGTCTAAGAAACTAAAAATATTCATTTTTCTGAAAGAAAAGGAAAAATCTGGAAAATTGCCTAATGCTAAGAAAGTGAGTTTTGTTATTTTAAAACGTCCATAACTTCTAGCTCAACACGAGTTAAAGATAGTTCTTTATATGGTTAGAAATCCCTTGGAGATATATTTCCAACCCGCCTATTTTTCACATTTTTGATATCGTATGAGGCTGATATGCCTATCGGAAGTTGGCCTATTAAACTAAGGAAAGTCCCAATCCGGATTTAAGGAAAGGAAAACTAGTCTTCTCACCAATTAATTTCCTATTTCATTTTTAGGGTTTATTGGGGTAACAACTAAGTTTAGTTTATTTTTATAAAATCAAAATCATGCTTAGGGCTTGGATAAGAGAGAAAAGAAGAAGTAAAGGGAGAAAAGTCAAGAATTTGGCAATAACGACAAGGTTTGCGAGTGGATTTTGTCGTGGGTGATCCCTATCAAGGTATGTGAGATCTTTTCATATAGAGTTAGTTCACCCATGCACCAACTTTTCTTCTATTTTGAGTTGATTGAATTATAAAAAGTGAAGTTCTTGAAGAACATTCTTGAATTCTTGTTGGTTGAGTTGTTGCATTCCTAGTGTTGATTTGATTCGTGTTTCTGGGTTGTTTTTCAAGTCAAATCCATTGGTATTGAGGGTACTAATGATCCTAAGTATTTGGGGTAAAGAACCATGGGAGTTTAGAGGGTTTAGAGATGAAAATAGAGGATAAAAGTTGAGAACGCCTGTCCGTTGGGCCTTGGGGCAACGCGCCTCCCATAGCCCCACAGGACAATCTCTTTCTTTGGGTACTTAGGGCACCTCGTCAGCCATAGAGCCCCATCTTGGCCTGTGAATTTTGGGGGCTTGCGCCCCATGCCACTCACAGTGCCGAGGACGCTAGTTCTCCCCATTCCTTCCCCACTCTTTCGTACTCGTTCCTAAGTGATGTACCCATGTTTCTTAGTTTATTTCAAAACTCTAAGGTACATCTAAACATCATGAAGTCATCCATAAAATGAGATCATGGGCCTTGAATCCATAATTCAATTCAAGGAAAGTTAAGATTAAAGTCAAATAAGTTAAGAGTTAAGTCTAGCAGTTAAGAAGTAAGTCAAATCAAAGTTTCTCAATGTTTCAAGAGTCTTTAATAAGAGTTTTAACTTTGTTTTAAGGCTCAAGTTTCAAGTTAAGTAAAGAGTAAAGAGTTGAGTTTATTTCTCAAAAGTTATAAGAGAACTAAGTATTCTCTAAGATTTTATAAGTGTTTTCACATTTAAGATAAGAGGAAACTATGATTTCCAAAATGGGTTTTGAGCAAGAAAAACGAACACTAAATCCAAGAGAGATTTTAAAAGCTAAGTTTTGAGCAATTATCTCAACCCAAAGAAAGAAGTTGTTTAAAAAACACATGAGTTAAGTATATTAGTGGGAGTAGTTATGAGCACCGATGTGGGATGCGAGTTTATAATAACATAAGTCTCCATGAAAACCATATAGCCATCATGGGTATTAACGGGTACTTCTTTTTAGATGATCACGTAAGTTAAGCTAGTGATCCACTAAGTCAAGTAGTTCTATGCTACGGCAAAGTATAGGTTAGTTATGCCAGCGTAGGCAAGACATTATATCAACATTTACCCTAATAATTGTGGTTGTTGGTTAGAGAATCTCCCACAGAAACTATATTACTCCATATATAAGTAAGGTTAAGTTTGTTATTGCATTTTGTTTAACGAACTAAGTGTTTTTCATTGTTTTACAAGTTTTATATATTGCATGTGTCTAATTGCTTTATACTAAGTCAAGATATTCACGAATTGAGCAAATGCAAGGGAAGTGTTCCTTCTTAATCTTTTTCAAGCTTAAGTTATTGTTAGCATTCCAACTCGTGTACTCGTACATTCAATGTACTGATGTCACTTGGTCTGCATCGTATTATGATGCAGACACATGAAATTAGGATCAACATCATCTAACGCCTCTTTGATCCAGCTTAGCACTCGGATTCAGTGGTGAGCATCCTTGCATTTTGTAGGACACATTTATTCACTTTTCAGTCTTTCTTTTATAGGATGTTGTGGAGTCTGTCCCAACACCCATCTTAGAATTATATAGGCTTCATAGATCATCAGACATTTAGTATTGAGTCTCTTATCTTTGTATTACAGATATTTTTCTTGAAGACTTTAAGTTCCATTTTGGCCAAGTTACTTACTTTATGTTATATTATGAGATTGTTTTGTTATATTGTGCTAAGTCTTCCGCTGAGATTAATTAAGCCAAGCCAAGGGTCCACTCAAGGATAACAATGGTCGTTGAGTGCCAGCAACGTCCAAGGTGTAGGGTTAGGACGTGACAACTTGTGTCGTGTCCAAGATGTTAACTAAGCTCTATTTGGGAGGCAACTCAAAACCCCTTATTTCCTTTTATTTGTGTTTTGGTAAAATAATGGTGTGTTGTTTGTAGAGTTTGAAGTGTGGAAACTGTTAGAAAAAGTGTAGGGTAGCAAGCAACAGGTCCAGTCCCCGTGTTGCCTATGAAGTCGAAGAACCCGACCTTAGCCATCGTTTGACTCAATTCAACCTTAAATTGGAGTCTGTAAAACTCGACGGTCCAGGAAAGTATTGGGGAGTCGCCGATCATGTCAGTGATCTCGATGTAGATCGCTGAATTAACACCACTTTGACTGTATGTCATGTAAACCTCGGTGAGGTAATTGACCGTCCGGTCCTTTTCATTTTATAATAATAAGGTAAGCATGCAGCTCTCAATCCAGAAATACTAATTCAAGAATCAACTGAGCTGAGGAAGTCAGGTTAAGACATCGACTCATGTCGCCGAGTGGATCGGAAAGTGCGACATACGTCGCCGAATGGACGAAAATTGGACATTTTTGCAATCCAAAGGTTTCAAACTCTCAACTTCATTAATGTACCGTAATTTTTTATCTTCCCAAACTCACACTGGTGAACAAGTTTTATTTTTTCATTGTTAGAGCATCTCTATTGCTGATTTGTGATCGAAATTCGATTGCAGTACTGCCTAGCATTTCAATCATTCTTTTTAGCGACACCAAATTTTGTTTCTCTATTCCCGGAGCTTAATTAATTAGAACTTGCACCTATTTTCAATAGCCTGATCTGGTTGAAGTGTTCTAGTCCTCACTGATAGGATTAGTTTATTCACAATCTTGATTCATTTTTATGGTCTTCATCGAGTAGTGGTGATTAATGAATTCCCATGATTATATGCCTTAAAATGGATTAAAAATTCAAAGGGTTGTGTTTGGGTGTTATGGTTCACACCTTAAATGTATTAGTGTATGCGTTGCGGAGTTCAATCTGAGAAGTTAGGTTAAAAATATGTGTTGAGCTATTTTGCGAGTTGGGTCGAGCTCACCGAACCACTTGGCAGTCCGCCTAATGTCCGTATCTCGTCCTTGTTGTTATGTTTTACTTGATGATTCACTCTTAACTTTCAGAGAGAAGCTTGATATCAAATAAAGCATTAGGTGACTTGTCAAAAGGCGTTTCTTTTGCCCTTGGTCTGCACCCTTAAATATTATGCACTTGAACCTTCAGCGAACCTGCCTTTTTTCGCCGAAATATATCAGTGACAAGCCAAAGTTACTCCCCTATTTCCTTCTTGCTGCAGTTTTATAGTTATTTCCATTGTCATGCTCGGTCTGATTCACCTAAGAAATTCGGCAATTTTCCATCTGGTTTGGTATGTTGGTTTGCAAATTTTTTTCCTTGCTTTTGTGTAAGTTCTTCTAACTTGCAGATATGACTAAATTAAAAGATGTTAAAATAATAACACCATCCCAAGAAAAGTTCAACGTGATTGCGATAACTGAGGAGACAGCTACGTCAAAAGGCTAAGCTACAAAACGTCCAACTATTAGTCTGAAAGGCAAGCGCAGCAGGCCCACTTCTGCCAAGAAGACAATTACCCTTGAACCTAATATTCCTTCATGGGCAATGATATTTTTTATAGCGGTGCATGTCTTTCTAGAAGAACCAGACTAAACACATTGTTGTAAACCTTTTACTGTTGTTCCTCTTAAGGAGACTCTAGGCACGGTACTAAGGACCAAGTTGAAGCATCGGGCAAACTAGTCGTGATAGATAGAGAGACTGCATAGACATGATACTTTCTTTACCTCCCTCTCTGTTTTGATATGTCTCAATTTTGGATAATTTTATTTGCATTTGAGGACAAATGTTTTTAACTTTAGTAGGGTGAGGGCCACCTTTGTGTGCTACTCGTCATTTCTATTTTGATTGTGTGTTTTGAGTTATTGAGATTACATTGTGATTTTACACTACTTTTTATGGATGTTTGAGCTTGTGGCTCTTTTTTCTTTAAATTGCAAAATGATTTAGACCCTTTAGAAAAATAATTTCTTCTTTCTACGACCTCTTGCATGTAATTGAATGTGGTTGTTCTTACTCATATCTGAGTCTCATTTTTATAAATATCAATGACATGCATTGTGCTTGCAATTGAACGAACATGAATGTGCGGCTACGACGATGCCAAATGAAGTTTGATACACAATATGCGAACTCTTTGAATCTCATTGTGATTAGACAATTATAAAATTGAGTTTCTTGCAATGAAGATTGCGCACTTACAAAAGTGTGGAGTCTCGTTCTATTTTAGTATTGCTTCCTTGTGTCATGAGCTTACTTTGAACCTTGCATGACAACACCTAGAATTTTCCTCGTTCGTCCGGTCAACTAAGTAAAGCTATATCTAGATATGAGTTTTGGCAAATTTTGAAATAGTGTGAATAAATATGACATACCTCTTTTATGGATTACTTTGAGAGTGTGCGAACCTCTTTTGAACACCCCTTGAGGCTTACCATTCTTTGGATGAAACTTAGTGAATAAAATGACATTTATTAAATCCTCTTGATTTGTGGTTGATTGAATAGAGAACTTAGGCCAAAAGCCTAAGTTTGGGTGGGGTAAAAAGAGAAGACAAGTTAAAGATTGCAAGAATAGTCTCCCTTAAACCATGCTGTTGAGCAAAATTGGACCCATCCATACAAAATAAAAAAGGAAAAGAAATATAAAAAGAGAAGAAAAGAATGAAAAAGAGAAATTTATGGTATAAAGTGATGAAAATACAATAAGAAATGGGGTTCCCCGAACAATCCATAAAATGTGAATAAAAGGATGATTTATGACTAGAAAAGAAAATGATGAAAGAAGGAGAAAGGAAGTGTTATGAGTACCACATTTGATGAGGATAAAAGTCACCAACCCTAAATGACCATACCTTTACGGTGAACCCCATATTGAAAAATCCATTTTAATCTTGAGTGGGCTGGAACAAATGTTGATTGGATAATACGGGCAAACCTATAGGTGAAAGCATGCCTTGTGTTCCTCTTTGCGAGTGTGAGCGTTGAAATTGATTCCGTAACTTTAAATTGTGAACCATTGGGTGTAAATATGGAATCATTCGTTATTTGAGGGCATTTGATAACTTTCATTGAGCTTGAACATTGCATTTTAAGTAAGTATTGTGACCTAGAAAATATTTTATGATGGTGTGTCACAACTTGAGTCTTTGAGTGCACATTTGATCCTTGAATGAGTAAAATGAGTTTTTTTGTGCGCATTCATGATAGAGCCTTGTGTAGCACTGTTTGAGACATCCCTTTTCAATTTCTGAACTTGAGTTTTACTTGAAGACAAGCAAAAGTTTAAGTTGGGGGTGTTGATGAGTCCACGATTTGGACACATTTAGGGCTATAAATTTATACAATTAATGTCATCAAATGAATATTTTGTCTGAATATCTGATGAAAATTGTTATGTTTCAGGTATTTGAAGTTTGAGGCAAAGCATAGACACTATTAAGAAACAATGAACAAGGCGGACGTTGTCTTTATGCGGAAAGTGGGTGTTCGAGAGGAATCCATTTGATTCGGGGTAAGTGGTTTGAAAGAAAGCTAACCCCACTATAGTCTTGCCTTGCCACAAATATTAAAAGAATTTCTTATCAAAAGCATGTACCGAATAGTTTAGTTTAACATGTATTCCTATCACATCCCAAGAATGTTGTTTTCTTGATTCACATCTTAATATTTTGTCTCTCTTTAGTTGTTAAACAAAAAAATCATTCATAATTGACGCTTGCGTCAACCCTTAGATTTAATATATTTTTAATCAATAATGTTTTTAGCTAGGCTGTTAATTAGAACTTAGTTTTATTTTTCTTTTAATTCTTAAAACACTCCCGATGGGAACGATCCCAACCTTGGTTGGATTTTATACTGACTAAAAATAGTCGACGCTTAGTAATGGATGAAGTGCCTTTGATGAGGTTGATCAGTGGTCTAGATGGAGTAGTTCAGTTGTAGATCTAGGAGGAGGGGGATCAATAGAAGAAGTCAGAACCTCATAGAGAACATCGATAGAAGTTTCTTAAGGCTCAGTGGTTGGAGTAAGCAATACTGCCTCTGCAGGTAATGTCTCAGTTTCAATCATCGAAGACGTGTCAATCGGAGTTTCTCTTCTTCTCTCAGACTCATCATTCAAGTATTCGGCCTTAATACATATATGTCCTTAGATGTGGTGGGATTGATTTCCACATCTGTCCTCTCATCTCATGGCACACGGTTTAGTCTACACAACTTGGTGATCAATACCAGAAATAAGAGAAATGGCCGTCGCTGCTTAGACCTCATGGCCATCTCATGTCCAATGATTGCACCTAAACTGATGATCTTTGTTGCAATAATGGATCCAAGACATGCCGCCTTTGTGTGATGAAGGATAATTTTTTTTGGAATGGTATGTTTGTGTTACTAATAAATCCAAACCAGTAACTTGCTACCACATTGATGTCCTTCTTATCTATTGGCACTCTTGCCTCAATCAACCAAGGAGTATTGTTCCGAAAGGAGATGATCTTATCAACTTTTCATATGCTCCAATGACTTTCTCTTGATCATACTCTAGAGTCATCAGCGAAGTTAGAAGTGCATCCCAAGATGGCGTTTATATTATCACTATCACACTTCACCTCTTCCCCAACCTCTTCCCCCAGACAATCACAGAATCCACTAATTTGAAGGTACATGCCTTCTTCTTATCTTGTGGTACCAAATCTCCATAGGCATAGTAGAACTTCCGAATCCAGTTAGGAATGTAGGGACCGTACAATTTAGTGATGATCTAGAACATTTGATAAATGAGAGTGATCCATATCTCCGGATGCCTGTCTTCCACACAATATGTGGACAACCTATATTCCACAAGAATAGTCATCAGTCTCTCGGCCTTTAATCTATTGAGAGACCAGGGAGATGGACCCTATACAGAATGTGTGTAACACCCCAAAACATTTTGAGCTAAGACTCGAACAATTCTTCGTAGTGTGTGAGATTTTACCAAGGGATTAAAAATTTCATAAGTATTAAGGTCAGATGACAAGATGTAGCACCTTGAGTACCAAAAAGAACTCAATTGGAAAGAGCGAAATCAGAAATGTGGAGAGTTAAGCTAAGAATGAGTTTTGGGTCAACTTGAAATGACCATAACTCCTACCTTAATATGAGTTAAGTTTGCTAAAAGATACCATAGGAAATATCATTGAATTATCTTTCCAATGCCACTAATTTGGCTAAGTTTCAAGTTCAGATGAATGTGATATGACCTTAGTTCCTCAAGGGGTTCTAATTAGTATGAATGGGGGTATGGGACTTCATTCATGCATTGCAGAAGTAGACTTTTAGAGGGATCATGGTATGTCTTTTATGATCATATGAATATGAGTTCACATCATATTTTTAAACAACTTTTCTTTATATTGCACTTGTTTTAACCTGCTTATATAGAAAAAAGTTCAATTAAGTATCAAGAATTTAGTATTCTGAGTTGAGTACCTTAAGTTTAGTATCTTGAGTTAATCTGTGTTTCATTGAGTCGAGTATCAGATCTTTGAAGTTGAATATCTAATCTTTGAGTTTAATATCTAATCATTAAGTTGAATATCTTATTCTTACGTTGAGTTGAGTTGAGTGAGTTTGAAAAGAGGTAGGTGTGTTTCCTTTTCATTCAAGTTTCAAGCTTATGTTATGCTTTAGAATTCCCCTTGCATGCTCGTATATTCCATGTACTGAGCCATTTGGCTTGAATCTTCTGATGATGCTGACATAGGTATTTAGGATAATAAACAATAGATTGGTTGATACATCCAAGAGCTTGAGTTAGCTATGGTGAACCTCCTAGATTCCGGAGGATTTCATTTAGTTTTCAGTTTATTCAGGATGTCGTGGGTCTTGACCCGACTTCCATCATTATCAGTTAGTGGCTTCATAGATAGTCAATATAGTTGAGCAGTCTGCATTATTAATTTATTTTTAAAATGTTTTAAAGGCTAAAGGTTCCCATTATGGAGAGTTCTATGTATTTTATTGTATAGAGGTTTCTTTGAACTTAAAGTTTGTATTTAAGTTTTATGAACTTAAAATTAGTCTTCCGCTTGTAGTCAGCAAGGATGAGGGTTCGCTTGGGCACAAGCAATGGTTCTTGAGTGTCAGCACGTCCAAGGTGTAGAATCGGGCCGTGAGAAACTTGCTATCAGAGCACAGAGTTTAAGTGTCCTAGTGTGTCTATGAAGCCGTCTCAAGTAGGATCTTGTTTATGCTTGTGAGGGCACCACTTCTATAAATGACGGACTACAGACATTTAAGGAAAGTTTCCCTTCTTTTATACTCTTAATCATGCAAAAGAGCTAAGTGATAGAGATCTATTGTAACTCATGCATTCTCATATTCATTAGACTACCCATCATACTAGAGGTGGTTGAAAAGTAAAGTCTAAAGATCCTTATTGATATACTATTCTTAGCAAGAGTCTTGAGAAAGTCATGAGACTATGGAGGGGCTTAAGAGAAGTCCAAGTGTAAGTTAAGTGTTATCTTTCAGAGGAATGCACCCATATTCTTTTGAATAGTGAGCTTGAGCTAAAAGTGAGTTGTACTCATTCCTTTAAGCGTTGTTTCAGCTGAGGTATTTTTTTAATAAGTATGTTTAGATCTTGGGTATGATTTTCACCCAAAAGAGTAGCATGAGTTATGAGATAATGAGCAGTACTAGTGAAAGAGCCAGAGTTAGAGGAAAGTATGCAGAGGTTTAGTAATCCTAGTAAGGGAGATTGTGCTTAGGAAAGTTGTATTATTATAGCCATGAACCTAGTAAGATAATAATGAAGAGTTTTCCCTTATGGGTAGACTAAGAAGTGATGAGTTGTGAATATTTTAGTATAAGGGTAGAGTAATGGTTGCAAGTCATGATTAGTCAGAGATTACCTTAACTAGAAAGGGGTTAACATGATGTGTAATTGTATTAGTAATGACCAAGTGTAGGTGGTGAATAGAAGAGCAAAAGCTTTCATAAAGTTATAGATCAAAGCTAGGCTTATGATTTGTTTAATAGGGTCATGTTGTTCATAAGATTATAGAACTGAATAGGTAATGAGGTATAGCATATCAAACGAAATCGTGTTGATATTTGGGTTTAGTAATGAACATTAAGCTTGAATTTGAGATAATTGTCAAGATTCCAAAAATGTTAACATGAGAGTGTCAATGTTATTCTTGAGATTTGATCCAGTAGACCTCACATATAGTAGGTGAGGAATTGAGATGTTTCAATGTATGTGAGTAGTACAAGTGAGAGACCCTAACCTTTAGATAAGGGAAGTGAAGTTTGGATAAGTCGCAAGAGTAACAAGTGCATTAACAGTTGTGGCAAGATGGTTTGTTACCGGTTTAGTTTCACATTTTATTTATGATTTTCCATGTGTTACTAGATAGAATAATTGAGTTGTTAATGTGGAATAGGTCCATAGCTTTCAAGTGTTATATTTCGACCTAAGGGGGAGATTATAAGATGAGAAAACAAGTCAACTATTCATAAAAAATAGTAATGAGTTCTAAAGTGATTGAGAGGATAAGGTTTTTCTATGAGAAATAGTTAAATGAGATACCTTAGTTTGTTCCGAAGGAGGGTTAGTAGGATTCCATGGAGTTGTTAGAGTACTAAGCTTGAATGGTTTGGTAAAGAGTAATAGTTTTAGATAAGATTCCGTATAGAGAATTATTGAATTCAAAATTAAGGATTTGGGTTAAGCTTAAATATAGTATGTGCATATAAATAAACGTAGACCTAGTAGAGTAACTCGTTCCATACAATGTACAACTGTCGTTCGTCCTCGAATGATCCCAAGGGGGAGATAATGTAACACCCCGAAAAAATTTTGAGCTAAGACTCGAACCATTCTTCGTAGTGAGTGAGATTATACAAAGGAATTAAAAATTTCATATGCATTAAGGTCAGATGACCAAATGTAGAACCTTAAGTACCTAAAAGAACTTATTGGAAAGAGCGAAATTAGAAATTTGGAGAGTTAAGTTAAGAATGAGTTTTGAGTCAACTTGAAATGACTATAACTCCTACAACAGGATGACTTAGGTGTTCTAAAAGACACCATATGATAAATCCTTGAATTATCTTTCCAACTCCTCTATTTTTTCTAAGTTTCAAGTTCAGATGAGTGAGATATGACCTTTTGAAGTTAGGTTGTCCAGTTAAGGAATGTTTGGTGAAAAAGATGAGGGGTATTTTGGTCTTTTCCTTATCCAATCAGATTTAATTCATTTTTCGTAAGATTTAAGGGTCTAATCTTATAAGGTTCAGTTTTATAATCCTAATATATGCCTAGGATTTTAGTTGCAAGTTCAAGAAGAAAAAAGAAGAGAAAAAGAGGAGAGGAGCAAGCGTTAGTCCAGATACTTGCGTCTTGTTGTGGATTTTCGTCTTGAGTTTGATCCCTAAGAGGTATGTAAGCTTAAATAGTATTGGGCTCGTTCACACAAACGATAATAATGATTTATCCTCGTAATTTCGTTCTTGAAATTTAAGGATTAAGTTCTTTATAAGTTCTTGATAAGTGTTCTTACAGTTTCATAAAGTTTTGATGTAAGATTCTACTTGGGTCAACTTTAAACGACCATATCTCTTAGAATACGAAGAATTACGTGATCCATAGCCTATCCAATTAAAGTAATTGAATCTACTTTCCAATGACACCAATTTTGTGTCAATCCAATTTCTTAATAAAAAGTTATGACTATTTTAATAACCTATATAGTGTTGTTACGAATTAGCCGAGGGAAGATATTAAAAAGGTTTTTTTTTCCCACCAAAATAGCCCTAAACGAATTTATTGACTAATAAAAGGCTCAAAACAATCAGATTTTAATCTTCACTAATGAAAAATCATAATATTTGTCCATAGAGATTCCAAGAAACTAATTCAAGAATCTCAAGAAAGGTTTTCTTGATTGTTTACCTTCAAGCTAGGGTGTCAAGGCTTCTAATTAATTTCTTCCTCAATATTCTTAAAGATTCTTCAATATTATTCAAGAATCTTGTTTTTTTAGTATATAAAGTTATCATAGTTTTGTACTAGTTCGTCCTCACGCCCTACATCTACTTTTAGATCAGTAATACAATAATCTAGGATTCTACCCCTAAATTGAGTATTGTTTAGGTAAATTGATTTTGAGTTCTTCAGTTCATGTTTCTTATAAAGTTTTATTCATAATTATCGAATTTCTATATTGTTATTGAGATCCTTCATATCATGAACCATAACTCTTGAATTCATAATTCTTATTCAAGAGAACGTTAAGAGTAGAATTCAAGAAAGTATTTAAGTTCAATTGTGACTTCTTTAAGATCCATCATTGATTAAGTTTTTAGAAAGTAAACAATAGAATGAAAAGAGTCATATACATGATTCCAAGTAGTATGTAGACCTTTGATTCGAGTCGTTCATGCCCATAAATTATGCATCGACTCCACAAATAGAGTATCTTTGAGAGAGGTTGTATCTTGAAGTTCTATGTATTGAAAATTGACTTCCTAATCTCTTTTGCGATAATATTTCTAATCACGGGACTATTATATGTTACCCATGAAGTCCTTCAAATGAATTTTCCATGCCCATAATTCCGCATGAACCCTATAAGGCGAATTGTATTGAGATGAGGAGTACCTTTGAGTTCTCAAGTTGAGTAGTTCATGCTCAAAATTTAGCATGAACCCTCCAAGTTGAAAATAATGAAATCATCCGTAAACATGAGATTATGAACCTTGAATTCATACTTCAATACAAGGAAAGTAAAGAGACAATTTTAGAAGTTAACAAGCAAGTCAAAGCAAAGTTTATAAAGTTATCAAAAATCTTTTACAAATTTTTTAACTTTCTTTTAAGACTAAAAGTTTCAAGTTAAGCTAAGAGTAAAGAGTTGAGTACACTTCTCAAAAATCTATAGGTAACAAAGTATTCCCAAAAATTTATAAATGTTTTCACATTTAAGTTAAGAGGAAACTAAGATTTCCAAAAGAGCTTTGAGCAAGAAAAAGGAACATTGAATCCAAGAGAGCTTTGTAAAACTCAGTGTTGAGCAACTGTCTCAATCAAAAGAAGGAAGTTTTTTTAAAAGCATGAGCTAAAGTATGTTTGGGAGTAGTATTGAGCACCGATGTCGGGATGAGAGTTCATTATTAACTAAAGTCTCCATGAAAACCATGTATTCATGGGTATTAACGGGTAATACATTTTACATGATCACGTAAGTTAAGCTAGTTGATCCACTAAGTTAAGCGTTCTATATGACTACAAAGTATAGGACAGTTTTGGTAGCATCGGCATGATGTTGTATAACCACTTAGGCTCATAGTGGTGGTTGTCGGTTAGATAAACTCCCACAGTAGTAATTGCGTTGTTCCTCAAGGGGTTCTCTTGGGATGAATGGAGGTATGAGACATCATTCATGCATTGCACAAGTAGACTTTAAGAGAGATCATGGTATGTATTTTATGATATTATGATTATGAGTTAACATTATGTTTTTAAATAATTTTTTTTATATTTCACTTTTTTTAACTTGCTTTATATCGAAATGATTTGAATCAAGTATCAAGAGTTGAGTATTTGGAGTTGAGGACCTTAAGTTGAGTATCTTGATTTAATTTGTGCTTCATTAAGTCGAGTATCATATATTTGAAGTTGAATATCTACTCGTTGAGTTGAATATCTAATCCTTGAGTTGAGTATCTTATTCTTTAGTTGAGTTGAGTTGAGTGAGTGTGAAAAGAGGTAAGTATCTTTCCTTTTTATTAAAGTTTCAAGCTTATGTTATGCTTCAGAATTCCTCTTACATGCTCGTACATTCCAGGTACTGAGCCATTTGACCTGCATCTTCTCATGATGTAGACACAATTATTCATGATCATCCACAAGAGCTTCGTTGATACATCCGAGATTTCGAGTTAGATACTGTGAACCTCTTTGCTTCTGGAGGATTTAATTTACTTTTTAGTTTAGTAAGGCCGTCGTGGGTCTTGTCCCGACTTCCATCATTATTAGTTGAGGCTTCTTAGATAGTCAGCATAGTTGAGAAGTCTATATTATTCGTTTATTTTTTAAATATTTTAAAGACTAAAGTTTCATTTTAAGGCGAGTTGTATGTATTTTATTGTACAGAGGTTTCTTTGATCTGAATGTTTGTATTTAAATTTTATGACCTTTTATTCCAATTTTAAGCTTTAGCGTTCTTAAGTTAGTTTTCCGCTTGTAGTCACACAGGATGATAGTTCGCTTGGGGACCATCAATGGTTCTTGAGTGTCGGCCACGTCTACAGTGTACACTCGGGTTGTGACATGGTACTTGGACCATTGTCTGATTTGAAGCTTGTGGAGGAGTCTGAGTTGAAGCTTGTGGAGGTAGAAAATTATAAAGAAGTCGGATCCTAGATGGATCAATAATCTCATTGAAGCGAATTTTTTTCTATCCAAACCAGTAAAGGATGGTCATCTTCATGCTGAGAGATGGAAGCCTAAAAATCCTGCGGGTCTACCTCGCTCTCTATTAAGGCGAGGTGAGTCGCGTAGACTACCTCACTATCAAAGCTAATCTTCGGTGACTCTACCACGGGCGCATTACCCTTTCCTTTGCCTTTTCCTCCCTTTGTATGGAATTTGGGTGACTTTACCATGCATGTAGTTGCATTCTCATTTATAGTGATTCATTTTGCCTGCCTATGGGGAGGACTATCTCTTCTTGGTACTTTTGGTCTAGAAATTCATGTAAAATATGTAGTAATGATTTAGAAATAATTTACGAAAAGTGGAGAAATTAGGTCGCATAAAGACTCACCGAACCAGTCACTGAATTGTTTGGTCACTTCGACGAACCAGATTGGACTCGCCGAAAGTACCAGCTCAAAAAACATCAAGAATCAAAATAGGTTGGCGATTGTCAAGTCCTTTTGGTGAATAACGGACAACAATCGGCAAGCTAGGAGTAGCCCACTGAAAGTTACTATTTATTTTGAGGGTCAGAGTCCTAGAAAGATCGATCAAGAAGACTATTTGGCGAGTCGCTGAGTGAACTCAGCGAGGTCATGCCTCTTCCCAAAAGTTATAATCCAAAATCAACTAAAATTTAATTAATGGGCGATCTAAGGATGACTTCAGCAAACTATCGAACAACTCGACGTAGCTCTCCAAACTGCCCGATGTGCTAGTTTTCAACCCAACACTAAAAATCAAGCCCGATGTCCCCAAATTCAAAATTAAGCACCAAAACTGTTCAATCAAAGCACAACCCAATTGACACATGCCCTCGCGGTACTTAGATTCCCCTAGTTGGCCAAAAGTGGCAATTTTGACAACTTTTGCCTTTCAGAATGACATCAAATTCTCCATAGTTGAGAAAAATAGGTAATTTAGCATAATTTGGGGTTACTTATACTTCACCCCATTACACCCATTAAAAAAATACAACCCAACAATTTAAAACAAAATTTACCTAACAAAACATTGGAATCGATTAACTCAATCATTGAGGCAAAATGTAACACCCCGTATTCAAAACAGACCAAAAACCAGCTTTTCAAAAAAATCTGCAAGTGCAACCAATGGTGGTATCGATGGACCATAGCCTGACCCACGGTACGTCTTGCACGTCGGTCGATGGGGTCAGAAACTCCCAAAAATCTCAGCCTAGAAAAATTGGTTAAGTCTTGGTCGACGGACGGACCTACGGTCTGTAGGTCAAACTACGATCTGTAGTCTATGATCGTCGATCGAGACCCCATTCACCCACTCTCTGAAAAGAACCACGGATGACCAGCACGGTCCGTAGGTGGACCCACGGTCCATAGGTCTGACCGTAAGTGGGAATTAGCAGACAATTAAGGGGGAAATGCAGTTGAGTCAAATTCAATTGATCATAACTCTTAGAAAAAAATGAATTAGGTGTTCCATGACATATCAATATATAATTGAATTAGCTTTTCATAGCAACCGACCTTGCTAAAATTAGAGCTCCGAGTATAAAGTTATGCCCGTTTTAGTAAAGGCATGTAAAACAGACCCAACCTACGGACCCAAACAATGGACCGTCGATGGAACGACGGACTGTCTGTCCAAGTCGTCGTTTTATCCGACAGCAACTTACCCAGGGGTCTTTTGGTCTTTTACCACTTTGTTTAAACCTTAAGATACGTCGTTTTGACCCTAAATCATCAGATTTTAGTCAGTTTTAGCCTAGAAACATAACTAAAACTAACCTAAGTCAAAATCGTTAATCAAAAGTTAGAAAATTAGAAGCAAGAAAGGAGAAAAAGCTCAAGAACCCTAGTTCAAGAACGCAACAAGTTTCCAGCAGTTCCATCCACAAAATCTAAGTATTTTTCCGTAAATTTCATCACCAGGTATGTCGATTTTCACTAGTGGGTTCCATTCACCCATTAGATCCCTAGTTTTCAGTCAGTTCTTGATTCTCTTAATATGATTAAACCTAGGGTTTCTAGAACTTTGATAGAACTTCATGAATTTATTAAATATATTCTCCAAATCAGATTGTAAAGTTATTATTCACTTTATCGCATGAATTTCACAACCCTAGCTTTGTATTTCTTAGTTCTTGAATTACACATGCTAGGTCAGATATTTCAGTCATGCAGTTATACATTCTTCATTTTTAATGCATCATTATAAGATTAAATGTTGCATTCTCAGCTTGCATGTTCAGTTTTGAGCTATCCAGTATTTACAGAAACTCAGTCATAATCAGTTAATTACATAATTCATTGGGAGTAGCATAATACTGAGTTGGACTAGGATTCAGCGTACCCAATAGTCCCAGAACTACAAGCCATGTAGGTTGTAAGTCCCCTCTGTGGGCATCAGTTTAGTGATCACGCCAGCATATCCTTTTATACC
Source organism: Solanum sitiens (assembly GCA_016801875.1). Taxonomy (NCBI): domain Eukaryota; kingdom Viridiplantae; phylum Streptophyta; class Magnoliopsida; order Solanales; family Solanaceae; genus Solanum; species Solanum sitiens. Next base: position 444,154 of record JABWTJ010000016.1, on the reverse strand, counting down.
TTTGGCAGGGTATATTGGGTCCTCTCGATGGGGCGTATACATCGTACTCCACATTTAGATCATGTGGTTCTATTATCGGTTATTAGTAGCTCCCACAGTTCTGTCAGACTCTATTGCATTGATCATTTATCAGTATATTCAGTATTCAGTTCCAGCATGTTATAAATTGGTCATTGCATCCAGTTAGCTCAGAATTCAGTATATCATGTACAGATTATTATACTTGCTTTTGTGCTTATTCAGTTATTTTTATTTCAGCTTTACTCTATCTTACATGCTCAGTACCTTTAAGTACTGACGCATACGTGCGCTACATCTTATCGTGATAGTAGGTTCAGGTTCTCAGCATCCAGATCACGCATAGATCGATTTCCGATATCCAGTTCAGCAGATTCAATGGTGAGTCCTCATTCTCCGAGGACAACAGTCATGAGTTTTAATTCAGTCTTTTAGTCATTCATATTCAGTTTTTGCTAGATTTAGTTGGGGCTTGTTCTAGTATTTCTAGTCAAGTTTAGAGGCTATTTTCAGACATAGTTTGTTTCAGCTTAGTGTTGAGTTAATATTTCCTTTGTATTAAACTCATTGTTTTCAAATATCTCAGTTATAGAATATGGGTATTCCCCATCTTTTAAGTTTAAATTATGATTTAGCTTCCGCATTCAGTTTATTATCTTTAGTATGCTCATGATTATGCCAGCAGGGTTAGCTTGGGATCACTTGTGGTCTAGGTTCCGTGATTGCGTCTCGGGGGTAGCTCAGAGCGTGACACACAAGATCCAAAAAATTACAGGCATTCTAACTTATAAAACACAAATACATAAATTACACAACACAAACTAACACACATTTACCTATTGCATTCATGTTTAGCCACAATCTTAGATTACGGGGTCTGGAAAACCTACTTTTATGTTTAATATCAATGTTTAAAAGATAGGCGTCAAAGTTTTCCAACTCCAAGCACGAAATAACACAAAAATGTGAGTAAAAACAAAACTAAGGAATATTAACTAATGGGTGAGATGGTATGAGAGTTAAAAATGAGAGAATATGAAGAATTGTGAAACTTAAAAGTGTGGCCTTTAATACATTTCAATTTATGGCACCATCGGCGGAGTAAGTCAAGCTCTCCATCCCACTCGTCAATGTGTCGAGTAATATTTTACCTTGCCGAGTTTACAGGACTACCAAACATTTGGGGGTTCAAACGGCAGACAAAATCTTTGCTCCCTGACCTTTTCTAAGAGTCACTGATTGATCCTTTAGCTATCCGAGTTTTACAGAGTTCTGCTTCAAGCTTGGTGGTTCCAACGGCGGTGCAAATTGGGGCTCACCGAGCTGTTCACCTGGTCGCCCAGTGGACTTTTGGCTGCCAAATTGCCAATTTTACAACACTTCTCACTTTTAAACCTTCATAATCAACACCCGCTATTCAAAATTAGAAACTAAATCGTTATAAACATGGGTTGGATCCCAAGAATTGCCTTAGTTAACATCGTGGCATGATAAAAGTACCCATTTAAGGATCATTCTTTGGGCTTTCCAAAGTATTACTTGGTTGGCCCTTTTGTGCTTTTGATTCAAATGAGAAGAAATTTGACCCATTTGGGTCTCCAACTTCTTGATTAACACATAATGAGAGGTGACCATCTTATTAAGTGTAGAGACATTCTCCTTCATCTATTTTAACACTTTGTTCAAGTCCTCAACTTTGTTGAGAATGCGTTAGAGCATGTCTTCCCTACGGACATTTTTAGATTCCTTGGGCTTTTGACACTTTTGAGGTGGGATGTACCTATACTTATCACCATCTATTTCCTTACATGTGGTGTTACGATAACACCATTCTTTATCACAGTCTCCCCATTCTTCATCTCTATTCCAACTCGGGTTTCCTCTTGGCCTTTGATAGTTTTGTCATTACCCGCCTCCTTGATTAGCAATGAAGTTCACTCCCCATTGCAAAACGCTTCAAAGTGGGTGCTCTCGGGATTCACACTACCAACACCAAGAACATCAACACTCTTCATACAAGTACCCATCACATTTTTCACTCATAGATACAACTGGGTCGGACTTTTTGCCATGTTGTTGTATCTCTCTTGATCCTTGTCGATATGCTCTTTTGTTAGTTTGAATGTGAGAGGAGAGACTTGTTCTTCACGAGTGTACCATTACCTATTTATCTTGGTCATACGATCAAAAAGTTCAGACGCTACTTCATAGGGTTGTTGTAATACACCAGTGGCAACAAGTTGATCAGGAATTCCTTTGTTAACCAAGTCAACCATCCTATAAAAGTATTGCTGAAATATGTGATTTTGCAGCCCTTGGGTTTGCCATAAAGTACCAATTTCTTTAACCTCAGCCAGTTCTGATGTACAATTGCACCTTCCAAGCGTTTTATACCTTGGATACTATCCCTAAGGGTCATTATTTTTGAAGGGAAAGAATTACACATGGAATGCAGTTGTAAGACCATACAAAGAAGTGATGGAATCCCTTGGCAACTCAGCCAACCACGTACTAGCCTCGCCCATCAGAGAGAATACCTGAGATAGACTGATTCTTGTGATATTTTCTTGAATGAGAATGAACTACAAACGTCCAAAAAGTTACGAATATGCTCATGTGAGTCTTTGTGAGCCAATGCTCCATATAATCCTTTCATTTGGAGGATCTACAACATTTTCCTAGTGACATGGAAGATAACATTCCCTTAATTTTGAGGTAGACGTATTGCACCCATACCACCTAATGGAATTTGGTCATTTACATTTAGGTCATTTATATCATTGAGGTTCCCTAATGGAATGTGAGTCTTCATCTATTCACACAAGCAACACAAAACCAAAAACTAAAGTAAGAAGATTCAACTATAACTATAAAGATCACAATTCAACTTTACTAATAGTAATGTAAACAAAAGCACTCCCTGGCAGTGGCGCCAATTTTTTAATTAACGTTGCAAATACACCTCATCCAATTCTAGGTGCAAATGATTGTTAAGCAGAATAAACTCCAATAATTAAGTTGGGGTCGAATTCCACAGGGAATGGTATGTGTTCAAATTCAAGTAAGAAGTACGAATGTGATCTAACTAGATATAGGAATATATATTATTATAGAAGAAATCAAACAAATATCAGATGAGGGTTTTTGGTTGCAATAATCATCTACAATGTAGTCACACACAATTGGAATAAAGGGAGTGGTACATTTTCAAATTCAAGAAAGAAGTATGAATGTGATCCAACTAGATATAGATCCAATTATATATAGGATTAAAAATTATCGATTAATGCATACACATATAAAAAGGGGTAACATGAATGTCTTATTGGGTTTTTTGGTTACAATTATCAACTGCAATGCAGTCACACACAATGTGGAAAATAATATGAAGAGGAATTTTGGGGATGTGATCAATTATAGGAAAATTTTGATATATGGGTAATTAAAACTACTAATATATCTAAAAATAAGTGGATGGGCTAGACTATAATGGTGATACCTTGATCTCTAACAACTATCCTGAATCAGATGATATCTTTCGAACATCAACAAGTATAACAATGAAGAACAACCCACAACTTAATTGATCCACTCTCTTGAGCTATATGGGTAGGATTAATTTAGGATTAATTCTCTAGAGTTGAACCTAGATAAACACAATAGCTACAAACCATAAGCCAATAGCATTGGTTCCAAAACCTCTCTCTCGAGCAAGCAAAGAGCACAAAATTAGAACTGCATTTGCCACTATAATTAATAAATTAAACCACAACTAATGATTAAATTCACTTCAATATAGCATTCAAACTAGTAATTAATATACTAATTCAACCCATAATTACGTGATATCACTCCAAGAACTGGGGTTTTAGACAAAAATCATAGGAAGGTAAAAGTAGTTACCATATCGATTATCCATCAATAAGATAAGAATATTTAAGCCTTTAAAATGCTAAACTTTTTAAGAAAATTAGTAACCCAATTACAAAATCTCTGAATCGAATCTCCAAAATATTTCAAGTCTAAGCTAAAATCTGGAAAAGAGAACTCTTAAATTAGAAGTTCAATATTAAATTTATAATTGCAAAAAATTAGCCACGAAGGGCCATTAGGTGAGGTAATTTGTGTTCGCCGAGTGGTTCGGCTAACCTCCCTTTTCTCTCATCTATCGTCTTTGTGCATTGGCTATCAGCATCCTCAAACCTTGTATCTTTGAGTGATCACTCATATCATCGTATAACTTATCGGCAACATGCGAAATGCACCTTCCCTATCAACGACTTGGTTTCTTTCCTAACGGATAGCACACTGACACTTTTGGCTGTAAAAATAGCCACTCGATGATTTTCTAAGTTCTTTTGGCAAACATCAGGCTCCCGTTTCTTCAGTTTGTTTTGTTCCATTTGCCTGTTAGTGTCCTTGCTTTTCTCCTCATTCAACATAACTGAAAATAAAGGCTTTAACATCAGTTTATGGCACAAATTAAGCATATGAGGATACTAAAATTATATAAACAAATCCCTAAATGAGACCAAATCTCGGACTCATCAAAGGGTAGTAGTTCAATGCCAATAGGTTTATTTGTCTCTTATGTTAAGGAAAGGAAGATTATCTCCAAATGATATGTATATCATCTTGTTACGCTGAAGGATTAAAACTTTTACACTCTAGCTCTTAAGTCAGTCCCAGTAGTAAATGAGTTTCTAGAAGTGTTTCCAGATGATCTTCCAGATTTCCTCCTGAAAGGAAAGTTGACTTTACAATAGATCTCCTCCAAGATACCAAACCTTTATGATCCCTCATCACATCCAGTATCTCTCTATGGGTGCTCCAGTACTGTTGTTCATGAAAGCGAAAGAAAGTTTTCTCAGAATGTTCAGTGACTATCGTTAGTCGAACAAAGTCAACATCAAGAATAAGTAACTCATTCTCAGGATTGATGACTTGTTCGACCAACTTGAGGGTGCTAGTGGCTTTTCTATAATAGACCTCAGATCTGGCTATCATAAGCTCAGAGTAAGAGATAGTTACATTCCGAAGACAACCTTCGGGACACGAATGGTCACTATGACTTTGTAGTTCTATCTTTTGGACTAACAAATCCTCCTGCAACTTTCATGGACTTAATGCATATAGTGTTCAAATGTATTTGGTATGATATTTATCGTCTTTATTTATGATATAATCATTTATTCCCTGAGTGAGGAGGAGCATTATACTCATCTGAGAGTTATTCTCCAAACTCTGGAAGATCGCCAGTTATGTGCTAAATTCACCAAGTGTGAATTTTGGTTGCAGTCGGTGACTTTCCTTGGTCGTGTGGTACCTAGATAAGGGATCCAAGTGAATTATCAAAAAATTAATGTACTGAAATAATGACCCAGACCCGTCTCTCAAAAATATATGAGAAGTTTCTTCCGTTTGGTCAGTTATTACAGAAGATCTATTGAAAGATTTTCATCCATATCTTCCCCATTTACCAAGTTGAGTCAGGAGAACGTCAACCTTCAGTGTTGAGATGAGTGTGAGAGAAGATTCTCAAAATTGAAGACTAGGTTAACTACAACCCTTGTCTTTTCTCTACTCGCTTGTTCAGATGGGTAAGCATGTGTGTTGATGCAGCGAAGTAAGCTCATAGCTTATGCTTCAAGATATCTTAATGTCCATGAAAGAACTACCCGACTCATGAATTCAAGCTTAAAGCCATAGTACTTTCCATGAACATCTAGAAACACTAATTATATGGTGTTCATGTTTATGTGTTCCCAAACCATAAGAATTTCCAATGTGCAGTAATCCATAAAGATTTTGATCATTCTTAGAAGAGATGGATTAAATTCCTCAAAGTACTATGACGTAAATGTGTTATACCATCTAATGAGTCTTCAAATTGGACTAATTTACGATTTTATCATAATGTAAATAGTGTTCTCAATTGCTCATTTTATCGCAATATGCGATGAAAACTCATAAGTTTAAGGTATTTGGAGTTTTTAGTGCGAGCATAGACACTTAAGCGTAAAACGAGCAAAAAGGATGAAAGAGAGCTGAAGTTGAAGCCTGAGCATCACCAAGCTTGCTTAGTGATCCGCAAAATAAAGACTTTTCTCCCTTTATTCCATCAAGCAAAGCCTGAAAGAAGTGGATTCAAAAAGCAATGAAAAGAAGTAGTCGGTGCTTAACCGAATAGTTCCGTGAAGCTGAGCTATTTCGCCCAATGTTACAACATGCATAGACAATAAAGGCAAAGAAAAAATGGAGACTAACTAGAAGAAAGGAGAATCGCTGAATCACTCGGCAATTCATGACTAAGTTCGCCTATCAGATTCACCAGCAACTAATCTGATGTCTATAAATACTAAACTATTCGTTATTCTTAGAGAGTACAAACATTATTACTATTTTTCAGTTTTAGAACTCCAGTTTTTATATTTTTCTATCATGTTTGGAGAGGATTTTGTGGGATACTTGAATAAAGAGAATCTTCTTCCTCAAATAGGAAGTGAGTTCTTATCCATTCATCTTTCTTTGCTCATATTAAGCTTTAATTTCTTATACCCATTTGATTTCGTTATTATTTTAGGTGTATTCAAATATTTCATGATGTGTGACAAGAAACCTCATTCTAGTGGTGTGATTTAGCAAATATGTGTTGATATTATTGTTGGGTCTTGCTTGCTGATAGGATTAGATGCATTTTAATGATAATTTCACCTAGTGGTTGCGGTTTAAGTTAATTGGTTTGTAGTTGAAAATACTAAACCACATATGTGTTTTCGGCTTGCTCGAGAGAGAGGGCGCTTAACCAAGACCACTAGATTGATATCCTAAGGAGTGAGGTGGACAAAAGCTCAACCCTATAGGGTGAGACCCTTGCTTCATATACAAACACCTTTCATCGAAAGAGCGGGTGTGGATAAGGTGTAGGTTAGATATATTAGATGAGTGGGTGTCGGAGAGGAACCCATTTGATATGGGGTAAGTTTCTCGAGAGGGAATTTTCTTTATCCTAAATCTTAGACTAGTTACCATTAAGAATGGGTTCATCTATTAGATCATTCAAGATTTATTTTCAATGTAGACATTTTTAGAATCAGTTTTCTCACTTTTTCTATTTAAAAAAAATAGTCAATTTTACACTTATTTAGAGCAGACTTAGTACATTTATGAGCTTCACACACAACTTATTTCCTTTTTAAATAATGGACATCTTCAAGATCTCAAATTGAAAGTTCAGATCAAGTGAATCAAATTTCCCAACCTATTCCATTATGGTGTTGTTTTCTTCTTCAAAAATAGTGTTGTAGGTTTTGAGTTCCATGTACTCATATTTTTGGTATGCAACAACATTGAATAACTTATGCCTATTACATGTTTATTCTTGAAAGTCATTAATTAAAGAATTCATCAAATAAATTAATTTTCTTTTTGAGAAAAGATGTAATTTTTTAGGTCAAGAATACTTATCTTAGAGTTTGTCTCCCATTCTTCAAAATTTTACGGTCCTTTAGAATTGAATGTAGTTTCCTCTATCTCTTCAAAGTGAATTTTTTGATAGCCATAATGGAAAATTCTTCTTTTTCCCTATTTTCACAGCATTCTACATCAATATCCTTTTAGCTCTTTCTTCCCCCGCTAAATTTCTCATGGGGGAAATCTTTGACCATGTTGTTAGTCTTTCCACAGTTGAAGCATTAAAATTGAGATTTATCATGGTAAAACTTCTTGATACTTGTTTCTTTATTATCATTTGTGTTTCCTCTCTCGAAGAACATCTTAAGATTGATTGCTAGAAAAGCCACTTATGCAACGTTCAGATCAGGTGATTTCAAAGATAATAATTTTATCTTAATCACTTCATCCTTCATAATATTCACATCATAAGCCCTAAGGTTTTCTACTACTTTATCCAGTGTCATGATAGAGATGTCCCTAGCTAATGCTAAGGTAGTGACTTTTACATCCCCTTTAGCTTTAGGAAGGTCTCTCAGAACTTTGTCAACATGTTCCTTAGTAGTAAGAATCTTTTTGTAGAGATGACAACTCATTTTTGAAAGTGGTTAGTCAAGTGATCGTTTTTAGCAAATACTTACTATCCTTTATTTTGATCATTTCATACTCACTAAATAGATTGTCCACCCTAAACATTCTAATCTCACTAGTTCCTTCTGGGAATTAACTAGTGCATCCCATATTTAGTTGTGCTCATCTTTCCCTAAACATCATGTAAGAATATTTTTGTCCTTGACATTCTTCCTAAGTTTTATACGATCTTTAGCATTGAAATCTCTCCTTATTGTTGAACTTGTTCTCCTTGTATTGTTTTCATCACAAAGATTGATCCTTCATTTATCCAACAACATACCTCAGGCTCTTCAGCATGAATGAAGTTCTTCTATGTGTGCCTTCCACCTGGTAAAGTGAGACCCGTTGAACAAGCAGAGGTCTAGTTATTTATGGTCCTTCACTGTGTTCAATTGGTGGCGCAGAATTTATCATGATCTTATCTTAGGTTTGATTATTCAGTAGATAATCTATTATGCAACCAATTATTAATCTACACGACCTATAATTTTTTTATTAATTTAATTTTCGACTAAGTGAAAAAAGTTACCTAATGTGTTTCAACAAAGCTAGAAATAAGGAATACAATCTTTTTACATGAAAGCACTTGGCTCAAAAGGGTGTTATGCGCAGGACCTATACCTCTGCTAGATTTACACTCTACTTTTCTTATTCAATGAGACTTGCAACAAAAGATTTAAAACATATGCTACTTTAGGAATTATAAATTCTAATTCGTAATCAACACATAACCCACTCAAGGTATGTTTTCCCAAGTGTTAGAGTTTCCCCTAACATGAACACTATTATCCTACTTCACTTTTTAAAATTATTTAACTAAAGATACATCACTACTCAACACAAAATAAAAAACTCCAAGTAAAATTCCTCAATAGCCTCTCTATGCTAAGTGAAATTCAAACGGAATAGTCATAAAATAAGCATATCATCATGCATGGAAATCACTTATTATCCAAGTTCAAATCATCATAGAGTAGCTCCTTAAAACATGTCAAAGAGAACCTTTTACACATCATGATTTCTTAATGTGAGAAAATTCTTACACAATTTCATTGATGCTTATCTGAAAACATCCTTTTCATAAAATCATGCATAGCTTTTCTCAAAACTTTATCCATCAATTCTTCATAAAATTCATGTTTTCAAGAGTTCATAGTCAAAATCATAAAAAAAATGCATGTGTTCGTAAAACCCAATTGTTAAGCATGTAATTGGGTCGAAAGCATCATATAATAAGATCAAAATCATATAATTGAATCAATACAATTAGAACTCATGAAAAGTTTGAATGAAAACCTAATAAATTGATATTAGAGGATTCAGAAATCTTTTACAGACAACATTTGACGGGCCATGTAACTTCCTATGGTCCATAGACCTCAACTTTAATCCAAAAATTGTACTATGTTCGTAATAACCCCACGTAACATATCTATGACTCATTCAAATATCTAGGGATCATACTGTTCATTTGTATGTGAAACTTCCGAAACATAGAATTCCAAACACCTACCTTCAAGTATACGACTGTCTTCGTACGACCTGTAAAAACTTTGATGGTCTGTGGAAAGAACTCGTAGAACCTACCTCAATTTTCTTTAAACTTTCCAACTTCTGATTTATTACAATATCCCCAGGGAACATTTGTCCTTTAATGGGGCTCAAGGTAGCATGAATATATTAGGTGAGATACTAACAACAAAAAATGAATGCAAATCTCAACAAAATGCACATGAACATGGAAAATTACTCCAAGATAAATCATAACATAAAAATAATGTTTTTCATGCACAGGCATATGGAAACATTAAAATAATCAAAGCGGATGAATCAAACAGAATGAAGATTGAGAAAATAATTCCTCAACACCATATCGGCTTTGGCCTCCAAATTAACACATCTTCTCGGCCTCCAAATTAGTATATCATATCGGTTTTGATTGCCAAATTATCACCCTCAACTAATTGGACCCTCCACATAACTCAGAAGAAACCTGTTTGTTTCTAAAATTCTAAATATGCTGATCTAAAATCTCAACTCGAATTTCCAACACACTTATACAACAAATAGACATGGAATACCCGGTGTAAGTATGTTAAATGATAGGCAACTCAAGTTTTTAAACTTCACAACTACACCTCAAAATATAATTAGGCCCATGTAACGGGACTAGGCTACCCTTTCCTACCGAATCTCATTAAAACATTCACGGGTGAAATTTTCATGTTGACTAAATCATCAACATTTAATTCATGTTCTCATCTTTGTAACATCGACATGTGACTTTTGTCGACTTGGAACCATTTTCAACCTTTTGCGAATAAATCAAACTTTTTCCATAGCCTCATTTGTCAAAGCGACCCTTATCAAAGCAACCTTACCAATTTAAAACCAACCAACAGGAGGCCTATAAATCTTAACATAGAGAGCATCAAACGTAGCTATCCCAATGCTATAATGGTACTTAATTTTTATAAGAAAACTCAATCAACAGAATATCAACATCCTAATTACCCTTGAAATGAATTCCACAAGATCTTAACATATCTTCTAAAAATTGAATGTGTCACTCGGCTTTTCCATCGTTTGAAGGGTAAAAAGTCATGTTAATTCTCACTTGAGTAACAAGACCTTTTGAAATGATTTCCAAAACTGAGAGGTTAATTGAGTGATACTATAAAAGATATTGGAAAAGGGCACACCATGCTACCTTAACATTTCATTAATATAAATCTTTGCATAATTTGTAGCCTAGAATGAATTCCTTATGAGAAGAAAGGGAGCCAATTTCATCATCTTGTCCGCAATAAATCAAAATGAGTCAAACTATCACCGAGAACGAGATAAACACATAATGAAGTCCATAAATTGATCTCCACTTCCTTGCAGGAACACTTATGTTTCAAGCCAAGTCTCCCAGTTTTTCATGTTAAAATTTCACTCATTGACAATTCAGATATCTACCAACCAAATATGCAATATCTCATTCCACCAAAAGACATCCCGCATGTCGTGGTACATCTTAGTACCTCCTAGGTAAATAGAATATCGAAAATTGTGAGCTTTTGTAAGAATCTAATTTAACAATTCATCATAACTTCAAACACATAACTGACATTCTTATCGAAGGAAATTTACCTCTAGGAAGAAATCTAGATGAACTTTACGGAAACCGACTTCTTTAACTCAACAATAATCGGATGAAGATCTTGTTTAGATTTTACATCAGATACGAAAGATGATTATGAACCATCATGAACAACTAAATCACCATCACTCTTAACGACCAAGTTCCACCGTTATAGATATGTCAATGAGGGAAAATTTGGGGCTGGAAAAACTTTTTTATAGTATTAGGATTTTTACAACCTTGTCCAGTTGGATGAATTCGGCATCATCAAAGTGTAGGGAAATCTGGTAGCAATCGGATGGAGTAAATATGAATTTGATTACATAATCGGTTAGATAACTCATTAAGTAAACTGTATGAATTTATAGAATTGAATTTGGATAAATAGATCTATGGGGAATCGATCTTAGTGTTAAGGGTATTCTGCTAAGCGTAGTGGGTTAATAGTGTGTTGGTAAATGTGGGAACTGAAATGTAGATTTTTGGGATTTTTATAGAGAGAGCTCACTGGTTCAAAAGCTATCGTTACACCGACGCCGCTATTGTGGGATAGGTATTGCTATAGCTGGACAGTCGCGAATAAAGTCATAAATAAATACCCTAAATGACCTTATTTAGAACTTTTAAATTTTAGAGATAAAGAACGACCTCGGTCTATTCCAACTCATTTTTAACAATTAATGAAGCTAAAAGTAAGTTTTTCACTCCCCGAATTCATTTTTCGATTGGTAAAACGTAATAGAATGGGTCAATATTGATGGATAAAGGTTTTTTGATAGATTTTATGGTGTAATTAACCCTAGTTTGACTAGTTTGGATTATGGTTTGATCTAGGTTCATAGAAATTTTAGTAATCTAGGTAATTAGCGTTTATTTGTTTATTCCTGTGTTATTGTTATTATTTGTAGACCAAGAACAAGCTGAACTAATTCGAAAAGGAAAGGATCAAGTTTCTTAGGGTTTAAAGCTTATTTAGAGGTTGGTGATGGTTGTGATTTCATGATTATGTGATGTATGCATGTTCTTGCTTCATTATGATACTTGCATGTATATGAATATTGCAATATTGATCACGTTGTGTTAACTGAGATACATGAATGATATATCAATGAAATTATGACGTAAATATATGATCTTGATGATGTACTTGTTATTCTGATTGTGGCGTATAACTGAGGATGGAATTGCCACATTTCGGCATAAATATTGGATCGGGTTGCCACATTCCGGCACAACTGTTGGATCGGATTGCCACGTTTCGACAAGCTAACAGGGATTGGTGTACCACGCCGGTACACTAACAATTTGAGTTTAGATTCCCTGAGAGTACCAATTATGTGTTAAGCATATGACATATGTTGTTGAATTGTCATGTTGATAATGTTGTTTTGTTGATATATATACATGTGATTAAAATTTTTTTGACTTGTTTATATTGCACAAATGGGATATCCTTGTGATCCTACCAGTACATGATGTTATTTTGCACTTGTTCTTATTTTTGTTGAAAACAAGGAATCTTCAAGCGGCTATTGGAAGACCTCGCTTAGGAGAATAGAGATTATCGTATCGACTTCAAGGGTGAGCGGCATCTTTCGGGCTGCCATGGAGTTCTCTTTCGTCCATGTCTTCCATTTCCAGACTTTGACCTTTATATTTAGTTAGTGAAATAGTTCATTAGCAATTCCTTGTTTTGACTTGGTTATCATTAGTAGTTTTGGTACATTGACTTTCAAAATTTATGTTTAACTTCCGCAATATTTAGTTGATAGATCTTTTGTTTAGTATTGAACTTCGCTTTTTATCATTTAACTTTCTGCCGTAACTTAAATGCCTTCGTTTTAGTATTATTTCTTTATTTGGATAGTACTAGTTGTGCTCCCACCGGCCTGTAAGTATGAGATGTGTTTTGGTTCATGATAAAGTTGGTATCAGAGCCTAGCTTTATTGACCTCGATGTATCAAAATAAGTCTAATAGAGTCTCGCAGAACTGTATGGGGGCACCTTTATTTTTTTTCGAGAGGCTATATTAATTTAGGAAATCTCTATTTTTCTCTTGTTTCCTCTATGTTATGAGTTGATTCCATTGGTATATCTCAATTCAAATTGGTATCTAATATCTTTCACTCTTCTGTCTTTAGAGGTCTAATACTAGGTATAACGACATTAGGCCCAAAGCTCCTGTTAAAACTCCAGCAGAGGAACCCGCATGGAGAGGTAGCTGTCAAGGCAGATGTAGAGGTCGTAGGAGAGTGGCACCTACTGTTAATGACGTGCCAATTGACATTATTTTGGTGAATGAGAACCCTCTAGCACATAATAAAGAGGTAGAAGAGGAAGTTTAGATTGAGGATATTGACGAGGTTGAACAAGAGGAACGAGTGCAGGCTGAAGCGACATCGATCTTTCCCATCAATATTCTGGTGTTAGCTCTATAGATCATGGCATTCTTGAAAGGTTTGGATGGTCCGGGAATGCCTCAACTCACTCAAGCCCCTACTAACCCTCTGCTAGCTAAGAATGCGCCCAAAGTGGGTGTAGTGGAAGGTAACGATGCCTTCTTTCGTCCTTTGTTGGTTTTTGTGATGTCCGGTAATGAGCATGATATGTTGACCAAGTTTGTGAAGCTTAAGCCTCTAATATTTCTTGGATCTGAGACTGAAGATGGTTATGAGATCATCATGGATTGTTATAAGAGGCTGCAGAAATTGGGTATTGTTCACCAACACGGGGTTGAGGTCGTGACCTTTTAACTTGAAGGTGAGGAAAAGCAATGGGGGAGAGCTTAAATGGAATGCAGATCTTCTACATTACCTCCACTTACTTGGACCGCATGTCGTACCCTGTTTCTAAATAATTATGTATCTAGGACTCTGAGATACCGCAAAAAGGATGAGTTTATGTCTTTAGATCAAGGTGGTATATTTGTGGATGCTTGTGAGGCCAAGTTTCACGCTTTATCCAGATATAATACGTAGTTTTTTACTACTAAGGAGGAGAAGATCTTGTTTTTGGCTAGAGGTTTGAATTCTGAGATGCAAGTTTTATTTGTCCACATGACTTATGTAGGGAAGAGTTTCAGTGTGGTAAAATATTATGTTAAGAAAGTGGAAGGGGTGAGGCGAGACAGTCAAGCTAAGGCATTGTCTAAGAGGGCAAATAATTCTTGAAATTTTAGAGATCCTATGCTAGAGGATTTGGTCAACCAACGCTCACGGCCAAACCAATTGTGTCCGCCATGCCTGCCTCTATAGGTAAATATTTAGGGGCTTCATACAATATTTTTCAAAATAGTAAGAGTATTATGAATGCAGAAACAAGAGACCGTCTGGCGATCACACTTGTTTTAATTGTGGGGAACTTGGACACATGAGGAAAGAATGTCCATAACCGTATGTGTTCGAGTCCGAAAATAGCCTTTTCGAGCAATGGTACACATGGGAAATGGTAATAATTGTAGAGGACGTCCAGAAGATGAGCGGGGAGGTAACCTGCAAGGTCATGGAGGTAGAGGAATGGGTAACGTAGGTAGACGTTACTGATGGTAATGTGTTATTTGAATCTGGTTCCACTTATTCTTGTATGTCTGTGAGGTTTGCCTCTAAATTTTAGATGTTGTGTGATGTCCTTGATGCCCCTATTCGTGTTTCTACCCCCGTTGGAGAGTCAGTCATAGTCACCCACGTCTAACATGCTTGCCCTATTTTGTTTATGAGATTTCAGATCTCAGTTGATTTGGTGATTTTGGATATGAATGATTTTGATACTACCTTAGGGATTACTTGGTTGTCCCCTTATCATGCGGTGCATAATTGTAATACTAAGTCTTAGACTTTAGAAATTCCAGGAAAAGAAAGATCAAAGCTGGAAGGGTGTACAAGCGGAAGAAAGGTAAGATTATATCCTCCATCTAGGCTAGAAAACTATTAGAGCATGGTTGTTTAGTTATTTTGCTCTTGTTAGGGATATTGAGATTCAAGATCCATCCATTAAGTCTATTCCTATGGTTTCGGAGTTTAGTGAAGTATTTCCCAATGACTTTCCTTGCATGGCTCTTGATAGAGACATAGATTTTTGTATTGACTTAGATCTTGGTACTCATTGCATTTCAATTACTCTATATCGCATGGCTCTGGCAGAAATAAGAGAACTTAAGGCTCAAATACAAGAGCTCCTTGATAAGGAATTTATCTATCCTAGTGCTTCCCCATGGGCTGCTCCAGTTTTATTTGTCTAGAAGAAGGTTGGTAGAATGAGGATGTGTATAGACTATCTGCAATTGACTAGAGTCACCATTGGGAATAGGTACCCCTTTCCCAGGATAGCTGACCACTTTGATCAATTTCAAGGTGCGTCTGTATTCTCTATAATTGAATTAATATCCGGGTATCATCAATTAAAAATTAGGCGGGAAGACGTACCAAGATGATGTTTATAACTCAATTTGGGCATCGCAGAATTTTTGTGATGTCGTTTGGGTTGAATAATGCGCCTGCATCATATATGAGCTTGATGAATGGAGCGTTCAAGCTATTTCTTGATTCCTTTGTGATAGTATTTATTGATGATATTTTGGTGTATTTGAGAAGTGAATAAGAGCATGATAACCATTTCCGTACTATTTTGTGTCTTCTTGGGAAACAAAAGTTGTATGCAAAATTTTCCCAGTGTGAATTTTGGTTGAAATCTGTGGCGTTTTAGGGACATGTAGTGTCAAAAGAAGGGGTAAGGGTAGATCCCCAAAATATTGAAACAGTTATGAATTGGGTAAGACCTTAAGAGTTTCATGTGACTCTCTAGTTATTATCATCATTTTGTTAATAATTTTGCCTCAATTTCTACTAACTTGACCAATGTGGCAGAAAATGAGGTACAATTTGAATGGACTAAGAAATGTGAGGAGAGATTCCAAAAACATAACTCTTTTGAATACCACGCACATCAAAGCAATACAAGTTTAGGGTAAGGATTTCATTGTCTATTGTGATGTTTCACACTCTTATTTGGGTACTGTGTTGATGCAGGATAAGAATGTCATAGATTATGTCTCGCGTCAAATGAAGGTGCATGAGAGGAATTATCCCACTTACTATTTGGAGTTAGCGACGTTGGTGTTTTCTCTGAAGATCTAGCAGTATTATCATTATGGTAGTTTTAAGCATGTACTTAGACAAAAGGATTTTAATTTATGAGAGCGAAGATGAATAGAGTTACTGAAGGATTATAATGTGACCATTCAATACCATCCGAGTAAGGCTAATATGGTGGCAAACGCTATGAGTAGAAATGCGGTAAGCATGGGTAGTTTAGCCTTCTTGAGTATAGCCAAGAGACATTTGGGAAAGGACATTCAAGCCTTATAATCTATGTTCATGCAGTTGAGCATCTCCGAAAGAGGTGGGGTGTTAGCTAGTATTGAAGCTAAGTCCATGTTTATGGAGGAGATCAAGGCCAAACAATTCGGAGATGGGAATTTTGAGGACTTAGAACAAAGATTGCATTTGGTAAATCCCAAGATTCCACACTTGATATTGACGGGATACTCAATCATAAGGGTAGGATATGTCTTCCTCGAGAAGATGACTTGACAAAAATTATTGGCGGACTCTCATGATTCACAGTATTCCGTTCATCCAGGTGTAAGCAAAGGTCTGCGGGTTTACTTCAAAGAATGTCAATTTTGGAATAGAAGTGGGAAAGAATAGCTATGGATTTTGTGGTTGATCTCCCCAATACATTAGGGAGGTTTGACTTTATTTGGGTTGTGGTTGATAGATTGACTAAGTCAACCCATTTTTTTCCTGCTAGGGTAGATTACAATGCGGAACAACTTGCTAAAATATATGTGAAGGAGATAGTGAGACTGCATGGGGAACCCCATTATATTATTTCAAATCGTGGTATCTTTTTTACTTCCAAGTTTTGGAAGAAGTTGCATGATGAATTGGGTACACAACTCAACTTTTGTATAACTTTCATCCCTAGATAGATGGAAAATAGGAAAGGACACTTCAAATGTTGGAAGACGTGTTAAGAGGTTGCGTGATCGATTTTGCAGGGCATTGGGAAAAGTTCTTGCCATTATTTGGTCTCTTACAACAATAGATATAACTCAAGCATTGATATGACACCACTTGAGGCGTTATATGGGAGGGATGTATATAACCCATAGGTTGGTTAGAGGTAGGAGATGTGAAACAATTGGGTGTCGACTTAGTGAAGGACGCTTATGATAAGGTGAGGAGCATCCAAGCTAAACTTCTAGCCTCCTAGAGTAGACGAAAGAAGTATGCGGATTATAAGGTGAGGGACATGAAGTTTTAGACTGGAAAAAATGCCCTTCTGAATCTATCACCCATTAAAGGGGTGATGAGATTCACTAAGAAGGGTAAGTTGAGTCTACAATATATTGGTCCCTTTGGGGTTCTTGAACATGTAGGACCGGTGGAATATAGATTGGAGATAACCCCTAACTTGTCCAGTGAACATGGTGTATTTCATTTGTCGATGTTAATGAGATATCAAGGTTACAATGACTATATCATTAAGTGGGATTAAATCAAGCTAGATAAAGACCTACAATATTAAAAGGAAATGATTGCTATCCTTGAGAGTGATTTTAATAAGTTGAGAATCAAAGAAATTAAGTTCATCAAGGTTCAATGGAAACATCGTCCAATCGAGGAATCTACTTGGGAGACCGAAAGGGACATGTAAGACAAGTATCCACAATGGTTCACTGATTCAGGTACTACTTCACTCATTCCTTAGAGCTCTTTTACTAAGATTTTTCACTCTGGGATGAGTGACGGGTAAATTGGTATCTATTGTAATGACCAGGTCTCATTTTTTTAGAAAAGCCAATGAGGGAAAAATCCGGGCCGGAAAAACTTTTTCGTAGTATTACAATTTTCCCAACCTTGTCCGAATTTGGAGGAATTGGGCATCATCAAGGTGTAGGGAAATCTGGTAGCAATCAGTTGGAGTAAAAATTCATTTTATTACATAGTCAGTTAGATAACAAGTTAAGGAAACCGTATGACTTTACAGATTTGAATTTGTATAAATAGATCTCTGGAATCGATCTTAGTGTTAAGGGAATTTTCTGAGCGTAGTGGCCTAAGAGTGTGTTGTAATAAAGAAAAATTGAAATTTTAGATTTTTGGGATTTTCAAGGGAGACTTTACTATTTAAAAAGCTGCCGTTGCAGCAGGATTTGTGTCGCAGCTACGCCGCAACAATGGGATGGGTGCCGCTGTAGCGGGAGAGTCGTAAATAAAACCCCTAAACAACCTTATTTGACATTTTTTTAATTTTAGAGATAAAGAATGATCCCTGAGCTATTCCTACTCGTTTTCCACCATTTATTAAGCTAAAGGTAAGTATTTCACTCTCCGAATTCACTTTTTGATCCGTAGAACGTAATTCAATGGGTCAATATTGATGGGAAAGGATTTCTTGATATATTCTATGGTGTAATTAACCCTAATTGGACTATCTAGAATCATGAGTTTTATCTAGGGCTCATAGAATTGTTAGTAATCCGGGGTAATTAGCTATTGTTTGTTGATTCCCATGTTATTGTGATTGTTTGTAGAACAAGCGGAACAAGTTCGGAAAGAGAAGTATCAAGTTACTTAGGGTTTCAAGATTATTTTGAGTAGGTGATGGTTGTTATTTTATGATTATGTGATGTTTGCATGTTGTTGCTTCGGTATGAAACTTGTATATATATGAATTTCGCAATCTTGATAACGTTGTTGTAATTGCGATAGATGAATTATATATCCATGAAATCGTGGTGTGAAGGTATGATCTTGATGATGTACTTTTGATTGTGATTATGGTGTGTGATTTGGGATCGGATAGCCATGTTTCAGAAAGCTTAATTGGATCGGGTTGCCACATTCTGGCATAAATGTTGGATCGGGTTGCCTCGTTCTTGTACAACTATGGGATTGGATCGCTACGTTCTGGCAAGCTAACTGGGATCAGGTGCCACGCCGGTGCACTAACAGTTTGAGTGTGGGTTCAGTGAGAGGACCAATGATGTGTTAAGCATGTTAAATGTTTTGTTGAATTCTCATGTTGATAATGTTGTTTTGTTGATATATATTTGCATGTGATTATAATGTTGTTTAACTTCTATTTATTACACTAGTGGGATAGCTGCGTGATCCTATCAGTACACAGTGGGTGTGTACTGATTCTGCACTTCTTCTTATTTTTGTTGAGTACATGGCATCTTCAAGTGGCTATTGACAAACCTCGCTAAGGAGATTAGAGATTATCGCTTCAAATTCAAGGGTGAGCTACATCTTCCGGGCTTCCATGGAGTTCTGTTTCGTCTATGTCCATCATTTCAATACTTGGACCTTTATGTTTAGTTAGTTGAATAGTTCATTAGCAATTCCTTGTTTAGACTTGGTTATCATTACTAGTTTTGGTACATTGACTTTTAGATTCTAGTTTTAACTTCCATAATATGTTAGTTGATAGATCTTTTGTTTAGTAATGAAATCCGCTTTTAATCATTTAACTTGCTTCTGTATCGTAAATACCTTAGTTTTAGAATAATTGTTTTAGTTGGATAGAACTAGTGGTTCTCCCACAGGCTTGTAAGTTGGTGCCAATCACGATGAGTTTTGGATTTTGAACTTTCGAGAACTGTGTATACTTGCCTTTTCTTAAAGGCTAGTTCTGACACATTTAATATATTTTGTGAACTTATTTCTATTTTAAATAAGATTGATCTAATGTCCGGTTTCATTAAAAAAAACTTGAACAGTACAATAAATATGATACAAAATTTTAGTAATTAGACACTTAGGCATTTTGTAAGTCTTATGTAGATAGCTCTAATTAAGTAATCTTAAAATGACTTCATAATCTGAGGATTATAGAATTTCTAAAACATATTTTCTATAAAAAGTCTTTCAAAATGTGGATATAGGCAAAAACTATGTAAACCATTGTAAGTTTTTTTGAGCCAATCTTGATGTAATTTAAGCTTATCTCATTCCTTTAAAAAGTTTTTTTCATTACAACACATATTAAGCAATGTAATTGAAAGTCAATTGTACTTTGGCTAATATGAAATTTTCTTATACTATGTAGCTGCCTTCATATAAAAACAAAGCTGTAATAAAGAATCTAGAGACAAATAAGTAGATTGTTTTTTAATAAAATTAGAAAAGGAAACCCATAATTATGCATCCTCATTGAGGACTTTTAATATATGATGGTAATAATAAATTACACAAATAAAATTCATAAACTTTACCTGCGAAATCATATTCTTGAAAAATGAGATGCTGAAGAACACTTTAATATATATTAACTTACCTTCAGTAAAAGTTACTGAGTGTTGAGAAAATGCCACAAAAATAAAATTTAATGAACTTGTTTAGCTTTCCATATAGTCTAAACTTTTAGGGAAAAAAGAAAACTGGAAAAGAGAGAGCATGTCAAGAACAAGAATGTCATGACACAAAAATGGACGTAATGACACTTTTCTATTTCTACCGGGACAAGTCAGCCTAAACCCAAACAAAACAAAACAAAGGTGGCAATAAAAAGCAAGAGCAAGATAAAAACGAAAAACTTATTGATTATATTAACACCTCACAACCTAGTTGTCATGTGTGCATGCCACTATTACATAAAGTGTGAAAATAAGAAATAAGTACAAGTCTCAAGTCTATACTTCTCAAATAGAACAAAGCCTATAAACAAGAATTAGAGGGCCCTATGGGATGACAAGCATTTACCTTGCAACAACTGTTTGACAAGCCTCAGGGACGGGAGATAAAGAAAAATCACACTATGCCGAGCTCAGAACCTACTTGAGAAGCAAGGGGTGAGAACTACACGGTACCCACAAATCAATCTAGTAAACAAAATAACTAGATCGAAATCCAATACTGCTTTCATCCAAACTGAACCTCTCAAAACTACAACCTACATAGAAATCAGTCTAACCTAGCAGATCTACAGTAGAAGGCTCAATAATCACAGTCCAATAGTCACAATTCAACAATCAACATGTATCAAGTAAGTCAACCTCAATACAAGTACATCAATCACACATAACAAGTGCATCAATATGAGTTAACAAAATAGTCAAGCATACCCATCAAAATGCATAAAATCTCAGTAATCCAACCTTACTGAAACCATTTCCCATCGTTTTAATATCATATTACTAGCCCGAACGATTTTCAATTGGCTTTATATCATCTCACTAGATGGAACCATATCATATGGTCTTTATATCATATCACTAGCTGGAACTATTTTCCATTGGATTTGTATCACTATATATAATTAATTTCTATTAGATTTATATCACATAACTAGCTGAAACTATTTTCCATCGATTCTACCTCATATGTCTCATCATTGTGTACAATAATCAATGTACATAAAAAAAGTTCACACCATAAGCAAGAGAAAATAATTCAAGCAACTCAAGTGTACATTTATGATACCAAACATGTCATCAATTAATAGGGACAAAAACAAGGCAATTCACAAAGCATTATTATCAACATACATCTTTTTAATAAATCTCGCTCCTCATTTCCATTACTGTCAATGCATACAATGAAGGTAATACACAAATTATACTAAATAACAAGGTTTGAATATTTATTTAACCAACTAATCACTCAAAGACTTTTGTCTACCCCGTCAGACCAATGTCCAAGGCCACACAATTTATATCAATCAAGTATTCATAATTAATTTTGAGAAACAACAATACATATATCAATTACTTTCACTCAATAAACTCAAAATCTTGTTGCAAAAATGTAGTTTGAATATGACTTTTTGTACTTAAAATTATTACCAAAGGCATTTTGAACACATTGGTTAAAACCATTTGGAAAAAAGATATAAAATCAGTTGACAATCTCCAATTTAGTTTAAAATTTTAGTTCTTGAAAAACATTGCTATTTGTCAATCAAAATTTCATGTTTTGTTGTTAAAATAAATATGTAATCAAACTAAACGGTGTTTTAGAATCACAATAGCTAACCAAAATGATCTAGCACAAAAAATCCTTCCAAAATAGTCTCCAAGGGTTTTGTGAAGTTCAAAATAAAAAATGGGGCTTAAACCCCAAAAATTAGAAGTTAAAAAACTCCCTCCAATATAACTTTTGTGACCAAGTGAACTCTGAAAAAGTGGGGACTTTCCCTTTTTTGAACATGGATTCTCTAACATTGCAATCACGACCCATAATTCACTTAAGTGAACACCGCCTAACAGAGGGATACTAACAACCAAAAATGAATGCAAATCTCAACAAAATGCACATGAACATGGAAAATTACTCCAAGATAAATCATAACATAAAAATAATGTTTTTCATGCACATGCATATGGAAACATTAAAATAATCAAAGCGGATGAATCCAACAGAATGAACATTGAGAAAATAATTACTTAACACCATATCGGCTTTGGCCTCCAAATTAACACATCTTATCGACCTCCAAATTAGCACATCATATCGGTTTCGATTGCCAAATTATCACCCTCAACTAATTGGACCCTTCACATAACTCAGAAGAAACCTGTTTGTTTCTAAAAAGCTAACTATGCCGATCTAAAATCTCTACTCGAATTTCCAACACACTTATCCAACAAATAGACATGGAATACCCGGTGTAAGTATGTTAAATGATAGGCAACTCAAGTTTAAAAACTTCACAACTACACCTCAAAATATAATATAGGCCCATGTAACGGGGACTAGGCTACCCTTTCCTACCGAATCTCATTAAACCATTCACGGGTGAAATTTTCATGTTGACCAAATCATCAACATTAAATTCAGGTTCTAATCTTTGTAACATCGACATGTGACTTTTGTCGACTTGGAACCGTTTTCAACATTTTGCGAATAAATCAAACTTTTTCCATAGCCTCATGTGTCAAAGCGACCCTTATCAAAGCAACCTAACCAATTTCAAACCAACCAACAGGAGACCTATAAATCTTAACAAAGAGAGCATCAAACGTAGGTATCCCAATGCTATAATGATACTTAATTTTTATAAGAAAACTCAATTAACGGAAAATCATCATCCTAATTATCCTTGAAATGAATGCCACAAGATCTTAACATATCTTCTAAAGATTGAATGTGTCACTCGGATTTTCAATCGTTTGAAGGGTAAAAAGTCATGTTAACTCTCATGTGTCTAACAAGACCTTTTGAAATGATTTCCAAAACTGAGAGGTTAATTGAGTGATACTAGAAAAGATAATGGAAAAGGTCACCCCGTGCTACCTTAACATTTCATTAATATAAATCTTTGCATAATTTGAATGAATTCCTTATGAGAAGAAAGGGAGCCAATTTCATCATATTGTTCGCAATAAGTCAAAATGAGTCAAACTATCACCGAGAACGAGATAAACACATAATGAAGTCCATAAATTGATCTCCACTTCCTTGCAGGAACACTTATGTTTCAAGACAAGTCTCCCAGTTTTTGATGTTAAAATTTCACTTATTAACAATTCAGATATCTACCAACCAAATATGCAATATCTCATTCCACCAAAAGACATCCCGCTTGTTGTGGTACATCTTAGTACCTCCTAGGTAAATAGAATACCGAAAATTGTGAGATTTTGTAAGAATCTAATTTCACAATTCTTCATAACTCCAAACACATAACTGACATTCTTATCGAATGACATTTACCTCTAGGAAGAAATCTAGATGAACTTTACAGAAACCGACTTCTTCAACTCAACAATAATTGGATGAAGATCTTCTTTAGATTTTACATCAGATACGAAAGATGATTATGAACCATCATGAACAACTAAAACACCATCACTCGTAAAGACTGAGTTCCATCGTTATAGATATGTCAATGAGGGAAAATTTGGGGCTGAAAAAACTTTTTCATAGTATTAGGATTTTTACAACCTTGTCCTGATTTAGAGGAATTCGGCATCATCAAAGTGTAGGGAAATCTGGTAGCAATCGGATGGAGTAAATATGAATTTGATTACATAATCGGTTAAATAACTCATTAAGTAAACCGTATGAATTTATAGAATTGAATTTGGATAAATAGATCTCTGGGGAATCGATCTTAGTGTTAAGGGTATTCTGCTTAGCGTAGTGGGTTAATAGTGTGTTGGTAAATGTGAGAACTGAAATTATAGATTTTTGGGACTTTATAGAGAGAGATCACTGGTTCAAAAGCTATCGTTGCACCGACGCCGCTGTAGTGGGATAGGTATCGCTATAGCTGGACAGTCGCGAATAAAGTCGTAAATAAATCCCCTAAATGACCTTATTTGGAACTTTCAACTTTTAGAGATAAAGAACGACCTCGGTCTATTCCAACTCATTTTTCACCATTAATGAAGCTAAAAGTAAGTTTTTCACTCCCCGAATTCATTTTTCTATTGGTAAAACGTAATAGAATGGGTCAATATTGATGGATAAGGGTTTCTTGATAGATTTTATGGTGTAATTAACCCTAGTTTGACTAGTTTGGATCATGTTTTCTAGGTTCATAGAATTTTTAGTAATATAGGTAATTAGGGATTATTTGTTTATTCCTGTGTTGTTGTGATTATTTGTAGACCAAGAACAAGCGGAACGAATTCGAAAAGGAAAGGATCAAGTTTCTTAGGGTTTAAAGCTTGTTTAGAGGTTGGTGATGGTTGTGATTTCATGATTATGTGATGTATGCATGTTCTTGCTTCATTATGATACTTGCATGTATATGAATGTTACAATATTGATCACGTTGTGTTAACTGAGATAGATGAATAATATATCAATTAAATTATGACGTAAATATATGATCTTAATGATGTACTTGTTATTCTGATTGTGGTGTATGACTGAGGATCGAATTTCAACATTTCGGCATAAATATTGGATCGGATTGCCACGTTCCGGCACAACTATTAAATCGGATTACCACGTTTCGACAAGCTAACAGGGATCGGTGTACCACACCTATACACTAACAATTTGAGTTTGGATTCCCTCAGAGTACCAATTATGTGTTAAGCATATGAAATATGTTGTTGAATTGTCATGTTGATAATGTTGTTTTGTTGATATATATGCATGTGATTATAATTTCTTGACTTGTTTATATTGCACAAATGGGATATCCTTGTGATCCTACCAGTACATGGTGTTATTTTGCACTTGTTCTTATTTTTGTTGAATACAAGGAATCTTCAAGCGGCTATTGGAAGACCTCGCTTAGAAGAATAGAGATTATCGTATCGACTTCAAGGGTGAGCGGCATCTTCCGGGCTGCCATGGAGTTCTCTTTCGTCCATTTCTTCCATTTCCAGACTTTGACCTTTATATTTAGTTAGTGAAATAGTTCATTAGCAATTCCTTGTTTTGACTTGGTTATCATTAGTAGTTTTGGTACATTGACTTTCACAATTTATGTTTAACTTCTGCAATATCTTAGTTGATAGATCTTTTCTTTAGTATTGAACTTACCTTTTTGTCATTTGACTTTCTACCATAACTTAAATGCCTTAGTTTTAGTATTGTTTCTTTATTTGGATAGTACTAGTTGTTCTCCCACCGGCCTGTAAGTATGAGATATGTTTTGGTTCGTGACAAAGTTGGTATCAGAGCCTATCTTCGTTGACCTCGAAGTATCGAAATGAGTCTAATAGAGTCTCGCAGAACTGTATGGGGGCACCTTTATTTTTCTTCGAGAGGCTATATTACTTTAGGAAATCTCTATTTTTCTCTTGTTTCCTCTATGTTATGAGTTGATTCCATTGGTATATGTCAATTAAAATTGGTATCTAATATCTTTCACTCTTCTGTCTGTAGATGCTTAATACTAGGTATAACGACATTAGGCCCAAAGCTCCTGTCAATGCTCCAGCTGAGGAACCCGCACTGAGAGGTAGCTGTCAAGACAGAGGTAGAGGTCGTAGGAGAGTGGTACCTACTGTTAATAAGGTGCCAATTGACATTGTTTTGGTGAATGACAACCGTCTAGCACATAATAAAGAGATACAAGAGGAAGTTTAGATTGAGGATATTGACGAGGTTGAACAAGAGGAACGAGTGCAGGCTGAAGCGACATCGA
This sequence comes from Solanum sitiens, assembly GCA_016801875.1. Classification (NCBI taxonomy): domain Eukaryota; kingdom Viridiplantae; phylum Streptophyta; class Magnoliopsida; order Solanales; family Solanaceae; genus Solanum; species Solanum sitiens. The sequence goes on along the minus strand of JABWTJ010000016.1, from coordinate 417,803 downwards.
TCTTTCCCATCAATATTCTGGTGTTAGCTCCATAGATCATGGCATTCTTGAAAGGTTTGGATGTTCCGGGAATGCCTCAACCCACTCAAGCCCCTACTAACCCTCTGCTAGCGAAGAATGCGCCCAAAGTGGGTGTAGTGGAAGGTAATGATGCCTTCTTTCGTCCTTTGTTGTTTTTTGTGATGTCCGGTAATGAGCATGATATGTTGACCAAGTTTGTGAAGCTTAAGCCTCTAATATTTCTTGGATCTGAGACTGAAGATGCTTATGAGATCATCATGGATTGTTATGAGAGGCTGCAGAAATTGGGTATTGTTCACCAACACGGGGTTAAGGTCGTGACCTTTTAACTTGAAGGTGAGGACAAGCAATGGGGGAGAGCTTAAATGGAATGCAGATCTTCTACATTACCTCCACTTACTCTGACCGCATGTCGTACCCTATTTCTAAAGAATTATGTATCTAGGACTTTGAGAGACCGCAAAAAGGATGAGTTTATGTCATTAGATCAAGGTGGTATATTTGTGGATGCTTGCGAGGCCAAGTTTCACACTTTATCTAGATATAATACATAGTTTATTACTACTGAGGAGGATAAGATCTTGTTTTTGGCTAGAGGTTTGAATTCTGAGATGCAAGTTTTATTTGTCCACATGACTTATGCAGGGAAGAGTTTCAGTGTGGTAAAATATTATGTTAAGAAAGTGGAAAGGGTGAGGCGAGACAGTCAAGCTAAGGCATTGTCTAAGAGGGCAAATAATTCTTGAAATTTTAGAGCTCCTATGCTAGAGGATCTGGTCAACCAACGCTCACGGCCAAACCAATTGTGTCTGCGATGCCTGCCTCTATAGGTAAATATTTAGGGGCTCCATAGAATTATTTTCAGAATAGTAAGAGTATTATGAATGCAAAAAACAGGAGACCGTGTGGCGATCACACTTGTTTTAATTATGGGGAACTTGGACACATGTGGAAAGAATGTCCACAACCGTATGTGTTCGAGTCCGAAAACAGCCTTTTCGAGCAATGGTACCCACGGGAAATGGTAATAATTGTAGAGGACGTCCACAAGATGAGCGGGGAGGTAACCTGCAAGGTCATGGAGGTAGAGAAATGGGTAACGTAGGTACACGTAAACCGAAACCAGTTAGGGAGGTGGGTTGTATTGATGATAAAGCTAAGTCTTATGCTTCTCATGGCAAAAATGAGGAAGTGGCATTTGATGCGGTGATGACATGTACTATTTTTGTCTATGACCAGATGGCTAATGTGTGATTTGAATCGGGTTCCACTTATTCTTGTGTGTCTGTGAGGTTCGCCTCTAAATTTTAGATGTTTTGTGATGTCCTTGATGCCCCTATTCGTGTTTCTACCCCCGTTGGAGAGTCAGTCATAGTCACCCACGTCTAACATGCTTTCCCTAGTTTGTTTATGAGATTTCAGATTTCAGTTGATTTGGTGATTTTGGATATGAATGATTTTGATACTATCTTAAGCATTACTTGGTTGTCCCCCTATCATGCTGTACATAATTGTAATACTAAGTCGACTTTAGAAATTCCGGGAAAGGAAAGATCAAGCTGGAATGGTGTACAAGCGGAAGAAAGCTAAGATATATCCTCCGTCTAGGCTATAAAACTAATAGAGCAGGGTTGTTTAGCTTATTTTGCTCTTGTTAGGGATATTGAGATTCAAGCTCCATCCATTGGGTCTATTCCTATGGTTTCAGAGTTTAGTGAAGTATTTCCCAATGACTTTCCTTGCATGGCTCTTGATAGAGACATAGATTTTTGTATTGACTTAGATCTTGCTACTCATTGCATTTCAATTACTCTATATCGCATAGCTCTGGAAGAATTAAGAGAACTTAAGGCTCAAATCCAAGAGCTCCTTGATAAGGAATTTATCTATCCTAGTGCTTCCCCATGGGGTACTCCAGTTATATTTGTCTAGAAGAAGGTTGGTAGAATGAGGATGTGTATAGACTATCTGCAATTGACTAAAGTCACCATTGGGAATAGGTACCCCTTGCCCAGAATAGCTGACCACTTTGATCAATTTCAAGGTGCATCTGTATTCTCTATAATTGAATTAATATCCAGGTATCATTAATTAAAAATTAGGCGGGAAGACGTACCAAGATGACGTTTATAACTCAATTTGGGCATCGTAGAATTTTTGTGATGTCGTTTGGGTTGAATAATGCGCCTGCATCATATATGAGCTTGATGAATGGAGTGTTCAAGCTATTTCTTGATTCCTTTGTGATAGTATTTATTGATGATATTTTGGTGTATTTGAGAAGTGAATAAAAGCATGATAAACATTTCCGTACTATTTTGTGTCTTCTTGGGAAACTAAAGTTGTATGCAAAATTTTCCAAGTGTGAATTTTGGTTGAAATCGGTGGCGTTTTTGGGACATGTAGTGTCAAAAGAAGGGGTAAAGGTAGATCCCCAAAATATTGAAACGGTTATGAATTGGGTAAGACCTTAAGAGTTTCATATGACTCTCTAGTTATTATCATCATTTTGTTAAGAATTTTGCCTCAATTTCTACTCACTTTACCAATCTGACAGAAAATGAGGTACAATTTGAATGGACTGAGAAATGTGAGGAGAGATTCTAAAAACATAACTTTTTTTACCACCACGCCCAACAAAGCAATACAACTTTAGGGTAAGGATTTCATTTTCTATTGTGATGTTTCACACTCTTATTTGGGTACTGTGTTGATGCAGGATAAGAATGTCATAGATTATGTCTCGCGTCAAATGAAGATGCATGAGAGGAATTACCCCACTTACTATTTGGAGTTAGCGACGTTGGTGTTTTCTCTGAAGATCTGGGAGTATTATCTTTATGGTGTTAGGTGTGATATTTACTGATCATCGTAGTTTTACACATGTATTTAGACAAAAGGATTTTAATTTATGAGAGCGAAGATGAATAGAGTTACTCAAGGATTATTATGTGACCATTCAATACCATCCGAGTAAGGCTAATATGGTGGAAAACGCTATGAGTAGAAATGCGGTAAGCATGGGTAGTTTAGTATTCTTGAGTATAGCCAAGCGACATTTGGGAAAAGACATTCAAGCCTTAGAATCTATGTTCATGCAGTTGAGCATCTCCGAAAGAGGTGGGGTGTTAGCTAGTATTGAAGCTAAGTCCATGTTTATGGAGGAGATCAAGGCCAAACAATTCGAAGATGGGAATTTTGAGGACTTAGAACAAAGATTGCATTTGGTAAATCCCAAGATTCCACACTTGATGTTGACGGGATACTCAATCATAAGGGTAGGATATGTCTTCCTCGACAAGATGACTTCATTCAAAAATTATTGGCGGAATCTCATGGTTCACAGTATTCCATTCATCCAGGTGTGAACAAAGGTCTGCGGGTTTACTTTAAAGAATGTCAATTTCGGAATAGAAGTGGGAAAGAATAGCTATAGATTTTATGGTTGGTCTCCCCAAGACATTGGGGAAGTTTGAATTTATTTGGTTTGTGGTTGATAGATTGACTAAGTCAACCCATTTTTTTCCTGCTAGGGTAGATTACAATGCGAAACAACTTGCTAAAATCTATGTGAAGGAGATAGTGAGACTGCATGTGGTACCCCTTTATATCATCTCAGATCGTGATATATTTTTTACTTCCAAGTTTTGGAAGAAGTTGCATGATGAATTGGGTACACAACTCACCTTTAGTATAACTTTTCATCCCTAGATAGATGGAAAATAGGAAAGGACACTTCAAATGTTGGAAGACGTGTTGAGAGGTTGCGTGATCGATTTTGCAGGGCATTGGGAAGAGTTCTTGCCATTATGTAAGGTATCTTACAACAATTGATATAACTCAAGCATTGATATGACACCATTTGAGGCGTTATATGGGAAGGATGTATATAATCCATAGGTTGGTTAGAAGTAGGATATGTGAAACCATTGGGCGTCAACTTAGTGAAGGACGCTTAAGATAAGGTGAGGAGCATCCAAGCTAAACTTCTAGCCTCCCAGAGTAGACGAAAGAAGTATGCGGATCATAAGGTGAGGGACATGAAGTTTTAGACTGGAAAAAATGCCCTTCTGAAGCTATCACCCATTAAAGGGGTGATGAGATTCACTAAGAAGGGTAAGTTGAGTCTGCGATATATTGGTCCCTTTGGGGTTCTTGAACATGTAGGACCGGTGGAATATAGATTGGATATAACCCCTAACTTGTCGAGTGAACATAGTGTATTTCATTTGTCGATGTTAAAGAGATATCAAGGTTACAATGACTATATCTTTAAGTGGGATTAAATCAAGCTAGATAAAGACCTACAATATTAAAAGCAACTGATTGCTATCCTTGAGCGTGATTTTTGTAAGTTGAGAATCAAAGAAATTAAGTTCATCAAGGTTCAACGGAAACATCGTCCAAATCGAGTAAGCTACTTGGGAGACCGAGAAGGACATGTAAGACAAGTATCCACAATGGTTCACTGATTCATGTACTACTTCACTCATTTCTTAGACCTTTTTCCTAAGATTTGTCACTCTGGGATGAGTTACGGGTAAATTGGAATCGATTGTAAGGACCAGGTCTGATTTATTTTTGAAAAGTCAATGAGGGAAAAATCGGGGCCGGAAAAACTTTTTCGTAGTATTAGGATTTTCCCAACCTTGTTCGAATTTGGAGGAATTGGGCATCATCAAGGTGTAGGGAAATCTAGTACCAATCAGTTGGAGTAAAAATTAATTTTATTACATAGACGGTTAGATAACAAGTTAAGGAAACCGTATGACTTTACATAGTTGAATTTGTATAAATATATCTTTGGGAATCGATCTTAGTGTTAAGGGAATTTTCTGAGTGTAGTGTCCTAAGAGTGTGTTGTAATAAAGCAAAATTGAAATTTTAGATTTTTGGGATTTTCAAGGGAGACTTAACTATTTAAAAAGCTGCCGTTGCAGCAGGATTTGAGTCGCAGCTACGCCGCTACAACGGGATGGGTGCCGCTGTAGCGGGAGAGTCGTAAATAAAACCCCTAAACAACCTTATTTGACATTTTTTTAATTTTAGAGATAAAGAATGATCCCTGAGCTATTCCAACTCGTTTTCCACCATTCATTAAACTAAAGGTAAGTATTACACTCTCCGAATTCACTTTTTGATCCGTAGAACGTAATTCAATGGGTCAATATTGATAGGAAAGGATTTCTTGATATATTCTATAGTGTAATTAACCCTCATTTGACTATCTAGGATCATGATTTTGATCTAGGGCTCATAGAATTGTTAGGAATCTAGGTAATTAGCTATTGTTTGTTGATTCCCATGTTATTGTGATAGTTTGTAGAACAAGCGGAACGAGTCCTGAAAGAGAAGGATCAAGTTACTTAGGGTTCAAGATTATTTTGAGGTAGGTGATGGTTGTTATTTTATGATTGTGTGATGTTTGCATGTTGTTGCTTCGTTATGAAACTTGTATATTTATGAATTTCACAATCTTGATCACGTTGTTGTAATTGCGATAGATGAATTATATATCCATAAAATCGTGGTGTGAATGTATGATCTTGATGATGTACTTGTAATTGTGATTATGGTGTGTGATTCGGGATCGGATAGCTATGTTTCAGAAAGTTTAATTGGATCGGGTTGCCATATTTTGGTATAAATATTGGATCGGGTTTCCTCGTTCTTGCACAACTATGGGATTGGATCGCCACGTTCTGGCAAGCTAACTGGGATCCGGTGCCACGCCGGTGCACTAACAGTTTGAGTGTGGGTTCAGTGAGAGGACCAATGATATGTTAAGCATGTTAAATGTTTTGTTGAATTCTCATGTTGCTAATGTTGTTTTGTTGATATATATTTTCATGTGATTATAATGTTGTTTAACTTCTATTTGTTACACTAGTGGGATAGCTGCGTGATCCTACCAGTACACGGTGGGTGTGTACTGATTCTGCACTTCTTCTTATTTTTGTTGAGTACATGGCATCTTCAAGTGGCTATTGACAAACCTCACTAAGGAGATTAGAGATTATCCCTTCAAATTCAAGGGTGAGCAACATCTTCCGGGCTTCCATGGAGTTCTCTTTCGTCTATGTCCATCATTTCCATACTTGGACCTTTATGTTTAGTTAGTTCAATAGTTCATTAGCAATTACTTGTTTAGACTTGGTTATTATTAATAGTTTTGGTACATTGACTTTTAGATTCTAGTTTTAACTTCCATAATATTTTAGTTGATAGATCTTTTGTTTAGTAATGAAATCCGCTTTTAATCATTTAACTTGCTTCTGTATCCTTAATACCTTAGTTTTAGAATAATTGTTTTAGTTGGATAGTACTAGTGGTTCTCCCACAGGCTTGTAAGTTGGTGCCAATCACGATGAGTTTTGGCTTTTGAACTTTCGAGAACTGTGTAGACTTGCCTTTTCTTAAAGGCTAGTTCTGACACATTTAATATATTTTGTGAACTTATTTCTATTTTAAATAAGATTGATCTAATGTCCGGTTTCATTAAAAAAAACTTGAACAGTACAATAAATATGATACAAAATTTTAGTAATTAGACACTTAGGCATTTTGTAAGTCTTATGTAGATAGCTCTAATTGAATAATCTTAAAATGACTTCATAATCTGAGGATTATAGAATTACTAAAACATATTTTCTATAAAAAGTCTTTCAAAATGTGGATATAGGCAGAAACTATGTAAACAATTGTATGTTTTTTTGAGCCAATCTTGATGTAATTTAAGCTTATCTCATTCCATTAAAAAGTTTTTTCATTACAACACATATTAATCAATGTAATTGAAAGTCAATTGTACTTTGGCTAATATGAAATTTTCTTATACTATGTAGCTGCCTTCATATAAAAACAAAGTTGTAATAAAGAATCTAGAGACAAATAAGTAGATTGAAATTAGAAAAGGAAACCCATAATTATGCATCCTAATTGAGGACTTGTAATATATGATGGTAATAATAAATTCCACAAATAAAATTCATAAACTTTACCTGCGAAATCATATTCTTGAAAAATGAGAATCCAAAGAACACTTTAATATATATTAACTTACCTTCAGTAAAAATTACTGAGTGTTGAGAAAATGCCACAAAAATAAATTTAATGAACTTGTTTAGCCTTCCATAGAGTCTAAACTTTTAGGGAAAAAAGAAAACTGGAAAAGAGAGAGCATGTCAAGAACAAGAATGTCATGACACAAAAATGGACGTAATGACACTTTTCTATTTCTACCGGGACAAGTCAGCCTAAACCCAAACAAAACAAAACAAATGTGGCAATAAAAAACAAGAGCAAGATAAAAACGAAAAACATATTGATTATATTAACACCTCACAACCTAGTTGTCATGTGTGCATGCCACTATTACATAAAGTGTGAAAATAAGAAATAAGTACAAGTCTCAAGTCTATACTTCTCAAATAGAACAAAGCCTATAAACAAGAACTAGAGGGCCCTATGGGTTGACAAGCAATTACCTTGCAACAACTATTTGACAAGCCTCGGGTATGGGATATAAAGAAAAATCACACTCTGCCGAGCTCAGAACCTACTTGAGAAGCAAGGGATGAGAACAACACGGTACCCACAAATCAATCTAGTAAACAAAGTAACTAGCTCGAAATCCAGTACTCGAAATCCAGTACTACTTTCATCCAAACTGAACCTCTCAAAACTACAACCTACATAGAAATCAGTCTAACCTAGCAGATCTACAGTAGAAGGCTCAATAATCACAGTCCAATAGTCACAATTCAACAATCAACATGTATCCAGTAAGTCAACCTCAATACAAGTACATCAATCACACATAACAAGTGCATCAATATGAGTTAACAAGTTAGTCAAACATACCCATCAAAATGCATAAAATTTCAGTAATCCAACCTTACTGACACCATTTCCCATCGTTTTAATATCATATTACTAGCCAGAACGATTTTCAATTGGCTTTATATCATCTCACTAGATGGAACCATATCCTATGGTCTTTATATCATATCACTAGATGGACCTATTTCCCAATGGATTTGTATCACTATATATAATTAATTTCTATTAGATTTATATCACATAACTAGCTGAAACTATTTTCCATCGATTTTACCTCCTATGTCTCATCATTGTGTACAATAATCAATGTACATAAAAAAAGTTCACACCATAAGCAAGAGAAAATAATTCAAGCAACTCAAGTGTACATTTATGATACCAAACATGACATCAATGAATAGGGACAAAAACAAGGCAATTCACAAAGCATTATTATCAACATACATCTTTTTAATAAATCTCGCTCCTCATTTCCATTACTCCCAATGCATACAATGAAGGTAATACACAAATAATACTAAATAACAAGGTTTGAAAGATTACATGTATTTATTTAACCAACTAATCACTCAAAGACTTTTGTCTACCCCGTCAGACCAATGTCCAAGGCCACACAATTTATATCAATCAAGTATTCATAATAAATTTTGAGAAACAACAATACAAATATCAATTACTTTCACTCAATAAACTCAAAATCTTGTTGCAAAAATGTAGTTTGAATATGACTTTTTGTACTTAAAATTATTACCAAAGGCATTTTGAACACATTGGTTAAAACCATTTGGAAAAAAAATATAAAATCAGTTGACAATCTCCAATTTAGTTTAGAATTTTAGTTCTTTAAAAACATTGCTATTTGTCAATCAAAATTTCATGTTTTGTTGTTAAAATAAATATGTAATCAAAGTAAACGATGTTTTAGAATCACAATGGCTAACCAAAATGATCTAGCACAAAAAATCCTTCCAAAATAGTCTCCAAGGGTTTTGTGAAGTTCAAAATAAGAAATATGGCTTAAACCCCAAAAAATAGAAGTTACAAAACCTCCCTCCAATATAACTTTTGTGACCAAGTAAACTCTGAAAAAGTGGGGACTTTCCCTTTTTCGAACATGGATTCTCTAACATTGCAATCGCGACCCATAATTTACTTAAGTGAACACCGCTTAACAGAGGACCTTTGCTTTTTTGACCGGCGTATTGCTTTCACGCACATCACGATCGCGAGGCACTTTTCGTGTTAGCCAATCAGACCAACATTAGGAAAAATAACAAACTCTCATAACATAAAAAGGACTATTAGGATTCATTCGGGACCTCATATACACAAACAACATAAGAAAATCAATTATACTCGACATTTCATACTCAATGGAACAATCAAAACACGAATATGTTGTTTCCATTTCCCAACATATATGAAAACAACAAGAAACTAAAATAATTCCTATAAACGTCAAAATATGCTCGGGAGCATTCATAAAACTACCAAGACCCAACTTAGACCAGAAATCATCCCCCTAATCCAACAAAACTCTTGAAATTTTGATATGGGCATCTGAACCCTGAATGTTGACCAAAGCCAACCCAAAGACTAAATTCTCAACAATTTATATTTAGGATCATAAAACCTCAAAAGAACTACAAATCTAAACACTACAAATCTCATACACCATATTTCATATCTTTGAACTAATGAAATTTCATTCTAACACTCAAACCACAAAAAATATTGAAAGCCACTTTCTTAAAAATATTAATCTTTCAACCCTACATCGTGAGGAGTAAGAGGGTAGCGACAAGATAGATAGATATGGGGGAAGCTATAGTGCATCCCACTCTAGTTCTATTGATGTACATGATAGGACTTGACATAAATTTCAGCAGGTTCAGCCTAGTCGACTTGTTCATGCCTCATTGTAGTCTTTAGAGGGTGACCTATATAGCCGGAGTGAGGTTGTCTCTAGATAGATTCAGATGTCTCATTCATATTCCTCGGTCCATAGTGGACGTTCTTTTGGTATCATATTATCTCCTAGTTTCTTTGATTGTAGTGACTTAGGTCACTACGCTAGATATTTCCCTTGGTGTGGGTGGATTCTTCAAGCTCCACGGGTAGCCGCTCCAGCTCTATATGTAGCATCTCAAGCTACGGGTCGAGTCAAGGTCAGGAGTGTCCTGATATAAATTAAGGTATTAATGGTGTTCCTTGGGAGGCAAGTCAGGTGGCATGACCAATGGCAAGGTTAGAGGAATACATTTCCCTTTCGATGAAGCTCAAGTAAAGGCGTAGGCTGAGGCATTGGATGATGTCACCACATGTAAGATTTTGTTATCTCATTTTCCCGCCTCGACTTTATTTGATCAGTGATAACCTATCATAATGTGTGCATTTATTAGGCCTCTTGTACAAGTATGAGTTCTTAGTCAATGGCAGTGACATTGTGTGTCAACCCCCATTGGTGGTTTTTAGTAGTGGATCAGGTATTTAAATATTTCTTAGTTACTATCCATAGGTGTGACACACAAGATAACCTTATATTTCTAAATATGCTTGATTTTGATATGATTATGGGAATTGACTAGGTATCCCCACACAATGCGGTTTTTTTATTATGTCTATAAAACTTTTACCGTATCCATGCTTGGTATTCCCCTGGTGGTACAGGGCTCCACTGTAGCACAACGATTAGAGTTATATCTTTTTTCAGGCAAGAATGCTAGTGAGTGTTCGTCCTATATTTCTTATGTGCGGGATGTGAGTTGGGAAGTCCTTTTTTTTAGTCTTGTCTTGATGTCCATGAGTTTGTAGAGGTATTTTCTACCGACTTACCAAGTCAACCCCCAAACGTGATATTGATTTCCTTATTGAACTTAGGTCAGGTACTCAACCTATTTCTTTTCTGTAATATAGGGTGGTTAATGTAGATCTCAATGTATAGCTTCAAGATCTCTTGGGCAAGGCATTCATCAGCCCAAGAAGATTGCCTTTGGGTTCTCCATACTTGTTTGTGAAAAAAAAGGACAGTAAAGTTCACGTGTATTGATTAGAAGAACTTTAATAAGGTTATTATGAAGAACCATTACCCCATGCCTATGATTAATGATCTACTCGACTAGATACATGGTGATACAGTGTTCTCAAAGATTGATCAAAGGTTTGGTTGCCATCAATTGAAGATTAGAGCAATGGACATCCCTAAGATTTCATTTATGACTAATGACTTTTATGAGTTCTTAGTGATGTCTTTTGGGTTGACTAATAAATCTGCCACCTCCATGAACTTGATGATGTGGGTGTTTAGATTGTGTCTTGATTATTTTATCACTGTGTTCATATATTACATTCTGGTAAAGTCACAGAGAAGGAACGATCATGAGCAACATCTGAAGATCATGCTCCAAACTATTAGAGATCAACAAATTTATATCATGTTTTCAAAGTGAAAGTTTTTCCTTGAGTCTATAGAACTCTTGGGGCATTTTGTGTCCAAGGATGGCATTATAGAATTGGTGTTTTTCAGGATTGTTCTAGGCCCACATCCTTTGTTGAGGTTCAGCGCTTCATCAGATTGGCAGGCTACTATTAATTGTTTGTGGGGGGCTTATCCACAATTGTAGCACCTCTAACATGTGCGGCTCAAACGTCCTAATGTTCCTACTGAGTTGTTTGAGGAGTGAGTTGAGCTTTCGGAACCTCACGGAGTTGTTGACTACTACTCTTATATAGACTTTTTCAGTGAAAGAGGGAGGGATTTTTGGTCTATTGTGATACATCAAACATTGGATTGGGTTATGTATTTATGCAATGCAACTGAGTAATTCTCTTTATGTCAAGGTAGCAAGGCTACATAAGCTCAACTACACCACCAAAGACTTGGAGTTTGCAACGGTACTTTTTGCGCTTAAGATCTAAAGGAGCTACATGTATGAAGATTGTTCTAACATCTACACTGATCACACGAGTCTTCAATACATCATAATTATAAACACCCGCATGTATACCCTAGAAGTTATTTATTCTTAGGTTATGGCATGGCGTACTTGACCTTTCAGAGGTCTTGTACAAGCCCTTTCGTACCATTCATCGCATATACATATATGAAAAGTAGTGCGGAATTAAAACTTTTCATAACTTAGATAGTTTTTCAAAATATCTTTCATATAAAATCAAAGGAAATACTAAGTATCATATCATCAAATATTAGACTCAAAATATATTTGGGACACGTCCCTTACATAAAAATATAGTACTACTAAGTCTATTACAATGCTTTAATAAAACAAATCTAAAGACAACTCTGCCCTCGAGTCAAATGAGGACATTCTTCAACTTTGCTTGAAGGATCCTATAATCCAAGCTTTGCTCCCAAAATGCCCTTCACCTATCAATAACTTTATATATAGACAAAAGTATGGAATTAGTACAAACATATGTACTAAGTATTGCATAATGCATAAAATCATGATAACAGACATCTATTGGAAATATGCTCTTTTTAATTAAACATAATAGTATAAGCATAAGAACAACATTTAACATCTTAGAAATACATAAGACATCAGATAAACATTTTATTAAATATTAAGAAATATTACAGTGAACTAAGTCACTTTACAGTGAACTATGTTCAACTTCACACTGAACCCATTTAGCATGCAACCCTCTCACCCAAACTTATCCTAAGACTCACTTAAGTAAGACAAATAAAGACCACCCATACACCCTATCCAAGCACAACTAAATGATCCTTAAGACTACCTATAATGAAATAAATACACTAACAATACAATAAAGCACATAACATGAGATCCTCCTACCAAAGGTGATTAAGGCTCACTTGAGTGAGTTGTGAAGAGACCGCCCATAAAATTCCTTCACACACACCTAAGATATCCTTTAGACTACCTAAGATAAGGTCACTCTCACTTCATTAATCAACCTTCTTATCTAGAGTTATCCTTAAGACTTCTCTAAGTAAGACATGAAGAGATTATCCTTTATGCCCCCTTCACACCTTAACTAGGCAACCCTTAAACTACTCTAGATAAGTACTTATTCATTTACATACTTTATAACTTAATTCATTACTTCCATTAGTCCATTTAAGATACATTCAACATATAAGGACATTCATGTAATGGTCATGTAGAAGACCTAGGGACTCACTTAATAATATCTGTAAAGACTAATCGTGCAATACCTAGATAACGTCCCATATCACTAGCTAAACTTCATAGAACTTCTTCAATACTAATAGGTATTCCACATGATGACAATAGGCAATAACCTAGATAGACCATACTAGCTATGCATGGAATCCGGAGTCATGAATCTACTCCGATGGAGGTTTTTTCTACGGGCCAATGGTAGAAATAGGACACATCCCATGTAGGCACATGGTTAAGTAATATGAAGGGTTTCTTTGTTCTCTAATGTCATCTTATATAGAGAAACTTTCCAAATCATACTCACTCGGTGCTAGGCTTTGTTTTCATAGAGTATTTTCAATAAAGGATCACATGAAGAGGTTCTATATCTAGTTCATAACCCAATCACATTCACCTTACCAAAGAGGTTCATCTAAGTCTACCTACAATAGCTAGAGGATAGCTCAATTACTTTCATAAGGATGATTTCATGCCGTTCCATCCAACCAACCTTAAGTCCACCATTCACACAAGAAGGTTACCATTACGGCATTCAACCTCAAGGATATCATAACCTCTCAACTAGGTTGAGGGTTCCACATAATTTAAACTTCTCACTATGTTCAAGGCCACATGCCAATCAAATAAACAATACTAAGGATCATTAGCATACTAAATCAAGAATTTCACATTTACATTCAATAAGTATCAAGTAAGGGACACAAGTCTACAAAAACAAGACACATCATTCCTTCACTTTATCACATATATCATATCACATCAAGAAACACATAGGCACAACCAAGTACATAACCCTATACACTACTAGAGAATCTACAATATAACCATCATAAGACACCTATAACCAAGTAGGAAGAATCATGCATCAACCCTAAGACTACACGCATAAGGACATAGCCATAGTCTAACATAATCAGCTAGCAACATCAATAGCAGAACACATACATTTACCTTAATCACATATAGGTAGATATGATCATACTTCATATAAATCAACCACACAAACGATCATAATATATCAATTAGTGCCGAAAAGGCCATGATCATCATAGTACATAAAGTAACGCCGACGAGGCCACATAATTCACAATTATAACACATAGCACCGCCACAATAAGTGGACCATACAAATCATAACACAATTCAAGATCTAATATACATAATATAAAGAGAACTAGGGCAGCATACCACCAATCCACTCTCACCACTTGGATCCATAGCCAAATCATCCAACACAATACCCAAAGGCCCTTATCCATGGCCATGATCATCAATTCAATACAAAAATCATAATATTGAATGAATCTAAATCAATTCAATATGAATTGATAAATATAAGACATCCTATACATGAATCTAATATAATTCTTATATAATTCAATAGTCCAAAGTAAACTACACAAGAAAACAATGGAATAGAGGCATGATCACTTAACTCGAATTATAGCCAAATTGAAGAGTTTATGTTTTGCATGGATTCATGAAGATTTTAGGTTAAAATAATAAAACTAACATCAATTCAATCAATATTCAATGATTCAAAATGTTTTATGCAATAACACATGGCTAGATCACAAGTTAGAAATCTATCTTTTGAGAAAGTCTTTGAAAATCACTTTGAAGCTTGGCTCCTTGATGAAAAGTGTTTAAATGATGAAGAACCATACCTCAATGAAGCTAAATCACGAATTTGATGAAGAATTTATGAACAATCACCAACCAATCTTCAATTCAAGCTCTTCCTTGAGTTTTGGCCCCTATGAAGTTCTAGAGAATTTCTAAGATATTTGGGTTTTTATTTGTAATAATGAATTCATCTAGGTGTTTAGGAATTATAAAACTATTTATAATACCCCTAAGTAACCGCCTATTTATTTATTTGGACGTGGGGTGAATTTACCTATTCACCCCTTCACTTAATAGTGAGCAGGCGACAGTTGCAGGCCACCATCGACGGTTGCCCATCGATGGGGCGTAAGTCCCTTGACGGGCCGTCGTGTCCACCGTCGATTTGGAATGAGCCTATAAAATGAGATCTTATCTCCCTAGTCTAAGTCACCATCGACACCCACCACCTACGGGGCATCGACCAGCCTACTGGGCGTCGATTACCCTCCGTAGGAGGGACTGCGTTAGGCAGTTTTGGCTCACATGATGGGTCCTTCCTTAAGGACCCTTGGTTAGTCCTTGGGGATGATTGCCCGGACATTTCCAACTCGAATATGATCGTATACAAGTGTAGGACCTCTCATATATATTTCATTCAAAACAAACACATAAAACTCGATGAAACATGCTAAGACACACAAGGTTGTTTCAAGGTAAATCTTTCTAACGTCATGGACGTTCTTGGACGTTTGACCTCCAAAATTCATCAAACTTAACACACTGATTATACACACTATCATTACTCATATAATGACCCCATAATCTCATTACATACACAAAATCACAAAAAAAAAACATAAGGCATATAGGTGATTAGTCGTCGAATGTCTTGGTCATCACTTCACATTTGACTTCCAATTCACCTAAATCTTTAGACACTGCCTCATTACCACATTATAAACCATTTTAGGACCATAGACCCTCATGAAAAACATGTTAGGCTCTAGTTTTACCTTAGTCGTTTTAGAGGTGTCACATTCTCCCCCATTTGGACAACATTCGTCCTCGAATGACACTTAACACACTCCGAACACTTACCAGAGTAGAGATTCAACTAACAGCTCACAAACGTACCACATAACACATTATACAATACCAAATATAGGAGGAAACATCAATTTTACATAATCAAGAGACTCACAACACAACAAAAGCTAGAAACAAATCTACGACTCATCATGCCATAAGACTCACATTCGTTATATTAAATAGCATGAAATTCTTTTACATTCTTTATCATGCTCATATACATAAATTTTATACTCATTACAACAATTTTCAACCAAATAACAATTTAGTCAATTTTCCAAAAATTTGACAGTAAGCTGCCAGGCATTACAGTGAATAAGCTTCAAAATTTTAAAAAAATGCAACTTTTAGAAATTTTAAAAAATGCAACTTTTAGACAATTGATGATAAAAGCATGACAATATGAGATACAAAACTATATAAATTCATTCTTCAACATGAACATAATCTCTTTAAATTCACAATGCAAGGAATCAATGAAATTGAATTCCAAAAGACTCCTAGACACAAAGCAACATGCAACATGCTACTATGACCATCTAGCTCCTCTACTAACCATACTCCCCCACTTAGAAGGAACTTATAAAACAAAAGGCACAATACTAGAACTTACCATCATCATCATCATCATTATTATCCGGCTTTGATCCTTTAGCCCGGAGTGCATAGAAGCGATTCTTCATTGGAACATCATCACCCGGAACACTTGGAGGAACTTGCTTACCTTCTTTTCCTCTAGCCGCAATCGTAGGACAATCCCTCACCTTATGTCCATCCTTACGACCTCTAAACCAATTGCCGGTACCCACTAGATATTTCCCATAGTGCCTCTTCCCATAAGTAGCACAAGTAGGCTTACCATTTTGAGAACCACTACCTTTCTCATGTTTGACCTTAGGAGCACTAGGTCCATCTTGAATTGGAGCTCTCTTCTTGAACCTAGATTGGTTTCGCTTAGTAGTTCCACTTCTCTTCAAGTTTCTAGCAATCCTACCAAGTTTAGACTCCTCAACGGATTGAGCATACACCATAAGTCTAGACAAATTCATGTCATTGTGGAGCATGGTCGTACGACATTCTTCTTTCACAAGGTCAGCAACACCGGGCACAAACCTACTCATCTCATCCCTAGGGTTAGACGCCAAGGATGGATCATACCTAGACAACATAGTGAACTTCAAGTAATACTCCTCAACACTCATATTGCCTTGCTTCAAGTTAATTAACTCTTAAACCTTCACCTCCCTCCTCTCACAGGGAAAGTACTTTCCTAAAAAGAACTCCTTAAACTCCTCCCACTCTATAGGACCCAACTCAACCGGCTTATTATCTTTCCATTGACTGTACCACACTTGAGCAACCTCCCTCAATTGGTACGAATCTAACTCTGACTTCTCCCTAGAAGTCACCCCCATGGCACTCAACACCTTGTACACACCATCTAGGAACGCTTGAGGATCCTCTGCCACCTTAGAGCCAAGAAAGATAGGAGGATTCATCCTCACAAAGTCTCTCAACCGAGAGGTCATAATACTCTCCACAACATTCACCCTAGGCTGAATACCCCTATTCACATGAGTAGTCATGGCTCGGGCTAAAGCAAGTAAAGCCTCTCTAATCTCCCCATTATTCAAATCCAGGGGAATCACTGGAACATCATTACCTCCACCCACAATAGGGACTTGAGCACCTTGAGGAACTTGCACACCTTTTGGAACTTGTCAACCTCGGGGAGGAAGCCCCTCATTCACATCATTCTAATCAACTCTCCTAGCCTGTGTCCTCCTCGTATTCATCTCTTATAACACAAGGAAAACCATAAGAAAAGAACACTCATAACTTTTTACTCTACGACACGACATAGGAGTAGAAAAGAAGGGAACTCTATCGTCCAATAGCCTCTCACTCATGGATGTCAAGACTCTACTAGACGTGACTTGATGAGACTTTTGGATTCCTAAAACCACGTTGATAACCTATTCTCTGATACCACGTTTGTCACAACCCGCATGTATACCCTAGAAGTTAGGGTATTCTTAGGTCATGGCACGGCTTACTTTACCTCTCAAAGGTCTTGTAAAAGCCCTTTCGTATCATTCATCACATATACATATATGAAAAGTAGTGTTGAATTAAAACTTCTCACAACTTTGATAGTCTTTCCAAATATCTTTCATATAAAACCAAAGGAAATACAATGTCTCATATAATCAAATCTTGGACTAAAATATATTTGGGACAGAGCCATACATCAAAATATACTACTACTAAGTATAGTACAATGCTTTAATAAAAGAAATCTAAAGACAACTATGCCCTCGAGTCAAATGAGGACATACTTCAACTTTGCTTGAAGGATCCTATAATCCAAGCTTTGCTCCCAAAATGTCGTTCACCTATCAATAACTTTAGAGATAGACAAAAGTATGGAATTAGTACAAACATATGTACTAAGTATGGCATAATGAATAAAATCATGATAACGGACATTTACTGGAAATATGCTATTTTTTATTAAAACATCATACTATAAGCATAAGAACTACATTTAACATCTTAGAAATACATAAGACATCACATAAACATTTTATCAAATATTAAGAAATATTACAGTGAACTAAGTCACTTTACAGTGAACTATATTAAACTTCACAGTGAACCCATTTATTGTGCAACCCTCTCATCAAAACTTATCCTAAGACTCACTTAAGTAAGACAAAGAAAGACCGCCCGTGCACCCTCTCCAAACACACCTAAATGATCCTTAGGACTACCTATAATGAGATAAATACACCTACAATACTCCAAAATGCATAACATGAGATCCTCCTACCAAAGGTGATTCTATGGCTCACTTGAGTGAGTGGTGAAGCGACCGCCCATACAATCCCTTCACACACACCTAAGAGATCCTTTAGAGTACCTAAGATAATATCATTCTCACTTAATTAATAAACTATCCTTAATACTTCTCTACGTAAGACATGAAGAGATCATCCTTTATGCCCCCTTCACACCTTAACTAGGTAACCCTTAAACTACTCTAGATAAGTACTTATTCATTTACATACTTTATAACATAAGTCGTTACTTCCATTAGTCCAATTAAGAGACATTCAACATATAAGTACATTCAATTAATGGTACCTAGGGACTCACTTACTCATATAATTAAAGCTTAATCGTGCAATGCATAGATAGCATCCCATAGCACTACCTAAACTTTATCGAACTTCTCCAATACTAATAGGTACCCACATTATGAGAATAGGCAATAACCGACATAGACCATACTAGCTATGCATGGAATCCGGAGTCATGAACCTACTTCGATGGAGGTTTGTTCTACGGGCCAATGGTAGAACTAGGACATATCCCATGTAGGCACATGGTTAATGAATATGAAGGGTTTCTTTGTTCTCTAATGTCATCGTATATATAACAACTTCCCAAAACATACTTACTCGGTGCTAGCCTTTGTTCTCATAGAGTATTTTCAATAAAGGATCTAATGAAGAGGTTCCATATCTAGTTCATAACCCAATCACATTCACCTTACCAAAGAGGTTCCACTAATGCTACCTGCAATGGTTAAGAGGATAGCTCAATGACTTTCCTACGGATGATTTCATGTCATTTAAACCAAAAAACCTTAAGTCCACCATTAACACAAGAGGGATACCATTACGTCTTTCAACTTGAAGGATACATAACCTCTCAATTAGGTTGAGGGTTCCACATAATTTGACCTTCTCACTATGTTTAAGGCCACATGTCAATAAAACATATACAAGACTAAGGTGCATTAGAATACTAACTAAAGAATCTCACATTTACATTCAATAGATATCAAGTAAGGAACAAAAGTCTACCAAAACAAGACACATCATTACTTCACTTTATCACATATATCATATCACATCAAGAAATACATAGGCACTACCAAGTCGACTATAGGTCACCCTATACACTACTATAGAATATACAATATAACCATCATAAGACTCCTATAACCAAGTAGGAAGAATCATGCATCAACCCTAAGACTACACAAATAAAGACATAGTCATAGTCTAATATGATCACATAACAACATCAATAGAAGAACACATACATTGACCTTAATCACATGTTGGTAGATATGATCATACTTCACCTAAATCCACTACACAAACCATTATAATATATCAAGTAGTGCCTACAAGGCCATTATCATCATAGTACATAAACTAACGCCGACGAGGCCACATAATTCACAATTATAAGTCATAGCACCGCCACCATGAGTGGACCATACCAATCATAACATAATTCAAGATCTAATTTACATAATATAAAGAGAATTAGGGCAGCATAACACCAATCCACTCTCACCACTTCGATCCATATCCAAATCATCAAAAATACCCAAAGGCCCTTACCCATGACCATGATCATCAATTCAATACAAAAATCATACTCAATGAATATAAATCAATTCAATATGAATTTATCAATCTAACACAGACTATACATGAATCTAATACAATTCTTATATAATTCAATAGCTCAAAGTAAACTACACAAGAAAACAATGGAATAGAGACATGATCACTTTACCCAAATTATAGTCAAATTGAAGAGTTTATGTTTTGCATGTGTTCATGAAGATTTTAGGTTAAAATCATCAAACTAACATCAACTCAATCATTCAATGATTGAAAACGTTTTATGCAATAACCCATGGATAGATCACAAGTTAGAAATCTATCTTTTGAGAAAGTCTTTGAAAATCACTTTGAAGCTTTGCTCCTTGATGAAAAGAGTTTCAAGGATGAATAACCATACCTCAACGATGCTAAACTATGAATTTGATGAAGAATGGATTAAGAATCACCAACCCAACTTCAATCCAAGCTCTTCATTGAGTTTTGGTTCCAATGGAGTTTTAGTGAATTTCTAAGAGATTTGGGTTTTTATTTGGAATAATGAATTCATCTTGGTATTTAGGACTTATAAAACTATTTATAATACCCAAAATACCCCTATGTAACCGCCCATTTTTTTATTTGGACGTGAGTTGAATTTACAAATTCACCCCTTCACTTAATAGTGAACAGGCGACAGTTGCAGGCCATCATTGACGGTTGCCCATCGATGGGGCGTAAGTCCCTTGACAGGCCATCCTGTCCACCATCGATTGGGACTGATCCTATGGGGCATCGATCAGCCTACAGGGCATCCACCACCTACGGGGCATCGATCATCCAACTAGGCGTCGATTGCCCTCCGCATGTGAGACTGCCTTAGGCAGTTTTGGCTCATATGATCAGTCATTCCTCACGGACCCTTGGTTGGTCCTTGGAGATGTTTGCCTGGACGTTTCCAAACCGAATATGATTGTATATGAGTTTAGGACATCTCATATAAATTCATTCAAAACGAACACATAATACTCGACGAAGATACACAAGGTCGTTTCAAGGCAAACCTTTCGAACGTCATGGACGTTCTTGGACGTTTGACCTCAAATTTCATGAAAATTAGCACACTGCTTATACACACTATCATTACTCATATAAGAACCCCATAAGTTCATGACACATACAAAAGCACATAGAAACACATAAGACATATATGTGACTAGTCGTCAAACGTATTGGTCATCCCTTGATGTTTGACTTCCAATTCACCTAAATCATTAGACACTACCTCATTACCTCACTATAAACCGTTTTAGGACTTTATACACTCATGACAAACATGTTAGGCTCTAGTTTCACATAAGTCGTTTTAGAGGTGTCACAATAATCTAGAGGACTCTATATTTAGGCGTGATCACTGGATTTAGAGTCTAAAGAACTATAACCTCTTTATTCTCTACCATATAAGAAAGTCACATGTAGTACCTGACCCCTTAGTTTGAATGCAGTGAGTATGGGTCGTCTAGACCTTTTATCTACAACGGAGTGACTTTTAGCTTTGTACATTCAATCCTTAATTAAACAGATGGTTCAATTCGATATCCCCAATTCTAGGCGGGTTTTATCCTCTATGGGAGTCCAACCTTATCTACTTAATTGGATCTGTCTCATCGATTTGAGGATTGGTCTTTGGTAACACTTCAATATCAAGTGTTAGTGGGTGATGCAAATTTAGTAACCTTTGATGTCGACAGGATTTTGATGTTTTCAGTCCATATTTGTGTTCCCAGAGTTGGGGTTTTGTTTAGCTTATACTATGTGAGGTTCGTGACTCTAGATAAATATACATCCAAGTACCCAAAAAGATGTATCATGACTTGAGGAACCTATTATTCATTGTGTGGCATGAAGAGAGATATTACAAATTATGTGTCCCATTGTCTTAGTTGCTATCAGGTGAAGGTAAAGAATTTGAGGCTTGGTTGTGAGTTTTAGATAGTATCCATTGTTGAGTGGATGTGGGATCACATCACCATGGATTTGTGGCTAGATTGCCTCAAGTTTCTAGAGTTATTGATAGTATTTAGGCCAACCTTGATCGATTGACAAAGTCAGCACATATCCTCCCTATTCAATATTCATTAACACAAGAGATTGTCCTATATCTACATTTTTAGGTGGTTCGTCTATAATGTGTATCGGTCTGTATTATATCATATCGGGGTGGTCATTTTACTTCTAACTTCTAGAGGACTTTTCAGGATGATTTGGGCACTCATGTTGACCTTAGCACAACTTTTCAATCATAGACTGGTGTTTTGTTGGAGTGTATTATATAAGATCTTGATAATATGTTGCAGGATTGTGTTTTTATGGTTTGGAGGTCAATGGTACTAGTTCTTACACTCAATGGAGTTTGTATACAACAACAAGTACCATTCCAGCTTTCAAATGGCCCTGTTTGAGGACTTATATTGTAGGCATTCTTGCTCTTTGTTTGGTTAGTATGAGTCCACTAAGACTAGGCCGCGTGATACAAACTATATTCAGGATGTTTTTGACCAGGTAAGGGTCAAACAAGAGAGACTTTGAACAACTCAAAATAGGCAAAGGAATTATGTTGACCGTAGGTTGTGGCCTTTGAGGTTTTTGAAGAGGATAAATTCATTCTATGTATGTCATCGATGAAGTGTGTTATGATATTTGGATGCGTTAAAAACATAGTTCTTAGTATATCGATCCTTTTGAGATCCTTTGGACCTGATGAGGTTGCATATGACTTTGCTCTGCCTCCATCATTCTCAGCTATCCACCTAGTTTTCCATGTTTTGATATTACAACGGTATGTTCGTGATGAGTCTTTTCTTCTTCAGTATGATGAAGTAGAATTGGGTGAATAGTTGAATTTCATGGAGGAACCATTTTCCATTCTAGCAAAAGATGTACGGTAGTTGCATTCGGGAGCCGTTATTGGTTAAGGCATATTGGAGGCATCGTTCGTTGAGGTGGCTAACTAGGAGACAAAGAATGATATGATGGACTATTTTTCTTGTTTGTTCGAGCTTACAGTTACATCCTAACTCTTACTTTTGAGGATGAAAGTTTTTTTAGTAGTATATGTTGTAATGACCTCTCACTCATTTCTATATTTTGCCTCTTATCCGTTGTTTAGAACTTTCCTACAACGACCGCAATAGCAGTTGGGTAAACTAGTCGTTCATTTAGTTTCTAAGAGATTTTAGTATTGTGGAGCTTCAGAACCTTAAACGGTGAGCTTTGATCAAAAGTGTAAGAAGATGACCTCAGAATCAAGAATTTGACAATTACAACAGCTCTGGAAGGATCATGTCAAGATAGTAGCATGATCGACATGACCCAAGGTTTTTAGTGAGGTTTTCTGCTATTAGGTGTTTTATCTTTCATGTTGAGGCATAAGTTTTACAGTAGTCATATTTCTATGTAAATGAGCTCGACTGAGAATTAAGTTTGCACAAATAGATCCAAAATGTTGAATTTGGTCTAGAACAATCATTCATTTGGATATCGATGATTTTTTGCTAATTTCAAGCCCTCTAGTAAATTTAGGCTTAAAGTGAGTTTGGGTCTTCGACCCACATTTTTCTAAAATGATCTTTCAGGGGATTTTTTTTCTCTCTTAAGTCTAAATATTGAATTTGCTAGGGTTGCATACCTCGTTCACGTGCATAGAATTTCAAATGAATCCGGGCATCCCATCAATGGTCATATTTTAAGCAAGCAAATTGAAGTGTTGAGGTCTTGTACATGCATTTAGTTACCAGATAATAAACTCTTAAGAATTTTATCAATCAGATATCGTCTATTTAGATAACAAATTTGGAACTTCATTTTTTAATTAAAAAATGATGATTTCACCCTCATTCGAGCTTCAAATTAAGTAATTCTAAGTTCTTTGTGTTCGTTGGGAGCGCAGCTACTTGGGTGTGTATTTAGAAGCTTTTGAAGAAACTCTGTATAAAATGAATAGGAATGCTTCCCAGGCTTAGTTTATTGTTAAAATTTAATGTTGTTGTTATGACTTCTTTTGAGCATAAGTTTCCGTTCAACTTTGGAACACAAGTTTGAGGCATAGTTTAGGATCTTTTCATAGGGTCAATTATGGAAATTCCAGCGTGGGTCCAACAATTTTCATTTGACTTTAAAATACTTCATTTCCATTTATATGTTTAATTGTCTCAACATCGATTTTTACATTGTTGAACTATTTTTGATAATATGGCAGTGTTCGTACGCTGTTTAGAAAGGAAAGGTTTAGTCCATGTGATTTGGAATGTCCAGGGTTAGCCTACTGGTAGTCTAAGACTTCCTTTCTTTTAGAGTGAGCATGAATGTATGTATTCATAATAATTAGTGTGGGACAAGTACCTACTTTTTCCTTCTTTTCTTCTTATAAACCCTATTTAAGGATTTAGATATACTATTTTGAGGGTAGTACCATGCTAGTGGGGGTTATATGTAGGTAGCAACAGTTTATTTAATTTACTTGTATTGTTATGTGTTCCCTGAACCATGTTCACCCTAAGATTAGGATACACTAGTTATGACTTAGACCCCCGAGCCTTGTAACTTTATTATATTTCATACGTCGCTTCGAACGAACTAAGCCCTTGTAGACAGGAATAACACTCTTGGGTATTGTAGTACGATCCTTAGTTTAGGCATTTCTGTAGCGTGTTCGACCTTCTATCTTTTGTACCTATGTTTGCGTCTCTTATGTGATCTTGGAAGTTTTAATCGTTCTCGAGGTTAGGGTAGTTCAGAATGTCACATCCGGGGAGCACCCCCTAGATGTAACCCGCATCGTCGTCCTCTTTGAGGACTAAGACTAGCCTCTTAGCATACATCATTAAATTCGTAGGTTAAAAATGCGGGAAATTTAAAACTTTTCGATTACTTCTACATTGAGGTTTACTTAGACCTCTCGCTTACACATAATAAATATTTATCGAGTATACATAGACCCTTCATATAAGAAGATTACATAGTCTTCTACTTTTATTGCACATACATAGTATAATATAGTCTCATAAGAAGTCTATAACATTGTCTCATATTAAACCATCTAGATAAGAGTATCACAATTTGGGCATAGCCCTTACATCAACAATTATAGCCACATATAGGCCTTACAATTATAGTACCAAAATGAAAGAGAATGAACAAATGGTCTTTAAGATTAAACAAAATCCAATAGGTAGATAATGGCATCGTCCTCGGAAAGTGAGGACCTACCGAACTTGGAAGATAAGAATCCAAGTAATCTTCAAAGCCTTCTCTAATCAACAGTCGGATCCTAAATTTGTAGTAAACATCAAACAGGGGTTAGTACACACGTGTACTAAGCAAGGGTTTATGCACATAAAATAAGTGAAATCATGCTAAAGAGGACATTTGATGAAAACCATGCCAAAGTACTTTGAAAATCCTTATGCACAATCAATAATCCACATAAGCCAGTAATCGCATAATTCATAAGTCAAACCCATGTACAACACAAGACCAACATCAACAAGTAATAGTCAAGTCAACATATACAAGAGTTCATTACATCATAATATAAGCAAGACCCTTACTCATAACCCACCATTTAGCCTACTAGTGCCATGACCAAACAAAGCCCCATAACCTTACTCAATCAAGTAACTGAACAAAGGATCACAAATAATTTCTAACTCAACATAACATAGCACCAATAGTAGTCATTATCATATTTAGCAATATAGACCAATAGCATGTTCATTAATGAAACTAACATCATAAAGGATCATCAATGTGTAAATTAAACATAAGCATAATATTTACTTTATAAGATCATTATAACATAAGAACATCCTTCTAGGACTTCCCTCAAAACAAACTAGTGCAATGCCTAGGTAGAGTCTCATACCCCTACCTAGACTAAGCCAACCTCTCAAGTCACCCTATCTAGAGTTCACATCATTTATTCATGTTACTTTCGGGAATCTTTGCCTTAATCGACATAGACCACAAGAACTAATGTGGAATCCGGTGTTGTAAAAGCTTACACCGAGGAAGGTGGTCTACCGGCCAAAGTAGAGCCAAACATAAACGTAGATTTATAGGTGAATCCACTAGCTAGTTTTCCTATGGTGGCAACATAGTTCTAGAACTAGGAGATATGTATGAACCCTCTACATGCCTATGGCATTGGATCCTTCCTCATGGGAATCCATTGGGTGAGTGTCCCTCACAGGGGAGTCAAGACCTCATATGAAACTATAGGGTGAATCTTTTTCTATGGGAAGCCAACACCTTCCATTGTCAAATTCAATCGGTTCTAAGCTAAGTCCCTTTTGAAATGTCTTTCTTTAACAATCATCACTTAATTTAGGTCATAGATTCTATCTCTTGTATAATAATATTCATTTAGCTCAATAGGTATTGCATAATAATATCCTTTCATGGCAACCCTCACATGTGAGATTAGCATAACATCATCATCATTTCATAACCAGGCACATAGGCAAGTCATCACCAACCTTATATCATCTTATCTTAAGCATAATCTCACAATCACATAGTCAAGACATTTCAATTCAACATCATACCAGCACCTATGTAGGCTATTCACAAGGTATACTTCAATTGAATTACATCACCAATCACAAGCCATCATACTTGAAGTAAAGGTTAGGATCATGAAGACTTACCAAATCTCCTTCAAAAGCCATCATCATGGTCTTACCATCAACAAACCAATTACATCCAATAATAGGTGTAGTAATATCAATCAATAGTAAATAATAGAAGAACTTGATCAA
This sequence comes from Solanum sitiens, assembly GCA_016801875.1. NCBI lineage: Eukaryota > Viridiplantae > Streptophyta > Magnoliopsida > Solanales > Solanaceae > Solanum > Solanum sitiens. The sequence continues at coordinate 390,845 of JABWTJ010000016.1, read as the reverse complement.
TTGCATCATCATTATCCCATTTAACATCAATCTATAATGTAGGGTTAGGGGAATTAGGGTTCATCATGAGTTCATCAAGAAATATATCCAATCCCAATAATACTTTACCCTAGTCAATCCATACATGAATTAGAATAGATAAAACAAGTCTAATAATCAAATCACTCTTCAATTCCCATCAATTCATGACCATGATCCAAGATCTGGGAAATTAGGGAAGGGAACATGATCAACATGAAATTGCGTCAATTAACATCAATTAATCAACAATCTATACTCAATTAGTCATAGGAAATCACAATTTATCATCACATTTCTTATTACTAATGGTTATTAACCAACCCCTAATAACCCTTAAATAATAACTAACTCCACCCCCAACTCCTAACTAAAAACTAAAATAACTAAAACTGGCAGCATTCACGACTTGGCCATCCACTGATCGTCAATTGGTCTATGATCCGTTATTTTGGTATGGTTGTTTGAGTCTGTGAGTATTAATGTTGCAGGCCTCTAAAAAAACTAAGTATGGACTGACGTTCATGACCTACGAGGTGTCAGTCCATTGACGGGTCATCAATTGCCATCTGTAGATCACCTCAAAAAGCTGTTTTTGCCAATTGTTTGGGGGACTGTTTTGGGGGTCTTGTTTCCAAACGATTTAATGGCATAGCTTAGGGTATTTTTGGATTAAAAGGGTCATTAACTAAATAAATAAACAACCCTTTAATCCCTAAATCAAGCAACTAAAAAGACTCCCACACACAAACCTAAAACTAGAGGGCTGGAAAGTTGGCAGCACCTACGGTTGCCCATCCACGGATGGTAGATGGGTTTAGGGGTCGTACTGGCATGTAGTAATTTGTGTCTTAGACCCCAAGGTTGCATGGAACCAAGTCCTGCTGCAGGAATGATCCACGAACCCAATCCACTGGGTTTTTATCAATTGATGGCTCGTCAATTGCCTTCGTAGGTCATGTTGTATTTTTTATCGCTCTTGGCCAAAGGTCGGGTCCTCCTCAAGGACCCCTTGGGTGGTACTTGGGGGGTCGTACCCAGAAGTTTGGACCCTAAACAAGTAGTTTTACATATTTAAGTCATTCTTACAAGATTTAGTCCACATACGACACTATAAAGCTAAATCATAAGACCTATTACCTCACTACTTCAAACGACTAGTTTCTGGACGTCATGGTCGTTCTTAACATTTAGGCACTAACACTTCAAAACTATGTTAATTGCATTATATAGTGTTAATAATTAACTAAAACAGCAAGATGAATTGAAATATGAAGATGATCAACTTTTATTGAACTTCAAACTGATTAAATAGGTAGAGGGGCAATACCACTAACAGAGAACATGGAGTCATGGATTGCTAAAAGAATGCTAACATGCCTATAAAATAGGAACAACTATAACTATTTAATAGGATAATCATTAAAAGAAAACTAATATCCTAATAATTAATTAAACTCTCTAACCCATTCAAAGAAGATCATGAGACACGTAACAACACTCCTCCTGAATCAGGTTGCAAACTCCCAAATTTTCTTTAAGAAATTCGAATCTGCTAACATGAAATGACTTTGTAAAAAAGTCCTCCACTTGATTCTCTAATTTGCAATAGAGTAAAACCACTTCATCGTATTTCTGCGCTTCCCTCAAGAAATAAAACTTGATGTTAAAGTGCTTGTTCCTTCCATGAAACACAAGATCTTTTGATATGGCTATAGCATCTTGATTATCCAAAAGTATTCTAGTGCTCTCTGCATGCTCCAGCTGTAAATCGATCAAAATTTTCATAAGCCATAGTGCTTGATTAACAGTGGCTGGTGCTGCAATGAATTCTGCTTCAAATGTTTATTGTGCTACTATTTCCTGTTTCGTTGAGCAACATGACAAACACCCTGATTCAAAAGTGAAACAATAACCAGACGTGTTTTTCATATCACCAGTTTACCCGCCCCTATCATTATCAGAATATCCACGGAATTTGACAATCTGACTTTTACTAAATCTAAAGACATAGGTTAGAGTTCCCTTAAGATACCTGACTACTCTTTTGGCGGACATCATATGAAACTCTCTTGCACAATTTAAAACCCTGGATATAACACTCACAGGAAACAAGTTGTCAGGCCTTGTTGTTGTGAGATACATCAAGCATCCAATTAAGCTTCGATATACTCCTTCATCAACTAGTTTAGCTCCATCATCCTTTTTTAGCTTTTCTTTTTGATTCGTTGGAGTACTCACACTCTTGCATTCTTCCATTCTAAATCTTATTAGAATCTCCTTCATATATTTCTTTTGACAAACAAAAACTTCATTCTGAGTTTGGTTTATCTCCATTCCCAGAAAATAAGTCATCTCGCCAAGATCAGTCATCTCAAAGACTTTCATCATTTCCTCCTTAAATTCTTCAATCAGCCTTGTATTATTTCATGTCACAAATAATTATACAGAGAAATAATAATAATGTTAGAAGCAAGTTTCTTGACATAAAGAGTTGATTCACTTAAGATTTTTTCAAAGCCTAAGCCTAGCAAATGATTATCCATTCGGCAGTACCAAGGGAGCTTGCTTTAGTCTGTATCGATCTTTCTTTAACAGATAAACGATATCTTCATGTCTTGGTATCCTAAACCCTTCTTATTGCTCAACATATATTTATTTTTGTAGTAGACCATTAAAGAAAGCAAATTTCACATCCATTTGAAAGATCTTCCAATTTTTCTGTGTCGCGGTAGCCAAAAGCATCCGAATTGTATCCAAGCTGGCAACTAGGGAAAAAGTATCAGGAATATCTACTCCCCAAACTTGTGCATAGCCTTTCACCACCAATCTAGCTTTGTGTTTGTTTACCCAACCATCTGGATTTAACTTTGTTAAAAAAATCCGTTCAACTCCAATCACCTTTTTATCTTGGGGTCTTTCCACGAGCTTCAAAGTTTGGTTCTTTTCTATCATGGTCAGCTCCTCCTTTATTGCATTTGTTCAATTTTGATCCATTTTTGCTTCCTCATATCCTGCAGGTTCAAAAACAGCAACACTGCATCTCTCATAAATATCATAGAGTGGCCTTGTTCCTCTAATAGGTTGATGATCCACCAAGTCATCATAATCAAGTTGTGAATTATGGTTTTTAAATCGAGACTCCTCATTCCATTTCCATTGCTCATATTCAAGGAATTGAACGTCTCTGCTTACCATAATCTTGTATGTTTGAGGTTGAAAGATCCGATAAGCTTTAGAAAATAAGCTATAGCCAATGAAGATTTCCAAATCAGCCCTCTTATCTAGCTTGTCTCTCTTTAACTTCTGGAACATAAGAAAAACATAGAAATCCAAATATCTTGAGGTTTTTCAAAACAGGTTTGACACCATACCATGCTTCAAATAGAGTCTTTCCTTCGTCTTCCCTCATAGGCAGTCTATTCAGCAAGAAAACAACAGTGTTTTCTACTTCAGCCCAAAACTTCTTTAGTAGACTCTTCTCATGCAACAAGAATCTCGACATCTCGATGATTATTTTATTTTTTCTCTCACTCACTCCATTTTGTTCTGGAGGAATAAGGTACAGTAAGCTGGTGCTCAATTCCACCTTCTTCACAAAAAGAATTGAATATATCTAAGGTATATTGATGTGAGGCCAAAATACACATTTTTTATCATTATTTACCTCACATTTATTATTTATATTTGTCCGTTTTGAGCATAAATTTTATGGATTATGCTAAATTGTGTATTTTATTTGTAGGATTAATTTGGTGGAAAAATGAAGAAGTTTGGAGCTAAAACAAATTAAAGATGAAAAATTGATGAAGGAAATCAAGCAGGCAGTTTAATGGATTAAAGTGAATAAAATAATATATTTATATATAATATGCATATTCTGCAATTGTGAATTGCAAAAGTGAACCTGCCACGTGGTAGTCTCTCAATGCAATGTTCAAGCGCTTCACGACGTACTACAGTAAACGCGGAAAAAAAAAGCACTCTAATTCTTTTTGGTTTTGGATTCCTAATTTGTTTGGACTTAATTATTTTATTTAGGATTTTCTAAATTTATAAATAGGGCATGGAAAATTATTATTTTGGGGAAAGCCAAGAAAAAAGATACAAGACATAATATAAATTTTTTCTAGCTTTGGAGCTTTGTAAGAGCCGCCGTAGAGGCCGGAGAATTGTAGTTTATTCTTTCTTCTCCTTTATTATTTATTTGTATTCGTGATTAATAAAAATATAATTTAGCTATTGTTCTTAACTTTTTATGATTAACACAAACAAATTTAATTTAATAAATTTTGATTGTGTTTTTGCGATAATGAGTAGCTAAGCTTCACAACTAGGTTTGTGGGAACCATGAGCGATTAACAAAGTATAAATAGTAATTAAGCAATTCTCAAATAGGTCATTGCATGTATTGATAATTCTTTCGTTTAGAAGTCTTTTTAACGAGTGCACGCGTTAGAACTCGCCTTGTTGCTACTTCCTGGACCAAGGAGGTAGATAATAAGAAAAGAATTATCACCGTAGATTTAGTATAAACTATCTAATAGGCTAGTGTCGATTGGTGCAAAGTAATAACTAAGCCATACATCGATTATGATGCTTAATATGACGTAAAGGTAAGGGTTGGTAAATTATACATACGTAGCCGGACCAGGTACGGGGTGAAATTCTCTAGATGCCGGACCAAGAATTTAGAGATACATAACTTATCACTTTGCATGCATAACACTAGAGAAGAATTGCTATTACTAGGATTACCACGTTATGAGCTTATAGGGAATACATTCCTAGTTACTTTTATTAATTTGGATATAAATAAATACTTAGTTCAAAGCTATTTTTATTTCTTTTATTTTTATTTCAATTTAAAATCCCCTATTTTTATGTAACGACTATCAAGTTAAATATTTGCTATTGATGATATTCTTCCATATTCTCTGTGGGATCGACCCCGACTCATAGTTGGGTAAATATATTGCATACGATCGTTTATATTTCTTTTCAAGAAGTATATTTGAACGTTATCATATATTCAGTTCCATTATCTGACCTAATGACCTGAATCTTGCAGCCACTCTGATTTTCTATCCATGCTTTTAACTTCATGAAAATTCCAGCAGCTTCGGACTTAAACTTCATATACATCCAACACATTCTTGTTAGATAATCAATGAAAATAAATAATACCTGCTGCCATTAAGTGATGGAGTTCTTTGTGGACCAGAAAGATCGGTATAAATGAGTTGCAACTTTTCTGTAGCTCTCCAACTGGAACTTTTATATGGAAGTCTAGTATGCTTGCCAAGCACGCAATCCTTATAACTTGAAAGTCTCCTTCGTGTTTGGTAAACCATTTACCATTTGCTCCTTTGCATAAGCAATAAAGCTTTGTCATGAAAGTGCCCCAACCTTTTGTTCCACGTTTCTGCTACAGTGAGCTGGCTTTGAAAAGCTATGTGTTCCTCATTCAATAGATTCAAGAAAAAACTTTTTCTCTGAATTTACCACTAGGATCACTGATCTGGCACACTTTATCTTCAAATAATAATTTGAATCCATTTTCTAGGAAATGCAACTCTAATCTAATCCTACCTCAAGCACATCTTAGTTCTTTATTAAGTTGAACCCTAAGAGATACTTCATTAAGTAAGTCTAAGTTCCTTAACCACATGGACCCTATGAGATGCTACCTTCAGCATGTCTAAGTCAATCTATACTCATGAAAACTATGAGATACTACTTTTGGTATGTCTAAGTTCATTCACACTCTGAACCCTATGAGTTACTTCTTTAATTATGTCTTAGTTCATCATGCGTTGGACCCTATGAGATGCTTCTAAATCATGTCTTAGCCCGTGCGATATGGAGATATCTATTAGGAAACATTAACTCAACTATGTGAAGGATCCCGCTCATGAGACCTAATTTGGGAAAACCCACACTCTAATATGTAAGAGTTCCCCCTTAAAATTGGATAGTCCTCACATAAACTAGGTGTGACTCTCCTCTCTTCTTGGAGTCCGGGCCCTATCTTGTGTAACACTCCTTCTCATTGTCATATTAACTTGGAGCCAAGCATATACCACAAGGTGTTCTTGTTAGGCTTTGCCTAACACTTTTCTCTCATGGGAGGATGCCCTTGACAATTCAAGCCCTAAATCTACTACCAACACAATAACCTAAAATGACATTGCATAGTAGTTTAAGTCATAGTCATAGACCCCTTCTATTCATACTTCAACTCAAGATTTACTTCATTCTATGATGGTTCATATCTAGACTACAATACTTTCAAGTAATAGGTTTCTTCTTAAGCAATTCTCATCACATTCCTCATTACTAGGTGAATATATCCATAATTTATCTTTAAAAGTCCAATCATGTTAAGATCAACAATAATCAACAAGGTCTAGTTCAATTTGAATTCATATTATTCTAGTCTTAATCAAATGCTACTCATGACATTGTATAAGGAAGGTTTGTCATGAACCTTCAACTACACCATTAATGGCTTCAGTCCACATACTTTAGAAAATAGGGAAAATCAAGGAAACCACATAAATCCTTCATAACATCGTTAACCAACATCAATATAACCATATATGAGTAGTATCCAACTATTTGGAATTAGGGCTGGCAAATGGTTAGATTGGATTGTATTTGGATTGGTTAAATATTGATTGAAAAAAAATGGTTTGGATTACAATCTATCTAAATATAATATGAGTCAATATGGTTTGGACAAAGTGGTTCTAACCCATTTAAATAAATTTATTTTTCAAAAAAAAAAAAAGTACCCCTCCCTACAGGCCCCCACCCCCTCGGGCGTCCCCCCCTCCCCCTGACCTTTCACCAACTTACCCCTAAAAGAATTTTGTTTTCGTAAAACAAAAATAATCTATTTTTTTTAAAAAAAATAATTTACCCCCTCTCCCAGGTACCCCTCCTCTACCCCCACCCACCCCAACCTTACACCAACCTACCCAAAAAATTATTTGTTTTCGAACAAACAAAAAAAATCTATTTTTCCAAAAAAAAAAAATTACCCCTTCTCCCGGGCACCCCCTTGCCCCCCCCCCTTGCAACCTTCCCCCACCAACCTACCCCTAATTTTTTTTGTTTTTCAAAAATAAAAAAATTCATGTTTTTTTTAAAAATATTACCCCCTACCCCCCTCGTCGCCCCCACCTTCTACCAACCGACTCCTAAATTTTTTTGTTTTTCCAAAAAAAAATTGTTTCATTTCTCACTTATATGGGCTGAATATGGATTCTCATGTTAACCCATTTTGTCCATATTTGTATGAGCTTAAATAGGTTGAAGATCATATTAACCCATTTAAGAAAGTGAAGAAAATATGAGTGATCCATTTAATTTATATGGGCAAAATAGTTTCATTTCACTTATATGGGCTGAAATTGCCACCCCTATTTGGAATGATAGCCACCTAAAACCCATGCATTGGAAGTAACCCTACCTTCATTGGGGTTCTTCTTCACAAATTAGGGGAAAGTCTAGGGGACTCCATAGTTGGAAGAACACATAGATGAAGAGCTTAACATACCTTAAGCGATCTTGAATTAATGATGAGAAATCGTCCTAAGATGTTGCCCTTTCCCTTCTCTTCTTCTTCAATTCTAGAGAGGAAATATTTGGAGAGAGTTTTGGGGTCTTATGGTGGGTTAGTTAGAATTGTCAGTTTAGGGTTTATTAAGGCTTATATAGGTGGATAATTTACCTATAAATCGACCCCTAATAACTCTTAAATAATAACTATCCCCACCCACAACTCCTAACTAAAAACTACAATAGCTAAAACTGGCAACAGTCATGACTTGGCCATCCATGGACGGTCAATCGGTCTATGGTTCGTGGTTTGGTCTCGTGGTTTTAGTCTGGGAGTCTAAATATTGCAGGCCTCTAAAAAAACTAAGTATGGATTGAAGTTCATGACCTACGGGGCGTCAATGACTTTCATGACCTACGGAGCGTCAATCAATTGACAGCTCATCAATTTCCATCTTTAGATCACCTCAAAAGGCTATTTTTGCCAATTGTTTGGGGGACTGTTTTGGGGGTCTCTTTCCAAACGGTTCCATGGTTTAGCTTAGGGTCTTTTTAGATTAAAAGGGTAATTAACTAACTAAATAAATAACCCTCTAATACCTTAATCAATGAACAAACAAGACTCCAACACACCAACCTAAAACTAGAGGGCTAGAAAGTTGGCAGCACCTATGCTTGCCCATCCACGGATCGTGGATGGGTCTATGGGCCGTAATGGCATGTCGTCGTTTATGTCTAAGACCCCAAGGTTTCAGGTAACGAAGGTATATTATGGAATGATCCACGAACCCAATCCACGGGGTGTGGATCTATTGAGGTCTTGTCAATTGCCTTCGTAGGTCATGCTCTCTTTTTGACAGCTTTTGGCCATTGGTTGGGTCCTCCTCAAGGACCCCTTGGGTGGTACTTGGGATGTCGTACCCAGACGTTTAGACCCTAAACAAGTATTTTTACCTATTTAAATCATTCTTACAAGATTTAGTCCATATACGACACGCTAAAGCCCCATCACAAGACCTAGCACCTCATTAGTTCAAACGACTAGTTTACGGACGTCATGGTCGTCTCATAACTTTAGTCACTACCACTTCCATAATAATTTAATCGCATTTGATTGGATCTAGAAACTTCATTTTAACCCCTTTTAAGTCATTAGACCTCATGTAGGGCTCTAACTTAGGCCATACCATTTCCGGGTGTTTTAAAAGTCCAATCCATATTTTTAAAGGGTATTTTGGTCTTTTCCATATTTGTTTTTGGAAATATTATTGAAGTTCTAAACTGAACTTGGTCAGTCTTACACTTTTGGAGAAAGATTAGGGTTTTTGAGAAAGAACGCAAGAGAAGATGAAAGGAAAAACGAGCCAAGATCGTCAAGTTCGTCAAGAATAACTTGTGGATTTCGGCGATGGGTGATCCCTACAAGGTATGTTAGTCTCTCATAGCATTGGGTTCGTTCATACTCGTGCCAAACATTTTTAGTTCAGCGTAATTCGTATTAAGAGAGTTTGAAATTTTATGTGCTTGACTTGAATTAGAATGCTGTTCTTGAATTGGGTTGAATTGTGGAGTTTCTGAGACCTTTAAATTTTGTTTTAGAGTTATCTTCAGTTAGGTTCTTGAATACATATGTTGGGTATCGGAATCTAAAATGAATTTGAGAACAATAGTTGAGTTTACGCGGAATGGGGATGGAAAATAAAGAGGAAAAAGTTGGACAAAGGAACAAGTACCACGTCCGCGACGTTGACCTATTCCCTCAATGAACAAAAGTTTCTCCGCAAAGCAGAATCCACTGTCTCAAAATTTAATTTCTATATAATTATTTAGGAACATCTCCGGGCCGCGGACTTGTTCCAAGATGGTGATTTTGTAACTTTTTCTCAAGTTTAGCTATTGGAAATCATTCCTAAATATTATGAGGTATTTACAAACATAAATCATAATTCTTGAATCCATAATAAAATTCAAGCATCAATTAAGAGTCCATTCAAGTAAGAGTTAAGATCAAAGTCAAGAGCCAAGTCAAGTGAAGTTCATCAAAGTTTTCAAGGTCTTTTACAAATGTATAACTTTGCTTTAAGACTAAAAGTGTAAAGTTAAGCTAAGAGTAAAGAGTTGAGTTCACTTCTAAAAAGCTATAGGGAACTAAGTATTTCCAAGGTATTTATAAATGTTTTCACATTTAAGATAAGAGGAAACTGAGATTTCCAAAAGAGTTTTATAAAAGAAAGAGAACATTGATTTCAAGAAAGCTTTTAAGCTAAGTTTTGAGTAATTATCTAAAAGCAAAGAAAGAAGTTGTTCTAAAAATTAATGAGCTAAGTATATTTTTGAGAGTAGTATTGAGCACCGATACGGGGATGTGAGTTCATATTAACTCAAGCCTCCATAAACCATATAGTCGTCATGGGTATGAATGGGTCATACTTTCTAGATGAACACATAAGTTAAGGTAGTGGATCCACTAAGTGAATTAGTTCTATATGACGACAAAGTATAGGACAGTTAGTGGATCCACTAAGTTAATTAGATCTATATGACAGCAAAGTACAAGACAGTCTGATAGCGTGATGGTAAAAACATTGTATCACCACTTAGGCTCATAGTGGTGGTGTTCGGTTAGAGAAACTCTCACAGTAGTAATTTCATGGTTTCTCAAGTTTTTTTTTTAGTATGAATGGGGATATGGGACTTCATTCATGCATTGCACAAGTATACTTTGATAGGAAGCATGGTATGTCTTTATGATATTATAATTATGAGTTTACATCATGTTTTAAACAATTTTCCTTTTTTATATTGCACTTGTTTTGTATTACTTTATAATGAAATGAGTTCAGTTAAGTATTCATGTATTGAAAAGAGCCAAGGTAAGTGTTTAGTTCATAATCTTTTTAGCGTATGTTGTTTTAGCATTCAAACTCGCATATTCGTACACTCAATATACTCAAGCCACTTTTCCTTCATTTTATTATGATGCAGACGTAGGTAACTAGGATTGGCACCCAGCATACGTTGATCCACTGAGCAGCTCAGAGTCAGTTGGTGAGCCTCCTTACATTCTGGAGGACTCATTTTTCATTGTTTTTAGTTTTATTTTAAGTTGTTAGGAGAAACCGAGTTCTTTTCCCGACACCCATCTCATATATTAGATGTTTCATATATAGACAATTAGCAGTCGGTTTTTAACATTGTCATTTATTATGTACTAAGACTTGAGTTGCCATTTCAATAAGTTGAATATTTTATTTCTTAGAAAAATTCTAAGTCATCTTTTAAACAGTTGAGTAAGTGAATTTTAATCATTGTATTAATGTTTTATGTCTTTCGCCGAGTAAGTAAGCCATGACAAAGGTTTGCTTGGGACCAGCAATGGTCATCGAGTGTCGACCACGTCCATTATGTAGGCTTGAGATGTGACAAACTTGGTATCAGAGTAGAGAGTCAAGAGTCGTAGGGAGTCTATGAAGTAGTGTCTCTAGATTCCTAGTTATTATTGTGAAGCGTGCCACATCTATAATTAGGAGGCTGCAATATTTAGGAATTTAGTCACTTCTTTCATACTTATTTCGTGTGTTGGAGTTTGATCTCTAAAAATTTCCTTCTAATTTGTGCCTGCGCGTGTTTTCAGACAATCATGCCTCCACGAAGGGCAGTTAGAAGTCATCTTGCTAAGAGAAATGTCGAGGAACAAAAGGTACCTAATGCACCAGAAGTGCAACCCCTAGGAAAAGTCACCCATACTGAATTTCGTGAAGTTATCCATAGGTTAAGTCAAGTTGTGACCTATCAAGTTAGCCAGAGAAATAATCAGCAGGAAGTGGATGATACTTCAAGGATCCGTGAGCTTTTAAGGATGAATGCCCCAAGATTCATAGTTTCAAGTGTGATTGAGGATCCTGAGAACTTTATTGAGGAGTTGATAAATATATTCGATGTGATGCATATTTCTAAGGTAAAGAGAGGGTGGAACTAGTTGCATACCAAATGAACGGTGTCACTAGAATCTGGTTCGACAAATGGGAACAAAATAAGGATGAGGATGCACCAGTAGTGACTTGGGTTGTGTTTGAGCTTGCTCTCATGGGGAGTTTCATTCCCCGTGAATTGAGAGAGGCAAAGATGAGAGATTTTCTCACCCTTAATATGGAGTGTGTGAGTGTTAATGAGTACAGTTTGAAGTTCACACAACTTTCTTGCTATGCTTCGAAGATGGTTGCTGACATGAAAATCCGGATGAGTCTATTTGTTTGTGGGTTGTCTCATCAGTAAAGCAAGGAAGGCAAGGAAGCTATGCTGATAGGGGATATGGACCTAACAAGGATTATGATCCATGTACAAAAAGTTGAGGAGGATGTGTTTAAGGATAGAGAAGAGTTTAAGAATAAAAGGGCTAAGACATAAGGGAAAGAGTTCATGTAGTAAAAGCGGAGTGTCAACAGGTCACCCTTCCAACATGAGCATAAAGGACCTGCTCCATCATCTGCTAGTACACCTTCACCTAAGAACAAAGGTGAGTACAATAGTCAAAATTCTCAGGGTCTCAGAGCTAAAACTATATATTCTCAACGCAATATAGCACAAAGGATTAGTTAGAATTATGCATGTGCTAGGTGTGGTAGAAATATAACAACCCTAAAATGGCTATGCTAAGTAATGCTTAATGTATCTAGAACATCTACGATTAGACCGGGTTCACACGGATTGATGCGCATAGAACCAGACCTCAGAACCTATGCACTAGCCTAGCCAACCAACTTGGTGAGTTAGTTGAGCTAGGAAAGGTGAGAACCAACATGTAGGGAAACCAAATTGGAGAGATTCACCCGGATGAATCTTACCGAACTTAAAAGGGGTAATCTTAAGTTTGGAGAGTCTAGGGGTAAAATAGTCTTTTTCTTGGCTAAGGGTAGAATTGTAATTACCCTAAAATATTTAATTAATTAATTAATTAATATGCTGGAGGGGTAATTTGGGTAGAAAGGGCGGAAATTGACCCTTTGAGCGAAATCTAGCTCCACCCGGGTTCGAGCCTTGGTAGGAGCAATGATTTAATTTGATTTATTTTATTTAGTGAATTTAATTTAATCAATTAATATTTAATTGCTGATTAATGAAAAAGGAAAAAATCATATTTTTATTTATTAATTAAAGATAAATCCTAATTTGACTAAGTCTCTCCCTAATATCCTAATCCTATGTTAACACTCTCACACGTTTCTCACCATCTCTCTCTCACTTTCACGCTCAACTCTCTGTAAAACAAGAGAACAGAACAAAAAGAAAACATAAAGTTCATCAAGAACTTGAACGCTCAAACTCAAAAAGCAAAACAAGCTTCAAAATGAAAAGCAATCTCTACGGATTGTGCTTGTGATTTCGGTGGTGAGACGTTGGCTTAGTGGGGGGATTTTGGAAGCACGTAAAGAAAACTTTGAATGACTTCAGGTGTGGGTTTACTTCTCTCTTGGGCCCTTTCCCAAGAGACCCCTAAGTTCAGCTTAATTCCAGTAAAAAAAAAACTAAGGTTGTCCCCGTTGCATGCCCCTGTCATTAGATCCTTTGAAAGATTTAAAGTATGCGTTGGTATGACTTCTGGTAGATGATTTTAGGGCTGGTTGTGATTACGTGTTTGAATGTGTATTCGTAAATAATGTGAGAAATGAAAGATGTGTTCCAAAAAAGTGAATTACGTTAACTTGATTGTGCATGTGTGTGCCGTGAGTTAGCCATGGTTTGAAGCCTGGATTTTTACATGTTAAAATGTTGTATTTTACGTATATAAATATGTTAAAAACGTGATGTTCATATGAGTTGAAAGTTGCTGAATAAAATGAAAAGTCTTGATTGAAAGTAATCTTGAAAACACACCTAAAGATCTCCCTAAAAACTACTCAAAATGTCTTAATGTTTAACGTGAAAGAGGGTGAGAAAATGGACTGCAAAAAAGTGATTAAATTCTCGAAAGTAACCATGAAAACTTACCTAAAGATGCACTAGATGTTACACGAAAATTTATCCTAAATCTAATATTTGAAGGTTGAGAAAATGGATTGCAAAGAGGGTGAACAAATTTCCAGCATTCTGGAAATTTGTTTTTTTGGCAGCTTACTGTAAAAAGTCACGTTCAAAAAAATATTTTTTTTAATGCTTGAGGTCAGTGGGGATTGAACCCAAGACCTCACCATATACATGTTATAAAAAAAATGTGGTAAGGGGGATTCGAAATGGGGTAAAGCTCAAGTGAAAAGTTAAGGGGGAAAATGAAAGAAAATGAAGTGAGGCGTGTGGGGTTCGAACCCACAACCTCTTGGACGGATGAAGGAAAGAGGAGAAGAATGAAATAAAGAAAGAAGAAAAATGAGGTATGTGGGATTCGAACCCACAAACTCTTGGCCGAATGAGAAGGTAAGGAGAAAATGTAATTAAAATAAAGTGAGGCTGTGGGGGTTCGATCCCACACCCTCTTAATCTAAACGAATGAATCAAGTAAATAAAGGAAAAAGAAAAGAATGGGGGCGTGGGGATTCGATCTTGGGTTCCCCAGGCCAAAATGTTTGAGACAAAAATCAAGAAAAATAAGATGAGGTGAGTGGTGATTGAACCCACAACCTCTTGGATTGGTGAGAAAGTTAAGAGAAAAACTAAGAGAAATAAAATAAAGTTATGGGGGATCGATCCCACAACCTCTTCGCCTTAAACGGAAAAGACAGGAGGGAAAAGTAAGAAAAATATATGGGGGTGATGCGGATCGACCTAGGGTCCCCCAAATTTGAAAAATACAATTACCAAGTTTAATATAAGATTAAGTGTTGCTCAAGGGATTCGAAATCGGGTTCCCTTGCCCAATTCCGTATTGACACATAAGTCTTACGTGATTAAATAATTAATGAATGCTGCCTATAGGAATCAAATTGAGACCTTGGCATACTTACAAGATGCATAAGTCTTGTACCACATAATCTTGGGCAATATGAATCACTTAAATGAACTATGAATGAAGCAGGCTTGTGTGTGTGGACTCATAAGTCCAGTATACGTTTATAAAGAAAGTGAACCTAAGATGTTATGTGATGAATGATGAGACCCCAGAAGGGTTAAGTAAGAGTGTGAAACACACTAAAAAGCCAAGTGCATTGGCATATGATGAAATGAACAGTCACGTAAAAAAAAGGGTGAGTAATTATGAAGGGCAAATGTGCTAAGACTAATGAATGTGGTGACAACATGATAAGAGGCTAATGTGAAACATGAAAGCAATCTCAAATGAGCCTAAGTAAATGTTACCAAAACATACTCACCTATGAGAGTTTAAAGTTAATGAAGAGACCAGTCTCTATGAACACTCTAATGAAAGTATTAAATTTAATGCATACTTAATAATAATGATGAGATGAGAAATCATCTAATGAGAAATGATGTCCTCATGCTAGAAGTCAGCTTCTATGATGTATGCGATGAATGTAATAGAACTTTATACTGAGCACCGATAGGCTAGCTATGAGTGGCGATTCCTTCTTTCGGGAAGGCAGAGGTTCGTGTAATTCTCATGAGATGAGACTGTCCGTCCAAACGGGTATGGGTCTCCTTATATCTCCTAGTCTTTGAACTTATGCAGCCAACATAGGGATCTAGTAGGGTTCAATTCCCTATATACGCTAGCATGTTTTTGGTTTCACTTTGGACGGTGATTCCACCTCTTTTCGGTGTGGGGTGGACACAGGATTTCATGGAGCTCACATGATCTATGTCGGTTAAAGTTAAATTTCCCAAAGAAAGAATGAGGCCAGCCTCATATAATGCACAGAATGAAATGAATGATACCAAAGGTGTTAGGTTAGGATAATCAAGAGGTGAACTAGACTTATGTAATGACACTAGGTCATTCTTAGTCATTGCACAGTGAACCCAATGAGAGTCTTAAACTGCATCCTAGGTATAGCTGGTGTTTACACTAGCCTATTAATGAAATGAAATGAAGTACGTATGAATGAATGAAGCAGACTCTCTGTTTGCTAAAGAAGGCTCCCTAGTTGAGGTCCCATATGTTGAGCCCTCATTTCCTAATGTTAAGTCCATGATTCCAAGGTCTCTTGGCATATGAACGAATGAAATGAAATATGATATGTGCTATATACAATATGTTATGTGCTACATGCTATATGTTATGTGCTATGTGCAATATGATACATATGATGATGCATGTTACTTTCATGGCATGACTTTCCTAATCCGATTTTGGCAAGTCCACTGATTTGACTGTCCATAACTCATATCGTTAGGAGAGAGCTATTCTAAATCATGCATGTCCGTGGTGTGTGCTTGCATATACCCATACTTAGTACAAGTGTGTACTAATCCCATACATTTATCTACTTTTAGGTACAGGTGCAGCTGGACGTTAGAGCTTGCCAGTCGACGCAGAAGTTATCCGGACGTGTAGGTTTCATCCGGATTTGGTAGGCCCTCATGCTTTCGAGGATGGTTACTGGTTTATTCTAGCGTATACGTAGGCATGAGCTAGTGGAGTATATTCCACTAGTGTTTCTTTCGTACTTATTTTCAGACATTGTATTGGTGCCATTTTGACAACTCTATATTTATGACTATATCTTTCATTTGATTATCTTTATTTAGATGGTTGTTGTGAACGCTTATGAGTTTACGTAGATAGTATTGTGCGAGATCAATGTTTTCCAATAAAAAGTTTAAGCAAACAAAAGTTCAAATTTTCCGCTAAAATTAACCTAGATGAAGTAACAACGACGTATGTAGGCTTGTCTGCGACCTCTGAGAGGTCAACGACGCCGGTATCATCTGGGGTCTAGATTCCAGTCGTGACAAAGTTGGTATCAGAGCATTAGGTTAAATTCCAAGGATAATAAGTTCACATCAACCACATCGAGTAGTTTCTAACTTATGGTAGTGAAGTGCACTACTATCATGAATTAGAGATTGCATGATGCGTAGGAAAATTTCCCTTCTTCTTATCTTATCGTGCTTTCCTTAATGTCTGATTTCTTGGTGTTATGATAGTATCTAACATCAATTCTTATCTTTCAGAAAATGAATACCAGGAGGAACGCTGGTCGGGGAAGAGGAGGAGCAGCTGCTGGGGGCAACCAAGTTCCATCCCAGGCCCCAGCTGCTGAAATCGAGATGCCTGTTATCCCAGCTGGATTGACAGATAGAGAAGTGAGGACAGCCCTGGCACAGATGGCCCAAGCCATCACTTTACAAGCTCAGGCTATGACAGACCAGGCGGAGCAACGAGGTATTCCCAGAGTGAACCCACCTGCCAGCACCATGGCTGGCAGGTTAAGGGACTTCACGAGGCTGAATCCTCCTGTTTACACTGGATCTAATACTGCGGAGGATCCCCAAGAGTTTGTGGATTAGATCTACAAGATACTATGTGCAATGGGTTTATCTGAGGTGGAGAAGGCTGAGTTGGCATCCTACCAGCTAAAGGATGTAGCTCAATCCTGGTATAAGATGTGGCAGGATAGCAGGGCCTTAGGAGTAGGTCCTATGACTTGGGATCTTTTCAAGACGACTTTTCTTGAGCGGTTCTTTCCCAGAGAAATGAAGGAGGCTAAGGTTGAGAAAATTATCAACCTTAAGTAGGTCTCGATTTCAGTCAGGGATTACTCCCTGAAGTTCGTAAAACTTTCCAGGTATGCACTTCTCTTGCGTCTAACAGCAGAGACGAGATGAGTAGATTCTTGACACGGATTTTTGAGGATCTGGAGGAGGAGTGTAGGGTAGCTATGCTTCATTACAGCATGGATCTTTCCAGGCTTATGGTCCATGTCCAGCAAGTGGAGGAAAGCAGGAAGAGGAAGCACACTAGGGCAGAGAACAGGTCGAGGCAAGCTGAGGAGAATTTTTCAAGGAATAGTGCTGAAATCAGGGATAAGCCCAGGTTTAAGAAGGGACTCTCCAACCAAGGGGAGTCAAGTTCATCCAAGGGTCACTATGATAGGGATTCCGAGTCCAGAGTTAAGAGAAACAATGAAGTAGATACACCTCAGGAGAGGCCACCTTGTAGGAAGTGAGGCAAACTGCATGGAGGAGAGTGTATGATGGGCTCTAACGCTTGCTACAGCTGTGGAAAAATGGGTCACATGGTGAAGGATTGTCCGAATAGGAGAAGTCAAGAACAAGGGAAGCAGAGAGTTCAGCCTAATGGTCCAAGTGAAGAGGCTCCAAAGAGGCAACGATTCTTCGCACACAAGTCTAGGGGTGCAAGGGAAGGATCTTCTGGTGAAGTCTCGGGTGCGTAGCCTTAATTAGTCGTTCAATTATTTGACTGTGTATGGTGTTTATGCACTAGTATGAGGTTAATATGTTTGAGTCATCATGTTGGTTGCTGATTTGTGTGACTTATATGTTTACTTATGTTGTATACTTTGATGAGGCTAGTTTAGGAAAGAGTTCCTTAGTCCATTAATGTGAAGCTGCTAGTAGGATTCAAGGATGTGCACCATCATGTTAATGTGTGAATAATATATTCCCCAATGAGGAGTATTGAATTGCCTAGGTATGCATACGTTCTATAGATGACTTACTTGTTGCTAGTAAAGAGTAGTGTCATTCGTGGACGAATGTTCCTAAGGGGGGGATAATATAACAACCCTAAAATGGCTATGCTAAGTAATGCTTAATGTATCTAGAACGCCTACGATTAGACCGGGTTCACACGGATTAATGCGCGTAGAAGCAGACCTCAGAACCTATGCACTAGACTAGCCAACCAACTTGGTGAGTTAGTTGAGCTAGGCAAGGTGAGAACCAACCATGTAGGGCAACCGAATTTGAGAGATTCACCCAAATTAGTCTTACCGAACTTAAAAGGGGTAATCTTAAGTTTGGAGGGTCTAGGAGTAAAATGGTCTTTTTCCTGGCTAAGGGTAGAATTGTAATTACCCTAAATATTTAATTAATTAATTAATTAATTAATATGGTGGAGGGGCAATTTGGGTAGAAAGGGACGAAATTGACCCTTTGAGCAAAATCTTGCTCCACCCGGGTTTGAGCCTTAGTGGGAGCAATGATTTAATTTGATTTATTTTATTTAGTGAATTAATTTAATTAATTAATATTTAATTGCTGATTAAAGAAAAAGGAAAAAATCAGATTTTTATTTATTAATGAAAGATAAATCCTAATTTGACTAGGTCTCTCCCTAATCTCCTAATCCTAAGTTAACACTCTCACACGTTTCTCACCATCTCTCTCTCACTTTCACACTCAACTCTCTGTAAAACAAGAGAACAAAACAAAAATAAAACATAAAGTTCATCAAGAACTTGAACGCTCAAACTCAGAAAGCAAAACAAGCTTCAAAATGAAAAGCAAAAACCAAGTTCTCTACGGATTGTGCTTGTGATTTCGGTGGTGAGACGTTGGCTTAGTGGGGGGATTTTGGAAGCACGTAAAGAACACTTTGAACGACTTCACATATGGATATTCTTCTCTCTTGGTCCCTTTCCCAAGAGACCCCGAAGTTCAGCTTAATTCCAGTAAAAACAACTAAGGTTGTCCCCGTTGCATGCCCCTGTCATTAGATCCTTTGAAAGATTTAAAGTATGTGTTGGTATGACTTCTGGTAGATGATTTTAGGGCTGGTTGTGATTACGTGTTTGAATGTGTATTCAAAAATTATGTGAGAAATGAAAGATGTGTTCCGAAAAAGTGAATTACATTAACTTGATTGTGCATGTGTGTGCCGTGAGTTAGCCATGGTTTGAAGCCTGGATTTTTACATGTTAAAATGTTGTATTTTACGTATATAAATATGTTAAAAACGTGATGTTCATATGAGTTCAAAGTTGCTGAATTAAATGAAAAGTCTTGATTGAAAGTAATCTTGAAAACGCACCTAAAGATCTCCCTAAAAACTACTCGAAATGTCTTAATGTTTAACGTGAAAGAGGGTGAGAAAATGGACTGCAAAAAAGTGATTAAATTCTCGAAAGTAACCATGAAAACTTACCTAAAGATTCACTACATGTTACACGAAGATTTATCCTAAATCTAATATTTAAAGGTTGAGAAAATGGACTGCAAAGAGGGTGAACAAATTTCCAGCATTCTGGAAATTTGTTTTTTTGGCAGCTTACTGTAAAAAGTCACGTTCAAAAAAATATTTTTTTTAATGCTTGAGGTCAGTGGGGATTGAACCCAAGACCTCACCATATACATGTTATAAAAAAAATAATAAAATGTGGTAAGGGGGATTCAAAATAGGGTAAAGTTCAAGTGAAAAGTTAAGGGGGAAAATGAAAGAAAATAAAGTGAGGCGTGTGGGGTTCGAACCCACAACCTCTTGGACGGATGAAGGAGAGAGGATAAGAATGAAATAAAGAAAGAATAAAAATCAGGAATGTGGGATTCGAACCCACAACCTCTTGGCCGAATGAGAAGGTAAGGAGAAAATGCAATTAAAATAAAGTGAGGTTGTGGGGGTTCGATCCCACACCCTCTTAATCTAAACGAATGAATCAAGTAAATAAAGGAAAAAGAAAAGAATGGGGGCGTGGGGATTCGATATTGGGTTCCCCAGGTCGAAATGTTTGAGACAAAAATCAAGAAAAATAAGATGAGGTGAGTGGTGATTGATCCCACAACCTCTTGGATAGGTGAGAAAGTTAAGAGAAAAACTAAGAGAAATAAAATAAAGTTGTGGGGGATCGATCCCACAACCTCTTGCCCTTAAAAGGAAAAGAGAGGAGGGAAAAGTAAGAAAAATATATGGGGGTGATGCGGATCGACCCAGGGTCCCCCAAATTTGAAAAATACAATTACCAAGTTTAATATAAGATTAAGTGATGCTCAAGGGATTCGAAATCGAGTTCCCTTGCCCAATTCCGTATTGACACATAAGTCTTACGTGTTTAAATAATTAATGAATTTTGCCTATAGGAATCAAATTGGACCTTGGCATACTTACAAGATGTATAAGTCTTGTACCACATAATCTTGGGCAATATGAATCACTTAAATGAACTATGAATGAAGTCTCATGGCTTGTATGTATGGACTCATAAGTCCAGCAGACGTTTATAAAGAAAGTGAACCTAAGATGTTATGTGATGAATGATGAGACCCCAGAAGGGTTAAGCAAGAGTGTGAAACACACTAAAAGGCCAAGTGCATTGGCATATGATGAAATGAACATTGACGTAAAAAAAAAGGGTGAGTCATTATGAAGGGCAAATTTGCTAAGACTAATGAATGTGGTGACAACATGATAAGAGGCTAATGTGAAACATGAAAGCAATCTCAAATGAGCCTAAGTAAATGTTACCAAAACGTACTCACCTATGAGAGTGTAAAGTTAATGAAGAGACCAGTCTCTATGAACACTCTAATGAAGGTATTAAAGTAAATGCATACTTAATACTAATGATGAGATGAGAAATCATCTAATGAGCAATGATGTCCTCATGCTAGAAGCCAGCTTCTTTGATGTATGAGATGAATGTAATGGAACTTTATACTGAGCACCGATAGGCTAGCTATAAGTAGCGATTCCTTCTTTCGGGAAGGCAGAGGTTCGTGTAATACTCATGAGATTAGACTGTCCATCCAGACGGGTATGGGTCTCCTTATATCTCCTAGTCTTTGAACCTATGCAGCCAACATAGGGATCTAGCAGGGTTCAATTCCCTATATACGCTAGCATGTTTTTGGTTTCACTTTGGCCGATGATTCCACCTCTTTTTGGTGTGGGGTAGACACGGGATTTCATGGAGCTCACATGATCTATGTTGGTTAAAGTTAAAGTTCCCAAAGAAAGAATGAGGCCAGCCTCATATAATGCACAGAATGAAATGAACGATACCAAAGGTGTTAGGTTAGGATAATCAAGAGGTGAACTAGACTTATGTAATGACACTAGGTCATTCTTAGTCATTGTACAGTTATCCCAATGAGAGTCTTAAACTGCATCCTAGGTATAGCTGGTGTTTACACTAGCCTATGAATGAAATGAAATAAAGTACGTATGAATGAATGAAGCACACTCTCTGTTTGCTAAAGAAGGCTCCCTAGTTGAGGTCCCATATGTTGAGCCCTCATTTTGGGAAGTCCTAATGTTAAGTCCATGATTCCAAGGTCTCTTGGCATATGAATGAATGAAATGAAATATGATATGTGCTATATGCAATATGTTTTGTGCTACATGATATATGTTATGTGTTATGTGCAATATGATACATATGATGATGCATGTTACTTTCATGGCATGACTTTCCTAATCCAATTTTGGAAAGTCCACTGATTTGACTGTCCATAACTCATATCGTTAGGAGAGAGCTATTCTAAATCATGCATGTCCGTGGTGTGTGCTTGCATATACCCATACTTAGTACAAGTGTGTACTAATCCCATACATTTATCTACTTTTAGGTGCAGGTGCAGCTGGACGTTAGAGCTTACCAGTCGACGCAGAAGTTATTCGGACGTGTAGCTTTTATCCGGATTTGGTAGGCCCTCATGCTTTCGAGGATGGTTACTGGTTTATTCTGGCGTAGACGTAGGCATGAGCTAGTGGAGTATGTTCCACTATTGTTTCTTTCGTATTTATTTTCAGACGTTGTATTGGTGCCATTTTGGCAACTCTATATTTATGACTATATCTTTCATTTGATTATCTTTATTTAGATGGTTGTTGTGAACGCTTATGAGTTTACGTAGATAGTATTGTGCGAGATCAATGTTTTCCAATAAAAAGTTTAAGTAAACAAAAGTTCAAATTTTTCGCTAAAATTAACCTAGATGAAGTAACGACGACGTATGTAGGCTTGTCTGCGACATCTGAGAGGTCTAGGATGCCTGTCTTGTCTGAGGTCTAAATTCCAGTCGTGACAAGAAACTACCAAGGTAAGTGTCTTGAAGGAAAGACATGTTGCTTCAAGTGCGGACAAGAGGGTCACTTTTTGAAAGAGTGTCAAAAGAATATTTAAGAAATTTGTACTTGCGGAGGAACAAACCGCTTACATGTTGTTGCTAGTCACCAAGATAATGAGAACTCCCCAAATGTTGTCACTAGTATGATCAAAGTCTTTACATTTGAATATTTATTTTGATAGACTAAGGGGTGTTTTGTAACTCCTTATATTGCTTTGAATATTAATGTTCTTCCTGAGAAACTTCGTGAACCGTTTAGTGTTTCCACACCTGTTGGTGAGTCTATTCTAATGGAGAGAGTCTATCATGATTATCCTTTTTCCGTCAATCACAAGAGTATCATGGCTTATTAAATTGAGTTAGACATGGTATATTCTTATGTCATTCTTAGTATGGGCTGGCTTCATGCCTCTTATGCCTCAGTTGATTGTAGAACTCGAGTAGTAAGGTTTCAGTTTATAAATGAGCCTATCTTGGCATAGAAAAGTAGTTCAGCAGTGCCTAAGGGTCGTTCTGTTTCGTACTTTAAGGCAATGAAGTTAATTTCCAAGGGGTGTGTATATCACTTAGTCCAATTTAATGACTCTAGTGTTGAGATACCTTCTATTTCATTTATTTTTAATTTCAGTAGTAAAAGAGTTTCCAGAAGTCTTCCAAAATGATCTACCTAGAGTCCCTCCTGAGAGATAGACTTTGGCATAGACATCATTACACAAACTCATCCTATCTCTTTTCCGCCATACAGAATGGCACCAGCAAAGTTGAAAGATTAGTTGAAGGATTTCCTAGATAAGGGTCTTATTTGACCAAATTGACTTAGAAGACTGTTAAGTTTCAATGGCCGGAAGCTTGTGAGAAAATCTTTCAAGAATAAAAAAAATGATTACTGTCTATTTTGACTTTACCAAAAGGTACTCAAGGTTTTGTAGTGTATTGTGATGCATCTAGAGTTGGTTTGGGTTGTGTGTTAATACAGAATGACAAAGTTATAACTTATGCCTCCAGACAATTGAAAGCTCATGAGAAGAATTATCCAACACATAACTTAGAGTTTGCGTCTGTAGTATTCGCTTAAAAATATGGAGCCGTTATATTTATGGTGTTCATGTGGATGTTTTCACCAATAATAAGAGTCTTTAGTCTGTGTTTAGTTAAAAAAAAGTTTAATTTCAGACAGAGAAAGTGGTTAGAGTTGCTCAAAGATTATGACATGATTTTTTATCATCCTGTTAAGGCTGATGTTGTTGTTGATGCCTTTAGTAGGTTATCAATGGGTAGTACTGCCAATTTTAAGGAAGGTAAGAAAGAGTTAGCAAAACGATGTGCATTAACTTGCACGATTAGGAGTTGAATTAATGGATAACACAAAAGGAGGAATAGTGGTGATGATTGGGTTTGAAAAGTCACTAGTGTCAAAAGTAAAAGGCGAGCAAGACCAAGACCTTATCTTTCTTGAATTAAAGGCAAATGTTCATAAGACAAAAAAAGTTATTGCTTTTGAACAAGGGGGAGATTGTGTTTTGAGGTATCAACGTAGATTGCATAATTGATTTCAAAGGTAATTGGGATGACCACTTGTCTCACATAGAGTTGCTTACAACAATAGTTATCATTCTTGCATCCAAATGGCTCCTTATGAAGCTCTTTATGTGAGAAGATGCAGATCTCCTTTTGGATGGGTTGAAGTTAGTCAAGAAGGTTTGATAGGACTAGGGTTAGTTCATCAACCTATGGAGCAAATGAAAGTCATTCAAGAGAGATTGGAAATAGCGCAGAGTCATCCGAAATCCTATATTGATGTTAGGAGAATAGAGTAAGAGTTTGAGATAGATGATTGAGTTACTTGAAAAGTTTCACCCACGAAGAGTTTTATGAGAGGGAGATCAGTCCCCAGTATATTGGTCCTTATAAAATATCCAAGAGGATTGGCAATGTAGCTTGTGAGTTAGAGCTACCACAAGAGTTAGCAATAGTTCATCCAGTGTCCCACATCTCCATGTTGAAGGAGTGCATGGGAGATAATTCACTTATCATATCAATTGAGCATATTAGTATCAAGGATAGCTTAACTTATGAGGAGGTTCCGGTTCAGAACCTAGATCGCCAAGCTCACAAGTTGAGAACAAAAGAAGTAGCATCGAGTCAAAGTTCTTGGCATTGATATTAAGTTGGCATGTTTAAATTGCATTGTACTTGTTGGGTTTTTTAAATGTATGTTTGATGATACGCCTTTAGCCTAGTAAGAGTGATGTCATTCGAGGATGAATATTTCCAAGGGCGATATATTGTAACATCTCTCAATATGAAATAACTAGAAAGAAGATTATAATTGGAAATAGTCATTTTTGGAAAGAATTGAAATCTGGAAATTTACTTAAGGTAGGAAAAAATAAATTTTTGGTCAACTTCAAAAAGCCATAACTCATAGCTCCAGATGATTTAGGTGTAGTACATGATATGGTTGAAAATCCCTTGGAATGATCTTTCCAACGCTGCCGACGCTGCCGAGTTTGCGTGAATCCAAGTTTGTATGAGTGAGTTATGCCCTTTGGAAGTTGGGTTATTAGAATAAGCAAAGTCCAATCTGGGTTTTCAAAGGGTGTTTTGGTCTTTTCCTTACCCTTTTATTTCAATTAGTTTTTGGTAATATTATTAAGGGTCTAAACTGAACTTGGTAAGTTTTACACTTTTGGAGAAAGATTAGGGTTTTTGAGAAAGAACGCTGGAGAAGAGCAAAAGAAAAAGGACCCAAGATCGTCGAGTTTGTCAAGGATAACTTGTAGATTTTTCCGGGGGGGGGGGGGGGGTAGTGAAAGAGTTTAAAAGTATATGTTCTTGACATTAATTCTTGAATTTGAATGTTGTTCTTGAATTGAGTTGAATTGTGGAGTTGATGAGACCTTTACATTTTCTTTTAGAGTTATCTTGAATTAGGTTCTTGAGTACATATGTTAGGTATCTAAATCTAAAATAAATTTGAGAACAACAGTGGAGTTTAGGCGAATTGGGGATGGAAACGGATAGGAAAAAGTCAGAAAAAGGATAAGGTACCAGGTCCGTGTTTCTGACCTATTCCCTCAATGAACAAAAGTTTCTCCGCGTCGCGAACAGAACGCGGACTCCACTCTCTCACAATTTAATTTTGTAAATAATTATTTAGGAACGTCTCGACGTCGCGGACTTGTTCTAAGACGGTGATTTCGTATCTTATTCTCAAGTTTAGCTATTCGGAATAATCCTATACATCATGAGGTCTTACAAACACAAATCATAATCCTTGACTCCATAATTCAATTCAAGGATCAGTAAGAGTCGGTTCAAGTAAGAGTAAGATCAAAGTCAAGAGTCGAGTCAAGTCAAGTCAAGTGAAGTTCATTTTAAAACGAAAAGTTTAAAGTTAAGCTAAGAGTAAAGAGTTGAGTTCACTTCTCAATAGCTATAGGGAACTAAGTATTTCCAAAGAATTTATAAATGTTTTCACATTTAAGATAACAGGAAACTGAGATTTCCAAAAGAGTTTTGAGCAAGAAAGAGAACATTGATTCCAAGAAAGCTTTTAATCTAAGTTTTGAGTAATTATCTCAAACCAAAGAAAGAAGTTGTTTTACAAACATATGAGCTAAGAATTTCTTTACTAGTAGTATTGAGCACCGATATGGGGATCCAAGTTCATATTAACGCAAGTATCCATAAACAATGTAGCCATCATGGGTATTAATGGGTCATACTTTTAAGATGATCACATAAGTTAATCTAGTGGATCCACCAAGTTAAGTAGTTTTATATGACATCAAAGTATAGGAAAGTCTGGCAGCGTGATGGTAAAAATACTATATCACCACTTTGGCTCATAGTGGTGGTTTTCGGTTAGAAAAACTCCTACAATAGTAATTTCATGGTTCATAAAGGGGTTTTTCTTAGTAAGAATGGGGGTATGGGACTTCATTCATGGATTTCACAAGTAGACTTTGAGCGGAAGCATGGTGTGTTTTTATGATATTACGATTATGAGTTGACATCATGTTTTAAACAGTTTTTTCCTTTTTTAATATTGCACTTGTTTTAAACTACTTTATAATGAAATGAGTTTAGTTAAGTATTCATGAGTTGAGAAGAGTCAAGGTAAGTGTTTCTTTTATAATCTCTATCAAGTCTATGATGTTTTAGCATTTCAACTCGCATACTCGTACATTCAATGTACTGATGCCAGTTAGTCTGCATCGTATTATGATCCAGACGTAGGTAACTAGGATTGGCACCGAGTGCACCATTTATCCAGTGAGTAGCTCAGAGTCAGTTTGTGATCCTCCTAGCATTCCAAAGGGATCATTTTTCATTGTTTTCAATTTTATTTTTAGTTGTTAAGATTATCGGGGGTCTTATCCCGACATCCATCTCAGTTATTAAAGGCTTCATAGATATACATTTAGCTAGCAGTTAGTTTTCTTTGCATTTTCATTTATTATGTACTAAGTCTTGGGTTGCTATTTGTCTAAGTTGAATGTTTTATTTTTTAAGAACGTTCTAGGTTATCTTTTATACAGTTGAGAAAGTGCATTTTAATCCTTGTATTAATGCTTTAAGTCTTACACTGAGCTTTAAGCCAGGCTCAGGGTTCGCTTGGGACCAGCAATGGTCTTCGAGTGTCTGCTATGTCCAGGGTGTAGGCTCGGGTCTTTACAAGTAAACTTTGGATTTGTCCTCTATACGACAAAAGATTCAGGTAGATGAAACAACCTTATTTATTATGTTCAACATAGGATCATCCTCCTTCGCAATGATAACAATATCGTGATCATCATCAAATACTTCCTTGATGAAAGTCTGATTCGTGAAGGAGTCGTGAGTTCATGTTTTCAATTATTTCCTACATTTCTTTCATCATCTCTAGAAGGCTCCAATTTCTTCAATTTTCTTCCACAACTAATCACCATAGAATAACAAATTTTACTCAACTTATTCCTCTTTTCTATTATCTTGACCATATCCTTCAACGATTGTTGTCTAGTCCCTCTTTTTGAAATAGAGTCATCCCTTGAATCCATCTTATGCACCTAAGACAAATTAAACAGTATTTGTTACCAATAAAAATACATAAGCATAAATCTATCTCAAAAACATTCTTCACAATAAAAACAGGACTTATCTCCATTTACCAATACTAACCTAACTAAAATAAAAAAAATTCTATTAGAAAATCAAGAATCAAAATCTTTGAATTCCCAAAACTGTAATGTCATGACCCAAGTCTACACCCTGGACGTGGCCGGACTTGAGAACCATTGTTGGTCCCCAAGCGAACTTTCATCCTGGCTGACTACAAGCATAAGACTAACTCAATCATACATAAGTATCCATACTTAGTACGTTGTTCTTACCCATATTTCTACATTTTCTATAAGTGTAAGTTTCGGTCGTTGAGACGTACTTCTCTTTTCAAGTAAGTCTTGGGTTGACTATTCTCGAAGGTTGGTGAGTCCTCATGGTTTGAGGAAATATTATTCATTTCTAGCTTCTAGCTTACTTTCTATTTTCAAGTTTATGTTGTAAAAGGGCTATGGCCCTAAGATTGTATACTATTGTTTTAGATGGTCATTGATACAA
This sequence comes from Solanum sitiens, assembly GCA_016801875.1. Taxonomy (NCBI): domain Eukaryota; kingdom Viridiplantae; phylum Streptophyta; class Magnoliopsida; order Solanales; family Solanaceae; genus Solanum; species Solanum sitiens. The sequence goes on along the minus strand of JABWTJ010000016.1, from coordinate 362,738 downwards.
GGTATACACTCTTATATTTGTTTTATGAAAAAGACTTCTATTGTAAAAAGTTTTCAATTTTCCACATCATTTCTATTTTTTATGTCATGATTATGTTAAGGGCTTGTATAAGAGCCCTTCGGGGTCAAGTACGATATGATATGTCTAGGAGGTAATCTTGGGTCGTAACACTGATCTTGAATGCCTTAAATAACATCAAACAAAGGGTAAAAATCCAAGCCACGAAGGCAATGGAAGGGGCGCTCGGCGCATCTTCGATCAGATTGGCGAAGTTGTACTTACTTCGTGAAGTGACTCCAAATTTGAAATTTTGGGAACGTATAAATGCAATTTTAAAAATAAGAAAATGAGTTCCCACATTGTCTAGTTCTAGGTTTTTGATCCTCAGGTTTCTATATATTGTTTTTACCCTTTTTTGAGTAGAGATTTAGGATTTGTTTAATTTTTAACTTCAATTTGAGCATTTGGAGGTTTGTAGATTGTTGCCCAACCTGATGGAAAAGATAGTTGGTAACGATTTCTTATTCTTTATTATATTTGGCTAAACCCCCCCCCCCCATTCTTGGGGTGTAATTATGTAGTTGACTATATTTATTAGCTTATAGGTGTTAGTATTTACTAATTTTATTGTTGATTTTAAGTGTGTTTAATTAATATTTTGACGTTTAATTAATGAATTATAGTTGCAAATACAATTCTAATTCATTTCCCTAACTTGCTTGACAAAGGAGTTTTATGGTTAAAACTATTAGTTGATGATTGTATTGATTGTGTTATTGCAGATTTAGCTTGAGAAAATGGGTCTAAATGCAATCCTACTAATCTAGCTTGAAAAGGTAGATTGATTAAGGTATTTGGATATTTTTATGTGTCGCGATGGTCGAGGATCGAAAGAACTCACTTTATTCATGATAGTTGAATGAGAAATAACTATTGTACCTAATAACTAGCCTACCCATTGAATTTCAACGAATTTTAGTAAATAATATTCACCTATTTAGCAAAAGTGTCATTCAATTCATAACACTCCCAAGAAACCCTCTCTACTTTTTTACACCCGGATATTTTTGCTTGTTCATTGCTCATCAAAATTCCCCCATTTGATATTAATTTTCAAACCCTTGTCATTTATTTTATTGTTCCAGAAATGTCTACATCAACAAAATATTAGAACTCCATTTTACTTCCTCGATGAATTCTCTACCGTGTCACTCCGTGTGGGGTGGACTCCAACATTTAGCTGTGTTTATCCTTGTTAGCAAACGCCTACACATAGAATCAGATGAAGTTTATTTTAGTGTTATCAGGAACTGCGAAGAGGTATCATGAATTGAAGCATCATTACTTGTTGGGAAATATTGGAATAGATATTATGGACTATGTGTCCCGTTGTTTAAGTTGCCAGCAGCTGAAGGTAGAGCATTTAAGGAATCATGGTGAGTTTCATATATTACCCAATCCAGAGTAGAACTGGATTGCATCACCATTAATTTTCTTGTCATATTTCCTCGGACTTCTAGAGGTATTGATAGTATTTGGGTCATTATAGATGAATTGACCAATCTACACACATCCTTCATGAGATGGTTTGTCCATACAGTGTGTCGGACTCTATTATATCATATAGGGGTGCTCAGTTTACTTCTAGAATTAGAAGAACTTTTCATGATGAGTTGGGCACTTACTTTGACCTTAGCACAACTTTCTACCTATATAATTCTGGCCATTTGTAGTGTACTATTTAGGGTCTTGAATATATGTTATGGGTTTGTGTTTTAGAGTATGGAGGTCAGAGTTACTAGTTATTACATTTGGTTAAGTTTGTATGTTACAACAAGTACCATTCTAGCATTCAGATAGCCTCATTCGAGGCCTTATATGGTAGGAATTGTCACTCTCTAGTTGGTTGGTTTAAGTCCACCAAGCCTAGACCGTGTGGGACGAACTTTATTCATGAGTTATGCTGACCGTAGTTTGCGGCCTTTGAGGTTTTTAGTAGGTGATAAAGTCTTTCTCTATCTATTACCCATGAAGGGTGAGATAAGATTTGGGAAGCGTAGAAACATAGCCCCTGGTATATTCATCCTTTTGAGATCCTCCAAATAATTGGAGAGGTTTCATTTGTGTTGTCTCACCTCAAATTTTCCCATCTATTCATCAACTTTTCCATGTTTTGATGTTGCAGAGCTATGTTCCTGATGAGTCTCTTCTGCTTCAGTTTGATGCAGGAGAGTTGGATGTCTACTTGACTTTTGGGGAGAAGCCATTTGCCATTCTAGACAAAGATTTGTGGCGGTTGCATTAAAGATCCATTATGTGGTTAAGGTCTATTTTTGGCATCATCTAGTTGATGAGGCTACATAGGACACCATACCTGATATGCGAGAGTAGTTTCGAGGTTTTTCGAGCCTTCAAGTACATATTGACTCTCAATTTTGCGGATGAAAGTCCTTTTTAGTAGTGGATGTTGTAATAATCTCCCGATAATTTCTGTATTTTTCCTCTTATAATATTTAGAGTTTTGCTACAACGACCCCAGGTCATGTAGGACTTCCTAATTCTAGCAAGTCGGTTACCTAGTCGTTTGCTTACTTTTTATGTGAGCTTTACTATTGTGAAGCTTTTGAACCTTGAACGGTTAGTTTTGATTAAAAATTCAAGAATATTACCTTTGAATCAAATTATGATGATTGTATCAACTCTGGAAGGATCAATTTATGCTAGAAGAATAGCCGACATGGCCTGAGGATTTTAGTGCGAGTTTATGCAATTAGGCATATAAACATTCAAGTTAAGTCATAAGTTTGACTTTACTCAACATTCAGAATAAATGAACCCGAATGAAAATTTCATTAGCATGGTTAGCTCCATAACGTTCCACTTGGTCGTAAATAACCATTTATTTGGATCTCGAGGCTTCCAGGCTAATTCCAATCCATGATGTAGAATTTGGTTTTAAATAGAGTTAGGGGGTGGGACCCAAATTTTCTGAGATGATCTAGTATGGGAATTCCAGCTGCTCATTGAGTCGTGAATATAGAATTTAGTTGGGTTGAATATCTCATTTGCATGCACAAAATGAATCCTTGGCATCCCGTGGAGTTCAAACTTGAAGAAAACCAGTTAAAGTGTTAATATGTGGTGCAGGCTTTTAGTGACTAGAAATCAGACTCTTAGCAAGGAAAAATTGAATTTTGTCTACCAGATCTCGGGTATGTGTCTAGAAAATATGTAGGTTTATTTCTAGTTTTCAAAAGACAATTTCTCCTTCATCCGAGGAATGATTTTAGTAATTCTAAATCTATGTTATTCTTCGAAGTGTGGCTACTTGAGTGTATGATTAGAAGTTGTTGAAGTCCTCAGTTTGAATTAAATTGGCGTGTCTTTGGGTTGCCTTTGCTTAGTTTTTTATTGATATTGGATGTTGTTGTTGTGGCTGTTTCAAGCCTCGGATTGTGCAATATTGGAACGCAAGTTTAAAGCATAGTTTAGGACCTTTTGAAATAGCCAATTATGGAAATTAAGCCATGGATCCTACAATTCCCATTTTACATTTAAAAGTTTCTTTTTCCATTTTATGTGTTTGACTGTCTAAACGATTGTACTAACATTGTTATCCTATATTTATAGCGTTGTTGAAATTGGAGGCCGAATTGAAAGGAAAAGTCATGTCCCTGTGATTTGGAGCGTGCACGTTTAGTCTACTGGTAGGCTGAGGCTTCTTTTCTTTTATATTGAGCATGAATGTGTTACTTATGATGAATGGTGTGAATTAGGGGCGAGTACGTAGTTATTCCTTCTATTCTTCATCGAAACCCTGTTTAAGGATTTATTGTTACTATTTCAAGGGTAGTACATTACTAGTGGGTGTTGTTGGTGTGTTGTCGCATGCTATGTGATTTACTTGTATTTATATGTTTTCTAAATCATGTTCAACCTTAGTCTAGGATAAACTAGTGATGCATTAGACCTACGATCCTTGTAACTTTATTATGTTTTTGATGTCACTTCGAGCGAATTAGCTCCTTCAAGACTGGAATAGCAGAGTTGTGTCTGGTAGTATGATTCTTATATTAGGCATGTGTGAAGATTTTTAAACCATATCTCTTCTATCTCTATTTTTGTGTATTTGATGTGTTACTAGAGGTTCTAAGCTTTCTCTAAGTTGAGTTATTTCAAACTTGGAGCCTACTTTAGATCCTTTTCAGAATCGGCACGCCCCTGGGTCACTCTTGCTAGCTCGGTGAGTTACGCCCCTAGGAGTGGATAGGCTTGATGGGTAGCTTTGATATCTGAGATACTCTATAGATTCGACATTCCCCTAGGTCACTAGTGTGGTGTCTTACGGTCACTATTGGTAGTGTGGTGTCTTACGCCTCATGGAGTGGAGTAATTGGCTAGGTGGCCCGGATTGATTGTCATTTCTGCTAGATGGAATATGAGTTGACTAGTTTCTTCGTTTCTCCTTACTTGGATTGGGAGACTAGATGATGTTCTTAGATTCATATTTGGGTTACACTTCATTCTTGTAGGCTTAGGTATTTTACGTACTTGTCGGCTTATGGGGTCTGTTCAGGTTTTTATTTAAACTTGCACATGAGTGTAACTTCTAGGCTTATGATAGGTCGAGTTAGGTTTAGTTAGTTGTTCTTAGATTTACTTTCAGTGTGCTCCGTGTACTTTCCTCCTTTTCCCGCTTTGACTATTGTGTGTAGATTCTCTCTTTTAAGATTGTCCTTACCTTCTTGCTTTATCTCCCTATGATACCTAGTGAGTACCGTTTTTAGTACTCAAGCTAACTCTGCATATTTTTTGTGATGCAGGTCCTTGTACCAGCTACCAACGGTGATCAATAATTCCATCTTTTTCAGCTTTGGGATATCGGATATGAGGGTGACCACTTGTCATCATGGATCTATAATGACCCTATGTGTGTTTTGTATGCTTTTTCCTTCTTTCCCCCTTCCCGTACCTCCCCTAACACTTTTTTGTGGTGTTGGTTTGGTGGCACACTCTCCGAGGTATTTGGTGCATGATTTTAGTTTTGGAAGTTTAATGGTTGAAAGAATTGACTTTAGTGAACATAAAGAGATTAAGAGTCGTTTTGGTCTAGAGTGATGGTTTGTTTTAGTTTTTGGACTGTCGTTTAGAGTAGGTGTGATTAAGTATTTTTCGTTTTGAATTTTTACTATAAATAGAACTTAGTGAAGATTTATTACTAGATATGCTAGGAATTTAATTTCGTCAGTAGAGTTAGCTCTAGAATGCCGAGTTTAGTGTATAACGACCTTTGGTTTGATTCTCGAGGGTGACCAAGTTGAGTTTTTAACAATTGGTGTGGTGTTGGTGTTTCTTTATTAAAGTGTTGACTTTGGTAAACAATTGGACAAGACGACCTCAGATTGTTATTTTATCATATTCATTGAGTGCGGAATGTTGTTTCCAAGTGGTTTTCACTTTTTGTATGCGATGTTTGGACTCCAAATAAATTCTGATGCCTTGTTAGATTAATTGAAAACTTAGGCCTTTTCTAAAAAAAATTGGTGTCTAATATGACGAATTAAGCGAACTCTTCCTCTGTTAAGTGACCAAGGGACCTCTTAAACGAAGGACACCAATGATGCAAGGGTCTCTTAAGAGACCCACCTTTGGCTTCTACTGTAACGACACTAAAATGAACTAGGCTTATCTTGATCTTCGTTACTGTTTTAAAGGCTTATAAATACCTTAATTAATGTGTTTGTGAATTTTGAAGTCAATCCGGTTAAGATTGAAGTCTAACGTCAACGGACGACCAAGACGTTTGACGATTAGTTGCCTATGTGCTTGCATGTGCTTATGTGTGTGTCATGAGTGTATGAGGTCCTTATATGGTTAATAACAGTGTTTAAAGGAAGCATGTTGAGTTTGTTAAGGTTTGGAGGTCAAACATCCAAGACGTTCGAAAGATAGCATTTGGACGTCCTTGTAAGTTTGGGTGTGTTTTAGCATGTTTTACGTGTTCGTTTGTGTTGAATTTGGTTGGAGATGTTCCTAAGATCTCGACGTTCGTGATTAAGGATGTAACGTTCTGGTACGACCCCACCTAGAACCCACAAGGGTCCCTAGAAGAGGACCCCAGCTTGGAGATCAACAATGCTTGACAATGGCCAAACAACGATTCCCAGATGACTACCCGTCGTTCAACTAACGGCGCGTCGATGAGTGGATTTGATGGGGACATATAGCCTGCTAGTGGAGCAGATGCAGTCCCAAATGACCATCAACGGGGCGTAGGCCAGTTGATGGTCCATCGATGGGTGGTCGTCGATGGCACTGTGCCTGCTTCACTGTAAGGCTTGGGGTGTTTTTGGGAAATTCATCCCAAGTCTTATAAAATTGGAAGAAGAATATTATAGGTGTGTATTGGTATTTTAAGAGTATTTAAGTCATTAAAATCTCATTTAGACCCTCGTACATAGATCAAAACCTATTCCCTCCCAAAGTTTTTCCAAAAACCTCCATGAGAGCTCAAGGTGAAGATGGAGCTTGATGATGGATATTTAATGGAGTTTCTAACTCAATTCTCTTTGGATTATTCTAATAAGGTGTGGGAGTTCTTCATCTAAGGGTTGCTATCAGCATAGAGTCAATTTCAAAGATGATTTCAAAGATTTCAAAAATATGAAAAAGTCCAATTTCTACTCTAAGTCATGGGTTCTTGCATGAAACATTTTCAAACCTTAAGATATGATGTTATTGATGTATAATCGATGTTTTTCAATACAATTCTCCATGAACCCTTGACCTTCTAAAATCTCTCAATTTGACTAAACAATGGGTGAATTGATTATGGCTAAATAGTAATGAATTCATGTGTAGATTGCTTAGGGCTATTTATTTATGTATAGATCACGATTGTATAGTTTATAGGATGCCTCAATTTGATTATATGAATGTTGTATATTATTGGATTCATTGTATATTGAGTTTATTGGATTGAATTGGTGATCATGGCTATTGGGAAGAGCCTTTGAGTATTGAGTTGGTTGATTTGGCTATGGATTGAAGTTGTGAGGTTGGATTGTTGGTATGCTTCCCTAACTCTCTTGATATTATGTATAGCTATTGTATTATAATGATGATTGGTATGGTCCAATTAATGTGGCGGTGCTTATGTATTAAATTTGTGAATGATGTGGCCTCGTCGGCATTAATTATGTATATTGTATTAGTATCATGATTAAGGCATATATGAAGGTATAATGTTTATGTGAAGTAAGGTGGTCATGTATAAGGTGTTATGGCTTATATGAACATGTGAATTTGAGTATAATGTGATATAGGTGTAAATCTAATATAATGTGAAGATTTGTAGTATAGTACTCTTATAATGCTTATGTGATCTTATATGAGTGACTATGTGGTGATTCTTCATAAGTGATGATATATGATGAAGTTGTATATGAATGTGTGAAGGTTAACATGTTACTCTTAAATGGCTATGTGTGACTAAGGTACGTAGTCTATGATGAATTCTTATATGTGTTGATGTGGTATCTTGTGTGGTAGGCTAAGGGTCCCTACTTGGTACTTGAATGATCATAAATATGTGTTATGAGGAATGTTGTGTTTTGATTAGGTAGACCTAAGTCCCTCTTCTTGATTCATGAACGATATGCGAATATGTGACTCTTTGACTTAGTATGCTAAAGCTTCTAAGTATTGTATGTGCGATTGAAATAAGACATTGATCATAGTGAAGAAGGTCTTTAACTTGGAACCTTTTAGATGAAAGGTTATGATATCCTTGAAGTTGAAATCCGTAATGGTATCCATCTTGTGTGAATGGTGGACTTAGAGTTGATTGGCTGGAACGGCATGAAATCATCCTTAGGAAAGTCATTCAGCTATCCTCTTAACCATTGTAGGTAGCCTTAGTGGACTCTCTTTACGTGTAATGTGATTGGGTTGTGAACAAGATATGGTACCTCTTCATATACTCCTTTATTGAATTACTCTATGAGAACAAAGGCTAGCACCAGGCGATTATGCTTGGGTAGTAGCTCTAGTTAATAAGGAGGCTAGAGTACAAAGAAACCCTCGATATTCCTTAACCATGTGCCTACATGGGATGTGTCCTCGTTCTATCCTTTGCAAGTAAAATACCCTCCATCGGAGTAGGTTCATGACTCTGGATTCCATGAATAGCTTGCGTTGGATAAGTTCTATGAAGTTTAGGTAGTGGAATGGGACGCTATCTAGACATTGCACGATTAGGCTTTGAAGATGTTAGTGTGTAAGTCCCTAGGTCTTCTCCAAGACCATTATGTGAATGTCCTTAAGTGTTGAATGTCTTACAAATGACTTAATGAATTTAATTACTTAAGTAAAGACATATTAATTGAAAAGGTATCTATCTAGGGTAGCATTGAGGATTGTCTAGGTAGGCTAGGAGAGGGTTTATGGGCGTTCTCTTCTTTTCTTACTTACGTAAGTCTTAGAGTAACTCTAGGTAGGGAGTTTGATTAATAAAATGGGAATAATCTTATCTTAGGTAGTCTAAAGGATCTCTTCGGTGTGTGTGAAGGGATTGTATTGGCAGTCGCTTCATAACTCACTCAAGTGAGCCTTAGAATCACCTTTGGTAGGACGAGGGTCTCATGTTTATGTTCTTTGAAGTGTTCTTGCTGTTCTATTGTGATATGTGGCTTATATGTGAAGTTAGTGTGATTATTAAATTGTGTTATGTCTCTTAAACTATTTTATGAAGGCTTTATCAATGTCATGAAAAGCATGTTATTCACTAAATGTCCATTTTTCATGGTTTTTGCATGGCTTCCATACTTAGTGCATTCAATGTGCTAACCCCTTCTTTTCCCTTTTTGGCTAAAGTGTAGAGAAATGGGAGACCTTATATGCCATGGAAGACAGATAGGTTTGTAAGAGTTGAAGATGAATTGTTGGTGAGTTTCATCGATTTGAGGACAATACCCATGTTCCTTATGTCTTAGTCTTTATTTTTTTGTCTTGTATGGGCTTAGTCCCAAATATTGTATACTCCAAAGTACAGATGGCTTAACGATACATTGTAAAGGTTTAATGTTTTAAAGAAATTCTTCCGCTTGCGTATTGATGAAAGAGTTCTTCGTGTGTGAAGAAAGTTTTAAATTCTTACTTATTTTAGATAGTATATTATGAAATGAATGGTACGAGTGGATTAAGTGAGACTTTTCGGAGTCTCATATGCCGTGTGGAGACTAAAGAATGCTCTAACATCAAGGGTGTACTTGTGGGTCGTTATATATACAAAGGTCACTTAAGCGACCAAGTGGTCGCTTAAGAGAAGGACACCTCTTTAGGCAGGGTTCGCTTAAATGAACATTTGGCCGATTGATGAGTCCACAAATTGGACTCATTTAGGGCTATATTTGGAAGGATTAGTGTCCCCAAGTGCATAATTTGTGTTAATAACTGATGAACAACCTTTAGTTTTGGGTATTTAAAGTTAGAGGAAACACATGGACACTATCGAGCAAAGAAATGAACTAGCAGCTGTAATAGCGAGGAAAAGATTACCTGATAATCGCTAACATGTTTGGCAATACGCCGATGTGAGCATCAGCTCACCTACATGTTTCAACATTATCAATACAAAAGAGTAAGGAAAATGAAAACCTTAAGGTAGTGAAATCATTCGGCGACACGCTGAATTGATCACCAGACCGCCGAAAGTTATAGAAAGCTGGAGAAAAATATGATGGTGAATAACAATCTCATTCGGCGTGTCACCGATCAGTTGGTGTGAGATAATCTAGTCAACGAATGTGCTGATAAAGATTGTAAGCAAGTGATGATGGGCGAAGTAGCAAGGAAGAGGTAGATTCGCAAAATCGATCGACGATCCCTATAAGTATCGCCTTAAGTTACAGTTATTTAGATCAAGAATTGATGAAAAAATAAAGGCTAGACGAAGAACCCTTAGTGGGTCGCTGAGTTGATCGGTCATCTTGACAAACTGCACCGAGTGAGCACAAATTTCTTAAAACTAAAAATACTCGTTGAGAGTTGTAGCTTAATATCGAATTTCATAGTATTGAACAGTAATTTTCATACTTTGCTTTTATTATTGAGTTCTATGTTTGGAGAGGATTTTGAAGAACTTGAAGATTAAAAGGGTTTCAACTCCAAGATTTTGGACTTGGTTATTGTGGATTCTTCACTATTGGCTTGTTTTGAGACCTAAATCTTGATATCCGTTTGAATGCAAACTCGTTTGGGCATAAATTTCTATCTCTTATACATATCTAGCTAAACCCTAATTATTCGGGTGTGATTTTATGAATATTGGTTAGATTATCAGTCGGGTCTTGCTTGTTGATGGTTTATTTGTTGCTTAAACGTGATTTTGTTTAGTAGTTCTGTTGTGACTTACTAAAATTGTAGTTGCAAATACAATTTCACCTTTGTGTTTTTGGCTTGCTCGAGAGAGAGGTCGTTAAACTAAGACTACTAAATTGATGGCCGGTAGGATTGGGTCGACATGAGGTTCAGCTCGAGAGAGTGAACCCTATTCCTTCTACCACACACTCATCTCGAGAGAGTTAGTGGGCTAAGGCGGAGGTTGTTCTTCATGCGGCAAGTGGGTTTATGTGGATGTCCGAGAAGAACCCATTTGATTCGGGGTAAGTTGTTCTAGAGAAAGCTTACCCCCTCATAGTCTAACCTAATCACAAATATTCAACGAATTTACTATCAAAAACATGTACCCAATAATTTATTTTATCCCGTATTCCTATGACATCCCAAGATCATGTTTCCCTATTAGTCTCTCTCTTGTTTTACTGTCTTTAGTGATTAATTCAATTGCAAAATCCCCCATTGATAATTGACGCTTACGCCACCCCTTTTATTTAACATGTTTTATTCGATAATGTTTTTAGCTATGACTTATTAGAACTTAATTTTTAATTCTCAAAATCACTCCATTGGGACTCGACCCCAACTATACTATTGTACGATCGTAGACACTTGTATTGGAAGTTGTGTCTTGATTACACAAACATCAAAATGGCATCGCTGCCGGGGAGTGCTGTTATTTGAGTATTCTTAGTTTAATAGAATTTTTTTTCTTGTCAGTTGTAGTGTACTAACTTAATTTTCAGTTTTGTCTTGAGTATTTGTGTGTCACAATAGGACATATTAGTGCAAATAGGAAGAATAGCAGCCAAACAGGCCATCAAGAGGATGGTTCTCTTTATTGAGACGACATCGATGATGTTAAAAGTGTTTATAATCCTACCCATGTGGGTGAGACGGGTGCAATTTGCATGCCACTAGCTGACGAAAATACAATGTATGAAGTCACTAGCGCGACACTCCACATCATACATTTGAGAGGTTTATGTGGAGGGTTATAGATTGAAGATTTGCACGAACATATACGAACCTTTGTGTAAGTGTGAACCCCTTTATCTTTCAATAATCTAGCGCAAGAATTCATATGACTTTGCATATTTCCATTATCATTGACCGGCGGAGCTACTAAATAGTTGATCGAGCTTCCAAACAACTACATAAAGTCATGGGAGGGGTTGGTTATGGCCTTTAAAATATTCATTCCCCCATCAAGAATGATGAAACTAAGGGACGACATTCAGAATTTTAAGCAAAAAGAGGGTGAACCAATTCACGAATCTTGACTGTTTTTATGTTTAGTTAAGATCCATCATCACCATACTCTACTTGTTTGCATTTTACATATTTTCTTGACTGTTTTTATGTTTTTATTTATTTATGTCCATGTGTTTTTGCGGTTTTTCTTGCTCATTGAGGGCATTGTCGAGTCTTTTGGTGGGGAATGGAAATTAGGTAGAACTTCCCCCTCTTCTGGGTATCACTTCTTCCTATTCTTACCATTCCCCTTCAATGCTAAATTTCTCTTGTAAATTTAATTCCTTGTTAAATCAATACCGATAACTTGAATGGGCTCACAATTGAATGAACATGAATGTGTGACTACGATGAAGCCAAATGAAGTTGCATAAACAATATGTGAAATCTTTGAAACTCATTGTGATTAACCATCTATCAAATTGATTCTCTTGCCATGAACGTTGCACACTAGAAAAACTGTGGAGTCTTGTTTGACTTTAGTGTCGATGCCTTGTGTGATGAGCTTATTGTGACGCTATCTCTTGATATGACATTAGGTGACTTCGAAGAGTGTGAGTCAATTTGACATATACCTCTTTTGTGGCATACATTGTGAGTGTGTGAACCTCTCTTGAACACCCGTTGAACCTTAACTTTCTTTGGAAGAAACTTGATGAAAACTAAACCTCTACACTGCCTATAATCCTCTTAATTTGTGGTTAATTGAATAGGCAACTTAGGACAAATGCAAGTTGGGGTGTGGTGAAAAGAAAATGGAAAGTCAATAAGTGAATGAAAAGTCTCCTTTAACCCATGATGATTGAGAAAAATGGAACCCCTCCATATAAAAAAAAAGAGAAAAAGAGAAGAAAAGAATGAAAAAAAAAGTCGTGATTACAAAAGAAATGGGTTTCCAGACAATCCATGGAAAGTGAATAATAGGATGACTTATGAGCACTAAAGGGAATGATAAAGGAAAAGGAAAGGAAGTGTTGTAAGAATCACATTTCATGAGGATGAAAATTATTGAGCATAAATGACTATGCATTTGCACTAAGCCCCATTACAAACCTTGAAAAAACCTTTCTGATCTTGAGTGAGCTTAAACAAATGTTGATATGAAAATACGAGCAAACCTAAGGGTGAAAGCATGCATTGTGTTTTTCTTTGTGAGAGTGAGTGTTGCATTTGATTCCGGAACTTTAAATGATTAAACCTTTGGGTGTGAATATGGAATCATTCTTTATGTGAGGGCATTCAAATACTTTTGTTGAGCTCAAACTTCCATTTGAAGCAAGTATTGCGATCCTTGCATGAGTAGATTGTGTTTTGTTGTGTATATTCATGATCGAGTCTTATGTGGCATTGGTTTTGTTGTGTATATTCATGATCGAGTCTTGTGTGGCATTGTTTGAGACATCCTTTTTGAACTGCTGAACTTGATTCTTACTTGAGGACAAACAAAAGTTTAAGTTGGGGGTGTTGATGAGTCCACAAATTGGACTCATTTAGGGAAATATTTTGATACGCTTAGTGTCCCCAAATGCATAATTTGTCTCAATAACTGATGAACAACATTGAGTTTCAAGTATTTAAAGTTAGAGGCAAAAAATGGAACTAGCAGCTGGAAGAGCGAGGAAAAGATAACCTGATAATCGCCTAACATGTTTAGCGATACCCCGATGTGACCATCAGTTTGCCTAGATGTTTCAAAAGTGTCAATACAAAAGTTTAAGGAAAATAAAAACCTGAAGATCGCCGAAATCATTCAACGACGCACTGAATAGGTTACTAAACCGCCAAAAGTTACAGAAAGCTGGAGCAAAAAATGAGAAAAATAGCAATCTTATTCGGCGTACCGCCGATCCAGTTTTTTTAGATGACCTAGTCTCCGAAGGTGCTGATAAATATTGTAAGAAAGTGTTGATGGGCGAAGTATCAAGGAAGAGGGCGATTCACAGAATTGATCAGCGACCACGATCAAGATCGCCTTCAGTTATGGTGATTTAGATAAAAAAAATTGATGAAGAATTGAAGGCGAGAGAAATAACCATCGGCGGATCACCAAGTTTATCGGCGATCTGAATGAACTGCGTCATGTGATACGCTACAGCACATATTTTTCAAAACTATAAATACTCGTTGAGTGTTGTAGCTTAATATCAATTTTCATAGTATTTTACAGTAATTTTGAGACTTTTCTTTTATTTTTGAGTTCTAAGTTTGGAGAGGGTTTTAAAGAACTTGATGAATTAAAGGGTTTCAAGTCCAAGATTTTGGACTTGGGTCTTGTGGATTCTTCACTCTTGTCTTGTTTTGAGACTTAAATCTTCATATCCATTTGAATTCAAACTCATTTTGGTAGAAATTTCTATCTCTTATACTTGTCTAGCTAAACTCCAATTCTTGGTGTGTGATTTTGTGAATATGGGTTGGATTATGTGTTGGGTCTTGCTTGTTGATGGTTTATTTGTTGCTTAAATTGATATTCGTTTAATTTTTTTGCTCGAAATTAATGAAATTGTAGTTGCAAATACAATTTCACCTTTGTTTTTTTGTCTTGCTCGAGTGAGATGTTGTAAAACTAAGACTACTTAATTGATGGTCGGTGGGATTGGGTTGACAGGAGGTTCAACTCGAGAGAGTGAACCCTAGTCCTTATCCCACACACTCAGCTCGAGAGAGAGTGAGTGGGCTAAGGCAGAGGTTGTTCTTCATGCGGCAAGTTGGTGTCTAAGAGGAACCCATTTAATTCAGGGTAAGTTGTTCGTGAGAAAGCTTGTCCCCACTATAGTCTAGTATAATCACAAATATTCAACAAATTTACTATCAAAAGCATGTACCCAATAGTTTAGTTTATCCCGTATTTTTATCACATCCCAAGAATCTAGTTTCCACGTTAATCTCTCTCTTGTTTTCACTGTCATTAGTTATTAATTTTCTTGCAAAACCTCCCATTGATAATCGACGCTTGCATCACCCCTTAGATTTAACGTTTTTATTCTATAATGTTTTTACCTATGACTAATTAGAACTTGATAATATTTTTCTATTATTTATCAATACTATTCCCTTGGGACTCGACCCTAACCCTTGGTTGGATTACTATACTATTGTATGATCATAGACACTTGCATTTGAAGTTGTGTCTTGATTAGGGATAATGCACAAGTACCCCATCAACCTATGCCCGAAATCTCAGAGACACACTTATACTATACTAAGGTCCTATTACCCCCCTGAACTTATTTTATTAATAATTTTCTGGCCCTTTTCGGCCTACGTGGCACTATCTTGTGGGCCCAATGATGGTTGACTTATTTTTTCAAACTAGTGCCACATAGGCTGAAAAGGGGTAGAAAATTATTAATAAAATAAGTTCAGGGGGGTAATAGGACCTTAGTATAGTATAAGTGTGTCTCTAAGATTTCGGGCATAGGTTGAGGGGGTACTTGGGCATTATCCCGTCTTGATTACGCAAACATCCCGCTTAATTGATGTTCTTTTAAGCGAATAAATGTCCGCTCTTGAGAAAATTGCTAGGATTAAAGTCCCATTTTTGTTATTATATTCCAACAAGAAACTTGAAAGTAGTTCACAAAAGGAATTTGAAACTTGATACTTGAGACCTCAGATTTAGACGAATTGGGGCATTTTTTGGCCATTTTCTGTGCATGAAAGGCCAACATGAATCATTTTAGGTCATAACAGAGAATCAAGTGTGCGTAGCTCATGATGTTTTTTTAATAAATATGTTTGTCCTTTGAAAAAAAATATTTTATTTCAAGCATTTTGATGCAAATATGCAAGGACTAAATGATTTCTTATTGGCCAAAGAATAATAGATATTTCAAGGAAAAATATTCAAATAAGGTATTCTAAATAACATACCAAATATCATATAGTTATGAACATGTTGATATCGACAAAAAGTATTTGTCCTTGATGGACTTGAACCATGTTTTTGAGTCGCATTAAATAATAAACACATATGATGCAAATAAAACGGATCATATTAGGGATGATAAATGTTTGTGGCTTGTTTTACTAAGTTTTCCAAAATAGTTGAATATATGTCTAGATTGATAGTAAAACGAGCGGATAACTCGAGTCAAAAAGGGAAAGCTTACCTATCATGTTTGGTTGTTGGTCCTTCTCATCCAAAGACATGTGTTACTATAGAATCCCTCCTAGGAGTGTTGCCACATCTCTTGTATATCATGGCTCGGGAGCGTAATTACATCTCCGAATAAAATATCTCAGAAAAATCAGACCAGCGTGAGAGAATACAACTTATAAGACAGTTCATATAGTATCAAAGAAGTAAATAAGCGAGTAAATAACACATTGGGTCAATAAATACAACATCCAAAAAAAAATTGAAAGTCATAAACAAGTGAATATTTACAACTTAAATTCTATTTATCTCCGTCATCTATCAAAACCCTATTGTTCTCAAACAAAGTATTGAAAAACGAGTTTTCTGATTAAAGTGACTATTTTGAAAAGAGATTATTCTATTTCAGTGTCACCACTTGCAATGAAGTGTTGGTATTGCAAGTCACCTATTTTCGATCCTTAATCAAAAGGAAATAACTTTATTTTTTATTGGTGTACGAACTAGAAATCTACGTAGGGAATTCAATTTGCCAAAGAGTAGGTATTAGACATCCCTCGAGTCCCGTGGTTCTAGCACGGTCGCTTTTTTGACTTATATCTGGCTTTAGTTAACTTTTTTTGGATATATTATGTTTATGAGCTTAAATGAAAATGTGTATGTCCCAACATCTTTGATTTGTCATAAACTGCATGATAACTCTCATATTTTACTAGTGTGGTGTATTGGTAGCAGCGCTTGCCAACCTTGCCACAAAGTATATGGGCATAATACATAAATATGCCCTTTAACTTGGCTTCAAATCACGTTTATACCCATCAACTTAAGGTATAACAAGTAGACATTTAAATTTGTATAAAGTTGAACAAATAGACACATATGTCCGACATGGCATCCTACATGTCATTTTTTGTCCTACATGGTGTCCTACGTGTATTGTGTCACGTAGGACTCATGTGTCTATTTGTTCAAGTTTATACAAGTTTAAATGTCTACTAATGCAGACCCAAAGTTGAAGAGCATAAATGTGAAATAAAACCAAGTTACAGGGCACATTTATGTATTATGCCAATTATTTATTTGTTAATACAATTAATTTAAAGAAATTTAATCATCAAAAACATGTTAAATCCAAAATCCTCCTATAAAAGTCTAAAGGCTCTAAATTATTTTTTGTTAAAAGTTAATCATTGCGACTCTGTATAGATATAATCATCAACCAAATATGTTATAATAGTGTAAAATTAATTACAAGAAGTGAATTTAAATCCCTTTAACCTTTCTCTTTAAAAAAAAAGAGACTATCCATTACTCCAAGCACAATAATTAAACTAACTAAAAGATGAGCAAATTAGGTAAACCAAATAAGGAACCAATTATTTTGTTTCAAGAAAAAAAAAGTAAAAACAATATAATTAGTGTATCCAACATACATACACACATGAAACAAGTTGAACAGTAATATATCTCATTGCCAATATATTTATATTACTGTTATTATTTATGAGTCTTGTCAATTTTGCATTCAAATAAAAGTCTATTTGTTTGCCATTTCTTGTCAAAATATGTTGTATTTTTCTTTTGATTATATTTTTTCTTCACAAAGAGATTATGACATTATGAAAGATTAATTTATATAAAATATATACTTACTATTAGTATTGCACCAAGAAAAGTAATAAAGTAACAATGAAAACTAAAATAAAATCATACACTATAAAAAAGCAACAAATCTATCACACTATACTACAAACATGAAATGAGTTAAAGCCTATAATATGAAGTCAAAGTCTTCTCCAATCTATCTATATATAATAGGAGAATAAAAAGTGTCACATGTCAGTTCTACAAAAAAAAATAAAAAATTATGAATTATTAAAATATTTAGAACTATTTTAAAATCTATAAAAATAAAAAATGCAATCACTAGAAAAAGAAATAATAATGTAACCATATGCACATAGTTCTCCATAAAAATAGTATTTATTATTAAAAACAAAGATAACCTTAAAAAATCTTTATTCAAAATAAATATTACAAAATTGTATTTTACAATAAATAAAAAAGACTCGCATAATTGCAGTTAATTATTTTAAAATTAGTGGGATCAATTTTGAATAAATTTTAGGGGATGATTTCAAATTTATATATATGTGTGTGTGTCACATGTCAACACAAAAAAACGTACTTTAAAATAATTTAAATTAATTACATATAATAGGATTAAATAATAAATTATTATTTTATTTTTAAAACAGTTTAAGAGAAAAGCACATCAATGAATTAGCAAAATTAATTTTAAAACAGTAAATTAAAAAAAAAACTACCTTTAATTTTAACTTTTAAATCAAGTAGTTATAGTTTTAAATTTCAAAAAGTAAATGCATCAATTGCAGTTAATTATTTAAAATTAGTGGAATCAATTTTGAATAAATTTAAGGGATGATTATATATATATATATATATATATATATATATATATATATATATGTGTGTGTGTGTGTGTGTGTGTGTGTGTGTTTGTGTCACATGTCAACACAAAAAAAACATACTTTAAAATAATTAAAATTAATTACATATATTAGGATTAAATAATAAATTATTATTTTAGTTTTAAAACAGTTTAAGAGAAAAGCACATTAATGAATTAGCAAAATTAATTTAAAAACAGTAAATTAATAAAATAAAAAAAAACATAACTACCTTTCATTTTAACTTTTAAATCAAGTAGTTATAGTTTTAAATTTCAAAAAGTAAATGCATCACATTAGTTTATTTAGGAGAATTTTGAGGAGTAACTTTCTCATTCCACATTTCTCTATTGCATGATCATACAAAAAAAAAAAGTTACTTTGATTAAAAAAAAATCTTCCTTTTTAAGCTTCATAGTTCAAATTGTTATAATTTATGACAGTTCTAAATTAAGTCTCTTTAAGAATTGACCAAAATTAAAATAAATAAATAAATATTTTAAAGAGGTAAAAATTAGTAGTGGACAAAAAGTAATAGATACAGTAAAACGGTTTATGAGAAAAACACGTCAATTAATTAGTAAAAGATATTAAATAAATTTTTAAACACATAAAAATTAGTAATGGACCAAAATGTAAAAAACATTAATTTAAATTTATGAGAAAAATGTTAATTAATTATTAAAATTATACATGTCTAAAAAAACTATACACTGAAAATTTGTAAATATTACAGATATTTATATTAAGTTTTTGAATTACAGATACAAGTATACACACCCGTATGTTGCGTGGATATTTAAGATTAATCATTTTTATAAATAATATAAGTTATTATTGAATATTAGAAGTGCAGATGCAATCTTATATAATGTTTTGTTTTTACATAAATACTTAATGATGATAAAATTTAATCTTATGTAGTGATAATAAGTTCTTCAAACATACCAAACATTTTTCAAACAACTTCTCCTTCAATTAGTATTAGATACGGGACCCCGTGCAGTCACGGGGCCTAATATATGTTACTTTTTTTTCAATTTATGTGGTAAATATGAAATTTGAAGTCAATCAACTTTTTAATATATTTTTATTTATTTTGGGTTGGTAATTATTTTTTATTTAGAGTATGTTTTACATAAATATATTATAAATAACAATAATTAACAAGTTAAGTATAAAAAAAGGACTTATAAAAAAATAGGTTGACTTTTGAAATTTCATTTGTATCACATAAATCAGGACAAAGCGAGTAATATATATTATATGAAAATTACATATAAAGTACTATAACTCACACTAACTATAACTAACACTAAGTAGCAACTTAAAATATCTATATATCTATATTTCTCCCAATTTATGTGGTATAGATGAATTTTGCAAGTTAACAAAAACTTTTTATATGTTTTCAAATATTTTAAGCTATTAATTATTATTATTTATAATACTTTTTAAATTAAAATTTAATTATATTAAGTACAAAAGAAAATTTTTCTTTTTTAAAAAGGAGGGCATGGAAATTTGACTTTGATGGCGTCCTTGTCAGCTTAGATGATTTCTGTTATGCTGTGATCGATAGCTCAGTGAGGTACGCCACCCGCGTGACGAAGGTTACCGACTTTCGGTGACGTTCTCCTGGCGCTCTCCCCCTTTCTTATGTAAAAAGGTCATGGTTCTTTCAATTCCGCATCCGGGGAAAGCGATTTGCTGGGAATTCCGGATCGAAGAAGACTCCATCCAAATCTGCCACTCCTTGGGCGAGGGATTCTTATATATATATTTTGAAAATAGCTGCAGCCAAAGTCTTTTTCCAGGTTTAGAAAGACTGGTCTACGGCCCTTTGCTCCTCCACCGATAAATTTCTCGTATCCTTTTTCGTGGATTAGCATCTCGAAAAAAAAGGCAATTACTTCACTTTACTCTTGTAATCGATCCGGCTGTTGGACCCAAGACGCTCTGTAAGAGAAGAGCTAACTGGAGTACGCCTGGAACGACGAACGAGGAGTATGAGAAGAGAGAAAGAAAACATAAATGTCAGCACAAACCCAATCTATGTTACTTTCTCTGTTTTAGTTATTGTAATACCGATTGAATTTGGAGAGCCAACTAAAATTTCAAAGGGTTTTAAAGTAAATTTTAAGTTGTGAATTATTATAATTTATAATATTTTTATTTATTTTAAACTAATATAAGTTTCTCTCTGTCTCAATTACATAACACAGATGAAATTTTGAGAGTCAACTAAAATTTTAAAATATCTTAAGTTGTTATTATTATACCTTATAATACTATTACATCATTTTTAAATAAAATAGGTTATTTCCTTTATTGCAATTATAAATAGTATAGCAAAGGCTAATAGGCCTATAGTGGGTGATAAGTCCCGGATTTTTTTATTTTTGGTATGACAGTTAATAGAGTTCTATTGAGATCGCTCGGAGTAGTACGAGTATTAAAAGTTACCATACAAGTCGTAATCATTGCATTTTTTTGATTCATTCTAAAAATTTTGAAAAAAAAATTGGGTGTAAATTTTTTTGTCTAGACGATTTTAGTGGTTGGAAGGCATTATAGCTCTATTGATCACGGAGATAGAGAGAGGAGCAACTATGGTATTACTGGCTTCTCGTGAAAGAACATTCTGACAAGAAGTAAATTTAGTAATTTTACTATGATTCAACTCGGCAGTGTAGATTTTTTGGAATTGGGATAAGATAATATTGGATATAGTGTTAGTATATAAGATCCAATTACCCACACTGTAGTTTAAGCCTAGTATTTTATTTTCACGTCTCCTATTAATAGTGGAGATATGGAAAAAAATTGTATTTGAATCACCATCTTCCAAAAATCTTCTTCTTTTTTTAATAATGTCATTAAAATAATTGATTACCAAAGGTTTTCAGGTTGTTGTGAAGTTAATTATAGAATCTTCATCAATTTTTTTATTAATGTGTCTTAAGATCTTCTCTTTACGTTTGAAAAGATTAGCAAAGGTATGAACATTCCACTTCTTAATAAGAATAGAAAAAGTTGAATAGAATGTATATACTCGTTTTTAGAAAGCCAAGCAGATTTAATGATATACGAGAATCCGGGATGTCTTAACCACATGGTCTCGAATCTAAATTGGTGATTAGGTCTGTGCTTTTAATAAACTTTAGCAATACAGGAAAGTGATCAGAATGTGTGAGTGGCACGTGTGTGACATTAGAATCTAGATATGTTTATCGTCCTAGTAAATTTTTGGCCTGCTAATCCCAAGTTTATAATTTCCTTTGTAT
The DNA here is from genome assembly GCA_016801875.1 of Solanum sitiens. Taxonomy (NCBI): domain Eukaryota; kingdom Viridiplantae; phylum Streptophyta; class Magnoliopsida; order Solanales; family Solanaceae; genus Solanum; species Solanum sitiens. The sequence continues at coordinate 341,229 of JABWTJ010000016.1, read as the reverse complement.
CTATGAAGTTCATGAATTCAATGCATTTTTTATAACTTATCAGCTTACCACCAATTTTTTGGGAAGATCTAGCTATTTTGTTTCAGTCACCGCGGATAAGCCAAGGACAAGAGATTCTAGCGGCCATACTTTTTAGACTGTCCCATCATTGGTTCAATTGTTATCTCCAAGCTCCTCCAAAATAGGGAAATCCCTCCAGAGTATCAAGTACCCCGGACATAACATACATCATTGTAGTCCACGATATTCAGTATATGATCATGACAAATCATTTTACTTTCAGTTAGTGCTACCAATTTTGTTATTCTTTCCTCCAGCATCCGTAGGTTTCGCATTAGGTTGGGGTCATGCCCACCCCTACAGCTCCATAGTAAGATTTCGATTGCTAGTTTATCATTTGAAGTCGAGCTCCCTCTTGGGCCTAATGATATCTCAAGGTTTGCATTCAAAGAAGTGTAAACTATCTCCTCTTTTTGTGGCAAGTTTATTTGTCTTATTGTAGGAACAAACATCACCACATACTTCTTTAGGGCCAGTGAGTCGTCCCTTGGAACATTGATTAAGAACCTCTTCTCTACATTTTCGGGCATATCTATCGTTAGTAAATTCCTTATACATAAGGTCTAGACTGGTTTGTCGACAATGCTTAGAACCTCTTCCCCAAAGTTTGGTAGATCCATGTCTGATGGACTGCTCTTATGTGAAGAGGACAATGGCTCTAGAGAGACTGTTTGAGGGACCACTTGGTCGTCCATAGTTTTGTGTTTGCTTTTCCCCCGTGCTTTCTCATCTTGATTCATATTCTGCATTGCTAGCATTTTTTGAAGTGATAAACTTTTATAGTTGGTAAGTTTGTGTATAAGAAAAAGATGTAGCATATTCTGAGTGTTGAGTAGAGCAGGCTTGTATAGTAGGTGACAGTACTCGAAGGTTGTCAGCTCCTTAGTAGAATTAATTTGTAATGCTGCTAACCTAATCAAGCGCTTATGGGCTCTTTCTCAACTAGGTTTGGGACAAAGTTTTGGTTCAGAGGTGGGGTTATTTGATTTATCATGTTCGAATTTGGTAGTTTTTGACTACATATAGGAAGGTAGAGAGGAGGTGGGGATTCAAAGGGTAGTAGTTTTGGTTAAAGGGAGTTAATAAGTTGGTTAGGTGTTGAAATGAGGGGTTCTGAGAGGCATATGGGGAAGATCCAATATCTGTTGACACTGATATGGACTGTAGACGTAATTGGCTTGAGGGAATTGTGTCTGCAATTGTGGTATTGAATTGATTTCGAAGGGGACAATTTTTGGAGGAATGTTGTATTGGGGTTGGAAATTTGTGATTAGGTTCTGGCGGGATGTGTGGCTTAGGGGTGATTGTGAGATTTGGCCCATTAAACTCATTGGTGGAACATTTGGTTGTTGAATCGATGCATGGTCCACATTTGATTGCAAAGGATGGAGTATTGTAATATTTGTGTAAGATTGTGGGATTTTTCCTTGAAAGGTCGTGGTAGTTATAAGGTCATCAGAGTTGTGATGTGAGTAAGAAGGATCTGTACTATGTACCATATGAATTTTTTTGTCCTCTTTTACTATATAATAGTTTTGATGCACGTGCGTTGCACGTGAATATAAAACCATGCATTGCATTAATAATAATGTTCATATTATTAAATTAAATAAATATGTAAACAATTATAAATTAATGATAAAGTATAAGTTCCTATGAATAGTGGATGTAAGCTTTCTTATGATTTATATTGAAAGTTAGTCACTTTTATATTTAAGCCTATAGAGTAAGTTGTGGTTAAATTTCCAAAATAATTTTTCCTTTTGCTTCTAGATACACTAAATGTGATCAAACCCTAGAGGAATATGTAATTTGATTGGTAAAAACATTTTTTGGAAAGGGAAAAAGGGAGAAAATGCTTTGTTTTTCTCAATGTAAATGTAAAGTATTTTTTTAGGTTTGGCCTTGCCCTTTATTTTACCTTTTATACATGGGGAGGGGGAGGGGGTTAGTAGAGTTTCAACCTTACCATGTTTAATTTTTTTTTAAAAAAAACAATACTTAAAATTTTCAAATTCTTATAATAAGGAGAATATAATTTTAAAAATATTGTGTTAGGATATATAGATTACCTAATTTTGATGCACGTGCGTTGCACGTGAATATCAAATCATGCATTACATTAATGATAATGTGAACATTATTAAATTAAAAAATTATATAAACAATTATAAAATGAATGATAAAGTATAAGTTCCTATGAGTAGTGGATATAAGTAAGTCAATTTTTAAAATATTTTAGTTACACATCCTCTTAAATATACTTTCTTCTCCCTCCCCTGTAGTGCATTAATTTGATATTATTTTTATTGTTGGAATTCTTACTATTAATATAATATAATATAAATATTGATGTAAAATATAAAAGATATACTGAATAGGATATTTTTTGTTTGAGTATTGTATTCATATCATTCATGTTCGGGAATGTTCAAATTTCATTGAACTTTGAGGTTGTCAACGTGTGAAAAGCAAACGTGAGTTTTTAAGAATAGAATAATAGAAAACAAAAAAAAACGTAGTTTAAAATGTGAAGAAACCACTTCATATATAGTTAACAAAGGTTAGTATGATAATGTGCATATTGTTTCTATCATAGAAGTCCCAACCATTTGAAAATGTCATAACTCATCGGAAATGTCAAATCTCTTTGAAAAAGTTGTAACCATCCAATGTGAAATGGTGTCTTCTTTTAATATAATATATATAAAATAAATAAATAAGTAAATATATAAAATACAGAAGATATAATTATTTGGATTTTCTAAGAAGAAGAAGAACAATGGAAAACTTAAAAAATAAAGTTTAAAAATTTGAGGAAACCCTTCTTTTTATAGATAAAAAAGGGTAGTGCATAAAAATAATCTTATTGTTAAAAAAGAAAAAGGTGACAACCCTTTAGAAAAGTCACAACACTTCAAAAAAGTCACAACTCATCGGAAATTTATAACTGTTTGGGAATGTCACAACCATTCAGAGAAGTCACAATTCTTCAGAAAAGGCATAACCCTACAAAAAAGTCACAACCCTTCTAAAAGGTCACAACTCATTGAAAAAGTTATAACTCTTTGGAAATGTCACAACCCTTCAATGTGAAAAAGTGCATGTTTTTAACATAATATAATATAGTATAAATAAATAAAATAAATATATTTTTATATAAGGCATACTATATTTGGTGTTTTAAGTTGGTGGTATTATAATAATTTATCATTTAAGTTATGTAGTTCATTCTTTCAAGTTAGTATAGAAGATACAAAAGATAGATATAGATTTGTCTAATTTTTGAATTTGATATGAAATTTTAACTAATAAAGAAAAATTTTAATTTAAGGATATGTATAATATAAAAAAAATGTTTTTTAAATTTGTGGTCTTAATTAAAGATGCACCCCAACAACAAAAAAAGAAGAACATTCATATTAAACTGGAAATGAAAAGTACAACAAATAAATTGGAAACAAAGGAGTACTAAATCTAGTTTAGATACTTCAAACAAGTTTTTGATCAAATCTTTTTTCTCGAACAGTTTGATACATTTATAGCTTGAACAACAAATTTTAGTTTGTGCAACAGAAAATTATTGAATTTCTTGTCAAGTAGAATATGTTGTAAAAATATATTTATGGTAATGAAAATGAGTACATATTTGGACTCTTCAAACAAGTGTTTGATCATATCATTTTTCTCCAACTATTTGAGACTTTTCACAACTTGAACACCACGTTGTAGTTTCTACAACAGAAAATCATTGAACTTCCTACAAATTTGATGTTGTTGCGCATATATATATATATATATATATATATATATATATATATATATATATATATATATATATATATATATATATATATATATATATATATATATATATATATATATATATATATATATATATATATAATATATATATATATATATATATATATATATATATATATGGTTATGAAAATGAGTACATATTAGTTATCTAACTTGTCTTCTCATTTGAAATTGAGTTATTTTATTCTCCTTGTTGCATTAATTTTTGTTGATCTATTTAATTAGCCACATAAATAATTATAACTGCATATTTGAACTACTATCACAATCTTCCTTGTGTTAAAAAGAAGAATAGGAAACACATAAAATTCAAAGTGTGAGAAAACCCTCATTATATAGACAACAAAGGATAATATGAAAATGTGTTTATTATACCTAATCAAATAAGTCACAATCCTTCAGAAAAGATGTAACTTTTCAAAAATGTCACAATTCATCGAAAAAGTCATAGCTCTATCAAAAAGTTACAACCCTCCGGAAAAGTCACTACCCATCAATATTAAAATGTGTGAGCTTTTAACATTATATAGAAAAACAATTATAATATAAAAATACAATATATTTACTAAAATGGATATTTTAAGTTTGGGGTATTATGGAAATTTAACATTAAAGTTAGGAAGTTCATGCTTTTAAAGTAGTATATAGAAGATAGATGTTACATTCTCATTTAGATTTTGTGAGGTAGTGTTATGTATTTCATTTACAACTAATTGGGATTTGAGTAGGTTATTGGATGAGGGAATTTGAATAATAATTTTTTGGACTATAAGGGTATCAGTTAAACATTTCCTTGATGAAGTGTATATTTCAATGTGAGGGAATGTGGGTTATATTTATTTTATTTTTTTGATTTTTTGTTGTGTTTTTTGATGATTGGTATGTGAGTTGTTTTTTTTTTTCAGGTGTTCAAGACCTGCATATGAAGCGGAAAACTTTGAATTTTGAACTGTACTTTGCCATACTTTTTCCTGTGATGTGGTACGTTGCGACGTGTCATTGTGAAGAACAATTGTTTTCTTTGTCTTAATGGCTTCAAATTTTCCAGCAATTTCTTGCTAAAATTCTTTATTAGAGTTAGGGACCCGAGGATACTGGTTTGAAGTTTGATACTGGAAGTTTGTTGTTGGATCTTTTTTGTTGTTTGGAAAGGAAACTATTGTCCAGGTGCCGTTATCACTTGTCAAGGAATTCGAAGTGCTGATGTTTTTGTGTATGTGTTGGATGGGGATCGAATGTCGTTTGGTTATTTTTGACAAACATACATAAGGTGGATGATTCTTTCGCTTTATTTTTTATGCTTGTGATCAACGATACCAGCCTATAGTCTGAGTGTCTATGAATCGAAGCTAATTTAGTAACACAACCAAGGGTTGGGTGTTTTATCGAAAAAAGAATTTTTATAAAGTTTTTGTAAGTTTTCGACTTTTTAGAGTCGCCACTTAATTTTTAAGAAAAATTAAGAAAACTATTGTTTTCAAAAAACTTAACAGAAAAATCAATTGAAAACTTAAAAAGGGTTCGGGGATTCATATTGTATTTTAAGAAGGTGTTTAAGGCACCTAAAATACCCGTTAAATACGATTTTCCGGCAACTAACTTATTTTGGCTAAAACTTAACTTGATTTATTTCGAGATAAAATATTGTTTTAGAGCTGTTTGAAACAAAGTAATTAATTTCAAAGAAATTGGTTTGCAAACGTATTAACTCTTTTAGAATCAGTTTGAAATTAATTTAAGTTGATAAAACATTGCGACGTTTGCGGGGATTTGGATTCTTTAACTTTAAAACTACCGACAAATAAAATAAATAAACGAAAATAAGAGAGGGTTAAGAGAGAGAGAGAGAGAGAGAGAGGGAGAGTTGGGTCCAAATCCGAATTATCTGTCCGCCTGGACCGATATTTGGACCCACATGGTTTGGGTTTTTGACTGATTTTCTTTCGCACCTGTCCTAAACTAATTATACAAAAACAGTAGATACGAGAAAAGAAATATAACAAAGGCTTAGGCCCAAAATACAACTTAAGCAAAAATGGGCCTTTGGACCCATCTTCAATTCTCCAATCTTCTTCGATCCTTTCTACTTCGGAACCTGTTCGCCCCTTCTTAAATGACCGGCAGACTCGAATAAGGATTTGAACCTTAATGGTTCTCTCGAAAAATGCAAGAAAATGATTGGAGTTCATGGCAAACTCGGATGGAGTTTTCATGGAGAAAGAAAAGAAAGAAAGAGATTAATGATCAAGGCTGACTAATTTAACATTTAATGAAAGATAGGAATAATCAAAATGGCAAGGACTACCATATGATGAATACTATATAAATATGTGGTTAAAGATGATCATTTTCAAATGAACTCAAACTAACAATTTCAAAGACACATGCAATACTCACACACTGACAAACAACGACATATTTTCACTTTTCACATACATGAACGAAAGGGTGAAAACCAAACAGCAGGCCATTACAGTTCATAGAAAATGCGACTTAACATAAAAACAATAGAAGCAGACAGATGCGCTATTCCAAAGGAAGGATGCATCGACGTTAGCAATACATAAAAAATAGGAAAACAAACATAATGCCACAAAAGTTTGCGAAATTAAAGAACTGCTATAAGACAAACTTTAGTAAAATAACTCTACTTATCTTAGGCACAAGTTATCTAAAATTTGCGAGGGGGACCTCTTAATTCATATGCATTGAAGACAAGATAAATAAACACTCATTGCTTAAATGTCTTAAGCCTCCAATAAAATCCAAGTAATCAAACACTTAGCCATGAAAATAATACGAAGCAAAAAATGAAGCATTTTGAGGAAAAGTCTTAGTCCAGAAACATGTCATTAAAATGAACAGGGGTAGGAAATCATTTTTTTTATAGCAATCTGTTCAAATGAACTTCTTAACAGAGAAGGACATGGAAATTTATGGAAAATGGACAGCCTAGATGAAACAAAAATGTGAGTTGTGACAAGCCAAGATCGAAAAAGCGACAACATCACGCCTCTTTTACCTTAATTCAAATACGGATAGCAAGTAAATTCTAATTGAATGAAGACGAAATGAGGACATAAACTTGATGAAAAACAGGTCTTGCTAGGCAGAAAGAGGTCCGAGAAATAAAGAAACTAAACTATGAGAATGCAACAACACACATGCCATCTGTTATAACCCATTAGCTGAGATTCTACCTTTATACGGACAATAATACTAACAATAATAGGCCATGAGAGACCTTATGCTTAACGACATAACTAAATATAAACAAAGCCAAAAAGATTTGGTAACATAAAGGAGAAATCAATTCGAGACAAGGGACGATAAATACACAAAATAATCCGAGAAAAATAATTCGCTCCAACATGTAATCAAACGACTAAAACAGGACCATACCACATTCGACTTAACAGGTAAGGACTAGGTTCATACATTCATGGTTCAAGCTAGTAAGAAAATTAACCATTTAACAGTAACAAGCAGAGAATCATGAAACTAAAACTTTAAGCGTAGCCACAGTCAAACGAGAGTACAGATTTTATCTTCGAATTGAATATTCTATTAAATAGAAGTAATTCACCATCATTCGGATTTCCCCTTTGCTTTGACAATGGAATTCTTCCCTATATTTAGATACCAGATGAATCAATGAGTTATTATAATTTTCTAATCAACCCCTTTCTGGAGGATCTACAGAATGACCAGTTTTTTTCTCGAAAACCGCTCTTAGGGCAGGTTCCACGTGGGGTTGGATATCGAAGGTTCCTTCCGAGCATTTTGGATATGGAATCTGTATAATCCTTTTTTGCCCTTCCATTCTGTTCTTACGGTAGTTGGGTCGGAATTCGTGTGATGGTTCGAAAGTCGTTTCAAATATTCTTCGCAGCTTCTCCTCCACACTTCTTTTTCTCCGTGCCCGTTTCGCATGCGCTTCGTGCGAGGCCCCCCTCAATGGGTTCTAATTCTAAGAAGGGGGGCGGCGCCCTGAATCAATCAAAAAGCTTATTGATTTAATTGAAGCCCATAATTTATAAATAGGAGATATTAGACAGATTAAGCTTATCAATTTTTTTTAATAAATGATTGGCTACAAAGGGATTTTACAAACATATATTAGAAGAGAGCAATCATGTATCGGTTAACATGATACACTCCATTTACGATGAACTAGAAAGATCCCAAACGAACAGTTGATACTGGTCAAACACGAACTAGGCTAAAAATAATCACATAAGGTTAGATTGTAAACGACGACAAGTTTCTCATGACTCAAAACTAATTGGAATCACACAGTAGAAAGGATAAAAGGCAAGAGGTTTTTACCTTATTGTGGGCAGCGAAACTGGAATGACGAGACGAGCAGAGTCAGCGACCTTCAACGCGAGAAGCTTGAACCCAAACGACCAAATGGAAAACTGAACGGAAACTCAAAACCCAACGCCTATAATATCCCTCTCTTTATCAAAATGCGTTAAGTACGTATCTAGAGCGTCTACCCTCGAGCCTTCTTCGTATCCTAACTCAAAATTATTTCTAAACTCTTTTTCTTAAAACAAAACTTTTCTTCCTCCAGTCTCTCAAAAAAAAAGGAAAATCCCCTGTTGAAGAACAATAAGGAAGTATTTATAGGACGGAAAGAATTAGGGTTTGTCGATTTTGGGGGAAAAAGGGTAGAATCGACATCCTCAAACTCACCTCTTATTCAAAAATTTCAAAGGACGAGTCCAGCTTCTATATTCCGCCAATATCCCCAAAAATCTGGACGAGGTACAGGGTATTGGATGGCTCGGATTCATCCAATCGTCCTTGGGCACGACGTGGAGCGATCTCATGACCCCAAGGACGATCTTGCGTGTTGCTTGTGCTGCTTCAAGGACGGGAGTTGCAGGTCGGGCAGGAAAAGCAAAAGAGACGTTGGACGCAGGCCACGCGCAGGGGCAGCTTTGGCATCGCTTTACTGTTGGGTCGCAATTTTATCCTCTAAGGATTTCACGCGCGATTTGGGAGGCAGAAGAAGGAAGAAGACGCGTGAACTGATGTTGTCGTTTCTGGGAAAAAGGAATGCTACTGGTTTTGGTTGGGTTTCTCTAGTCGGAGTATGGACCGGGTCGAGGAAAAGGAGACGGGCTGCTGGGTCGGCTGAGGGATAGTTAATGAAGAAGCAATGGGCCTGGAATGGGTAAATTTTTTTTATTTAAAAAAACACGAGAAAAGGAGTTGTTTTGGGCTTTTTGTACTGCCGAAAATGTGTGGGGCTGCTGGGAATGTGAGGGAAGGGCCCAAAATTGGTCTATTGAATGGTTTAAAGTATTTGATTAATAGGATGAATTCACATAAATTAATTTAGCGAGCTTCTTAAATTTAACAAAATAAATTAATTAATTCGAATATGAATTAAATGATTTTAGCAACTCGAAATTAAAACTATAAAATTACATAGGACTGAATTGAAATAATTACTAAAACTTAAAACATTTTGAGACGATTTTGAAATACTTAAAAATATTAGTTGTATACAAATTTATATGAAACAAGAATATTACTCAAAGATCACGAAGAAAATGACGAGAAGTAATTAAAATAACCCTTAAAATATTTTAAATAATACCAAACTAATTATTTCAAAACGTCTGAAATTTGAGAAACTCGAAAATTAATTATTATCGGGAGAGGTCAAAATTTGGTGTCAACATTGGGGTCGTGTCACAAGGGAGTGGTAGTGAAAGTAGTAGCTACTTAGAATTCTGTTGTAAATAGTGATAGTTTAAGAAATTTTCAAATATTAAAACAAAATACATTTTGTGACACCAAAGTGTCAAATAAAAAGATTGGGTTCCTCTCGGACAATCACTCGTCTAAACTATCCAGCCAATGCCTTATCCACACTCGCTCATTCAACGGGAGTGCTTGGATATGAGAATAGGGTTTACCCTCTCTAGCTGAACTTCATGTCGACCCACTCCTTAGGAGATCATTCTAGAGGTCTTAGTTTCACGGCCTCTCTCTTGAGCAATCCAAAATCACATGGGTGATTTTGTACTTGCAACTACAAATCCATTAGAGTAAACCACAACCACTAGGTAAAATCACCATTAAAATGCAATCTAAGCTACAATCAAGCAAGACCAAACAAATTAATCAACCCATAATTGTTAAATAACACCCCAAGAATAGGGGTATTTAGCCACTCATTAAGTAATAATCAAATATAATTAAAATGATAAAGGAATCAAGTGGGTATAAGAGAATAAACCTTAACAGTAGCAAAGGAAGGTAAATGGAGAAGACCCACTTCCAAAATTATAAGAAGAACTTCATTCTTAAGCTTCAACATAAACCCTCTCCAAACTTGAGAGAAACTTAAGAACAAAGTTTCTAAAAAATATCAAGTGTATTTTTTTTCACTCTCTAATTTTCTATATCTAAAAAACAAAAGAGTTCAGTATTTATAGACTTCAAAATTGTACTGCTGAATCTTTTTTGGCGCAGTTAGTCGTGATTCGGCGAATTGCCCTTCATTCGGTTCATCACCGCTTTCACGATGCCTTTCTTTTCGATGTCTTCTGGATCGATGGGCAGTAATCTTCTACTTCGCCAAACTGATCGGCGATGAGCCGACTGCTCCTTTTCATCGCCTTTTGATCCACTTCCTTCAGGGATCACTTGCTGTAACAGAAGGCGGAACTTTGCTATACGGCGGCTCGCCAAGTGTGCTTGGCGATGCGCACCTTTGCATCTTCAAATCTTTTTTATCGTTTTGCGCCTAAGTGTTCATGCTCCTACTAAATCCTAAAATATCTGAAACTTAGGAGTTAATCAGATATTGAGATAAAAATAAACAATCGAGGACACTATTTGCATTAAAATAAGGGAGTAGATTAGTCCAACTTAAATTTTGCTTGTCCTCAAGTAAAACACAAGTTCAATCGTTCAAGTAGGATGTCTCAAATAGTAGTACACAAGAATCAATCATGAATATACACAACAAGACTCAAATTACTCATGCATAGCTCAATTGTATAGTCAAAGATTCAAGTTGTAACACACTATTACCAAAGATTCTCGAGCTCACAGTAGTCACTACTAATGAAAGTTCAAGATCAACAAAAGTATCTCCATGCCCCTACACAAAGAATGATTCCATTTTCACACATGTAGATTTATTAACTTAGGATCAAGAATCTGATGCAACACTCACACTCACAAATAGGAACACAATGCATGTTATAACCTATAGGTTTGCCCTTATTTTCCAATTGACTTTCGATTCGGTTACCCCAAGATCAAAAAGGTCTTTGTAAAGGCTTGTAATGGGGGATGAATGCGAAGGTATGGTCATTTAGGCTCAGTGGCTTTTTCCTCTATCAGATGTGACTTTCTCAAAACATCCCCTTTATTCCTTCATCAATCTTTAGTTAAGTGCCTTTAAGTCATCTTTTTATTCTTCTCCCTAGATTGCCTGAAAATCGAATTTATTTTTGTACTTTTATTCCACAACCTTGTTTTTCATTCTTTTCTTTTTCTTCTTTTTTTTATATGGAGGGTTTTCATTTCTCTGCAATACCATGGGTTTGCGAGACTTTTCTTGCACTTCTTGACTTCTCCTTTCCCTTCTCACCACACCCCCAACATAGGCTTATTGCCTATGTGGCTATTCACTTATATGACAACTCAAGAGGATTATAGGTGATGGATAATGTAAGGTGTGGGTTTCATCAAGGTTTTTCCAAAGAATAGGTAAGGCTCAATGGGTGTTCAAGAGAGTTCACATTCTCACGGGTAGGACACAAAAGAGGTATATCTCAAAGTTGGCTTACACTCTTTGAATGTTGCCTAAGATCATCTCAAGAGGATACCTTTATAAATCAATCATAATAACGGATCAAATTATAGGTTTATTCATACAAGGTGCAAAGTAAGCTTATAAGGCATTGACACTTAGGTCAAACAAGACACACACTTACGCTAGCGTGCAATGATCATTGCAGAAGAATCAATTCGATAATTGGATAATCACATTGAGATGCTAACACATATTGTCTATGTAACTTCATTATTTATCATTGTAGCTGCACATTCATGTTTGTTCGATTGAGAGCACTTCTCAAGTCATCGGTATTGATCGAAACCTGGAATTAAATTTGTACAAGAACAACCACTTTCAAAACAAAAGGTGACAACATTTTCAAAAGTGTAATTTTATCTGAAGGGTCAAAATTATTATGAAATTAGGACCCCAAAAGAGAGTCATAAGCTCAAACAATCCACAAAAAAAATTTAAAACACAATTTAAAACACATAACCCATCTCAAAAGACAATTACAAAAAGCATTCAAGATACGCACAACAAAGGTGAGCCTCACCCCACCACAACTAAAATGCATTTGTCCTTAAATGAAAATAATGATAATATCCAAAATTTTAAGAAAGATAAACCAAAAGGGACGAGTGAAAAAGATATCCTATTTATGCATCTTCTTCATCCGTCGGGGTATGAGCGCCCGAAATATCTTCTCGAAATAAGACAACTGCTCCTGAAGTGCTACTTCTATGAGTTTCACCATTATTTCAGTTGCCCTTGCCTCAACAGCGATGTTGGATGTTATCATTCGATCCATCTCATGAGCTGCTCTGAAGGCATGTATAGCATTAACTAAACCTCGAGTCCATGGAGGCACTTTAGGGTCGATGGGAATTTGTCTTTTGGCCCTAGCTTCCTTGGTGTATTTCCTTGGTCTGGCTAGCTCCTCTCTCTTTTCCTCATCTTTAAACTCTCGTGCTCTTGTGGTCCTGGGTGGATCATTTTTCCGTATGACTTTTTGTCTAGCCATTTCTGCAAAAAATTCAATGAAAAGTTAGGCAGTAATTTAGAAAGGGGGCTAGGAGGTTCGCTGACTGTAGAATCACTTGACCAAGCTAATTTGTAACATATTGATTTTTTTAGGGTCTTCATTAAAAAGATGTACAAATGATATAAGGGTGCAGACAAAGGGCGAACGAGGAATCTTTTGGCGAATCGCCGAGTGCAATTTGTAACTCGATCTGACTGCCAAAATTTATAAATCAGCCAATACATAAAGCATTATTTAAAGAAAATGGTGACATTAAGGAGAACCGCCGAGCAATTTGTCGAGTTGCAGTCATCTCGCCAAACAGCCCAATGTTCCTATTTTCACTCTATTCTTTCAAATTCGACCACACAACCCCTTGATAATGCGATTCAAACCTTTTGAACATCAATTTTAACGAAGAATCATAGCATTTCCACCATCCCAACACATAACAATTCATATCAAAGCACAGTCAAATGAGATTTACTAACTATGCAGGAAATATCGAGTAATGATCGACAATATGTGCTATCCCATCAACTCAGAGACTTAGCAAAGATGTGGAACTATTAATCATTATCGAAAAGAATATGAAGATAAAATAACTGAGGGGTTCAATTACTAACCGTTGGTGCTGAATTATATTGTAATGACATGCTAGGCAACAATGCGATCCGAATCCAAGCACAATTCCAAACTTAAAATACTATAAAATGCAAGAAATATGACTACTAGAGTGCGTGTGAGTTTGTAAAAAGGACAAAGTGAAGGGAAAGGTTTGAAATAGGGCTTTTAAGCGTGGTGCCTATGACCGTTCATCTTCTGCTTATTTGGCGATATTAACTTACCTCGCTTAATGATTTAGTGAAGCACCGAGTATCTATTTTTTGCCAAATATAACACGATTCCCACTCTTTTGCGAAAGTTGCATCGACGGTCTTTGTCGATATTGCACACTGTGTTGTGAGTCGCCGACAAAATATTTCACTCCATCGTGTTTTACATACTCAACCTTTGAGGTGCATTGAGTCAAACTGCGGGGAATGATTAGTTATGTCGAACATGTTAACGTTCCGCCAAAAGAACTTATTCCCCATCACTTTGCATCTTTTTAAGCTCTTATCCTTCCTGAACCTGTTCAATCGACACACACTTATTTTCTCAAGATATCGAAAAATAAAAAGTAAATGGTTTTGGGCTGCCTACCAAACAACACCTTAGTTAACATCGTGGCACGATGCAAGTCAGTCTTAAGGTTTCACTCTTGGGGTTAACCATAGTGTCACTAGGCAAACCACCTAGCTGTCTCGGGTTGAGATGAGATGAGATGTGGCCTATCTGAGTATCTAACTGCTTGATTGAGACCAAATGGGAGGTGACAGTGTTACTGAGGGTGGACACATCTTCTTTAATACCTTTTAGAATTTTGTTCTAAACCTTCAACTTTGTTGAGGATACGCGAGAGCATATCCTCAGATTTACCACCTTCTAGATCCTTAGGCTTTTGTCGCTCATGGGTAGGCACATATCTATCCTTCTCCCCATCTTTCCAAGTCTGATTTCAAACTCTCCATTTTCGATGTCTATCCTTCCATCCTTCCTTTCTAGCCCAACCTTTGTTACCACCCTGCGTTGTGTAGTTAGACCGGTAACCACCACCTTGGTTGTCTAAGAAGCTCACTTCCTCACTGTATGAAGTTTCAAACTTCATTTCATCAGAACTTTTACTCCCAACTCCCACAGGATTGACGCTACGGGTTCTTGCTCCCATGACATTCTTGGACAGAATAACATGTTGCGTAATGATTTTGGCCATATTTTGGTCCCTTTCATTGTCTTTTTCGATTTGCTATTTAGATAACTGAAAGGTGACCGGAGAAACTTGGTCTTCGCGAGTGTACCATGACCTATTGAGGGTTGTCATGCCATCCAGAAGTTGGGCTGCCGCCGCGTATGGTTTCTGCATTAGTCCTCGATGTAAGAGTTGGTCAGCCACCCCTTTGTTGAGAGAGTCTAGGCTCTGCTAAATGTATTGGAGGAGGACGTAATCTAGAAGACCATGTGTTGGGATTTGATGTACCAACTTTTTAAATGGGAGCAAAGTTTCATGCAAGGATTCTCCATTCAAACGCTTAAAGTCTTGGATTCTATTCCGAATGGTCATCATCTTCGAATGGGGGAAGAATCGTATGTTGAAAGTTGTAACTAGTTCCTCCCATGAAGTTATTGTGTTGTGTGGAAACTCAGCTAACCACTTGCATGTTTCTCCCATCAACGAGAAAGTGAATACTCTCAGTCGAACCGATTCTTGAGAGATGTTTTTAAACGAGAATGGTACACACACATCTACAAAAATTTGTAGGTGCTCATGCGGGTCCTCGTGAGCTAATCAACTAAAAAGTTCCTTTAGTTGCAAAAGTTGCAACATGGTACTAGTTATGTGGAATACTGTCCCTCTGTTAGAGGTAATCAGATGGCCCCGACATCCATGAGATGTGGGTCATTGATGTTGGGCTACTGGATATCGTTCAAATTGCTAATGTCGTCCTGATGGCCTACCTGACTTCCATTGCTACCATTAACACTCATGCTTCCCGGGAATAATAAACAAGAAATAAAAGAAAACTAAACATTAAATAAGTGAAAACTACACTACGGAGAACTAAAAACTATAAGTAACTACATTTTCATGTGACACCCCTCCCAGTAGCGGCGCCATTTTGATTCTTTTGCTTTATTTTTTATGCTCGTGATCAACGACTGTTGACACCCAATTTTGACCCCTCTCTGGTAAATTAATTAACGAGTTTCTTAATTCTAAACGATTTAAAATAATTAGATTTATAAAGTTTAAGATGTTTTGCAAGTCGTTTCAAATTAACCTTATCATTTTTATATTTTTAGATAACATATATATGATTTACGCAATTATGTATATAATTAGTATATTGTATAAAATATTCGAAAATTGCCGCAAAGAGATTTTAGTTTACTTATAGCGTTATCAAACTAGTTTTAGTGACTTGTAGTTTGAATACTTGGTTTGTGTTTAAAAATTATTAGTTTATCTTATTATAGTTTAAATATACGTTTGTTTTATGTGATCTCTCATAAATATGCGATAATCGTCTCGAAAGATTTTAGTTTTGCTAAATGCTTTACCGAAATTTATTTCGACTATGTTAATGGTTCATTTTTGAGTCTTAGTTTATATTTAAGTTAATTATTTTATCTTGTTAAAATTAAGAAACTCGTTAGTTAATTATATTAATTTACCGCATTTAACCAATTAATTTCAAAATGGCAAAGGTTACATTTATTTGGTTACAATAAAAACCAATTTGGGTCATTTCTTAAATCCCAGCCCTTTCTGCCAAAACAGCCCATTACTCTTTTCTTTTTTTTAGAAACCCAGAAAATTAATCCATCCCACCTTTATTTAATGGAAAAATAAGCAAACTAGTCACAATTCCTAATTTAATTAGTAAAAATATCTATACTTTAAAATAATTATTGAAAATGTCAAAATGTCAATATTTTAGAAAGTTATTTATATTCAAATTTTATTTTTCAAAACACTCCAACTTTAAATCAAATTCTACATCCATTACCCATTTACACTTCTTCATATGATTTACTACCATTAAATTTATTTTTCATCTTTCACTTTTCATTTTTTTTTCTCTTTCATCAACTTTTCTGCCCCATCATTCACTTTTCTCTTCTTTTTTTTCTTTCATCAAAATGTCTCATTGTTGAAGAAGAATTAATTATTCAAGTTCGTAACAATTTTTTCAGATCTATCAATTAATCAAGAAATCTCTCAATTGATAAAGGTATTTTTGAATTTATCATTTATTTTGCGAGATTTTATTTTCAAAATTACACATTATGTTGAATTTTTGGATTGTATGTATTGAGGATTTTCCGTCATTTTTTTTAAAATTTATATTTGAATTTGCTAACATACTCATCAAATATTTATGTATTTCAGATTTTTAGTATTTAAAATAATTTTTTTCGATCTTTTTTTATGATTTATTGTTATATTTCAAATTTAGTAGAATCGACATTAGCATTTAGGTATTGAGTTGTTTCGCAAAAGTATTTGGAAGTATTTTGAATGTTCTGTAGTTTGTAGTCAAATTTATTTTTACAAAGTGATAATCTAAATACAAACCTGTATTTTGATTATTTAAAATTGTGAATGAATACGAAATCAAAGATAAACTAGTTGGTATAAACATATAATGAGCAAAATAAAATACAAAACTATTTGACTGATGCAATTAGGATGAATACACATATAATGAATACATGAATAAACTGTATTTTTGGCTATTTATAGTTAAGAATGAATACGATATCAAAATATAAATACAAAATTTTATGTTATACATTAGGACGAATACGAAATCAAACTTAAATACAAACTTTATGGTATACATTAGGATGAATACAAAATCAAATATAAATACAAACTATTTGGTATACAAAGTGATATTGGAAATAAGCAAAATAAAATACATATGTTAGATGGATTAATACGTATACCATAAATATATGAGTATTGTATTTTGAATAATAAAAAATTTCTTAAAAGGAGATATATAAACTTCATAACCTTGACATGATAGTCAAATAATTTCATACAATTTCAGACATTTTTAAAAATAAATTATAATTTCATAACGTCAAAATGATGCCTTAGTAGAATAAACTGCTTCAAACATGATAATGTATGGTAAATAAACGTGTTTAGAAACAAAAAAAAGAAGAAAATTGAATATTGAATTTTTAGAACAATGGTGATAGACGTGTTTTTTAGAACATGGTGAAAGAAGAAGAAAGAGATGGAAGTTTTATTTGAATAAATTGCCAATTAGTTCTTTGCTTTTGAATTTTTTTAATTGATAAGACTTTTAAGCAATTGTTTCTTTTTAATATTTTTCTTTCCCCTTAATTTCTCCTTTCTGTTTTTAACAACTGTTTTTTTTTTGACATTTTTACTAAATATTAAAAGTATTGACAATGAATCCTATTAAATTTCAAAATATTGACATTTTTAAAAATTTCCCTTATTTAATTCCTTCTTCCAGCCCATTTCCATTTCCTTTTTCTCCCTCAACTACCTGCCAGACCCAATTATCAGCATACCTAAGTGATATCTAGCTATTGCCCACCAATTTGTCCCAAATTTTCCCAGCCCTTTTCCCTTTTCTGAAAAGTTCCCAGCCTATGTTATTTTCAACTCCCAGCTAACACAATTCCGTCTCAGCCCATAATATCCTTTTACCCGACCCACTCTTTTTCTCATTTCCACGAAGTAGAAACCCATCGACTTCGTGCTGTTTTTCTTCTTCGCAGCGTGGGGCAAACGCGATTCCCAGCGAATCCAGGGCATGCGGCGACCCCTCCCCGACTTCTCTCCTCCTTTATTCATTCGCACCAGACGAAAAGAAGCTGGTGAAGCAGCGATTCGACTCAAAATTTGATAGCGCGTGAATCGGTTCTTCTGTGAGTTTTCTTGTCGCCTTTCCCCTTCTCTAACGTCTCTTTCCCTCTCTTCAGCGTCGTACGTTTTTCCAGCTATAGCTCTACCAAATCGTCCTTGCGGCAGTCCCTTGCCCGTCCTTGCAGATGGGAGATGGCGCCGTGTGGCACTTCTAGGACGGGCGACGCATCCTAAACGTTCATCTCCCCTTTTCCTTTTGGGAATAGGACGAAGTTTTCAAAAAAAGGCTGTTAATTTCCAATGAGAGGGGAATTATTTTTTTTTCAAAATTTGATTAGGATCAGGGGTTGATCCGACTTTTCTCAAGCATTGGTAACCCTAATCTTTCTGTATATATACTCTCTTTGGGTGGTTCATTGAGGGGGATTTTTTTTTTGGGGAAAGATTTTGCTGGCGGTTCTTTACTAGGAGAGGTTTAGAAATTTTAGTATACAGTTATAAATTAGCTCAACATTGCTTGAAAAGCTACAAAGGGTTCGCGGAAGAGAAGTGAAAATAGTTAGAGTTTTTTTTTTTTCTCTGAGATTTAGAGTCAAAGTGTGGGGATTTTCTGGGAGCAACCGTTTCAAATTTGAGAGTGTGAGGCTCTCTACTCAAGTCTCTCGAGTTGAAGGAAAGTTCTTGTCCCGAGTCTGGTTCTACATCTTGGGTTAACTGCTCGAGATCGAATACGCGTTCTAAGTCATGGAAGCTTGCCGATTTCCTGCTCGTTTGCCCCTGCTCGCTGCTCTTAATGAGGTAAACCATTTCTAATTCCCTCACTTACTTCGTTTTGCAGTAAAGGTTCGGCGATGATGTTGTGTTTTCTCCTAATTTCGTGCTGGAATGTTCTTGTCTGATTTACTTAGGTCTGTGTCACTTTCTGCTTGCCTCTTTTATCGTCTACATGGCCTTTTTGTTCTGTTCACTCATTATCGAACTAGTGTCCTTGTTTGATATCATGTGTGCAAAATATAGATGGTATTAGGTTGGACGTACACTTATTCGTTTTATTGCAGATGTAATCTTGAAATTCTGATCTCTTGGGAGCATGCTTATATCTATTCGTATCTATGTTTTCTTTTTGAAAAAAAAATCTTGTTTGCTCGTTCCTTGGTCGGTCTGTTATTTAACGCCCTTTTGTTGTGGAATGTGGTCTAGAATACGTCATTCTTCTTTTTTTTCCAAGCATGACTAAGTTCTGTTTGATGTCGTTCAGTTGTCTCCAAAAATCTGGAAACTTCAGTAAGGTTGTTAAGGTATTTAGTTTGTGATTAAAAAACACTTTTACAATTCGCGGTGCCTTACAGTGTTATTTGCAACTTTCAGTTTTTTTTTAACTTGGAAGTGGGTTTCTAAGTGTATCTTACCTTGGTATTGATTCACTGCCTAAACGAGTAGGTATTCTCTTTTTCAAGTTTTGGTATAATTTCTTTAAATTCTTAATGTGTAAAGAATCTTGTTAAGTTCGTTGTAGCGTCTTGTTTTCCTCGTTTGCTAACCTCATCCCCGAAAGCATTATCTAGTCCTAGATTCATCCATTTATGCCTGCAATTTAAGTATGGGTTTATCTATAGATACATTTGGTTTGAATACTCTCTGTATGTATGACTTGGTGTATGCCTTTGTTTCTTTATTGTTTTTTTTTTCTTTTGTTTTTCTGCACATGTATATTTCTTTTTCTATCGACTCAGTTTATGTACATTGCCTTATATACGTGACCCTTTAGTCGCCTTTCATCAATGCCTTGTTATGTAGAGATTTTAAGTTTAATCCAAAGTGTTAGTTTATAGGTTTGATATCGATATTATGCTTTGTTTTCTTTATTGTATCGTATCTAAACAGAGTGTTTAAAGCTTGTAGTAGGCTGCTGTCCGAGACGTGAAATATTAAAATTTATTCTTATTCCAACTTGAACTTTGAAATGTGACGTTTATTTTAGCATAGCGGGTCGTTACTGCTTAACGATATACTTGCCGGATTTAGTTGCGGCCATGATTTTCTCTAAAAAGATTTGGTTGGCCGTTGTTCTTTCTTCAAAAAAAAAATTTATAAATAATTAAACAAATAAACAATATAAAAAACAACAATAAGAGCAGTAACAAAAGCTAACAAATAGATTTCCTTGCCCTCGA
This sequence comes from Solanum sitiens, assembly GCA_016801875.1. Taxonomy (NCBI): domain Eukaryota; kingdom Viridiplantae; phylum Streptophyta; class Magnoliopsida; order Solanales; family Solanaceae; genus Solanum; species Solanum sitiens. The sequence goes on along the minus strand of JABWTJ010000016.1, from coordinate 320,878 downwards.
GCTTATATATATATATATATATTTTCTTTCTATGCACTTTGACCCTCAAAATTCCTATGCTCACAAGTATATATACCTGTTTTCTATCAAATAATCTAGCACTGTTTCTTTTGCTCATTTTGTCATTCACTAAGTTAATTCACTTTTATTTCTTTTTTTTTTATATGAAAAAATATTTTTTTTAAAAAAAGGGTCACTACTCATCGCTTTTGGATGCAATAGTTGGGTTGTTATTTTATTTGCCTTCTTATTTTCTCCTATTTGTTATCCTTGTTAGTTGATTTTTTCATTTTTGATGATCTGTGTTTTGGTTTTGATCCATGTCTTACTTGCTTTATCATTTCATATGCTAATTTTTTTATTTATTTATTTACATGTGAAATATGCCGAGTTCATCGAGAACTCCTTCCTTCCCACATTTCGAGAAAGACATAAAGGTTTAATGTCATCTTTTTCGAGTCAATCCATAAAATTCGGTGGACAGATTCTTGAAGTTGAACAAACATGAGGATTTGAAGAAAGTCGGAGAAGATGGATTAGAAGACTCATTTTATTTTTCGCATTTTTCGTATTGTATTTTGGGCATAAGCCCTTGTCGTCCTTTACTTTACTTTATTTATTTTGTGTAATTATTTGCTTAGTTTAGGACAGGTACAAAATGGGTCAAAAACCCAAAACATGTGGGTCCAAGTTCTGGTCCAGGCGGACAGAAAACCCGGAATTGGACCCAAATCTCTCTTTCTCTCTCTCTCTCTCTTTACTTGCTTTAATTATTTTATCTGTTTTATTTGTCGTTAGTTTTAAAAGTTAGGAAAATCTGAATTCCCGCAAAAGCGTCGTTTTTTTTAACAACTTAAAAGGGAATCGAGTTTCTTCAACTTGAACTTTTCACTTAAATAATAATTTAAAAAACTCTCTTTCAAACTTTAAATAAATTTTATTTCAAAATTAAGTTAAAATTTTTTTAGCCGAATTAAGTTAGTTGCCGGAAAGCTGTATTAAGCGGAACGTCTTAGGTGCTTTCAAAACCTTCCTAAGACGTTAATAGGAATTCCCGAACCTTTTTAAAATGTTTTCAAATGATTTTTCTGTCAAGTCTTCTGGAAATATTAATTTTCTTGATTTTTCTTAAAAATTAAGTGGCGACTCTAAAAAGTCGAAAAGTTTTCAAAAGACACCTTTTTTTGATAAAACGACACTAGACTACAGTCTGAGTGTCTATGAATCGAAGCCAGATTAGTAACCCAATCAAGGGTTGGGGTCATGTCCCATGGGAGTGGTTGTGAAAGTAGTAGCTACTTAGAATTCTATTCTAAATAGTGATAATTTAAGACATTTTTGGATATTAAAACAAACTAAATTTCGTTTGTGACAACAAAGTGTCAAATATCAAGATTAGTTTTTCACAAGTAATAGAATGCAATAAAATAAATGATAAACAAGTATGGAAGAGAGTTCTTGGGGTGTGATTGCTATATGTGAAGATAACAGTGGTAGGTACATGCTTTCGGTAGCTAATTTCTCAAGACAATGATGACTAGGCTAAGCTTTTGGTGAAAGAAAGTTCCCTCTCGGGAAACTTACCCATATCAAATGGGTTCCTCTTGGACAATCACTCGTCTAAACTATCCAGCCAACGCCTTATCCACACTAGCTCTTTCAACTGGAGTGCTTAGATATGGGTCTATGCCTCACTCTCTCGGGGTGAACTTCATGTCGACCCATTCCTTAGGAGATCATTCTACTTATCTTAGGTTCACGATGTAACATTCCAGAAAATGTACTTGTCTAGTGAAGAATCTATTAGGTTTTAAGAACATGTATTGGGGTACATAGGAATATTGGGCATTTTAGAGAATATTGGCTTAAGGGTGTTAGCCAATTTCTATGTATTAACAAGTAACTTAAAATACACTTTGATGTTCAAATGCTCCAATCCAAGCTTTTTTAGGAATTGTACCTGCAAAGAAGACCCTAAGCTAAATTTTTTAATTTCATCGCTTACACACATTAGTCACGAGGCATCCAAGTGTCAAGCCTAGATACCATAACACATAATCATTTAAAATGATCATGTAGATTAAGCAGTGTCCAAGGACATAGTGAGGATCCTTAGGACAAGAAGTGAACTTTCCAAGTGCAACTACAGAGTGCACGGTTAGTAAAGTGCACGGCAACACATGTGTAAGCACATGCGCTACCGGCCAACGGACCAAGCGACAAGCCAACCGATTCGGTTAGGGCGGTTAGAGGGCAGGCGCGCGTCGGGTCAAGCCACGTGGGGCCAAGCTTCCTAACCAATCCTAGGCTCTAACTAACTTACCTAACTATCTAACTAACCTAGGACTAACTAAAATAAACTAACTAGTGTGCCCGAAATCCTAAGACCTAACAGGGTGACACTAGCCGAGTAGCTAACTAAAGAAACGTCCTAGTACCTAACCTAGGATGGTCCAAAGGGGTTTGTTATGGTCCTAGTGACTTAAGGGTACTTTAGTAATTACCCTAGGTCCCTTAATTAATTAAATTAGCAACTTAATTAATTAATTTAATTTAATGGTCAAATCCGAGTCCCTTAGCAAATTTTCAGAATTTGGCTAAGTCAAATGCTCTCCTATTTTTAGTCAATTTAGGAGGGACGTTTTTATAATTAGCTAATTGAGTTATTTAATTAAGTTAATTAGCCTAAGTTGAATTAGTCAATATTCATTTCCTAAGACTTAGACTCACATTGAAACTCACGACTGAAAAACAGTAAGCAAGCATGAGAAAAACAGAAAAATACTCTTGGTTCTCCTTAGGCGATTTCAAGGCAATTCTTCAAGATTTTCGTGCAAAGAATATGGTGATCTTCGTAGATTCAATTATACAGTAAGGTATGGGTTTTATCTCTTGGATTCCTTTCCCCAAGAGGCTTTTCAAATGTTTTGAATTCAATAAAACCGAAACTAGGGTTGTTCCCAATGAAATTGTCGAATTTTCATCTCCCTAATTCACCCTATTTTCGATTCTAGTAGTATGTAAAATGTAAATCTCGAGCATGTTGTTGGTATGTGGTGCTAACTGATCATTATGTGTAGGTTTTTGTGATTTATAATGTAGAATGATACCTATAGGTTAGATTCGTATGATTAGAGTATTATTTACATGAGATAAGATATGTTGTAACGCCTAATTGTGTTCAAGAAGATGAAATTGTTATAAGTTGTTTATGAAATTCAGTTTATTGTTGAAAGGAATGAAAGTTTCGATTACTGTGTGTGTTTACAGTAGATATGATTTTAAGTGTTTGGAATGCAATGTTTACAAGAAGAAATAAGAATGAGAATCAAAGCTAGTTCATGAATCTTAAAAGCCAAATCAACTTTATAGCTTGGCCAAACCAAGCACTGAATTGTTCTTATAGGCTAATCAAAGGTTAAAAGTTGACTGCTTAAAATGATGAGATTACTATAATATATTTATGAAGTAATTGACTTGGCTAGTGATAATATCATGACAAGTGGTTAGTGAAAGTTCAATTTTATGCCAACAAATTGGCTAGCAATATTATGTCCAAGATATTAATTGAATTGGCCAATGATTAAGTCATACCAATCTTAACTCAATGAACTCATTCCTAGGGTATGCCAATGATTGGGACAAGTCCCAACATACCCTATCTAAATGAACTAGTGAACATAGTAGCACATTGAATAAGTCCTTATAACTTTCATAAAGTATGGTACAAGACTACCAAATAACATTGAACAAGATAGGGTGAGTAATGAAATAACTAAAAGCTTATGAGTTATGAAATTGACCTAGAATGGGGTGTTAAAGGAAGTGAGACCAATCTCACTTGAACCTAAGCAATTATGTTAAAGATACTCACATAAGAGGGTGTTAGAAATCGTGAGACAAGTCTCACTCACACCATGATGATAATGTAAGATTTAAGTTCACATTCATCAAGTATAGAAAGGGATGACAAGTCATCCATTGAGCTAAGCATACCTCATACTAGAAGCAAGCTTCCACAATGTATGAGTCAACTCTAAAAGTTGTAAAGTATAATAAATCTGAGCTAAGCACCGATATACTAGCAATGATCTTGTGCAAGTACATGTAAGCCTCATGAGACGATACTACCACCAAGGTGGATAAGAGTCTCCAAAGTCTCGTAGTCTTTGAACTATGTCGCCTGCATAGGTTACTAGCTAGTGGATCCATCTAAAAAATCTAGGTAGTATTCGATTTCACTTGGCCGGTGAACCACCTCTTTTCAGTGTGTGGAAAACACTGGATTTCATGTTAGCTCACATGATCTATGTCGGGTAGTGCTAAAGATTTCAGTAAGAAAGTAAGAAAGAAAGAAAGAAAAGAAGTAGGAAGATGATGGGTGTTCGGATAGGATGACTAAAGGGTGAGGTTAGACTAAGTAATGATGTAAGTCATTCTTAGTCATTGCACAGAAAGAACCCAATGGAAGTCTTAAAATAATATCCTAAGTCAATCTATCATGTTCAAAGTGAACATGAGATCAAAGAAGAAGAAATGTAATATTCAAAGTGAACTAAGTAAGCAAAAGCATAAGAATATCAAATCATCAGTGTTTAATAAAAATGAAGTTTTAACAGTTATTGATTTATGCCAATAAAGGGGGAAAACATAATGACTCATCAATTGGAATATGAATATATGCCCCAAGATCTCTATATTATGCAAATAATCAAAGAATGGGCATAGCCAATAAGATTGGCTTATAGAGACTTCATGCCCAATTTAACAAGAATGAAAAAAATAACTTGTGAGTAGTGTAGCCAAATCATTTCCTTAGTCTTTTGGATTACTTACTTGATTAATTGTAGGTATGGGACTACAATGAATCATTGCACTTGTAAGTAACACATAAGATCAAAGGAGATCATTGAACTAGACAACAAAAAGAAGAAAAGATTGAAAAATAAACTAAGGCTGGGAGAGGGAGCTCTCGGCGTAAGAGGAGCAAAATTATTAAATTTTGTTTGAGTTGTTCTAAAATTATGTTCATCATTCCAAGGTCTTATGTTCATATAGAAGATGAGTTGTGTGCTCTAAATGCATGAAAATATGTCATATTCATAGCATGATTCATAGATAACGAATTAGGAAAGTAAAGTGACTTCACTTTAAAAAAAAATGGCATGTTGCTATAGGAAGAGCATTCCTTGATCATGCATAGTCCTTATGTGTTTATGTGCATACACCCATACTTAGTACAAGTGTGTACTCACCAATATACAATTACTATTTTTATAGGTGCTGGTCCTTGAAGAACATTGAAGATCGTTCGAAGTTGTTTGGACTAGTACCTCCAGATTTTGGTAGGTCCTCTTGAGTTCGAGGATGCCTACGCATTAATTCTAGCTTTAGTACATTAGATATAGCTAGTGGATGTTGTCCCTAGCGTTTTTTTTTCAAAACATTTGTTCAAGCTTTTGTATTAAGGCCGGTTTGGCAACTATTACTATTATTATGAATTTTTTGCTTCAATTGTTCAATCTGTTAATAGATGGTTGCTTAGTTTGAGCTGTTAGTATATCACTCGTATGCAGTTATATGAAGTCTAAGTACACTTCAGTAAAGTTTTAAATTTTATGCTATATTTAACTTTATGATTGTGATGAAAGCTAAGAAGAGGCTTGTCTGCGACCTCTAAGAGGTTAACGACGCCGGTCTCATGTGGGATCTAGGATCCGGGTGTGACAGACTTGGTATTAGAGCATGAGGTTAAATTACGTAGGAACTAAGGCTCAAAAAAACCACGTTGCGTAATTTCTAGCTTATGGTTGTGAAGTGCACCACAACCATGACTTAGTTATGTTAAGAATCTTCCCTTCTTCTACTCTTTATCGTGTCGTGTAGAGTTTTGACATTTTGTGTCATTCTAGCGTCTAACTTCCTTCTTGTGTGTGCGTATAGAAAAATGAACACAAGAAGAAACGCAGGCAGGAGAGTTGGAGAAGCAGCTGCCAGGGGAAACCAAGCTCCTCCTCAAGACCCAGCTGTTGAAGTGCAAGTGCTTGTCAACCCAGCTGCATTGACGGATGGAGAAGTGAGAGTAGCACTGGTTCAGATGGACCAAGCCATCACTGCTCAGGCACATGCTATCACAGCCCAGGCCACTAGAGAGGTGCTCCCAGGGAGAACCCACATGCTAGCATCATGGCTAGCAGACTGAGAGATTTCACCAGGATGAATCCTCCAGTCTACTTCGGGTCCAGAACCAATGAGGATCCCCAGGAGTTTTTGGACGAGGTCCACAAGATTCTCTGTGCTATGGGTGTTAATGAATATGAGAAGGCTGAGTCGGCTGCATACCAGCTCAAGGATGTAGCTCAGGTATGGTATAAGATGTGGGTAGATGGCCGAGAACCAGGAGAAGTTCCCATCACTTGGGACATTCTCAAGACTGCATTCCTAGAAAGGTTCTTTCCCAGAGAGCAGAGAGAGGTTAAGGTTAAGGAGTTCATCAACCTACGTCAGGGAGGTATGTCAGTCAAGGAATACTCCTTGAAGTTTGTTAAACTTTCCAAATATGCTTCTTCCCTGGTGTGCAGTAGCAGGGATCAGATGAGTAGGTTTGTGACTGGTGTATCGGTGGATCTAGAGGAGGAATGTCGGGCATCCATGTTTCTTGATAACATGGACCTTGCTAGGTTGATGGTACATGCACAGCAGGTGGAGGAGAGTCGTCGGAGGAAGAGAGGTCGAGAATGCAAGAAGCCTAGGCCCTCAAATCAGGCTAGTTCTAGCACTGGTAGGAGTTCGTTTGGAGTCCAGGACATGCCCAACTTCAAGAAGGGGCCCAAAACTCAGGTAATCCTACTCCTTCCAGGAACACTAATGCCAAAGGGGACAAGTCTGGCCCCAAGAAGGGCAATGATAGAAATGCCCAGCGTGACAGAAAGTCGTGTGGTAAGTGTGGTCTTTCGCATCGAGGTGAGTGCATGGTAGGTTCTAATGCCTGCTATGGGTGCGGCAAGAGTGGGCATATAGTCAGGGACTGCCCACATGTGAAGAATCAGGCCAAGGCAGATACTCAGCCTCGGCCTAATCCTACTGCTGCACCTGAGCCTCCCAAGAGGAACATGTTATATGCTTTGAAAGGTAGAGAGGAACAGGAGAAGTCAGCTGATGTGGTCATATGTACCTTGCATTTCTTTTCTTTTCCTGTGTATGCATTGTTAGATCCAGGACCCACCTTGTCTTTTGTTACTCCCTTAGTAGTTAGTAAATTTGACTTGCTTCCTAAGGCCTGGCATGAACCTTTTCTAGTTAGTACTCACATAGGAGACATCATTAGAGCTGAAAGAGTATATAGAGATTGTAACAACCCTAAAAATGAATAGGATCAAGACTTAGGGTGTCAAGAATGCTTGCGATTAAACCAAAGTTCACACGGACTGATACGCGTAGAACCAGACCTCAGAACCCTTACTACGACCAAGCCAACTAACTTGGGGAGTTAGTTGAGCTTGGAAAGGTTGGAACCAACTAAGTAAGGCTCTCGAAAATGAAGATTTAATCGAAGGAGTCTTTACCGGACTTAAAAGAAGAAATTTTAATTTTTGAGGGTCTAAGGGTAAAATGGTCTTTTACCATGCTAGGGGTAATATCGTAATTACCCTAAATATATAATTAATTAATAATTTAATAAAGTGGAGGGGCAATTTGGGGAGAGAGAGCCAAAATTGGTCTCTTGAAATGAAGTCTTGCTCCACCCGGGTTCGAACCTAGGTGGGAGCAAGGATTTAATATGATTTTTTTTATTATTGGTGAATTAATTTAATAAATTTATAATTAATGGCTGATGTAAAAAGGAAAATCACATTTTATTATTATTTATTATTTATTTACTTATTAATTAATGTTTTTTTTAAAATTGACTAAGTCTTGCCAACTATCCTAGTTTTAAGATGCACTATCTCACACTATCTCTCTCCCTCACGCCTAAATCTCTCTCTCTCATCCAAATTGTTTTCTTGGCTGCAAAAAAAAAAAAAGAAGATAAAAACATTAGAAAGCAATCAAAAGTTCTCTACACTCAAAGAACTTACAAAAAAAATATACAAGCAAGCAAGCTAACTAAAGAAATGAAAACTTTGCATCATCTTCTCGACGGGTTTGTGTTGAAGGTTTAGGGGAGGATTTGGTCAGAACTTAGAAGGTGTGGAAAGCTACAACAAGGTATGGGTTTTCTCTCTTTGAATCCTTTCTCCAAGAGGAATTTCTTTCTACAAAAGTCGACATATGAAACTAGGGCTGTCCCCTTGAATGTTGAACTCCTTGTCCCTGGTCTCCTTCCGATTTCAATCTAAATTAGTTTAGAAATCATGTTGTTGGTATGGTTGCTGGTAGCTAAGTGTGAAATATGATGTTCCTTGTGATTTTATGTTTGGAAATAGCAAGCATGTTCAATGATGTCAACCGAAAATGATGTGGTGCAATGTGTAAAATGTTTGTTGTTGTTCTCCGTTTTGAAGTCTTAAAATGGCTTGTTTGATGATTGGAATTAAGGTGCATAAGATGTGTAATTTGTGATGTTTAAATGAAGTGTAAGGTGACTGATCTTAAGTGGAAAAAAAAATCTAAGCTAAAACAACAATGAATCTACACTTGAAAACGCGTTAAACAAATTGTGAAAATACCACAAAACGAATGTGTGAATGTTGTTAAATCAAGGCTAGAAAATTTAATCAAATTTCCAGCACTTGGTGATGGAGTTTCGGCCAGAACACTTGAAGAGTGAGAAGTTTAAAAATAAATTTAAAACATGTGAGGTCAGTGGGGATTGAACCCCAGACCTCACTTCATGAAAGCTGAAAAAAATAAAATAAAAATAAATGAAAGGTGTGGGATTCGAACCCACAACCTCTTGGTCAAACAAGAGAGTAAAGAGAAATTTTAAGATAATAAAAATAATGAGATGAGTGGGATTCGAACCCACCACCTCTTGGCTGAAGGAGGAGACAAGGAGAGAAAAATAATAATAATAATAATGAGAGGAGTGGGATTCGAACCCACCTCCTCTAGGCCAATATTAAAAAAAAAAACTTAGGAAAAAGAGAAATAAATGAATATTGCTATGGGCGTTCGATCCTGGATCCCCTAATGCTTAAAACGCCTAAGGTGAAGTTAGGGGAGGGAAAAAGAAAGGAAAAATAATTTTAGTGAGGGGGTTCGAAATCGGGTTCCCCAAGCCGAAATGTAAATCCAAAATTAGGTGAAAGAAAATTAACTAAGTATTGTCCAAGGGATTCGAAGTCGGGTTCCCTTGCCCAATTCCGTATTGACATATAAGTCATACGTAAGTAAATACTTAATGAATGCTGCCTCTAAAGATCAAAATCAATATCTTGGCATATCTACAAGATGCATAAGTCTTGTACCACATAATCTTGGGTAAACATGAATCACTTAAGGAACTATGAATGAAGCCTCATGACTTGTATGTATAGACCCATAAGTCTAGCATACACTTAAAAATAAGTGAACCTAAGATGTATGTAAAGAAATGAAGAAACCTTAGAAGGGTTAAGTAAGAGTGTGAAATACACCAATGGCCAAGTACATTTGCATATGATGAAATGAACTTTCACGGAAAATGGGGTGAGTAATTATGAAGAGCAATTGTGCTAATGTTAATGAATGTGGTGACAACATGATATGAGGCTAATGTAAAAGATGAGGACAATCTCAAATGAGCCTAAGTAATTGTTACCAAAACGTACTCACCTATGAAAGTGTAAAGCTAATGAAGAGACCAGTCTCTATGAACACTCTAATGAAAGTATTGAGATTAACACACTTATTACTAATGATGAGATGAGAAATCATCTAATGAGTTATATTGTCCTCATACTAGAAGACAACTTCCATGACGTATGAGTTGGACGTAATGGAACTTTATACTGAGCACCGATAGGCTAGCTATGAGCGGTGATGCCTTCTTTTGGGAAGGGCGAAGGTTCACGTAACTCTCATGAGATGAGAATGTCCGGCTTTCCGGGTATGGGTCTCCATACATCTCCTAGTCTTTGAACCTATACTGCCAATATAGGGATCTGGCGGGGTTAAATTCCCATGTACGCTAGCATGTTTATTGGGTCACTTTGGCTGATGATTCCACCTCTTTTCGGTGTGGGGGAGACACTGGATTTCATGATGCTCACATGATCTATGTCGGTTAAAGTTAAAGTTCCCAATGAATGAATGAGGCCAGCCTCAAATGAAGCACATAAAGAAATGAATGATACCGAAGGTGTTAGGATAGGATAATCAAGAGGTGAGATATACTCAGGTAATGACATTAGGTTATTCCTGATCATTGCACAACAAACCCGATGAAAGTCTTAAACTACACCTTAGGTATAGCTGGTGTTCACACTGGCCTGTGAATGAAATGCAATGAAGTACGTATGAATGAATGAATCAGACTCTGTGTTTGCTAATGAAGACTCCCTAGTTGAGGTCCCATATGTTGAGCCCTCATTTTGGAAAGTCTTAATGTTAAGTCCATGATTCCAAGGTCTCATGGCATATGAATGAATGATACGAACGAAGCTATGTGTTATGTGTTATGTGCTATGATATGTGCTATATGAAGATGATATGTGTTGTGTGCAATACGATATTTAATATGATGCATGTTACTCTCATGGCATGACCTTCCTAACTCAATTTGGAAAGTTCACTAACTTTCCTAATCTCAATTTGGCAAGTCTACTGACTTGACTTCCAAAAATCATGTCGTTAGGAAAGAGCTAATCTTTCTCATGCATGTCCTTGGTGTGTGCTTTCATATACCTATACTTAGTACAAGTGTGTACTAACCCTATACATCTATACTATTTTAGGTGCAGGCACAGGTGGTCGATAGAGTTGCAGGATCATTGTTGTAGCTATCCGGACGTCAGCATTTATCCGGAGTTTGGTAGGTCCTTATGCTTTTCAGGATGCTACTGTTTTATATTCTAGCATAGCTTTAGAGATGAGCTAGTGGAGTATGTTCCACTAGCATTTCCTTCCTTCTCTTTATTCATACTTTGTATTTGGGCCATTTTGGCAATTATACAATTAAGACTTATGAACTATTTCTTTCAGTTATTTATCTCTTTAATGTTAGATGGTTGATGATGAACGATTATAAAATTTTAAGAATGTTTGGCAAGCATGTTTAAAGAACAAAAAGTTTCAAATTTTCCGCTAAAATTATCCTATGTAAAGTAAGTATGACATAAGTAGGATTGTTTGCGACCTCTGAGAGGTCAACGACGCCAGTCTTGTCTGGGGTCTAGATTCCAGTCGTGACAAAGTTGGTATCAGAGCCCTAGGTTAAATTACACAAATAATAAGTTTACATCAACCACATTGAGTAGTTTCTAAGTCATGGTAGTGAAGTGCACCACTATCCTGAATTAGAGACTGCATGATGCGTAGGAAAATTTCCCTTCTTCTGATCTTATCATGCTTTTCTGAATGTCTGATTTCTTTGTGTTATGAGCGTATCTAACATAAATTTTTGTTGTTTTCAGAGAATGAACCCTAGGAGGGCTATTAGTCAGAGGAGAGGAAGAGCAGCTGCTGGGGGCAACCGAGTTCCACCCCAGGCTCCAACTGAAGGAGTGGCTATGCCAGTTAATCTAGCTGGGTTGACTGATGCTGAGGTGAGGGCATCTCTGGCCCAGATGGCACAGGCCATTACTATGCAGGCCCAGGCTATGACTGCCCAGGTCAACCGGCAGGATGTTCATAGGGAGAACCCATCGGTTCGTAGCATGGCTGACAGGCTGAGGGATTTCACGAGGATGAATCCTCCTATTTTCAAAGGGTCTAGGACTGCAGAGGATCCCCAGGAGTTTGTGAATGAGGTGTATAAGATCCTGGTGGCTATGGGGGCCTCTGTTATTGAAAAGGCTGAGATGGCTTCCTATCAGCTCAAGGATGTTGCACAGACTTGGTGTAAGATGTGGCAAGATAGTCGTGTCTTAGGTGGAGTGCCAGTCACATGGGAGCTATTCAAGACAACATTTCTGGAGAGATTCTTTCCCAGGGAGATGAGGGAGGCCAAGGTTGAGGAATTCATCAACCTTAAACAAGGCTCTATGACAGTCAGGGAGTATTCCCTGAAGTTTGTTAAGCTGTCAAGGTATGTTATTTTCCCTAGTATTTAATAGCAAGAATGAGGTGAATACTGAACTTTGTTGAAACCATCCAGGTATGCTACTTCCCTGGTTTCTAACAGCAGGGGTGAGATGAGCAGGTTCCTCACAGGAATCAATGGGGACCTGGAGGAGGAGTGTCGATCCGCGATGCTCCATGATAATATGAATCTTTCCAGGTTGATGGTGCATGTCCAGCAGGTAGAAGACAGCCGCAAAAAGAGAGGTGTTCGTGATGCTAGGAGGCCTAGGCCTCAAGATTAGGCAGGACCCAGTCATGGAGGCCACAGGAACAACTTTAGCGTCCGTCAGCAGCCAAGGTTTAAAAAGGGGCAACAGAGTTCTGGGAATTCTAATCCTCAGAAGAGTGTTACACATAGAGAAGGCGGACCTGAGCCCAAGAAGGGAAATAATAGGTGAGATGCAGCGTCCTAAGAAGAATTGTGCTAAGTGTAGCCGAGCTCACAGTGGAGAGTGCATACAAGGCACTAATGCCTGCTTCGGTTGTGGTAAGAGTGGACACATGGTCAGAGACTGTCCACAAAACAGAGGTCAGGCTGGAGGTAATGCTCAGCCTAGGCCTAATCCACAGGGTGCAGCAGCAGCCGAGCCTCCTAAGAGGAACAGGTTCTATGCCCTGAAGGGCAGGGAGGAGCAGGAGAAGTCCGCTGATGTGGTCACAGGTATGCTGCAAGTGTTCTCAACTTCTGTTTATGCTTTACTTGATCCAGGGTCTACACTTTCCTTTGTAACTCCTCTGCTTGCTCTTACTTTTGAGATATTGCCTGAAGTTCTGCATGATCCTATAGTGGTTAGTACACCTTTAGGAGAGAATGTAAGAACTGATAGAGTATACAAGGATTGCCCAATAGTTGTGAGTGGTAAAACTATGTGTGCAAACTTGGTTGAGTTACCCATGCATGATTTTGATGTTATTCTTGGCATAGATTGGCTTCATAGTTGTTATGCTTGCTTGGACTGTCGTAGTAGAGTGGTGAGATTTCGCTTTCCTAATGAAGAAGAGTTAGTCTGGGAGGGGTACAATTCGAGTCGTCCTAACCCCTTGATTTCTAACCTTAAGGCCAATAAAATGATGTCCAAGGGGTTATTGTGTCATCTTGTGAGTTGTTAATGATTTAGATCATGACATTCCTTCCATAGACTCAGTACCTGTAGTGAATGAGTTCTTAGATGTGTTTCCTGATGATTTGCCTGGAGTCCCTCCCCTTCGAGAGATTGACTTTCGTATCGATTTAGAACCCGATACTAATCCAATCTCAATTCCTCCTTACAGAATGGCTCCAGCTGAACTCAAAGAGTTGAAGCTATAGTTAAAAGATCTCACTGACAAGGGTTTCATTCAGCCGAGCATATCCCCTTGGGGCGCTCCAGTATTGTTTGTAAAGAAGAAAGATGGGACCCTTAGATTGTGTATCGATTATCGGCAGCTCAACATAGTCACTATAAAGAATAAGTATCCACTCCCTAGAATAGATGATTTGTTCGATCAGCTCCAAGGGTCTAGTTTCTTCTCTAAGATTGATCTTCGTTCAGGGTATCATCAGCTTAGGGTTAGGGATGGAGATATCCCAAAGACAGCCTTTCGTACCCGCTATGGTCACTATGAGTTTCTAGTCATGTCATTTGGTCTCACGAATGCACCTGCTGCATTTATGGATCTCATGAACAGGGTCTTCCGTGAATACCTTGACTCTTTCGTCATAGTATTCATTGATGACATTCTCATCTACTCTAAGACGAAGGAAGAGCATGAACAACATTTGAGACTAACCTTACAGGTACTTAGACAGCATCAGTTGTATGCCAAATTCAGTAAATGTGAATTTTGGCTGAGATCAGTGACCTTACTGGGTCATGTTGTGTCCGATCAGGGCGTGGAGGTGGATCCCAGAAAGACTGAGGCTGTGAAGAACTAGCCAAAGCCTCTTACTCCCACTGACATCCGTAGCTTTTTGGGATTGGCTGGTTACTACCGCAGGTTTGTGGAGGGCTTTTCTTCCATTGCTGCCCCATTGACAGCTTTGACTAAGAAGAAAGCCAAGTTTGAATGGACGGAGATTTGTGAGAAGAGTTTCCAGGAGCTTAAGGACAGACTCACTTCAGCCCTGGTGCTTACTTTGCCTAAGTGTGGTGAGAATTACACTACTTATTGTGATGCATCTACGGTTGGTTTGGGTTGTGTTCTGATGCAGGTTGGTAAGGTGATAGCCTATGCATCCAGAGAGCTCAAGGTTCATTAGAAGAATTATCGCACTCATGACCTGGAGTTGGCAGCTGTGGTGTTTGCACTGAAGATGTGGAGGCATTATCTGTATGGAGTGCATGTGAATGTGTTCACAGACCATAAGAGTCTCCAGTACGTGTTCACACAGAGGGAGTTGAATCTACGTCAGCGGAGATGGTTGGAGCTGTTGAAGGATTATGACATAAATGTGCACTACCATCCAGGTAAGGCTAATGTTGTAGCTGATGCTTTGAGCAGGATGAGGATGAGAAGTACAGTCCACATTGAGGATGAGAAGAAGGAGCTAGTGAAAGATGTACACAGACTGGCCAGACTAGGTGTGCATTTGGTTCACTCCACTAGTGGGGATGTTTCAGTTAATCCTAGTTCTGAATCATCCTTGGTAGTTGAAGTCAAGCAGGGTCAGCATCTAGATCCTGTGTTGATGGAGCTGAAGGACTCAGTGCTGATGAAGATGAATGAGTCTTTTGCTTTGGGAGGTGATGGCATACTTAGGTATCAGGATAGGCTGTGTGTGCCAGATGTGGATAATTTGTGGACCAGGATTGTTGCAGAGGCCCATGGTTCCAGATATTCCATACATCCAGGTTCCACCAAGATGTATCATAATCTTAAGCAGATTTATTGGTGGGATGGTATAAAGAAGGACATTGCAGAATACGTAGCCAAGTGTCCTAACTGTCAGCAAGTCAAGGAAGAACATCTTAATCCTGGTGGTCTGACTCAGATTATTAAGGTTCCGACTTGGAAATGGGAGGCCATTAATATGGACTTCGTGGTTGGGCTTCCGAGGACTAGGAGGCAGCAGACTCTATATGGGTTATTGTGGACAGATTGACTAAGTCTGCCCACTTTGTCCCTGTGAAGTCTACTTACAGAGCCGAGGATTATGCGAGACTCTACATTGATGAGATTGTGAGATGGCATGGGATTCCCTTGTCTATTATTTCAGACAGAGGAGCTCAGTTTACTTCTCATTTCTGGAGGTCTTTCCAGAAGAGCTTGGGCACGCAGGTGAAGTTTAGCACTGCCTTTCACCCTCAGACAGATGGGCAGGCAGAGCGTACCATACAGACATTGGAGGATATGTTGAGAGCGTGTGTGATTGACTTCAGAGGTAACTGGGATGACCATCTGCCTTTGATAGAGTTTTCGTATAATAATAGCTATCACTCCAGCATTGGGATGGCACCGTTCGAGGCGCTTATGGTAGGAGGTGTAGATCTCCAGTTGGGTGGTTCGAGGTTGGAGAGTCATCCATTTTGGGTCCGGAGATCATTCATGAGGCCTTAGAGAAGGTCAGAGTGATTAGGGACAGGTTGACTACTGCTTACAGTCGGCAGAAGTCATATGCTGATAACAGAAAATAGCCCTTAGAGTTTGATGTTGGTGACCAGGTTTACTTGAAAATATCGCCTATGAAAGGGGTAATGAGATTTGGTAGAAAAGGGAAGCTGAGTCCGAGGTATGTTGGGCCATATGAGATCCTACAGCGTGTGGGTGAGGTGGCCGATGAGTTAGCATTGCCTGCAGAGCTAGCTTCTGTTCATCCAGTCTTTCATGTCTCTATGTTGAAGAAATGCCTAGGTGATCCAGCATCAATCTTACCTGTTGAAGGTTTAGGGGTTGGTGAAGACTTGTCTTATGAGGAGGTACCTGTTGAGATCTTAGACAGATAGGTCAAGCGGCTGAGGAACAAGGAAATTGCCACAATGAAGGTATTGTGGAAAAATCATCTTGTTGAGGGTGCTACGTGGGAGGCTGAGGCCGACATGAGAGCCCGCTACCCTCACCTTTTCAGCTCTTGAGGTTAGACTTCCTACTCTTAAACGTATGGTTCCTTATCCCTTCGTGTTTTGTTGCTATTGATTGACTATGTATAGTTATTTTATTATGACCTGACTGGCATTACGATGTGAAGTGGTAGTGTCATTCGAGGACGAATGTTCCTAAGGGGGGGATAATGTAACAACCCTAAAAATGAATAGGATCAAGACTTAGGGTGTCAAGAATGCTTGCGATTAAACCAAAGTTCACACGGACTGATACGCGTAGAACCAGACCTCAGAACCCTTACTACGACCAAGCCAACTAACTTGGGGAGTTAGTTGAGCTTGGAAAGGTTGGAACCAACTAAGTAAGGCTCTCGAAAATGAAGATTTAATCCAAAGAGTCTTTACCGGACTTAAAAGAAGAAATTTTAATTTTTGAGGGTCTAAGGGTAAAATGGTCTTTTACCATGCTAGGGGTAATATCGTAATTACCCTAAATATATAATTAATTAATAATTTAATAAAGTGGAGGGGTAATTTGGGGAGAGAGAGCCAAAATTGGTCTCTTGAAATGAAGTCTTGCTCCACCCGGGTTCAAACCTAGGTGGGAGCACGGATTTAATATGATTTCTTTTATTATTGATGAATTAATTTAATAAATTTATAATTAATGGCTGATGTAAAAAGGAAAATCAGATTTTATTATTATTTATTATTTATTTACTTATTAATTAATGTTTTTTTTTAAAATTGACTAAGTCTTGCCAACTATCCTAGTTTTAAGATGCACTATCTCACACTATCTCTCTCCCTCACGCCTAAATCTCTCTCTCTCTCATCCAAATTGTTTTCTTGGCTGAAAAAAAAAATAGAAGATAAAAACATTAGAAAGCAATCAAAAGTTCTCTACACTCAAAGAACTTACAAAAAAAATATACAAGCAAGCAAGCTAACTAAAGAAACGAAAACTTTGCATCATCTTCTCGACGGGTTTGCGTTGAAGGTTTAGGGGAGGATTTGGGCAGAACTTAGAAGGTGTGGAAAGCTACAACAAGGTATGGGTTTTCTCTCTTGGAATCCTTTCTCCAAGAGGAATTTCTTTCTACAAAAGTCGACATATAAAACTAGGGCTGTCCCCTTGAATGTTGAACTCCTTGTCCCTAGTCTCCTTCCGATTTCAATCTAAATTAGTTTAGAAATCATGTTGTTGGTATGGTTTCTGGTAGCTAAGTGTGAAATATGATGTTCCTTGTGATTTTATGTTTGGAAATAGCAAGCATGTTCAATGATGTCAAACGAAAATGATGTGGTGCAATGTGTAAAATGTTTGTTGTTGTTCTCCGTTTTGAAGTCTTAAAATGGCTTGTTTGATGATTGGAATTAAGGTGCATAAGATGTCTAATTTGTGATGTTTAAATGAAGTGTAAGGTGACTGATCTTAAGTGGAAAAAAAAAATCTAAGCTAAAACAACAATGAATCTACACTTGAAAACGCGTTAAACAAATTGTGAAAATACCACAAAACGAATGTGTGAATGTTGTTAAATCAAGGCTAGAAAATTTAATCAAATTTCCAGCACTTGGTGATGGAGTTTCGGCCAGAACACTTGAGGTGTGAGAAGTTTAAAAATAAATTTAAAACATGTGAGGTCAGTGGGGATTGAACCCAAGACCTCACTTCATGAAAGCTGAAAAAAAATAAAATAAAAATAAATAAAAGGTGTGGGATTCGAACCCACAACCTCTTGGTCAAACAAGAGAGTAAAGAGAAATTTTAAGATAATAAAAATAATGAGATGAGTGGGATTCGAACCCACCACCTCTTGGCTGAAGGAGGAGACAAGGAGAGAAGAAATAATAATAATAATGAGAGGAGTGGGATTCGAACACACCTCCTCTAGGCCAATATTAAAAAAAAAAACTTAGGAAAAAGAGAAATAAATGAATATTGCTATGGGGGTTCGATCCCGGATCCCCTAATGCTTAAAACGCCTAAGGTGAAGTTAGGGGAGGGAAAAAGAAAGGAAAAATAATGTTAGTGAGGGGGTTCGAAATCGGGTTCCCCTAGCCGAAATGTAAATCCAAAATTAGGTGAAAGAAAATTAACTAAGTATTGTCCAAGGGATTCAAAGTGGGGTTCCCTTGCCCAATTCCGTATTGACATAGAAGTCATACGTAAGTAAATACTTAATGAATGCTGCCTCTAAAGATCAAAATCAATATCTTGGCATATCTACAAGATGCATAAGTCTTGTACCACATAATCTTGGGTAAACATGAATCACTTAACGAACTATGAATGAAGCCTCATGACTTGTATGTATAGACCCATAAGTCTAGCATACACTTAAAAATAAGTGAACCTAAGATGTATGTAAAGAAATGAAGAAACCTTAGAAGGGTTAAGTAAGAGTGTGAAATACACCAATGGCCAAGTACATTGGCATATGATGAAATGAACTTTCACGTAAAATGGGGTGAGTAATTATGAAGAGCAATTGTGCTAATGTTAATGAATGTGGTGACAACATGATATGAGGCTAATGTAAAAGATGAGGACAATCTCAAATGAGCCTAAGTAATTGTTACCAAAACGTACTCACCTATGAGAGTGTAAAGCTAATGAAGAGACCAGTCTGTATGAACACTCTAATGAAAGTATTGAGATTAACACACTTAATACTAATGATGAGATGAGAAATCATCTAATGAGCTATATTGTCCTCATACTAGAAGCCAACTTCCATGACGTATGAGTTGGACGTAATGGAACTTTATACTGAGCACCGATAGGCTAGCTATGAGCGGTGATGCCTTCTTTTGGGAAGGGCGAAGGTTCACGTAACTCTCATGAGATGAGAATGTCCGGCTTTCCGGGTATGGGTCTCCATACATCTCCTAGTCTTTGAACCTATACTGCCAATATAGGGATCTGGCGGGGTTAAATTCCCATGTACGCTAGCATGTTTATTGGGTCACTTTGGCCGGTGATTCTACCTCTTTTCGGTGTGGGGGAGACACTGGATTTCATGATGCTCACATGATCTATGTCGGTTAAAGTTAAAGTTCCCAATGAATGAATGAGGACAGCCTCAAATGAAGCACATAAAGAAATGAATGATACCGAAGGTGTTAGGATAAGATAATCAAGAGGTGAGATATACTCAGGTAATGACATTAGGTTATTCCTGATCATTGCACAGCAAACCCGATGAAAGTCTTAAACTACACCCTAGGTATAACTGGTGTTCACACTGGCCTATGAATGAAATGAAATGAAGTACGTATGAATGAATGAATCAGACTCAGTGTTTGCTAATGAAGACTCTCTAGTTGAGGTCCCATATGTTGAGCCCTCATTTTGGAAAGTCTTAATGTTAAGTCCATGATTCCAAGGTCTCATGGCATATGAATGAATGATACGAACGAAGCTATGTGTTATGTGCTATGATATGTGCTATATGAAGATGATATGTGTTGTGTGCAATACAATATTTAACATGATGCATGTTACTCTCATGGCATGACCTTCCTAACTCAATTTGTAAAGTTCACTAACTTTCCTAATCTCAATTTGGCAAGTCTATTGACTTGACTTCCAAAAATCATGTCGTTAGGAAAGAGCTAATCTTTCTCATGCATGTCCTTGGTGTGTGCTTGCATATACCCGTACTTAGTACAAGTGTGTACTAACCCTATACATCTATACTATTTTAGGTGCAGGCACATGTGGTCGATAGAGTTGCAGGATCATTGTTGCAGCTATCCGGATGTCAACATTTATCCGGAGTTTGGTAGGTCCTCATGCTTTTGAGGATGCTACTGTTTTATATTCAAGCATAGCTTTAGAGTTGAGCTAGTGGAGTATGTTCCACTAGCGTTTCCTTCCTTCTCTTTATTCAGACTTTGTATTTGGGCCATTTTGGCAATTATATTTAAGACTTATGAACTATTTCTTTCAGTTATTTATCTCTTTAATGTTAGATGGTTGATGATGAACGATTATAAAATTTTAAGAATGTTTGGCAAGCATGTTTAAAGAACAAAAAGTTTCAAATTTTTCGCTAAAATTAACCTATGTAAAGTAAGTATGACATAAGTAGGCTTGTTTGCGACCTCTGAGAGGTCAACGACGCCAGTCTCGTCTGGGGTCTAGATTCCAGTCGTGACAGAGATTGCCCAATAACTGTTCTTGATAGAGTTACCTATGCTGACCTAATAGAATTAACCATGCTTGACTTTGATATAATATTGGGTATGGATTGTCTCCATAAATGCTATGCTACCATAGACTGTTGAAACATTGTAGTAAGGTTTCAGTTTCCTAATGAGTTAGTGCTGGAATGGGAATGGCGTATTTCAAATTCAATAGGCCAAATAGTTTCCCATCTTAAAGCCAATAAGATGTTATCTAAGGGGTATTTATAACACTTAGTCAGAGTCAATGACTTAGAACATGAAATTCCTTCCATAGACTCTGTGTCCATAGTGAATGAGTTTGAAGATGTCTTTCCGGAGGATTTACCAGGAATCCCTCCTAAATGCGAAATTGACTTTGGTGTTGACTTAGATCCCAACACCAAACCAATTTCCATTCCTCCCTATAGAATGGCGAAGTTGCAGTTAAAAGATCTACTTGATAAGGTATTCATCCAGCCGAGCATATCCCCATGGGGTGCTCCAGTGTTGTTCGTTAAGAAAAAGAATGGAACCCTTAGAATGTTTATCGATTATCGGCAACTCAACAAAGTCACTATAAAGAACAAATACACTCTTCCAAGAATTGATAATCTATTTGATCAGCTCCAAGGTTCAAGTTTCTTTTCTAGAATAGATCTCCGGTCAGGTATCACCATCTTAGAGTAAGACAAGAGGATATTCCTAAGACTTCCTTCCTTACTAGGTATGGTCATTACGAGTTTCTTGTCATGTCATTTGGTCTCACTAACGCACCAGCCGCGTTTATGGACCTTATGAATAGGGTCTTTCGTGAATACCTTGATTTTTTTGTCATAGTGTTCATAGATGAAATCCTCGTATACTCTAAGACCAGAGAAGAGCATGAAAAACATTTGAGAATGACATTGCAAGTACTCAGGGAACATCAGCTGTATGCAAAATTCAGCAAATGTGAGTTTTGGCTGAGATCAGTGACCTTCCTTGGTCATGTTTTGTCCGACCAGGGTGTAGAGGTTGATCCGAAAAAGATTGAGTCAGTAAAAAACTGGCCGAGACCCCTCACTCCTAAATACATCCGAAGTTTCTTGGGTTTGGCTAATTGCTATCGCAGGTTTGTTGAGGGATTTTCCGCTATTGTTGCTCCATTGACAACTTTAACAAAGAAGAAGGCAAAGTTTGAGTGGTCTGAAACTTGTGAAAAGAGCTTCCAAGAGCTCAAGGACCGACTCACTTCAGCCCCAGTTCTCATATTGTTGAGGAGTGGTGAAGGGTATGTTGTGTACTGTGATGCTTCCCGAGTAGGTTTGGGATGTGTTCTTAAGCAGGATGGCAAGGTGATTGCATATGAATTAAGACAGTTGAAAATCCACGAGAAAAATTACCCTACCCATGATCTTGAGTTAGCTACTGTGGTATTTGCGTTAAAACTTTTGAGATATTACTTATATGGTGTACATGTTGATGTATTTACTGACCATAAAGGTCTTCAGTATGTTTTTACACGTTGATAATTGAATCTTCGTTAGAGAAGATGGCTAGAGCTGCTCAAGGATTATGACATGAGTGTCCACTATTACCCAGGTAAGGCCAATGTAGTGGCCGATGCTTTGAGCCGATTGAGCATGGGCAGTGTGTCTCATATCAATGATGAGAAGAAGGAATTGGTTAAAGAGGTACACCAATTGCCTAGGTTAGGGGTACGACTGGTAGGTACACCAAATGGGGGTGTTTCAGTTCATTCCAATTCTGAATCCTCATTTGTTGTAGATGTTAAAGCTAAGCAGCATCTCGACCCAGTACTCATGGAGTTGAAAGATTCAGTGTTAGTAAGCTGAATAAATCATTCTCCCTAGGGGGGGGGGGGATAGTGTGCTTAGATACCAGGGCAGATTGTGTATGCTCAATATTGATAATCTGAGACCTAATAATATTGCAGAGGCTCATGGCTCTAGGTACTCCATTCATCCAGGTTCCACCAAGATGTATCATGATCTCAATGAGATCTATTGGTGGGAAGGTATGAAGCGAGATATTTCTAAGTTTGTGGAGGTAGGTGATCAAGTCTACCTGAAGATATCACTCATGAAAGGGGTGATTAGGTTCGGTAAGAAAGGGAAGTTAAGTCCGAGGTATATAGGTCCTTATGAGGTCTTGCATCGAGTAGGGAATGTTGCCTATGAACTGAAGTTACCAAATGACTTGGCTTCTGTTCCTCCAGTGTTTCATGTTTTGATGCTTAAAAAGTGTCTAGGCGATCCAGCATCCATCCTGCCTGTTGAGGGGTTAGTAGTCGATGAGAACCTTTCTTATGAAGAGGTTCCAGTTGAACTTTTAGATCGCCAAGTGAAGCAGCTAAGAAACAAGGAGTTTTCCGCCGTAAAGGTATTATGGAGGAACCACCTTATTGAGGGAGCAACATGGGAGACCGAGGCTGACATGAGATCCCGTTACCATCACTTGTTCAGTTCTTGAGGTTAGATATACTCTTCCTAAGTCTGATTTTGTTTATGAAACTCTAAAGTTTAGTGCATTAGTCGGTTTTGATGTTTTAAGTCCATGACTGTGTGTGTTATACTTGCACTATATGATTTAATATGAGTTCATGCTTGCATTCATGTTGCTGTTTTATTATGGTGTTGACATGATTTTTGTGTCGCATGAGTTGTGATGTGCATTGAGTTAAAGTGAGATTGAGAAAAAAGTTCCTCAATCTCAGATATGAAGCTTCAGATAAGCTTTGAGTGATGTGCATCATCCAGAATAATTTGTGAATCAGATATTCACAAGGAGTAAAGTTTCAAGTATGTTGATGTGTTTTTCGAAAATACCCTCTTTGATTCAAAATGATGTGTAGTGTCATTCGAGGACGAATGTTCCTAAGGGGGGAATAATGTAACATTCCAAAAAATGTACTTGTATAGTGAAGAGTCTATTAGGTTTTAAGAACATGTATTGGGGTACATAGGCATCCCAACGCCCAATATTGAGTAATATTGGGCATGTTAGAGAATATTGGCTTAAGGGTGTTAGCCAATTTCTATGTATTAACAAGTAACTTAAAATACACTTTGATGTTCAAATGCTCCAATCCAAGCTTGTTTAGGAATTGTACCTACAATGAAGACCCTAAGCTAAAAAATTTAATTTCATCGCTTACACACATTAGTCACGAGGCATCCAAGTGTCAAGCCTAGGTACCATAACACATAATTATTTAAAATGATCATGTAGATTAAGCAGTGCCCAAGGACATAGTGAGGACCCTTGGGACGAGAAGTGAACTTTTCAAGTGCAACTACAGAGTGCACGGTTAGGAAAGTGCACGGTAACACATGTGCTACCGACCAAGGGACCAAGCGACAAGCCCAACCGATTCGGTTAGGGCGGTTAAGGGGCAGACGCGCGTCGGGTCAAGCCATGTGGGGCCAAGATTCCTAACCAATCCTAGGCTCTAACTAACTTACCTAACTAGCTAACTAACCTAGGACTAACTAAAATAAACTAACTAGTGTGCCCGAAATCCTAAGACCTAACCGGGTGACACTAGCCGAGTAGCTAACTAAAGAAACATCCTAGTACCTAACCTAGGATGGTCCAAAGGGGTTTGTTATGGTCCTAGTGACTTAGATGTACTTTAGTAATTACCCTAGGTCACTTAATTAATTAAATTAGAAACTTAATTAATTAATTTAATTTAATGGTCAAATCCGAGACCCTTAGCAAATTTTCAGAATTTGGCTAAGTTAAAAGCTCTCCTATTTTTAGTCAATTTAGGAGGGGAGTTTTTGTAATTATCTAATTGAGTTATTTAATTAAGTTAATTATCCTAAGTTGAATTAGTCAATATTCATTTCCTAAGACTTAGACTCACATTGAAACTCACGACTGAAAAACAGTAAGCAAGCGTGAGAGAAAAAGAAAAATACTCTTGGTTCTCCTTAGGCGATTTCAAGGCAATTCTTTAAGATTTTCGTGCAAAGAACAGGGTGATCTTCGTAGATTCAATTCTACTGTAAGGTATGGGTTTTATCTCTTGGATTCCTTTCCCCAAGAGGCTTTTCAAACGTTTTGAATTCAAAAAAACTGAAACTAGGGTTGTTCCCAATGAAATTGTTGAATTTTCATCTCCCTAGTTCTCCCTATATTCGATTCTAGTAGTATGTAAAATGTAAATCTCGAGCATGTTGTTGGTATATGGTGCTAATTGATCATTATGTGTAGGTTTCTGTGATTTATAATGTCGAATGATACCTATAGGTTAGATTAGTATGATTAGATTATTATTTACATGAGATAAGATATGTTGTAATGCCTAATTGTGTTTGAGAAGATGAAATTGTTAGAAGTCTTTTATGAAATTCAGTTTACTGTTGAAAGGAATGAAAGTTTCGATTACTGTGTATGTTTACAACGATTGTAAGTGTTTGGAATGCAATGTTTCCAAGAAGAAATAAGAATGAGAATCAGAGCTAGTTAATGATCTTAAATGCCAAATCAACTTTATAGCTTGGCCAAACCAAGCACTGAAAAGTTCTTATAGGCTAATCAAAGGTTAAAAGATGGCTGCTTAAAATGATGAGATTACTATAATATATTCATGAAGTAATTGACTTGGCTAGTGATAATATCATGACAAGTGTTTAGTGAAAGTTTGATTTTATGCCAAAAAATTGGCTAGCAATATTATGTCCAAGATATTAATTGAATTGGCCAATGATTAAGTCATACCAATCTTAACTCAATGAACTCATAACCTAGGGTATGTCAATGATTGGGACAAGTCCCAACATACCCTATCTAAATGAACTTGTGAACATAGTAGCACATTGAATAAGTCCTTATAACTTTCATAAAGAATGGTACAAGACTACCAAATGACATTGAACAAGCTAAGGTGAGTAATGAAATAAGTAAAAGCTTATGAGTTATGAAATTGACCTAGAATGGGGTGTTAAAGGAAGTGAGACAAGTCTCACTTGAACCTAAGCAATTATGTTAAAGATACTCACATAAGAGGGTGTTAGAAATCATGAGACAAGTCTCACTCACACCATGATGATAATGTAAGATTTAAGTTCACATTCATCAAGTATAGAAAGGGATGACAAGTCATCCATTGAGCTAAGCATACCTCATACTAGAAGCAAGCTTGCATAATGTATGAGTCAACTCTGAAAGTTGTAAAGTATAATAAATCTGAGCTAAGCACCGATAGACTAGCAATGAGCTTGTGCAAGCACATTTAAGCCTCATGATACGAGACTACCACCAAGGTGAATAAGAGTCTCCAAAGTTTCCTAGTCTTTGAACTATGTTGCCAACATAGGTTACGAGCTAGTCGATCCACCTATGAAATCTAGGCAGTATTCGGTTTCACTTTGGCCGATGAACAACCTCTTCTCGGTGTGGGAAAGACACTGGATTTGATGTTAGCTCACATGATCTATGTTGGTTAATGCTAAAGATTTCAGTAAGAAAGTAAGAAAGAATGAAAGAAAAGAAGTAGGAAGATGAGGGGTGTTCGAATAGGATGACCAAAGGGTGAGGTTAGACTAAGTAATGATGTAAGGCATTCTTAGTCATTGCACAGAAAGAACCCAATGGAAGTCTTAAAAGAATATCCTAAGTCAATCTATCATGTTCAAAGTGAACATGAGATCAAAGAAGAAGAAATGTAAGTTCAAAGTGAACTAAGTAAGCAAAAGCATAAGAATATCAAATCATCAGTGTTTGATAAGAATGAAGTTTTAACAGTCATTGATTTATGCCAATAAAGGGGGAAAACATAATGACTCATCAATTGGAGTATGAATATATGCCCCAAGATCTCTATATTATGCAAATAATCAAAGAATGGGCATAGCCAATAAGATTGGCTTATAAAGACTTCATGCCCAATTTAACAAGAATGAAAAAAATAACTTTTGAGTAGGGTAGCCAAATCATTTCCTTAGTATTTTGGATTACTTACTTGATTAATCGTAGGTATGGGACTACAATGAATCATTGCACTTGTAAGTAAAACATAGGATCAAAGGAGATCATTGAACCAGACAACAAAAAGAAGAAAAGATTGAAAAATAAACTAAGGCTGGGAGAGGGAGCTCTCGGCCTAAGAGGAGCAAAATTATTAAATTTTGTTTGAGTTGTTCTAAAATTATGTTCATCATTTCAAGGTCTTATGTTCATATAGAAGATGAGTTGTGTGCTCTAAATGCATGAAAATATGTCATATTCATAGCATGATTCATAAATAACGAATTAGGAAGGTAAAGTGACTTCACTTTCAAAAAAAATGGCATGTTGCTATAGGAAGAGCATTCCTTGATCGTGCATAGTCCTTATGTGTTTATGTGCATACACCCATACTTAGTACAGGTGTGTACTAACCCATATACAATTACTATTTTTATAGGTGCAGGTCCTTGAAGAAGATTGAAGATCGTTCGAAGCTGTTTGGACTAGTACCTCCAGACTTTGGTAGTTCCTCTTGAGTTCGAGGATGCCTACGCTTTAATTCTAGCTTTAGTACATTAGAAATAGCTAGTGGATGTTGTCCCTAGCATTTCTTTTCAAAACATTTGTTCCAGCTTTTGTATTAAGGCCGGTTTGGCAACTATTACTATTATTATGAATTCTTTACTTCAATTGTTCAATCTGTTAATAGATGGTTGCTTAGTTTGAGCTGTTAGTATATCACTTGTATGCAGTTATATGAAGTCTAAATACACTTCAGTAAAGTTTTAAATTTTCCGCTAAATTTAACTGTATGATTGTGATGAAAGCTAAGAAGAGGCTTGTCTGCGACCTCTGAGAGGTTAACGACGCCGGTCTCATCTGAGATCTAGGATCCGGGTGTGACACACGACCTCTCTCTTGAGCAAGTCAAAAACGCATGGGTGTTTATGTATTTGAAACTACAAACCCATTAGATAAAACACAACCACTAGGTGAAATCACCATTAAAATACAATCTAAGCTACAAGAAAGCAAGACCCAATAAATTAATCAACCCATAATTTTTAAATCACACCGTAAGAATGGAGTTTTTAGCCACTCATCAAGAAATAATCAAATATACTTAAAATGATAAATGAACCAAGTAGGTATAAGATATTAAACCTTAAAACTAGTAAAGAAAGGTAAATGGAGAAGACCCACTTCCAAAATTGGAAGAAGAAATGCTTTTTCAAGCTTCCAGAAAAACCCTTTCCAAACTCGAGAGAAAACTTAAGAACAAAGTTTCTAAAATAAAATATCAATTTAAGTACTGGTGAATCTTTCGGCGCAATTAGTCGTGATTCGCCGAGTGATTCGCTGAATCGCCCTTCGTTTAGTTCGTCGTTGCTTGGACAATGCCTTCCTTGTCTATGTTCTAGATTTATGGGCGGTAATCTTATGCTTTGTGGAACTGATTGGCGATGCGCCGACTTGTCTTTTTAGTCGCCTTTTGATCCACTTCCTTTAGGGCTCACTTGTTGTAACAGAAGGTGGAACTTTGCTACACAGTAGATCGCTAAGTGTTCTTGGCGATGCACACCTTTGCATCTTCAGCTCTTTTTCTCTGTTTTGCTTCTGTTTTGTGCCTAAGTGTCATGCTCCTAATAATTCCTCAAATACCTAAAACTTAGGAGTTTTTATCAAATATTGAAATAAAATAAATAATCGAGGACACTATTTCCATTAAAATAAGGCCCTAGATAAGTCCAATTTGAGGACTCAACAGTGGACTAGACATCCACATAGTGTGCATAGGGGATTTGAGGGCTCATTATGTATTATTTGGAGATGTTTACCTAGTAGTATGTCCGTAGGGACAGATTCCACGAAAGGTGACAAAATACAGAACCTTGCATATCGTCCCCCAGAAACGTTTATAGTGGGTGTATCTACTTCTAGATTGATCCTATTTTAGATCATTTTTTATGGAGTATTTCTACATCATAGTGTTTCGAAGGTAATTCAGACAGACGTATCCAAATAGTATAGTAATTAATGTTAGCATTCCAAGAGTTGAACTTGGTTTGCCATTTGCAAACACTAACAAAATGTTATCCAATTAACCAATGTCCTTGTTAGATAGTTTTTTCATAGTTTTCGTTTGGAGCTTTATAAGATAGGAATCTTCACCCACGTCAATTAAGTGGAGGTTCTCACTTAGTTCCTAGAGAGAACATAGTTTATTTTGAAAGAAATTAAATCTAACTTTTTTTGCTATAAGTTTCATGATGAAGGATAGCTTCTAGGTGCATAAAAAATAGTTTTGTTTTTGTTTGGTGGATATAGGAATGGAATTTGGGTGGTTTGAGGAGTTATATTGTTCATAAAAAAGATTTAGCTAAGAGGGTATCTCATAAACTTACTTTGTTTGGTTGGAATGTATAATATCTCTTTTCCATTTCATTAATAAATTATTCTTGTTCTTTTAATAGCATGAAGCAATTGAGAGATGATGCATGTGATTCACAATTGTTTACGTTGTCATTTTGTTCTTCCCATGGAGAATCGTAAGCTCTATATCCTTTATTGATTTTTATGCGTCTTGTGATTTATTTGTACATGATTATCCTATGCCTTTTGCTTTTTCCCAAATTAAGAATTGGTCTAATGGATGAGAATGTAACTTAACTAATACTTGCATCAAAGAACATTAAAAGTTGACCTAATACATCAATAACCCTCAGGCATTAATTACATTAGATACCCCAACTATAATTATGCTCATTTGCTGAGTAAGCATTCAAGCCTCAAACATGCTATAATTGACATTGATGTGTATAAATAATGAGATAATTTATTTTATGTTGTGAACTTTTCTACCTAACGATGTTTGTGAATGTGAACAAAATCATTCAAGAATGTCAACATATTATCATGTGTTTAGGTACTCAATTATAATATATGGTATATCATGTATCCACATAAAATTTGCAGACAAATTTAGTATTGGACCTATTATGTTTCTGACTGCCTAAAATATTGTACTTGCTATGTCAAATAACTTCATTTGTAGTAACTCTACTTATAGAGATTTAGTCATGTGTGAAGTTATCCCTTGTCCTTACTAGAATTTGAGATCTTATCTCACTTATTTTTACGCCCTTTAAAGTTGTTAGACCGCACACTTGATCTCTTAACAATGTATTTGAGTGGCTACTTATGGCTATTGTTGTGATACATTTGTTTTTTCTATCTCTTTGATTAATTAGGTATGACGGTCATATAGATGTAGCCAATGCGTTGTCTTTTGTGAGGGAAGTTAGGGACACATTTCCGAACCAAATGGAGAAGTATGAAATGTTCATTAATATTATGAAAGACTTAAAGGATCAAAGGTTTGCAACAAAAATTTCCTATTTTTATGGTTGTCATTATTTTCTTTTCTAATTTGGTGACTTATATGGGACTAAGTTTTTGAACATTTTTTACAGAATTGATTATGTTGGTGTCATAGAAAAATTTAATGAATTGTTTAAAGAGAATCCTAGTTTAATCCTTTGATGTAATGCTCTCAGGCCTAATGGCTATGAAAATCAATGATGAAGACCACGTACCCC
The DNA here is from genome assembly GCA_016801875.1 of Solanum sitiens. Classification (NCBI taxonomy): domain Eukaryota; kingdom Viridiplantae; phylum Streptophyta; class Magnoliopsida; order Solanales; family Solanaceae; genus Solanum; species Solanum sitiens. Next base: position 290,919 of record JABWTJ010000016.1, on the reverse strand, counting down.
CGAATAAAACAACTTATAAGGAACAAGCACTGAAAAGATGAGTTGGTTTATCGTATGGAGAATGTAATTTATTTCTTTTTATTTTTATGTTTTTATGTAAAAACGTTTTGTTGGTTTTGTCATATTTCTGCAACATGGAGCGATTAACATGTATTTAGATGTTCAACATAGTATGATGTACTTAGATGCTCAATTGTAATGAAGGTATATTCAGATTGCACATGAAATTTACATACAAATTTAATATTAATCTTTACGTGTTTGTGCCTATCTAAAAAATTCCACTTGCTTTGTCCAATAACTACATATGTAGTAATGATGAGTCCACAAATAGGACTCATTTAGGACTTTATTTTTATAGAAATAGTGTCCTCAAATGCTTAATGAGTCTCAATATCTGATGAAAATTCTAAAGTTTTAGGTATTTCAAGTTTGTGTGCAAGCATGGACACTTACGCGCAAAAGGGAATAAAAGGATGAAAAGAACGAAGAACCAAAAGTCTGAGCATCGCCCAGCACACTTGGCAAGTCGCCGAAAGGACATACTCCGGACTTTGTTCCAGCATGTGAAGCCCTAAAGAAAGAGGATAAAAAAGGCGATGAAAGAAGCAGTCAGCGCGTCACGAAATAGTTCAACGAAGAAGTGCTATACCGCCCAATGGTCCAGAACATCAAGATGCTGAAGGCAAGCACAAAACGGAAATGAAACAGAAGAAGGGCGAGTCGTCGAGTCATTCAGCGACCTCGACTAACCTCGTTGAATGGTCCACCACAACACTAAATCTGAAAACTATAAATACTAACCTTAGTTATTATTTTGGGAAATCCGAACATTATTATAGTTTTTACCTTAGAATACTATTTCTCTTATATTTTCTCTCATGTTTGGAGAGGTTTGTGGAAAGACTTGAAGAAAGATGGAGTTCATATTCACCAAGTTGGAAGTGGGTCTTCTCCATTATTCTTTCTTTGGTTAAACCAAGGTATAATTTATTATACCCATTTGATTTTAAAGTCATTTTAGGTGTATTTTTTTATTTCTTGATGTGTGCTAAAACCCCCATTCTTGGGGTGTTATTTAGCAAATATGAGTTGATATTATTGTTGGGTCTTGCTTGTTGATACTTTAAATAGTGTTTGTGGTTTGATTTAATGGGTTTGTAGTTGCCAATTCAAAACCACCTATGTGTTTTCGGCTTGCCCGAGAGGGAGGTCGCGAAACCAATATCGCTAGACCAATGGCCTAACGAGTGGGTCGACATAAGGTTCAGCCTAAGAGGGTGAGACTTAGTCACATATCCTAACACTCAATTTGAATGAGCAAGTGGGGTAAGGCACAGACTGTACTTCATGCCGCAAATGGGTGTCTGAGAGGAACCCATTTGATACGGGGTAAATTGCTCGAGAGAGAATTTATTTCGATCTTAAGCTTAGCCTAGTCACTATTATCTTGAAAAAATCCTATCAAAAGCATGTACCCAATGATTTATATCAACTTGTATTACCGTGACAGCCCAAGAACTTCTCCCCATACTTGATTTTCCTTAATATTTTCTGTTTTTACCATACTTGTGACAAACCCCATTTGATATTTGATAGTTTGGTGTCACCCCCTTTAATTAATAATGTTTTTATTCAAAAATCTCTTTAGATATGACTAATTAGAATGAAATTCTAATTAACTATAGATTCTCAAAACTGCTCCCATAGGACACAGCCCCAACCCTTGGTTGGGTAGCTATATTATCGATGAGTGTAGACACTCGAACCGTAGGTTAGTGTCGTTGGTCACGATAAGCAGTCAAAATGGCGTCGCTGCTGTGAGTGCTGTCACTTGAAGATGTAGTTAATCAGAATTTTTGTTTTTCTTAGTTTTAGTTTTACTAATCGTAGTTGTAGTTTTGTTTTTCTTGTCTTAAGATCAACACAGAGAAACAAAAAATGGATAAGCACTATGGATATCACACAGATCATCCTCTCTTGAAGCTTTTGTGTCACATCCGGGGATCACTCCCTAGACGTAACAGGCGTCGTCGTCCTCGAAGAGGACTAAGACTAGCCTCTTAACATTCATCATTACATTCATAGGTTAAAAATGTGGAAAATTTAAAACTTTTTGATTACTTATACATTGAGGTTTACTAGACCTCTCGCTTACACATAATATATATATCGAGTATACATAGACCCTTCGTATAAGAAGATTACATAGTCTTCTACTTTTATTGAACAAACATAGTATAAGATATTCTCATAAGAAGTCTATAACATTGTCTCATATTAAACCATCTAGACAAGAGTACCACAGTTTGGGCAGAGCCCTTACATCAACAATTATATCCACATATAGGCTTTACAATTATAGTACCGAAATGAAAGAGAATGAACAAAGTGTCTTTAATACTAAACAACATCCAAAAGGTAGATAATGGCATCGTCCTCGGAAAGTGAGGACTTACCGAACATGGAAGGTAAGAATCCAAGTAGTCTTCAAAGTCTTCTCTAATATCAATGGCCGGATCCTACACTTGTAGTAAACATCAAACATGGGTTAGTACACACTTGTACTAAGTATAGGTATATGCACATAAAACAAGTGAAATCATGCTAAAGAGGAAATTTGATAAAAACCATGCTAAAGTACTTTGAAAAGCCTTATGGACAATAAAGAACCCATATAAGCCAATAATCACATAATCCATAAGTCAAGCCCATGTACGACATAAGAACAATATCAAAACGTAATTGTCAAGTCAACATATACAAGAGTTCATAACATCAAAATATAAGCAAAACCCTTACTAATAACTCAACATTTACCCTACAAGTGCAATGACCAAGCAAATCCCCATAATCTTACTCAATCAAGTAAACCGAACAAATGATCAACATTAATGCCCAACTCAACATAACATAACATCAACAGTAGTCACCATAATGTTTAGAAATATAGACCAATAGCATGTTCATAAATGAACTAACATCATAAAGGATCACAAACATGTAAAGTCAACATCTTCATTGCGTATACATTATAAGAACACAAGAACAACCTCCTAATGATTCCCTCAAGGCAAACTTGTGCAAGGCATATGTAGAGTCCCAAACCCCTACCTAGGCTAAAACCTCTCAAGTCACCCTAGTTAGTGTATAGTCCATTACTTCATTTTACTTTTGGGAACACTTGGCTTAACCAACATAGACCACAAGAGCTAAGTTTGTAATCCGGTGTTGTAAAACCTTACACCGATGGAAGGTGGTCTACCGTCCAAAGTAGAGCCAAACATAAACCTATATTTCTAGGTGGATTTACTAGCTAGTCTTCCTATGGTGGCAACATAGTTCTAGAACTAGGAGATATGTATTGAACCCTCTACATGTCTATGGCATTGGAGCCTCATCTCATGGGAATCCATTGGGTGAGTGTCCCTCATAGGGGAGTCAACACCTCATATTGAATTATAGCTTTCTCTATGGGAAGCCAACACCTCCCATTGTCAAGTTCACTCTGTGCTAAGCTAAGCCCCTTTTGAAATGTATTTCTTTATTAATCATCACTTAATTTAGATCATAGGGTATAATCCCTTATATAGTCATTGTCATTTAGTTCAATAGGTATTGTATGAGAATATCCTTTCATGGCAACCCTCATATGTGAGATTGGCATGTCATAATCGTCATTTCATAATAAGGCACATAGGCAAATTATTACCAACCTTATATCATTTCATCTTAAACATAATCTCACAAAGACATAGTCAAGACATTTGAATTCAACATCATACCAACACCTACATAGGCTATTCACAAGGTATACTTCAATTGAACTACATCTTCATTAACAAGCCATTATAGTTGAAGTTAAGGTTAGGATCATGAAGACTTACTAAATCTCCTTCAAAATCCATAATCATGGTCTTACCATTAACCAACCAATTACATCCAATAATAGGTGTAGTATCATCATTCAATAGTAAATAACACAAGAACTAGATCAATTGCATCATCACTATCCCATTTAACTTCAATGCATAACCTAGGGTTAGGGGAATTAGGGTTCATCATGAGTTTGATCCAATCCCAACAATATATTACCCTAGTCAATCCATAGATGAATAGGATAGGTAAACAAGTCTAAAATCAATTCATAATTCAATTCCCATAAATTTATAACCAATTCCAAGATTTGGGTAATTTGGGGAAGGGAACATGATCAACATGAAATTGCATCAATTAATATCAATTAATCAACAATATATATTTAATTAGTCATAGGAAATCAAAATTTTTCATCAATTTGAAGTTTAGAAGAAAACCCATCAGAATTGGAAAACCCCATGGAATTGGGTAATTTAGAAATCAACTCTGAAAGGAAATCTTGGGGAAAGGAATCTCTAGAGTGAATAACCCATACCTTAATGAAGATTAATCCACGAAATTGAAGTGAAATCCTAGAGAAATTGACCTTCTTCTTCAAGCTTTCTTCCTTCTTCAATGGAGGAATTTGGGGAGAGAGAAAGTAGAGAGAGGTGAGAGCTTTTGGGTTTTGTTTTGGGAATTGGGTTTGGATGAGTGAAAAATGACTTTAAAATGACCCTTAGGCTATATATAATCACCCCCTAAATTATCCAAAAAACCCCTCACTTAATTTGGTCTTTTTGTGATGTCAAAATGTCAAAAATATGATTTTACCGAATTTGTGACTCCGCGTCGCGGGGCCAACACACATTTTAAATTTTGAAAAAGGATATTGAACCAGTGAGGTCCGTGAGGGCTGCGCGTCGCGCAGTAGCCCACTGATTCTTGACTTATGCAGGTTGCTTTGGCAGCCTGCCCACCTATATGGGGTCCTCCTCAAGGACCCTTCGGGTGGTCCTTGGGGCGTCGTTATTGGACATTTAGACCCTCTATACTACCCTTTATCTATCCCAAGTCCTTTTACATGTTTTATACTTCATTTGACCCTCCAAAACCTTCACCAAACTTAGCGACGTCAACTAGTTCAATTTAAGCTAGTTTCTGGACGTCATGGACGTTCTTTGACATCTTGGCTCTAAAACTTCTTGGATGACTTATCAACATTATTTTAGGTCTAATAACAATATCTAAACCTTTATACACTCATATTAGGCTCTAGATTAGGTATCGACTTTTCAGAATGTTACATTATCCCCCCCTTTGGAACATTCGTCCCCGAATGACACTAAACTTTTAAAAGGGGAAGGATAGACTCAACACTAGCAGCCCAACCACACAATATACTATAACGTCATCATGAGTTACAACTCAAATCAACATAAAAATATGGCATTTACACAATGACTCAAAACCTCAATTTTTACACATAATGGCTCAAAGTCACAACATGAGGAATTTCCTTCTCATAACAACAACATGAGCTCCACATACCATTAAAGAGTCAATCAAGCCAAAGTTCCTTTCTCAACATATAAACATTCTCAATATCACATTATGAAGACAACAACATAACAAGTACACAAATAAGTGCAAGTCAAGCAAAAGAGCATTCTTCCATGAAACTTATTTTAGCATAAAACCTTTTTACCATAAATATGCATATATTTACAAAACAAGTCAAATTCAAAGCAACTCATTATTTTCATTATTAAGAAGAACTACTAACCTTAATTAGAAAAGAGATGAGGATAACGGGACTTCATGTCAGCCTCGGCCTCTCATGTTGCTCCCTCAACTAGGTGGTTTCTCCATAACACTTTTACGGAGGCCACCTCTTTGTTCCTCGACCTCTTCACTAGACGATCAAGGATTTCAACCGGAACCTCCTCATAGGAGAGGTTCTCTTTCACACCAAGACCTTCAATAGGAAGATGGACTCAGGATTACCAATGCACATCTTAAGCATGGATACATAAAAAACCGGATGAACCGAAGATAGTTCACTAGGGAGTTTCAACTCGTGTGCAACCTTACAAACCCTTTGCAAGATTTCTTAGGGACCCATATAAAGAGGAATCAACTTCCCTTTCTTGCCATATCTAACCACCCCTTTTGTGGGAGAAATTTTTAAATACACCTTATCACCTTCTTCAAATTGAAGGTATCTTCTCCTATGATCGTCATAAGACTTTTGCCGACTATAGGTTGTTTGTAACCGGTTCCTTGTGATATGAACTTTGTCCAAAATAGATCAAATCAGGACCAAGAAGTGAAGATTCAACCTCAAACTATCCAATAGGAGATCTACACTTCCTACCTTACAAGACTTCATAAGGAGCCATGGAGATGGATGAGTGAAAGGTATTATGAGAACTCTACCAAAGGCAAGTGCTCATACCAATTTCCCTTAAAGTCAATGATACCAGCCCTAAGCATATCTTCAAGAGTTTGAATAGTCCGCTCCGCTTGACCCCAAACCTCTTTGAAATGATCTCCAAAATCTAGACATAAATTGAGCACCTTTATTCGATATTATGGACAAAGGAACCACATGAAGACTCACTATCTTGTCAATATAGATCCTTGCATAATCTTCTACCGAATAAGTAGACTTAACGGGAATACAGTGAGTGGATTTAGTCAATCTATCCAATACCATCCATATAGTGTCATATTGCTTTCGAGTTTGAGGCAAACCTACTACGAAATCCAAATTAACATCTTCCCACTTCCAAGTAGGAATTTGGATTTCTTGTAGTAGACCACTCGGCTTTTGGTGTTTGTCCTTCACTTGTTGACAATTGGGACACTTTGCGACAAACCCCGCAATATCCCTTTTTAGGACATCCCACCAAAACACTTATCTAAGGTCATGGTACATCTTTGTAGAACCCGGATGAATAGAGTAATGCGCTCCATGAGCTTCCTCAAGGATCCTATTCCTTAAATCATCCACATTGGGCACACACTATCTCCCGTGATATCTAAGGACACCATCCCCCCTTGGGAGAATGACTCATTCATCTTACCAAGAACCGATTCTTTCAACTCCATCAACAATGGATCAAGGTGTTGCTTAGACTTTACCTCAACCACCAAAGACAACTCAGAGTTATGATGCTCCACCATTTGGAGAACTTTCAATTTGAACCCCTAAACAAGACAACCTATGAACATCTTTCACTAGGTTTCTATTTGATTCATCCACATTGGACACACTTCCCATGGACAATCGACTTAGAGCATCTGCTACCACATTAGCCTTGTCGGGGTGATAGTGAAAACTCATATCATAGTCTTTTAACAACTCCAACCATCTCCGTTGCCGGAGATTCAACTCCTTTTGAGTGAATACATATTGGAGACTTTTATGGTCCGTATACACATCAACATGAACCCTATAGTGATAATGCCTCAATATTTTCAAGGAAAATACCACGGCCGCTAACTCAAGGTCATGAGTCGGATAATTATTCTCATGAACTTTGAGTTGCCTAGAAGCATAGGCTATAGCTTTGCCATTTTTCATAAGAACACACCCCAACCCAACTCGGGATGAATCACAATATACCACGAAACCCTTAGTACCCTCCGTTCGGGTCAATACCTGAGAGAAAGTAAGCCTATCCTTCAACATTTGGAAGATCTTTTCACATGCCTCCGACCATTCAAATTTCACATTCTTTTGATTCAAGGTTCTTAAAGGGGAAGCAATGGATGTAGATCCGTCAACAAACCTTCTATAATAACCGGCTAGGCCTAAGAAACTCCTAATATCCGTAAGAACCAAAGGTCTAGGCCAATTTTTCACCGCTTCGGTCTTTCTTGGATCAACCTCCACACCTTCACTAGAGATGATATGACCAAGAAATGCTACCGACCTCAACCAAAACTCATATCTGTTATGTTTGACAAACAATTGGTGTTCTTTAAGCACTTGTAACACCACTCTCAAATGATTCATATGTTCACCCTCATTCTTCGAATATACCAAGATGTCGTCAATGAAGACAATGACAAAAGAATCTAGGTAACTTCGAAACACCCTATTCATTAGATCCATAAACGCCACTGGAGCAGTAGTGATACCAAAAGACATTACTAAGAACTCATAGTGACCATATATAGTCTGAAATGCCATATTGGGAATATCTTCACCTTTCACCTAAGTTGGTGATATCTCGATCTCAAGTCAATCTTGGAAAAGTAACTGGTACCTTGGAGTTGATCAAATAAATCATCAATCCGAGGGAGAGGATACTTGTTCTTGATCGTGACTTTGTTGAGTTGAAAGTAATCGATACACATTCTAAGGGACCCATCCTTCTTCTTAACAAACAATACCGGAGAATCCCATGGAGAAATACTAGGCCGAATAAAACCCTTGTCTAGTAAGTCTTAGAGTTAAGACTTCAACTCTTTCAATTCGGTACGACCCATCCGATAAGGAGGAATTGAAATGGGATTTGTATCCTGTAGCAAATCGATACCAAAATCAATTTCCCGTTTGGGAGGAATACTGGGAAGATCATTAGGAAAGACCTCCGGAAATTCCCTCACTACGGGGACCGACTCAATGGGAGGAATCTCGGAGTCGAAATCTTTGGCTCTTACTATATGGTATAAACACCCTTTAGAGATCATTTTACAAGCTTTCAAACAAGAAATGATACGACCTTTGGGAATAGAATTTCCCCCCTTCCACTCTAAAACGGGTTCATTTGGAAAGTTAAACTTCACCACCCTTGTTCTACAATCGCTGGAAGCGAAACAAGCATGCAACCAATCCATACCCAAGATAACATTAAAATCAACCATATTGAGTTCTACTAAATCCATATGAGTAACTCTATTGGGCAGTATTATAGGACAATTTCTATACACTCTCTTAACAACAGCCAACTCACCCACCGGGGTAGTCACCATGAAAGGTTTATTCAAGATATCGGGTAAAATATCAAACTTTTTAGCTACTAGAAGAGTAACAAATGACAAGGTAGCACCGGGATCAAGTAAAAAATATACATCAATAGAAAAGACATTCAACATATCGGTCACCACATTGGGAGAAGTCTCTTGTTCACCTCTAAAGCAGAGCATAAAAGCGGTTTTTCTTCGGAGCATCAACATTTGAACCACTTGCTTGTTAACTCCCCTTGTCTTGCCCCTTCAAATTAGGGCAGTCTCTCACCTTGTGACACCTTTTTCCACAACTAAAACAATTGCCCGTTCCAAATAAGCATTCACCAAAGTGACCTTTCCCACACTTGGTAAAAGTAGGCTTCTCAATAGGTGAGTTTCCACTCTTTCCCTTTGGGGACTTAGGTTTAGGCACCTTATCATCATGAGCCTTAGGGAACTTAGAAGGAACTTGATAGGAGAACCTCTTCTTGAACTTAGGTTTTTCTTGGATATCAAGCCTACCCTTTGAAGAACCACCATCAAAAGACTTGGCCCTATTTGCTTCCCTACTCTTCCTCTTCACCCTAGTCTCTTCCACTTGTTGAGCATGCACCATGAGACGATAAATGTTCATATTATCATGTATCATAGCCTAACGACATTCTTCTTTCAATTCATCCAACACTCCCGTCACAAAGCAGCTCATTTCATCTCTAGGGTCGAAAACCAAAGAAGGAGCATACGTTGACAATTTAGTGAATTTCAAAGAGTAGTCAAATACACTCATACCTCCTTGACGAAGGTTGATGAATTCTTCCACTTTGGATTTCCTCTTATCTTTAGGAAAGAACCGATCAGGAAAAGCCTTCTTGAAAATCTCCCATATCACCGAACAACCCCTTAGAGGCCTATTATCTCTCTGTTGGACGTACCAAGTTTGGGACACATCTTTGAGTTGGTAAGTGGATAACTCGTCTTTCTCACTAGTAGTCAACCCCATAGCATAGAGAATTTTGTAGATTTCATCAATGAACTCTTGGGGTTCTTCCTCAACTTTGGACCCATAAAAAGTATGGGGATTCATCCTAGTGAAATCCCTCAAACAGGAGGCCATGGTGCTAACTTGTTGGTTTCCTTGTGGTACCACCTCCTGATTATCTTAGACCGTCATAGCTTGTTCTTGAGTAGTGACGGCTTGTGCTTGGGTTGTAATGGCTTCGTCCATTTGGAGAAAATCTGCCCTAATATCCCCATCCGCCTTAAGAGGAGGAGCAACCGGAACTTCATCATCCATAGGAACTTATTCAAGTGGAGGCACTTGGTTATCTTGTGTTCCCGCATTAGCAATGACTTCCTCTGCCCTTCTTGCATATGCTCTTCGGGTATTCATACCTATAACCACCATACAAGGTTTAGGTGAAATAAAACATAAAGAGACTCTAGAGGCACGGCATAGGATTACAAGAAGATGAGAGTTTCCTAAGCATCACATAGTTCCTCATTCATAAGTGTGGCGCACTTCACAATTATGAATAAGAATCTACGTAAACATGGTTTAATGAGACATCAATCCTAAAGGTATTAAACCTGGCTCTAATACCAAGTTTGTCACATCCGGGGAGCACCCCCTAGACGTAATCGGCGTCGTCTTCCTCGAAGAGGACTAAGACTAACCTCTTAGCATTCATCATTACATTCACAGGTTAAAAATGCAGAAAATTTAAAACTTTTCGATTAATTCTACATTGAGGTTTACTTAGAGCTCTCGCTTACACATAATATATATATCGAGTATACATTGACCCTTCGTATAAGAAGATTATATAGTCTTCTACTTTTATTGCACATACATAGTATAAGATAGTCTCATAAGAAGTCTATAACATTGTCTCATATTAAACCATCTAGACAAGAGTGTCACAATTTGTGCATATCCCTTACATCAACAATTATAGCCACATATAGTCTTTACAATTATAGTACCGAAATTAAAGAGAATGAACAAAGTGTGTTTAAGACTAAACAACATCCAATAGGTAGATAATGGCATCGTCCTCAGAAAGTGAGGACCTACCGAACTTGGAAGGTAAGAATCCAAATAGTCTTCAAAGCCTTCTCTAATACCAACGGCCGAATCCTGCATTTGTAGTGAATATCAAAGATGGGTTAGTACACATTTGTACTAAGTATATGTATATGCACATAAAACAAGTGAAAGCATGCTAAAGAGGACATTTGATCAAAACCATGCTAAAGTACTTTGAAAAGCCTTATGAACAATCAAGAACCCATATAAGCCAATAATCACAGAATCCATAAGTCAAACCCATGTACGACACAAGACCAACATCAACAAGTAATAGTCAAGTCAACATATACAAGAGTTCATAATATCATAATATAAGCAAGACCCTTACTCATAATCCACCATTTAGCCTACAAGTGCAATGACAAAGCAAACCCCCATAACCTTACTCAATCAAGTAAACCAAACAAAGGATCACAAGTAATGCACAACTCAACATAACATAGCATCAATAGTAGTCACCATCATGTTTAGCAATATAGACCAATAGCATGTTCATCAATGAACTAACATCATAAAGGATCACAAACATGTAAAGTCAACATCTTCATTGCATATACATTATAAGAACACAAGAACAACCTCCTAAGGATTCCCTCAAGGCAAACTTGTGCAAGCCATAGGAAGAGTCCCATACCCCTACCTAGGCTAAGTCAAACCTCTCAAGTCACCCTAGTTAGTGTATTGTCCATTACTTCATTTTACTTTTGGGAACACTTGGCTTAACCTACATAGAACACAAAAGCTAAGTGTGGAATTCGGTGTTGTAAAACCTTACACCGATGGAAGGTGGTTTACCGGAAAAAGTAGAGACAAACATTAACGTAGCTTTCTAGGTGGATCAACTAGCTAGTCTTCCTATGGTGGCAAAATAGTTCTAAAACTAGGAAATATGTATAGAACCCTCTACATGCCTACAATATTGGAGCCTCATCTCATGGGAACCTATTGGGTGTGTGTCCTCTCATAGGGGAGTCAACACCTCATTTGGAACTATAGGGTGAATCTTCCTCTATGAGAAGCCAACACCTCCCATTGTCAATTTCACTCGGTGCTAAGCTAAGTCCCTTTTGAAATGTATTTCTTTATTAATAATCACTTAATTTAGGTCATAGGGTCTAATCCCTTATATAGTCATTGCCATTTAGCTCAATAGGTATTGAATGAGAATATCTATTCATGCCAACCCTCATATGTGAGATTAGCATATCATCATCATCATTCCATAATAAGGCACATAGACAAGTCATCACCAATCTTATATTATTTCATCTTAAACATATTCTCACCATCACATAGTCAAGAAATTTCAATTCAACATCATACCAACACCTATATAGGCTATTCACAAGGTATAGTTCAATCGAACTACATCCTCAATAACAAGCCATCATAGTTGAAGTAAAGGTTAGTATCATGAAGACTTACCAAATATCCTTCAAAAGCCATCATCATGGTCTTACCATTAACCAACCAATTGCATCCAATAATAGGTGTAGTATCATCATTCAATGATAAATAACACAACAACTAGATTAATTGCATCATCACTATCCCATTTAACATAATGCATAACCTAGGTTAGGGGAATTAAGGTTCATTATGAATTTGATCCCATCCCAACAATACATTACCTAGTCAATCCATAGATGAATTAGGACAGATAAAACAAGTCTAAAAATTAATTCACAATTCAGTTCCCATCAATTTATAACCAAGAACCAAGATTTTGGAAATTTGGAGAAGGAAACATGATCAACATGATATTGCATCAATTAACATAAATTAATCAACAATGTATACTCAATTAGTCATAGGAAATCACAATTTATCATCAATTTGAAGTTTACAAGAAAACCCATTAGTATTGGAAAACCCCATGGAATTAGGTAATTTAGAAATCAACTTCGAAAGGACCTCTTGGGGAAAGGAATCCCAAGAGTGAAGAACTCATACCTTAATGAATATTAATCCATGAAATTGAAGTGAAATCCTAGAGAAATTGATCTTCTTCAAGCTTTCTTCCTTCTTCAATGGAGGAATTATGGGAGATAGAAAGTAGAGTGAGGTGAGAGCTTTGGGGTTTTGTTTTGGGAATTGGGTTTGGATGAGTGAAAATGACTTTAAAATGACCCTTAGGCTATATATAATCACCCCCTAAAGTACCCAAAACACCCCTCACTTAATTTGGTCTTTTTGTGAAGTCAAATTGTCAAAAATATGATTTTACCGAATCTGGGAAGTGGCTCCGTGTCATGGGACCAACATGCATTTTAAATTTTGAAAAAGGATACTGAAACAGTGAGGTCCGTGTGGGCTGTACGTCGCGCAGCAGCCCACTGATTCTTGACTTACGCAGGCTGCTTTGGCAGCCTACCCACCCATATTGGGGTCCTCCTCAACGACGCTTTGGGTGGTCCTTGGGGCGTCGTTATTGGAAATTTAGACACTCTATACTACCATTTATCTATCCCAAGTATTTTTACAAGTTTTTGACTTCATTTTACCCTCTGAAACCTTCACCAAACTTAGCCATGTCAACTAGTTCAATTTAAGCTTATTTTCGGACATCATGGACGTTCCTTGACGTCTTGGCTCTAAAACTTCTCGGATGATTTATAAACATTATTTTAGGTCTTAGAAAAGTATGTAAACCTTTAGACACTCATGTTAGGCTCTACATTAGGTCTCGACTTTTCAGAATGTTACATATTGAACCTCAGGGATAATCTACTGACGTTCAAACAGGCAAGGGAGGAGACAATTCCGAAATTGTGGCTGAGGTTCAAGGAAATTTTGCAGACATGCCCATCTCATTGAATGCCTAATAAGAAATTGTTTGATTTCTTATACAGGGTCTCAAACCCAAAAATAGAAGCATAGTTGAGCACTTTTTTGAAGGCGGAATGCTAAACCAACCCTACAAAGTCGTTGCATCACTACTTGATTAAATGGTCGAAACCAACAAAGAATCTGAAAAGAAATATGAATGGGATAAACTGGTGGCACAAGTTGATGTTCTATCCAAACGGGTGATGGGATTGGAAGAGCAAGCTAGCAAGAAGGAAAAGAACTTCTCCCTTTGAGAGTGCAAACATGGAAAGAGGCATGAGGGTGTGCAAAGTGACGATGCCCCTTCACTTATACAACAAAAACTCGACGAGCATGTTAATAACATGAAGGAAAACATTGATATTCCATATGAAGCAACTACTTTGAACTCCATGACCATTCAGTTGAAGGATGCTAAAATCACCTATTTAATGACGGGTCACTATCCTCTATTTGCCAAAGATTCACCTAATTACACCATGGGTAATTCTAAGGACTAAGAGTAGTCTTTGACTTGCGTCGTGCCATGACGTTTACTCAGGTGTTGTTTGGGAGGCAACCCAAAACCCCTTGTTATGTTTTAATTTCGTAACGGTAAAATAATAGTGTGTTAGTTTTACAGATTGAAGAATGACAGGTGTTCCAATTGTGTAGAATGGCTAGCAACAGGAAGAGTTGGCGAGTCGCTGAAGACGTCGGTGATCAATGTAATTCCACTATTTGACTCAAGGTACTCTCTAAATCTAGATTCTTTAGAACTCGGCGAGCTCATGAAAATTTTGGCAATTCGCTAACAAGATCGGCGACCGTGATGATTATCATTGTTTGAACATCCAAATATGCTGAGAAGTTTTGTAAAACTCGGCGAAGTACAAATTTGTTTGGCGATGCGCCGAACTACTTAGAAGTCAAATTTTGACCCTTTCGAAAAAATTATTTGTCAAATTTTTTTGCCACCGCTTATGTTGAAAGTGAATGTTCTCATACAAATTTAAGTCTCAGTTTCTCAATACCGATGACTTGTATAGTTCTCTCAATCGAACAAACATAGATGTACAACTATAAAGATATCAAATGAAGTTGCATAGAAAATATGTGAACTCTTGGCATCTCGTTGTGATTAGCCATGTATCAAATTTATTTCTTTAGTAATGAACGTTGCATACTAGAGAAAGTAGTCTTGTTTAGCTTTAGTATTGATACCTTATGTGATGAGCTTACTTTGAGTGCAAGCATGGACACTTACGCCAAAAGAGAACAAAAAGGCTTAAAAGAATGAAGAATCTGAAGCTTGAGCATTGCCAAGCACACTTGGCAAGTCGCCAAAGGGACATACTCTGGCCTTTGTTCCTGCATGCGAAGCCCTAAAGGAAGAAGATAAAAAAGGCAATGAAAGGAGCAGTCGGTGCGTCGCCGAACAGTTACGCGAAGAGGTCAATACTGCCCAATAGTCCAAAACATGAAGATGCCTAATGAAAGCACAAAACGACATGAAACAGAAGAAGGGAGAGTCACCGAGTTATTCGGTGACCTCGATTAACCTCGTTGAATGGTACGCCACACACTAAATATAAAACTATAAATGCTAAACTTAGTTATTATTTTAGGAGATCCGAACATTATTATAGTTTTTACCTTAGAACACTATTTCTCTTGTATTTTCTCTCAAGTTTTGAGAGGGTTTTTGGGAAAACTTCAAGAAAGAAGGAGTTCATCTTCCCCAAGTTGGAAGTAGGTATTCTTCTTCCTTTTCTTAAATCAAGGTTTAATTTTTTGTACTCATTTTATTTTACTATAATTTTAGGAGTATTTTGTTATTTCTTGACGTGTGTCTAAAAACTCCATTTTTGGGGTATGATTTAGAAAATATGAGTTGATATTATTGTTGAGTCTTGCTTGATGATAGTTTAGATATGTTTTAATGGTGATTTCACCTAGTGGTTGTGGTTTAACTTAATGGGTTTGTAGTTGCAAATATAATACCACCCATGTGTTTTTGGCTTACCAGAGAGGGAGGTCGTGAAACCAAGACTGCTAGACTGATGGCCTAAGAAGAGGGTTGACATGAGGTCCAGCCCGAGAGGGTGAGCCCTAGTCCCTTATCCTAACACTCAGCTCGAGAGAGTGAGTGGGGTAAGGCATATGCTGGCCTTCATGCGGCAAATGGGTGTTCGAGAGGAACCCATTTGAAACGGGGGAAAGATGCTCAAGAGAGAACTTATTTCGTTCTAAAGCTTAGTCTAGTCACTATTATCTTGCAAATTTCCTATCGAAAGCATGTACCCAACGATTTATATAAACTTATATTGCGGTCATACCCCAAGAACTTCTCCCCGTACTTGATTTTCCTTAATTTTTACCGTTTTTACTATACTTGTGACAAACCTCCTTTGATATTTGACACTTTACTGTCACCCCCTTTAATTTATAATGTTTTTATTCGCAAATCTCTTTATATACGACTAATTAGAATGAAATTCTAATTAACTACATTTCTCGAAACCGCTCCCTTGGGACACGATCCAAATTGATTGGGTTACTATACTATCGATGACCGTAGACACTCGAACCGTAGATTAGTGTTGTTGGTCACGATAAGCAATCACGTAGCTTTACTTACAAAGATTTAAGCATATGTGAAGTTATCACTCATCTTTACTGGAATTTGAGCTCTGATCTCTCATACTTTCATGCACTTTACTAAGTGTAATACTGCATACGTGATTTTTCATCAATCTATTTCAATGGCTACTTATGGCTATAATTCTGATGGATTTGTTCTTTTTTCTATCTATTGGGTTAATTAGGTATGACAGTCTCGCTGATGTGTAGTCTTATGTAAGGGAAGTTAGGGACACATTTCCAAATGAAATGGAGAATTATGAAATGTTCATTCATATTATGAAAGACTTTAAGGCTCGAAGGTTTGGAAAAAAAATATTCCTAGTGCTATGATTCTCATTACATTATTTATGTATGGCTAAGTTTTTTTAAACATTTTTCATAGAATCGATATTTGTGGTGTCATAGTAAAAGTTAATGAACTGTTTGAGGAGTATCATAGTTTGATCCGTGTATTTAATGCTCTCGTGCCTAATTCCTATGAAAAATCCTCAATGATGAAGAGAAGGAACCTTAGAAGAAAACTACTTATACCGAACAAGCTGGCAAATAGGTGTGCTGGTTTGTAGAATGCAGAATGTCTTTTTTTCCTTTTTTTTCTTATTATTATAGTAAAAGTTTTGTTGGTTTTGTCCTATTTTTGCATCATGAGCCATTGAGAGAGGATGTATATAATACAACACCATTTAAGCAGCCATTTTGTTCTTCACGTGAAGAATTGTAAGCCCTATTTCCTCTATTTATTTTCTTTTTGTTCTGCTTTTTTTTTCAAACTAAGAATTTGTTTAAAGTAGATGTGAGTGTCACTAACGACTATTTTCATTTAATAACATTAAAGTTGATCTAATAAATCTACAATCCCGTTAAATTAAATTTCATTTAGATACTTGAACTATAATTTGTTCCAATTATATTGAACACATGTGCAGATAATAAAGTGTTCTATCAGACACTTTTAGTTTAGATTTTAGGACACATTTTTCTCTATTTTTAAGTGTCAATTACATAGGTATGTTAACCACTTATATTATTTCTCAAACCCTCTCAACTCTCTGAGAACTTCGTTCAGAATTGACAAACTAAGGTAACCTCTAGGTTCTCTATTCTCCTTTACTTCATTTTTTTCAT
Source organism: Solanum sitiens (assembly GCA_016801875.1). NCBI lineage: Eukaryota > Viridiplantae > Streptophyta > Magnoliopsida > Solanales > Solanaceae > Solanum > Solanum sitiens. The sequence goes on along the minus strand of JABWTJ010000016.1, from coordinate 273,431 downwards.
AAGAACAATTTCATGTTAAGAATTTATAGAGAAGAATAGGGTTTGAGTTGACATTTAAATTTTAAAATAACTTCTATGATTGTCTCCCTGAAGCATGGGGTTCCCCCTTATGTTTGCAATGCTATTATAACATTTTGGATGAAAGGACCATGAGCAATAGGGTCGAAAATGGTTCCGTAATAGTAGGGGAGTTGAAGGATTGTTATTTATTAAAAAAATAGATTCTGGAATGATTTAGGACTTGAAATGACTAAATTTTTATATATTTATGTAGTGCAGCTTTTTAGGAATAGTGATATGTAAAAACAATTGTCAAAACATAAACTTTTTGTCCAAGGGCTCCATTGATGCGCTCCGTGTAGTTTTGGAAATTGAAAGAGTCTACGGCAACCTTGCATCTTGCTATAGTGGGTGCAACTATAGAGTGCTACAGCCCACTATGGGTTATCCCTATTGATCTATGCACTGTCACATAGCACCCCTGTCTCTCTATAGTGCCACCCCGACCATTATAAGGAAAGAGAGAAAGTATTGAACCCTCCTAAGTTGCCTTAAAAAAAATTTCTTTTAATGCAGATTTCTGAAATGCGGGTCAACAATAGACAGTATTGAGGGACCCAACTACCCCTATGAGAGATTCTTGATTCTTAGAGTCATAAGCGGTACAAGGATATTCGACATATGGGTTTTTTTTGTCTAGAGAGGGATTTTAAGATGAGCGGAGTGGCTGAAAAGGCTCCTGCCTTTTGCAATCAGATTCAAGAGTTAGGTTGGGGTCCATTTGTTGTGTCCCCTCATTTCTCACAGCATGAGTGGGTGCTAGAGTTATATGCTCATTTAACTATGGTCTTATGGGATTCCATTTACCCCCACAATCCACATTCGAGGAGTGGACGTCCCCGTGGATGCCCAGTCTGTGAATCTAGCGTTAAGAGTGCCGGAGGTTCCTCATGAACCCTACATGGACAAGATGAGGGATATGGATATTACATGGCTACGTAATACATTGGTGGAGGAGAAACACTTGGAAGAAGTCAATTGGACCACTACAAAAAGACCTTACCAACCATTACTATTCAACTAAAGCTCGGAGGTTGTTGACATTGGTTGGCCAAAGGATTTGTCCATCGAGAAACCTAACCGATGTGACCTATCGACAGGCCATGGTGGTAGCCTACATTATCGATGGGATCCCAGTGAATGTGGTGGAGCATATCGTGTTAGAGTGGAAGGATTTCTACCGCGGTAGGAAGAAGTCCTTTTTTCTTCCTTGCCTAGTGTTTGTGCTATGAAAGAAAGAAGGGGTACCCTTAGATGACATATATTATGAGGTGGAGAATGGTAGCGCGTTCACCCCTTATTGGTAAGGCATAAGCCTTGTCGAGTGACTGAGAGTGAGAAGATTGACGATGAATGAAGTAGCAGAATAGTAGCGGGTCTAGAAGAGGATGAGGATGTTGATGTGGAACCTACCTACGCCTAGTCCCAGCCCCTATTATATAAAAGTTGTCCAGAAGCTAACTTAGGATACTTGATACTGTTTTTGGTTTCCCCATTTGGGAATAAGACATATTGTATACTTTCTTGTTTTTGGGTTCGTGTAATCCTTGTTTCTATGCTAGGATGTGTGTAATGAATTGATGTTCTTTTACAGCATTGATATGAACTAAAAAGGTGACAAAAATTGATTTTTGAAGGGAATGCAAAACATGTGAATAATAGAGTTGCGTCTTTGATTCTCCCCACAATAATGCCTAAGCATCGCTATGGAAACTTCTGCAATGCCAAGAATCCTTCCAATAAATCAGCAATGATGTAGTGACCTGGATCTGCTATTCTGACCCAATGAGTTTTTGTTTAAATTACTAAGTTTTGCAACATTTTCCCACTGCAGTATCTGTACCAATTCTTTAACCACCTTATTATTATTAAAGCAACCCCTCCCAGACACAAATGTCACATTCTTTCAAACCATAAACTCATTTCCCAATTAGAGATCTTACCCAATAACACCAAAATAGTCACTTAGACCATATTATAGATAAATGAATTATCAAATAAAATGGTAAGACAATTCATATGATCACCTACTGCTATCACACAAGATTATCCCTTCCCAAGGTTCCCAACATTTATTGTCACACCCCAAGACTACCCACTAGATGTAACACGGGACCTAGGATCACGAGTGACCCCAAGCTAACCCTAGGTCTTGTATATCACAAGCATAATGAATAGATAACAAATATAAAGGGAAGAATAACTAATAACTAAGTCAAAACTAAGGACTCATAATAAGAATAAATCTGAACAAGTCTTGGGGAAACCACCCTAAAAAACTGAATATTGACTCTATGTTTGTAAGCCATACTGATGAGTTGTTGGGAAAAGTCTCCAGCTAACTCTAAAAGTACCAAAAAGAAGGAAAGTAACTAAATAAACCAAGCATAATTAAATGTCCTTAAACTATGAAGACTCACTAGTGAAGCTGTTGAATATAAGTTGAGAGTCAAACTAAGCGTGATCTACATGTTGAGTCCCTAAACCTACATCATAAAATGATGTGGCGCAAAGTCTACGTCAGTACTTGGAATGTATTGAGCATGCATGATATAGATACTAAGTTGAACAAAGTATATAAGTTAAACAGTGCATAATTGTGCAATGATATAATCTGAAAATGGAAATAGATATGCTTTGAAGTTTAACTAAAATATGAACGGAATGCAATGAACAAATATTAACCATGAAGATATCAGGTTGAACTGCATATTGAAGTAAATGTAGAATACCTATTCAATACACTAAGAGTCTTTCTGTGGGAGCTATTATTAACCAATATAAACCACGTGATGTAGACGTGGAGTCCGATATATACTCCCCGTATATTGGACCCAATATACCTTGATAGGGGTAAAGAGGAATACCTGTGGTGTGATCACTAAAACTAATTCCTAACAGAGTGGACTTATAACCTACAATGGCACGTAGTTCTAGGATTTGAGGGTGCGTTGAATCCTAATACAACTTGGTGCTAAGTCTACTCCCATATGAATACCCACGAAGCTAAAATTCACTAAAAAGCATAGCTCAAAACTGACATGTTAACTAAGAATGCAACATTTATATACTGAGAATATGACATTTGAAATCAGAGGTATGAATTTCTGTCTAACTGGCCTAGCAAGTATAATTCATGAACTGGGATAAATTCACACAAGCTAGGGTTCTAAGTGATATGAATGACATTATACTAAATTATCAATAAACGAGTTTATTTAGATCAAAGAAATCATAATCACAATAAATCATGAAAATCTAGAAACCCTAGGTCTGAGAGTTTTTAAGGGTCTGAAGTAATAACTGAGTTCTAGGGACCTATTGGGTGAAAGTAACCCAATAGTGAAATCCCACATACCTTGTAACGAAAAGTACATAGAAATTTTGTGATGAGCTTTAAGAAAACCTCTACTTGTTCTTGGAAGAAATTGGTGCCTCTTTCTCCACTTTTTGTTCTAATTTCAATTGTTTTAAGAGAATGAAGATTTTTTGTAGGTTATGGTTAGATTATTAGGATAAGATGGAGTAAAATCATGTAGTTTAGATATTAAGCGTTGTAGTTTAAATGCCCAATGCATAGAGAAAATGCCAAAACAACCCTTAACTTAAATCCATGAGGCAACTGACAGACCATTGATGGGACCACGACCCTTCGAACGGGTCGTGGTTCTTGGCCAATGTTACTAGTTCTTGGTACACCCATCCACTGTAAACTTCACGAACCGGCGAAGGACCACGGGTCGTGAATGCCATCATTGTTTTTCAAAAGAGGCTTCGGTCTTACTGGGTCAAGTCGACGAACCAGTCCGCAACCCATGTGAAGTTCCACGGACCATCACATCGTCTATTGTCCTTCACTTGAGTTGGTCTTCTAAGCTTGGTTAGGGGTAAATCATGATGAGGGTGACAGGTCGTGGTCCTTTTCACGGCCTGTGAACCCCTCCATGGCTCACCTTTTTCTATTGTTTAGTCTAAGTTAGATTTGTGAGGTATTACAATTTAACCCCTTGGGAACATTATTCTCAAATGATGTCTAAACAAATCGAGTTTCGAGGAAAGAGTTTAAATCCCTACAACAAAATACTAGAAAATGATAACTAATTGAAATGATTTTCATGAATCATGCAAATATGTTTAAATGCAAGGATAACTTAGGGAACAAGATATTGATACTGAATTACACAAGACTAACTGAGAGACTGAAGAGGAACTATTACCTCAAAGTTGAAATTCTATTAGAAGGAAGGATGTGAGGATACTTTGACATCATGGATACATCTGCTTCCCAAGTAAATGAATTATAAATAACATACATCAATTAGTAGAGTTGATTATTTCCTTCTTAATCCAAATCTCTTTTAAATTTGAAAATATAATGGGAAAACTCCAAATATTCCTATATCCATTAAATCAACAGAAGAAAAGATATTCTAGTGGGGGCATATTTTTTCTATTGTTGTCCTTTATGGTAGATTAACTGGGAGACCTAAGAGGCGCTAGTTTATGCTATAGAAGATGTAAGTGATTCAAGTAGGCTCTCTCTCATTTATTGTTAGGAAACCCTTGCGATTACCTCTCGACACAAGCCTAAATGTTGGCTTGTCAAGTTGGTCTTCTTGTGGCGGGCTTTCCATCATGAGGCCCGTTGACCTATCTCGGTATGTTCTTCACGATACATGTGCCTCACAATGAGAAGCCCACCATAAGAAGTTCAACTTTACAAGCCAACATTTAGGTTCGTGTCAAGAAGTAATTACAAGCGTTTCCTAACTATAAATTAGAGAGAGCATACTTGAATCACTTGTATCAGTCGTTGCATAAACTAGCGCCTCTAAGGTCTCCCGACTAATCTACCAAAGAGAACACCAATAGAAAATAAATCGCCCCCACCCCTACAAAATCGTTTCTTCTTTGATGTAATAGAGATAGGAAGATTGGGAGTTGGCACATTAAATTTTCAACTTTAAATGATATTTTAATTAAGAAGGCAATGATCAGCGCTACTAATTGCGGTATGTTATTTATGATAACTGAAGCATTTATAATTTATTTATGCTAGTCCTTACCAAAGAATTTGTTCCAAACTTTCCGATGTAGAGCAGATATACCACTTGTTAAAAAGTGTTGGATATATATATACCCCGTTAGCTAACTAATCATTTTTAATTACCATGTTCTTGAACAAATCTATTTTACTAAATTAAAAAATGAATCCAAAAATTATTTTTTACAAAAAATGTTATGTGACCTTAATAAATTGCCTCACCCATTTTTAACCCTTACGTATTTAACCCACATGAAAAATAACCCAATCATGTATTTTTTTTAACACAAGAAAATAAATAAGAAACTCATTTATTTTCCTAGAAAATATTTTTTCATGCAATACGTTTTCGTTTCTAAGAAACATACCATGCATTGTAATTTATGTGTCACCTTTTAGTTTTACTAATGTAATGACACAATCATATGTTTTTTCATTGTAAAATAAAATTAATTACTTAAAAAATAGTTGACTACTTGAATAAACTTTAACGTGTATAGAAATGTATAAGATTGCATTATTGTTTCAATTTATGTGTGTTAGTTACATATTTCACAAGTACCAAAACAATAATTTATCAATAAATACAAAACTGTACTTGTTATTATCCTCTGTAATTAAGTTTTTAATTTCAGTATTTTGATCACAACATAGTTTCACACTTTTCTTTTAGTACTACTTCCTCTTTCTCAAAAGACTTGTCTCTATTACAAAAACTAGTTGCCCTCTAAAAAAAAGTAAATTATTTTCTAAATGCACTTTTAGTGTGCTAATGGTTGTTCAATTTGACTCAGGTGGATATTTATGGATTCAGGGGATGCCTCTATTTCAAGAAGCTTTGTGTCCACATTGTAACTGTCTTGAGTCTAGCAAAGGGGAATTCCAAACTTATGAAGGTGGTTGTGTAACTTGGGTGGACAACGGGACTCACACGGAATGATCTGTCTTTGTGGATCTCCATTTGGGGAGTCCTCCACTTGTTGAAAAGCACAACAAAGGCCCAATGCTTCTATGTGATGACCAAGAGTCAGAGAGGACTGTGAAATTGATGAAGAATATTCTTTAAGATTTTTATCATCCTACGAATGTTCATGTTTGAGAAGATGTTCATATTGAAGGAAAATAAGAATGGTGGAGGCTTTTGGAGGTGATAAGAGAAAGAAGATCAATCAAGGATTTTGTAGGTTCCTGTTTAAGAAAAACTTCATTTAGTATTCATGTCTGAAGACGACGAACCTTTAACTCTGGAGAAAGAAGAATGAAAATAGGAAATTGGTAATCTTTTTGTTGATATAGACATGTATAGAGAATGATTTCGTCATCTTTAAATTGGAAAAAAGGAAGTGTTTCTTTGTCAGTAACATGTTCCTTCTCTTCTAGTGGACTGCGTTTATTAAGATCATCACTATTTTAAATTGATTAAACAATAAACTCAGTCTCTTCAGTAATTTTCTTGAAATTCTATTGTGACAAAATGTGAAACTCTATTTTGACCAAAATGTCATAATTCAAAATTTAGTTTGCAAAGGATAATATTGTATGCTTGGTATTTGAGTTAGTGATTAAATTTTTATTTTATTACTTGTGATATATGACTCGGTATATTTGACCTTTTACTAATGAAAAAGTGTTCCTTTTTTTTAATTGGAAATATATCATTTCTGGACTACCTCTAGATGTAGTGTCATCAATATTGAAGTAATAATACAATTTTAACATAACACGTCAATTAATAAATGATGACGCATAGTAAAAAAATCAGAATCATCTATTCAGTTTGTTCACATGTGATTTTGTAGGCAAGTACATCTTTCGTAATTTTGTAAGTATACGAGTTTTGTTCTCAAGCACGATTTTTCCTACTCCACACAGGTTCTACTTAACCTAAGTATATGAATGTTTTGTGTATAGTTTTGTCATGCAAATTAAACGAACATACTCTTCAGTTTATATTTTGTTCACTCATAAAATCTTGAACTTATGCGTCATGGGCAGGCTACCAGATCTCGAAGAAGGCATGGATAAAAATATTTCAGAGAGTCACCATCACTTTTGGATATTGAGGGCTTCAGAGCTTCGGATTCTTCTGTGGACAAGGATTCTCCTATTTATGGAGAAGGATATGTGTTGGATTTAATTTCCCCAAATGTCAACCTAGAGGAATTTGAGTCCATCTGGAAAAGTATTACCGGAGATATAGGAGGATGCATAATATCATAGCCACCTGGTTCTGGAAACATCCAACTCTCCATAATATTCCTTCAGTTATTTCGGAAGATGTTTCCATAGTGCCGGCCTGTAATCAGTTCTCCATCTAGTTTGCTTCTTAAATGTCAACCCGTGCTCCAGAAATAGGAGGTGGACATTCCATCCTAAATAGAAGAATAATGTCCACCTCCCATTTCATCAACTTGACGTCCTAGTTAAGAAGAAAATTGGAAGAATCTATTATTAGAAGCCAATAGTGTGGGAACAACTTCAGAAATGACTAAACAAACACTATGGTAAGTCAAGTTTTTCCGGTGTCAAGTGGGTATGAGATAATTCCTTAGTCTCAGATATGGGCTCTATAAGACTCTAAAGTGCTATATCTCTAGTAATGTTGACTCAACCTATTCCTGTTTTAAAATAGCTCGACCATATATTTCAATGATTGTTGTCTAGTGCTTCTCTTTGAAACAAAATCATCACATGAATCCATCTTCCTCACCTGAGTTAAAATACACAATTTTCGTTACTATCAAAATGCATACGGATACATGTATCTTAAAAAAATCTTTAAAATAAAAACGAGATTGAACTCTATTTTACAAATACAAACCTAACTAAGGGAAACCTATTTTTTGTCCGAAAATTAAGCATCGAAAGCTTTGAATTCTCAAAACTATAAGAAAAAACAGAGCAATAGAGATTGATGGTTTAAAATATATTTAATGCAAAGACACACCAGTATATAGAATGAGATAAAGAAATGGAATTTAAAAAACGTGAGTTATATGAGCCTTTTCTACATGAGAGACAAACGAGAAAAGAGAGGGAAAATGAAAAAAGTTGTGTAAAGTGTGTGCATTTTATGTCAGATTTGAATCTTCCAACCAACACGGATGATCTAAAGTCTGAATGTGAAATCTTCCAACTATGTCAAATAAATTCACACTCAATTTCGAAATTTGAATTTCGAAATTTTTATTTCACATAAATTTAATAAGAATAATACTATGTGTACATTTATTTTTATATAAGAATTGGTGTGCATGCGTATTTTCGAAAATAGATAAACTTAAGGTTTTTTGTTTCAATTTAATTTGAAGTGGTCTATTACTTTTTTTAAAATGTGGGACTAAGTTTAGATACGCCATTTAGTTTTAATTCATATCCACAAGTAAAAAATTATCAGACGATGCACAAAAGCACTTTAATTGTGGACATTACAATGGGCCTCCTAACATTACGCTTTGAAGAAAAAAATAGGCATGTGGACTACTCATCCGAAAGGTTTTGGGTTATGTTTACATTCTAGAGAATGTAAATTAATGTAACGACTCAAACCGTCTCTCACGACGTGATCGGCATTCGAGAACAATTGCTGGTCCCCAAGAGAAACTTCATCATGGTTGACTACAAGCGGAACACTAACTCAAGCATACAAAAATTAAAATTGAATCAAAATTCATGAAAAACTCACGTACTAGATTTAAGTTAATGAGTAACTCTGAATAAAAATAGAATATTCAACTCACCCAAAATAAGCCACTTATGTCTTTTAAACATTAATCAAATAAATGAATAGACTTCTGATATCTATGAAGCCTCTAAATGACAAAGATGGAAGTCGGGACAAAACCCACGACATCCTCACAAAACTGAAAAGTATTTGAAATCCTCCGGAAGCAAGCAGGCTCACCATAGCTAACTTGATCTCTCGGATGTATCAACGAAGTTCCTGTTGATGATCATGAATACATGTGTCTTCATCATGTGAAGATCCAGGCCAAATGGATCAGTACGTGGAATGTACGAGCATGTAAGGGTAGTTCTAAAACATAAAAAAAAGCTTGAAACGTGATAAAAATGAAAACATACTTACCTCTTTTAAATTTACTCAACTCAAGAAATACTCAAGGATACTTAAAACTACTCAAGTTAATCAACTCAGAAGTACTCAAGGATAAGATACTCAACTCAAAGATTACATACTCAATGCAAAGATATGATACAAGATTCTGGTTTTGGATACTCAACTCAATATAAAGTAAAAATACACATGCAATATGTGGAAAGCTTTTTAAAACAGTAAAAACAACTTAATTCCTTAAAAAATATGCAATAACAAATTCAATTTTACTTATATAATAAAGTAATATAGTTTCTATGGGAGATTCACTAACCGGCAACCACCACTATGAGCCTAAGTAGAGATACATCGTCTTGCCCACACTGCAAGAACTGTCTTATACTTTGTCGTCATATAGAACGCTTAACTTAGTGGATCCACTAGCTTAAATGAAGTGATTATAAAAAAAGTATGACCCTTTAATACCCATTATGGCTACATGGTTTATGGAGACTTGAGTCAAATATGAACTCGCGTCTCCATATAGGTTCTCAATACTACTCCCAAAAATATACTTATCTCATATGTTTTTAAAACAACTTCTTTCTTTGCTTGGAGATAATTACTCAAAACATAGTTTAAAAGTCTCTCTTTTAGAATCGATGTTTCCTTTCTTGCTCAAAACTCTTTTAGAAATCTCAATTTCCTTTCATCTTAAATGTGAAAACATTTACTCTTGGAAATCTTAGTTCCCATATATCATTTTAAAGAAAATGAACTTTACGCTTACTCTTTACTCAACTTCAAAGCTTAAGTCTTGAAAACAAAGTTTAAGAATTTGTAAAAGACTTCTTTAAATATGGTTCATGCCAAATTGTGGACGTGAACGACTCAATGCAAGGTTTCAAAAACCATAGATAGAACTCAATATTTGGAACTCAACAACTCCAGAACTTAAGGAGTTAATGATACTACTCATTTAAAAAATACTCAATTCAGAGGGTTCATGCGGAATTATGAGCATGGAGTACTCAACTCAAGGACTCAAAGATACTTCTCATCTCAGGATTGTTTGATTTATAGGGTTCATGCGGAATTATGGACAGGAATAATTCAACTCAAGGACTTAATGGGTAACATGCAATAGTCTCATGATTAAAAATATAATCTTAAAGGGTATTAGGAACTCAATACTCAAGAATTAGAACTTGGAGATACTACTCCTTTCGATGATACTCAATTTATGGAATTCATGTGGAAGTTATGGGCATGAATGACTCGACTCAAGGGTCATAATATCAATGAGGAACTCATTTATATGAATTTTCTCATTCCCTTACTTCCACAAAACATAGTTCAAACCAATGATGGATCTCAATGAATTCACGGCTTTCTTGAAATTTATTTTTAACTCTCTCTTGATTGTGAATTATGAATTGAAGAGTTTTGGTTCATGACATGGAGGATCACAAGATGACAAGGTAGACTCATGAATACATTCTCTTCATTCTCATTCTTCTTTTTCGAGTCTTAAAACAAGTTACTTTAAGTTGTAGAAGACTCAACAAAAGCACTAAAAACAACTTTGTTGAATGTTCGAAAGAATTCTCAAAATTTAACTATCAACTCTACCTAGAATTTGAAATATGAATTCAAGGTTATGATCATGTTATGAATGATTTTGGATGCTTAGAAGCAGCTTAGGGTAGTTAGAACTGAAAGGGAGTGAAGATGCACTTTAAACAAACTCAAACGGAGCAACCGAAGACAAACTAGATGGGGCAGGCGGCCTTGGCACACTGACTGGTGCATCACGCCTGGCACCAACCCTGAAATTCTGACGAATTTTCTTTGCTCATTTTCTCACCCTAACTCGCCTAGAATCAAACGGTTCCTTCCCCAATCACTTGAATTTGATTGATTAACATAAGTACACTCTAATATACTCAAAACAACACTGAAATTACTAAAATTCATCTCAATAAATCATCAAAACTCCAACACAACAAGATTTAGAATGAAAATCAAGAACTCATCAAGAACTCTAATCTTTAAACTTCAAGAATGAAATTTTGCTCAAAATAATATGACTGGCGTGTGGGTACACTAACCCAACACTATGGAAGATTACATACCTCTTAGGGATCAAACCCATGGCGAAAATCCGCAACCACACGACGAACGCTTGATCCTCTCCTCTTTCCTCTTATTGAACTCTCAACTAAAACCGTAGGCGTATTTTAGGATTATAATACTGAACCCAATAGGATTAGACCCTGAAAACCTTACTAAAAAGGAAATAAATTTGATTGGGTGAGGAAAAGACCAAAATGCCCCTCACTATTTTCACCTAGCATTCCTTAATTGGACAACTTAAGTTCAAAAACCCATATCTCTCTCATCTGAACTTGAAACTTAGCAAACTGGTGGAGTTTGAAATATAATTCACAGATATTCCCTAAGGAGTCTTGTGGCACAACTACATCATCTTGTTCTGGGAGTTATGGTCGTTTTAAGATGACCCAAAACTCATACTTAGCTTAACTCTCCCAATTTTAGATTTTTGGTATTTCTAATTTAGTTCTTTTAGAACTCAAGGTGCTATATCTAGTGACATGTTCTTAATACTAAAGAAATTTTAAAGTCCTTGGCAAAAACATACTCACTACGAAGGATGGTTCAAGTCGTAGCCAAAAATTTTCTAGGGTGTTACACCATCGTTATTTAGGAGACACAAAATTTGGGAAAATTCTGGGTCATTATCCCACTAGAGAGTGCCAGATCCCGCTAGGGCGGCGGTGCCAGGGCAGGTTAAGTTGCGCCAGAGCGGGATAGGAGAGACAGAATGTTAATAACGCGAAATCCTATTTTCTCCTTCTTCTTAAAATACCTAAATTAGTCGGAAAACACCCTAGAAACCCTCAGAAAGTTGTTCTAAGCTTGGGAAGGAAGGGACAAGAGATTTCTAGCGTGAGGATGACGATATCTTGTGGATTCTTGGCCAATTTTACCGTCATATCGTCTAGAAAACCAAAATATAACTGCAATTCCTCCGTGCAGCTGCTTGGCACCCACGTAGGCTAGGTTTATGAATTGAGTAGTTCTAAATTTGTGTTCACTGCATAATATATGTAAACCAATGGTAGAATTATGATTAATCTAAGTATATGAAAGTTGTGTATAGCTTTGCCATTCAAATTAAATGGACTACTCTTTGGTTCATATTTTCTTCACTCTTAAAATCTTGAACTTATACGTCATTTTCAAGCAACCAGATATCGAATAAGGCATGTAAAAAAAATTGAGAGTCACCATCACTCATGGAAATTGAGGGCTTCAGACCTTCGAATTCTTCTGCAGACAAGGATTCTCCTATTTATGGAGAAGGATATGTGTGGGATTTAATTTCCCCAAATGTCAAAGCGACTTTGTATGCTTATCAACCTGGAGGATTTTGAGTTCATCATGTGGAAAATCATTACTGGAGATATAACTCTTGAAACACCGAGAGATGCCCTATCTACTAGTGCGGGAGGATGCATAATATCACATCCACCTAGTACCGGAAAAAGCCAACTCATCATAATATTTCTTCAGTTATTTCTGAAGATGTCTCCATAGTGTCGGCATGTAATCAGTTATTGATCTAGTTTTCTTCTTAACTGTCAAATCGTGTTCCAGAATTGGGAGGTGGATATTCCATTATACATAGAAGAATAATGTCCACCTCCCATTTTATCAACTCGACTTACTAGTTAAGAAGAAAATTGGAAGGATCTATGATTAAGAATCCGATAGTGTAAGAACTAAAGAGTAAGACAATATTAGAGAATGAATTGATACTTTTATTGATTTTTGTTGTGTGGTATATAAAGTGATATTCTCAATTGATACAAAGTCCTAGTACATACAAAGTATGTGTATGATAACAATAAGACATAAAATGATATAATTGAAGTGGTTGAGATGGACTCTAATTCTAGAGAATGTTAAAACAACTAAAACAAAAATACACTAAAACGTAGGAAGAATATTCAGTCGTTATTACGACCCCGCAAGTTGGTGATGTTATCAATCACACACATCTTGGGAAAGAGCCGCTCAAAGGAAGCATGTTGCAATGGCTTAGTGAGTATATCATCAACTTGGTAAGCAACATGTAAGTGTTTGACTTCAATCTCCTTGTTTTGCACCTGATCCCGTACAAAAGGAAAGTCTATGGCAACATGCTTCATCCGACTGTGAAAAATAGGATTGGCACAAATATACGTAGTGCTAAGATTGTCACAAAGGACTCTTGGAGCACCATCAAGAGGAAAATAGAGCTCATGGAGAAGATTAGACAACCAGTTTGTTTCTGCAACACCAGCAGCCACAGCTCGGTATTCCCCTTCAGTTGACGAATGAGAGACAGATCGCTGCTTCTTGGACGACCAGGAAATAGGTGTACCACCTAAAACAAGCAGATAGCCTGATGTGGAAGTACGATCATCTGGATCTCCAGACCAGTACGAATCAGGGAAAATTACTAATCTTGAATCTTGTTTCTTGGCAATATTGATGACAAATGGGAAGTTTCACTAAGATAGCGAAGAAGCTGCTTAACTGCCTTCCAGTGAGCTTGACTTGGTTGATCCATAAAATGGGAAAGTTTCCTAACAGCGAAGGCAATGTAAGGGTGAGTAAAAGAGAGGTAGTGTAATTTACCAATAACTCACCTATAAAGAGAACCATCAGCTGGATCATCTTGAGATGAGGCAGTAAGAACGGTTGTGGAAGTAATTGGTGTTAGAGCTCCTTTGTTATATTGCATACCAATATCATGTAACAAATCCAAATTATATTTTGTGTTGTGAAAGAAACAAGCCTTCAATGTGTGGGAGAACTTCAATAACCAGAAAATAGTGTAAAAAACCAAGATCCTTTAATGAAACCGATGAGGGAGACGATCAATAGTATGTTTTACACCTGCGGGATGATTTCCAGTGATGATTATGTCGTCCACATAAACAAGCACATAAACGGTAAAGGCAGAATTGTGTAAAATAGAGAAAGAGGAATCTAATTGAGACATCGAAAAACCAATAGTTACCTAATAATTCTTGAGCTCAGTGTACCATGCAAGTGATGCTTGTTTCAAGCCTTAAATGACTTTGTTGATCTTGCACACATGCGAGGAGTGATATGGATCCTCAAAACCAAAGGGTTGTCGCATATAAACCTCCTCCTCTAGTCGACCTTGAATAAATGCATTGTTCAGATATAGTTGATGGATGGTGTAGTTGCGTTGGGTAGCAATAGATTTATCCTATAAAGGTTCTTCCACAAAACAGTTTTCCCAAGATAAATCTACTCTTTTATTTTTCAAGTTAGAAAATAAATTTTCTAAAGGGAAATTGTCCTCTAAAAATAGAACACATTGGTGGCAATAATATTTATTTGAAAATCCTAAATAAACACATGGAGTTGAACGAGGCTCTAATTTGTTCTTAGCATGAGGTGTAAGCCAGGGATAACATAGACAACCGAAAACCTTAATAGAATCATATTTAAGGGCATCTTGAAATAGAATCTCATATGGACACGCTTCCTTTAAAGTTGGAGTGGTCATTCTATTTATAAGATAGATTGCTTGATTACAAGCAAAACTCCAAAAGGATGATGGTAACGAAGCTTGATGTAATAATATTCTAGCCATCTCAATAACATATCTATGTTGTTCTTCAACTAGAGCTACTCGTTGGGGTGTCTATGGAAACGAGACTAAGAGTTCAATACCATGTGTTTTTAGATAAGATGACAAACTTTGAAACTCACCACCACAATTTGTGTACAAGGATAAATTTTTTGTTTGAAATCACTTTTCAAGCAATGGATGCAATGTTTTGAAAATGTATAGAACTTCTCTTTTTGATTCGAGAGTGAACAACCACATTTATTTAGAGAAATGATCAATGAATAAAACATAATATCTCTTTTTATCAATTGACAAAATTGGCGAAGGACCACATAAATCATGGTAAGGAATTTGTAGGGGCATTTGACTTTGCAAAGAGTTTTCAAAAAATTGCAACCAGTGAATTTTATTTGAATAACATGAATTACAACTTGAAATTATTCGGGAATGAGAAAAATGAATGGAAAACTTAAGCAAAATTTTATTGAAAACATGTTGATTAGGATGTTCTAAGTGTCAAGGTCATAGGTTGAGAGGAACAACTAAATTACACTTGGGAGACTTTTGTGTGCTACCTGGCGGCCACTCATACAGCCCAACTCTATTCACCCCGCGTAGAAGAGGCGCCCCATACTCAGATCCTTCACAAAATAATGAAAAGGAAAAAATTCAATGGATGTCAGATTATCTTGATAAAAATTGGAAAAAGAAATAAGGTTGCTTTTTATGACAGGAGAACACAAAGTGTTAAGTAGTTTGAAATCATAGTTCGATGCACTTATGTTAGTGCTACCGGTATGAGTAATTGGAATGGTGTTACCATTTCCCATTGATATCTCTTCAGGACCATGGTAATCATGCATAGTAGCTAAAATCTGATGATCAACCCCACTATCAACTATCCAAGGGGTTTCCTGTTGGTTAAAGAGAGAAACAAATTTGGCTCTGGCTTGCATATAGTTGTGCGACTGAGAACGATAGACTTTGGCTGATTTTCCTGGACGATCACAAAGTTGGCAACGAAGGTTGTAATCTGGTTGTGATTGATTTTTGCATGGACGCTGTGGACGCCATTGTTGATTACGGGCATCATTGTTACCTTGACTCCTATTGTTGTTATTGGCGTTGTTTAGAGAAGGATTTGTAGATGTTTGTTGTGCTATGGCAGCGGTGATTGTAGGCGGCTGTGGTTTCTTAGCTTCTTCATGCTTGAGAAAACGCTCACGATCAAGAAGCATTTCATACAATTCTTCATATGAGATTGTAGAATCTCTTGCGCGAATAGCGGCAAATTCAGGGAATTTAGATCCAACTCAACTAAGAATTTTAACAATGAGTTCTGGATTAGATACAGGTGCTCCAGTAGTTGAAAGTTCATCACACAGTGATCTAACTTGATGGAGATAATAAGCAATGGGACGAGTGTTGTTGGTTACGCGGGCCAGTTGGTCACGCAAACTAAAGATTCTTGTTTGAGACATGTTTGCATAAGCACTATGCAGAGCTTCCCAAGCAGATTTGGCAGAGTCAGCAGCGGCGACAATGGCAACAAGAGTTGGTTCAACGGAGGCCAAGATAGCATTTTGGATCAATTGATCTTGATGAAACCAAAAAAGAAATGCAGGATTTTCGATATTTTGATTGTTTTGAGAGAGCGTCTAAATTGATCCATCGAGATGGCCATAGATATTGTGGCCACACATAAGCATCGATACTTGAACTTTCCACAAAGAGAAGTTGTGGCTGTCAGCTAATTTCATTGGCGACTGCGTGACCGAATTGAACTGGACAATCGTGGCATTGTTGTTAGCATCAGAATTGACTACAGAAATATTGGGGACCATTCCGATTGATGGGAACGTGAAGAATAGAGAAGTTACTTGTGAGACTGAAGAGCAGAGAAAGTACTCGTGAGAGTCATAGTTGCTCAGATACCATAAAGAGTAAGATGATAATAGAGAATGAATCGATTTTTTTATTAATTTATGTTGTGTATATATAAAGGGCTATGCCCAGCTGACACAAAGTCCTAATATATACAAAGTATGTGTATGATAACAATAAGAGATAAAATAGGATAATTGAAGTGATTAAGATGGACTCTAATTCTAGAGATTGGTAAACAACTAAAACAAGAATATGCTAAAATGTAGGAAGAATATTCAATTGATATTGACTGAAGAAACACTATGGTAAGTCAAGTTTTTCCGGTGCTAGGTGGTTATGAGATAATGTATCTTCCCTTAGTCTTAGATATGGGCTCTATAAATCTCTCAAGTGTTATATATCTAGTAATGTGTTCCGCATGAACTCAAAGCCTCCACATTTATGAGGATACATTATTGCTTTGGTGCTTTGGGAAATAAATCCTACAAGGTTCCTTCACCATAAATAGGAGAATCCCTGGTTGCAGAAGAATATGAAACTCTCTAGCCGTCAACATCCAAGTATGATGGCGACTCTCCAAAATATTTTCTTTCGTACCTCCCTCGACAACGCAAGGTTAAATGCCATGGGGATGAAGTCTACATGATACTACATCCAAAGTTAAATAATGACATAGCAGTTAGCGGAGTGGAATTTTCCACATGAAACATAAACTTAGGAATTAGTACATATGGAGAAGTCGGGGAACTCAGCATTAACTATTGATAATCGTGGTGTGAATACAAAACCAATGGAGAAATTACATGCTTTAGTATCTCATAAAGCACTTCTATCACAGAGGTAGATAGTCTTAGGATAAATACTAAGGCAGGGCTGACAGAAGATAGAGAGGAGGAGTGAAGTGCTAAAATTGCAAGAAAAGTGTGAAAAGAGGCTGGATTATCACCTCTAGTCTTATACAAAGCAAAAAAAAAGATAAAAATAAAAGGGATATAAATGTCCAGCCAACAAGGAAACAAGCAAAAATGAGGCTAAAGTCATATGATAAATGATCATGACAGCCTCATTTTGGAATATAAGATCAGTGACAACTCCAAATGCATTCCATAGAGTGAAAATATTGAATAGGCATCATAAGTTTTTCCTAATTTCTTTAATGGAACCCTTTAAATATACTAGACACATACAAAACTTTAAGAGGAGGCTGTAGAGAATAGGAAAACAAAAGTATAACCCGAGAACCCTTCTGCTAGTCCAAGATCGTTAACTAAGATCGGAAGATTAAACTAAAAAAAAGAAGTTAGAAATGAGAACTTTTATGGAAGAAGACTCTTTTATTTGAGTTGTTCTTAGGTTTTCTTGGGTTGGTTATAAATGTCTAATGTCACCCCTTTTATACTTATATTGGGATGCTTCTAGAAATTATTCTAGATACATCTACAAATAATATTTAGATATCCTTATGTTCTTGCTATGTAACGAAGATCTAGATATTTCTATACTTTAATATAAATATCTAATTATCTAGGACATTTATATTTTTTCTAAGTATAATTATCAAATATATTTGATCTTTGAAATTCTGAAAAGTTCTACTAAATATCTAAGATATTTTTTGTACCTACAAAAATCATCTTTATTTTTCTCACTCCCCCTTAAAAGTTATTTTTTGGAAACTACCCAACACTTGTTGTGAAAGAACTCAACCAAAGATTCATCTGCATCTTGGTGCACATCTCAATATTTTCTTCAAGACTATTCGTGCTTCATCAAATGATAAAGATTTTCCGTTATCGAATGGTCCATGTAAATTATCTCCTTGCCGAGTTTCTGAAATCCCCCTTTCTCTTAAATTCTCAGCAAATATATTATCCAGAGAAATACTATCACTATCTTGTGAAATCTCAACACCAGCATAGGATCCACTGCCATATTCTCTTATCATATCCTCGATAAATTTGTTGGCAGCTTCAGGGCTTTTGAAAATCACATCATTTGTCTTTGAGACTTCAATATCAACTTATTTCTCTATTTGATCTCTAATTTAAGCTATCTGCTTTTAAAATTTTCTTTCAGTCATTAATTGGCCTTGATGTTGCAGAAGATTGACCAATAATTAGAAGGTTGTTCCTTCTTTACAGGTGAGATTGAAGAACATGATAATCCAAAGTGCAAGATATGTCTTGTTTTTCCTTTGAAGTTCCTCTTGTCGGCTACAAGAGCATTGCCTTCTCCTTCGACAAATATACCAGCCAATTGTTTTGATAATAGCTCCTGTGAAATAACAAATTCTCAAATTCCTCCAAGGATGGTTGTTGAGCCCATCCTTGAATTAACGTCACTAATGGAATATAGTCAAGTTTCAAACCATGAATAACCATCCGTCTTATTCGTGCTTCATCAATAGCCTCTTCCGGATTCAATAAGCATATCTCAGAACATAAGCTCTTAATCATTAAAAAACACTTGACCATAGAAAGATTACCTTGAGTGGTTATAGTCAATTCATTCTCCAATATTTTTAGCCGAGCTTTATTCTTTTTTGTTGAACAAACGATCGAGGGTCCTCCTTATTTCTTGAGATGATTTACATCTTATAATATGATCAAATAATCTGGGGGAGATTGTCCTCTTCAGAATGAACTCCGTCTTCGCATTAATATGCTTCCACTTCTTGTACGCACTGCTATTTTCTGTTCCATCAGCAAATGGACTTGTGTTGCTTCCATTCATAACATCCCACAAATCCTCGCCCACAAGGTATGATTCCATACATGTTTTCCATGCCTATTAGTTGGACTGACTCAACAATTATATCCCTAGTTCATTAACACGTCCGCTAAAATCCATATAAACAAACCAGTTGAATCTACTTCTAACCGATCTTGAAATAACAAAAACAATCCAATCTACAGCTATGGCTCTGATACCATGTAGAGAATAACAGATGAAAAGTATAACTCGAGAACCCTTTGCTATCCCAAGACCGTTAACTAAGATCAAACGATTCATATAAAGAAGAGAAAGTTTGAAATGAGAAATTTTATGGAAGAAGACTCTTTTATTTGAGTTGTTCTAGTTGGTTACAAATGCTTAATGTCACCCCTATTTATACTTGTATAGGGATTCTTCTAAAAATTATTTAGATACATCTAGAAGAAATATCTAGATATCTTTATCTTCTTACTATATAACAAAAATCTAGATATTTCTGTACTTTACTATAAATATCTAATTATCTAGAACATCTAAATTTTCTTTAGTATAAATATCAAAGATATTTACTCTACAAAATTCTAGAAAGTTCTACTAAATATCTAAGATATTTTTTGTACCTCCAAAAAATCATCTTTACTTTTCACAGAGGCTGGGGATGAATTATGTGAACTACAACACAAATGATAATTGATTTGGGTCATTGTGAAAGTTCAGGTGCAGGTAGGGGTAGTTTCTTACACTGAACAACAAATTAATTTGCATCTTACATCAGTAGATGGCAAAAAGTTGATGACTATTTTTGTATGTGCCAAATGATATTTTGAAATGATACTAGAGCTATGGGATGATTTTGATGTAATTTTGGGAGATGAAGACAAAATAGGTCTTGTGAACCCATGAAAATATTAAGATTTTGCCTTCTATATTAATTCATGTGAGGTGACTAATATACACTTCTTTACAAGTCCATTCACTTAGTGGAATGGAAGATCAGATAAAAATTCTATCTTCAAGAGATTAGACAGGGTGATCACTAACCAAGCTTTTCAAGATTTGATTGGAAACATGGAGACTCAACTTCTAGCAAGGACTGGTTATGACCATACCCCTTTATTACTTACTTGTGGGGTATATGTACAGACCTTTAAAAAACCTTCAAGGTTATTGAAATTCTCGACAGCAAAGGCTGATTTTAAAGAAATGGGAAGGAGATCTGGAAGGGGGAACACTATGGAAGTTGAATGTTAAGAGAACTAAGTTAGCACTTTATAAATAGAGCAGGAAATCATTTCGTGATATCTTCAAGAAATTGGTGATTAGAGAGGAGATTGTGATACTAAAGGAGGAGCTTTTTGAACAACATCAAACATATGTGAACAGGGATATTCTTTATTAAGCACAGGCTGAATATAACTTCTACCTTCATTATGAAGAGGGATCTAGGAGACAAAAAACTAGTGATTTAGGAAACAAGACTAAATTATTTCACTGTTTAGTGAAGGGAAGGAGAAAGAGATTAACTCTAAAAAGATACTCCCTCCGTTTCAAAAAGAATGACCTCCTTTCCTTTTTAGTATGTTTCAAAAAGAATGACCTATTTCTTTTTTTGGTAACAACTTTTCACGTGGCATGTTTAAGGCCACAAGATCAAAGGGCAATTTTGTACATTTGACCTAACTTTAATTTAGGACCACAAGATTCAAAAGTCTTTTTTTATACTCTTAAACTCCGTGCCAAGTCAAACTAGGTCATTCTTTGTGAAACTGAGGGAGTAGTTGAAATCAAGAGTGTGGTGCTTGAACTTAATGGGGATAGTAATTGTGGACCTAATGGATCCACTGGTCAGTTTTATCAATTTTGTTGGTATATTGTTGGGGCAGACTTTGTGGACATTGTTCAGGCTTTCTTTCAGGACACTACTTACCAACATCAACTACTCACGCTAATTTGGTCTTACTACCTAAAAGGATTACATTTAGTCATTTTTTAATTTAGGACCAATTAGTGTAAATAATGGGGTGGAGGGTTATGTATGGTCAATTTGGCTCATTGACTTCTCCCGTTGAAAGCATTGTTCCAATCTTCTTCACCTTTTCTCAAGTTCTTTTCGTTTGAGAACGATTTGTCAATCACTTTATTTTCACCAAACTCTCTTTTTCATTTCAATTTCTTTTATGATGTTCATTAATACTATACCTCTCTTTCTCTTTTTGTTTTCTTTTGTTAAGGAAGAGTTCCTTCTTTTTGTAATAAATTCAAAGTTGAGTCTCATTCCTTCTTACTTTTCCTTTCACTTGGCTTTCTTTCCTCCTCTATTTCCACATCCCCAATTTAGGCTTTTATCTTAAGTTGGCTATTCAAACATACCAAGCTTCGGAAAGGATTTTTGGTGAGAAGTTAGGGAAACTTTCTCTCAAGAGGCATAAATATGGCTGTCAACAAATGATTTAGGCTCAAATGGTGCCAAAATAGATGTGCATCCTCACAAGGTAGGCACATAAAGATATGGAAATTTGGGCTTTCTCTCAAAATTTGTTCCAACAATCATTCCTAACACTTAGGCTAGACAATTAGACTAACAAGAAAAATTCTAAGATTGAACAAACATGCTTTCAAGTAAAACCTCACCACACATGGTACTTCAAATACATTCCTAACACTAACAAAGGCTAGACAATTAGACTAACATGGAAAATTCTAGGATTCAACAAATATGCTTCCAAGTAAAAGCTCACCACACATGCAACTTCAAATACAATAATTTATGACGACCTAAAAAGATCAAAAGCCTATGTAGGATGTTCATTGCAAGGCTAACATAAAAAACAACTAGCCAATCACAAGATTCAAAAAGATCGCTCAAAAGTGCATCCACATCGATTTCAATCTTGCAAGACAAACATTATACACCATGATCATCATGAGTACTATTCAAGACATCCATATTAAACACAGTCGATCCTCAAATTATTGTCAATGAAAACTCAAGCATTTCACTGTTTCCAAAACTCATGGGGTAATTGAAAATTTGAGTGAAAAAAAGAGACCAAGTGAGATAAGCAAATCGAAACACTAATAAAACAAAAACAAAATACTACATTATCCAAATGAAGGGGGTTAGTGACATGTAGACCCTTACCCCCACCAAAATAAAAGTGCAGTGTCCTCAATGCAAAGAAGAGACATCGAAATCTTAGATTGAGAGACTCCTTGACTCATGAAGAGAATTCTGAGATTGCTGACCGGGTAGGCGGATCGCCAAAAGAGGATGAATCATCGAACATGCATGTAGCGCATGTGGAATTATAACTTCATTTGACGAAGTGAAGACCGATCACCAAAATTATTTCGGTGGATCACTCATACATCTAAGTCATCACTACAATTGACAGTACAATCTCTAAATATGGTAGCTCAATGGGCGAATTGAATCAGGTTCACCTAATATAATCGAATGATGAATGGATGGGATACCCACCAAAACTTAGGTTGTCTCCCATGAAGAATGTTGTTTAACATCATGGCACAACGTGAATATGCTCTTAAGCATCATGCAAGTACCACTGCAATGACTTTCACATTACGACCTTCCCCAAAGTATACTTTCAACATTTGGTCGTTAAACTTAAATCTTACCCCTTTTCATATTTAATTCAATTGCCCCCATAGACTTTAGTGATTGTGTAGGGGCCAGTGAACTCCGACTTTAGTTTTCCTGGAAAGATTTCAGCTGGGATTTGAAATAAAGGACTAGCTGACCCACTATAAACTCTCGATGTTTGATTTTGGTGTCATGCCAATGTTTTACTTTTTCTTTGTAGAGTGTAGAGACTCATATTCTTGTAATCAAAACTCATCCAACTCAAATAGTTGGTTCACATGATTTTTAGTGGTCACTTGCCCATTTGAATGCATCATTTTTCAATTTCCATTAGGCTTGATGCTCCAACTCAAAAGATGATAGCCCTACCAAATACAAATTTGTACGGCGACATGCCAATAGGATATTTGAATGTTTTGCAATAATTCTAAAGTGCATCATCGAGCTTGCTAGACTAGCTCATTTGGTGGACATTTGTCGTTTTGGCTAGAATGTTCTTTATCTCTCGATTGGACACCTCAACTTGTCTACTAAATTGCAGATGGTACAGTATGGCAACTTTGTGTTTGACCCTATATATAAACAAAAGTACCTCAGACTGGCGATTGCAAAAATGTGAATCATCATCACTTATAATTTCCCTGACCCTTGGACTTGCAAACCCCATGATAATTTGTTTCTTTAAAATCTTGGTGACGCTTCTCCCTTAGGGGATAAGTAAAGTTATTTCCTCCGCCCACATGGAGACATCGCCGGTTAACACTAAAATGTACTTTTTCCCAAAAGAACAAGGAAAGGACCCATAAAATCAATTCCCCAAACATCAAAATACTCAACTTCAAGAGTTTATGACAGCATCAATGTAACACCTCGTAAATTCCATGACCTATACTAGATCCTTATATGTTGAAAAATGATAATTTTATACATAAATAATTATAAGTAACTTTTTTGAGAAGTATCGGAGCAATAGGATTAAAGTAAAGCCTTAACGCCCGGACACTAGCGAAATTTAACTAGTTGACGTCTCTATGTTTGGTGAAGGTTTCGGAGGGTCATATGAAGTCCAAAACTTGTAAAAACACTTTGAATAGGTAGAGTGTATTATAGAGGGTGAAAAAGTACAGTTACAACACCCTAAGGACCACCGGAAAGGTCCTTGGGGAGGACCAGAATTTGGGTGAGCAAGCTGCCAAGGCAGCTTCGCAGAGGCAGGATCCTGTTGGCTGTCGCACGACGCGCAGCCATCACGTGGGGATATGAAGTTGGACTCTCAACACGGGTCTCACAATGACCCAACTTCCTCAGCTCGAAATTCAAAAATAAATTGGGGAATTAGCCTCGCGACGCGCATCTTCTTCCAAGATATCGTAAAAGTAATATTTTTGGTGTTTTGACTTTACAAATAAACCCATTTAAGTGAGGGGTCATTTAGGTAAGTTAATGGTGACTATATAATACTTAGGGTCAGTTGTAGGTCAATTTTACAACAAACATGAAGTCCCAAAAGTTGAACTCAAAAATCTCTCTCTCTCCCAAATTCTCTCTTCCTCCAAAACTCCATTGAAGACCATTAGAGCTCCAAGAAGAAGATCAAGCCTTCAAGTTTTTCAACCCAATCTCGTGGATTAATCTTCATTAAGGTATGGTTTCTTTCACTCTTGGTAATCCTTTCCCCAAGAGGTCCTTCTAAAGATGATTTCTAAATCCCCCAAAACAAGGGTTTTTCTCCTCACATGGGTCTTCTTTCTAAAATGAAATTGTGTATAAATTGTAATTAATTATGATGAATTAATGTTGTTTAAGTGTGAATTAATGGTTAATTGATGAATTAATATGATATTTCCCTTGACCCATGCCATTCCCCCAAATCCCTAATTTCTTGGATTGGTTAGGGTGAATTGATGAGGGTGATGAACATGTCACTTATTTACTTTGATTTTTGTTATGCTAATACTTCATGAATTGCCCTATTTCATATGCTGATTGTGTCTTCTTCGGTATTGAAGTATGAAGTCCCAAGAAGGGCAATGAGGTATGGTATTGATTCTCCTTTGATCTAAACTATGCAAGGTGAAATCTACTTATGTACTAGTGATGATATAGCTAATTGTCTTGTTCTGATGTCGGTGATAAGAATCCCTCATCCCTAACCCTAGATTCATGAATTGGCTATGAAGTATGTAATTATGTTATGATATGATTATTATATGATTGAATGTAGTTTCTCATGATTATGATAATGTATCTAAAGTGAAAGGAAAGTTCTCACTTGTGATCACCTATGAGCTATTATGATAGGATGTTTACATAAGAGTCTAGAAGAGACTAATGTGAACTTGTATGATGTCCTAGGACGATTACTGAACAGAATAATTGCTTAGCACCGAAAGGGCATATAAATGAAATGGAGGTCTCACATTTGTAACTCCGGCCTCCCATATGGGTTTCCTCATGTTAGTAAGTCACGATTCCCTAATTATGTGTTATCTCATGAGATGAAAACCTCCACGTTAGTAAGTCAAGGTTTCTAGAAACAATATCCTTGATCCTTAACTATGTTCCCACATAGGACTCTAGCTTAGTGGATCCACCTAGATAGCTACGTACGAATGGTTGCACCTTAGGCAAGTGTTAACCCTCTCTTTTTTGGTGTGGGAGTATAACACCAGATTCCATGTAGCTCACACGGTCTCATGTCGGTTAATGAACTTCTTTCCCTAACATAAAGTAAAAGTATGAACAAGTCATGTATGTGTACTCTTATTAGGGTTGTCTTAAAGGTTACTACATATTGTGATGGAGGGTATGGGACTTCTCTTACACATTGCACCTGTGGGATCCTATAGGATTATTCTAGTAGTGTTCTTTTATGATTATGATTATGATGATTATGTTGATAAGTTATGATTAGTATTGATGTATGAAGCATGTTATATATAAGAATATGTTGTAAGTATGAAGTTGGTTGCTTAATGTGATACTTAGCTTTGAATAGGGTTATGGGGCTTTATTATTGGTATTGCACAAGTGTTGGTTGAGTTACTTGTATTTTGATATGATTATGATGTTCCTTATATATGTATATTGAATTGTGTCATTATGCATAGTTTTGACTAAATTGTGCCTTTTCTCATGCATTAACAATTTTTATGCATATGGACCGTACTTAGTACATGTGTTTTGTACTAACCCATATCTCTTATTTTTTCCCCAACATTGTAGGTTCGGGCCGTTGAGGTATCATTGATGCTAAAGCAAGAATGCTTGGACTAGACTCTCCAAGTTTTGGTATGCCCTCTAGTTCGAGGATGCTACCACACACTCTATCTTAGTAGTACTTGTTCTGTCTAATAGACATTCATTTCTTTCTTATTGTTGAAGATATTGATGTAAGCCCTATGTGGCAATTATGAATTTGTATGAGGGTTTTACCCGGATTGTTTGACTTTATTTAGATGGTTGGTATGAGACAAAATATTAGACTAAATTCCTATGAGTTTTTAATTTTTCTTTTGTGAGAAGCCTATCTATGCTTCCTATGTAGAGGTCTATGTAAAACTCCTTGCTATAAAAGTAAAAGTTTTAATTTTTCCGCGTTTTTGACTTTTGATTGCTATAATGAATGCTAAGAGGCTTGTCTTATTCCTCTTTGAGGACGATGACGCCGGTAACGACTAGGGTGTACTTCGAGTCATTACAAACTTGGCATCAAATCATGAGGTTAAGTATTTTAGGTATGATGTCTCACTAAATCACATTTATGTAGGATTTTATTCATAATTGTGAAGCGTGTCACCCTTATGAATGAGGGACGATGTGATGCTTAGGAACTCTCACTATGTTGTTATTCCTTAGTCGTTCCCAAGAGTCTTAACTCTATGTAGTCCTTTCTTCTCATCCTTTTATTGTGCTTATAGGCAATGAATACAAGGAGGAACAATGCTCGAAGGGCCGGAGAGGAGAATTTGAATGAGTCGGTTCCCCCTCAAGCTCCTCAAAACCCTCAAGTTCCTATTGAAGAAAGGGATATGTCTAATGTTGAGATAAGGTCGGTTATTCATAGCTTGACTCAAGTGTTGTCTACCCAAGTTACTAGGGATGCAAGGGTGCAAGTGAACCCCAATTTTAACACTACCGTTTCAAGGATTAGGGATTTCACAAGGATGAATCACCTTACTTTCTATGGTTCTAAGGTGGAGGAAGACCCACAAGGGTTCATTGATGAAGTGTTCAATGTTCTTGATGCTATGGGTGTTTCTTCTCAAGAAAAGGCCGAACTAGCCGCCTACCAACTCAAAGACGTGGCTCAAGATTGGTATGAGCAATGGAAGGATGAGAGTCCGGTCAAAGAAGGTCGGATTACTTGGGGAGCTTCCAAAACGGCTTTCCTTGATAGGTTCTTTCCCTTGGAATTAAAGGAGATGAAAATGCAAGAATTCATCAACCTTCGTCAAGGGGGTATGAGCGTGAAGGAGTATAGTCTAAAATTCACTCAACTATCAAAGCATGCTCCTACTATGGTTGCGGATTCTTGGGCCAAGATGAACAAATTTGTCATGGGGATATCCGATCTTGTGGTTAATGAATGTAAGTCGGCTATTTTGACTCCTAGCATGAATATCTTTCGTCTCATGGTTCATACCGAACAAATAGAGGAGAAAAAGCTTAATCAATTTGGTAGGGAGATGAAGAAGGTAAAAACCGAACATGGGAATTCTTCTAAGATGAGATTTGAGGTTCAAGACAAACCAAAGTTCAAAAATAGGTTTTCCAATCAAGTCTCTTCTAATGCTCCAAGGGTCAACAAGAGTAAGGTGCCTACTCCCAAGCCCCAAGAGGGGAAAGGTGGACGATCTTATGTTGAGAAGCCTCTTTGTGCAAAATGTGATAAGAGACATGATGGTAAGTTCCTAGTTGGCACGGGTAATTGCTATGGTTGTGGAAAGAGTGATCACATGAAGAGAGATTGTCCTATGATGAAGTCTCAAGGAAGGGAGAATTCTCAAGCTCAAGCGAGTGCCCCAAACCCGGATGCTCCAAAGAAGAATCTCTCCAATCTCGAAGTGATCAAGAGAGCTCACCGAACGTGGTCACCGGCATGTTGAAATTATTCTCCTTTGATGTATATGCTTTGTTGGATCTGGGAGTTACATTATCATTTGTGACCCCTCTTGTAGCCATGAAGTTTGATATACTACCCGACAATATAACTTCATGGAATCCGGATGGGTGACTCCGTGGTGGTTAATACAGTCTATAGAGGTTGTCCAATTTCCTTCCCAATAGAGTTATATTAGTTTACTTGATAGAAGTTGATATGCTTGATTTGATGTCATATTGGGAATGGATTGGTTGCATGCTTGCTTTGCCTCTATTGATTGTAGGACAAGGGTAGTCAAATCTCAATTTCCAAATGAACCCATTTTTGAGTGGAAGGGAGGAAACTCAAATCCTAGGGGTAAGATCATCTCATGTCTAAAAGCTTCCAAATTGATTGCAAAGGGTTGTCTCTACTACATACTAAGAGTTAGAGATCTTGAACCCGAAGTCCCTCCCATAGAATCGGTACCCGTAGTGAGGGAATTTCTGGAGGTCTTTCCTGATGATCTTCCCGGAATTCCTCCCGAACGGGAGATTGACTTCGGCATAGACCTATTGCCGGATACAGAACCTATTTCAATCCCTCCTTATCGGATGGCCCTGACCGAGTTGAAAGAACTAAAGGCTCAATGATGTATCGTTGTTTTATGGTACTTTCAATGCTTTTTCCTTAAGTTTAGTGTGTATCTAAGGCCTCTTTGTAGTAGTTTTAATGTATTTTTCTCTGTGTTTGCAGGAAAACTGTCCAGAATGAAAACGCTGAAGACTGTGCTGAAACTTGCAGAAGTGATGACCTACGGAGCCATCAATGGTCCGTCGACTCATTGACGGTTCGTAGGTGGCAACCGTCGTTTGAAGAATTATGCTTCTAAGGAAATATCGGTGAATTCTGACTAAGTATGGGGCTATGAAAGGGATGAAGGTTCGTCGTCTCATCGACGGACCGTCCTAGCAAACAATTGGTGTTAACAAAAGGTAGCCTAGTACCTGATTTTAAAAAGATTCTAAGTATGGAGCAACGAAGGCCATCGACAGACCGTAGATCCATTGATGGACCGTCGTTTTGGTCCGTATATGGTAACAGAATAATGGAGAAGATAGCAGTTGAAAAAGAGTTGAAGTATAGACTGACGGAGGCGTCTACGGTCCGTCGTTCACTCGACGGTCCGTCGGTGATGTCGTCAACTCGAGGCGCATTTTGGGCAGAAGTTTTCCTTATTTAGGTTTCCCTTTATTTTTAGGATTCTTTTATTATAAATAGGACTAAAAACCTCGTTTTTGGGGTAAGACTCTTTTGTGATTTTCAAATTTCTATTGTTGGTTGTTGAACTTTGGGTTTTGGAAAATATTTCACTTTTCCGGAAATGATTTTTACAATATTTTGATAAATTCAAGTGATTTTTTGGATTCTCTTCAAACTTGTTAAAGTAAGTACATGAATTCTTGTCTAATGAATATGAATTGTGTAATTCCTAACATGGGTAATTAAATCAACAACTAGGGTTGTGGGAACCATAGGTAATTAACAAAGTAGAACTAGCTAAAATAACAATTCTAGAATAGTGTCTTGCATGTATTGATAATTCTTTCGTTTAGAAGTCTTTTTAATGATGGCCAACGTTGGAACTCGCCTTGTTGCTACTTGCCGGACCAAGGAGGCAGATAATAAGAAAAGAATTATCAACGTAGATTTAGTATACATTATCTAATAGGCTAGTGTCAATTGGTGCGAAGTAATAACTAAGCCATACATAGATTATGATGCTTAATATGAGGTAAAAGGTAAGGTTTAGTATAGTACACACACGTAGCCGGACCAAGGTGCGGAGTGAAATTCAGTAGTTGCCGGACCAAGGAATTAGGGATACATAACTTACCACTTTGCATGCAAGATACTAGGAAAGAGTTGTTATAGCTAGGGTTACTGCGTTATGAACCTATGGGGAACACTTACACCCTAGTTTCTTTCATCACTTGATAAACATCAAATATATTTGAACTTGCTACTTGTTTACTTAGACTTAATTAATTACTTTTGTTACACAAAATCCCCCCTTTAATTGTTTGTTTTCGGAAAGGACTTGACTAAATAGAAGTAATCGTAGATTAAAGTTAAGTCTAAACTATTTTCCTCGTGGGATCGACCCCAACCTAACATTTGGATTCTTTACTTGATACGACCGCTTATATTTCATTAGGAAAGTATAATTTAAGCGTATCAAATTTTGGCGCCGCTGCCGGGGAAATTGGCTTTTAGATTAACTTTAAGAACATTACCAAATTTTAGTCAATAATTTCCTGATTTTACTTTTTCTTTTGTTTTTGTCTCTCGCAGGTCTAGCTTTAGTGTATGCCAAGTACACGGAGTAGAGGAGAACCAATAATTTCACTTGATCCAGAACTAAACCGTATACTTGGCAGAATGAACATTCAAAACAATTATGCTTATATCGAGGATGAGATCAATCCTCAACCTCCCCCACCAGTTGATGCTCATAATCAAGTGATGGTTGATAACCCTGGTGAAGGTAATCCGAGGAGGCAACCTCGTGCCCCACGCCCTCAAGAGTACTATAGGGAAAATGTTAACATCACTGACTCTGATGGGTCACTTGTCCTACCTCCTCTACCACATGGTCATACTTTCGTGGTAACTAGTAGCTTGATGCAGATGCTCACCGCTAGAGGTCTGTTCTCGGGGCTACCATTTGAGGATCCACATGCTCACATCGCCAAATTAAGGTCGGTGTGTAAGAGTTGTGTAGGGAGGCCTAACTTGGACATGGACGTCATTGGGCTAAGAGTGTTCCCTCTCTCACTGACGGGAGAGGCTGCTATATGGTTTACTCAGCTTCCCTATAACTCAATCTATACATGCAACCAATTGAGGGATGTGTTCTTAGCTCATTACTATCCGGTTTCAAAGAAGCTCAATCACAAAGATAGAGTGAACAACTTTGTGGCACTACCAGGGGAGTCGGTATGCAGTTCCCGGGATAGGTTCACCTCTTTCTTGAGAAGTGTCCCAAATCACCGTACTGATGATGAGTCGCTGAAAGAGTATTTCTATCGGGGGTAAGATGATAATAATAAAGCAGTGTTAGATACGATTGCGGGTGGTTCTTATGGGGAGTGTACTTAAGAAGATATCGATGAGAAGTTAGAGAAAATCTCCCGAAATAATAAAGCTTGGAGCACTAGGAAGTCAGATACTGGGAGAAACACTTTTGTGGTGCAATATACACACAACCCAGCCGCAGATGAGATTCGTGAAGAGATGGCTCAAATGAGAACTGAGCTTGGGTTAGTGTTGAAACATGTCCCTGGGGTGCATAGAAAGTGAATGTGGTGAATTATTTGACTAAGCCACCACCTCCAATAGATGAGTTTTACTATGAAGAGGATTCTTATAAAGTGAATGAGCAGACGAGGGGTTTCCGACCGAACGCCCAAGGCTCCAATCAAGAGAATTGGCGCCAAGGTCAAGGAAATCAAGGTCAGAACTATGGGAATTACAACCGAGAGGGTTATTATGTTCATGAAGGAAACTACAACCGTGACAATAACTTCAACCGGAGTAACTATGGAAACAGAAATGATCGAAGTGGGCCCTATGTTCCACGTCAAAATCGAAAAGTTGCTTCTAGGGATGGTGGAGGTAGTATGGCGCGAGTTGAAGACATGTTGCAAAAGATGAAAAGGAGGTTTGACACAAGTGATGAGCACGCCAAGGAATTGAGAGGTGATTTGGCTAACATTGGGCAAAAAGTGGATGCACATGCATCCTTAATCAAGCATCTTGAGATACAAATGGCCCAATTGTCATCTTCTGTGAACCCTCGTCAACCGGGTACTCTTCCTAGCAACACTGTCCAAAATCCAAAGAACGATGGACATTGTATGGTAGTCACTATTCGAGGTGGTAAGCAAATCATAGATCCACCTATGCCGTCTGGCGTAGAAAATAAGATGAGAAGAGAAGATGAGGTAGTAGAAGCTAGTGGTGAGTTGGTTGATAAAGCGGTAAAAGAAGCAGAGAAGCCCCAAAAGGTGACTCCCATTCCAAGACCACCACCACCATTCCCGCAAAGGTTGGTGAAAAAGACCGAGGATGGTAAATACCGGCGTTTTATTAATATGTTGAAACAACTTTCCATAAATGTTCCTTTTATAGAAGCCCTTGAACAAATGCCCAGTTACGCCAAGTTCATGAAAGATATGGTCACTAAGAAGAGATCGGTTAGTTTTGAGGATGATGATAGGATGCAACACTGTAGTGCTATTGCTACAAGGTCTCTAGTTCAAAAGAAAGAAGATCCGGGTGCTTTCACTATTCCATGTACAATCGGGCTATTACACTTCGCTAAAACATTATGTGATCTTGGGGCAAGCATAAATCTCATGCCTCTATCCATCTATAAAAAGTTGTCTTTGGGTGATCCAAAACCAACTGTAATGCGGCTACTGATGGTCGATCGAACAGTGAAAGGGACTATTGGGATACTCCATGATTGTTAGTGAAGGTGGAGTCATTCATATTTCTGGCCAATTTTATGATTCTTGACTGTAAGGTGGATTTTGAGGTGCCTATTATTCTTGGGAGGCCATATCTTGCTACTGGTCGCGCCCTGGTTGACATGGAAAAAGTGCAGATGAAGTTTTGGTTAAACAATGAAGAAGTGACTTTCAATATCTGTAGGTCCATGAGGCAGAGTGGTGAGCTCCAATCGGTATCTGTGATATCCTACAGAGTTGAGAGTTCGTCAGAGGTCCAAATAGAAGAACGTCTTAGTGTTGAGGCACTAGCAGCAGTGATTATGAAATTTGAGAGTGATGGTATTGCAGAGTATGGGTCATTGGTTGCGACACTTGATCGAGGTGATGTTCGGTTCAAACCCAAGAAATTGGAGTTAGACATGATGCATCGCGAGTCTCCACCCGCGAAACCATCTATTGAGGAGGCTCCAAAATTAGAGCTTAAGGCTCTACCACCTCATCTGAGGTATGTATTCTTGGGGAAAGATGATACTTTGCCGGTAATTATTTCGTCAGATTTGAAGGTGCAACAAGTAGAGTGTTTGGTTGAAGTGTTGAAGAGGTTCAAGAGAGCTATTGGGTGGACTATTGCGGATATTATTGGGATCCCTCCCGGTA
This sequence comes from Solanum sitiens, assembly GCA_016801875.1. Taxonomy (NCBI): domain Eukaryota; kingdom Viridiplantae; phylum Streptophyta; class Magnoliopsida; order Solanales; family Solanaceae; genus Solanum; species Solanum sitiens. The sequence goes on along the minus strand of JABWTJ010000016.1, from coordinate 240,133 downwards.
TTTGTTCATATAAAATCCAACTCATGCCCAATCATAAGCCAAGTATTGAGCACCAGAGACGTTTAAATCCACCTATGCAAGAGGTAGTGAAGAAGGAAATTAATAAGTGGTTGGATGCCGGAGTCATATATCCGATCGCTGATAGTAGTTGGGTATGCCCTGTTCAGTGTGTGCCCAAGAAAGGGGGAATGACTGTGGCCCCTAATGAGAAAAATGAGTTTGTTCCAATGAGGCCGGTGACCGGATGGAGAGTGTGTATGGATTACCGGAAACTAAATGCATGGACTGAAAAAGACCATTTTCCTATGCCCTTCATGGATCAGATGTTGGATAGACTTGCAGGTAAAGGGTGGTAGTGTTTTTTTTATGGCTATTCGGGTTACAATCAAATCTCTATTGCACCGGAAGATCAAGATAAAACCACTTTTACTTGCCCTTATGGAACTTTCGCGTTCACGAGGATGCCCTTCGGGTTGTGTAATGCATCGGCTACTTTTCAGAGATGTATGATGTTTATATTCTCCGATATGTTGGTGGACACCATTGAGGTATTTAGGGATGATGTTTCTGTTATTGGTGACTCATTTGATCACTGTTTGAGTCACTTGTCTGAAGTTCTCAAAAGATATGAAGAGTGCAACCTTGTGCTAAATTGGGGAAAATGTCACTTTATGGTGAAAGAGGGTATTGTGTTGGGCCACCACATCTCAGAGAAGGGTATAGAGGTTGATCGAGCTAAAGTCGAGGTTATAGAGAGACTTCCTCCACCAATCTCTGTAAAAGGTGTGAGGAGTTTCTTGGGCATGCGGGTTTCTACCGGAGGTTTATCAAAGATTTCTCAAAAATTGCACATCCTCTGTGCAAGCTGCTTGAGAAAGAGTGTAAATTTTATTTTGATGAATCCTGTCTGAAGGCATTTGGAGAGTTGAAAGAGAAGTTGGTATCTGCGCCCATCATTATTTCTCCGGATTGGAGCAAGCCATTTGAGTTGATGTGTGATGCTAGTGGGGTTGCGCTTGGTGTGGTATTGGGACAAAGAAGGGCCTTCACCCCATTTAATATCCTAGTAAAGCCCTTAATGAAGCCCAAAAGAACTACACCGTAACAAGAGCTCCTTGCGGTGGTCTTTGCTTTCGAGAAATTTTGGTCCTATTTGCTTGGCACTAGAGTTATAGTGCATACTGATCATGCTGCCTTGAGATATTTGATGGAAAAGAAGGATGCAAAACCGAGGTTGATTCGTTGGGTTTTACTATTGCAAGAATTTGACTTTGAAGTGAAAGATAGAAAAGGGATCGAAAATCAAGTGGCCGATCACTTGTCCCGATTAGAAGATGAAGCAATGCAAGAGTTAGGTGAAAAAGCTGAAATTGATGATACTTTCCCTGATGAGCATGTATTGGCTGCTTGTCAAGACTTGATTCCATGGTTTGCAGATTTTGTGAATTACTTGGCTAGTGATATCGTCCCATCGGACTTGTCCTTTCATTAAAGGAAAAAGTTCATGCATTATGTGAAAAAGTTCTTTTGGGATGAGCCATATCTATATAGGAGTTGTGCCGATGGGCTTATTAGGCATTGTATACCGGAAGTTGAGATGTTGAGTGTTTTGGAGGCATACCACTCCTCGCCTGTGGGTGGGCATCATGGTGGTATCCGGACAACCCATAAAATTTTGCAATGTGGCTACTATTGGCCAACCATCCACCAAGATGCACATGAGTTCGCCAAGGCATGTGATGCGGTATTTCTAGAAGGCAAGAGCTCCCTTTAAAATCCCATTCTTGTAATCAAATTGTTTAATGTGTGGGGCATTGACTTTATGGGCGCTTTTGTGAGTTCTCATGGGATGAAGTAAATTCTTGTGGCGGTTGATTATGTGTCAAAATGGGTGGAAACCATAGCACTTGCAAATAATGAAGGGAAGAGTGTCACCGCGTTCTTGAAAAAGAACATATTTTCCAGATTTGGCACCCCAAGGGCCATTATTAGTGATGGGGGATCCCACTTTTGCAACAAGTTGTTCAAAGGATTGTTGGAGAAATATGGGATTCGCCACAATGTAGCCACGCCATACCATCCTCAGACTAGTGGGCAAGTTGAGGTGTCAAACAGAGAAATCAAGCAGATTCTCGCAAAAATGGTGAATGCGAATAGACCGGATTGGTCAAGGAGGCTTGATGATGCTCTTTGGGTCTACCAAACAGCATACAAGACTCCCATAGGTATGTTCCCATACCAACTTGTATATGGGAAAGCTTGTCACTTGCCGGTTGAGTTAGAACATAAGGCCATGTGGGCAATGAATAAAACTAAAAATGGGTTGGAATGAGGCTGTGGAACAGAGGTTAAATGGGTTTAATGATCTTGATGAATTTCGCTTAAAGGCATATGAAAGTTCAGCCCTCTACAAAGAAAAGATGAAAAGGTACCATGACCAAAAGATTGAGAAGCGCAATTTTGTGGTTAGGGATTTGGTGCTTTTGTTCAACTCTAGGTTGCGCTTGTTTTCGGGCAAACTCAAGTCCAAATGGACTGGTCCATTCTTGATCACCGAAGTTTTCCCTCATGAAGCGGTTGAGTTGGAGAATAAGGAGGGTGTAAGGTTCAAGGTGAACGGGCAACGAATCAAAATCTACCTTGGGCATGCTGAAAAGATGAATGAAGTGATCGAGGCATACCTTCTTGATGAAGTTTGAGTTATCAAGAGTCCTGCTTCGTGCAGCGATGTTAAATTAAGCGCTGATTGGGAGGAAACCCAATATGTATCCTCTAGCCAACAATAGGTTTTTTCGTGATTTTATAGGCATAGTTGCATTGTTTCTGTTTTTTTCACTTAATCTCACGTATGAATTTTTTTTAGAAGTGTTGGCTAGAGAGTAAACTAGGGCCCGTGTCTAAAAAGTGTCCAGAAAAGACAAAAAGATTAGCTTATTGGGTGTTCTATGTGCAGGGACTAAATCCCCAAAAATCTGCAGAAAATTAGTCAGGTGCACTGATGGACAGACCAATCAACGGACCGTCAGTAGGGTCCGTAGATCCCAGGTTTGTTTCTTTAATTTTTCTAAGTTAGGGCACATACGACGGAGATAGACCATCGACTGACTTATGATCCATCAACGGGGAATCGTCAGTTCCTCCGACCCACTAACCCGACCCGACCCGACCGGCTATATATTAAAAATTTAAACTTTTCAGTTACCCACGATATCGGTCTCATCCGGGATGAGGCCAATGAGTTGGCTCCCAACCGAGGACCCAGAGCAGAGGTGCAGCCGCTTGGTGAGAACTTGGCGGACACGGTAGAGCAAGCCCGAGGGGCTGATCAGGCTACTTTAGAGCCTACCGACACCACCCCGGTTAAGTCTATCCCGGGTACTAGCACAACTCCGAGCTCCTCCCTCTCCACCACATCTGTAGCACTGGTCCCGATCACGAGGCTCCAGAAGTTAGAGGCCCAAATGGCCATTCTTCTGCATCATATCCAGCCTTGGATGCAGAAGTCCATTACTGAGGCGGAAGAGAGGATCGAGAAGAAGATGGCCCAACGGACTGAGAGGCAGATTATGGAGGTCCACCAGCGCCTTGGCGCATTTGAGTTAAGGGTTCTTGCCCGGCCAGCCCCTACTATATATTTGACGACTCTCCAGGCTGCTGTGGCGAGTCTGAGGGCAGATATGGATGCCATTCTGGAGGATCGGGTTCCCTATTCTGAGGCCACATCTGTGAAGCCTGCTGAGGATACGGTGCTGGCTGCACTTTTCCAGACCACTGCTGCGCCACCGCTTCCGCCACATGAGCATACAAAGAGGCACCAATCCAGAGAGGAGGATGAGACTCGAGCTAGGAAGAGAGAACGTCTTAAGTTGGAGGATGCGAAGAGAGCCTCGCTGATGGATGAGGAGGCCCGACAGATGAGGGCTCAGGAGGTGGCTGCTGGGGCGTCTAGCCCAGGATTGCTGATGTTGAGAGGAGCACTACTGAGTGTGCTGTTATTGCTGCGGACACTACTGATGGTGTCCCTACTACAGAAGGAGCGGGTTCCGGGAAACCAGACCCGCCAGCTTGTTGATCATCGGCGCTATGCGCCTCAGGTTTGCTTCACCTACCACCTTGTGTTGCTTTTCTTATGCATTGGGGACAATTGCATGTTTTTTTGTTGGGGGTGGGGTAAATGGAAAGTGAGTGCTATGGTGAAGTCTGAGTATCCCAACTCACGATCCTCTCTTGGGGTTTTCTTGCCTGTGTTCTTTTTCCCCAAGAGACTGGTTATTTTACTGTTGAACCGGCACGTTAGTATCTTGTACATAGTATAGACATGAAATCTCAAGCATGATGGCTAAATAAAATGATATCCTATTTTAAAGAAAATGCTTGCATGATTAAGCATAGTGAATGATGAATATGTGTCTCTAAGCATGACATAGAGATACACCACTTCATGACCCTCAATCTAAATTTCGAACTAGGTGTCTGATAATATGGTAGGGTAATGATGTGTTAAATGAGTGTGAGGAAAGTTGAATAGTACACCATTGGTACTGAGCAAGAACTTGTCTGGTTAGTCCTGCTAAAAGTAATCCGTGTTAGAAAATTAGGAAAGGATCATAGGCCATTGTTCAAGATAGTCAATCTTTAGCCTAAATAAAAGAAAACCAAATGAAATTAATCCCTTCTTGATCCAAATGATTTGAGCTTAATGGACCTTTCTTTTCTACCCCAACTTATCTTTTCTGGGTACAATGTGTTGGCCCTGGTCCCTGCTTAGACATGTGCACCTCAGCTTATGCCAAAAGCATAAGTTGAGGGTGGCTAATGCAGAAACTAAATCTCATCTTGGCCCTGACACAAATTTGGGTATTGTGTACCTTAACTCATGGCAAAGTCATGAGTTGAGGGTGGCTATTATGAGGAATATTCCGGAAAGCGGGGTTGAAAGAGTTAAAGAGAAAGAATAAAAGAAAAGTGACTCAAGCAAAGTTGAAATCAAGTGAAAAATTTGAACATTTGAAAAAAAAATCATTTACACAAAAGGAGAAAGAAAGGAGAAAAAGCAAGGCAAAGAATATAGGAATATGAAGTGTAGGGCGTAATAAACGATGAAAAGGTAGAACGCTTAGCCATTATGTCAAGGAGGGCAATAAGTCACTAAAATGTATTCAAATGTACCCTACATGACCCTGAGCCTACGTTACAAGCTAAGAAAGTCCTATCGTGATCCTGGGAGTCTAATGTGGTAAACTAAAAGCAGTGAAAATAAGGGCAAGCCTATGGCGACAAGTATCAAAGAGGTGAGAAGTTGTTCTGAGAGTGAGTGTTGAAAAATAATCCTTATACTCAAACTGAAATCATTGTGTGAAAAAAGAGGATATTGTTTTTGAAGTAAGGACACTAGTTGCAATACTGGAAAGTTGGCACCTTGGTGAGAGATAAAAGAGGAGAGGTGTCGGTGCATGGTGAGTCTGTGTCATGGTCTGATCCACATGAGCGAGCGTAATAGTGATATCATGAATGAACATAATGAAAATAATCGGGATTGATATCCAAATGATTGTGAAAGTTTAAATGAAGATACTTTTGTACAAAGGTTTTGTGGTGAGTCATAGTGCGTTGCTTGAGGACAAACAACGAATTTAAGTTGAGGGTGTTGATGTACCGTGGTTTTACGGTACTTTCAATGTTTTCTACTTAAGTTTAGTGTGTGTCTAAGGCCTCTTTGTAGTAGTTTTAATGTATTTTTCTCTGTGTTTGCAGGAAAACTGTCCAGAACAAAAACGCTGAAGACTGTGCTGAAACATGCAGAAGTGATGACCTACGGAGCCATCGACGGTCCGTCGACTCATCGACAGTTTGTAGGTGGCAACCGTCATTTGAAGATTTATGCTGCTGAGGAAAGATTGGGGAATTCTGACTAAGTGTAGGGCTACAGAAGGGATGATGGTCCGTGTTCTCATCGACGGACCGTCTTGACAAACTGTTGGTGTTAACAGAAGGTAGCCCCAGTACGTGATTTTGAAAATATTCTAAGTATGGAGCAACGAAGGCCATCGATGGACCGTTGGTCCATTGATGGACCGTCGTTTTGGTCCGTCGATGGTAACAGAATGATGGAGAAGATAGCAGCTGAAAAAGAGTTGAAGTATAGACCGACGGAGGCATCGACGGTCCGTCAGTGAGGTCGTCGACTCGAGGCGCGTTTTGGACAGAAGTTTTCCTTATTTAGGTTTCCCTTTATTTTTAGGACTCTTTTATTATAAATAGGACTAAAAACCTCATTTTGGGGGTTAGACTCTTTTGTGATTTTCAGATTTGTATTGTTGGTTGTTGAACTTTGGGTTTTGGAAAATATTTCACTTTTTCGGAATCGATTTTTACAATGTTTTGATTAATTCAAGTGATTTTCTGGATTTTCTTCAAACTTGTTAAAGTAAGTACATGAATTCTTGTCTTATGAATATGAATTGTGTAATTCCTAACATGGGTAACTAAATCCACAACTACGGTTGTTGGAACCATAGGTAATTAACAAAGTAGAACTAGCTAAAATAACAATTCTAGAATAGTGTCTTGCATGTATTGATAATTCTTTCATTTAGAAGTCATTTTAACGGTGGCCAACGTTAGAACTCGCCTTGTTGCTACTTGCCGGACCAAGGAGGTAGATAATAAGAAAAGAATTATTAACGTAGATTTAGTATACATTATCTAATAGGCTAGTGTCAATTGGTGCGAAGTAATAACTAAGCTATACATCGATTATGATGCTTAATATGAGGTAAAAGGTAAGGTTTAGTATAGTACACACACGTAGCCAGACCAAAGTGCGGAGTGAAATTCACTAGTTGCCGGACCAAGGAATTAGGGATACATAACTTACCACTTTGCATGCAAGATACTAGGAAAGAGTTGTTATAGCTAGGGTTATTGCGTTATGAACCTATGGGGAACACTTACACCCTAGTTTCTTTCATCACTTGATAAACATCAAATATATTTGAACTTGCTACTTGTTTACTAGACTTAATTAATTACTATTGTTACACAAAATCCCCCCTTTAATTGTTTGTTTTCGGAAAGGACTTGACTAAATAGAAGTAATCGTAGATTAAAGTTAAGTCTAAACCATTTTCCTCGTGGGATCAACCCCAACCTATTATTTGGGTTCTTTACTTGATGCTACCGCTTATATTTCTTTAGGGAAGTATAATTTGAGCGTATCACTCAACTTAAAGATTTGATAGATAAGGGTTTTATTCAACCATGTATATCTCCATGGGGTGCCCCAGTATTGTTTGTGAAGAAGAAGGATGGGTCCTTGATAATGTGTATCGATTATCGTCAATTGAACAAAGTCACTATAAAGAATAAGTACCCGCTCCCTAGGATTGATGACTGTTTGATCAACTCCAAGGAGAGAGTTAGTTTTCAAAGATTAACTTGAGGTCGGGTTATCATCAACTTAGAGTAAGGGAGGTTGATATTCTGAAAATGGCTTCCAAACAATATATTGTCACTTTGAATTCCTAGTGATGTCATTCAGTCTAACAAATGCCCCGACGACATTCATGGATATTTTGAATCAAGTTTTTAGAAAGTATCTTGATTTGTTTGTGTTTATCTTCATTGATGACATTTTGATATACTCTAGGAGTGAAAATGATCATATGAGACATTTGAGGATAGTTTTGCAAGTTCTCAAGGATAACCAACTTTTTGCTAAGTTTAGCAAGTGTGAGTTTTGGTTGAGGTCGGTTGCATTTCTTGGGCACATTGTCTCTAGTGAAAGGGTAGAGGTTGAACCAAGGAAGATGGAAGTGGTCAAAAGTTGGCTGAGACCTTTGAGTCCTACTGACATCCGGAGTTTTCTAGGGTTGGCCAGTTACTATAGGAGGTTTTTTGAGGGATTTTTGTCTATCACATCTCCATTAACGGCCTTAACCCAAAAGAAGTCCAAATTTGAATGGTTGGATTCGTGTGAAAAAAGTTTCCTATTATTGAAAGATAGACTCACCTCCGCTCCAGTATTGACCTTACCGGAGGGTACTGAAGGCTTTGTGATTTATTGTGATACCTCCCGAGTGGATCTAGGATGTGTGCTCATGCAACATGGCAAAGTCATAGCGTATGCCTCTAGACAACTCAAGACACATAAGAAGAATTATCCAATTCATGACCTTGAGCTTGCGGCCGTGGTGTTTTCTTTGAAAATTTGGAGACACTATCTTTATGGGGTGCATGTAGATGTATTCACTGATCACAAAAGTCTCCAATATGTATTCACCCTAAAGGACTTGAATCTACGCCAAAGAAAATGGTTAGAGCTTTTAAAGGATTATGACATGAGTGTCTTTTACCATCCCAGAAAAGCTAATGTTGTGGAGGATGCTTTGAGTCGATTGTCTATGGGTAGTGTGGCTCATATTAATGATGACAAAAAGTAACTAGTCAAGGATGTTCATAGGTTGGCCTGTTTGGGTGTTCTACTAGAAGAATCGTTGAAGGGTTTGTTTTATGGTTCGTCATAACTTCGAGTCGTCTTTAGTGGTGGATGTGAAGTCTAAGCAACATCTTGATCCCTATTGACGGAGTTGAAAGAGTCCGTCCTTAACAAGAATAATGAATCTTTCTCCCAAGGGGAGGATGGGGTACTTAGGTACAAAGGGAGGTTATGTGTGCCGGATGTGGATGGTTTAAGGGAGAAAATCATGGATGAGGCTCATGGCTCCCAATACTCCATCCATCTGGGGGCCACCAACATGTAGCATGGCTTGCGTGATATCTATTGGTGGAATGGAATTTAAAGAGAGGTAGCTAAGTTTGTGTTGAGATGTCCAAAATTCCAACAAGTCAAAGCCGAGAATCAAGGCCCGGGTGGCCTAACCCAAGATAATTATATCCTCACTTGGAAGTGGGAAGATGTCAACATGTACTTTGTGGTAGGTTTTCCTCGAACACATCGGCAACATGACTCCATTTGGGTCATAGTGGATAGGTTGACCAAGTCAGCCCATTTCCTTCCCGTAAAGGTTTCTTACACGGTGGAGGAATATGCTAAATTGTATGTTATATAGATTGTAAAGTTACATGGGGCCCCATTGTCGATCATTTTGGATAGAGGATCCTGATTCTCTCCACACTTTTGGAGATCTTTCCAAAGTGGACTTGGTACGCAAGTAAAGCTTAGCACCACTTTCCACCCTCAAACGGATGGACAAGCGGAGCGCACCATCCAAACTCTAGAGGACATGTTACGGGCTTGCGTGATTGATTTCAAGGGCAATTGGTATGATCATCTACCCTTAATAGAATTCTCCTACAACAACAACTACCATGCAAGTATCGGTATGGCACCTTTTGAAATGCTTTATGGTAGAAGTTGCCTGTCCTCGATTGGATGGTTTGAAGTGGGTGAGTTTGCTCTTCTCCATCCCGAATTAGTGTATGAGTCCACCGAGAAGGTTCGACTCGTAAGGGAGAGGTTGAAAATGACTTTTAGTAGGCAAAAGTCTTATGCCGACAATAGAAGTAGGGATTGAATTCGAAGTAGGAGATTGGGTCTATTTGAAAATTTCACCCATGAAGGGGGTGACGAGATTTGGAAAGAAGGGGAAACTTAGTCCCCGTTATGTGGGGTCGTACAAAATTTTGAAGAGGGTCGGGAGTGTTGCCTATGAGTTGAAATTGCCAAATGAGTTGGTCATGATTCATCCGATATTCCATGTTTCTATGCTTAAAAAGTGTATAGGTGATCCAATTTCCATTATCCCTCTAGAAGGCTTAGGGGAAAAGGAGGACCTTTCTTATGAAGAGGTCCCAGTTGAGATCTTTGATCGTCAAATTAAGAAATTGAGGACTAAGGAGGCTGCCTCCGTAAAGGTGTTATGGAGGAACCACCTTGTTGAGGGTGCAACATGGGAGGCCGAGGCCGACATGAAGACCCACTATCCTCATCTTTTTCCCCTTACTACTACCCAATATTAAGGTTAGTAATTCCTTGTATGACTATAATGAATAATGTTGAACTTATCATGTTTATCTAGTATGTGCATATTCTTGTAGAAATTCATGCCTAAATTGAGTTTTTGTGATATGTGCCTCTCATGATTAACTTGCACGTAAATATGTAGTGGGCTATATTGCTTTCATGAAAAGTGTTTTGGGAATATTTTGATGTTGTGTTGATGATAAATCAATATGTCAACTCTTAATGTTCATATTAAGCTCATAATTGAAATGGAGAATGTAGTACTTTCTAATGTGATATGAAAAGTTGAGATAGTGTTATGGCATGTTGTGGATTAACTTCCTATTTGTTGATGCTATGTTTATATGTTGAAAGGAGTTTAAATTTCCTACAATGAGTTGTGACTCCTTATGATATTGGTTGGTGGTTGGCTTCTAGTCTTGAGTCTTTTTCCTTTTCTTTTTTTTCCAATAGAAGGTTTAAGGTGTCATTCGGGGACGAATGTTCCTAAGGGGGGGATATTGTAACACCCTGTAAATTCCATGACCAATACTAGATCCTTATATGTTGAAAAATGATGATTTTAGACCTAAATAATTATAAATAACTTGTTTGAGAAGTATCGGAGCAATAGGATTAAAGAAAAGCCTTAGTGCCTGGAAACTAGCGAAATTCAACTAGTTGACGTCCCTATGTTTGGTGAAGGTTTCGGAGGGTCATATGAAGTCCAAAACTTGTAAAAAGACTTTCAATAGGTAGAGTGTATTATATAGGGTCAAAAAGTACAGTTATAACACCTCAAGGACCATCGGAAGGTCCTTGGGGAGGACCCGAACTTGGGTGAGCAAGCTGCCAAGGCAGCTGCGCACAGGCAGGATCCTGGTCGCTGCCGCGCGACGCAGCCATAACGTGGGGATATGGAGTTGGCCTCGTGACGCGTGGCTTACACGGACCCTACTTCCTCAGCTCAAAATCTGAAAATAAATTGGGGAATTAGCCTCGCGATGCGCACCTACTTCCAATATCGTAAAAGTCGTATTTTGGGTGTTTTGACTTTACAAATAAACCCATTTAAGTGAGGGGTCTTTTGGATAATTTAATGGTTGACTATATAGTGCCTTAGGGTAAGTTTTAGGTCAATTTTAACATAAAAATCAAGTCCCAAAAGTTGAACTCAAAAATCTCTCTCTCTCCCAAATTCTCTCTTCCTCCAAAACTCCATTGAAGACCATTAGAGCTCCAAGAAGAAGATCAAGCCTTCAAGTTTTTCAACCCAATTTCATAGATTAATTTTCATTAAGGTATTGTTTCTTTCACTCTTGGGAATCCTTTCCCAAAGAGGTCCTTCTAAAGATGATTTCTAAATCCCCCAAAACAAGGGGTTTTCTCCTCACACAAAATTGTGTATAAATTGTAATTAATTATGGTGAATTAATGTTTTTCAAGTGTGAATTAATGGTTAATTGATGAATTCATATGATCTTTCCCTTGACCCATGTCTTTCCCCCAAATCCCTAATTTCTTGGATTGGTTAGGGTGAATTGATGAGGGTGATGAACATGTCTCTTATTTACTTTGATTTTTGTTATGCTAATACTTCATGAATTGCCCTATTTCATATGTTGATTGTGTCTTCTTGGGTATTTAAGTATGAAGTCCCAAGAAGGGCAATGAGGTATGATATTGATTCTCCTTTGATCTCAACTATGCAAGGTGAAATCTACTTATGTGCTAGTGATGATATAGCTAATTCTCTTGTTCTGATGTTGGTGATAAGAATCCCTCATCCCTAACCCTATATTCATAAATTAGCTATGAAGTATATAATTATGTTATGATATGATTATTATATGATTGAATGTAGTTTCTCATGATTATGATAATGTATCTAAAGTGGAAGGAAAGTTCTCACTTGTGATCACCTATGAGCTATTATGATAGGATGTTTACATAAGGGTCTAGAAGAGACTAATGTGAACTTGTATGATGTCCTAGTACGATTACTAAACGGAATAATTGCTTAGCACCGAAAGGGCATATAAATGAGATGGAGGTCTCACGTTAGTAACTCCGGCCTCCCACATGGGTTTCCTCATGTTAGTAAGTCACGATTCCCTAATTATGTGTTGTCTCATGAGATGGAAACCTCCACGTTAGTATGTCAAGGTTTCTAGAAACAATCTCCTTGATCCTTAACTATGTTCCCACATAGGACTCTAGCTTAGTGGATCCACCTAGATAGCTACGTACGAATGGTTGCACCTTAGGCAAGTGTTAACCCTCTCTTTTTCGATGTGGGAGTAGAACACCGGATTCCATGTAGCTCACACGGTCTCATGTCGGTTAATGCACTTCTTCCCTAACATAAAGTAAAAGTATGAACAAGTCATGTATGTGAACTCTTATTAGCGTTGTCCTAAAGGTTACTACATAGTGTGAGGGATGGTATGGGACTTCTCTTACACATTGCACATGTGGGATTCTATAGGATTATTCTAGTATTGTTCTTTTATGATTATAATTATGATTATGATTATGTTGATAACTTATGATTAGTATTGATGTATGAAGCATGTTCTATATAAGAATATGTTGTAAGGATGAAGTGGGTTGCTTAATGTGATACTTAGCTTTTAATAGGGTTATGGTGCTTTATTCTTGGTATTGCATAAGTGTTGCTTGAGTTACTTGTATGTTATACGATTATGATGTTCCTTATATATGTATATTGAATTGTTGGTTATTGTGCATAATTTTGACTAAATTGTGTCTATTCTCATGCATTAACATTTTTTATGCATAGGGACCATACTTAGTACATGTGTTTTGTACTAACTCATATCTCTTCTATTTTTCCCCAACATTGTAGGTTCGGGCAGTTGAGGTATCATTGAGGCTAAAACAAGAAGGCTTGGACTAGACTCTCCAAGTTTTGGTATGCCCTCTAGCTCGAGGATGCTACCACACACTCTATCTTAGTAGTACTTGTGTTGTATAATAGACATTCATTTCTTTCTTATTGTTGAAGATATTGATGTAAGCCCTATGTGGCAATTATGGATATGTATGAGGGTTTTGCCCAGATTGTTTGACTTCGTTTAGATGGTTGGTATTAGACAAAGTATTAGACTACATTCCTATGCATTTTTATGTTGTCTATTGCGAGAAGCCTATGTATGCTTCCTATGTAGAGGTCTATGTAAACCTCCTTGCTATATATGCAAAAGTTTTAATTTTTCCGCGTTTTTGACTTATGATTGCTATGACGAACGCTAAGAGACTTGTCTTATTCTTCTTCAAGGACGACGACACCGGTAACGAATAGGGTGTACTTTGGGTCATTACAATCAATTTATGCCTCCTAGAGATATTCCATTGAAGTATACATTGAATGTTATCACCTGTATCAAGGTTAGTAAAAAAAATACAGAAATAGAAAGAAGTTGAAGTAGATAAAATATACACTGTTAATCTGAGTCCACCTAAACTATTGTGTCTCCTTAAGAATTTAATCCCCTTACTGTACCCGAGGTTACAGATTAATTTCTCTTAAGATAAAACAGATTAATCCTCTTAAAGAAGTAGTGATACCTCAAACTTCAATAAGTTCAGCGAACTTAAGAACAGTAACAAGCCACACAGACTTAGTCGATCTACACTTTGTTTATGAGAGAAACTATATGCAAAGAAGAAAAACTTTTAGTGTTCGAAAGCTAGAAAAAAAACTCTTATTTATAGTCATTTTCAGCAAAGGACGTGTCTGTTCGAAAACATTTGTTAAGACCTGTTTTTTTTTCAAATCGTTGTGTTTTTTGGGAAGAGTAATGACTTTTACAAAAGAGTAACGACTTTTCAGAACGTTACTAATTAACTAACATCTGGAATTAATTTTTAAGAGAAAGGAAATTAGGAAAAAGAATTTAATTAATGAGATTGATGAAATAAATTTTGTCCAAAAATATTATCAATCAATCACATCATTTTCCAAATCCAAATCCAAATCCGAAGCTGAGGCCGAGCGAGCAACGACGACTGCGGGGGCACCTTATTCTTAGTTCTTTAAGCAGTAAATGAGGTGTTCCCTAATATAAGGACAACAATTTCTTTTCTTTTACCGATATGGGAGAAATGACTTTTCATTTGCACATTGAAAATGATTTTTCATTTTCCCCCCAAATTGGTTCCTTCACTTTTCCATTTTTCTCTTCTCTTTTCCCATTCACACTTTGTGAAACCCAACAATCCCCCAAATGAATGGAGAACGGCTATTGTTTAAAACATATGCATCAAAAACTTGTGTGTCTTGTAAGTAAGGGTTAATTGCATGTGGATAAGTAGGTTTCCCTTTAAACTTTCCATATTGAACATATATCGGATATACTCGATCAATCGCTAGATTTGATATCTTTGAATCGTCGAGCTTTGGTGTATACCTAGACAACATAAGTCACACAATCAACCCTTGAATTTTTCTTAGTTCTCATTGTTTTATTCGTTTTATCCATGAACACATCTCGGTAGTAAGTGCTTAGAGAACTGGCCTTACCAGATTCTCCTTGAAGCGGCTTACACTGCACACTCGCATAGGTGGTTTCTAAATGTGTAATCCAGTAGATACACTATTTGATATACCCTGTATCAAACTTAGAAACCATTAAAAATTTCTTATGCCTTATCCTGGTTACTGAACATTGTCTCATCATGAGAATAGACCATAGAATAATTTTTGACAATGTTGAACTGTCATGAATGACTTTGTTTTATCTCCTTGAACCTAGATCTTGGGATCTCCAGTCTTCTTGGTAGAGTTACTTCCACGATGACTTGTTCTCGGCCGTAGTCCCATTCCCGTCGATGATTTCTCAACTCCCTCTCTAGTTAGGCCTTTGTAAGTGGATCCGACACGTTATCCTTTGACTTTACATAGTCAATTATGATAATTTCACTAGAGAGTAGTAGTCTAACAGATTTATGTCATCGTATTATGTGACGAGACTTGTCGTTATACATAACGCTTCCAGCCCTTCCTGTTACAGCTTGACTATCATAGTGTATGCATATAAGGGCCATTGGTTTGGGCCAAAATGGAATATTTTCTAAGAAATTCCGGAGCCATTCATCTTCTTCACCTGCCTTGTCTTAGGCGATGAATTCAGAATCCATTGTAGAGCAAGCTATACATGTTTGTTTGGAAGATTTCCAAGATATTGTTCCTCCACCAATAGTAAAAACATATCCACTTGTGGATTTTGTTTCAGTTGACCCTGTAATCCAATTTGCATCACTATATCCTTGAAGAACTGTTGGATATTTGTTGTAATGCAAATCATAGTTTTGAGTATCATCTAAATATTCCAAAAATCTCTTCATTGCCAACCAATGATTTTGATTGGGATTACTTGTGTATCGGCTCAGTTTACTGATAGCGCAAGCTATGTCTGGTCGTATGCAATTCATGACATATATCAAACTTTCCAACACTATGGCATAGTCCAATTAAGACTGACTTTCACCTTTATTCTTTGCAAGATAAAGGTTCACATCAATTGGGATCTTTGCCTTTTTGAAATTCAAATACTTGAATTTTTCAAGTACCTTTTGAATATGATGAGTTTGAGACACTGCTAGACAGTTAGGAGTTTTGAAAATCTTAATTCTCAATATCACATCAACAACTCCTAGATCTTTCATATCAAACTTACTAGCGAGCATACACTTAGTAGCTTTTACATTGGCAATGTCCTTGCTCATTATCAGCATGTCATCCACATATAGGCATACAATGACTTCCTGATTCACAGTATCTTTAATGTAAACACATTTATCGCATTCATTGATCTTAAATCCATTTGACAACCTAGTTTGATCAAACTTTGCATGTCAATGTTTCGGTGCTTGTTTTAGTCCATAAAGTGACTTAATAAGTTTGCACACTTTCTTTTCTTTACCAGGAACTACAAAACCCTTAGGTTGTTCCAAGTAAATTTCTTCTTCCAGCTCTCAATTTAAGAAGAAATTTTTCACATCCATTTGATGGATTTCAAGACCGTATACTGCAGCTAAGACAATTAACATCCGAATTGATGTAATCCTAGTCACTGGCGAGTATGTGTCAAAATTCGATGCTTATTTTAGTCCATAAAGTAACTTAATATGTTTGCGCACTTTCTTTTCTTTACTAGGAATTACAAAACCCTCAGGTTGTTCCATGTAAATTTCTTCTTCCAGCTCTCTATTTAAGAAGGAGGTTTTCACATCCATTTTATGGATTTCAAGACCGTATACTGTAACTAAGGCAATTAACATCCAAATTAATCTAATCCTAGTCATTGGCGAGTATATGTCAAAATAATCAAGACCTTATTTTTGTCTAAATCCTTTGACAACAAGTCCTGCTTTATATTTATCAATAGTTCCATCATGTTTCATCTTCCTTTTAAATATCCATTTTGAACCCAAAGGTTTGTTCCCTGAAGGAAGATCAGCCAACTCCCAAGTATGATTGCTTAGGATTGATTCAATTTCACTATTGACAGCCTCCTTCCAATAGGTTGAGTCGCTAGACAACGTTGCTTCCTTGAATGTTTGAGGCACACTTTCAAGAAGGAATGTTACAAAATCATATCCAAATGAAGTAGCTTTCTTTTGACGTTTACTGCGCCTTGGATTCTCTTCAATGGTTTCATTTTCTTTTGATTCTTCTCGGGGTTGTTTATACCTCCCACTAGATGACTCAAGTCTAGCTTTATATGAAAATATATGTTCAAAAAATTTAGAATTATCTGATTACATTATCGTATGATCATAAATATAATAGGATGTTCGGACTTATGAACCAAGAATCGGCATGCCTTACTGTTTGTGGCATTATAAAATGAATACACAATCCACAGTCTTAGGCCCTATATTTACCATTTTAGGTATAGGAACCTGGACATTGGCTAGACACCCCCACACTTTGAAATATTTCAAGCTGGATTTTCTACTTTTCCAATTCTCATATGGAATAACATGTGTCTTCGAGTGAGGCACTATATTGAGTATTCGATTTGTTGTAAGGATAGATTCCCCCAACAAGTTTTGTGGTAAACCTGAACTTATAAGTAAGGCATTCATCATTTCCTTTAAATTTTGGTTTTTCCTTTCCGCAATTCCATTAGACTGAGGAGTGTAAGGAGAAGTAGTTTGATAGATTATTCCATTTTCCAAACATATTTCTGCAAATGGATATTAATATTCGCCGCTTCTATCACTTCTGATATTTCTATCCAACTAATTTTCAACTACAGATTTATATTGCCTAAATGTATATATTCCTTCATCATTACCATTTAGCAAATAGACATAACAATATCCAGTGCAATCGTCAATAAGAGTTATGAAATACTTTTTCCCACCACGTGAAGGTGTTGACTTCATGTCACAAATATTAGTGTGAATCTGTTCTAAGGATTTGAATTACTTTCAAGAGATTTATAAGAATGCTTAGCATACTTAGATTCAACATAAATTTGACATTATGATTTATTGCACTCAAATTTTGGCAAAACATTTAAGTTAATCAATTTTTGCAAGGTTTTGTTATTAACGTGTCCCAAACGTTCATGCCATAAACATTTAGACTCAAGCAAGTAAGAAGAAGAAAAATCTTTATTCATATAAACTGCAATTACATTGAGTTTGAAAAGGCCATCACTGAGGTAACCTTTTCCTACATACATTTTATTCTTACTCACTACTACTTTATCAAAAACAAATACATATTTGAATCCATTCTTTGTCAGAACTGGAATAGAAACTAAATTCTTTCGCAATTCTAGAATATACGAGACCCTGTTCAAAGTTACCACCTAGCTTGATGTCATCTTTAATAGGACCTTGCCAGTTCATTCAACCTTTGCAACAACGAAGTTTGCCACAAAAAACTTCTCGTCGGTAGGTGTTGGAGTATATGATGAAAACAATTCTTTGTTGGCACAAATATGGCATGAGGCACCGAATCTATCCACCATTCTCTTGGATTTCCAACCAAGTTACATTCTGAAAGCATTGCACAGAGATCCTCCATTTCTCCTTTGGATTCAGCCTAGTTTGCTTGATCCTTCTTCTTTTGTCCTTGTTGGGACCCCGACATTCAGTAGCCCTATGACCACGTTTGCCACAATTGAAGCAGCTTCCATTGAATTTCTTCTTAGTAGGATTGCTTTTTGGACCAGATAATTTCTTAATTTTCTTTAATTTTGTGGGATATTCTTCAACAATATTTACTCCAGATATTTCTGAATTACCACGTGAGCTCTTTTTTGCAGCCTTATTATCCTCTTCGATTCTCAACCTTACTATGAGATCTTTAACAGTCATCTCCTTGCGTTTATATTTCAAGTAGTTTTTGAAGTCCTTCCACAACGGAGGTAACTTCTCCGTAATGGCAGCCACTTGAAAGGCATCATTCACAATCAATCCTACATTAAAGATTATGTGAGTATTAAGAAAAAACTTAATATTTCTAACATAGGCATTAAATAAATTTATAACTTCAGCAAGGAGATCATGGATTATGACCTGCAGTTCTTGAACTTGGGTGACGACGGTCTTACTGTCTATCATCTTATAGTCCAGAAACTTTGCCACAATGAACTTATTCATTCCGACATCCTCGGTTTTGTACTTCTTTTCTAAAGTATCCCAGAGTTCTTTTGAGATTTTGACATTGTTTTACACTTTGTACAGATCATCTTGCAGGACACTCAGAATATATTTTTTACACAAATAATCTGAGTGTGTCCATGCTTCTGTTACAAAAAATCTTTCTTCAGCTGGAGTATCATCCAACATAACAGTAACATTCTCATTAATGAACCTCTAAAGACTCAATGTAGTGAGATAGAAGAACATCTTCTGCTGCCATCTCTTAAAGTCGACTCTAGAAAAATTGCAGGTTTCTCAGTCGGCGCTAATGCAGCAGTTGAACGATTGTGTGCAATCGATCTTGTTGCAGCACTTACTATTGCAGCATTCACTGTTCCAGCATTTACTTTACTTGAATTAGTCATTTTTTTGGTCAAAATGGTAGATAACTTTAGTATGTGAAATACTAACAGTAAAGAATAAATCTTTACATAGACTGTTTCTGATTTAAGGATAAATTTTTATATTCTTTTAATCTTTAATCGAATGAATTTTAAAATTCAAACAAAGTAGAAAACCATAAAGGTTTTAATCTCCAGAGACCTCAAATACTAAACTTATAAAGTTTCTTAAGATTGATATCACCTGTAACAAGGTTAGTAAAATAAATACAAAAACAGAAAGAATATGAAATAGATCGAAAATACACTGTTAATTCGAGTCCACAGAAACTATTGTGTCTCCTTAAGAAATTTAATCCCCTCATTGTACCCGAGGTTACAGATTAATTTATCCCAAGATAAAACAGATTAATCCTATTAAAGAAGTAGCGGTACCTCAAACTTCAATAACTTGAGCGAACTTAAGAACAGTAACAAGCCACATAGACTTAGTAGATCGACACTTTGTTTATGAGAGAAAATGTATGCAGACAAGAAATATTTTCAGTGTTCGAAAACTGGAAAAAAAACTCTTATTTATAGCCATTTTCAGCAAAGGACGCGTCTCTTCGAAAACATCTGTTAAGACCTATTTTTTTTCAGACCGTTGTGTTTTTTTGGAAGAGTAATGACTTTTCAGCAAGATTAATGACTTTTTGGAACGTTGTTGTTACACGCGAACGTTATCGTTACATTTAAATTAATTCTGTTAATTAACTAATTAACTAACATCTGCAATTAATTTTTAAGAGAAAGAAAATTAGGAAAAAGAATTTAATTAATGAGATTAATGAAATAAATTTTGTCCAAAAATATTATCAATCAATCACATCATTTGCCGAAGCCGTTGGAGACGAGGCCGAGCGAGCGACAACGACGATGTGAGGGGGCACCTTCTTCTTAGCTCTAAAAGAAGTAAAGGAGGTGTTTCCTAATATAAGGACAACACTTTCCTTTCTGTTACCAATATGGGAGAAATCACTTTTCATTTGCACTTTGCAAATGACTTTTCATTTTTCCTCCAAATTGGTTCCCTCATTTTCCATTTTTCTCTCCTCTTTTCCCATTCACACTTTGCTAAACCCAACATTGAACACAAAATTTGCAAAAGTCATGGGAATCTCTAAACATCATAGGCAATAGAACCCATATTGTAACACTTTAAGAGCTTTACGGATACCCCCATGATGTACACCCACTGGCGAAGCATGGCACACTTCAAGTATTTCTTACACTTCCACTTTGGGCACACAACAATCTAAATATTATCAGCACACTCCCTAAAGATGAACCTTTCATCCCATATATATTTTTTCATATCAAATAAAAACTTCCGCTTTTGATGGCTACTCAAATCATCTAGCAACAATCCACATACAATTGACTTTGCATAATAAGTATACCAAAGGGAAGAGGTTTGAGAAATCATCATTACCGATTCATTAGGGAAAGCATAGCCAATGTCTCATCCATCAGCCACAATAGTATCCTCTCCAATTCCTGATAGGTGGTCATCCACTTGGTTTTCACACCCCTTTCATTCACTTCGAAATCAAATTCTTGAAGGAGAAGCACTCGTCGAATCATCCTTGGTTTTTCCTCATTCTTTTCCATTGAGTATCGTAGAGCATTATGATCACTATGCACAACCACTTTGGTACCCAATAAGTAAACTCCAAACATCTTAAACCCATATAAAATAACCAAAAACTCTTTCTAAGTGACAATATAATTCTTTTGACCATAATTCAAGGTTTTTCTAGCATAGTAGAATGGAAGAACTTGTTTTTTTGTTGCCCAAGAACAACTCTGAGTGCCAATCCTTTAGCATCACGCATCATTTTGGAGGGATAATTCCAATAGAGTACTATGATGATAGAGGCTGGCATAATTTTATCTTTAGAACTCTTGAAAACTTCCAAACACACACCATCAAATTCAAACACACTTTCCTTTTTAATGAGTTTACACAATGGAATAACAATCTTGGAGAAGTATTTAATGAACCACCATTAAAACCCTGACAAGGAAGCTTCATACTCCCTTCACTGAAATCGGGGGAGGTAATTCATCAATTACTTGGATTTAAGCTTGATTGACTTCAGTGCCATCCACGTAAAATTTTTACCCAAGCACTATTCCTTCCTTAACCATGAAATGGCATTTCTGTCAATTAATAACTATTTGGAAACACATATCTTTGAATTACCATCTCTAAGTGATTCAAGCAATCTTCAAATGAATCTCCAATAACTAAAAAAACATCCGTAAATACTTTCATAGAGTCCTCCACTAGATACACAAATATTGATAACATGTGGAAAGTGGTTGGTGCGGTGCACAACCCAAATGGTATTTTTTTAAAGGCAAAAGTACCATAAGGACATATGGAAGTCATTTCATCTAGATTCACAAGTTCAATGGAGATTTGGTTGTATCCGAGATACCCATCAACAAACAAATACCATTTCGTACCCTAGTCCTCTCAAGAATTTAATCAATAAAAGGCATAGGGAAATAATCCTTCTCAGTCCATGAGTTTAGTTTCTGATAATACATGCACACACGGCATCCGTTCATGGTCCTACTGGCTACAAGTTCAGCCTTTTCATTAGGGACTACCGTTATACCACTCTTCTTAGAAACACATTGGAGCAGACTCACCCATGGCTATCCACAATTGGAAAGATAAACTCATCTATTACTATTTTATTATGTCCTTTTTCACCACTTCGTACATTGGAGGATTTAACCGTTGTTGGTGCTCAATGATTAGTTTACAATCTTCAGCCAAATTAATTTTATGAGTTCACACACTCGAAGAAGTTCCCACGATATTGGCAACTGACCATCCTAAGTCTATAATGTGTTTTTTCAACACCGTGAGTAACAACTCCACTTGCCTTTTTTCAAGATCACTCGAACTAATAACTAGTAGTGTCTCATTTCTTCTTAGAAAGAAAATTTGAGATGGGGAGGAAGTTATTACAATTCTAATTTTGCTGGCTCAATAATAGAGGGCTTGGTTGGTAGTACTGCCAGACTAGACAAATCGAGATAAAGCTTCTTTTGAAATGAAATGTGGAAGCCTACACCCACAAAAGCAGCCAAAACTTCATCATAGTCATTTTTCCGGTTTGATCATAACTAAGTAACAACTTCCAATGACTCCCTACTATATGAGGTCTCCCCAATACGTGTCAGAACTTCATCAATCTGATCCAAGTGAGTCACAACATGCACATCACTTAAATATTTTATCGACTTATGAATATAGAAGCTAACTACTTCGTCATTAACTCGAATTTTCAACTCACCACCTCCACATAAACCAAAACTTTGCCTGTAATCAAGAATATTTCACCAAAGATAACTAATATATCAATATCAATTTCGCAATCAAGTACTACAAATTAGCGGGAAACAGAAACTTTTCTAACTTCACCATCACTTCATAAACCAGACGAACAAATCCCTTTATTGAACGATCAACCATCAAGATCCTCATGTTTATCCTTTTTGGTTTATCAAGCCCGATGTCATGACCGGAGATCACCCCCTAGTCGTAACCAGCGTCTTCTTCCTCGAAGAGGCCTTAGACAAGCCCTTAGCATACATCATCACATCATAGAAACAATGAAAAGCGGAAAAAATTAAAACTTTTCATTTGAAGTTCAACTTCACTTCACATATATCAAGATAGTTTCTATAATTGTCTCACACGACCATCTAACATAAGAGTATGATAAATTGGACTTATCCCTTACATCATTACAAATCTTATAAGAGAACACAACATAGTCATTAAAATAGGAGAAATAGAACAATGTCTTTAAACATAACAAAAAAATAAAAGCTAGATTCATAAGCTTTGTCCTCGGACTTGAGGATGCACCAAATTGGGAACAATCAAAACTTCTTTGAGAATGGCCTTGAAGAACCTCAATGGCCCGAACCTACATTTATGTAAAAATAGAAGAGATATGGGTTAGTTAAACCACATGTACTAAGCATGGATACATGCAAGTAAAATATTTAGAAACATGCTAAAAAGGACATTTTGTTTATAAGTATTCAAAGTTCACTTCAAAAGCCTTTATGAACATCTAAGAACAATATACAAGTCCATATCACCACAGCAATGAGGCACATTCATATTCAGGTTCCAGAGTGACATCATAACAAGGCCATAATCAACATTTCATGTTTAGAGTATATTTCATCAGTACATCACAAGACCTTACTCATAACCCCAATCCAAGTCCATTAGTGCAATGTGTATGTGAAGCCCCATAACCCCACATAACTCAAGTAAACTAGCAAAGAGACCATAAGCATTGTCGTTTACCTCATACCTTATCATAACAAGTGTATTCAACCTCATACATAACAATTTAGACCAACATCATGTATATCAAGTGAAACCAACATCATTTATATCATATGAGACCAACATCATGCATTCCATATATACATAAAGAATCCACCTAGAATTCCACTTGTGAAATGTATAGGTAAAGTCCCATATCCTTACCTGCACTAAGTAAAACCTCCTAAGTAGTCATAGTTAGTGTTCATCTTCTTACTTTCATTCATTCATTTTAACTTTCGGGAAATTTTGCCTTAACCGACATTAGATCATATGAACTAGACACAGAATCTGGTGTCAACCCCTCACATCGAAAAGAGGGCATCCTACTTTCCAAGGTAATACATCAACATCCTTATAGCCTCTAGGTAGATCCACTAGCTATGTTTCCTATGTGGGAACATAGTTTAGGAACTAGGAGGTTGTTACTAGAAACCTTTTTTATGCTAATTAGCATTGTAGTTTCCACCTCATGAGACAACATAGTATGAACCTCCCTTACTTTGTGAAGGATCACCTCTCATTATTAAGTTCACTCGGTGCTAAGCTAAATTCCCGTTTGTGAAGTATCTTTAAGTCTTTCTCATCAATTTGTAACATAGATCTTAGGAGTTTATGTAACATTCTGAAAGTCTAAGACGTAATATAGAGCCTAAAATAAGTGTGTAAGGGTTAGGACACTGTTTTAAGGTCAAATATAATTAATATAAGTCGTCTAGGATGTTTTAGAATCAAAGCGTCAAGAAACGTCCATGACGTCCGGAAATTAGTTCAAGAGGTGCTATTGTGCCTTAGCCTATTTGACTAGGTTTTAGGAGTTGGAATGTGATGGAATTTTGTAGTAAGATGTATAATACGTGTTATAATTTGTTTATAGTCGAAACGTCTGGGTACGACTCCCCAAGGAAAGGTTCCTTGAGGAGGACCCTTGCTTTTGGCTAAAAGTTGTCATGTGACCGTAGCCATCGACGGATAGTAGGCCACGAGGCGTGGTCCTATATACGGGGCGTCGATTGCCACCATTGATGGAAACTTAGAAAATTTCTTGGAGAGGTCATTTTGGAAAGTCTCAGTCGCAAACTACGGATGAGCAGCACGGAGGGGGGCTTGGCCGTCGACTGACCTACGACCCGTAGGTCGGGGTCTCGTAGGTCAGGTCACTGTTTTGCTACCACTATTTAGTTGGTTCAATTAAATTAATTAGGTGGTTAGTGAATTAGTTAGGAGTTAATGGAGGTATAATTAAGTTAGTTAATGACTTATATAAAGACCCTAACCTAATTAAACTAACCCAACCCTCATAATTCCCAAAACCAAATTGCTCTTCCTTCTCTTTTCTTTCTCTCTCCCAAGTAGAAGAATTCCATTGAAGGGCTAGGTCAAGGTATAAGGGCAGAAATGAGGGTGTTTTTATCCATCATTCTTCATCAATTAACAAGGTATTAGAACCTTTCACTTTTGTGATTCCTTTCCCCAAAGGGTTCTTCCAAAATTGATTTCAAAAAGATGAGTTTCATGTGGGTTTCTATCCAATACGAATATGATCTTATAAATTGCTTTGTTTATGATTACTTTAGGTTATTATGTATAGACTATGATGTATTATGATTCAATTATGCTACTTCTTGATGAATTGACCTAGTTTGTGGAAAATGACCCTTTCCCCTTAACCCTAGGTTGTGATCTTGAATTGAATTATTTAATATTGATACAATTGGCTTGGTTAATGTGTGAATTACTGTTCTATATTGTTATTACTCCAATTAATGAGTGAATTTGGGTTGGTTGATGGTAAGACCATGATGATGGATTTGGAAGAGGAATAGGTAAGACTTTGTGATCTTCAAACCTTAACTCCAATGTGATGACTTATACCTAATGATGGTGATTCAATTGAAGTATATGTGTTGTGATTAGATTTATTAGGATTGTATGATGTTAGTATTGAATGTCTTATCTTATGAATTGTGAGATCATGTTAAGATTGTAATGATATAAGGATTATGTTGATTCATTTGTGTGCATTACTATGATATGATATATGGTCATGATCTCACTAGGAGGGATGTATTGAAAGGTGATTCTCATACAATTCCTAATGATCTAATTATGATGATATACAAGGAGTAGTCTCCTACGACCTAAACTAAGTTATGATTATTAATGAAAGACATTTCTAAAAGGGACTCTAGCTTCGCATCGATGAACTAGATGTGAGGGGTGACACCTTCCCAATGAGGGAAGGTAGGGTTCACAATTGTACTCAAAGACATTGGAGAATATACTGTGATGTACATAAAGAGGGTCCCAACTATATCTCCTAGTTCTTGAACTATGTTGCCTCGATAGGAATACTAGCTAGTGGATCCACCTAGATGCTATGTTCATGTTTGGTACTACCTTGGCCGGTATACCACCTTCCATCGGTGTAAGGTTTTACAATACTGGATTCCACACTTAGATCTTGTGGTCTATGTCGATTAAGGCAAGTGTTCCCAAAATTAAAATGAATTAATGAAGTAATGAAGTAAACACTAACTAGGGTGACTTAAGAGGTTTGACTTAGCCTAGGTAGGGTATGGGACTCTACCTATGCCTTGCACTAGTTACCTTGAGGGAAGCCTTGGGAGATTGTTATTGTGTTCTATAATGTATATGTTATGTATATGTTGACTTTACATGTTATTGACTCTATATGATGTTAGTTTCACTTATGAGCATGTTGTTGGTCTATATTGCATAAGTATGATGATGGTTACTCTTGATGTTATGTTATGTGAAGTTAGGCATTTCTTATGGTCCTTCCTTTGGTTTACTTGTCTAAGTAAGGTTATGGGGCTTTGCTTGGTCATTGCACTTGTAGACTTGATAAGGGGCTATGGGTAAGGGTCTTGTATATGTTAAAATGTTATGAAGTTCTTATATATTTCTTGTGCTTACAATATGAGGTAGAGGTTGTTTGGCTACACCTATGTTGACTTGACTTAGTATTGCTGGTCTTGGGTTAAATATTATATTGTATTGAGAATTATGTGGTTATTGGTTCATATGATTCTTAATTGTGCATAAAAGTGGGATTTTACAGTAAGTTGGCATATCTTTACAAATTGTCTCTTTTCAAGCATGATTTCTATGTTGTGTGTACATTGTTTCCATACTTAGTACAAGTCATGTGCTAACCCCTATTTTCTCCATTTTCCCCAATATTTTAGGTTTCGGTCGTTGACGAGGTTGAGGCTATTTGAAGAAGACTTGGATCCTCATTCTCCAAGTTGGGTAGGTCCTCACCACTTCGAGGACAATGCCACTTTCTAGCATTGGATGTTGATTAGTCTTAAAGACACTTTGTTCATTTCATTTCATTTGAGTACTAAGATTGTATAGCCTATATGTGGTTGTTATTGTATTGATATATGGGCTATGCCCAATTATTATACTCTTGTTTAGATTGTTATGATATGAGACATCCGTTTGAAGACTATATTATATCTTTTATATATATATATATATGTGTGTGTGTGTGCGCGCGCGCGCGAAGGAGAAGATTATGTAATCTTCTTATACGAAGGGTCTAAGTACACTCGATATGAATATATTATGTGTATGTGAGAGGTCTATGTAAACCTCATTATATATATAGAAGAAAATGTTTAAATTTTTTGCATTTTAACCTATGAATATAATGATGTATGCTAATAGGCTAGTTTTAGTCCTCTTCGAGGACGACGACGCGGGTTACATCTAGGGGGTGCTCCCCGGATGTGACAGTTTAACCTCTCATATAACATGTTCATAGCTCATAGGTTTTAGGATGAGAAAGTTCTTTCAGCACAACCCAACATCATGTGAGAACAATACTTCATAACATAGTCATAAAATGCACATAGGAATTACCTCCAACCCCTAATAATAGTACACCTATAATCATCTCACAACCATCATATTTATAGAATGATCATGCATTCATAACTTCATCATTCATACTTCAATTAACCAACATTACCAAAGACAAGCCAACAATACAACAACTAGTTCATGACCTTGGATGTCTTACCAATGGCCTCCTTGAAACCCATTTAGGACTTCATCCAAATCTATGATATATACCCATAAAACCCATTATCATCATACAATAATCAATTATACAAGAATACTCTTAATTACATCACCTCTAGCCATCAATTAACATAATTCAAGAGTTAGGATTAAGGGAAGAGGGACATTCATGGGCTCTTAAAGAATAAGATCAAAACCGAACAATTAACAATCATTATACACCTAAACAATCATATGTAATCATAATTCATCATAAGGGATCCACAAATTTATGTTTTTAAAGAAGATCCATGTGAAGAGAAAAATCCTTGTTTTGAGGATTTTAAAATCATCTTTGAGTGGAACTCTTGGGGAAAGGAATCACAAGAGTGAAAGAATCCATACATTCATGAAGACTTTGTCCATGAAATAGAGTAAGAAACTTGGAGGATCGGTCTTCTTCTTGACGCTTCAATGTTTCTTCAATTGAGGTTATGTAGAGAGAGAATTTAGAGAGAAGTGGGAGTAATTGAGTTTTCAATTTGGGATTAGGTTTTGGTGTGCTAAATAAATTAAAGTAAATATATAGTCAACCCCCAAAATACCCCTCACTTAGTTGGACTTTTAAAATAAAAGTCCAACTTGACCTCAACCTTGGAACACCGTCTAGTCATCACGTCCCACTTCACGAGCCGTGAAGAGATCAACGGTGGGTGGTGGTGCTAGTGAAGTGTGGGAAGTATACTCCCTAAAGATGCCTACCTCATAGGCTCTAAGTCAAGTTCATGACCAAAGAAATCTTGCCCGTTAAGTGCACCACGAGCCGTCAAGTTTCTCGTGGTGTGCTAGGCAATAAGCCCACCAAACCCCTCTATTTTCCAAATGACTAAGGCAAGACCACGACTAGCTAAGTGACTCGTGGTGACTTTAGCAGTAGCTTCCCCAACTTGTCCCTTCTCAAAACTTCCAAGTGAAGTTGACGACCAAGCTAGGTGGGCTGTCAAGTGCACCACGAATCATAAAGTGGATCGTGGTGCCTTGTATAGTAGCTAATCCAAGTTTCCACCATTTTTCATGGACAAGTCAACTTCACGAGCTCCCCACTTTCCCATGGTCTTTACCACGAGCCGTGGTCATGCCCGTGAAGGTTGAGGCAGTAGCCTCCCTTTTGGGGCAACCTTAGCTTTTGGCTTTGGCTTTCCCCTCAAGGTTGGCACTCCTTCCTTGGTCTTGACCCCTTAAGCCCTTACTTAGGTACCTATTTACATCTTCATCATCTTGTAATGGTAAAACCCTTAGACACCCCTTTTGAACTACCTTAGCATCACTAGCACAACACTAGCCTAGGTTTCTAGTTCACCAGATGTCATGGTCGTTTTCAATTTCTAATCAACCTATCTTCCCAAACTAAGTAGTTTAGCATAAAGTAGGACCTCTAAAATCTTTACAACCCTTTTTAAGTCATTGTACTACACATGGAGCCCTAGCTTAAATCATTGGATTTACGAGGTGTAACAATATCCCCGTGGGTACCATTCGTACTCGAATGACACTTTAAACACTTTCTTTGAATTAACGAGTCAAGACTAGCAGAGCGACCAAAACAAGATATACAATAAAATTCCACAATAAAGAAGGAAACATCAACTTCCAATCATGCACACATTTTATCATTTTATATTATGCAAGGAGGAATTTCCTTTTCCTTCTCATATAGATAAACATATACAAAAGGAGCCTTTATATCATTTCTTCACTTCACACTTTAAACAATATCTAAACAAGAAATATCACATAACTCAATTATACCAACAAAATAACCAAGTATCATCAAGTATGAAGAACATATTGTTCAAGGCACATATAAGACATGAGTTCTCACAATAGCATGCATAATCAAGGGAAATCATGGAAGTTAAGGCACACATAACTCTCAATAAGCCAAAGCTAAGAGGAAGTACTAATCTTAACCTTGACTAGAAGAGGAAGGAAAAATATGAGGATATCGGGACATCATATCGGCCTCGGCCTCTCAAGTAGCATTTTACACAAGATGATTCTTCCAAAGAACCTTTACGGAGGCTAATTCCTTATTCCTCAACTTATTCACTTGTCGGTCTAAGATTTCAATCGGGACCTCTTCATAGGAAAAATTTGCATCAACTTCTAAACCTTCTAGAGAAAGGATAGACATCGGATCGCCTATGCACTTTTTGAGCATTGATACATGGAACACCGGATGTACCGGAGCCAATTCAATAGGTAATTTCAACTCATAGGCCACACTTTCGATCTGTTTCAAACCCTCATATAGCCCCACATACCGGGGACTAAGTTTCCCCATTTTACCAAACCTCATCACCCCTTTCATGGGTGATATCTTCAAAGAAACCAAGTCACCTACCATAAACTCAAGGGCCATCTTTCTATTGTAGGCATAAGATTTTATCCGACTTTGGGCTTTCTTCAATCGATCCCTTATGATTTGTATTTTCTACACACCCTCATAAATTTATTTGAGACCTATTAGAGCAAACTCACCTACCTCAACCACCCAATTGGAGATCTATATCTCCTCCCATAAAAGGGCCTCAAAGGGTGCCATGGTGAAACTTGCATGATAGCAATTATTGTGGGCAAATTTGATCAATGTAAGATGGTCATCCCAATACCCTTGAAGTCAATGACACATGCCCTCAACATATATTCTAAGGTTTGGATGGTTCGTACCGCCAAACCATCCGTTTGTGGATGAAATGCAGTACTAAGTTTCACCTTGGTACCAAGTCAACTTTGGAATGCTTTCCAAAAGTGAGAAGTAAATTCAGTACCCCTATCCAAAATGATAGACAAGGGAAATCCATGCATTCTCACAATCTCTTTCAGATACAACTTAGTATACTCTTTCGCTGAATACGTAGCTTTGATAGGAATAAAATGGAATGATTTTATAAATCTATCAACAATAACCCAAATCAAATCATTTTACCTTTGTGTACGAGGAAAACTCACAATAAAATCCATATTGACATCTTCCGACTTCCATGTGGGGATAGCTATATCTTGAGTCAAACCTCCAGTCTTTGATGTCCGGCCTTGACTTGTTGACAATTCGGATATTTGGTCACAAACTCCGCTATATCCTTCTTCAAACTGTTTCTTGTAGATCAGGATACATTTTGCTGTCACCCGAATGAATGGAATATCGAGAAACATTAGCCTCTTCCAAAATTTGTATCAAGTTATCCACATTTAGTACACACAAACTAATATGGTACCTAGGTACCCCATCCCCCCTTGGGAGAAAGACTCATCAGATTTACTAAGTACCGACTCCTTCAACTCCATCAATAGAGGATCAAGATGTTGCTTAGATTTCACCTCAACCACTAAAGACGACTCGGAGTTATGATGAACCATAAAACCCTTTTTTTGAGAATCTTCAAGTCGATTACCCAACCAGACAATCTATAAACATATTTTACTAACTCTTTCTTATCATCGTCATCATGGGCTCATTACCCATCGACATCCGACTCAAATCATCCGCAACCACGTTGGCTTTTTCGGGGTGGTAAAGAAACTCATATCATTATCTTTCAAAAGTTATAACCACTTTTTTTGTTGGAGAATTAACTCTTTTTGGGTGAATACATATTGGAGACTCTTGTGATTAGTGAACACATCTATAGTCACTCTATATAGGTAATGTCTGCATATTATCAAAGCAAACACTACGACCTCTAGTTCAAGGTCATGAGTTGGATAGTTCTTTTCATGCACCTCGAGTTGTCTAGAGGCATATGCTATCACCTTACCGTGTTGCACGAGGAAACAACCCAAACCTACTCAACAAGCGTCACAATACACAATAAACCCTTTGGTTTCCTCCGGTAAGGTCAACACTAAAGCGCAGGTAAGCTTATCTTTCAATTCTTGAAAACCTTTTTCAAATGCTTCCGAACACTCAAACTTAAATTTTTTTTTGGGTTAGGGTTGTCAAAGGAGAAGCAATAGATGAGAAGTCATCTACGAACCTCCTATAATATCCGGCTAAACCCAAGAAACTTTGAATATCGGTACAACTTAGGGGTCTAGGGAAATTCTTAATTGCTTCCGTCTTTTTTGGATCGACCTCTATACCCTCACTCAACCAAAATTCACACTTACTATATTTAGCAAAGAGCTGATGTTTCTTAAGGACTTGCAATACTATCCTCAAATGATCCATGTGTTCATCCTGAATTTTCGAATATACAAAGATATCATCAATAAAGAAAATTACAAATGAATCAAGATAATTCCAAAACACCCTATTCATAAGGTCTTTGAAAGCCGTCGGGGCATTTGTTAGAACAAAAGACATGAATAGAAACTCAAAATGACCATATCTTGTTCTGAAAGACGTTTTAGGAATGTCATCTCCTCTTACTCTAAGTTGATGATAGCCCAACCTTAAGTCAATCTTCGAAAATTAACTCGCACCTTGGAGTTGATCAAGCAAATCATCAATTCTAGGTAGATTACTTACTCTTTATAGTAACCTTGTTCAATTGTCGGTAGCCAATACACATTCTAAGAGACCCATCTTTATTCTTCATAAATAATACCGAAGCGCCTCATGGATATATGCTTGGTTGTATAAAACCCGTGTCTAGAAAATCCTTGAGTTGATCTTTCAACTCGGCCGAATCCATCTGGTAAAGAGGAATTGATATGGGTTAGTATCCAGCATCAAATCAATGTCGAAATCTATTTCTCGATCAGGAGGAATTCTGGGTAAGTCATCGGGGAAGACTTCCAGAAATTCCTTCACTACAGGACCGACTCTAGGGGAGGAGCCTCGGACCCAAGGTTTTTGACCCTCACAATATGATAGAGACATCCCTTAGAAATCATCGTACAAGCTTTTAGACATGAAATACTTCGACCTTTAGGGATTGAGTTTCCCCTCTTCCATTCCAAAACGGGTTCATTAGGAAATTGGAATTTAACTACCCTTGTGCTACAATCAATTAAAGCAAAACAAGCATGTAACTAATCCATCCTCAATATGATATCAAAGCC
The DNA here is from genome assembly GCA_016801875.1 of Solanum sitiens. NCBI lineage: Eukaryota > Viridiplantae > Streptophyta > Magnoliopsida > Solanales > Solanaceae > Solanum > Solanum sitiens. Next base: position 207,630 of record JABWTJ010000016.1, on the reverse strand, counting down.
CATCATATCAAGTTCTACAAAATCAACCAATGTAACTCTATTGGACAATAATATGGGAAAACTCCTATTGACTTTTTTAGCAACAACGGAGTCACCCACAAGGGTAGATATCGAAAAAGGTTCAACTAAGAAATCGGGGAGAACATCAAACTTAGCCACTAAAGGAGTTGCGAAAGATAAAGTGGCACCGGGATCTTGAAATGCATAAAAATTAATTGAAAATAATTGCAACATATCGGTAACAACATCATGAGAATCCTCTTGATCACCCCTAGATTTCAGAGCAAAGAAGCAGTTTTTCTTAAGAGCATCAGAATTGAGACCACTTGCTTGTGCTTAGATACTCTCCCTACCTTCAGTATTGGCCATCGGACAATCCCTCACCATGTGACCACTCTTTCCACAACCAAAACAAGTATTCATACCCATTAGAAATTTACCCATATGCTTCTTTCCACATTTTGCACAATTTAGTTTCTCACCTTGTGAACCACCACCTTTTCCCCCGTGAGGGTTAGGGTTAGACAACATATCCTTGTTAGCCTTTGGTAAATTAGAAGGAACTTGGTTGGAGAATCTCTTCTTATACTTTGGTTTGTCTTGGATTTTAAACTAACCCTTAGAAATACCTCTATCATAGAGCCTTGCCCTGTTGGCATCCCTATTTTTCCTCTTAATCCTACTCTCTTCAACTTGTTAATCATGCACCATCAAACGAAAAAGGTCCATGTTTTCATGAAGCATTGTCGCACGACACTCTTCCACAAGATCATTGGACACACGCGTCACAAAATGGATCATTTCATCTCAAGGATTAGACACCAAACAAGAAGCATATTTGGACAACTTGATGAATTTCAAAGAGTATTATTGAAAACTCATACCTCCTTGGTGAAGGTTGATGAACTCTTCCACTTTTACCTCTCTTTTCTCCCTTGGGAAGAACTTATCAAGAAATGCCCTCCTAAAGACTTCCCAATTTATGTGACCCTCTCCCAAAGCCCTATTGTCCTTCCATTCTAGTGAAGTCCCTCAAACGTGAAGCCATGGTACTAGCATTTTGGTTCACAAGGGGTGCAACTTCCTAATTTGCTTGGGCCGTCTTGGCTTGATCTTGAGTTGTTACGGCTTAAGCTTGAGTATTCATGACTTGAGTCAAGTTTAAGAAAGCCTCTCTTATCTCTCCATCCGACATGACCGGAGGATTGACGGAACATTGCCACCTAGAGGAACTTTCTCTTAAGGAGGAGCTTGGTTGCCTTGGGGGGGAACTCCCACATTTGCAATCTCCTCTTCAACCCTTTTTGTGGCTGCACTTCTAGTAGTCATAGCCCATATATAAAACAAAATGATTAGAACAAAAGGACACATAGAGTTAAAACTCTTGAGGCACGACTTAAGAATACCAAAAGAAGTGGAATTTCCTAAACATCACATAGCCTCTCATTCATAAGTGTGGCATGCTTCACAATTCTGAACAAAGACTCTACAGAGACGTAGTTTTGTGAGGCATAATTCCTAAGATTTATTCAACCTCATGCTCTGATACAAAGTTTATCACAAACGGAGAGTACCCTCGAGTCGTAACCGGTGTCTTCGTCCACGAAGAGTCATTACACAAGCCCTTAGCATACATCATCGCATCATAGATAGAATAAAATGCGGAAAAAATTAAAAACATTTCATTTAAAGTTAAACTTCACTTCACATATATCAAAATAGAATCTATAATTGTCTCACACGACAAATCTAAACATATGAATATGAGAAATGGAACTTAGCCCTTACATCATTAATGATCTTATAAGAGACTACAACATAGTCGTTGAAATAGGAGAAATAGAACAATGTCTTTAAACGTAAGAAAATAATAAAGCTACATTCATAGCTTCATCCTCGAACATGAGGACTTACCAACTTGGGAACAATCCAAGTTTCTTTGAGAATGTCCATGAAGCACCTCAATGGACCGAACCTACATTTATGTAAAAATATAAGAGATATGGGTTAGTACAAATCACATGTACTAAGTATGGATACATACAAGTAAAACATTTAGAAACATACTAAAAAGGGACATTTTGTTTATAAGAATGCTAAGTTCACTTCAAAAGCCTTTATGAACATCAAAGAACCATATACAAGTCCATATCACAACAACAGTAAAGCACATTCATATTCAGGTTGAAGAGTAACATCATAACAAAGTCATAATCAACATTTGATGTTTAGAGTCCATTTCATCAATACATCACAAGACCTTACTCATAACCCCAATCCAAGTCCACTAGTGCAATATGTATGTGAAGCCCCATAACCCCACATAACCCAAGTAAACTAGAAAAGAGACCATTAGCATTGTCTTTTACCTCATACCTCGTCATAACAAGTGTAGTCAACCTCATACATAACGATATAGACCAACATCATGTATATCAAGTGAAACCAACATCATTCATATCATATGAGACCAACATCTTGCAGTACATATATACATAAAGAACCCACCCTAGAATTACTCTAAGGTCCACTTGTGCAATGTATAGGTGAACTTCCATGCCCTAACATACACTAAGTAACACCTTTTAAGTATTTCTAGTTAGTGTGCATCTTCTTACTTTCATTCATTCCTTTTAAATTTTGGGAAACTTTGTCATAACCGACATTAGACCATGTGAGCTAGACATGGAATCCGGTGTCAATCCCTCACACCGAGAAGAGGGCATCCTACTTGTCAAGATAAGACATCAACATCATCATAACATATAGGTGGATCCACTAGATAGGTTTCCTATGGGGGTACGTAGTTAAGGAACTAGTGATTTTTTACTAGAAACCCTCTTTATTCTAATTAGCATTGTAGTTTCCACCTCATGAGAGAACATAGTGCGAGCCTCCCTTTCTTTGTGAAGGAACACCTCTCATCGTCAAGTTGACTCGTTGCTAAGCTAAATTCCTTTTTGAAGTATATTTAAGTATTTCTTAACATCAATTAGTAACATAGGTCTTAGAAGTTTAACCCCTCATATAACATGTTCATAGCTCATAGGTCTTAGGATGAGAAAGTCCTTTCATCACAGCCCAACATCTTGTGAGAAAAATACTTCATAACATAATCATAAGATGTACATAGGAATTACCTTCAACCCCTCATAATAGTACACCTATCATCATCTCACAACCATCATATTCGTAGCATGATCATACATTCATAACTTCATCATTCATACTTTAATTAACTAACATTACTAAATATAATCTACAATACAACAACGACTAGTTCATGACCTTGGAGGTCTTACCAATGGCCTCCATGAAACCCATTTAGGACTTCATCCAAAATCCTTGATATATACCCATCAAACCTATTATAATCATCATACAATAATCAATTATACAAGAATAAACTTATTACATCACCTTTAGCCATCAATTAACATAATTCAAGAGTTAGGGTTGGGGAAAAGGGACATTCATGGGTTCTTAAAGAATTATATCAAAACCCAACAATTACCAATCATTATACACCTAAAAACCCTAAGTAATCGTAATTCATAATAATGGATCCATAAATTTCAGTTTTAAAGAATACCCATGTGAAGAGAAAAACCCTTTTTGGGGAGATTTAAAAATCATCTTGAATGGACCTCATGGGTAAAGGAATCCCAAGAGTGAAAGAATCCATACCTTGATGAAGACTTTATCCACGAAATTGAGCAAGAAACCTGGAGCATTCGTCTTCTTCTTTAAGCTTCAATGTTTCTTCAATTGAGGTTGGGTAGAGACAGAATTTAGAGAAAAGCGGGAGTAATTGGGTTTTCAATTTGGGATTAGGATTTGGTTTGGGAATTGAGTGCTAAATGACCTAAAGTCAATATATAGTAAGCCCCCAAAATACCCAAAATACTCCTCACTTAGATGGACTTTCAAAATAAAATTCCAACTTGACCTCAACCTTGGAACCCCGTCCAGTCTTCACGCCCCACTTCACGAGCCTTGAAGATCTCAACAACTCGTGGTGGTGCTCGTCAAGTGTGGGGCAGTAGCCTGTCCCTTCAAATGACCCACGAGCCGTCATGTTGCTCGTGGTGTGCTAGGCAGTAAGCTCACCAAAACCCTCCATTTTCCAAACGCCTAAGGCAAGACAACGACCAGCCTCCCCTTCCCTTCAAGTACACCACGATTCGTGAAGTGAATTGTGGTGACTTAGGCAGTAGCTTCCCCAACTTGGCCCTTCTCCACACTTCCAAGTAAAGTTCACGACCAAGCTAGGTGGGTCGTCAAGTGCACCACGGGTCGTGAAGTGGCTCGTGGTGCATTGGGCAGTAGCTAGTCAAAGTTGCCACAATTTTTCATGGCAAGGCAACTTCACGCACTCCCCACTTGCTCGTGGTCTTGACCACGAGCCGTGGTCATGCCCGTGAAGGTTGAGGCTGTAGCCTCCTTTTTGGGGCAGCCTTGGCCTTTGGCTTTGGCTTGCCCTCAAGGTTGGCACCCTCCCTTGGTCTTGACCACTTAAGCCCTTGCTTAGGTACCTATTTACATATTCATCATCTTTTCATTATATAACCCTTAGACAACCCTTCTGAACTACCCTAGCATCATTAGCACCACACTAGCCTAGGTTTCTAGTTCACTGGATGTCATGGTCGTTTTTAATTTATTATCGAACTATCTTCCCAAACTAAGTTGGTTAGTATAAAGTAGGACATGTAACATCTTTACAACCCTTTTTAATTCATTGTACTACACATGGATCCCTAGCTTAAGTCATAGGATTTACGAGGTGTAATACCCAAGCTTATTAAATATGATCAATGATACGCTCAAAATTTACTTCTCGAAAAGAAGTATAAGCGGTCGTATCAAGTAAAGAACCCAACTATGAGGTTGGGGTCGATCCCACGAGGAAAATGATTTAGACTTAACTTTAACCTACTATTACTTCTATTTAGTCAAGTCCTTTCCGAAAACAAATAATAAAAAGGGGGATTTTAAGTAACGAATATAATTAGCTATTTCTAAATAGACAAGTTCAAAGATTTGATTTTTATCAAGTAATGAGAGTAACTAGGGCTTAAGTGTTCCCCACAGGTTAATAACTCAGTAATTCTAGCTATAACAATCCTTTCCTAATATCTTGCATGCAAAGTGGAAAGTTATGTATCCCTAATTCCTTGGTCCAGCAACTAGGAAATTTCACTCCACACCTTGGTCCGGCTACGTGTGTATGCTTTACTAAACATTACTTTTACCTCATATTAAGCATCATAATCGATGTTTGGCTTAGTTGTTACTTCTCACCAATCGACACTAGCCTATTAGATAGTGTATACTAAATCTACGTTGATAATTCTTTTCTTATTATCTACCTCCTTGGTCCGGCAAGTAGCAACAAGGCGAGTTCTAACGCGTGCACTCGTTAAAAAGACTTCTAAATGGAAGAATTATCAATACATGCAAGACACTATTCTAGAATTGTTATTTTAGCTAGTTTTTACCTTGTTATTTACCCATGGTTCCCACAACCCTAGCTATGGATTTAGTTATCCATGTTAATAATCACACAATTCATATTAATTTGATAAGAATTCATGTACTTACTTTGATGAGATTGAAGAAAACCCAGAAAATTGCTTGAATTAATCAATAATCTTGCAACAAACGATTCCGGAAAATAGATTAATTTCCAAAATCTCAAGTTCAACAATTAGAACAATAAAACTGAAAAATACCCAAGAGTCTAACCTCAAAAACGAGGTTTTTACAAGTATTTATAATAATAGCGTCCTAACATAAAAGGGAAATCTATTTAAGGAAAATCTTCCCAAAAACCGCGTCTGAGTTGGCGACCTGGATGACAGACCGTCGAGGCCACGACGGACCGTCGAGGCCCCCCCGTCGTTCCACACTTAGCTTTTTTTCAGTTGCTTTCTTCTCTAACTCACTGTTACCATCGATGGACAAGGATGACGGTCTGTTGAGTGCACGATGGTCCGTCGATGGCTTCCGTTTCTCCACACTTAGAATATTTTCAAGTCGGGTACTGGAGCTACTTTCTGTTAACGATGACGGATGTGCAGGATGGTCCGTCGTGGAGATGACGGTCCGTTGAGAGCCTCCGTAGCCCCACACTTAGTCAGAATTTCTGATCTTTCTTTAGCAGCATTTCCTTCATACGACGGTGTCCACCTACGGACCGTCAAGGGGTCGACGGACCGTCGATGGCTCCGTAGGTCGTCACTTCTGCAATTTCAGCACAATTCTTCCGCGTTTTCATCCTGGAAAGATTTCCTGTAAACAAAGAGAAAAATACATTAAAACTAATACAAAAAGGCCTTAGACACACCCTAAACTTAAGAAAAAATCATTGAAAGTACCGTGAAACCACGGTACATCAATCAATGATATCATATTTATGCTTGCACCGGGATCACACAAGGCTTTTTCAAAAGTACATTCATCAATAGTATATGGAATAGTGAAAGCACCTGGATCATTTTTCTTTAGGTTTATATTATTTGTCATCACAACACCACATGTTTGTGGCATTTCAATTGTTTCACAATCTATCACCCTCTTATTTATCACCAATTCTTTCATATATTTGGCATAACCTAGAATTTTGGTCAATGAATCCACCCAAGAAATATTCACTTTCATGTCTTACACTATCTCCACAAACTTTTGGAAATTGGAATTGTCATTTTTCTACCTCAATTGTTGAGAAAAGGGATGAGTTATCTTAATTTGAGGTAATGTGGTAAGGGTTGCAACGTCACCTTCTTTCACATTCTACTTAAGCCCACTTTTAATCCTTTTTGTTTGCGTCTTTCCCATCCTCTTAGGTGGTTCATCATCGGCAACCACCCTTTGAGCATCTACATTGTTAATCCTTGGTCTCTCTTTCAATGTCTTTCCGCTTCTAGTGATTATGGTTGATGCTTGGATAGCATTCTTTGCATTATCATTCACATTGGTCACAAAATTTTATGGGGATTTACATATACAAGGGGAGCCAACTAGCCCATATTTTCTTCAAGAAACTTGATAGAGGATGAATGTGAGATTACGGTTGTGGACAAATATGAAATGTCACTCTTCTTTTCTTGTAAAATCGTATCAGATCCCTACAATTTTTCAAGAATTTTTTTCTCCAAATTTCCAATTGGAGTGCTCACTGGATAATGTAAGTCGAAAGTCGACATATACTTTGCATATTCCCTTTTCCTTTCGTACTAACTTCCTTTATTATTCTCAGTCCATCCTTGATTTCTGGCCAGCCTTGGATAACTTGACTGAAAACCCTCTGATATTCCACCTCTTAGGTGATATCTCTCATCATATATCCTCAGAGAAACGACATTACTGAATCTGATCCTCTTCAATGACATGCTACAAAAATAGATCAAGTAGAGTAGTCGATTTAGTAATGCTTTTGTCACGCTCCCAATTTTTCTCTTCTTTCTCTTTATGAATTCCCAAGTGTGGAAGTGACACATAATCTTCTTTAGTATACCAAGCTTGATTAATCTTTGTCATATCATCAAGAATTCTTTAAGTGAAAACAAATCGTTGTCTAACGATACCGCCATGTATAAAATGGTCAGCTAGCCCTTTGTTCACTACATTAAAACTCCAGAAGAAGTATTGCAACAAGAGTTTGTCCGTAAAACCAGGGTTAGCGCATTGCAGTAACACCCTCTTGAATGTAGCCAAGTCTCATGTACGGGTTCTCCATTCACTCTTTTGAAATTTTGAATGTTATGCCTCAATTTCACAACTTTATAAGGGGGAAAGAATCTCTCAAAGAAAGCTTCAACCAACTCAATCCAAGAAGAAATAAAATTCTTCGGCTACTCCTTCAACCACCTGATAATCTTCCCCGTCAAGAGAAAAAGAAAATAACCTCAACCGCATTGATTCTTGTGAAATAACATTAGCAACAAAAGGGCTTCTAATATTTACAAACTTGTGGAGGTGATCATTAGGATATTTATTCTCAAAACCTCCAAATAACCCTCTCATTTTGATTAACTGCAACATGGGTTCGATTACGGAAAATGTGATATCTTGGTGCATAAGTGGTAACCAAATTGCTATGATCTCATTAGTGATATGAGAAATCACATCATCTTCATTTCTAACATCATTAAATTATTCATGGAGACTAGAGGTGTCACTATTGTTTGCGTTCATTATTTCATCTACCAATAGAACCGAGCATAAGTTTGTTCAATCACAAGCAAATTAATATAAAAATTACTTCTCAAATTGAATTCTTAACTACCTCTCCTCGGTAGCAACACAATTTCTTATAATGCTCAAACTACTCTTAAATACTAATCAAAAGAGTAAATAATCATTGTCAAAAAAAATTAACCAACAAAGCATCGGAGTCAAATCCCATAGAGAGTAGTGTGATGTTATGGATTCAACAGAATAAGTAAGATGTATCTAATTTCAATATAGAAAACGTCACGACCCCAAGTATACCCTAGGCGTAAAATGGTTTATAGGACGCCAAGATTCCCTACATAAGCCACTTGGCATACGTCATACATAATAATATGAAATTAAGATATTTTAAAAGGCAATTCATATTATAAAGAGTTTGATAAAAAAAGGAAGTGGAAATTTACATAGTCTCAATCCATCTAAAACAACAAGAGTGATCGGGACGTAACCCGTACATCACAAACAGTACAAAAAAGTAATAAAAATTATAAATAGGCTCAATCCTCGGAACATGAGGACTTACCAATCTTTAATATCAACTAAGTGATCCCTATCCACAAAGATGCGAAACTGGAGCGTCGGACCCTACATTGGGAGGAATGTATGCAAGAGTATGTGTTAGTACAAAGAATATACCAAGTATGATAGTCATGCATAAAATTATGAAATTTTGCTAAAAGGACCTTTTCATGGCATGTAATGACCAAGCTAAAACACGAGGTAAAAGAGTTCAACACACCAATCATAGAAACATGGTCAATGCAAGCTAATACCTTTAAAAAAATTGTGACATGCTTCTAGAAGTAACCTTAGTTCATTAATTTGGGAGATTTACCTTTAACCGACATGTAAGACCATGTGAACTATTAAATGGAATTTGGTGTCTACCCCTTACCGAAAAGGGATTTTCTACTTCCAAGGTAAGACCCTGAACATCTAGCTAATTTTTATCTAAGACAATAATCTTATGAGGGAACATCGGTATGGGATAAGGAAATTTCTACTAGAAACCCGAACTTAAGGTAAGAGAGAGCTTTCATCTCAAGATGCTAAGATCAAACCTAATGGAATAGTAGTTATCTTCGCATTGCCTTATCACTAAGAGGTATGGGTAATCCCCACGTTCCTTCACATCCATAAAAAGTATAATACCTCGGATTGAAGAAAGACTGGAAATGAGACTGATGTAGAACTCACAAGTCAGAGGGTGGACCGTGGAACCCTTCATGGAGACCTAGATGGACCATGAAGGGGACACGGTCTTTGAAAGGGCTTCGTGATAAGTTCCCAGACCTACCTTGCATGAGTCCCTCCCATGGTGGAAATGATGTCAACTCGTTATGGTGGTCGTGAGGGCTTGCAAGAGACTACCATGGTCAGCATCCCTCCCATGGAGGTGTAGATGGCCCGTGGTAAAGATGAAGGGTCGTGATGGTTGTCATCAAGTCACCCACCAATGAGGGGTCATTCCCGTAGCCAGTGGTCAAGGACCACGACTGCCATAACGGCTCGTGGATTCCTTGACATACCGTGAAGGCCAGCGTTAAAGTGTTCGCGTCAGTTTTAAGTCAGGGTATTTTGAGTCTTTTGTAGATTGTTTTAATTCAATACCCTGTCGTGTTTCCCTTAACCAAAATCCCTATATAAAACACCAAAATCAATGTATTATTTAAAATTCATTAAAAAGAGCAAGATCATCTTCTCAAATATTTCTCTCTCTAGAAGTTGAAGAAGAAAGTTAGGGTTTGAAGATCAAGTCACCTAATCCCTCATTGGTTTCAGGATTTTAGCATGAAGGTATAATATTCTTCATCTATGGATCCCTCTCCTCCATAGAGTTCCTAAAAGTCTCTTATTTTGAAGTTAGAAATTCCCATTTGAAATTAGTGTTTTCTTCTATGTCATGGGTTCCTTTCAATGTTGATTTATTGGGTTGTTTTATGAAGTATTATGCATGAATTGAGATAATTGTATATTTTTAAGATGACTCCGTAAAATACCATGATTAACACATGTTTACAAGACATTTATGATTGAAAGTGGGTTTTAAACTATGAAAGGTGAATTATAAAAATATGAATGTTCTTATGAAATATGATGTAAGTTGCTTTGAGAGTAAAGCATAGATGTTGTTGTTGTTGATAATTGTTGTGAAAGGTTTTAAAGGATTCTAAGGTTGAAAGGTTTTCTCACCTAAAATACATCAAACTTAAGGAGCTAATCTAAGAACGAGGAAAGATGCAATTGATGAGTCCACGATTTTGACTCATTTAGGGTCATATTTTGATAGGTTTAGTGTCCTCAAACACATATTTGTCTCTAAATTGGTTAAATACCTTAAGTTTTAGGTATTCAGACTTGGAGACAAAGCCATAAACAGAATTGAGCAAAATGGAACAAAGGCAACTGAAAGATCCAAGAAACGAAGAATTGAGGATCACCGAACACCATTGATGTTTCGCCAAAGTATCTTATCCTCGCCTAAAGTTACAGTGAGTTGAGCCCTAAAGGAAATTATCAAATCGGTGGTGAAGATGAGCAGTTGGCGTGTCACCTATCAGATACCAAAGAGCAGATCTCCGAGTTGATTGGTGATCCTGACTAACGCCAAGTGGTCCTTCGCAACATAACTTCTTAAAAACTATAAATACTTACTAATAGTTTTAGCTTAGTATCAAATTTTGTAGTTTTGAACAATAATTTTTAGACTTAGCTTCTATTGGAATTTTTGAGAGCTTTTAAGAAACTTGCTCTTGAACCTTGGAGATTTGAAGATCCTCATATTGAAAAAATTCAAAGTGGGTGTTGGAAGTTCTTCTTCCTAGACTCGTTTGAAGTGAATAAAAATCATTCACAGTTGATGTTATCTCGATTTGGTATCATCTTCTTGCTTTTCTCTATGTCTAGCTAAAACCCTGTGATTTTGTGAATATTAGTTAAATCTATTGTTGGGTGTTGCTTATTGTTAGTATATTTGTTGTTTAAATGTGATTTCATTTAGTCGTTGTGTTTGAACTAAATGAGGTTTTAGTTGTAAATAGGATTTCACCTTAGTATTTTAGCCTTGCTGAGAGAGAGGTTTTAACCTAAGACTAGAAAATTGATAGTAGGTGGTTATTGGGTCGTCATGGGTTCAGCTCAAGAAAGTGAATCCTAGTTCCTTTCCCACACTTTCAACTTGAGACAGTGATTGGGATAAGGCGGAGGTAGTGCTTAAAGGCTGCAACTTGGTGTTCGAGAGAAATCGAGTTGATCCAGGGTAAGTTGGTCGAGAGATAATTTGACCGCACTGAAGTCTAGCCTAGTTACATATATTCAGAGATGTACTATTAATAGTCATTACCCTACAACGTCTTTTATCTCATATTTCGATCACATCCTAAAAATCTCATTTCCACATTAGTTTCTCTTTTATTTACTATTTTCAGTTGTTAATTTGATTCCAAAACCCCCCATTGTTAATTGACACTTGTGTCACACCCTTTGATTTACTATGTTTTTATTCGATAATTTCATGTCGTTTTGACTAGCATGACTTACTTTGTGCTTGGCAAAAAAAATTTAAATACCACTCCATGTTGGAGCGATCCCAATCCTTGGTTGGGTTATATACTGGCTAACGATCATCGACGCTTAGTACTGGATGAAGTGTCTTGATGATGTTGATCAAAATGGCGCCGCTGTCGGGGAGTCATGTCACTTGAGAATTTTTAGTTAAGTAGAAATTTTGTTCTAGTTAGTCTTAGTTTACTTGCTTAAGTTTTAGTTTTGTTTTGGTTGATTGTGTTGAAAGCAGGAAATATGAGTGTAAATGGTTGAAATGGCTGAGAAGCAAGCCATCAAACAGGTTTTGCTCATCATCAGGACGGTATCAATGATGTTAATAGAGTTTATAGCCCTGCTCAAGAGGGTGAAATGGGTGCAATTTGCACGCCACAAGCTGTTGAGAATGCAATGTTTGAGGTTACTAGAGCGACACTTCATATCCTACAGTCAAGAGGTGTATATGGAGGATTAGAGCATGAGTATCCACACGAACAAATACGGAGAATTGCAGAAGTGTGCACCCCTTTGTCATTCAAGAATATGTCATAAGAGTCCATCCGGCTTTGATTATTTCCATTCTCATTGATAGGGGCACAAGTAAATGGTTGGTCGAACTACCAGCCAACTCCACCACGTCATGAGAGGAGTTAGTTATGGTATTTAATGCAATAGTTTCCCCATCAAAGATGATGCTGCTAAGAGATGACATAGTAACGACCCGAGAGTATACCCTAGAAGAAATGGTATCCTCAAGTTGCCACAGGGCGTATTACACCTCTCGGAGGTCTTATACAATCCCTTAGACATCATTCATCGAATATATATATGTGAAAAGTAGTGCGGAATTAAAACTTTTCACAACATTATCTCAAAATCTCTTTTATAGAAAAACATAGGAAATGCTAACTCTGTTGTAGCCATCTTAGACTCATGAATATCTTGGGTCACAGCCCATACATGAAAACAATAGGAAATATCAAAGTTTATTACAATGTCTTTTGAATATAAAAGATAAACATAGCTATGTCCTCGAATCAATTGAGAACAAACCAAAACTTGCTTGAAATGATGCTAATATTCAAGATTCACTTCAAATGACTCCTCTCAATTGCCACCTATACCTTTAGAGATAAGAAAATATATGGAATTAGTACATTAGAATGCACTAAGTATGGTGTAATGCAATAAGGCCATGCTAAAAGGACATTTGGTTTAAAATATGCTTTCATGCTCTTTTTGGAGAAAACCTCACCACATAAATATAAGAAACCACCTTCAAGTCAACATCCACATATATAAGGTATATTACATAAGTAATCCACATCATAGAATTAACATCACTTCAAACCATATAAGCATATAACTCTCCTACCAAAGGTTATCATAAGACTTACTTAAGTAAGACAAGAAGAGACCGCCCACACACCCTCTTCAAGCACACCTAAATAATCCTTAAGACTACCTAAGATAATATTATTCCATTTTCAACATTTAACTCACCACCTAAGGTTACTCTAAGAATCACTTGAGTAAAAACATGAAGAGACCGCACATACACCCTCTTCAAGCTTACTTAAGCAACCCTCAAAGCTACCCTAGATAGGGATCCTTTTCTTCAACTTACATTAACTTAAGTCATAATCATTCATTAAGTCAATTAAGATTCAATTAATCATTTAGAGGAATTCACATAATGGTCTTGGAAAAGACCTAGGGAACCTACACCCTAGCATCTTCAAAGTCTACTCGTGCCATGTCGAGATAGCGTCCCATTACACGACCTAAACATTGTAGAACTTATCCAATACTAGAATGTATCTCACATGATAAGAATAGGCATAACCGACATAGACCATACTATCTAGGCCTGGAATTTGGAGTCTACCCTACTCCGATTGAGGGTGTTCTACTTGCCAAGGGTAGAACTAGGACACAACCCATGTAGGCACATGGTTAAGGAATATCAAGGGATTATTTGCACTCTAGTCGATATTACCACAAGCATATTCTCTCGGTGCTAGCCATGTTCTCATAGAGTAAGTTCAATCACATAAGGGCATATGAAAAGTTACCATCTCTTAGTCATTACCTAACCATAATGCACCTACCAAAGATGGGTCCTCTAGGGCTTCCACTCAATGGTCAATAAGGATAGCTCAATGACTTTTTTAGAGATGGTTTCATGCCGTTCCGGCCAACCTATCCTTAAGTCCATCATTCACACAAGAAAGATACCATTACGGCTTTCAACTTCAAGGATATCTCAACCTCCTTTCTATATTGAAGGTTCCACATACTAGGCCTTCTTTACATGTTCAAGTTCCTATATTAGTCATACTTCGAAGGACACCATCTTAGGTATATCGATCCTAGACTTTCATTCAATATTCGTCCATACACATACAAGACAAAGGTGCATAAGCCTACTAAGTCAAGATGTTCATATTCACATATTTAGCATGTATCAAGTAGAGGGACATAGTCTACCAAACAAGACACACACATGATCATCATGTCAACTATACAACTATGTTCAAGTATCATGAAGGAACAACCAAGTCTACCTAGCAAGATACATTAGCAATACAACTAGAGATATCACCCTAGTCTAGCATCATCACCTATAATCAATTAGGAGAAAACATACTTTCACTTCATTCATACACATATACCACATAAGCCTTCACATATATCACCTATACAAGCTATAACATAACAATATCACAATTCATAAAGTAATGCCGACAAGGCCATGTTCTTCACAATTATAACACATAAGCACTGCCACCATTAAGTGGACCATACAAATCAACACAATTCAATACCTATACTACACAATACAGAGAGAATTAGGTCAACATACCACCATTCCATCATCAACGCCTCCAATCCTTAGTCATTCCAACCAATTCATTCACAAAGTCTCTTACCAATAGTCATACACACAATCCAAACCAATAATCAAACCATACAATGATCTGACATCATACAATATGAAAATCATCAAATTAAGGTAGCCTATATACAATTCTAACATAATCTTTACATAATTCAATAACCCAAAGTAATCTACACAAGAGTTTAATACAATAAGACCATGATCAAATCACCCACATTATAGCCAAAAATTAGGATTTCATGAATTGCATGTGTTCATAGGAATTTTGATCTAAAACCATTCAATTAATATCAACTATAACATAAATCATTGATTCAAATCGTTTTATGCAAGAACCCGTGGCTAGAGTTCAATTTAGAAGATTTCATATTTTGAGACATCTTGGAAAAGCCTGTGAAGTTTGGATCCTTGAAGAAAGAGAGTTCAAGGATGAAGCATCATACCTTGATTGATGATTAGACGCGAAAATGATGAAGATTTGATGGAGAAATCAAGCTCCGAGCTTCAACCCTGCTCCAAGCTTCAATGGAGTTCTGGAGGATTCTATTTGGGGTTTTGGGTTTTGATTTTTAATAATGAACTCAACTTTAGGTTCTACACATGTGAAGTCACTTAAAAATATCCAAAAATACCTTAAGTAACCGCCCAATATATTCTTAGAATGCTAGGTGAATTACCTAAACTAACCTTACATTGGCCGAGAAGCTGCAGGAAGTTGCAGGCCCCAATCGACAAGCCCATCTATGGGGCATCGAATAGGCGGTATTAGCAACTTTCGTTTGGTTTAGAGACCTTGTAAATTGGGTCTTAATCTCCCACACCTAAGTATGGAGCGACGGCCCCACACGATGGGCTGTTTCTTGGACGATAGGGCGTCGTTTGCTTCGTACGTAGGTGGAGACTGCTTTTTTGCAGTTTTGGGCCACAAGTTGGGTCCTCCTCAAAGACCCTTAGGGTGGTCCTTGTTGAGTCATGCACATACATTTCAAACCTAAATACACTCATATATTAGGAACCTCTCACGTCAATTTGAACTCAAATGAACCCGTAAAACATGTCAAGGCACAGTAGAGCACACAAGTATGTCTCAAGGCTATCTTTCAAATGTCTTGGACGTTCTTGGATATTTGACCTCCAAACTCTCCCAAACTTTATACACTGCCTCTTAACACTATAATTAACCATTTAAAGACCTTATAAACTCATTAAGCGCACATGTTAGGCTCTATTTCACCTAGTTCTCTTTAGGGATGTTACAACATCAAAGGTTTTAAGCGAAAGGTAGGCGAACCAATTCACGAAACATGGATAAGGTTTAAGAAACTTTTGTAGGAATGTCCAACTCATGGGTTGCCTGGTGATCTATTACTCCAGTACTTCTACAAGAGCCTTAATTCAATTAACAAAGGAATAGCAGATCAATTAGTTTGAGGAGGACTAATGTCATAATCATTTGAGGTGGCCACATTTCTTCTCTATGATATGACAAAGATAAATCAGTCATGGTATACCCAAGATGACCAAGTCTGTCTATTTTACTTTAGGATGACACAAGAGCAAATTGACAAGGAAATAGAGATAGATGACAACATTAAGAAGATGCTAACTCATATGGATTCATTGCAAAAACACGTGAAGGAAACATGTGGAGTATGTAGAATTGATGGGGGTTTGTCTTCCGGTGACTCAAAGTCGGGGCAAATCAAGGTTGGAACTTCAGGCGATACGAGGAGTATTTCCATCCACATTATTCATAACGGAGTGGAAATCAAGGTTGGAACTATCAAAAAGGAGAAGATCAAGGTGCATATTGGAAAAGAGAGGAATATTATGAAGAGAATCAAACTCATTCTAGTGAGATCCCACGATAAAGAGGAGATGAGAGTAGTCCACGATTCAATGATCTTCTATCATGCATCCTTGATAAGCTAGAGGGGTTGGACGAGTTGTTAAAAGGAATGAAGACTGGTTTCTCATCATCAAACAATAAAGTAAAATCTCACGCAAATGCAATCCGAACACTTGAAGGGCAACTGAGTTTACTTGCAGCACAATTGGAGCCACGAACGGCAATGAAAGATGATAGTAGACATTTAGTTGTGGTTAATCTTAGCAAAAAATAGCAATAAGGGATGTGGAGGGAAATGAATAAAATCTAGAGAATAAAGAGGGAAAAAGTATAGAGGAAGAGGTGACACCAAAAGAAGAGAGAAACACATTTCAACTCCTCCACAAGTTATGTAGCCATTTCCCAAAATATCACCTCCATTCCCTAAACATCTCAAGAAGAATAATGATGATGAGAAGTTCAAGAAAATCTTATCGGTATTCAAGTCTCTATCAATCAACCTTCCTCTCATGGAAGCATTATTCGAAATGCCGGGTTAAGCCAAATTCATGGAGGAATTGGTTACAAAGAATAAGAGTTTGGACTTTGAGACTATTTAGGTTTCTCATAATTGTAATGTGTTCATGACAAATGAGTATATCAAGAAGAGAGAGGCCCCGGGGGCATTTACCATTTCTTGTACCATCGGCATACTTCAATTTGCTAAAATCTTATGCCACTTGGGAGCAAGTATCAACTTAATGTCGTATGCAATTTATTAACATCTGGGGTTGGGAGAGCCAAAAGCCATGAGAATGAGACTTTTGAAGGAAGATCGATCTATCAAACATCTAGCGTGGATTTTGTACGACATCTTGGCAAAGGTTGATCGATTTATATTCCCAACTGATTTTGTCATATTAGATTGTGAAATAGATGTTGAAATCCCTATTATTTTGGGAAGACTTTTTCTTGGCAACTGGAAAGCTTTGGTAGATGTCGAAAGTGGAGACTTGAAATTTTAGGTAAATAAAGATGAAGTGACTTTCAATGTGTGTAAATATATGAAGCACCCGATTAATATTCATTTGGTCTCCACTGATGATGTCATTGATGAGGCGGCATCTAGCGTGAGCCACTTGATGTGTATGAGCGAGTCATTAGAAGTCGCACCTATTAATTGTGATGAGACCAACATTCAAGGTTATGAAGAGGTAATGGAAGCTCTATTAGGTTTGGGGGACTATTCAAAAACTCCATTGAAGTTGGATATTGATTTAAAAACCCGAGAGAACCCTCCCGCAAACTTGTCAACTAAAGAACCACCAAAACTAGAGCTAAAAGTGCTTCTGGACCATCTTCGATATGCTTTCTTGGGGTTGAATAACACCTTGCCTGTGATTATTGCAGCTGATTTGCTTTATTGGCATGTTAAATTACTCCTTGAAGTTTTGTGAAAGTATATTAAAGTAGTAGGGTGGACCATTGCTGATATAGTGAGTATCCCTCCTGGTATTTGCACTCATAAAATTCAGCTCGATAGCGATTGCAATCCAAGTGTTGAACATCAAAGGAGATTGAACCACTAATGCAATAGGTGGTGAAAAAGGAGATCATCAAATAGTTAGACGCTGGCGTGATCTATCCTATCACGGATAGCAAATGGGTAAGCTCGGTGCAGTGTGTACCGAAGAAAGGAGATATCACGGTCGTACCTAATGAAAACGAAAAGCTTGTTCCTACGAGACCAGTGACTGGGTTGAGAGTTTGCATGGATTACCGAAAGTTAAATATGTGGACGGAAATGTCATTTTCCTTTTCCCTTTTATGGATCAAATGCTAGATCAACTTTCTAGAGAGGATTGTATTGCTTTTTGGATGGGTATTCAGGATACAAATAAATCACTATGCCCCGGAAGATCAAGAGAAAACAACATTTACATACCCATATGGCACTTTTTCCTTTAAGCGAATGCCATTTGGGTTATTTAATGCTCCTTCTACATTTCAGTATTGTATGTTATATATCTTCGCAGACATGGTAGAAGATTCAATGGAGGTATTAATGGATGACTTCTCGGTTGTGGTGACACCTTTGAAGAATGTTTAGACCACTTAAGTCAAGCCCTCCAAATATGTGTGAAGACAAATTTGGTCCTTAACTGTGAAAATGCACTTCATGGTTAAAGAAGGTATAATGCTTGGGCATAAAGTTTCGTAAAAGGGGTTGGATGTTGAAAAATCCAAGATTGAAGTGATTTAGAAATTGCCATTTCCAATTTCTGTGATGGGAGTTCGTAGTTTCTTGGGGCATGTCGGTTTCTACCGGAGGTTCATCGAGGACTTTTCTAAGATTGCACATTCCTTGTGTAAACTTATAAAGAAAGAGGTAAAGTACAACTTTGATGATGCTTGCATGATAGATTTGAAATGCCTGAAAGATAAATTGGTGTCCACCCCGATTAGCATCAGCCCTGATTGGTATGAATTCTTTGAAGTATGTGTGATGCAAGTGGCACTGCATTGGGTGTTGTTTTGGGGAAAAAAAGTAACAAGCTCTTCCACACCATAAACTATGCAAGAAAAACCTTGAACAGTGCACAACGTAACTATACAATTATCGAATAAGAATTGCTTGTTGTGGTGTATGCGTTCGATAAATTTTGGGCATACTTGTTTGGTACTAAGATGATTGTCCATACTTATAATGTTGCCCTACGCTACCTGATGGGGAAGAAGGATGAAAAGTCAAGGTTGATAATATGGGTATTTCTTTTGCAAGAGTTTTACTTTGAGGTCAAAGATATAAGAGGTTGCGGCAGACCACCTATCGAGATTAGTAGGCAAGCAAAATGAAGAGACAAAAGTTGACATCAATGACATTTTCCCGGATGAAAAGTTCTTCATGATAACTCTCAACCAACCTCCTTGGTATGCTGATTTCGCAAATTATTTAGTTTGTGGGCTAATGTCAGAGGAGCTAAACTCCCACCAGTGGAAGAGGTTCCTCTTCGATGTAAAAAGTACCTTTGGGATGAACCATATTTGTTTCGGGAATGTGTTGACCACATCATTAGATGGTGTTTTCCAGAAGAGGAAGTGTTAGATATACTCCACGCCTGTCATGCTTCACATGTGGGGGCCATCATAGCAGTGTGCACACAGTAGCTAATGTTCTCCAAAGTTGTTATTCCAAGTCATCCTTCTACATGGATGTGCACGAATTTGTGAAGAAATATGCTTAGTGTCAAAAGCAAGAGAGGTGTCCAAAAGACATGAAAATTATTTGATATTTGGGGTATAGATTTTATACTCCCGTTTATGAGTTCGTTTGGAAATAATTATATTTTGGTTGTCGTGGATCAAGAGTCTAAGTGGGTGGAAGTTGTTGCTTTGCCTAACAATAAAGGGAAAAGTGTAGTCCAGTTCCTGAAACGCTATATTTTTTGTTAGATTCGGTACACCTAGTGCTATCATTAGCGATGGTGGATCCAATTTTTGTAACAAATGGTTCTCCACTGATTTGAGTAAATATGGGGTAAACACAAGGTGGCAACCCCATATCACCCACAAACAAGTGGTCAGGTTGAAGTGTCCAACTATGAAATTTGGAGCATCTTAGCCAAGACAGTGAACGCCAACAGAACTTATTAGTCTCCAAAGCTTGATGATGCCCTCTGGGAATATCATACTGCATACAAGACTCCCATCGGTATGTCTCCATATCAACTAATCTTTGGAATGTCATGCCAACTACCGGTGGAATTGGAACACAAAGACATGTGGGTATTAAAAGTCCTAAATTTGGACTGAGTAAAGAGTGCCAAATATAGAGTGGAACAGCTGAACGAGTTGGATAGATTCAAGTGTAAAGCTTAAGAAATTTCAGCGCTTTACAAGCAAAGATGAAAATATGTCATGATACTAAGATACTCAAGAAAGAATTTAAAGTGAGAGATTGAGTTTTCTTGTATAACTTCCATCGTAGACTTTTTCCCAAAAAAACTCAAGTCCAAATGGTCAGGACCATTTAGAGTTACGCGACTGTTCACTAATGGGGCCACCGAAGTGGAAGGACAGGAAGACCCTGCTTTTAAGGTGAATGGGCAGTGTTGAAAGCATACTATAGCGAATTCCATGAGATATCCCTGATTTAATAGTTTACTTGGAGGAGGCTTCAGGACACCTCCACGTCGTGCAACGATAACAAATAAGGTGGTACTTAGGAGGCAACACAAGAGTTAGTAGTTTCAATAATCAGTGTGTTAATGTTGCAGGTGCTGAAAACAAATGAGGAAGACATTCTCGGCGTATCGCTGATGCTGATTGGTGAGCACGACTTAGTTCTCCATTGGAATCAAAAGAAAAATGAGGTAAAGTTCTGAAATATTAGGCGGAGACCTTAGTCATTCGGTAAATCGCCGAATTGCTTCAGCGACCCAATTTAGTCCGCCTTTCCACTCTCGTACTGATAGAATACTACTGTAATTAATTAGGCAGTGTTTCATAACTCATGAACTTGTCGCTAAAGCTTTTTACGATCAACTGCCTCATCACCGGTTGACTTCTCATTGTCATACCACACATAGGAACTTTAGGTGCAGAGTTCACTCATTTGGCGTATCGCCGGAGCAATCATCACTTGGCCTTTGACCTCGCCGTCCGAGTTAGATTACAGCATAGAAAGTGTCAGGCAAGAAGAGTTTAATTGGTGAATAGCTGAATCGATCTGCGACTCAACTCAGTATTCCATTTAGTTCAACATAATTTGGGTTTGGATTCGATAAAACTCGGCGAGCATATAAAATTATTGGTGATTCGCCAAATTGATCGGCGATCATGACCTTTACCTCAGTTTGAATTCCCAAAATCAACTGGGAGTTTTGTAAAACTCAGCAAGGGATATCACTCGACAAAACGCCAAACGAATCGGTGACCACAACTTATGTCATCAAATGGGTGACAATGGACGGCTAAAAAGTCACATGTTTAAGAATTTCAACCTTTCCCTTATTTTCTTATCTTCCAAACTCACACCCACATGTTAGTACTTGTATTTTTTGCATTCTTAGAATATTCATAGTGCTGATTTGTGCTCGAAGATGAATTCCTTTGCCGCCTAGCATTACATCTTTGTTTTAATCGACAAGAAAGGTTGGTTTTCAAAAACCTTCGCATCTACTGTTGCATTTGCATTTGAGGACAAATACTTATTTATTGTGGTGGGGTGAGCTCACCTTTTGTGTGTTATTTGTGTCTCATGCTTTTGTGTATATATTTGGGTTGTTTAGTTAAAAGTTGTGTTTTATAGTGCTTTTTGTAGATGTTTGAGCTTGTGGCTCCTTATGTTTTAAATTGCAAATAATTTGACCTGTCCGAAGATTATTCTTCTTTCTGCCACCTCATGATGTACTTGAAAGTGGTTGTTCTTAGGCAAATTTGAGTCTCGATTTGATCAATACATATGACTTGGATATTGTTTGCAATCAAACAAACATTAATGTGTGACTACAACGAGGCCAATTGAAGTTTCATAGACAATATGTGAACTCTTTGCATCTCGTTATGATTAGACAATTATCCAACTGAGTTTCCTGCTATGAACATTGCACACTTGCAAAAAGTGTGGAGTCTTGTTTGACTTTGGTGTCAATGTCTTGTGTGATGTGAATCATGTATGATGACACATATAATTTGACCCACTAGTATGGTTGACTAAGTGATGCCAAATCATGATATGATCTTAGGCACCGTTGAAAAAGTGTCAACCAATTTGACATATACCCCTTTTGTGGCCTACCTTGTGAGTGTGCGAACTTCTTTTGAACACCACTTGAGTCTTACCTTTCTTTGGAAGAAACTTAATGAAAACATGATCTCTCTTAATCCTCTACCCATAATCCTCTCGATTTGTGGTTGAGACTTAGGCTAAAAGCCTAAGTTGGGGGTGTGGTAAAAAGAGAAGGCACGTCAAAGAGTGCAAGAAAAGTCTCCCTTAACCCATATTATTGATAAAATTGAAACCTCTCCATAAAAAAGAGAGAAAGAAATGGGGGTTTTTTAACAATCCATGGAAAGTGAATAAAGGGATGACTTATGAGCACAAAAGAAAGTGATGAAAGAAGGATAGAGGAAGTCTTATTACTACCACATTTCATGAGCATGAAAGTCATTGAGCCTAACCGACCATACCTATGCACTCAGCCCCATTACAAGCTTTGAAAAGACCTTTTTCATCATGAGTGAACTGAAATGAAGGTTGACTGGAAAATATGGGCAAACCTATGGGTTAATTCATGCATTGAGTTCATCTTTGTGAGTGTGAGAGTTGATGTTGATTCTGCAACTTTTATTTGTGGACCATTGTGCGTGAATATGGAGTCATTCTTTATGTGAGGGCAGTTGATCACTTGGTTGAGCTTGAACTTGCATTTAAAGCAAGTATCGTGAGCTTACAAATCTTTAATAATGGTGTGTCACAACTTGAGTCTTTGAGTGCACATTTGATCCTTGCATGAGTAAGTTGAGTCTTGTTGTGTGCATTCATGATTGAGTCTTCTATAGCACTGTTTGAGACATCTTTTTTGAACTGATAAATTTAAGTTTTACCTAAGGACAAGAAAAAGTTTAAGTTGGGGGTGTTGATGAGTCCATGATTTGGACTCATTTAGGGCCATATTTTGATAGGTTTAGTGTCCTCAAATGCACATGTTGTCTCTAAAGCTGATAACATACATTGAGTTTCAGGTATTAAAACTTAGAGACAAAGGTATGGACACAGTCGAGCAAAAAGGAATAAAGATGGTTGAATAATCGAAGAAACGAAGACTTGAGGATCGTCGAACACCTTCGGCGATTCGCCAAAGTTTCTTATCCTCGCCTATAGTTCCAGTGAGTTGAGCCCTAAAGGAAATTATCAAATCGGCAGTGAAGAGGAGCAGTTGGCCTGTCGCCGAGCAGTTTTGCGAAGAAGTACTATGTCGCACATTGATCCAAAACGCAAGGATGATGAAGGCTAACGCAAGACGGCAATGAATATACCAAAGGCCGGATCGCCTATCCCGACTTACTGCACCAAGTGGTCCTTCGCAGCACAACTTTTTGAAAACTATAAATACTTGTTACTATTTTTAGCTTAGTATCGAATTTTGTAGTTTTGAACAATAATTTTCAGACTTAGCTTCTATTGGAGTTTTTGAGAGCTTTTGGGAAACTTTGCTCTTGAACCTTGGATATTTGAAGATCCTCATCTTGATGAAATAGTGGTGGAAATTCTTCATCCTAGACTCGTTTGAAGTGAATAAAAACATACCCATTTGATGTTATCTCGATTCGGTATCATTTTCTTCCTTTTCTCTATGTATCGGTAAAACCCCAAATCTTGGGGTTTGATTTTGTGAATATGAGTTAAATCTATTGTTGGGTGTTGCTTATTGTTAGTATATTCTTTGTTTAAATGTGATTTCATTTAGTAGTTGTGTTTGAACGGAATTAGGTTGTAGTTGCAAACACGATTTCACCTTAGTGTTTTTGGCTTGCTCGAGAAAGAGATTTTAAGACTAAGACTACTAAATTGATAGTCGGTGGTTATTGGGTCATCATGGGTTCAGCTCGAGAGGGTGAATCCTAGTCCCTTTCCCACACTTTCAGCTCGAGAGAGTGATTGGGCTAAGGCGGAGGTTGTGTTTAAAGGCTGCAACTCGGTGTTTGAGAGAAAGTGAGTTAATTCGGGGTAAGTTTTTTCGAGAGATAATTTACCCCCACTAAAGTCTAGCCTTGTTACATATATTTAGTGATGTACTATCAATAGCAATTACACTACGGTGTCTTTTATCTCAGATTCCGGTCACATCCCAATAATCTGGTTTTTCCATTTGTTTCTCTTGTTTTTACTTCTTTTAGTTGTTAACTTGATTGCACTCCCCCCCCCCCCTTATTGTTAATTGACATGTGTGTCACCCCCTTTGATTTACTACATTTTTATTCTATAATTTTGTGTAGCTATGACTAGCATGACTTAGTTTGTGCTTGGCTGAAATATTCTCAATATCACTCCTTGTGGGAACGATCCCAACCCTTGGTTGGGTTATATACAAACTAACGATCGTCGACGCTTAGTACTGGATGAAGTGCCTTTGATGACGTTGAGCAGCGAATACCCATGACCTCCAATGATAAGACAAATGGTTATTACCCATGTCTCATGAATGTTAAGAAACGTTATGAATAATCAATATAGTCTATGGGAGTTATGCTTAGCACCGAGTGGACAAGTAGGCGATTACCCGTGTCCTATAAAATATGTGCCACCATAGGTTGTCTAAATAGGAATCAGCTAGTGGATACACGTAAGCTAGAAGTTTATAGTTCTTACCTTGGCAAGTGAGAACACTTCTTTTAGGTGTGGGGTAGACACTGATTCCATGTTAATAGCTCACATGGCCTTACCTGTCGATTAAAGGTAATTCTCCCACACTAATGAATCAAGGTTACTTCAAGAAGTATCTCACATGTGTTTTAACACGATGTCTACTAACATTAACCATGTTTTTATCACTTATGTTTTCTAACCCTTTTTCTCATGTTTTAGCTTGGTCATTGTGTATCATGAAAAGGTCTCTTTTTTACTATGTTATACATTTTATGCATCGCTATCATACTTGGTACATTTTTGTAGCATACTCTTGCCTACATTATTCTAAAATGTAAGGTCTGACACTCTATATTCTCACCTCTGTGTCTAGGGATCATTCACTAGATATTGAAGATTGGTGAGTCCTCATGTTCCGAGGACCAAGCCTTTATTTCATGTTGTCTTTACATTTCAGATTTGAACTTGATTCATGGGCTAATCCCTGATCACTCTTTTGTACTAGACGACTTGGATACATTGTTAGACTTTCGCTTCATTATATAGAATACTATGTTTTAAAATGTTTCTTTTAAATCTCTTGGTTTCTATTATCTTGTACGATGTATTCTAGATGGCTTGTATACGGCCTATCGGTATCTTATATGCCACGTTACACCTAGGTTCTACTTGAGGTCGTGCAAAAATTTGGAAATTAGAGAACAAGGTTTAGAAAGGTCCTAGGAAGTCTAATAAGCCACGTCGAATAGATTCGTGTTCATGAGTGTGAAGCGCACCACACTTTTGAATGAGAGGCTATAAGATAATAAGAGCCAAGTGAGACGGAAGGATATGAGTAGGAGCGGTTAAGTCCCTACGTTGTCCTTGGGCGGACAGCGTCGAAACTTAGGTTGCGGCCGGGGTCATAAGTTTGGAGTTTTGTAGTTGTTGTTCTTCTTCCACTTATGTTTTTAGTTTTATTCCTTAAAGTGAGGTAACCGGATAATTCCCGGTTTAGACTTTGGAGAGACCGTACTTTTTTGTTGGATTATCTTAGAATGTGTGTGTCGTAGAGCCGGATCCGGAGGGTGTTCCCGTCGCCAAGCCTAGAAGAATAAAATCAAAGAAGGTTAGTGAAAAGGTAACAACGATTACTACACAAAGAATTTATTATTCAGATAAGTAATCTTTAAAGTAGACATTTAAGCCCAGGGATAGTGTTCTTCTCAACGTTAGATTCTCCATCAACTTAAAATGATACCACCTACTAGACACCGCGATTTTATTAAAAATTATGATATCAAAACTTCTGAGGATACTATTATTATTAATAAAAATATGGAGACTATTAAATTGCTAGCAGCTAAATATATTAATAGTTATAAGAAAAAATATAAATTTTTTTATATAGGACTTGTCCAAGTGGTAGTCAACCCATTATATAGATTGGATTTAAATGTACCCATATGTCTTCTCTTAAGAGACAATAGGTTATTAAATTTTGATGATTTTTTATTAGCAATAGTACAAAGTAACCTTGCCAATGGCTCGGTATACTTTAACTGTTATCCTAATTATTCGATAAACATTAATGATCAAAACATAATTGATACATTAACATTAAATGTTAAAACTAAAAATATGAATATTAAAGATACTACTGGGAAAATAGCCATAATATATAAAATATATTATCAATTAATGAAAACTTCCTTAGACCCTAAGGATAACATAGTAAGTAACAAAGGAGTTACCATACTCATGGAAGCATATTATAATAACACCTTTGTCCCAAGGATAACAAATTGGGATAACGTATTAATAAAGATGATTGGCATTTTGACTCCGTAACAGAACTAGAAATTGAAAAGCAAAATTCAAAATTTGACCAAGTAATTCAACCTCAAAATAGAAAAATAAATAAAAAATCAAAAGGGGTAGATTTCCTAGAAACCATTCCCAAAATGGAACATAGAAATTCTAAAACCATAAAATCCACAAGTCCCACTACTAGAAAAAATCAAGAAAAAAAAATTATTTATGCATGATTAGATTAGATGAACCTTTTGTACCAGATAATAAATATCTAAATAAACTTTGGACTAGTCCAGAGAATTCTATTAAAAACAATGATATATACAAAGATACTCTTTATCAGAAAGATTAACCTTTAGAAACAAATGGTTTAGTGATACGAAAAGATTAAAATGTAACATAGAGTTTTTTGAGTGGTTTGAATGCACAGGAAAATTAGACGACCAAAAGGAATCGTTAAATATACTGGTTAATAAATGTCACACTACTAATAACAATGTAGTTGAATTTCTTTAGAAGAAATTAGTCTTCCCATAGACGGTAGAATTCTTACTGCCTCACCTTTAGATATAGTACATACTAAAGGAGATCCCAAAAATAAAGAGATAAACAGAATTATAAAACAAAATAATTATACAAATCAACTACTTTATGTAGTCTCTAACCAAATTCTTGAAGCCGATAGTAAATCAGTTTTTAAGGATAAATCAAGTCCTTCCTACAGTGATAAAATAAAAAACTAGAACCTCATTTGATATTTAAACTACCTGAATTTTCTAACGAAAAATTCCCTATGTTTCAAGAAAAGTTTGACATCACAGATAATCTTATAGAAACAATTAATAAAAAACTAAAAACTACAAATATTAATACCTTGTACGAAAATAATGATAAAGATAGTAAATAAATTAAGTTCTAATTATTCTACTAAAAAGAATTATTATAAAAAACACTCTTTTTCGGATATGCAATACGAAGAAAATGAGTTTCTATCTCATAATTCGCACTGGGAAGAGAAATATCGGAATGGAATATTGATAGACTAGGAGAACATCAAATTTATGATAATTTACATGAAATGGGAATGGCCATTACGGCATATAAAATGAAAAAATTATTAGATAAACAATTTGTTACTTTAATTACAACTGGATCTACCGGCACATTAAAACATTGGTGGGATAATTGTCTCACAGAAGAAAATAGGCAAAGTATATTAAATGCTACAACTATTAACCCAATTATTAAGGATGAATCTTCAGGGTAAACCATAGAGAATCAAGTCCTACAAGATGCCACTATCACCATAATTTATACCATAGCTAAACATATTATTGGATAACCTCAACTTTTTCAAAATAGAAGTCTAGAGATATTTCCTAATCTATCTTGCCCAAAGTTGGACAAGTTTAAATGGTATAAAGATGTTTTTCTCAACAAAGTTATGATTAGAAAAGATTTTAATCACAATTATTGGAAAGAAAAATTTATTAGTCGTCAACCCAAGCTATTTGCTAAAGTGGTTAGAATAAAATTAAAAGATTGTTTTGAAGAAAAAATTTCTTACAATCAATTAACCTATGGTGACCTCATAAGTTTTATAAATATTACTGGATTAGAATTATGTACAGATATAAAAACTCAAGAATCAACTAAAAAGGATAGTAAAATTTTACGAAATGAACTAGGAAACTTTTGTCAAGACTTTGGTTATATTAAATTATCTGCCCTATCAAAAGAGGCTTCTAAAAAAGGGAACCACAAGAAAAACATAAATCAGAAGAAATCCATCATTACAAAAGGAGGTTCAAAAAATCTAACCATAACCCTGGTAAAAATAGATTTAAATCAAACAACACTGAAAGGTGTTGGGGCTGTGGAGAAACAGGACATCGAGCCAAGACTGTCCAACCACTAATAAAACGAAAGACAAAATTAATATGTTAATTTTTGAAGAAGAGGTTAAAAATAAATTATATTTCATTCTAGTAGAAAATAACTCCTCCGATAAAAATCTTAGCGACGATGATCAGCTAAATGTAGCCTATAGTTCTAAAGATAGTAAGTCATCAGACGCTTGTGAATGTGGTAGTGCAATTTGCACTTGCAAAAATCATTCTATAAATGTCATCACTAGTAGTAATAAAGAAATATTTTTTTATATGATAAATCATATTGAAGATCCTGATTTTAGGAAAAAATACTTAATTGCCTTAAGAAATTTAGTTCTTGATAAACAATGTCATAATAGAACTATTAAACCCTTTGATATGACAAGTGTGCCGAAAAAATTTAAACAACCAATTAGATCCGAAATAACCTTACAAAATATTCATGTAGAATTCTTACAAATAAAATATGAAATAAATAAAATTAAGCAGAAACTCAACACCGTAGAAGTTAACACAATTACTAGTAAATCACCACCTAATCAGGAACCGGAAAATTATAAATACGAACATGAAGAAACATCAAAAGAAGTAGAGTCGCTCACAAAATTTATATTTAAATTAAGAATTAATACCATTAGGGTCATTAGATCGCAAGGCATCTATACCAGGGTGCTAGGTAAAAATCTTATATTTCCCTACTTGAACTATACATCAAAAGGTGTGAGTAATTTCCTAGAAGAGAAAAATACTTTTAAAATAAATCTATTTTCACGCCATGAAAATTATACAATAAAAATTATTAAACCTTCTCCTCCACCTAGATTTTTCTTAGCCTTCTTTATAGGTACTGCCAATTACTCCACTTGATAAAAATATGGAAATTATGAAATCCAGGACTTACTAAAGCCCTTCTACACCAACCAAAATTATGGGAGACAGAAGATCACCTCAAGAACCAGAGGTATTATGAATTTATTTTGACAAATACCAATTCTATAGAAATTGAGCATATATTTGAAGAAAGTAATCAAATAGTATACAATATTCAAAGTTCACGATCAAAAGAATTTGAGTCCATTTGAATGATTTGTAGATCATCTACATACCCCTATTCACTTATCAAAAGTTCATCGACCCTAGACATATAATTGGTATGATTATAAATCAGTCTGGTATAACTTTATTTTTGTTAGAGCCAAATACCCACATTTATTTTATCAAATATTCAGAAGAAATGAAGAACGCGATAATTCCCCGATGGTTTTACAAATGGTGGAGTCAGTTCGGAGGAAATAAACAGGTATTATGAACTCAACATCAAATACAGTTTGAGAAATTTCAGGTAAAAAGGAATATATCTATCTTATCAGAAATATTTAATTATGCAAGTTCTTTATTGCCAAAAGGATATCTTATATTATTAGTTGGTCCTTTGACATTCGTGAATTTGAGAGGATCAAATATTTAAGCAAGACCATTAAAATGAAGGGATGGGCGTCATCTGTCCGCAATGATAAATTAAATTCAAGTTCATCACCCCAATGGGATTATGACAACTCCAAAAAAAGATTAAAAAGAAGGCTCGAGGAAGCCTTATTAAACCTCAACACTGATACGGATTTCAAAATTTGAGTTATTAGATATTGATGCTTCACATAACGATCTTAGCAACGGAGATATGTTAGATCTATAGGGAATAGCACAAGCATACCTTCTTAATTAAAAAAAAGTGCCAACACACTTTGATGATAAACAAGAGAAATATCAAGAAAAGAAATATCAAAGAGTGGACCCCACATCCAAAGATATGTCACACAAATTGATGGTAAAAAAGATAACAAGTTTCAAGACCATTATGATACAAATCAGCATAGGACAATGCAAACACATGTTAGCATTAACTATGTCCATAATTTTACAAGCACAGGGACCCCGCCGGAACAAAAGTTCAAGCCACAAAGTGACAAAGGACTTGATATCAAGATTTTTCAGCAATCAACACAAGAAGATATACATGCAGCAAAGCTATGTAGCAGCTACGCGGCATATATTCCCTGCCACGAAAAATATTATCAGATATGTGTAATAGTTAGTAGATACGTGTAAAAATAATAGAGTGTATTAGCGTATGCACACATGTAAACTAGATAGCATAATAAGCTAGATTAGTCAGCACTTTTGAGGCCTATTTAAGGCTTTCAACTTGTATAAGTAGAGGTCATTCAAAATCTTACTGACTTTGTAATCCTCTCTACAATCCTCACCATTTTTCCCATCATTTCCATCTCCCATCTTCCATGTTCTCTCTGATTTTCCTAAATCAATAAAAAGCTTTTGTAAGTATACTTTTTCTTGCACTTTTATTTTATTAAATGTTTTAAAATTTAAGTTTTTTTTACTGCACTTTGTTCTTCTCTTTTCATTAAGTTTCATTACATTTTGTTGTGAGTTTTGCTTGTTCTTGCTCCCTTTCGTTACTCTGTCCAGTTTTTCTTAGGATTCCGTCACGGAACACAGTCCGTCCCTTTTAATTCCTTTAGAAGCCTCTTTTGATAGGGCAGATAGTTTAATATAACCGAAGTCTTCACAAAAATTTCCTAGTTTCTTTTGTGATATTTTACTATCCTTTTTTAGTTGATTTTTAAGTTTCATATCTGTACATAATTCTAATCCAGTAATATTTATAAAACTTATGAGGTTGCCATAGGTTAATTGATTATAAGGCATAATGATATTAATAAATTAATCTCTAATTATCCTACAAAAAAGAATTATTATAAGAAACCTTCTTTTCCGGATACAATACAAAGAAAATGAGTGTCTATACTATACTTCGCATTCGGAAAGAGAATTAGTCATTACGGCATATAAAATGAATTATTTATCAGATAAACAATTAGCTACTTTAATTACAGTTGGATTTACCAGCATATTAAAGGATAGATTTAAAGAAAAAATCCCTTTATAAGTAATTAACTTATGGTGATCTCATAAGTTTTATAAATATTATTAGACATTATTTTGCCCGCGCTTTGCGCGGTCATAAATATAATTGCATTGAATATGTAATTATTTTTACTAATATTCATACATTAAAACAAATGGGAAAATGGATTCTTAAAAATTATTAGCAATATTTCAACATGAATTTGATTATTTGTCATCATCACATAACTCAAGAACCTCTAATGAATGAATATTCACAAAATAATTAATCATTGGCTCTTTAATCAACATTAAAAAGAAAATAAAGAAGAAAACAAGAATATATATACAAAGGTATTTCGTAATTAAGAAACAATTAAGTTGCATAGATTATAAGTGAGAAATTTCTTATCTATGTAAAAATAGACAATATTTTAACTTATATATAGTACTTTTAAGTTATAAAATTTAATATAGAATATCAAAACATAAATTCTTGGAACTGAGTTCAATAATTATTTTCTTCACAATGAATATACGTACTATATGTGTATTTGTTTAATATAACCGGAGACAATAACTTTGCAGAAACATAACAACAGAGTTTAAAACATGTACTCAAAAAAAAAACTATTAATATCATAAGCTAAATTAATGAGTGTAAAAAATATACCAGGATATGTTCATAAAGTCACAACCCTTCATTAAAGTCACAGCTCTTCATAAAAGTCACAACTTTTGATAAAAGTCGCAAGTCTTTTTTAAAGTCACAATTTTTCATAAAAATCACATCTTTTCATGAAAGAGGAAGGCTAGTTTTGGAAATAAATAAATTTAAAAGGAAATTCTTGCTTGTGGTCGTGCCACGTAGGCGGGCCTAGGGTTATTTTTTATATAAATATATAATTTTTATATAAATATATAATATGATAGAAACAAATACAAATATAAAACTTAAAAATCAGTTAAAAAAGGCTAAACATCGTCGTAAAAATTATAATGATAAACATGATGAACCCCATTATTACAAGAGAAAATCCAGATTAGATAATAACGACACTAATACGTGTTGGAACTGTAGAAAACCCGGACACCATGCTAAGGATAATCAGGCCCCTAATAAAAAGAAGGATAAGATAAATAGGTTAAAACTAGAAGATAATATTATAAATAAATTATACTCAATTCTATTTAGTTTTATCCTTGTAGGTTGGACTTGTTTTATCCTCAAAAACTGATTTATTTTTGGGATCTTCTTTAGTATTGACTATATTTATTTTAAAAGGTGAGGCAGTAACAATTCTACCATTTATGGGTAGACTAATTTCTTCTAAAGGAGGAATTTTAGATTCAACTACCTTATTAGTAGTAGTATACCATTTATCGATAAACATTTTAGCGACTCATTTTGGTCGTCTAATTTCCCTGTGTATTCAAACCATTTAAAAAACTCTATATTACATTTTAACCTTTTCATATCACTAAACCATTTATTTCTAAAGGTTATTCTTTTTGATAAAGAATATATTTGTATATACCATTATTATTTATAGAATTTTCTGGACTTGTCTAAAGTTTATTTAAATAATTAATATTTCGTTCAAAAGGTTCATGTAAACGAATCATGCCAATACAGTTTTTAATCATTTTGATAGATTTTACCAAAGTAGTATTTTTACTTATTGTTTTATTACCTTGGTAGTTAATATTAAGTATTCTAACTCCTTTACAGATGGTAGAGTAAACATACATAATTAAGAATTTATATAGTATTGAGTATCTAGCGGAGAGAAGAACAATATTTGTGGGCTTAAATGTCTACTTTAGAGATTACTATCAAAATAATAAATTCTTTGTGTAGTAATTGTTGTTACTTTTTTCACTAACCTTCATTGATATTATTCCTCTAGGATCGGCATCGGGAACACCCTCTGGGTCCGGCTCTACACACACAAAGTATGAGCTAATCCAACGGAATAGTACGGACTAGCCAACGTCCAAACAGGAAATTATTCGGTTACCCCACTTTAAGGAATAAAACAAAGAACATTAGTGAAATAAGAATAGCAACTACCAAACTCCGAACTTATCACCCAGACTGCAACCTAAGTTTCGACGATGTCCGCCCAAGGACAGCGTAGGGGGCTTAGCCTCTCCTACTCATACCATTTTCGTCCAACATGGCTCTAATACCAATGGAGGAGACGGATCGAGTTCCGGGACGGAATCCTAGGGAAATTTAGGCAGAGTAATTGAAGGGATGAAGAACAATCAAATTCTTAAAACAAAACTGTAAGAAAACTTAAAAGAAAGAACAAGAAAACAGTAGTAAAAACTTAAACTTTAAAACATGAAAACAAATAAACAAAATAGTAGAGAAAGTATACTTACAAAATACTTTTAACTGATTTAGAGAATGGAAAGAGAACATGGAATATGGAAAATGGAAATGGAAAATATGGGGGAAATGTAGGGAGAATGTACAGAGGATTTCAAAGTCGGTAAGGTTTTGAATGCCCCCTACTAATACAAGTTGAAAGCCTTAAATAGGCCTCAGAAGTGCTGACTAATTTAACTTATTATGCTATCTATTTTACATGTGTGCATACACTAATACACATTATTCTTTTTACACGTAACTACTACCTATTACAAATAACTGATGACAATTGTACGTGGCTTGGAATAGATGTCACGTAGTTAGAAATACTAACACGTAGCCTTCACTGCATGTTTTATGTTCTTTTGCTGAAAATTTATCTTCAAAACATAGATCTTGTTATTTGGTCCTTTAGTCACTTTGTGTCTTTGGAATTTTATTCCTAAGAAGTCCACTAGTTTTCTTATTTGTTGACATAATAAATGTTAAAATATGCTTGGCACATTCTTGTATTTATTGATTATGATACATATCGTCATTACTTTTTTCACTGGTATGTGAGGATGCAGTGTCTAATAATTCCATTATCTTTTCATGATTGGTAGTTTTGCTGAGATTTGATAAGGCTTCTTCGAGCCTTCTTTTTAATTCTTCTATTGAAAGGTCGGATTTCCTTTGTGATGAAGAGTCGACAATTAACCTGTCATCGTGATCTTTCAGAGTCCGTCCTTTAGTTTTGATAGCCTTGCTCAGATACTTGATTCTTTCAATTTCATGAATATCGAAGGACCAACTAATAATATAAGATATCCTTTTGGAAATAAAGAACTTACACCATTTAATATTTTCTGGCAATGTAGAGTTATTTTGATCTACCTGAAACTTTTCAAACTGTATTAAAAATTGTGGTGATAATACCTGCTTATTTCCTCCGAACTGGCTCCTCGATTCATAAAACCATCAAGGGATCATTGCATTTTTTATATCTTCTGAATATTTAACGAACCAAGTAAGGTTATTTGGCCGGAGATACATAAAATTATACCACGCCGCCTTGTAATCATACCAAGTATACGTCTGGGGACGATAAGATGTTGATAGTGAAATGGGGGGGGTAGATGATCCACAAACCACTCAAAATGACTTAATATTCTTTTAATTGTGAATCTTGAAAATTGAATACTATCTGGATCATTGTTATATGCTAATTTATGTCCAATCTTCACTGAATCAGTATCTGTTAATATAAACTTATAATACCTTCGAATTTTAAAAGATCCTCAGTTTCCACATAATTCTGATTAGTATAATACGGTTTCAAGAGGTCGGGCACTCCAAAGCGTTCATATTCTTTTCAAGCGCCATGATAGGCAGTACCTGCAAAACTGTAATTGGAAAATCCTTTTTATCTCACTAAGTAATGTTTTCCTTATTTTTTGTCAGGGTAGTTGGAACCGCCGCCTGTGAGTATGTTTCTGGTGGTTTCATTTCATAACTATCTTTTGTTTGGACAAAAATACATGTTGATGAGGTTTTATTTAATGATGAGGAGTTGGGTTTTGGCAGGTTTGAAAATTTCGCCATGACTGAGTAACGATTATCTAATTTTTTATCACCCTCTTTGAAGGGTTTTTTTTATTTTATCTTCTGGTTTGAAGGGCTGTAGTGGGAGCCTCGGGGTCCTTATTCTCGGTACTCCTGGTCTTATTATTTCCCCGTAAAAAATCTCTTGTCAAAAAGTTGGGGAGAGAATTATTTTCTCCTTTTATAAATTCTATTTCAAAATCAAAGCTAGATAATAAAGCTTGCCATCTGGTAAATATTTGTTTAGAAACCAGATTTTTAAAATTTTTTTGCAAAACATCTTTGGTTGCTTTGCAGTCGACTCTTAATAAAAATTCTTTACTTATTAAATCATCTTGAAATTTTATAATACATAGTACTATAGCCAAAATTTCCTTTTTAATAGTACTATAATTTTGTTGAGTCTCATTCCAAACTCCTGAAGTGAATCTCACTAATTGTTCAGTGCACCTTACGAAAATTTTTTGTTTAAGTATGCCTCCATACCCTATATCAGAGGCATTTGTTTCTACTATCATAAGGTCCATCGGGTGTGGTATACCTAGACATTGGAGTTTTTTAACTATTAGTTTTATTTTTTGGACTAAACTAGTGTGCTCTAATCCCCATGGCTCTGGATTCTTTTTAAGGCACTGATAAAGAGGCTTACAAACCTGTCTAATATTAGGAATAAAATCAGCAACATAATTTAGACTCCCTAAAAATCTATTTCATCCTTAGGGGCTAAGGTAGTTTTCATTAATATGTAAGATATTCTATATAGTATGGCTATTTTCCCAGTAGTATTCTTACTATTCATATTTTTAGTCTTAACATTTAATGTTAATGTATCAATTATGTTTTGATCAGGAATGTTTATCGATTCAGTGAAGATTGAGCATAAATTAGCATATAACAATAATCCAGATAGTATTCAATTTTCAAGATCCCAATGAAGGGGACAGACTGAGTTCCAGGACGGAATTCTAAGAAAAATTGTTTAGAGTAAGGGGAGGGAGCAAGCAAATAAAAACCTTAAAACAAAACGTAAGAAAAACTTAAAGAAAAGAGAAGAACAAAAAGCATTAAACAAACTTAAATTTGAAGTTTATTACATAAACTTAATAATTGAAATAAGTAGAGAAAGTATGCACTTGCAAAATTTTATTGATTAAGGGAAAGAGATAACATGGATGGAAAAAGGAAAAATATGGGGGAAATGGAGATAATTGTAGAGAGGTTTTCAAAGTCGGTAAGATTTTGAATGCCCTCTTATACAAGTTGAAGGATTTAAATGCAATTTTATGAATGATATAATTTTTATTTATAACTAATGTGATAGGTATGTCGTAGATTTGTGATCGCTTGACTGTAATTGTATTAATTCCTAATTTCGATAGAGGCTCTACGAGAGACTCTACTTCTTTTGATGTATCTCCTGGGTTGGATTTACGTTCTTTCGATTCTTGTTTAGGTGGTAGATTAGTTATTGTTTTATTAGTAATTGATTCAATTTCTAGAGTGTTGAGTCTCTGCTTAATTTCATTTATTTCATCTCTTATTTGTAGTAATTCGGTCTGAATACTTTATAGAGTTATTTCAGGTTTAATTGGTTGTTTAAATTTATTTAAAACACTTGTCATATCAAAGGGCTTAATAGTCCTATTATCAGACTGTTTATCAAGAACTAAATCTCTTATGCCGATTAAGTATTTTTTGTTATAACTAGGATCCTCAATATGATCTATCATATCAAAGAATGTTTCTTTATTACTACTAGTGATGGTATTTATAGAATGATTTTTGCAGGTGTAAATTGCATTGTCGCATTCACAAGAGTCTGAGAGGCTATATTTAGTTGATCGTCATCTTAACGATTTTTGTCCGAGGAGGAGTTGTTTTTATCATCTTCTAGGATAGAATACAACTTATCTTTAACTTCTTCTTCTAATTCTAACATATTTATTTTGTCTTTCCTTTATTAGTGGTTGGGCAGTCTTTAGCTCGATATCCCGTTTTTCTACAGCCCCAACACCTTTCAGTGTTATTTTGTTTAAATGTACTTTTACTATGGTCATGGTTAGATATTTTGAACCTCTTTTTGTAATGACGGGGTTTTTCTAATTTATGATCATTCTTATGACTTCTCTTAATTCTTTTAGAAGTCTCTTTTGATGGGGCAGATAGTTTAATATAACCGAAGTCTTCACAAAAATTTCCTAGTTTCTTTTGTGATATTTTACTATCCTTTTTTAGTGTATCTTTAAGTTTCATATCTATACATAATTCTAATATAGTAATATTTATAAAACTTATGAGGTCACCATAGGTTAATTGATTTTAAGGAATTTTTCCTTCAACCTATCTTTTAATTGATTTTAAGGAATTTTTCCTTCAACCTATCTTTTAATTTTATTCTAACCTTTAAAGGAAATACTGTTGGTAAACCACTAATAATTTTTCTTTTCAATAGTCATGATTGCAGTCTTTGTGAATCATAACTTTGTTTATGATAACATCTTTATACCACCTAAAATTATCTAACTTTGGATAAGATAGATTAGATAATATTTCTAAACTTCTATGTTTAAAGAATTAAGGTTCACCTATAAAGTGTGTAGCTATACTATAAATTAAGCTGACAATGGCATCTTCTAGAATTTGATTTTCTATAGTTTGCCCCCGAGGCTCAGTTTTAATTATAGTGATAATATTAGTTGTATTTACTACCTTTTCCCTATTATCTTCGGTGAGGTAGTTTTGAAGTATGAAATAGAAATTCGTTTTCTTCATACTGCATATCCGGAAAGGAAGGTCTCTTGTAATAATTCTTTTTTATGGAATAATTGAAACCTAATTTATTAATTTCATTATCATTATCTTTGGACAATGTATTTATGGCCTTGGATATTAGGTTTTCATTAATTATTCCTATAAGTTCATCAGTAATTTCAAGTTTCTCTTGAAAGTAAGGAAATCTATCTTTGGGAAATTCAGGTAATTTAAATATTCAGTGCATTTCTAAATCTTTATGTTTACCTTTATAGGAAGAGATTGGTTTATCCTTAATATCTGATTTATTATTAGATCTTAGGATTTAATTAGATACTACGTAAAGTAGTTTATTTGTATAATTATTTTGTTGTAGTATTTTATTTATATCCTTATTTGTAGGATCACCTTTTGTGTCTATTATGTCCATTTTAAAGGGTGAGGCAGTAATTATTTTATTCTCTATTGGTAAAGTAATTTCTTCTAACGGAGGAATTGTTGTCACGACCCAAAACGAGTCGTGAATGGCACCCACACTTAACTACTTAGGTGGGCGAACCAACGAATTCAACTTTAAATTATATTATACAAGAATAATGCAGAAGCTCAAAATCTAATTACTATCGTTTTCCAAAACCTGAAAGTCATCACAACAAGGACATGTGATCTCCAATTACTAAGTCTAAGAGTATCAAATATACCAAAATAAATGAAATAAAGTAATTTGTGTCCGAAAACATAGGACATCATGTCATGACCGAGAGAATCAACATGAGTTTGAATGAATAGATCACCATGGAACATAATATTCCAGGGGTTGGCTAGAGTTGAGGGCAAGTCAAAGTCGTTGTACACTCGTTGCACTCCATTAAAGGAAAACAAAGAAATATACAAGTAGGGCTCAGTACGGGACAACATGTACTGAGTAGATATCATCGGCCAACCCAAAATAGAAATTAATATACAATTAACAATAGTATAAAATTAACTATGACACTTAATAGGTGGCAAGCAACAAACAACATGAATCAGTGATAACAACACTTAAGTAAGTATACAATCAACCACAATATCAAGCACACATATGGGTACTCATGCCTCCACACCACGCTCATTTGGGAAATGGTTTCTTTGAGTACATTCTGTTAATTCAATATCATTTTCCTTTAATGTTACCGTGTCGAAACGTAACACTCTGATCAAATTATACCGTGTCGAAACGTAACACTCCGTTCCAAAAATATTATGTCGGAACGTGACACTCCGATCCAATTATACCTTGTCAAAACATGACACTCCGATCTAAAAATACTGTGTCGAAGCGTGACACTCCGATCTAATAATACCGTTTTGAGACCTGACACTCCGAATATCATTAGTTTATCATTTATTATTACCACTTTTCAATTCATTAAAAATATTTCATCAAGCCTTCTTTATTCAAGGCATCACTTCGATAGAGAGGGTTTAAGATTATAAATATTACGATCTCAGGATTTCAGACAAATCAAAAACCACACATTCAAGTCACACAATCACACATCAAGTACATAGGAAACTTTACAATATCATACAATGCATTTCAATCACTATTAAGAGTCTATCTATCAAATAGAATAAATCATAAGCTACCTCCACCGAAGAACCGAAGTCAAGCAAGCTACTTCTTCAATACCTTTCATTTCCTCAATGCCTCCGAACATTTTTCATCTATGCAATATGCATAATTTGTAAGTTAACGAATCAATAAACACTCAAAACTACAATCAATTTTCTAAAATTCAAGCCTAAAGGCTTTCTAAATTCCTCCAATTAAAATAATTTTTAATGAAATTTAAATAATACGAGACTCGTAATATTTAATTACCTATCTCAATATATCAAAGTATAATTTAAAATAAGATAAAAATATTTTTAATGTTAAAAAGTTCAAGCCACTGGTTACGAAACCAATGGCAATGAACACCTCTACCTATACACCCACACTTTAGTGCTCCAATTCTTTACATCATTAATGTTCTGGCCTAACTTTTCTCCAGTATTCATCTAACATCAAATACTATACAAATGTACACTTCCACTTTATAATATAATACAATAATAATTGTAAGTAATTAAAGTTGAGGCCACTGGTTAGCAGACGAACTAACAGTAATTCCAACCCAATTCAATTACACGCTCAAAACCAAATATGATAAACAATCATAGTACAACCTTAGTTGCTCCTCATTAATGTTTGGTCTCCACCTTCCAATGACAATGCACCATTAATGTTCAATTGACATCCTTATATAACCATAGTGTTTTACAATATAATAATCCTATTACAATACAATAAGATAAGGACCACCAAATTACAAGTAACTTGATTCGGAGAACCAAGTAGATAAGTCAAAGCAAGCAAATTTGTCAATTTAAGTTTATACTTCCATTAACTTCTACCCATAACATCATGCGAATAATAATAAAATACTATATTCAAACAACCATTAACATTGGCAGGGAATATATTTCAATTGAAATTTGTTTACTTGCGATAGGTCTTGTCGTTCTCTCCTCTAAGGGTTTGTGTCGCAATAGTTTGTGTTATGACCAAAAATTAATAAACTCCTTAACTTATTTTCCTTTGTAGGTCAGACTTAGGTGTTAAAATCAATTATGAACTTCACCCCTTAACCATCAACTAATATAAACTAATTATTTCATAAATATTCGTTAACTAAATAAATTATTAGAAACTATATTATTATTTTATAATTATAGTTACGAATAGTTTAAAATACTTATTTACAATCTATCGAAAGAGGATTTTATGCAATAAAAAACCCTAGTACTCAAAACGACCAAAAGGGTCGTTACAATTGTAGACTCAACTACTTTATTTTTTAGTAGTATACCATTTGTTAACAAGCATGTTTAACGATTCTTTTTGGTCATCTAATTTTTCCGTGTATTCAAACAATTTTAAAAATTCAATATTACATTTTAACCTTTTCATATCACTGAATCATTTATTTATAAAGGTTATTCTTTCTGTTAAGAAAATCTTTGTACATACCATTGTTTTTTAATGGAATTTTTTTGACTAGTCCAAAGTTTATCAAAATATTTGATATCTGGTTCAAAAGGTTCATCTAATCTAATCA
This sequence comes from Solanum sitiens, assembly GCA_016801875.1. NCBI lineage: Eukaryota > Viridiplantae > Streptophyta > Magnoliopsida > Solanales > Solanaceae > Solanum > Solanum sitiens. Next base: position 166,276 of record JABWTJ010000016.1, on the reverse strand, counting down.
TGCATAAAATATCCTTTATTTGTGGAATTTTACTAGCAGTGGGTTTAGAATTTTTTAGTTCATATTCTACATTGGGAATAGTTTCTGAGAAATCTACCCCTTTAATTTTTTATCTATCTCTTCTAAGGGTATTGCATCTTCCTCCTTTGTTATGGAGAAAGAAGTTCTAGAAAATGACATTCTTTTACTTGAAGAGATTTGATCATAACATTGGGATCTTACAAATTTTAAATCTATGAATCCATCTGGAAATTGAATTGCTTGGTCAATATGTGCATTCTCTTTCTTTAATTTCTGGCTCTGTTATAGAGTCAAAATGTCAATCATCTTTTGTTAATACATCATCCCATTTTATCATCTTTGGGACAAAGGTGTTATTATGGTTATCATTTGCTTACATGAGCATGGTAACTACTTTATTACTTACCATTTTAGCCCTAGGGGTTAAGGTAGTTTTCATTAATCTATAATATACACCTATCATCATCTCAGAACCATCATATTCATAGCATGATCATGCATTCATAACTTCATCATTCATACTTCAATTAACCAACATTACCAAAGATAAGACAACAATACAACAACTAGTTCATGACCTTGGAGGTCTTACCAATGGCCTCCTTGAAACCCATTTAGGACTTCATCCAAAATCCATGATATATACCCATCAAAACCATTATCATCATCATACAATAATCAATTATACAAGAATACACTTAATTACATCACCTCTAGCCTTCAATTAACATAATTCAAGAGTTCGGGTTAAGGGAAGAGGGACATTCATTGGTTCTTAAAGAATTAGATCAAAACCCCAACAATTACCAATCATTATACACCTAAACAACCCTATGTAATCATAATTCATCATAATGGATCCATAAATTTCAGTTTTTGAAGAAGAACCATGTGAAGAGAAAAATCCTTGTTTTGGGGGATTTTAGAATCATCTTTGAATGGAACTCTTGGGAAAAGGAATCCCAAGAGTGAAAGAATTCATACCTTCATGAAGACTTTGTCCACGAAATCGAGTAAGAAACTTGGAGGATTGGTCTTCTTCTTGAAGCTTCAATGTTTCTTCAATGGGGGTTGTGTAGAGAGAGAATTTACAGAGAAGTGGGAGTAATTGAGTTTTCAATTTGGGATAGGTTTTGGTGTGGGAATTGAGTGCTAAATGACTTAAAGTCAATATATAGTCAACCCCCAAAATACCCCTCACTTAGTTGGACTTTTAAAATAAAAGTCCAACTTGACGTCAACCTTGGAACCCCATCCAGTCTTCACGCCCCACTTCACGAGACGTGAAGAACTCAATGGCTCGTTGTGGTGCTTGTGAAGTCTGGGGCAGTAGACTCCCTAAACGTGCCTCCCTCCTAGTCTCTAATTCAAGTTCACGACCAAAGAACCATTTCCCGTCAAGTGCACCACGAGCCGTCAAGTTGCTCGTGGTGTGCTACGCGGTAAGCGTACCAAACCTCTCCATTTTCCAAATGCCTAAGGCAAGACCACGACCAGCCTCCCCCTCCCGTAAATTGCACCACGAGTAGTGAAGTGACTCGTGGTTATTTAGGCAGTAGCTTCCCCAACTTGGCCCTTCTCCAAACTTCCAAGTGAAGTTCATGACCAAGCGAGGTGGGTCATCAAGTGCACCACGAGTTTTGAAGTAGCTCGCGGTGCCTTGGACAATAGCTAGAACAAGTTGCCACCATTTTTCATGGCCACAACTTCACAAGCTCCCCACTTTCCCGTGGTCATGACCGTGAAGATTGAGGCAGTAGCCTCCATTGTGGGGCAGCCTTGGCCATTGGCTTTGGCTTGCCCCTCAAGGTTGGCACTCCTCCCTTGGTATTGACCCCTTAAGACCTTTATTAGGTACATATTTACATCTTCATCATATTTTCATGGTAAAAACCTTAGACACCCCTTCTGAACTAACCAAGCATCACTAGCACCACACTAGCCTAGGTTTCTAGTTCACTGGACGTCATGGTCGTTTTTAATTTCTTATCGGCCTATCTTCCCAAACTAAGTTGGTTAGCATAAAGTTGGACCTCTAACATCTTCACAACCCTTTTTAAGTCATTGTACTAAATATGGAGCCCTAGATTAAGTCATTAGATTTACGAGGTATAACACCCAAGCTTATTAAATATGATCAATGACGTCATATTTATGCTTGCACCAAGATAACACAAGGTTTTTACGAAAGTACATGCACCAAAAATATATGGAATAGTGAAAGCACCTGGATCATTTTCTTGAGGGTTATATTAATTGTCATCATCACACCACATGTTTGTGGCATTTCAACTGTTTCATAATCTATCACCCTCTTCTTTATCACCAATTCTTTCTTATATTTGGCATACCCTAGCATTTAGGTCAATGAATCCACCAAAGAAATACTCACTTTCATGTCTTACACTATCTCCAAAAACTTTTTGAATTTAGCATTGTCATTTTTCTACCTCAATTATTGAGGAAAGGGATGAGTTATCTTAATTTGAGATAATGTGGTAGGAGTTGCAACGTCACCTTCTTTCACATTACACTTAAGCCCACTTTTAATCCTTTTTGTTTGCGTCTTACCCATCCCCTTAGGTGGTTCATCATTGGCAACCACCCTTTGAGCAGCTACATTATTGTTCCTTGGTGTCTCTTTCAATGTCTTTCCCCTTCTAGTGATTATGGTAGATGATTGGATAGAATCCTTTGGATTATCATTCACATTGGTCACAAAAATTTTATGGGGATTTGCATATACAAGGGCAGCCAACTGGTCCATCTTTTCTTCAAGAAACTTGATAGAGGATGAATGTGAGATTACGGTGGTGGACAAAGATGAAACGTCACTCTTCATTTCTTATAAAATCGTATCGGATCCCTCCAATTTTTCAATAATTTTGGTCCACAAATTTTCAATTGGAGTGCTCACCGGATCATGTAAGTCGAAAGGCGACTATACTTTGAATCTTCCCTTTCCCTTTCATACTAACTTCCTTTATTATTCTCAGTCCATCCTTTATTTCTGGTCAGTCTTGGATAACTTGACTGAAAACCCTCTGATATTCCACCTCTTAAGTGATATCTCTCATCATATATCCTCAGAGAAACAATATTTACTGAATTTGATCCTCTTCCAATGACATGCTACCAAAATAGATCAAGTAAAGTAGTCGATTTAGCAATGTGTTTCTCGCTCCCAATTTTTCTCTTCTTTATATTTAAGAATTCCTAAGTGTGGAAGTGACACATGATCTTCTTCAGTATACAAGGCTTGATTAATCTTTGTCATATCATCAAGCAATCTTGAAGTGACAACAAATGGTTGTCTAACGATACCGCCATAAATAAGATGGTCGGCCAGCCCTTTGTTCACTGCATTAAGACTCTGGAAGAAGTACTGCAACAAGAGTTTGTCCATAAAACCAGGGTTAGCGAATTGTAGTAACACCCTCTTGAACGTAGCCAAGTCTCATGTACGGGTTCTCCATTCACTCTTTTGAAATTTTGAATTTTATGCCTCAATTTCACAACTTTGAAGGGGGAAAGAATCTCTTAAAGAAAGATTCAACCAACTCAATCCAAGAATAAATAAAATTCTTCGGCAACTTCATCAACCACCTGATAGCCTTCTCGTCAAGAAAAAAAGGTAATAACTTCGACCGCATCGATTCTTGTGAAATACCATTAACCACAAAAGTGCTTCACATATTTACAAACTTGTGGAAGTGATCATTAGTATATTTATTCTCAAAACCTCTAAATAACCCTCTAATTTTGATCAACTGCTACATGGGTTCGGTTACAGAAAATGTGATATCCTTGTGCATAGGTGGTAACCAAATAGCTCTGATCTCATTAGTGATATGAGAAATCATATCATCTTCATTTCTAACATCATTATATTATCCATGGAGACTAGAGTTGTCACTACTGTTTGCATTCATTATTTCATCTACCAATAGAACACAACAATAGAATCGAGCGTAAGTTTGTTCAATCACAAGAGAATTAGTATACAAATTAATTCTCAAATAGAATTCCTAACTACCGCTCCTCTGTAGCAACACCATCTTTTATAATGCTCAAACTAATCTTCAATACTAATCAAACGAGTAAATAATCATTGTAAGTTAAAATTAACCAACAAAGAGTCAGAGTAAAATCCCATAGAGAGTAGTGTGAGGTTAGGGATTCAATAAAATAAGTAAGATGTATGTAATTTCAATGTAGAAAATTTCACGACCCAAAGTATACCCTAGCCGTAACATGGTGTATAAGACCCCGAGATTCCCTACACAAGCCACTTGGCATACGTCATACATAATAATATAAAATTAAGATATTTTAAAAGGCAATTCATATCATAAAGAGTTTGATAAAAAAGGAAGTGGCATAGTCTCAACCATATAAAACATCAAGAGTGATCGGGACGTAAACCGTACATCACAAACAATACAAAAAAGTTATTAAAAATATAAAGAGACTTAATCCTCGGAACATGAGGACTCACCAATATTTAATATCAACTAAGTGATCCCTAGCCACAAAGATGTGAAACTGGAGGGCCCTACATTTGGAGGAATGTATGCAAGAGTATGTGTTAGTACAAAGAATATACCCAGTATGATAGTTATGCATAAAATTATGAAATAGTGCTAAAAGGACCTTTTCATGGCATGTAATGACCAAGCTAAAACATGAGGTAAAAGAGTTCAAAACATCATTCATAGAAACATGGTCAATGCAAGCTAATACCCCTAAAAAGTTTGTGACATACTTCTAGAAGTAAACTTAGTTCATTAATGTGGGAGATTTACCTTTAACTGACATGTAAGATCATGTGAACTATTGAATGGAATTTGGTGTCTACCCCACACCGAAAAGGGGTTTTCTACTTGACAAAGTAAGACCATGAACGTCTAGCTAATATTTATCTAAAACAATAATCCGATGTGGGCTAGGTATGGGATAAGGAAATTTCTACTAGAAACCCGGACTTAAGCTACGAGAGAGATTTCATCTCAATATTCTCTCGATGCTAAGCTTAAATCCCATGGAATAGTAGTTATCTTAACATTGACTTATCATTAAGAGGTATGGGTAATCGCCACTGTCCTTCACATCCATGGAAAGTATAACACCTCAAATTGAAGAAAGACTGGAAATGAGACTGATGTAAAACTCGCAGGTCAGAGGGTGGACCATGGAACCCATCATAGATCCCCATATGGACTATGAAGGGGACCACGGCCCGTGAAAGGCCTTTGTGGTAAGCTCCCTAGAACTACCTTGCATGAGTCCCTCCCACGGTGGAAAGGATGGCGACTTGTTATAGTGTTCATAAGGGCTTGCAAGAGACTACCATGGCCAACAGTACTCCCATAGAGGTGTAGATTTCCCGTGGTGAAGATGACGGGCCGTGGTGGTTGTCATCAAGTCACCCACCAGTGTGGGGTCCTTCCCCTAGCCAGTGGTCAAGGACCATGACTATCATAACGGCTCGTGAAGTCCTTGACGGGTCGTGAAGGCCACCGTGAAAGTGTTCGCGTCAGTTTTAAGTCAGACTATTTTGGGTCTTTTCCAGATTGTTTTAATTCAATACCCTGTCATTTTTCCCTTAACCAAAATCCCTATATAAAACACCAAAATCAATTCATTATTTAGAATTCATAAAAGAAGAGCAACTTCATCTTTTCAAATATTTCTCTCTAAAAGTTGTCTATGGAGCCCTCTCCTCCATAGAGTTCCTGTAATTCCCCAATTTTGAAGTTAGAAATTCCCAATTAAAATTAGGGTTTTCTTTTATGTCATAGGTTCCTTTCAATGTTGAATTATTGGGTTGTTTTATGAAGTATTATACATGAATTGAGATAATTCTATATTTTTAAGATGACCCCGGATGATACCATGCTTAACACATGTTTTCTAGATATTTATGATTGAAAGTGGGTTTTAAACTATGAAAGGTGAATTATGAAAATATGAATGTTCTTATGAACTATGATGTAAGTTGCTTTGAGAGTAAAGCATATATGTTGTTGTTGTTGATAATTGTTGTGAAAGGTTTTCTCACATAAAGGATTCTAAGGTTGAAAGGTTTTCTCACCTAAAATGCATCAAACTTAAGGATCTAAACTAAGAACGAGGCAAGAGGCGATTGATGAATCCACGATTTTGACTCATTTAAGGCCATATTTTGATAGATTTAGTGTCCTCAAATGCATTTTTTGTCTCTAAATATGATTGAATACCTTGAGTTTTAGGTATTTAGACTTGGAGACAAAGGAATGGAGAAAATTGATCAAAAAGGAACAAAGGCAGCTAAAAGATCCAAGAAACGCAGACCTGGGGATCTCCGAACACCATCAACGATTCTCCAAAGTGTTTTATCCTCGCCTAAAGTTCCAGTGAATTGATCCCTAAATGAAATTATCAAATCGGCGGTGAAGAGGAGCAATCGGCATGTCACCGATCAGATCTGCAAAGCAGTATTATGTCGCCCATTGATATAAAACGCAAAGATGATGAAGGCTAACACAACACGGTGATGAATATACCAAAGAGCGGATCTCCGAGTTGATCGGTGATCCTAACTAACTACGCCAAGTGGTCCTTCGCAGCATAACATTTTGAAAACTATAAATACTTGTTAATATTTTTAGCTTAGTATCAAATTTTGTAATTTTGAATAGTAATTTTCAGACTTAGCTTCTATTGGAGTTTTTGAGATCTTTTGGGAAACTTTGCTCTTGAACCTTGGAGATTTGAAGATCCTCATCTTGACAAAATTCAAAGTGGGTGTTGGAAATTCTTCATCCTAGACTTGTTTGAAGAGAATAAAAATCATTCCCAGTTGATATCTCGATTTGGTATCATTAACTTCCTTTTCTCTATGTCTAGCTAAAACCCTAATTCTTGGGGTTTGATTTTGTGAATATGAGTTAAATATATTGTTGGGTGTTGCTTAATGTTAGTGTATTCGTTGATTAAATGTGATTTCATTTAGTCGTTGTGTTTGAACTAAATGAGGTTGCAGTTGTAAATAGGATTTCACCTTTGTGCTTTTGGCTTGCTGGAGAGAGAGGTTTTAAAACTAAGACTACAAAATGTATAGTCGGTGGTTATTGGGTCATCATGGGTTCAGCTCGAGAGAGTTAATCCTAGTCCTTTTCCCATACTTTCAGCTCGAGAGAGTGACTGGGCTAATGCGGAGGCTGTGCTTAAAGGTTGAAATTCGGTATTCGAGAGAAATTGAGTTTATCCAGGGTAAGTTTCTCGAGAAATAATTTACCCCCTATAAAGTCTAGCCTAATTGCATATATTCAGTGATGTACTATCAATAGCCATTACCTTACAATGCAAAATCCCTAATTTTTAATTGACACTTGTCACCCCCTTCGATTTACTATGTTTTTATTCGATAATTTCATGTCGTTATGATTTGCATGACTTAGTTTGTTCTTGGCTGAAATATTCTCAATAACACTCCATGTGAGAACAATCCCAACCCTTGGTTAGGTTATATACTGACCAACGATCGTCAATGCTTAATACTGGATGAAGTGTCTTTGATGATATTGATCAAAATGGCACCACTTCGGGGGAGTCGTGTCACTTGAGAATTTTAGTTAAGTAGCTAGTTAGTCTTAGTTTACTTGATTAAGTTTAAGTTTTGTTTTGCTTGATTGTGTTGAAAGCAGGAAATATGAGTGTAAATGGTTGAAATGGCTGCGAAGCAAGCCATCAAACGAGTTGTGCTCATCATCGGGATGGTATCATTGATTTTAATAGCGTTTATAGCCCTGCTCAATAGGGTGAAATGGGTTCAATTTGCATGTCATAAGCTTATGAGAATACAATGTTTGAGGTTACTAGAACGACACTTCATATCCAACATTGAAGAGGTTTATATGGAGGATTAGACCTTGAGTATCCACACGAATATATACGGAGCATTGCAGAAGTGTGCACCCCTTTGTCATTCAAAAATATGTCAAGAGTATATCCGTATTTGATTATTTACATTCTCATTGATAGGGGCGCAAGTAAATGGTTGGTCGAACTACCAACCAACTCTATCACGTAATGAGAGGAGTTAGTTATGGCATTTAACGCAATATAAAATCCCCCATCAAAGATGATGCTACTAAGAGATGACATACAAGGTTTTATGTAAAGGGAAGGAGAACCAATTCACTAAACATGGATAAGGTTTAAGGAACTTTCACAGGAATGTCCGACTCATGGGTTTCCTAGTGATCTATTACTCCAGTACTTCTACATGAGCCTTGATTCAATTAACAAAGGAATAGCAAATTAATTAGTTTGAGGAGGACTAATGTCACAATCATTTGAGGTGGCCACATTTCTTCCCGATGTTATGACAAAGATAAATCAAGCATGGTATACCCAAGATGACCAAGTCTCTCCATTTTACTTTAGGATGACACAAGGGCAAATTGACAAGGAAATAGAGAGAGATTACAACATTAAGAAGATTCTAACTCAAATGGATTCATTTCAAAAACATATGAAAGAAACATGTGGAGTATTTAAAATTGAGGGGGTCGTCTTCCGGTGACTCAAAGCCAGGGGCGAATTGAGGTTAGAACTTCAGGCGATACGAGGAGGATTTCCATCCACATTATTCACAACATGGTGGAAATCATGGTTGGAAATATAAAAAAGGAGAAGATCAAGGTGCATATTGGAGAAGAGAGGAATATTATGAAGAGAATCACATTCATTCTAGTGAGAGCCCACGATCAAGAGGAGGTGAGAGTAGTCCACGAGCCAATGATCTGTTGTCACGCATCCTTGATAAGGTAAAGGGGTTGGACGAGTTGTTAAAAGGAACGAAGACTGATTTCTCATCATTTAACAATAAAGTAAACTCTCACGCAGATGCAATCCGAACACTTGAAGGGAAGCTGATTTTACTTGCAGCATAATTGGAGCCACAAACGGCAACGAAAGAAGATAGTAGACATTTACATGTGGTTACTCATAGCAGAAAAATAGCAATTAGGGATGTGGCGGGAAATGAAGAAAACCAAGAGCATAAAGAGGACAAAAGTATAGAGGAAGAGGTGACACCAAAAGAAAGAGAGAAAGAGATTTCAACTCCTCGACAAGTATGCAGCCTTTGCCCAAAATATCACATTCATTCCCTTAACGTCTAGATAAGAAGAATGATGATGATAAGTTCAAGAAATTCTTATCGGTATTCAAGTCTATATCAACATACCTTCCTCTCATATAAGTATTATTGGAAATGCTGGGTTACGCCAAATTCATGGAGGAATTAGTTGCAAAGAAAAGGAGTTTGGATTTCAAGACTATTAAGGTTTCTCATAATTGTAGTGTGATCATGACAAATGAGTTGATCAAGAAGAGAGAGGACCCCGGGGCATTCACCATTCCTTGTACCATCAGCATACTTCAATTTGCTAAAACCCTATGTGACGTGGAGCAAGTATCAACTTAATATCGTATGCAATTTATTAACATCTCGGGTTGGGAGAGCCAAAATCCATGACAATGAGACTTTTGATGGAAGATCGATCTATCAATTATCTAGTGGGGGTGTTGTGCGACATCTTGGTAAAGGTTGATCGATTTATATTCCCAAATGATTTCGTCATTTTATACTGTGAAATAGATGTTGAAATTCCTATTATTTTGGAAGACCATTGTAACAACCCAAAAAAAAATGAATAGGATCAAGACTTAGGTTGTCAAGAATGCTTGCGACTAGACCAAGGTTCACACAGACTGATACGCGTAGAACCAGACCTCAGAACCCTTACTACGACCAATCCAACTAACTTGGCAAGTTAGTTGAGCTTGGAAAGGTTGTAACCAACCAAGTAAGGCTCTCAAAAATGAAGATTTAATCGAAAGAGTTTTTACCGGACTTAAAAGAAGAAATTTTAAGTTTCGAGGGTCCAAGGGTAAAATGGTCTTTTCCAGGCCAAGGGTAATATTGTAATTACTCTGAAGAATTAATTAATTAGTTAATTAATTTAATTAAAAAGAGTAATTCGGGTTGGGGCGACCCAAGTGACCCATTTTCGCAAATGGGGAGTCACTCGGGTTCGAGCCCCACTAGAAGCAATGATTTAACTTGCTTTTATTTAATTGGATAAATTAATTTAATTAAATAATAAATATTAGCTGATTTAAGAAAAAGAAAAATCAGATTTTTATTTAAAAGTTTAACAAAGAGTCCTAGTTTGACTAATTCCCAAACTAAAACTTCTAATTGGAAGCCACTCTCTCACGATCTCTCTCTCTCACGTTTCACCATTCACTCTCACGTTTTCTCTCTGCCTAAACAAGTTCAAAAACAGAAAATATATTGAAGTTCTTCACACTTGAAGAACTCACACCAAAAATCTAAGAAAACAACGAAAATCCATCACTTTAAGCAAAGGGGAGGAGTCTTCCGTCAATTGGTGTTGAGGTGTTGAACTTGGACTGATTTTGGAGAGGATTTTGGGCAACAATTTCGTGGTTGAACAAGAAAAATAAAGGTATGGGTCTTCTTACTCTTGGTCCCTTTCCCAAGAGACCCTTAGGACTCAGACGAATTTAATCCGAAACTAAGTTGTTTCCCCATTGCATGTCCTTGTCCCTAGCTCCCAAATGACTTTGTAGGTTGGGTATTTTGTGCTTGTAGATTTAGGCATGTGTGATATGTGTATATTGATTGGGAATATGTTTATGTGCGTGAAACTACATGAATGATAATCCAAGCGAAATTGAATAAAAATGTGGATATGTAGGCATGTTGGCAGTGACGTTTTAGTCACTGTTTGAGGGTGTGAAAAACTTGTTTTAGTCTTGTATTTCGTGTGTAAAGGTTGTACATAATGTGATGTTCATATGGTGTGTGAAATTACAAAGTTAGAGTGTAAACACTTGACTAAATGTGATCCTAAACTACACCTAAATTACATGCTAAACGATTGGTGAAAATGTCCTACGAAAATCGTCCTAAACTAATGAGAAAAGTAGAGAGTATGGGCTGCAAAAAAATGTGACCAAATTTCCTAAACTACACCTAAATTACATGCTAAACGATTGGTAAAAATGTCCTACGAAAATCGTCCTAAACTAATGAGAAAAGTAGAGAGTATGGGCTGCAAAAAAATGCGACCAAATTTCCAGCTTTTGGAAATTTGGTTTCGGCCAAATTCTGGAATTTTGGGAGAGTTTAAAAAGGGATTTAAAGTAGGTGAGGTCAAGGGGAATCGAACCCAAGACCTCACATGACCAAGAGGCTGAAATGTTTTTTAAAAAAATGAAATGGAGCTAAGGGGATTCGAACCCCTTAGCTGCTGTTCACACAAGAAATGACAAGGGAATTGGGGCTGGTGGGGAATCGAACACGCAATGCTTGGGAAGAAAGGAAGAGGAAAACTAAAGAAAAAGAAAATGTGAGGCGTGGGAATCGAACCCACGACCTCAAGGCTGGAAATAGAGGGGGCGAAAATGAGTAATAAAACAAGTGAGGTTGTGGGGGTCGATCCCACAACCTCACTGTCAATACCCTCAACCTAGCGAAAAGAATTAAAAAAATATATATGGGGCTGTGGGGGTTCGAACCCACCACCTCACAGCCCCTAGCGAAATTAAATTAAAGGTAAGGAGGCTGTGGGGGTTCGAACCCACAACCTCCCTACTTAGGCGAATTAAAGGACAAAAATAAAAGAGGCTGTGGGGATTTGATCCCACAACCTCTTGGTTTAGGCGAGAGTGGACAAGAAGAGGTTAATAAAATTAGAAAGGGGTTGTGGGGGTTCGAACCCACAACCCTTCGGCCAAATTAGGAGTATTATTAAGGAAAAAATTAATCCTTCAATGTTAATATTGTGATTTAACTTAGAGTCATAATGTTATGAATATTAGAATAAAATCAATTAAAAATATAAATGGTATCCAATTGATTCAAGACTGGGGTTTCCTTGCCCAAGTTTCCGTATTGATACATAAGTCATACGTGAATAAAATATCCGAGAATAATGCCACATACTTAGATCGAAATCAAGATCTTGGCATACAAACAAGATGCATAAGTCTTGTATCACATATTCTTAGAAAGATATGAATCACTTAGACGAAATATGAATGAAGCCTCATGGCTTGTATGTATAGACACATAAGTCTAACATACGTTCAAAGTAAGTGAATCTAAGAAGTATGTAATGAAATGATGAACCCTAGAAGGGTTAAGTATGAGTGTAAGATACACTAAATGGCCAAGTGCATTGGCATATGATGAAATGAACGTTCACGTAATAAGAGGTGAGTAACTATGAAAAACAAAGGTACTAATGATAATGAATGTGGTGACAACATGATATAAGGCTAATGTAAATGATGAGAGTAATCTCAAATGAGCCTAAATAAATGTTACCAATACGTACACTCTTATGAGAGTGTAAGATAATGAAGAGACCAGTCTCTATGAACACTCTAATGAAGGTATTGAGCTTAACACACTTAATACTAATGATGAGATGAGAAATCATCTAATGAGCTATGATGTCCTCATACTAGAAGCCAGCTTCCATGACGTATGAGATGAATGGAATGGAACTTTATACTGAGCACCGATAGGCTAGCTATGAGCGGTGATGCCTTCTTTCGGGAAGGACGGAGGTTCACGTAACTCTCATGAGATGAGACTGTCCAGTATGCCGGGTATAGGTCTCCTTATATCTCCTAGTCTTCGAACCTATACTGCCAATATAGGGATCTGGCGGGGTTAAATTCCCATGTACGCTAGCATGTTATTGGATCACTTTGGCCGGTGATTCCACCTCTTTTCGGTGTGGGGGAGACACTGGATTTCATAATGCTCACATGATCTATGTCGGTTAAAGTTAAAGTTCCCAATGAATGAATGAGGCCAGCCTCAAATGATGCACATAATGAAATAAATGATACCAAAGGTGTTAGGATAGGATAATCAAAGGTGAGTTAGATTCAAGTAATGACATTAGGTCATTCTTGGTCATGGCACAACGAACCTAATGAAAGTCTTAAACTACATCCTAGGTATAGTTGGTGGTTACACTGGCCTATGAATGAAATGAAATAAAGTACGTATGAATGAATGAAGCAGACTTTGTGTTTGCTAATGAAGATTCCCTAATTGAGGTCCCATCTGTTGAGCCCTCATTTCTAAGATGTCTTAATGTCAAGTCCATGATTCCAAGGTCTCATGGCATATGAATGAATGATATGAAAGAAGTTATGTGCTACATGCAAAATGTACTGTATGCTATATGATATATGTTATGTGTAAATGTTATGTGCTGTGTGCAAATGTGAAAAGTATGATGATGTATGTTATTCTCATGGCATAACTTTCCTAATCCAAATTTGGAAAGATCATTTACTTTCCTAATCCAAATTTGGAAACTTTCCTAATCTCAATTTGGCAAGTCCACTGACTTGACTTCCAAAAATCATGTTGTTAGGAAAGAGCTATTCTTTCTCATACATGTCCTTGGTGTGTGCTTGCATATACCCATACTTAGTACAAGTGTGTACTAACCCTATACAAACTCTACTATTTTAGGTGCAGGAACAGGTGGACGATAGAGCTACAGGATCATCGTTGCAGTTATCCGGACGTCCAGCATTCATCCGGTTTTGGTAAGTCCTCATGTCTTCGAGGATGCTACTATTTTATATTCTAGCTTAGTTTTAGAGTTGAGTTAGTGGAGCATGTTCCACTAGCGTTTCTTTCCTGTTTTTATTCAGATTATGTATTGGTGCCATTTTGGCAATTATACGCTTTATAAGTATTAAACTATTCCTTTCATTTGATTATCTCTTAATGTTAGATGGTTGATGGTGAACAAATTACGAATGTATTAGAAATGTTTAGTAAGCAATATTTAGAAACAAAAAGTTTCAAATTTTCCGCTAAAATTAATCTATGTAAAGTAAGAATGACGTAAGTAGGCTTGTCTGCGACCTCTGAGAGTTCAACGATGCCGGTCTCGTCTGGGGTCTAGATTCCAGTCGTGACAACCATTCTTGGCAACTTGAGAGCTTTGGTAGATGTCGAAAGTGGAGAATTGAAATTTTGGGTAAATGAAGATGAAGTGACTTTCAATGTGTGTAAATATATGAAGCACCCGATTAATATTCATTTGGTCTCCACTGATGATGTCATTGATGAGGCGGTAGCTAGTGTGAGCCACTTAATGTGTATGAGTGAGTCATTAGAAGTCGTACTTGTTAATTGTGATGAGACCAACATTCAAGGTTATAAAGAGGTAGTGGAGCTCTATTAGGTTTGGGGGGTATTCAAAAACTTCATTGAAGCTAGATATTGATATAAAAATCTGAGAGAACCCTCCCGTAAAGTCTTCGACTAAAGAACCACCAAAACTAGAGCTAAAAGAGCTTCTAGCCCATCTTCGGTAAGCTTTCTTGGGGTCGAATAACACCTTGCTTGTGATTATTGCAACTGATTTTCTTGATTGGCAGGTCAAATTACTCCTTGAAGTTTTGTGAATGTATATTAAAGTAGAAGGGTGGACCATTGCTGATATAGTGGGTATCCTTCTTTGTATTTGCACTCATAAAATTCAGCTCGATAGCGATTGCAAGCCAAGTGTTGAACACCAAAGAATATTGAACCACTAATGCAAGAGGTGGTGAAAAGGAGATCATCAAATAGTTATACATTAGCGTGATATATCTTATCACGGATAGAAAATGGGTAAGCCTGGTGTAGTGTGTACCGAAAGAAAGGAGGTATCACGGTCCTACCTAATGAAAAAGGAAAGCTTGTTCCTAAGAACCAGTGACCGGGTGGAGAGTTTGCATGGATTATTGAAAGCTAAATCTGTGGACGAAAATGGGTCATTTTCCCATGCCTTTTATGGATCAAATTCTTGATCGACTTTCTAGAGAGGATTGTATTGCTTTTTGGATGGGTATTCAGGATACGACCAAATCACTATTACCCCGGAAGATCAAGAAAAAACAATATTTACAAGCCCATATGGCACTTTTTCCTTTAAGCGCATGCCATTTTGGTTATGTAATGCTCCTGCTACATTTCAGTGTTGCATGTTATCCATCTTCGCAGACATGGTAGAAGATTCAATGGACGTATTTATGGATGAATTCTCAGTTGTGGGTGACACCTTTGAAGAATGTTTGGACCACTTAAGCGAAGCCCTCCAAAGATGGACAAATTTGGTCCTTAACTGTGAAAAATGTCACTTCATGATTAAGGAAGGTATAGTGCTTAGGCATAAAGTTTTGCAAAAGGGGTTGGTGGTTGAAAATCCTAAGATTGAAGTGATTGAGAAATTGTCGTCTCCAATTTCTCTGAGGGGAGTTCGTAGTTTCTTGGGGCACGTCGGTTTATACCAGAGGTTCATCGAAGACTTTTCCAAGATTGCACATACCTTGTGCAAACTTCTAGAGAAAGAGGTAATGTTCAACTATGATGATGCTTGCATGATAGATTTCAAAATGCCTAAAAGATAAATTGGTGTCCACCGCGATTATCATCAGCCCTAATTGGTATGAATCCTTCGAAGGATGTGTGATGCAAGTGGAACAGCATTGGGTGTTGTTTTGGGGAAAAACATAACAAGCTCTTCCACCCCATACACGATGCAAGCACAACCATGAACAGTGCACAACGTAACTATATAGTTAATGAACAAGAATTGCTTGTTGTGGTGTATGCGTTTAAAAAAATTTGGGCATACCTATTTGGTACTAAGGTGATTACCCACATTGATCATGTTGCCCAACGCAACCTAATGGAGAAGAAGTATGTAAAGTCAAGGTTGATAATATGGGTATTACTTTTGTTAGTGTTTGACTCTAAGGTCAAATATAGAAGAGGTTCTGACAGACCACCTATCGAGATTAGCAGGAAAGGAAAATGAAGAGCCAGAAGTTGACATCAATGACTTTTTTCTAGATGAAAAGTTCTTCATGATAACGCTCAACCAACCTCCTTGGTATGTTGATTTTGCAAATTATTTAGTTTGTGGGCTAATGTCAGAGGAGTTAAACTCCAACCAGCGAAAGAGGTTCTTTTTCGATGTAAAAAATATCTTTGGGGTAAACCATATTTGTTTCGGGAATGTGCTGACCACATCATTAGACAGTGTTTTCCAGAAGAGGAAGTGTTAGATATACTCCACGCCTATCATGTTTCATCTATGGGGGCCATCATAGCGGTGTGCACACTGTAGCTAAAGTTCTCCAAAGTTGTTATTATTGGCCATCCCTCTACATGGATGCGCACGAATTTGTGAATAAATGCGCTTAGTGTCAAAATCAAGGGGGCTGTCCAAAAGACATAAATTGCCCTCACTCCCTTTTTAGAAGTTGAACTATTTGATATTTGGGTATAGATTTTATTCTCCCGTTTATGAGTTTGTTTAGTAATAATTATATTTTGTTTGTCGTGGATTATAAGTCTATGTGGGTGGAAGTTGTTGCTTTGCCTAACGATGAACGGAAAAGTGTAGTCCAGTTCCTGAAACGCTACATTTTTGCTAAATTCGATACACCTCGGGCTATCATTAGCGATGGTGAATCGCATTTTTGTAACAGATGGTTCTCCACTGCTTTGAGTAAATATGGGTAAACACAAGGTCGCAACCCCATATCACCCACAAACAAGTGGCCAGGTTGAAGTTTCCAACCAGGAAATTTAGAGCATCTTAGCCAAGAGAGTGAATACCAATAGAACTTATTGGTCTCAAAATCTTGACGATGCCTTCTGGGCAAATCATACTGCATACAAGACTCCCATCGGTATGTCTTCATATTAATTAATCTTTGGAATGTCATGCCATCTACTAGTCTAATTGGAACACAAAGCCATGTGGGCATTAAAAGTCCTGAATTTGGACTGGGTAAAGATCCCCAAATATAGATTGGAACAACTGAACGAGTTGGATAAATTCAGGTTTAAAGTTTACGAAAGTTCAGCGCTTTACAAACAAAAGATAAAATGGCATGATGCTAAATTAATCAAGAAAGAATTTAAAGTGGGAGATTGGGTTTTATTATATAACTCCCATCATAGACTTTTTTCCAGAAAACTCAAGTCTAAATGGTCAGGACCATTTAGAGTGATGCGAGTGTTTAATTATGGGGCCATCGAAGTGGAAGGACAGGAAGAGCCTGTTTTTAAGGTGAGTGGGCAGTGTTGAAAACATACTATAGCGAATGCTATGAGATATGCCGGATTGAAGAGTGTACTTGCAGGAGACTTCACGCCACCTCCACGTTGTGCAACGATGATAAATAAGGCGCTACTTGGGAGGCAACCCAAGCATTAGTAGTTTCTATAATCAGTGTGGTAATGTTGCAGGTGTTGAAAAAAATAAGGAAGACATTCTCGGCGTATCGCTGATGCTGAGTGGCGAGCATGACTTAGTTCATCGTTGGAATCGAAAGAAAAATGAGGCAAAGTTCTAAAATATTATACGGAGACCTTAGTCATTCGGCGAATCGCCGAATTGCTTCAGCGACCCGACTTAGTCCGCCTTTCCACTCTCACTGATAGCATACTTCTACAATTAATTAGTCAATGTTCCATAGCTCATCGACTTGTCGCTAAAGTTTTTTGTGATCAACTACCTCGTCATTGATTGACTTGTCATTGTGATACCACACACCATAACTTTAGGCGCAGAGTTCACTCATTTGGCGTATCGCTGGAGCAATCAACACTATGCCTTTGACCTCGTCGTCCGAGTTAGATTACAACGTAGAAAGTGTCGGGTAAGAAGAGTTTGGTTGGTGAATCGCTGAATCGGTCTGCGAATCAACTCAGTCTTACATTTAGTTCAATCCAATTTGGGTTTGGATTCTATAAAACTCGGCGAGCATATGAAATTATTGGCGAGTCGCCAAACTGATTAGCGATCGCAACCTTTAGCGCAGTTTGAATTCCCAAAATCAACTAAGATCTTTGTAAAACTTGTCAACTGATATCACTCGACAAGACGCAAAATGAATCAGCGACCACACCTTATGTTGTCAAATGGGCGACAATGGATGGCTGAAAAGTCACATGTTTAAGAATTTCAATCTTTCCCTCATTTTCTTATCTTCCAATCTCAGACCCGCATGTTAGTACTTGTATTTTTTTGTATTCTTAGAATATTCTTAGTGTTGATTTATGCTAGGAGCTGGATTCCTTTGCCGCCTAGCAATACAGCTTTGTTTTAATCGACAAGAAAGGTTGGTTTTAAAAACCTCGGATCTACTGTTGCATTTGCATTTTAGGACAAATACTTTTTAATTGTGGTGGGGTGAAGATCACCTTTTGTGTGTTATTTGTGACTCATGCTTTTGTGTATATATTTGGGTTGTTCTGTTAAAAATTGTGTTTTATACTGCTTTTTATAGATGTTTGAGCTTGTGGGTACACCGGCAAATAGAGTGAGAGACTTCACTAGAATGAACAGTCTAGAGTTTCATTGTTCTAAGGTTGAGGAATACCCTCAAGAGTTCATTGATGAAGAGTATAAGGTGTTGATGGTAATGAGAGTAATGCTAATGGAAAAGGCGGAATTAGCCACTTAACAACTTAATGGTGTTACTCAAGTTTGGTTCAACCAATGGAAGGAATGGAGGGCAGTTGATGTGGGTCCTCTCAATTGGGAAAAGTTTAAGGTTTCTTTACTTCATAAGTTCTTTCCCCTTAAAATGAGGAAGGAAAAGGTACTTGAGTTCATCAACCTTCACCAAGAAGGCATTAGTGTTACATAATATCCTTTGAAATTCACACAATTATCAAGATAATCTCCCACTATGGTTGTCGATCATAGGGAAAGAATGAGTAAGTTTGCTTCGGCTGTGTCTGAAATGGTGGTTAAGGAATGTCGTACCTTCATACTTATAAATGATATAGACATTTCTCATCTTATGGTTCATTCTCAACTAATTGAAGAAGAGTAACTTAAGGAAAGGTCTAGGGAGGTGAAAAACGCAAGGACCGGTGATGGTAACTTCTCACACTAAAGGCTCAATGGACATGGTCGCTCCAAGTTCCAACAAAGGTTTTCCGTTTAAGGTTCCTCCAATTCTACTCCTAAGTTCAACAAGGATAGGGTGTCTAACCCTAAGCCTCAAGGAGGAAATAGTAGTGGATCTTCATTGCATAATTGTGCTAAGTGTGGAAAGAAGCATGGGGGAAGATTTCTAGATAGTTCTAATGCTTGCTTTGGTTGTGGTAAGATGGATCACAAGATAATGGATTGTCCCTCAGTTGTTAAGAATGAGGGAGATAATCGTCAAGACGTCAACGGGTTCAAATGAATCCTTCATCCGATCATAATTGGAGTCATAATCAAAATAGACTTTATGCACTTTAGACTCGTCATGAGCAAGAGGGTTTGATCCATATGGTTATCGGTATGTTGAAAGTCTTCCAATTTCATATTTATTCTTAACTTGACCCCGGTGGTACCTTGTCTTTGGTGACATCATATGTGGCTATGAGGTTTGATATTCTTTCGAATGTGTTGTTAGATTATTTTCATGTCTCTACTCGTATTGATGATTCTATTATGGCTAAGAGGGTCTATAGAGAGTTTTTCGTCTCGTCTCCTTGTATCATAAAGTCACTCATGTTGATTTTGTAGATTTTAATATGATATATTTTGATGTTATTCTTGGTATGGATTGGTTGCATGCAAGCATTATTCACGTAATAAAAAATAATGATATAGCACCAAACAAAGAACTTAGTCAAATCAACTTAGCCGTCGTCGTCTACCCTAGTAACCAATTTCCGGTGGCAATGACTACTAATTTACCTGGGCAACCCCTTTTGGGGGTATGTCAAGCTTCCACATGGATTGATCTAGAACAAAAAAGGCAATATGTTGTTATTGTACCCCCCACCATGAATGTCCAATCCAATTCCAATGAAACATATCGCATAGAATCATGTGGGAAGAGGAAGAAATGGAGCATATGATCATTAAGGAGAACTTGGAATTTTCAGTCATAGGCATATTTTCATATGGATGGACGGAGGAATTACGTAAGTTGATTCCGAAACATTGTGAATTGAGGGGAGAATGCAAAATAGGATTACTAAACAATAGACATGTGCTCATTAGGGCTTCATTTTAGAGGACTATGTCAATCTACTATCTAAACCTGCTTTTTATTTAGTACATAGGGGATGGTCCTATCCAATATGAACGCTAAAATGGGATCCGATGTTAAATCCAGAGAAAGAAACTTCAAGGGCGATTGCTTGGATATCCTTTCCAGCATTACCACCAAATTGTTTCATCAAGAAGGTTGTTATCTCATTGGCGGATGCTGTGGGGAAGCCATTACAGGTGGATCTAGCTACAAAGAATCAAACTAGACCTAGTTACGCACGGGTTAAAGTGGAGGTGGATCTGTTGGGTGAATTTCCAAAGAGAATTAATGTGGGAGTGAGATTCAAGGGAAATCATTGAGAAATAGATCTGCATTAAATATGATTATATGCCGAAATACTGTGAGAATTGTAGTATTTAGGGACATAATGAGCAAGAATGCTATGTGATACATCCAGAGCAATATCCAAAAAATGAGGAGAGTGGAGCTGATGATCATCGGGTGGAGAGAAAGGAACCAGGAAAGACAAGAAAGAGGATGAATTCAAGGAACGAAAATGGAAAAATGGGGATGGGAAAGGAAGGTTGGGCAACTGCAGGTATGGAATCCAAAACAACATTAACGGGAGAAAGAGGAAGAGATAATGGGGAACAAGTTTGATGCATAGGGCAGTCTGGATGTTGATGGGGATGAGGAGCCTACACAAGGGGATGGAAAGAGGAACTGTACTATGGGGAACGAGGCTGGATCAATAAAAAAATGGGTCGAGGAAGTATTCAATAGAAAATAGGGAATAAGAAAGATATGCAGCAACAAAAAATTGGCAGATAATGAGGGGTTGATGACTAACGAAAAAATAAATAATATTATTGAAATTACTTCTAAGACAGTGGATAAGGATGCTTATGCAGAGAGGGAGAAAGAGGATAACAGTAGTAAGGTGGGGAATATAGACGAAGGATTATCAGAAGGATTGGAGCATGGGGGTAGTTCAAATTTCTTTGAAGAAATATTCAATGAGTTGCAGGACCTTACTGAAGAGGAAAAACAACATAGAAAAGATACATAGGATGATGAAGAAGTGAATGAGAATATTGATACAATAGCTCGAGATGGAGATCTCTCACCAAGACAAATACATAATTTGAAGAGTGGAGTTACAAAAATATATCTCCCTCTTCAAGTTAAGGATACTTCTGGGTTCGTTCTCAATGATTGAGAAAGCATTATTTTGGAATATCATATCGGTTAGGTCTCAAAAGGCCTTTGAAATACTGATAGATCTAACTAGGAGAGATCATTACAAATATATAGCTCTTTTAGAACCTTTTCAAGGACCACAAGAGTTAGAACATTATAAAAGGAGTTTGGGATTTCAATATGCTTACTGTAATTGCTCAGCCAAGATATGGATATCTTGGGATGATGATTGGACATGGGAGGTAGTAAGAGATAACATTCAACATGTATCCATGAGGTTTAAAGTGGAAAATGTCAAATTCATGGTGATAGCAGTATATGCGAGGTGCGATGCATTGGAAAGATTAGAATTATGGGAGGAAATCAGGTGTTAGCGGTAAATAATCAGGATCCATGGTCAGTAGGTGGGGATTTTAATGCTATTTTAAATGAAGAGGAGAAACAAGGGGGAAGAGAATTTACGACCTATGAAGCGAGGGATTTTGATCAGTGTATCAATCAATGTGCATGATCGGGGATTGAGTCATCTGGAAGTAAATTCACTTGGTGGAATGGAAGAATAGAGGAAGAATGCATTTTCAAAAGTTTAGATAGAGTGCTCTGTAATCAAGAATTTGAGCAGATTTTTCCTACTAGCAAAGTGCATCATTTAATAAGGCAGGGATCAGATCGCGCATCTTTGCATTTTATTTGTAATTTGGAAAAGTAGTCTATAATTAGATCATTTAAGTTTATTAATTTTTAGACGAAACATCCAGAATTTAGAAAGGTGGTATAGAAAAATTGGAAGGTGGATTTTACAGGTTCACCGTTTCTGGAATTTCAAGCAAAAATCAAGAATGTTAAGAAGGCTTTGTCGTGTTGGAGTAAAGTGACTTTTGGAAACATATTTCAACAAGTGCAGACGTTATAGGAGGAAATTAGAGTAAAGAGATGCAGTTGGAGATTAATCCTTCACCTGGAGATAGACGAGAGTTAAGCAGAACAAAAGCAGACTTGAAAAAATATAGGTACATGGAAGAGTAATTCTGGAAACAGAAATCGGGAATGAGATGGTTTAAGGATGGAGATAGGAATACAAAGTTTTTTCACAATTATGTGAAAGGACGGAAGAGAAAACTATTCATCTCGGAAATTGCTACAGCTCAAGGGGATAATGTGACTGGTAATGAGAACATAAGAGCAGAGGCGATATCATTTTCTGAAGATCAATTAAGGAAAACAAATACAAATGATGATGATACTATGTTGGATTTGATCCCGAGAATTATAACTCCGGAAAAAAATGAAGATATGGGAATATTGCCTAATAGTGAGGAGGTGATAGAGGTGATGTTTGCATTAAATGGGGATAGCACAAGTGGTCCGGATGGATTTTCGGAGGAATTTTTTCAGCGCTGCTGGGAAATTGTTGGAGAGGATATTACAGGAATGGTGAGAGCCTTTTTTTGTGGGCATGAACTGCCTAGATTTATCACTCATACGAATGTTATAATGCTGCCAAAAAAGGAGAAGAC
The DNA here is from genome assembly GCA_016801875.1 of Solanum sitiens. Taxonomy (NCBI): domain Eukaryota; kingdom Viridiplantae; phylum Streptophyta; class Magnoliopsida; order Solanales; family Solanaceae; genus Solanum; species Solanum sitiens. The sequence goes on along the minus strand of JABWTJ010000016.1, from coordinate 143,417 downwards.
CAGGAATTTTTCGGACTTGAGACCAGTAAGTCTAAGCACCTTTGTTAACAAAGTGATCTCGAGACTGATTCATCAAAGAATAGATAAGTTGCTGCCAAGTCTCATATCTAGAAATCAGTCGGGTTTTGTGAAGGGTCGTAGTATAATGGAGAATGTATTATTAGCTCAGGAGATAATAAGGGACAATATAAGGAAAAAAAATCAGAATGTGGTGGTGAAATTTGATATGACCAAAGCATATAATAGAGTGTCATGGATTTATTTAACCATGGTGTTAAGAAGATTTGGTTTCTCAGAACTGATTGTTGATATGGTTTGGAGGTTGATTTATAATAATTGGTACTCACTTTCGGTAAATGGACAACCATATGGCTTCTTTCACTCTTCAAGGGGATTGAAGCAAGGGGACCCTTTATCCCCAACTTTGTTTATAATTGCGGCAGAGGTCTTAGCAAGGGTATTGAATAAAATCCACGAAGATAAAGAGTTTAAAGGATATGGTATGCCTAAATGGAGCCCTCCCATAAACCATTTATCTTATGCAGATGACACTATACTTTTTTGTTCGGGGGAGAAGGGATATATTAAGAAGATGATGGGAGTTCTAAAGGAGTATGAAAATGTATCAGGCCAAATGATTAATCTCAATAAGAGTTTTTTTGTCTTCGTGATAATACACCTCTAATAGTCGTTATGCGATTAAGAAGAGGGATCAGACAAGGAAACTTTCCATTCATATATTTGGGATGCCCGGTATTCTATGGTAGAAGAAAGAATGTGTACTATGAAGAATTGTTGAGGAAGATACAAAAAAAACTATTATCCTGGCAAAATAAGTGGATATCATATGGGGGGAATTCATTCTCATTACTAGTATATTACAGTCTATGCCACTGTACCTTCTTTCAGCAATGAATATGATAAAAAAAAGTCATGAATCAGTTACATCAGATATTTGCCAACTTTTTCTGGAGTATAGCAGGAGGAACTAGAGGAAAGTGTTGGTTAGCTTGGGAAGAATTATGTTATCCGAAGGAAGAAGGGGGAATAGGAGTGAGGTCATTATATGATGTCTCAAAAGCATTATATAGTAAATTATGGTGGAATTTTATTACCTCTATGTCTCTATGGAGTATTTAGATGTGGACTAAGTATTGTAAAAAAACAGCATCCGGTATTAGCCACGAGTAGAGGAGCTTCTCACGCGTGGAAGAAAATGGTGGGGGTAAGGGAAGAGGTAGAGCATAATATTTGGTGGCAACTCAAATTAGGAGAAATGAGTTTTTGGTTTGATAACTGGACAAAACAAGGAGTGTTATATTTTATAGAGGACCATGGTGGAGGGGAGGAAGAGATAGAGGTGAAAATATTCATTACAAATAGAAAAAGGGATGTCAAAAGCTGGGACACATGGTATCGGAAGAGATGAGGCGATATATCACGAACTGCATTAACCCTCGTTTGACATAGGAGAAGGTAAGATATGGTGGATGGGAAGTACAAGTGGGATATTCACTGTCAAATCAGCTTTTGATATGCTAAGATGTAGAAGGGGGAGGGAGGACTGGTGGGCTAATATGTGGGGCAGACAAATTCCCTTAAAGCTTAGTTTTTTACTATGAAGAATTTGGAAGGGAAGGATTGCCACAGGAAAATCTTAAAAGGATGGGGGTTACAATAGTATCACGATGCTATTGTTGTGATGTTTTTGAGGAGGAAACTACACAACATTTATTTCTAACAGCTCCCATAGCTCACAAGCTATGGAAGCAGTTTGCTTCATGTGCAGGTATTGTTTGAAACAGATGATAATAGGATGGTGGGAATCTAACATTCCTATCAAAGGGAAACTCATTTTTCAAGCAGTGCCAAGCATTATACTATGGGAATTGTGGAAACGGAGAAATGCGAGAAGACATGGATTGGATATTAATTTTATAGGCTGAAGAGTGAGTGTATCAACACTATCATACAACTTATAAAAATGAAATATCCATGGATTAGAGTTCCTATAGATTGGGAAGGGATAGTCAAAATACTAAAGGAGTACAAACCCAGATTGCATTACTGTGTGGTGAGCTAGAGGAAACCTCATAATGGTACAATAAAATGCAACACGGATGGAGCTAGTAGAGGGAATCCGGGAGAAAGTGCCTATGCATGCTTACGAAACGATAAAGGAAATATTGATATGCGGAAGCGGGGCCATTGGGGATTAGAACGAATATGGAAGCAGAAATATTCGCAGTCATTAAAGCACTAAGGTATTGCAAGAGATATAATTTCAGCAATTACATTCTGGAGACCGATTCTCTAAGCATTACAAATATATTGAAAAGTAATTGGAAGGTACCATGGCAGCAGGCAGAGGAAATAATGGAAATAATAGAGTTCATTAGCTCTACACAAGCACAAATTCAACATGTGTTTAGAGAAGCTAATAAACTAGAAGATAGATTGGCAAATGATGCATTTGAGCAGAGGGATGCAATACAAATACATGTTTTTCAAGAATTATCAGTGGAATGTAGAGGCATTGTGAACATGGATAAACCAGAAATTCCTTCACTTCGAATCATAACAAGAAAAATAACAGGACAAGCAACGCATCAGAGGAGGGATCAGAGAGATTAACAAAGGAACATGGATTGTACATCAAAGTTTACCACTATACAGGCATACATAAATATAAAGAAAACAAAGTTTTTGCGCTGAGATTAATGAAGGAAGCATCATTTGGTCTTGATGTGCTTACATCGTTTCCAAGATACATATCTCGTCATCCGGAAAATAGAGTGTGAGTCCACCGTACTATTGGAGTATATCACTACAAAAGAAGCTGAGTCATCAAGGAGAAATTGATAGTACAACATTGTAGTGAAGAGGAAGGAGTTCTTACTTATGCGAGCTGCAAATGATTAGAGTGAAGGAGATCAAAAAAACAGATAACCCATAACATGAGGACAAGGAATGAAGGTTTTTCTCCTCAAAGATACTGTGATAATCAAGAAAGAGGTGGAGGAGACAAGAGGAGGCAAATAGGAAATAGGGATCTTTTTAGTATGCACTGTCCAATTGGATTGGACCACATTATTATTATTTTTTTGTTTATTATTTTAGATTACCTTTGGGCCTAATTTTAAGGGTCTAAGTTTGTAAATATTTGGGTCTATTGAAATAAAGGAGCTACTTTCTCCACCAATATTACTAAAAAGAAAAAAGGATTGGTTGCATGCATGTTATGGTTCTTTTGATTGTGAAACCTGTGTAGTCAAGTTTCAGTTTTAAAATGAACTCATCCAAGAGTGGAAAGGGGAGAAATTATATGTCTAAGGGTTAGATTGTCTCTTCTCTTAAAGCTAGAAAGATTATTTCAAAGAGCTTCATTTACCATCTAGTTAGGGTGAGGGATATAGATTCTGAAACACCTACTCTTGAGTTAGTTCCCATTGTGAATGTGTTTTCAGAAGTGTTCCCGATGATTTACTCAGTATTCCTCTCGAAAGAGAAATAGACGTCGGTATTGACCTTCTCCCAAATACGCAACCTCTCTATGTTCCTCCTTATCGAATGTATCCGGCGGAACTTATGGAATTAAAGGAGAAATTGAAAGATTTGTTGGATAAGGGATTCATCCAACCGAGTATCTCTCCATAGGGGTGCTTCAGTGTTGTTTGTTAGAAAGGAAGATGATTCGCTTCGTATGTATGTTGACTACCAGAAATTGAACAAGGTTAGCCTCAAGAATAATTAATGAACGCTCAACCCCACCTCATCACATACTAGGTATGGGTGATTGTTATCTAGTATAAAACCCAACGAAGAGTTGGGGTCGAACCCACATGGGAGCGGTACAAGTTCGAATTCAGTTACGAAGTTATAAATGCAATCTAATTGGTAGTAGGAATAGAAATTGTCAAAAACATTGACTTAAATTGAAAAGGGTGATAAAAAATGTCGGATGAGGGTATTAGTTTGGCAATTAACAACTAAAACAAATATGAAAACAGGGGTTTCAACAAGATTAAGAGGAATTCTCGGGATGTGATCAATTATAAGTTAATTACGCTATATGGGTAATTAAAATTTAAATATAATTTGTTGAATCATTGTGGGTAGGCTATAAGTGCAATAGTTTTCTCTCAAACAACTATTACGGTTCAGGCGAGTTCTCTCGAACCACGACAAGCTTAACAAGATAAACAACCCACAACCTTAATGTATCCACTCTGTCGAGCTAGATAGGTAGAATTAAGTTTAGGATTCATTCTCTCAAGCTGGACTCATGTCAACCCAATACCTACAATCATTATTCAAAAGTTTTGGTTCCAAAACCTCTCTCTCTCAAGCAAGCCAAGAACTCTAAGCTAGAATTGCATTTGCAACTATAATCCATAATTAAAATGCAGTTAATGATTAAACCTACATTAAAATAGCAATTATATCATTAACCAACAATAACCATATGATAATTAGACAAATAATCACATGATCACACCCCAAGAATTGGGGTTTTAGCTAAACATCATAAAAAGAGAAAAACCAACTAGATTAGCCATCAGTTGGTAAAAGTCTCCAAGCCTTTACAATGAACCAAATTGATTTAAGTTCAAAAACTTACTTGTAAATCCTCAAGGTTAAGCTTAGAAATCCTCATAGTCTACAATGGAAACTCAAAAACTAAGAGAAAACTCTAACTTTCAAATGTAGGGATCTGAACTCCTAGGAAATGCATTTTAAAATTCAATTTATAGTTGTCTAATTTTTTGCCTGAAATACCATTGGGCGAGATAGTCGCACCTCGTCGAATAGGTCGGTGATCCGCCCTTTTCTCCCTTCCATCGCCAATTTGCATTAACCATCAGTTCTCCAGGTCCTATAACTTTGGGCGATCAAGGTTTCCATTGCGGAGTCATTCGGCGATTCACCGACTACTCCTGATGCCAAGTTGGTTCTTCCCTGTGGCTGGCACGCTGGAACTTTGGCAAGCTAAAGAACCACTCGGTGGTTTGCCGAGTGGTCTTGGCGATCACCAAGATCACTTTTCTTCATTTCTTTAGCTTGTTAGATCCTTTTTTTTTCAGTAGTGTCCTTGTCTTGCTCCTAAGCCTCATAGCTGCAAATGAATAATTTAGCATCAGTTTAGAGCATAGTATAGGCATTTGAGGACTTTATACTATCAAAATAAAGCCCTAAATGAGTCAAAATCTCAAACTTATCAACATCCCGAACTTAAATTTTTGCTTGTCCTCAAGTAAAGCTCAAGAGAAATCAGTTCAACAAGGACGACTCCAAATAATGTTGCTTAAGACTCAACATAAATGCACACAAAAAGAGTCAAGCTATACATACAATAATCATTTTTTCTCTCAAAGTTTCAAATTGTGACTCATCATTACCAAGTGTACTCAACCTCAAAATGTAAGTTCAAGGTCAGCAAAGGTATTACAACGCCCTCACAACAAAGATGATTCTATATTCACACGAAATTCCTGAACAATTTGAAGTCCCGAATTCACATACAACTCTCTCACTCACAAAGATGAACATATTCATGACTCCACCTATAGATTTGCCCTTATTTTCCAATCAACATTCGTTTCAACTCACTCAAGATCACAAAGATCTTTTTAAGGCTTGTAATGTGGTTGAGTGTAAAGGTATTGTAATTAGTCTTAATGACTTCTACCATCATGAAGTATGGCCTGAAAATCATGTTTTCTTCTTCTCTTTCACATTCAAACATGATCATAATCCACCCCATTATTCAACCAATCATGAATCATCGGACACCCCATTTCTTTTACTATTTTGACACACTTTAAATCACAATTTTCTCTTTTCAGTCTTTTTCTTTTCTTTCCTCTATTTTTCTTATTTTTCACATGGAGGGGTTCCATCTTTTCCATAACAATCCATCGGGGGGGAATTTTCGCACTTCTTGACTCTCCTTTTTAGCCTAAGTTGGCTATTCAAATGAACCAATACTTCATGAAGGTATGGGTGATGGGATAAAGAGGTCAAATTTGTTCAAGTTTCTTCCAAGAAAAGGATAGGCTCAAAAGGTGTCAAGCAAGGTTCACACATATCACAAGGTTGGCCGCAAAGAGGTATATTGTCAAGTTGGTTCACTCTTCAAAACTCTTGCCTAAGATCATTTCAATTGCTTGCTTCACTCAATCAATCGGACCAACGGGGCAAATTCTAGGTGTCATCAAGCACAATGTTCAAGGTAACCTCACCATACAAGGCATTGATACAATTATCAATGTCTTCCACTTTTGAAGTTATATTTAATTAAGTAAATTCAAGCATGAACATTATTTCAAATATTATTGCAATAAGTATAAAAAAACACATCTCAATAATCTTCTTAAAAATCAAATAACGTGATATTTTTTAAAAAAAAATCGATGTCTGAACACCTACTTAAAAGGTGAAAAAGTTATTTTAGGGATGTTGAAATTGTGAATGGACTTTGCATGTTAAAAATTATATCTTGAATAAAGAATTTTGTAAGAATAATATTTTGCATCATCTTTACTAGTTACATTCTTTCTTCCTCTTGTTTGTTATCACGTCAACCATATCGCCCATTGAATTTCGTTTTAAACACTATACCCATGAAAAGTCATCATTACATGCATTTAAGATCAATATTATAAAAAACAAAGTAAGGACATAATTAAAAAGAATCAAAAAGAAATATAAATATTGACAAAGAATATGACACTCTAATAACGAGAAAATAGTCAAATGTCCCCCCCTCCCTCCCTCCCAACCTATCAGTCAATTCTCAACTACACACTTAAACTTTACGGGTCCTTTTAATTCACCACCCCAAAAAAAAAACATTTTAAAAGTGGAATATATACCCCTTAAAATGATACAACCAAATTTGGGTTAGGTAGTGACATGCACACGCCCCTGCCACCTAATATATATATTGTTTAATCAAAAAGAATTATTGTTTTTCTTTATTCTATTTTTGTTTAATAGTTTTTTGCTTTTCTTTCTTAACCCTTTTCTTTTTTCTTTTTTGTTTGTGACATCTGAAAGGTCATGTTCCATTAAAGTGAAATAATAAGTTTCATTCGTGACCTTAAGATTTCTACTTTTCTTAATCTTACCTATATTGTAACAAAAATTTTAATTGTTTACTGTAGCTAACATTTTTTTGGTTCCGTTTTACTGATAACTTCCATCTTTAATTTATCTGACTGGTCTTTTCTTTCCTCATTTTTATTTTGTTCTTTTTTGAGTTGCAGGCTTGGTCCAAAATCTTAGAAGTAAAAAGCAGTGGTTGGTGGCATTTAATTATGTCTATGCATTAGAGCTTGTTAACTTGGTTTCACTAGTGTTGCTCCTGAAGGATTATGTCAGCCACTCAGAACAGATTGCCAAGCGAATACTTTATGTTGAAAATAGTTCTTATCAAGTCCAAGTATGAAGTCTTTTAAAAAGTTAATATAAAAAAGGGAATTCTTTTAAAATTAAAGTTTTAATAAAAAATATTGCCTCTCACTCTCTTTGAGAAAGTGAACTACACCTTTCTTTGTCACCTCAGCATTAAGGAGCAAATAATTTAGCTTTAAAATAATTTAAGAGAGTGATAGGACACCCGTAAAATTTGAGTGTGTAGTTGAGATATCGAATATAGATTTAGAGGGGGTTAGACCATTTTCTCCTATAATAACCTTTGAAAATTATAGAATTTCAGTATAATTTTCAACCGTGTCTCGCTTATTTTCAACATAGGTTCTGGGCTTTTAAGTATAAGACATTGTCTAGATTGATTTTTTGATAATGATTTATAAACGAAAGGCAAACGTTAAAAACACTCCACTTTTAGTTTTTGATTTATCATTTCAAATTCTTTCAGTTAAGCATTGTTTTGTATTTCTCAAACATTTTCAAAACTAAAAGCAAAAAATAACTTGAAATAAATTAATTCAAATACCTACTCCAAACACACACTAAATATATATATATATATATATATATATATATGGTTCAACCAACTTTTTAATATAATGCAAGAAAAAACTTTAAAAATTGAGAAATTAGTCATTATCTTGCTTGGTCTCTCTCTACATCTTCCCTTTTTAATTGAACAATATTAGATATAAATAGTTATTTTTAAAAAAAAAATTGATAGATTAATTTTAATTTTTTTTGTACAATTAGTTTAAGAAACATATAAAATGCTGTCCAAGTTTTTTAAAAAAGGAAAATCTAACTATGTCAAAAAAAAACTTTGCAGTTCCTTTAAAATTATAATAACATTTTTTAGGAATACATAAATAAAAGGAAAGAAAAAATAACAGAAAAAAGTGATTTAAGAAAATTATATAAAGAACATTAATGATGAGATTAAGGTATGAAAGTAAAAGAGATAAATAGTTTGTAACATCTCATAACCCGAAATAGCTAGGATTAAACAAAGAAACTAAGAATAGTTATCCTTGGAAAGAATAGAAAAAATCTGGAAAATTTCCTAAGTGTAAAAAGTGAGTTTTGGTCATTTTCAAAACGGCCATAACTTCTAGCTCAGGATGAGTTAAGGTCGGTTCTTTATATGGTTGGAAATCCCTTGGAGAGATCTTTCCAACGCCGCCGAGTTTGCGCATTTTTGATATCGTATGAGAGAGATATGCCTATCCGAAGTTGGGTTGTTGGATTGAGGAAAGTCCAATCCGGATTTTTGTAAGGCTAAAGTAGTGTTTTCACCCTACTATTTCCTAATTTGTTTTAAGGATTTATTAGGGATAAAACTAAGCCTAAAAAGTCAGTTTTAGAAAATTGGAATACGCTTTAGGCTTGGGAGAAAAGAGAAGAGAAGAAGGAAAAGGAGAAAAGACCAAGAATTCATCAAGAACGCCAAGATCTTCGAGTGGAATTCGTCGGGGGTGATTCCTACAAAGTATGTGAGATCTTTCGTGTTGGACTGGTTTACCCACACATTCATCTTGCTTCAGTTTTGGAGTTTTTGAGTTGTTCATATGATTTGAAGTGAGTTCTTGATAAATCTTGTTGAATCTCTTTTTGGTTGAGTTGATTGAATACCAGTGATGTTGATAAGTAGTCTTCAATGTCGATTTTAAGTTAGATCTGTTGGGTATTGATAGTATTGATGATCCTAAGTGTTTGGGGATAGAACTATGAAGGTTTAGATATTTTGGGATTTGAAAACGAGTTGAAAAATCCGTCAGACGCACCTTGGCAATACAGGCGCGTCGCGCCTGTAGTACACTAGAAGTTGGCCTCAATCAACTGGGGCCTGGGGGCGCCACCAATGCCCCAGAACTAAGCCTCAGTCGAATGAGGCTGGCGCGATGCGCCATCAGTACGCCCAATTCAGCGTTTTTGGTTCAGTTTTCGTAGTTTAGTCCTTCTAAGTCCTTCCAAGGTACATTAATATCTTCCAGTGATTCTAATTACTTCAAATAATTTCTAAACACCTAGAAATCATTAAAGAAATCAAATCAAAAGCATGAATCCATAATTAATTCAAGAAAAATTAAGATCAAAGTCAATGAAGTTAGGATAGGAAGTCAAGCCTAAAAGTTAAGAACCAAGTTAAAGTGAGTTCCTAAAGTTACCTTCCAGTTATTCTAATTACTTCAAATGATTTCTATACACCTAGAAATCATTAAAGAAATCAAATCATAACCATGAATCCATAATTAATTCAAGAAAAGTTAAGATCAAAGTCAATGAAGTTAGGAAAGGAAGTCAAGCCTAAAAGTTAAGAAGCAAGTTAAAGTGAGTTCCTAAAGTTTCTGAGAGTTTTTAACAAACATTTTTTTTAACTTTGTTTTAAGGCTCAAGTCACAAGTTAAGCATGAGTAAAGATTTGAGTTCATTCTCGAAAGTTATAAGGGGACTAACTAATTCCTAAGAGTTACAAATGTTTTCACATTTAAACAAGTAAAGAGACTTCGGGCTAGTTTTAGACAGAAGTAATAGCTTTATAAAATGAAGCAAGCAGGGAAACTATGATTTCCAAGAGAGTTTTTAAAGCTAAGTTTTTAGCACTAATCTCAAACCACAGAATCAGTATGTTTTATAAACATAAGAGCTAGTATATTTTTGGAGTAGTATTGAGCACCGATATGGGATGCGAGTTCATATTAACTCAAGTCTCCATGAAAACCATGTAGTCATCATAGGTAAAAAAGGTTCATACTTTTTAGATGAATCATTTTCACAGTATATTAGTGGATCTATTAGGCAGTTCAGGTTCTATACCCAGGTAAGATTAGTATGGTCGGGCAGCGTGGGCCGAGTAACGTTGTATCATCACTATAGCTCTTAAGTGATTGTTGTCGGTTAGAGAAGCTCCCACATAAGTTATTGTATTTTCATATACATCACATAATTGTATTTTTATATACATCTCAGAGATTGTTTGTATCCTTGGGGACATTCAGAGTCTTCAAGCATATTTTTGGTTAGTTTTGTTTATATTGCACATTACCTTTAAATTACATTATATTGAAATGAGTAGTTATTCATAAGTTGAACAGAGCCAGGTAAGTGTCTCTTCTCACTCCTTTCCAGCTTAAGTGTTGTTTTAGCATTCCAACTTGCATGCTCGTACATTCAATGTACTAATGTAGTTGGCCTGCATCGTATCATGATACAGACGCAGGTAACTAGGATCAGCACTTGACGTACCGTTGATCCAGTGAGAAGCTCAGAGTCAGTTGGTGAGCCTCCCTTCATTCCGGAGGACATCCTTACCAGTTAATTATTTGTTTCAGTTTTCAATTATTAGGATGATTGGGGGTCCTGTCCAAACATCCATTTTTACTTTAGAGGCTTCATAGATAGACGGTGTTAGTTTTCTTTGGTTTTTCATTTCATTTGTAAAGACGTGAAGTTGCCATGTTGGCTAAGTACTATTTTAAAAGTTTCTCTTAAGTTATATCTTATGTTTGAGTCTTCCGCTGAGATAAGTAAGTCAGGTCAAGGGTTCGCTCAAGGCTAGTAATGGTCATTGGGTGCCGGCAACGTTTAGGGTGTAGGCTCGGAGCGTGACATAGTTGATGGTGATAGGAATTAAATATATTCATTTTTTATGTTTACTAAAATCTTAAGATAAAATTTTCAGTTTATTATAATTAGAAAAAATGTCAAAAATAAAATATATTTGAGGTATAATTTTTGTTTGGAAGAGTAGCTTATTTTTTAGGAATAATTATTATTATTGTTATTGTTCAAAAAATAATTTAAAAAAAAGGGGGCAAATCAAATTCTGTAAAATTTGTTTTGTAATTCTTATTAAGTGATAATAACTTATTTCTAGGATAAATAAATAATAAACAAAAACAAAAAAAGGAAAAAAAGTGATTTAAGAAAATAATGTCAATAACATTAATGATGAGATTAAAGAAATGAAGTAAAAGAAATTAATAGTAGTAATGATGGTAGGAATTAGATATAATCATTTTAATATTTTATATTTTAAGATAAATTTTTCAGTCTTTTAAAATTTAGAAAAAGACGTCAAAAATTAAAATAAATATCGAGGCGCAATTTTTCTTAGAAGAATAACTCATTTTTGAACAATTATTTTTTAATAATGTCAAAATAATTCATAAAAATTAATAAATATTAATATTAGACTAAGATGAGTGTTACATCATATTTTTTTTATTTCAACTTATTATTACATATAAATATAAATCTTTAACAAAGAAGAGGATTAAAAATGATAAATCAAATTCTGTAAAAATATATGTACAATACAAAGTTATTTTGAGTTTTTGGAATTAACTCTCTTCCCTTGAAAAAAAAATAAAAATCTTAACAATGATGGAGGGTTCACACAGCATTAGTTTTCGTAGAGAGTTGTTTGATAGGACAATTCTTTTGCACCAATTATTAATCTGATCAGTTGAATTGAAAAAAATATATTTAAGAAATATCATAGCCGATGATAGATACAAATCCATTATCAAATGAATATAAAATTATAATTTGTACGAAAGATAAATAACGCATGAATTATTGAAAAAATAGTGATTTATAAAAAATATAAATGACATTACTATGAGATTAAGGTAAAAAAGTAAAAGACAATAATAGAATCGATGATGAAATGCACTAAATATAATCATATTTTCTTTTAAAATTGAATTAAAAAAATGCATAAAGAATTATAATTAAAAATAAAATAAACTTTAATGAAAGGTACATAAAAAAATTAAGACAAAATCAAAAAAGAAAGGAATTAATAAGCACAAATGTTTTTAAAAAAAATAATTACAAAATAGATTATTATTTTTTTGCTTGTTCTCCTCCAATTTGGTATGAACTTCTTAAATAGACTGATTTTTTCTCAAAATAATTCTTCTTTCCCTTGAAGCAATAATCACTCTTCCTATTAATTTTCAACCAAATTAAAAAAAATCTCTTCAATATAGATATCCTCGTAGGAGGAATGATCGTTCTTTTAAAAAGTCTTTATTTTAAAAAAGACTTTTGCTACATGATATTTCTTCTTTTAATATCTTCACAAAAATCATGAGATAAAATCTATTTCTCTTTTCTTAAAAAAATTACAAAAACCTAGAGATTTATTGGACATTTCAACGTAAAAATTTGATATTCGTATATTCATCATCATCGTCGTTATCGTCGTCATCATCATAAGAAGAATGAGAAGCAAAGTGAATGATTTCATTGTTGTTGGTTACAAATACTTAAAGATGTTCACTTTATAGTCTAAACAAATATAAGAATTATGAAAAATGAAAACGTTTTTTTTATCCTTTCATCCATTTGCTTAAATTTATATTAGTGTAATGAAAGTTTTATGATATTTTCATATTCCATTCACTTAAATGTATTTTAGTATAATGAAGCCTTTAAAGAAACATAATTAATTGGGTAATGCATTTAAATACTTTCAATTTTTCAAAATACAAATAAAGATAGAAAAGAAAGATAAAATTTTAATAAAAGCAGATAAAAGATAAATAGAAATGGTGGCTATAGGGAGGTGTCACATCAGATTATCTATATTCAACATTACATAGATTTCTCTTTAATAAGATAGACTTTAAATAAGTTGACATGATATAATTGGACATCTAATCCATGTAGACGCGCCTAGTTAATATACGCGTGGAGTCAACAAGTGCTTGTAAAAAAAGTGTCAAAATGACATAACGAAGTTTAATATGAGATATCTAAAATGACAAAATTTATTTAAAATGTCTAATTGAAAATTGTTGTGAACTTTAGGGTCAGATAAACCTTTATTATATGTATGCCTAATGAAAATGCACATAATAAATTATAGATAAATATTTTCTTTTTATATGTTAACTAGGAAAAATTGTTCTTGCTATGCGTGGTTATAAGAAATATTTATTGGAAAATAATATATATTTCCTCCGTTTCAAAAAGATTGGCCCACTTTGATTTGGAACGGAGTATAAGAAAATAAAGAAGACTTTTTAATCTTGTGGTTCTAAATTAAAGTTATGTCAAATGTACCACAATGCCCTTTAATCTTGTGGTCTTAAACATGCCACGTGAAAAGTTAAAGTAAATTGTTGCCAAAAAAAAAAAAGGGGTCATTCTTTTTTAAACAAACTAAAAAAGAAATAGAAACATTCTTTTTTAAATGGAGGGAGTAATATTTATAGCCATATTAGTATCAGATATATAAACAATATTGATATTCTCTTCATATCCAATATGATATATTTTTTATCTTTTTTAAATATATAAAATTGATTTTTCGGAAAAGGATCAAAAATACCCTGTACTATTTGAAAAGGTTTAAAAATATCCTCATCCATCTATTGGGCTAAAAATACCCTTGAGTCAATCTTTTTGGTTCATTATTACCCTTTAAACTAACAACCTTATATTTTTTTAATTGTTATTATTATTAATTATTACGTGACGTATTTCTATTGGATGATGTTAAATTTCAACCCACCAAACTTTCTCCATCCATATTGACATCCCTCGACCCAAATCTAATTAAAAGATCCATTAGAAATAAAAAAGATTGAAACTTAATTAAGGCGACATTTATTATCTTGGCAAAACCTGCCAATAAGGTTATTGTCTACGCCACTGAAGAAGGTTGAGGCTTGATTCATTAGTTGTTATGTGCTCTGTTGTGTTGCTCTAGTAGTTCTCTTCTCCGATACGTTAGTAGCCTAAATTTGTTTTTTGTTTCTGAGGCATTAGACTTGCAAAACATAATGTTCCTTGTTTTGGTTTGGTTTCAACAATATATATGAAGTTTCTTAATTGAAAAAAAAAAAGGAATTGGAGAGATGAAATCAGTCCATATGTCAAGGATTTGCTAAGTGATTACAAAGATATAGCACAAGGGTGTGAAATTCATTTTAATGGAGACTTTGGATATGAAGTGCATGAAGGTGAAGACAAGCATAGGATATTGGGTTTATGGGAGAAGAGATGATTCAATTTTTTTTAATTCTTTATGGATCTTTTAATTGGGTTTCGATCAAAATATGTCAATATGGGTGTGGTGGGTAAGTGAAAGTTTGGTGGATTGAAATTTAATTTTATCCAATAAAAAGATGTCACGTAATAATTATTGATAATAATAATTAAAAAATATAAGGTTGTTAGTTTAAAGGGTAATAGTAAATCAAAAAGATTGATTGAGGGGTATTTTTAGCCCAATGATGGATGAAGGGTATTTTTAAACCTTTTTGAATAGTACAAGGATATTTTTGACCCTTTTCATTGACTTACATCTTTTAAGTGCAAACTATTCATATGTACATAATAGAATAAATTATTTACCATGGTGAAGTAATGAAATAGAGATCATATTTGAAATAACAATATTGTATACATATTTTTACGATCGTCTATACAAATGTCAATTTTGTAAAAGAAACTTTTGAAGTTCTTCATTATGTCTTTATTATTAATTTTTTTTATTTTTTAAAATTTAATAAAAATATTCATAAAAATTGTGAAAAAGAAACATGAAAAAAGTTAAACAATATTTAGGAGTAGAACTTACAAGTAAAATGAAGAGACATGAGTTATGAATTTTATTAGATATTAATTGCATTAATAATCATGTATTAATTTTATTTATAGAAATAAATAAATAAATAATGTGAAAATAAGTGATAGAACTACAATAATAAACAAAACAAAATAAATTTATTGGTGACTGAAAAAATATGAATACATTTCAAAAAAAAAAATGGTGACAAAAACAAATTATTACATATAAAAACAGACATCATAGAATTTAATAATTTAATTTTAAAAAAAATTCTTGTAAACAAAATAAAACTGAAGCTCATTATCATCATAATATAGTTATTAATTAAATGAGATAGTTATATTAATTGTGCTTCATAGCAAAAAGAAATAGAATAGTAAAGAACCAAATGAGTAGCATTGTCAATACATGTAGTTCATTTACTTAACAAACTTAAATTCAAAAAATCTAGCAAAAGTAGCTACCTTAGCAATACAAGTCAAAATAATAAAATTTCTAGCAAAAAATAATCCCTAATTATGCTTCAAAAATTGCTTTTCTTCTACTATCTTCCTTTGTAAGTAGATCTGTCATCATATTTTGTACTCCATTTGTCAATCTCTTCACTATATGCTACCAATTGAATAAAAATACATAATTATGAATAAATAAAATATCATACCAATTGAAATTGATTATACCAAAAGAAAGAAAAAAATCTAAACTATATGTAATATATTTGTAAATGATTTTTTTCAATATTTTGTAGTAATAATAAACAATAATCATCTCTTGAAATCTCACATATATTGTAATCAAACTACACTATATTCAGCAAATTGACTATTAAATAGAACAAGCACATACTAACAACACATTGTTCATTATTACAAAGATTTGTTTTACTCGTACTTGCTTGGAGAATAATAATGCATACATGAATAAAATATTACGAAAGAATATCTAAATACATAAAAATAAAAAGAGACTTGAGAATGAAATATTTCTTACCTTTCATCTATTTTTTTCGTTTAATTCACAAACTAATATGATAAATAAGAGACAATATATTGCTTAATGTGAATGTGAATTTTCATGAAATTAAATATGAGTTTAGATAGGCTAAATGTAGAAAATAAAAAGAAAGACTTCGGAATAAAATATTTCTCATCTAACATGTTACTTATTCACAAACCAATTTGATAAAGAAGGGAAAGGCAATTTTGAATGTGAATCTCCATGAAACTAGATATGAGTTTTATATAGACAAAATATAGGAACATCATAAACGTACAAATTAATTTTTGAAGGTTATGGACATGAAAATTATGAGTCTTGAATATTATTAAAAAGAGAAAATATATAAATTTCCCCCTGAACTTGTCTGCACAACTTACTCTATCACTTTAACTATATGGGTGTTTTTTAGCCCCCTAATTTAATTTGAAGTGAATTTAATTACCCCTTAAAGGGGAACGTGGTAAAATTTGTATCACCAACTTTCTATAAGCGTGTGAGACAGAAAAAAAACCCGGATACATGTCACTTTTTATTGGATGACATATTTAATAACTTATTTTACTAATGTTTAAATATTTTATTTTTCTATTAACTTCTCTTTCTCTGTAGGTTTTCATTTCTTTTCTTTTCATCTTCTTCTTCCTTTTTTTTTTCTCATATTCTTTTCATTCAGGTAAACATTTACTCCCCACTGTAACTTTTTTCACATTTTTTCTTCTTTTCTTTTTCTATTTTTAATAGTTTTTTTTTTCTATTTTTCTTTGAAAATTTTTATAGTGTTTAATTCATTGACATCAATTTTAACATCAAAAAAGATTATTAGATGTATGAATTAAAAGAATTATGTCACGACTGGAATCTAGACCCCAGACGAGACCGGCGTCGTTGACCTCTCAGAGGTCGCAGACAAGCCTACTTACGTTATTCATACTTCACTTAGGTTAATTTTAGCGGAAAATTTGAAACTTTTTGCTCCTTAACATATTTGTTAAACATTCGTAACATTTTATAATAGTTCACCATCAACAATCAAACATTAAGAGATAAGCAACTGAAAGAAATAGATCAATAAGTATTAAGGGTATAATTGCCAAAATGGCACCAATACAAGGTCTGAATAAAAACAGGAAAGAAACTCTAGTGGAACATGCTCCACTAGCTCAACTCTAAAACTAAGCTAGAATGTAAAACAGTAGTATCCTCAAAAGCATGAGCACCTACCAAACTCCGGATGAATGCTGACGTCCGGATAGCTGCAACAATGATCCTGTAGCTCTATCGCCCACCTGTGCCTGCACCTAAAATAGTATAGATGTATAGGGTTAGTACACACTTGTACTAAGTATGGGTATATGCAAGTACACATCACGGACATGCATGAGAAAGAATAGCTCTTTCCTAACAACATGATTTTTAGGGGTCAAGTCAAGGGACTTGCCAAATTGAGATTAGGAAAGTCATGCCATGAGAGTAACATGCATCATCATAAACATCATACTGCACACAGCACATAACACCTTCATATAGCACATATCATAACACATAACATGTAACACATAACTTCTTTCGTATTATTCATTCATATGCCATGAGACCTTGGAATCATGGACTTGACATTAAGACTTTCCAAAATGAGGGCTCAACATATGAGACCTCAACTAGGGAGTCTTCATTAGCAAACACAGAGTCTGCTTCATTAATTCATACGTACTTCATTTCATTTCATTCATAGGCCAGTGTGAACACCAGCTATACCTAGGGTGTAGTTTAAGACTTTCATCGGGTGTGCTGTGCAATGATCAAGAATAACCTAGTGTTATTACTTGAGTCTAGCTCACCTCTTAATTATCCTATCCTAACACCTTTGGTACCATTCATTTCATTATGCTTTTCATTCATTGGGAACTTTAACTTTAACCGACATAGATCATGTGAGCATCGTGAAATCCAGTGTCTCCCCCACACCGAAAAGAGGTGGAATCACCGGCCAAAGTGATCCAATAACATGCTAGCGTACATGGGAATTAACCCCGCCAGATCCCTATATTTGCAGTATAGGTTCAAAGACTAGGAGATGTATGGAGACCCATACCCGGCAAGCCGGACAGTCTCATCTCATGAGAGTTACGTGAACCTTCGCCCTTCCCGAAAGAAGGCATCACCGCTCATAGCTAGTCTATCGGTGTCACGACCCAAATCGAGTCGTGAGTGGCACCCACACTTAACTACCTAGGTGAGAGAACCAATGAATTTAACCTTAAATTATATTATACAAGAATAATGCGAAAGCTCAAAATCTAGTTATATATTCTTTCCCAAACCTGAAAGTCATCACAACAAGGACATGTAATCTCCAATACTAAGTCTAGGTATATTAAAGACACCAAAATAAATGAAATACATTAATTTGTGTCCGCAAACTAAGGACATCATGTTATTACCGAGAGAATCCAACAAGCGCTTGAATGAGTAGCTCAACCTGGAACGTGATATACTTGAGACTGGCTAGAGTTGAAGGCGAGTAAAAGTCGTTGTTACACTCACTGCACTCCACAAAAAGAAACAAAGGAAAACACAAGTAGGGCTCAGTACGGGACAACATGTACTGAGTAGGTATCATCGGCCAACCCAAAATAGAAACTAATATACAATGAATAATAATATAAAATCAACTACAATACTTAACAGGTGGCAAGCAACAAACAACATGAACCAGTGTCAACAACACTAAAGCAAGTATGTAATAAGTCAACAATATCAGGATCATCCATGAGGACTCATGCCTCCAACCAAACCATTTGGGAAATTGGGTTCTTTGAGATTGAGTACATTCTGTTAATTCAATATGTTTTTCCTTTAATATTATCGTGTCGGAACGTGACACTCCGATCCAATTATACCGTGTCGGAACGTGATACTCCGATCCAAAAATACCGTGTCGGAACGTGACACCCCGATCCAAGAATACTGTGTCGGAACATGACACTCCGATCCAATTATACCGTGTCGGAACGTGACACTCCGATCCCATTATACCGTGTCGGAACGTGACACTCCAATCCTATCGTTAATTTATTATTTATTATCACCACTTTTCTATTCATTGATAATATTTCATCAAGCCTTCTTCATTCAACCCATCACTTCGATAAAGAGGGTTCAAGAATATAAATTTCACGGTCTCAGGATTTCAGACCAATCACAAAACACACAACCAAGCCACACAATCACAAAATTAAGTACATAGAAAACTTTACAATATCATTCAATGCATATCAGTCACTATTAAGAGTTTACTATCAAATAGCATAAACCATAACCTACCTCCACCGAATAACCGAAGTCACGCAAGCTACTTTCCCAATACTTTTCCTTTCCTCAATGCTTCTGAACCTTTCCAATCTATCAAATATATATGCATAATTTGTAAGTTAACGAGTCTACAGACATCATATTACTCTATGTCTAGTCTAGACCCAAAATTCAACTAACTTTATAATCAATTTCCTAAAATTCACCTAAGAGTAAGTCTTAATTCCTCCACTTAGCACAATTTTAATAATAATCATATAGTATAATACACCAAATATTTAATTACCTATCTCAATATATCAAACTTTGATTTCTTATATCATAACAAAATTATAATATTAAAATTAGGCCACTGGTTACGAAACCAGTGGCAGGCTAGCAACACCATGAAGCCAATTTCATTTTGACGTACATAATCAAATTGATTATGAATTGCAAGCAGCACTCTAGTTGCTGGTTATTAATGATTGACTCCACTTTTCAATCACCATTCAACTTAAATTCTTCAACCAATCAACACCTTCCTAACCTTAACTCCAATCAATCATATATACCAACTAAAAATTAGTCCAACAGTCAATTCTCTTCTTAAATTTTGTTAACCCAAATAATATTATAATACTAATTTCTATATGCAACAATATTATAAATAGACACTAATTGAACTCACTCGAAAATCACAGACACCATGATGCTTTCCTCTCTCTCTTCTAAATTCAATAATAATAATAATAATAATAATAATAATAATAATAATAATAATATAATAATAATAATAACAATATGACCCTTACCTTAATTCACCTTGGCATTTATCAATATTATATGCATATATTTGTTGCCACAAATTTCAACAGAAACTCAATAGAAATTTGATGCCACTCATATGGCCATGTACGACAAATATATATGAAATCGATACACACTAAATACTAACCTACTAATTAAATAATCAAACCTCCCTTCCATCACACAATTAATGTTTTCCATGTATACCTTTGTCTT
This sequence comes from Solanum sitiens, assembly GCA_016801875.1. Lineage (NCBI taxonomy): Eukaryota > Viridiplantae > Streptophyta > Magnoliopsida > Solanales > Solanaceae > Solanum > Solanum sitiens. Next base: position 123,079 of record JABWTJ010000016.1, on the reverse strand, counting down.
AACAAATTGCATTCCGACGAACATTACGAATTGAAGATGTAATTTTACCTTGATCAAGGCTTGCGGCTCCTCATGTCGTCTTCAGATAAGCCTTATTCTCAATTTGATTTTAACCTGAGCATTACTGCCCTAATTGTTATATGTAACTTATTATAAAAGTGGACCACTACTAATTTTAATTTTATCCTCTTTAACCATCAACTAAATAAGTAATTAAAATTACCCCACTAATTTCATAAATATAATTACAAATAGTCCAACATACCCATTTAAAATCTATCGAAAAGTATTTTATGAAATAAAATGCTCTAATGCTCAAAACGAACAAATGGGTCATTACATTAGATACCAATTTACCCATTGTTCGTCCTCGAACAATCAAAAGAAGGCGTGGGTAAAAACGGATAGTTGTCTCAATGATTCCTTCGCAATATTAGTACCCAAGATCTCATCTCAAAGTATCAAACCAACCAATTGGAGATCTACACCTCCTTCAATACAATGCCTCAAATTGGGCCGTCTTAATACTCCAATGATACATTATCGTTGTATGTAAACAAACTAACAACAAAACTATTCTCAAGTGGGCTCTTCCACTAGACTTTAACACAACCATCTGGACAGATATTTTCTATCATAACCATGATAAAATCCTGAATTAATATTGGCTAATATCAGGAGTGAACCTGAACCAGCCACCACAGACTCATAATGCACAAATCATCATAGATCTTATCAAGATTACATCCTCACAACATAACATTTCCTCTAGCTTAAGCTATAAAAATATGATATTTAGACACCAAGTATTCATCAAGGAGATTCGAATTCATCTAATCCAAATACGAAAATGATCAAGTACCCACTATCAATAATTTAGTCCCTATTATAATTGCACAATTACTTTGTTTATCGAACCCCACATGAAGTTAACACTCTTAATACTAACAATACATCACAACCACACCGATCATCTACCTTACTCTCAACCATTATTAGTACCAAAGTATTCTTATCAAATACATGTTCAAACTATGGTTATCTCTCTTTCTTTTTAAGCATTTCATGACAAATACGAGTCTCAAATAGGGCTAATAGCACTAATTTCAAATTTGCTAGTGTCTTTCCATCGATATAAAACTATTAAATCACACTCAAAGTCAACTTCACACCACTTTCACATACTATGCTTTAGCTACCATTCTAAACCATTACATACTTCATGTCAACACTTGGGGAAATTCTTGGTCACTCAAATTATTATATATACTATAATCTCATAACCTCTATTCACCATCAAATGTCTATGTAACCCATCATAACATTTTATGTAGTTCCATCAATAGAGTAGTACTAATCCAACTCCAAATTCTTAATAATCATGCAGAATTATATCTCATCTAGTACATCAGTCTTAAGTCATCTATCATAATTTGTGCAACCTAACCCCACGTAAAACTCTAAAATTTTCATACCTCATTGTATGTCACCCAAACCAAAACTCAATCTTTATAAAAGTCAATGATAAACTCCTAGTAAGTCTGTACTGAACTAGTTCACATCTTACAGTCATATCTAAACTCATAGGCAAAAATCAATACAATCTTGAACTGCACCCCTAAAGTTTATACGAGAGACCTTATTCCTTCATTTTTCTCACCCCAAGAATTATACGAGACGTCTCATTCCCTCACTTTTCTAAAAAAAATTTCATGGTGCAAAATTCTACTCTCGACCTTTCCTTTCCTAGACTCTTGTTAATTTCTCTAGATCGCTTACTGATTCCATCCTTTTACTAATAACCCATGACATTTTACCTTATATTGTAAACCAACACTATTAAGTGAAACCTTTCCTCGTGTTCTTTAAAAATCAAAAGTAATAAACTTTATGACTCTAATCATCTCATTTGTCTTAAATTAAGATTTATCTCATTAAATATTATACTAAAACACCTCATAATACACACTATAAATACAATGCCTCTATCATTTAATGCAAGCACCACCCAAATACAGCTGCTGTTCGAGACCAAAAATAATGGTCTTGCAAACATCTGAATTCAATCTCCACCGTTCAAATCAACCACCAAGAAGTCAGGAATACGTAGTTCAAATTTTAGCCCGATCCAACGGTCGGTTCATTGAGAAACACGATCTGAAGGTTGATGGTCGGAGAATAAGTATGCAGCAAAATAAATCTTTTTCTTCTCTCTTCTCTCTTCTCTCTTCTCTCTTGTTGAAAGCTCTCTCAAAACCTCTCTTATTCCTAATGTATTTTAAGGAGAATACTAATGAGTAGTTCAATTTTTCTATTAAGACCATCCTTTATTTACACAATTGTGTTTTTCCTTACAAAGTCAAAATCAACTACAAATATGATTACAATTTCAATCCTTTTCCTAATAGAATTGGAAACCAAATAAAAAGAATAATTTCAATCCTTTTTCAAGTAGAATTGAAAATCAAATAAAAAGAATAATTTCAATCCTTTTTCAAGTAGGATTAGACCTAGTTTCCAACTCTTAAGCAAATACTAAATTTGATATCAGAACCGGTGAAACATTTTCAAGACTTTGTTGCCACTAAAATTGATTCAAATGAGAATTTTCGATACTAGTACAACAAACATTAATCATATAGGTCATATATCACTTTCTCTTTGCTTAGCTAGACCTTTTCATCATCTAGATGTGAACATTTTCCTCGATAGGACACCTTAAACATCAGTATACCAATCAAATTTAAGGGACTAATTCAATTTTATAAGCATTTTCTTACTAAAATCTCAATTTACTTAACCCAAAGTATCCTCACAAAGGACTTTCTTTTCCAATAAGTTTGTCATTCTAGTATCAATCTACTTTTTGAAGCTTAAGATAAAATCGTCAGTACTCCTTTAGAATCCTCAAGATACACTTCACAACCTAATTGCATTAATACCATACCAAATATCACCACTAAAATCTTTCTTAAAAATAAAGCTTAACTCAAGCGTCTGTAGTAACAATCTAGTTGGCTTCTCAAATGAAAATGCAACACAAAATCTCATTATCTAAATACGTCTTATAACTGACAACTCCTGAAATAGTTAGTATTCACACTTGACAATCGACGTATTCATTTTCCATAACACTATTATCACACCTTAAAAGTTCGTTATATCTGTCACTAGAACACATCTTACCTACCGAGAAGATCGTACACCAATAACTAACACATTTCTATCCATTGAATAGATCCAAAATATTATTAAATTCATTCTTAGATCAGGTCAATAACAAAACTAACACACATCATAACTTTAACCAAGTAAACATCTAGATTATTGTGGTAGTCGTATCATGACTTTTTATTTATACCTAATATATGAAATCATCATATAGATTCTGTCCTCACTTGCATCAACATAATTTCATCACTTGGTATGCAACACATATATCTATGATAACTTTACTAACTGTATTTTCAAGGACATAATTTTTTTTCTAGTGTTGTTAATTTTATTTATAACACTCTAATACTATTTATACGTGAAATAGAGTGAAAAAGTTCAGATACCAATTTGTATCACCTAGATACCAATTGAATTCAAGTAGTAGCACGAAAGAAAGAAGGAATGAAGTTTTCCTAAAGTCCTATAGCCTCTCGAAGAAAAGTAAAGGCGTCCCCGTACCGTTTCGCAAGACTCTACTAGACTTGTCCTTGTGTGATGAGATCATCAAACCTAACGCTCTGATACCAAATTTGTCACGACCCAAATCGAGTCGTGATTGGCACCCACACTTAACTACCTAGGTGGGAGAACCAATGAATTTAACCTTAAATTATATTACACAAGAATAATGCGAAAGCTCAAAATCTAGTTAAATATCCTTTCCGAAACCTGAAAGTCATCACAACAAGGACATGTAATCTCCAATACTAAGTCTAGGTATATTAAAGACACCAAAATAAATGAAATACATTAATTTGTGTCCGCAAACTAAGGACATCATGTTATTACCGAGAGAATCCAACAAGCGCTTGAATGAGTAGCTCAACCTGGAACGTGATATACTTGAGACTGGCTAGAGCTGAAGGCGAGTAAAAGTCGTTGTTACACTCACTGCACTCCACAAAAAGAAACAAAGGAAAACACAAGTAGGGCTCAGTACGGGACAACATGTACTGAGTAGGTATCATCGGCCAACCCAAAATAGAAACTAATATACAATGAATAATAATATAAAATCAACTACAATACTTAACAGGTGGCAAGCAACAAACAACATGAACCAGTGTCAACAACACTAAAGCAAGTATGTAATAAGTCAACAATATCAGGATCATCCATGAGGACTCATGCCTCCAACCAAACCATTTGGGAAATTGGGTTCTTTGAGATTGAGTACATTCTGTTAATTCAATATGTTTTTCCTTTAATATTATCGTGTCGGAACGTGACACTCCGATCCAATTATACCGTGTCGGAACGTGATACTCCGATCCAAAAATACCGTGTCGGAACGTGACACCCCGATCCAAGAATACTGTGTCGGAACATGACACTCCGATCCAATTATACCGTGTCGGAACGTGACACTCCGATCCCATTATACCGTGTCGGAACGTGACACTCCAATCCTATCGTTAATTTATTATTTATTATCACCACTTTTCTATTCATTGATAATATTTCATCAAGCCTTCTTCATTCAACGCATCACTTCGATAAAGAGGGTTCAAGAATATAAATTTCACGGTCTCAGGATTTCAGACCAATCACAAAACACACAACCAAGCCACACAATCACACAATCAAGTACATAGAAAACTTTACAATATCATTCAATGCATATCAGTCACTATTAAGAGTTTACTATCAAATAGCATAAACCATAACCTACCTCCACCGAATAACCGAAGTCACGCAAGCTACTTTCCCAATACTTTTCCTTTCCTCAATGCTTCTGAACCTTTCCAATCTATCAAATATATATGCATAATTTGTAAGTTAACGAGTCTACAGACATCATATTACTCTATGTCTAGTCTAGACCCAAAATTCAACTAACTTTATAATCAATTTCCTAAAATTCACCTAAGAGTAAGTCTTAATTCCTCCACTTAGCACAATTTTAATAATAATCATATAGTATAATACACCAAATATTTAATTACCTATCTCAATATATCAAACTTTGATTTCTTATATCATAACAAAATTATAATATTAAAATTAGGCCACTGGTTACGAAACCAGTGGCAGGCTAGCAACACCATGAAGCCAATTTCATTTTGACGTACATAATCAAATTGATTATGAATTGCAAGCAGCACTCTAGTTGCTGGTTATTAATGATTGACTCCACTTTTCAATCACCATTCAACTTAAATTCTTCAACCAATCAACACCTTCCTAACCTTAACTCTAATCAATCATATATACCAACTAAAAATTAGTCCAACAGTCAATTCTCTTCTTAAATTTTGTTAACCCAAATAATATTATAATACTAATTTCTATATGCAACAATATTATAAATAGACACTAATTGAACTCACTCGAAAATCACAGACACCATGATGCTTTCCTCTCTCTCGTCTAAATTCAATAATAATAATAATAATAATATAATAATAATAATAACAATATGACCCTTACCTTAATTCACCTTGGCATTTATCAATATTATATGCATATATTTGTTGCCACAAATTTCAACAGAAACTCAATAGAAATTTGATGCCACTCATATGGCCATGTACGACAAATATATATGAAATCGATACACACTAAATACTAACCTACTAATTAAATAATCAAACCTCCCTTCCATCACACAATTAATGTTTTCCATATGTATACCTTTGTCTTAACAAATTGCATTCCGACGAACATTACGAATTGAAGACGTAATTTTACCTTGATCAAGGCTTGCGGCTCCTCATGTCGTCTTCAGATAAGCCTTATTCTCAATTTGATTTTAACCTGAGCATTACTGTTCTAATTGTTATATGTAACTTATTATAAAAGTGGACCACTACTAATTTTAATTCTATCTTCTTTAACCATCAACTAAATAAGTAATTAAAATTACCCCACTAATTTCATAAATATAATTACAAATAGTCCAACATACCCGTTTAAAATCTATCAAAAAGTATTTTATGAAATAAAATGCTCTAATGCTCAAAACGAATAAATGGGTCATTACAATCGGTGCTCAGTATAAAGTTTTACTTCATTCATCTCATACGTCATGGAAGCTGGCTTGTAGTATGAGAACATCATGGCTCATTAGATGATTTCTCATCTCATCATTAGTATTAAGTGTGTTAAGCTCAATACTTTCAGTAGAGTGTTCATAGAGACTGGTCTCTTCTTTATCTTACACTCTCATTGGTGAGTATGTATTGGCAACGTTTACTTAGGCTCATTTGAAATTGCTCTCATCATTTATATTAGCCTCACATCATGTTGTCACCACATTCTTCATCATTAGCACCTTTACTTTTCATAGTTACTCACCTCTTACTACGTGAATATTCATTTCATCATTTCATAGTTCATCTCATCATATGCCAATGCACTTGGCCACTTAGTATATCTTACACTCATACTTAACCCTCCTAGGGTTCATCAGTTCGTTACATACATCTTAGGTTCACTTACTTTTGAACGTATGTTAGACTTATGTGTCTAAACATACAAGTCATGGGGCTTCATTCATAGTTCGTTAAGTGATTCTTACTTTCCTAAGATTATGTAGTACAAGAATTATGTATCTTGTATATATGCCAAGATCTTAATTTTTGATCTAAGTAGATGGCATTATTTTTGGATATTTTACTCACGTATGACTTATGCATCAATACGGAATTTTGGGCAAGGAAACTCAAATCTTGAATCACTTGGATATCATTTATATTTTTCATTAATTCTATTTCTAATATTCATAACATTAGACTCTAAATTAAATCTCAACATTTATATTGAAGGATAAATTTTCTATTTCAATTTCACTCTTAATTTAACCAAAGGGTTGGGGGTTCGAGCCCCCACAACCTCTTTGATTTTAATTTAATTAAATTTCACTACAATGGGGAGGTTGTGGGTTCGAACCCCCACAGCCCCCTTATTTTTGAATTAAATTCGCTGAGGAGGCTGTGAGGTGGTGGGTTCGAACCCCCACAGCCTCACTTTATTTTCCTTGTTATTTTGCCTCTACCTTCAGCTCTGAGGTCGTGGTTTCGATCCCCACGCCTAGCATTTTTTTTCCATTAATTCTTCCCCTTTCGCGCGTACTGGGAGGTCGTGGGTTCGATTCCCACGCCTTCCATTTAATTGTTTAATAAATTTCTCTCCTTCTCCTCCCCATAGGTCGCGAGTTCGATTCCCCCAGCCCCCCTCTTTATTTTTTTCTTTTCTCTTCCTTCCCTTATATCGCGAAACCTACTGTGGCCAGGTTCGAACCCCCTTAGCCCCATTTTCTTTTTTTTCCCTTTTTCGCGAACACCTGTGGCCAAGGATCGAATCCCCCCAGCCCCATTTTCCCTTTTTTTTTTCTTCTTTCTGTGTCGCGAAACCAGTAGCGAAGGGGTTCGATTCCCCTTAGCTTCTTCACGTTTTTCCCCTTTTTTTTCAGCTTCTTTCACAAGTGAGGTCTTGGGTTCGATTCCCATTGACCTCACTTATTTTATTTTACTTTAAAAACCCAGAAATTGACACTCTTGAAGGGTACAAAATTTGGAAATTTTAGTCCTCTTTCAACTCATTATTTTTAGGTGCATTCTTCATACGTTTAGTTAGCTAAGAGAAGGTTATTCAATCCAATATATCTCTTTATAATGAACATCACATTGCACACACATTATACACATGAAAACACCAAACAAAAACATAAATTTTCGACCCAAAACAGTGGCTACAGCCACTGCCCACGATGCACACACACATCAACTTTTGGTCGCATTTTGAATATTGTTTTCGTAACTTCCCTCACATAAACATTTTCGCATTTAATATAAACACGTAAATCATGCCTAAATCTAACAGCACAACATACCCATCCTATGAAATCGTTTGGGAGCTAAGGACGAGGACATACGAAGGGGAACAACCTTAGTTTCAAGAGCTTGAGAAACGTTCGAAGGAAAGTACTCTTGGAGAAACAATTCCAGGAGAGAAACCCATACCTTTTAAGGTTGTTCAAGCTTGAAGTTGCTTCCCAAACTTGTCTCCAACACCACGCCCAATGCACCTAAAGTTTCACCACCAATTCGACGGAAAACTCCCTTGCCTTAACGTTTTCGATTAACTTGCTTTCTTGGACTTTTTAGTGAGTTTTTCAAGTGTGAAGAACAATTATTGTATTATCAGTTCTTCAACAATATTTGGCAGAGAGCAAAAACGTGAGATAGAGACTGAGAACGTGAGAGAGAGTTGAGAAACGTGAGGGAGAGAGTTATTAGGATTTAGGAGACTAACTTCAAGACTTAGTCAAAATAGGATTTAATTAACTTAATTAAAAATCTGATTTTTCCTTTTTACTAAATCAGCTTAATAATTATTAATTAATTAAATTAATTTATCAACCTTAAATAAAAGTAATTTAAATCATTGCTTCCACCTAGGTTCGAACCCGGGTGGAGCAAGACTCTACTCCAAGAGTTAAATTTTGGCTCTCTCTCTCAAAATTGCCCCTCCGTCTTATTAAATAATTAATTAATTATATATTTAGGGTAATTACGATATTACCCTTAGCCTGGTAAAAGACCATTTTACCCCTAGACCTAAAATAAACTTAAGATTTCTTCTTTTAAGTTCGGTAAAGACTCCTTCGATTAAATCTTAGTTTTCGAGAGCCTTACATGGTTGGTCCCAACCTTTCCAAGCTCAAATAACTCCCCAAGTTAGTTGACTTGGTCGTAGTAAGGGTTCTGAGGTCTGATTCTACGCGTATCAATCCGTGTGAACCTTGTTCTAATCGCAAGCATTCTTGACACCCTAAGTCTTAATCCTATTCATTTTTAGGGTTGTTACAAATTACCAAAAAAGAAGCGGATTTTCACTAAAAAAAAGTTCAAAGATAATGTTGGCAAAAAATTGATTGTGGATATTTCGTTCAATTCATTGATAAATTAGCATCTTTATGCAAATAATTTTTTTAAATTTTCGAGGAAGGTGGTATGATGTAACTAAAACTGAATTGGAATTGCAATTGAAATTTCAATTATAATTTATAGATTGAGGGGTAAATTCATTGATAGATTTAGTTATTTGGCTCAATTTTAGATATAATCATGGTGGTGTACATAGGAGTTGTTGGTTTAATGTGGAAATTGATGTCTACAATGAAATATTGAAATCTATTTTCTCACGAAAAGAAAGAAAATCGAAGAAGTTTTTTTTTATTCTTTACATAAAGAGAAAATTATTATATAATGGAAGAAGAAAAAATGAAGAAAATTTCACGGTAAAAAGAAGAGTTGTTGAAAAGGTGACAAACATTGGGGAAGACAATTAATGATGAAAAAAAATTACTATGGAGATTTAAGTAATTAATTAGGAATTTAGTTAATATACACGTGGACGAATAAAAACGTGTGTGACTCAACAACACCCAGCCTTCAACTGGGCTAGTGATGGAAGCGTTGAAAAAAAACACTTTAAATATATTAAGGGGGTTATTTAAACACCTATATAGTTAAAGTGTTAAAGTAAGTTATGTGGACAAGTTCAGGGGGGATTTTATGTCTTTTCTCTATTAAAAATAAAAATTAAAAGTAGGTCATGGGTAATTACTCCTTATAAATAAATTAAATAATAAAGAGAAAAACACTCAAAATATTAAAATATATTATCATTTTACTTCTCCGTTTCATTTGATATGTCTTATTTTTACTTTGCACTTCCATTAGGAAATTATGTTATTTTACCCTTTTACCCCTATTTAATATTTTCTAAGTCAACTTTATAATAAATGATGAATACATTTTCAAGATTTATTAACTAAAATATGCAAAATATTATAATTTATTCTTGAATTTTATAAAATGATAAATATTGTGATCCAACTATTCAAAGAGACGGCATATAAAATGAGACGGAGGGAGATGATTAGAAGTGAGGCTAACAAAAAAAAAGAATGTGAAGAGTCTTTTGTATAAATGGTACTCCATTAATTAAATATTTATTTTTAATAAATTAAGTAATTTGATTTTATAATACAATAATTAATTTTAAAAAGAAAAAATGCCAAAAGTTTGAGAAAAAAGACAACACAAATGGAGGTCATAGAGAGGTGTCACATCACATTCTCTATGTTTCTCCTTTAAACACATATACGCTTCATGCGTACCTCATTAGATTTATGAATAATCTTTTTTGTTTAAATATTTTTGAGTCAAAATATTATTATATTGAACCCAATAAATTATATTTCAACTTATAATCCACTATCTATGTTTTTAGTACTTTAAATAATTCAGTATATTGAGAAACCATATCAACACTACATAAGCAATTCAATAGGAATATCATATTTATATTATTAATATACTACACTTAATCTTCCTAATATATCATGATTCTAATATGAAAATCAAACATTCAAGAAAAAAAATAGTAATACTATAATTATTATTACAGGACGAAAAAAAATCAACCGTTGCAATATACCAAAACTTTTAATACACTCTTATAAGTATATAATATAAAAAAATACTAATAAAATGCAAAACTTTATTAAAAAAATCTCCTAAAAATTGTTACTTGTAGCAACTAAGTAAGATAAAGAAAAATTACATAACTTGCATATTAATTAATTTAGGGGGTTATCCACCTAAAAGGTTCTGAAATCGTGAATATTATTAATTACCAATTAAAAATTGAAGTTACATAGATAAAAAAATGTGAATTATGGAGAATAATACTATTGAGTAATTATTTGAAGAGGAGATTTTGGAATTATTTTTTAAAATATCACACGGGTGAAGAAAAATAAAGAAAATACTAAAAGGTTTTTTTTGAAAAAGATAAATGTGTTTGGAGGTGATAAAAAGGTACCACATCATCTTATTTATACCTAATATTCTAACTTTATATGTAGATAAATATATTGGTTATAATTAAATAATAAAGAGAAAATGACTTAAAATATTTTTAAAAAATGTTATTTTAAAATTTATAATTAGAAGAAGGTAAAAAAAAATAAAAATTAATTTATTAAGAGTGGAAACCCAAAAGATGTGGGTTATGGATATTATTAGTTAGTACTCTTTATAAATTAGTATATGAAGAATTTTTGTTATAAATGTTTCTCTATTGATAAAAAAATTATTTATAATTAATTGAGTAAATTACTTTTACAAAAAATCAATTAATTTAAATAAGAAAAAGAGTCAAAAAAAAGAGACAAAAGATAAATGTCACGTCATTTCTTTATGTTTCTCATTTACAATAATTAAGAGAAGTTAAAAGAAATAACATTTTTTAGTTTTAACATAGTTAATGTGACTATGGAGAAAAAATTTCTTCATTTGTTTTCATTAAACAATTTGTTTATTCATTAAAAAATTTAAAAATAATAAAAAGTCAATTTATTTATTTATTTATTCTGTGACTGTTTTTTAATATGATAAACCATATCATATATTTTTTAGGGCATCAATATGCAATATATATGAGAATTGTGTCATGTGCAATATTATATCTTTCATTTTTGACAGAAATTAACATATTAATTAGAACTTGACAAAAAAATATACACAAAAAATAAAATTGTATAACTTTTCATCTTCATCCAACAGCAGCAGCAACAACAACAACAGCAACAACAACAACAGCAACAACAACAGCAGCAACAGCAACAGCAACAGCAACAGCAACAACAACAACAACAACAGCAACAGCAACAACAACAACAACAACAACAACAACAACAACAACAAATCTCAGATTTATTCTTCAACAATGTTATTTCTTCACATACAAGGATACGATTTTGTGTTTTCTAGAAAAATTCTCAGAGAGCTAATAACTTTGCATGTCCATATTTTTTTTGTTTTTATGTTGTAATCTATTTTTACTAAATTTATCATTGGATATTATGAGTATTTTAAAGATTGAAAGTTGATTGAAGTGTTAGTCATTTTTTTGAGGTATCTTATTCCAAAACATAGGAACTTTTTTTGTTAGAATGATTTGTTATCATCATTGAATATCCCATAGTTTACTTCCTTTAATGTATGTTTTTTCTCGCTGTTTTTTTGTCTCCTTAAAATTGTATTGATTTTTTTTTTGTATGTTTATAATCTTACTATGATAAACATTTTCGTCCTTTTAATGTTTTTCTTTTTTTTTCTTTTCATTCGACTCTTCTAAATATTTTTTGTGTAAGTTATGATTATTTTCGTGTAGCTTAATTTGAAGAATATGAAACAAAACCTACTCTACATAAAAGTAATATTTTAAGATACAAAAGATATGTCTATTAACATAGATTTGTTGTCCTTCATGTCCCAAGTCATTGCCGAACGTTTGAATTATCTAGGTTCGAATCATTTTCATTTTTTTAATATTCGAGAATATTTCCTTAACATGAGTTTAGAATCCAACATTTTGATCTATTTGTACTCTCATAATGCAATAATCATACATAAATATTCCTGAAAAAGTCATAAAGTTTTATTGATGAAGCACTCGAAAAGGGTCAATAATATTATTTTGTTGTTGTTCCAAATTTATTTTTCTCCTTCTATAAGTTTTCATTAGAATAACAAATTAATTGTAATGAAAAGTGGTGAGCATTTGACCTCAGACAAGTAGATTGTCTCTAAAAAAAATTATTGGAAAAATTTCATATATGACAAACAGATTTACGAAATAAAATTTCATGAGTATAGTTTACATAATTACATTCCATGGGTATATTTTAGTTTGTAAGGTGACTTTAAATTTGTATAAAACGTTTTTTTAATTTAAATTTATACAAAAATTTACTTTTTCAGTAAATTGTAACAGTAGCACAAAAGACGGTAACAATAAATTTACATAATCTCATGATTTAAGCAAAACGTTCAAAATCAAATATTTTCCTAAAAAGAGAATTCTAAAGCAATTGAAAGACAATATCAATTCTAAAGCACACAACTAAAGCATTTAAATATTTTTCCAATTTTGCTTTTTTAGATAAATCTATGAGCGTTAATGACCCTATTTGTATATATTTAAATTGATTATATTGTATATATTTGAGATATTGTATATAATTTTTAATACAATATTTGTGTGTAATTGATTATGTGTTTGTAACTGTATATGTGACCATCATAATATGTATTTGCTTTTAATTTTTTTGTGTAGTCTGTTTGTATACAATATTTTATTATGTTCCTAGTTTTTTGTATATAGCTAGAAATTTATATAATATACAATAATTTTGGTATATGTATTATATTTGTATATGTGCATCTGTAATTTCGTAATTTTTTTAAAAAAAAATTAATAATTACACTAATTGTATAATATTCATTTGTCAATTGTATATGTGGTGAGCTTGAAATTTGTTTGTATACTTGAGTTTGTAATGTTTATACATACAATATTTTATTTTGTTCATGTTTTTTTGTATATATCGACGAATTTGTATAATGTAATATATATATATATATATTTATATATATATATATATATATATATATATATATATATATATATTATAGATTAATTTTACAATTTTTTTTTATACAAAATTAAATATTTGTATATAAATACATGTTGTCTCATAAGACTTTGTACATGTTACATTAATATATAACTCACTATATACATAACTTTAGTAATTGTTATACAACTAATAGAATATATAAATAACAATTGTCTCATAATATTTTGTATATATTATCTTAATATACAACTCACTATATACATAACTTTAGTAATTTGTACATAAATTACACTACCTGATGTTCTTCAAATTTGTGCAGTTTTGATGAGGTAGATTCAATCTCCTCTGAACCGATGTTTATGACATTTCTCTTACTTCACCTTCAACAATCTTAATGTCACTAGATTTCGCATTGTTGATGACTTTCTGAATTGTCATTGGATCATATTTTTTTCTTGAATCTCAATTGCTTAATAGATTGTTCAACTTGAACTTGTTTCTGTTTTTCCATAGACCCTATATTGACCCTACAATTCCGAGTTAAGCCAATTGAAACGAAGGTGGATTATCAACAACATTGACATGCAATGACATACCTTTCGTAATTCTCATAGATGAAGAGGAATCATCCATTCTGATTTTGAAAGACTTGTATCTAATAAGTAATAAAAAATATATGAAAAAATTAACAAACATACTACATATACAATTGTTGAAGAAGGAATCAAGAAAAAAAAATATTGAAAGCCACGAATATGATACTTACCTGCGAAAAAGTGAAAGTACAATTGGAAGGTGAAGCTTAAAATTTTCCCAATTCGAAATTCAAATTAGAAGGGAAGAGTGATTTTAGGAGAAATATATGCGATGAGAATAGGAGATAAATTTGATTTTGTATAAACTTATATACAAAATCTGACTATTTTTATTCCGTATATAAATATATATTGGGTCCCATTAATAATGACAAAATACCTGAAACTATATTTAGTGACAGTAAATAAATTATATTATACCCTTATTAACTAATTACTTCGGGATGTTTGCCATCCCACGTAATTTTCTAAAATTATTTATGTTGTTGCAGTGTACATATTTTAACGGTCTTAACTTATTTATAACTAATATTTATTATCGAAAATTTTCACATAAATCTTTTTACACAAGGGGTTATTCTAACAATAAAGTTATAAGATTCTACATTTTCCATGAACGAAAAAATAGAAAAAGGTGATGTTTAATCGCAACATAAAAACATCACTCAATTTTAACAAGACAATAATATCATCAAACATATAATATGATAAATTATGTAAAAGATAAAAATAATTAGATATCAAGAAATTTTTAATCATTATATATTTACAATTCTTGAGATATGTGATAATGTCAAATCAATTAATTTCTCTAGAAATGTTCTAAAAATCTACAATTTTTTTCCCTTATAAAAGCGATTATTGTAAAGATTGTTCAAAAGGTTAGAAAGATAAATTGCCCGCGCGAAGCGCGGGTAAATTACCTTTTATATATATATATATATATATATATATATATATATATGATTGGATCTTCATTGCAGCTAATGGTTGCAAATGAGTAGGTTGGGTCAAATTTAAGCGGGTTTAAAATGGGTCAACATAAAATAGATAATAATTCAACCCTCTCATATTTGATACGGATAAAAATGATGGTTAACAAATAATTTGTGTAAAATACTAGTTTACCATATGACTTAAGTCATCTACGGGCCCTTAGAATTGTCTGCATAATTCACTTAGACACCTTAATTAGGACTAGTACCTATTGAACATCTTAACCCTCTCGAATTTGAACATATCTGAAACTTTATGATGATATGACACAAAAAATGTAATTTACATCTTGGTGACCACGTGAAATCAATATTTTAACATTTTCTTTTCCTTTTCAATATTTCTTTTTATTTCTCATTTTTTTTTTTTTTTAAAGTAGCAATATTTTTCTTCTTCCTCTCTTTCTAAACGATACCCCTACTAAAACCTTTCGTTTAATACAATCCATCACGTTCTCTTTCCCAACAAATTTGTTTTTTTTAATCTTCTTATTATCATCTACTTCTGTCATCGTTCTTTCAGAAAAAGATGGAGATCATTGATTCTTTATCGGATTATTATCAACATTTTCTTATCGAAAAAATGGAGACCATCTATAGCTTCTTTGCTGGAAAAAAATGGAGATCATTATTCAAATATTTTCTCTCTTCCTTTTCACTTCTCCCCACACACACTGCCTCGACCCACAACCCTTTCTCCCTCACAAATCAAACAAAAGAAAGAATTTAAAATCAAAATAAACAAAGAAATAATGGATCTTTTAATAAAGGCTTAATTCATCGACGATCCCTTAAAATTTTCCGCATAATTCACTTAGACACATCAACTAAGACTAATACATATTGAACACTTTAACCTATTCAAAATTATTCTTATTATGCATTTTTGATAATCAACAAAAAATATGAAGAGTGTGTGATACACTTGCGCTGACATGGCAAAACAACTAATTAAAAAATGATATGTGGCATTCGGCCCCCAAAATTATTTTAAAAAAAAATTATAAAATTATTTCAAACACATTTTATATCTAGTTTTTTTTTAAAAAAAAAATAATGAAAATGTCAACCTATTCTAAGAACCCCACCTCAACCCCTTTTCATCTTCATCTTCCTTCCAAAACATATTCTTTCTCAAATCACAAAAGCTCCCATTTTCAACTTCATCTTCTTCCCAAATCACATTCTTTCTCAAATCACAAAACCTAATTTCTTATCAAATAACTTGAAGATTATTTTTTTTAAAAAAGATACATTTTCATACTAAGAGTGAAGAAGAAAAAAAAAATTTGCCGGCGCTTATTCATTTCTACATTGATGACAAAAATAATAATTAATAGCTCAAAAATTAATTCTTTCAAATTTTGGAATATCATTTTTGATAAAATTTAATGGATTTATATTTGGATTTGAGTAAAACTATTTGTTCAAAAATTGTGATAAAAATATCGGCTAACTTTTTTTATACTAGAAATCATTTATCTTCTTTCTTCTTCATATTTGTTCCATTATTTTTATGAGATTTGCAACAAATCATACAAAAGAAAGTCTTTCTTTCAAATCTGAATCATATGATTTCTTCATAGTTCATTTTTATTTATCTTCAGATTCGGAAGAAATAATTTTTTATAGATATAAAAAAGAGAGACAAACAATGTTGGAGCTAAAATGGAGAAAGCTTTACAAACTAAATTTTGAAGAAGATGAGTAGTAGGGGGTGGGGTGCTCTTCTTCTTTTGAAAAAAGTGTAAATGAAAAAAGAAGAAATATTTGTAAGTTAATTATAGTGCCAAGTGTCAATAAAGAAGAAAAAATATAAAAAAATAAATACAAAAACGCTATTTTGAATCTTTTCACGCGCTTCAAAAAAGTGCAAAACACATTTTTTGACATATCAACGATTTGTGTTTAATAGGAACATGTTTTGAACAATTTAGGTGTTCAATAGGTACAAATCTTAGGAAAGGTATCTAAATGAATTATGCGGACAACCTTAAGGGAATGTCGATGACTTAAAGCCTTTAATAAAATAAGAAAGAAGACACAAAGAGAAATAAAAATAATATTCATAGATTCTATATATTAAAACCTCTAATTTTTCTAAATGGGGGTTAACAATGGTGGACAAAGTAAATGTTTTAGGGGAAGAGAAGAATGGAAAGGTTTGAGGTGGGTGGGGTGCGAGGGGTGGGGTTAGGGGTGTATAATTTATTTTTTATTTTTTAAGTTTAAAGTATTTTCTTTAGGATTTTGTTATATTTAGAATTTATTTTTATAATTATTTTAAATTAAATGCCACATGTCTTTATTTGATTTGTATTTTATCATATCATATGCATGTGTATTACACACACCCTTTTTTTAGATTAAGTGTCAGAAAAATATTCAATAGGTATTTATTTTTTAAGATTGGAGTGTCTAATAGGAAACAAAATCTGATAAGGTGTCTAAGTGAATTATACATACGACTTTAAGGGGTAATAAATGACTTAAGCTTACCATATTTACCCATATGAGTAAAGAGTATTCAAACATTTTAGTCTTTTTTTAGATGAAAAAGATTGAAAATGTTTAATTTAGTTTTATTGTATCATAAAAGTAAAAAAAATCCTAAATTTTCAATATAAAACAAACTTATGTAATAACAAGGAAAAAATATTTTTAATTTCAAAGTAAATGAATAGTTGCATAACTTAAACATGATTAATGCATTTTAAGGCTTAAGCAATGTCAATACTAATACACGATTTGCTTATTTTACACTATTATTTATCATCCAATATAAAACTAAACAAATATAATAATATAATTATAATTAACAAAAGAAATGTACATTTAAAACATGTATTCTTGGAGGGTCAAAGACTTCACCTTTTCAATTATAGAGAAAAATAATTGGTTTTATAGAAGAACATAAAAAGGAAGATTTACAATTTATTTTAGTGATATCATGAATTTTGAGTGAATAAATGTTAGAAGCTTATCCCATTTGACTAATCTATATTCGGTAAAGGGGCAAATATACCTCTGTACTATTGGAAATAGTTTATATATACCCTTCGTTATAATTTGTGGCCATATATACCCCTCCCCTTATACTTTGATCCATATATACCTCTAATTTTAACAGAATGACACATGACGGGTTAAAAATCAAATAACCCAATTTCTTTGAAACCGACTCATTTAAAATTCATTTTTCGGATGACCCACCTTCAACCAAATCCAATTTCATAAGTCTATCTTCTTTATTTAGAACCTCTATTAAAATGAGCCACAAAAGCTCACTGTGAAACTAAAGCAGGGAGTGAAACCTCCATTAAAATCAGCCTAGAGGAGGAAGTGAAAGCATTGCTTCCATTTTCTTTTAACTAGGATAAAGTAATTCTATTAATTGTAGCAGACTAGCAGTACCAAGGGAGGACTGCATAAGTAAAAAAATAGAAGTTCCCACACCATCTCCTTCAACTGTAATTTCTATTATAAGCTTCAATATCAACTTTTCTTAAAAGGTATTTGCATTATTTGTGTTACGAAAAGTTTTTCATTTTATGTTGTGGGATGCTTTTGCTGGTGTTGGTCGCTGAAAGTCGAGGATTCAGTCTTAGATGGTATTAGCTTTTTTCACTTTTTCCTTGAGTTTCATTGTGAGCTTTCACGGAGGTTGATGCCTGATTTTAGTGGAAATTTTAGATAGAGAATGAATTAAGAAAATGAGTTTCTATGAAGGTGGGCCAATAAAAAATGGGTGGGTTTCAAAGTAATTGGGTAATTAAAATTTGAAATGGGCTATTTGATTTTTAAGCTAACATGTGTCAATCTGTTAAATTTGGGGTATATATGGACCAAAGTATAATGGGAGGGGTATATATGACCCAAAGTATAACAAGAGGTATATATAAACTATTTTCAATAGTACAGGGGTATATTTAATCCTTTTCCTATCTATATTTATCCATAATTTACCCATATTTTATCCATATTTTTATGGATTGAATATGAGTATCAAACTATATTTTACCCATGTAAAAAGTTAGTCACCCAACCCATTAAAATATGAACGGGTTACCAAAATATGAGCTCATTGTCGGCACTAATTATAGCAAATAACAAGTAGTCTATGAGACTGGAGCAATGCGGTAGTTCGAAGCTAGTACAACACACACCATTGTATACACCGTGAAAGTAGACAAAACTAATAATTTCGTTACCTTGAGTCGATCGTTCGTCATTTTCATCAACAACAATCTCAGCACTTTCATATTCATTGAATATTCCGTCACTGATTTGTTGTTCACGTAAAAAAAATATAATACAACACAAACAATAACTATAAAAGGTGCTTTTATAAAAAATAAAATTTTGATATAAAATTTGAATTTTTCAAAAGCTCCTAAATAATACAATTCAACACAATTTTTTTTCTA
Source organism: Solanum sitiens (assembly GCA_016801875.1). Lineage (NCBI taxonomy): Eukaryota > Viridiplantae > Streptophyta > Magnoliopsida > Solanales > Solanaceae > Solanum > Solanum sitiens. The sequence continues at coordinate 103,407 of JABWTJ010000016.1, read as the reverse complement.
GTATTTGAAAATTTAAGTTATCTATCAAAAATATTTGTCAAATAATAATACATTATATAAACAAAATATTAATTGCCGAATTTTTATGGAAAAATTACGCGGCTAAACAAACTTATACTATTTAATTACTCATCATAGCTATAGTTTGCTATAATTACCACTCGCGACTAACATTATACATTAATTACGTGGGCTGACTTCGAGTTTGTATAATTAGTCATGTTTGTATATGTATAATTCACCAAGATATACAAATACATATGTATAATATACAATTTTTAACCTATATACATATACAATTCACCTCTCTCCCACTCTCTACCCTCTCTCGCTCGCCTCTCTCCTCCCTCTCTCAATCTCGCTCACCTCTCTCCTCCCTCTCCCAATCTCGCTTGCCATTTATACAAATGTATATGTATAATATACAGTCATATACATTTACAATTCACCTCTCTCCCACTCTCTGCCCCCTCTCTCTCACCTCTCTCGATCTCGCTCGCCTCTCTCTCCCAGTCTCGCTTGCCTCTCTCCTCCCTCTCCCAATCTCTCTTGCCATATATACAAATATATATGTATAATATACAATTATCTAACCAATATACATATACAATTCAACTTTCTCCACTCTTTTCCCCTTCTCTCTCGCCTCTCTCCTCTCTCTCCCAGTCTCGCTCGTCTCTCTCCTCCATATAATATGTAGCTACAAATTGTAACTATTAAACTATAGCTATAAAGAGTAATTAATTATTTTTAAGTGGCTATATGTGAAAGTTTCTCAATTTTTATTTGAAAAATATATGACCAAACGGGTCCTTAAAGTGTGAGGAAGTACCTATTGGTTGCGTCTTCTCGAGGGATGTACCGCCTTTGAATTCTTTTTTCATTTCAAACTGAAGAGAGGAAGAGAGGAAGAGGAAGAGGAAGAGGAAGGAAGCGGAGTTTGGGAAGTGGATCCATTAATGGGGTTCCTCTTATTCTTCGGCAGCAGTGCTTTTCTTCTTCCCATACTCTTTTGCATCTCTTTGTTTCTTTCAACTACTCACGTTGCTGCTCTCCAAGGTTACTCTATTTCCCCTATTCTCTCTCTTTTTTTTTTTTTCAATTTATCACTTTCTTCTTTACATGTTCTTCTTGTGTAGTCTATATTTGAATTTGGGGCATCCCAATTTTGCTCCTTTGACAATTTTAACTCGCAAATACTTCATCAACTCATAGGGTTCAAAATAGCCATTGAAAATTATAGTCACATGTTGCTTTATTGAGAAGCCAAGCGAACAATTTTTTTGTGACTACAGAAACCTTCTCTATATTTAGGGTACAATGAAAGAGTTCATGAGATATATTTGTGGACTTTGGAGATTGTATTGTCTTCACTTGATTACCTGAACAGTATTGAAAGGACTGCCTGTTATGTGTTCATATGTTGTATAATTGTCAATGAAATTTCGATAACTATGTATTTTAATGGTTGACGAGATAACTAGAGGTGCCTAACCTGTTAAGCTCACATGAACACAAGCTATCCCGCACACTTTGTTCATTCAAGATATTCAGTGTGTCAAGTTTAACTAATTGTACGTTCAAGGTCTCAAAAGATTTTCTTTACCTTGGGGCAAAGCTCCCAATCCCATAATTTCAAGCATGTCAAGTCATTTATTCAAGGAGACCACCATACTTGTCGTTTCATTAAGTGTAGGCTCGTTTTAGGAGTCTGTGTAAAGAACAAAGAAGAAGGTTAGATTGATTTTGTGGCGACTCTCTTACTTCACTCCGCACATCCTCTCCTTTTTTCATCATAGAGTCGCCATCCCTTGCTCCTATCTCAATCTTTCATCTCTCATTTTTATGGGATTTAGAGTAAGTGTCCAAAATTCCTTGATGAGGATTAGGAGAAGTAGGTGGAAAGAGAAATTTTCCCTTTTTGTCTACTACATACTTGTACTGTTCTTGCTCATATCATTCACTTGTCACAAGTCTCAAACCAACCTTTGGTATAGAATGAATTTTGTTTTAATGAATAACGGACAACTCTAAAACCTAACATACTTGAATCAAATAGTTAGCACCAAAGTCAAACAAGAGAAGCTCCAAAGAAATTGGCATGACAGAAATATAGACACAAAAATAGACAAGATTAATGCAAGTAGGATTACTACTCAATGTAATCAAGCTAAAGAACTCTAAAGAAAAATGGAAAGAAAACAGTAAATTAGTGGTTATTTCCGCATCATACAAGTCTAGAATTTTTTTCCAGGTGTTCATTACATTTTTCGTATAGCTTCTGCTATAAATTGATGCAAAACCACCAGATACCTTCTCCACAATCGCCCCAAATTTTAGGAATGAGCTCCTCTCGACGTGCCAGTTCTTTTGATATATTAACCACTCAAAACGGAGCCCGTTTGCGGCAGGTCGAAATTCAAACTCAAGCTTTTGGATAAGCTTCAATGGCTGCCGGCGTTTTCAGCTTTCTGCTTCATGTTTCTAAATCATTCAAAAGACAGTAACAATTTCAAATGTAAAATTAGGCAGCAACTTCGTGGGAATGAACAAACTTTGTGGAGACAAAGTGCTGCTGGTTCTGGTGTTTGGGGACACGAAGTTAACAACTTTCTGGGCAGCAATTCGTGGAGCTAAACTGGTTGTGTACCCGAATTGTTTTTCAATGTTTCAATGCTCAGCTCCTCCTTCACCGTCCAAGGGCACAGAAACAGGAAATTTGCAGCAAGTCACCTTCTTCAATGAGCTGGAAATATTTTCTATCCCGAGTAACTCAGATCTTCTCTAAACAGGGCCACATTTTAGATATGAGCGCTCGACGTTTCGCTTCTTTTGATATGTTACTCACATGAAACAATTCACATTTGTGGCACTCTGAATTCTAAAATTTGAACTTCGGAGCTCTTCAGTGGCGGATTTTATGGATATAAGCTCAAATCTTCTCTAGATAGGCCCCAAATTTTGTGTATGAGCTCCTTAAAGTGGTTTCCAAACTAATGGAATAACAATCACTTGATTCGACTCACGTTTGTGGCACTTTTAACTTAAGAATTTGAAACTCCAGATTACATTCATGACTGTCATGGAGTGTATGTTGCCACTCTCACATGTGTTAGCTTTCCTTCAATGGACAAAAACGTTGAAGTTAATTCCAGATTAAGACAACAACATGGAAATAACTCATTAACAATATGCTGTAATGCTAACAAGGATCAACTCAGATTTCTGAGGGTTATTTTCGTCGTATTTGAGGCCATTTCAGGGCTGCATATTAACTGGGGTTAGAGCTACACTTAGAAGTCAGATTTGATTTCCAATTGGTGCTCAACAGAAGGGTTCCAAACCTCTGAAAGGCGAGGCAGATTTAACGCTACGCCCTTCCCTTAGTGCCGCCCTCTAGGCGAGGCTCACAACCAAAGGATGCACGGGGTGAAGTTGCCACCATGAACTAAGGATACTAGTAAATGTTGTGGAAGAGGTTCATATGTTAGCTGATATTTTGGGAGGCAAAGTGGGAGAATCACATATTATTTTTTTGGGCATGCCTTTGGGAGCAAAGAGAAAATCAAAGGGGTCTTGAATGGAGTGATGGAGAAATGCCAGAAGAAGCTGACAAATTGGAAAATGCATTACCTATGCCTTGGGGTTAGATTTGACACTCATTAATAGTGTTTTGGATGCTCTCCAAACTTTCATGATGTCTATATATCCAATCCCTGCTAGTGTTGTGGATAGATATGATAAACTAAGGAGAAACTTCCTGTGTGGCAGAGTAATGATGACAGAAAGAAGATCCACTCAGTCAAATGGGATATCTTGACAATTAACAAGAAAGAAGGGGAACAGGAATCAGGAACTTGAAAGCGCAGGACCAAAGTTTGATGATGAGATGACTATGGAGATTTGCTTCCGAAGAAAATCCTTTATGCAAGGAGAAGTAATTAGAAGAAAATGGGGGAAGAAGGAAATTTTACCACCAATCCAGTAAATATCCCTTATGGATGCAGTGTGAGGATATCCATTAGAAATCTGTGGCCAAAATGACAAGTAAATCGAGGTTTATAGTAGGGAATAGTGTGAATTTAAACTTTTGGAAGGATTAGTGGATGGGACAAGGGGCTCTGCAACAAACTTTTCTAGACATTTACAACTTAGGCCAACAACAGGAGGCAATAGTAGCTGAAGTTTATTCTGAACAGGTTTGGAACATAACCTTTAGGAGACTCTTAAATGATTGGGGATTGAGGATAACTGAGTTCTATAGAGAACACTACCCCAATTTGAGGGTGTAACTGGATATGTGGATGGTATGGTATCACAAGGAAATACACGGGGAAAATATAAAGTGAATGAAGCATATAGGTAACTGATCTAAGTCAACAACCAAGTGGGATGCTGACCATGGAAAATGATCTGGAATGAGAAGATCCCATATAAAGTAGCTTGCTTCACTTGGCCTGTGGCAAAAGAGGCTGTGTTAACGCAGGCAGAACTAAGAAGTAGGGACTTCAGTTATGTTCCAGAGCTTTTGTGTGGGGAAAAGACAGAGATAAGCAACTATCTTTTTTTACATTGCAAAGATCTGGAAACTTTTGATTAACTTGAGGGGTATCTTGTGGGTGATGCCAGCAAGGGCAAAGGAGGTACCAGAGTGTTGGGGCAGAGAAGGTATTTTGTCCAAGGCGAAGGAGAGATGGAGGATTGCCCCAACATGTATTTGATGGACTCTATGAAGATTTTGAGGATATGCAATGTATTATTAAGAAGTTGAAGATGAATTGTTTGGTCTGTTTTTATTTTTTGTGTAGTTAGGAGTGCTTTAAAGAAACAGAAGATATTTTGATGTGTTAGACATTATGTAAAAGGAAAATAGTCAGGAAGATCCTTTTTTGTAATTGTTTAGTATGCCTGTTAATATACAGAATGTTAGCATCATCAATACATAAATAAATTGTAGAGAAAAAAATTCTAAACCAAAAAAAATGTAGAGCAAAATATTGCTTGGAAGGATCTTGGTACGAGTGCCGGTTAAATTGCTCGGTTGTGCTCACTTTTGGCTTGTTTTTAATGCATTCTGCAGGAGAGACACCAAGCACTTATACCCATTCAACACAGCTATACCCAGGCCACACAGAGACTCCTTTAATATATATATTGGAGGCATAATGTAGTAAAAAGATGGAGAGGTGAATCCTGGGCTGTTTGGTGAGCAGTAGTGATTACAGCAACAACAAACCCAGTAAAATCCCACATGTGGGGTTTGCGGAGGGTAGTGTGTACGCAGACCTTAGCAGCAAAATCCTATCTTGTGATGGCAGGAAGGTTGTCTCAATTGACCCTCGGCTCAAGGAGAGATAAAAAAGATGCAGGGTTAGCAGTAGTGACTAAGCGAAGAAAAAGATTATATGTGATACACTGTCAAAAAGAATATTGAGAAAGAGAAAAGCTAGAAGTCAAGGAATTAATTGTGGATTCTTTTGGACAACATACCATTTAAAAAATGAACAATTGTCACAAACTTCTCGACTGTTTCAATTCCAATTATCTGAAAAGCATTACAATGACATCTATAAACTATATATATGATTTAGTCCATAAAGGATTTGTCAAGTCAACTAAGATGTTACAAAGACCGATGTTTGCATCTTTAACCTGGGACAAGAACACTCTAGAAGATAGCTTTCTAAAGGTTTGAAGATACTCAATTTTCTGGGGGCAAATAAAAAGCCGCAAACTTGAATAATTTTAATTTCTGCAGGTCTGCATAACATAGCTTTTTCTCAAAATTGATATCCTTGATAGTGAAAATGAATCAGATGCTGACTCACATAAGTTATTAGAGAATACTATCTTGATGTTAGCACTCAATCTTGCATTACTCAGCTTAGTGTTTTTGACATGACAGGTGTCAAATTGAAAAATCAGATACTGGATGTGACTCCAATTAAACTTGTGACAGACCCTTTGTCTAAAGACGATGTATTATGTGAACGTATACTAATCACCGGTCTATCACGATGGAGACTTAGCAGTTATTCTAGTGCATATCGAGTTAGTTGGGCCCCATCAGCAGTAACCCCAGATAGATTGCTGGGAAAATTACAGATATGCTTTCACAAGTAAGTAGAGAATGCCTCTATTCTCAAGTTTCTTTGACATGATTTTGTCTTTTCCATTGGAGATTTTGACTCAGGGATTTCTATCTTGAAGGAATTATTCTCTTGGCTTGTGCCAGTGTGAACATGATGCGTGGAAGAATTTACAGAAAGGGCCATGGAACTCTGTCATGTCCCCTTACGAGGATAGAATTCTTGATGTGAAGCTTGTTGGTGGTCTGTCTGGTTCTGTTACTGTAACTATCGAAGAAGGTTGGACAGATGCGTTGTTATGCTTGGGACTTTATGGATCTGTGGAATCTGTTTCCTTCTGTTTCTTGTCTACTGCTTAGTTACCTCCTTTTTATGATATGCAGATTTACAAAGATGGCGTCTGCTGTTTCTTGCATTTGGTATAATACTGCTGCTTGTGGCACCTATTGTAAGTAGTTGGGTTCCATTTTACTACAGCAGTTCAATGGCTATTGGAGTTTGTCTTGTCATCATTGTCCTTCTATTCCAGGTAAAGTTATTCATCTTTAGCTGTGGAATGGTTTTTCTGCTGTCATCACTTTTATGTATGCATCAAAATAGTTTAGATCTTTTTCCTATTTATATTATGTGTACATCGAGGCTTGTGTGGGATAACGGTCTTGTTTGCTTCATTTTATTACTTTTACCCGTTCTAGTAGGGGTCTAGAGCTGTTTCTGTGTATATGTTGGCCCTTATGGCCCTATAACTCAACTTTTAGCTGCTCGGTTAATACCAATGCCTTTGCGAAGCCTAAAAAACTTGCCAGACCTATAACTCATGTCAAATCATGGGAAATGTGATCCTTATTTATTGGTATAAGTGGCTAACCAACATTATCCAATTTTTCAGAAAACTGTGTTTGATTTTATGGTTTTTTCAATTGATGTGGTTATATCTCTCATCTTTCTTTTCTTTACATTCTTTCGTAGAGTTAAATACTTCTACTCCAATTGAAGCCTTAAATAACCTTTTCGGACATTACCATTTTCTAAAAAAAGATTGAAACTGATGTAGATAGAAAGCTGCTAATCTCTCCAAGGTTTTTAGTTTTGTGAAATCTTGTGTGATCTCAAATTTACAAGGAAATTGTGCAGAAGGGTCTATTGGAAAAGTTGTGTAATGAAAGCTCGCTGGCTCTAATTTGATCCAAAAAGCAAAAACAAACTCACTGGCTCTTACAGGTTTCAAACTTGCACAAAAGGAGAAGCCTTGGCTTCACTTTTGCAGAACTAACAAAAACCTCTTTTTTCGTATGTGAAAAGAATATTAGTAGAGGAGAGCTGTTACTTTTTTCAAAAACAAAATATTAGTAGAGGAGAGTTACTGTAGAAATGTCAACATTAGGATCTGCCAGAAAGAAACCTTAAGTGGGTTAAATTTACGGCATTGTTCGCATTGGTAAGTTAATGAACTTTATTCAGTCATAAGTCAGTGAAATCTTAAATCTAGTTTTTGTTCCTTTTTTTGCTTGTAGTTCATATTCTTCATGTACTGGTTCAGGTCCTTCAGCCTACTAGAATTTACCTTAACCTTGTGATACATATGAATTGTCCTTGTACTGTCTTGTTGTGGTTAAGGAGATTGATGAGCTTTTTGGTGTTGGTCTATTTTTATTCCTTTTTTAAAAATACACCATGGGGGATGTCAGGTGTCTATCTTTTTTTTCCTCAATGGAAAAGGGTAACAGTATATTCATCATCATTAAGGAAATGTTAGAAACTGTATTTACAGTTCCCTAAACAAACAGTCTACTAGAGATTCCATAATATCTACTAGAGATCAGCATCCTCTACAAGGTTCTCTTTACATCAGAAATAAAGACATTACGCTGTTCATCTAAGTCTTTGGGTAGAGATATTCTTGTCTTCAAATCACCTTGCATTTCTCTCTTTTGATACAGTCCACCATATATTGATTTCCACCACTTCTTGGCTTTCACTACCTTCCATTTTGGTCCAGCATTTCAGCATATCCATAGTAGATTCTGGCAGTCATGCTCAAACAAAGTTGCTATAAATGTCCTGTCACTTTACAATGTAAAATTTTTGTTGTCTTCTACGCTCTCCTGGCACAAGAAGTATCTTGAGCTTAGTTGTATTTTCCTTTTTTGTTTGTTTGTTTCTTTGTTTGTAGATTCTCATGAGTATAATTGAACTGTGATAGATGCCATCTATCTCTAGGAAGGATGGATTGTTTGATGCTTTTGAATTCTGTTCTCCAGTTAGTAGAATCAAGAAACCTGTCAACAATTCTTGAGGAACTGAGTCTATTATATCTGCTTATCCATGTATAAGATCCCCAAATAAAGGAGGATCTACCAGCTTTTAGTCATTTATAAGGTATGAGAAATCAGACATGGATTCAGAGATTCAGCCCCCACTTGCTTTTCGGTTGAGAAACTGGTTATGTTGAAGTCTCCACACACAACCCACAACCCTTTCCATAGTCCTTAGTAAATCTTGCTGCCCATTAACTGCCTACTTATCAATTGAGTTGAACCTGAGCCCATAAACTACCAACTTATCATTAACTACCAATTTATCAATTCGAGCCCATCACAGATGGTTCTTGGGTTCTGTCTCTTCCTCTGTTTCGAGTCAGCCACCGCAATTCTCATCTCCTTCATGATTTTCTGATTCCGTAAATGATATGGTAGCCCTAAAGTTCTGGCTGACAGTTTTTATTAGTCAGAATTCATCTTGATGTTGGTTTCCACCAATTTAATTCCCAGGTGCTTCGCTGCCATCTCCATTCACCAACCAAGTTTGTTCCACCATCTTCCTCATCGTAAACTCGAGTAGAAATTTGAAACCATCCATGTCATTCATCTGAACAGAATTAGCATCTTTGCGTGTGCTGCAAATCCATCTAGACACTTCATTATGGAGTGGAGTTTCATAGTCGCCAATGAATCTTCCAACTATGCATCAACTCAGGAGATCTGATTTTGAAGGGTAGGTAGCTCCTTTGACTCTGATGGGGTTCTCAGTTGACTGCATCATCTGTAAGTCATTGATCTTCCATATTCTTTTAGCCAGCACCTCAATATTAGTTCCTTCAACACTCTGCTTTTCACTTGTAATGGGTGTTCTCGTACATGTAATAAATGTTCTTTTAGTAGCGACGCCTTCCTTTTTGTTGCTACATCCTTCCAACCTGCATTGAATGTATTCTCTGGCATAATAGTAGCTGACCTTATATGTTTCTCTATTGCGACCACACTCAAATAACGGTCATAGTGAATGAATTTCTGAGAGCAAAAAAACTGGCAAGGTTTGGTCCATGTTTCTCTCTTTTGAGGGCATTACCTTGGTTCTTTGACACTCTTCGCATTGACTGGCATATCCATAGGAGAATCTTCCTGCTGATTGTTGTCCTTGGTATTAAGTTTTTGCTACGCTCAACCCACTCAATTTTTATCTCCGAATCAGTGCTACACTCAGTTAGATCATATGATTTTCTCCCGAAATGAAATACATTCTGTTCTCCATACTAAGTAACCTTCAACCATAGTTTTCTGTCAATCACTAGTGAAATTGGTGGAAAACACAGCCCCATTGTGAGATCTTTGCTAGAGTAGACTGGATGTGCTCATCTATAAAAAGATTTAACATCAGTTACCATCAAAATAAGATGTCATCTAATTTTCCAATTGTAAACATCCCCCCTCCCCCCCACGCCACACACACACACGGGACCAGCAAATGCGCGAGCCATATTAGATAAATTGACTTCCATTTTTGTTTGATGCGGCCCCATACGATTGTTGATAAGTTAGAAAAGAAAAGGACCGCAAGAGGATACAAATATATGCATAAACACTTATTAGGAATAACACCTGACAAGAACTAGGGTGATATAAACAAAAATATTGCATGGAATATGATAACCATTTATCTAGGGGTCAGACTTCAATATGTAATTTTTTTTGGGGTTTGGGGGGGGGGGGGGGGAGTTTAAGAAAGAAACCTGGAACATTGAGCTACAAGATCTTGCAAAGAGCTGTATGTTTGTATCACCTGGATTTATCAGATTGACATTGGAAAGAAAATTAACTAAGCTTATACAAGTTTCGTCAATACAAAACAAGCCTTTCTAACTGAGTTAAGAGTTCCCTAATAACATCTGGTATGTTACATTTGCTTCATTTTACAGGGGTGGGTGGGGGAGTTTAAGATAGAAACCTGGAACATTGAGCTACAAGATCTTGCAAAGAGCTGTATGTATCACCTGGATTTATCAGATTGACATTGGAAAGAAAATTAACTAAGCTTATACAAGTTTCGTCAATACAAAACAAGCCTTTCTAACTGAGTTAAGAGTTCCCTAATAACATCTGGTATGTTACATTTGCTTCATTTTACAGGGGATGAAATTGCTGCCAACTGGAAGGAAAAATATATTCTACCTGACTATCTATGGATCAGTGGTTAGATATTTAGTCCAAACAATTCATTTTTCAGCTGTGATAAATTTGCTTGTGCTGATGGTTAGTTAGTTACCTTCAATCTGAATCTTATTTCAGCTTGGAGCAGGATCAGTTTTGGTGCATCAATTCTCTATGCTGATAAATTCCATCGTCTCAAACTTTGGGCTAAGTGAAGAGTTCCACAATCCTGTATGTTCTCTCTTTGCAATAAATAGGATGTTTATTTAACAGTTGACCCATGTGTTAATCCTAGACTGTTTCCTTTCTTATCTCGTCTTGTTACTGTGTGGCTCATCGTCATTGTGCATTTTAGCTTTGCTTTAATGTTTTTCTGATCCTAAGCCTCTAAAGTCCATGGCAATTTATGTTTTGCCATCTATTAGGTCTCACTGTCGTTCATTTGTGTTTGAACACCTACAGGTTATGCTTTGTATTAATCGTTGAACATCTTAATGGACACATGATTGGGAACTTGAGTTAGTCCTAACACACAAGTATCATGTGACGACAGCTAGGAATACCATGGTCTGTGTAAAGGCATATTTCTATACATATTGCTAAAGACTGCTTGACCTCTTTGTTCATAATGTTGTAAAACCTTAAATGGTTCATAAGTAAATTGATCTATTAAGCCTTTTTAGGGTAAATTGGCTAATTAAACTGAATTTTGTGTAGGGAGGGTTGAGGACATTTGACCCAATGTTTACGGTATGATAATTAACGTTTGGAAGTGAGTTACCTTTATAAAAAAAAATAATTAACGTTTGGAAGTGAAGCTTAGTAAAATTTTGATTGCAATTTTTTTGTTGCTAATTCTGATATTTGAAGTTGAAACTATTACAAGGAAAGAGCACACTGGACATAGTTGAAGTAAGTATAATTTTATTTTTGGATAGTAATTTTGTTATTGCTTGTTTCAACGCCAAAATTGGTCAAACTAATTGTTGAAGTCAAATTGCGCCTCGTATTATGGGATGGAGGTAGTATATTCAGTTTGCCGATTGAGATTGATAAATTAACCTGCCAAATGATGCCTTAGAAACTGGGTGTGGTCGCAGTACCCATATTGGATGAGTGATAATTAAAAAAATAGGTGTTACTTTGCAATTATTTGTCAAGAATAAACTAGTATTGGATACCTCCATACACTCATATCTGATAGATATCCGAAAACTAGTTCATGTATCGTCAATGAACAGAGAATGAAACAGGGTGTATCGATTTCATTTATGACTTCTGGCTTGCTCGTTACACTAAACAAAATCTCTTGCACGCACGTATAATAAGGAAGACCTTGCTGGCTAATTCTTATTCTTGATCAGGAAAGAGAGATTCTGGAATCTCTTGATTTCACTGTTACGCATCTTTCGGACATATTTTTCTTACTTCAAGAGCGAAAAGAACCTCGTATTCTCTGGACATCATATAATCGCTAACTACCAAAAACATAGGAGTAGTAGCACTTGTTAAAGCTAAATGTTTTATCCCACTGGACACGTAAAAGCTAAAACCAGTCTACTAGATAAGCCAAGTAAAGCAGTGTCAGATGCTGATGAAATAGTATTCTCTTCTTTTTAGAGAAGTCAATTCCTTATTCAATCTCCCCCTGATGGGTACTTCTATTTACTGTATAGGAGTTCAGTTTCATATGTTGACTTTCTTCCCGTAAACAGTATTCATTTTGGAAAAGAAATTTGACTCTATTCTTGCTCATAAAACTTTCTTGGGCCCTTGCAACTTGATGTGTATGGCAAGATTTTTGTATGGGAGTATCTTCCATAAAGAAACCAGTTTGATGTTAATTACCTATGAGTCTTTTGATATGTTTCATTTATGCATTTGAATATGTGACTTGCACCCTAAAAGGATCATGGATGTGTATCTTAGTGGATTTCATCTTGATTTCAGGTCGCTGTATTTATTCTTGTCGGAATCATCCTTGCTGGAGCTGGTCTAGGATATTGGTTGGTGCGGAAATTTGTTATATCAGATGATGGTAATGTGGATGTTGGTGTCGCACAATTTGTTAAATGGGCCATACGCATCATTGGCATTACCTTCATCTTCCAGGTTTTGAGAACTTCTTTTGTTCAGTTACTTTGATGTTGATATGATGGCATTTTATGTACACATATGTTCTTCCTATGCTCAGTTGCTGGGTTCTAGCAGAAATCCCAATTATCTTTTCAGTCTTCAGTTGATTAGAAATTTAATAGTGAAACTTTGATTAAGAATAGAATAAAGAAACAGAGTAAGAGAAAGAACACAATTATTCTGCAATGACTATTGTTAGAGTGGGTAAAAGTCCCACATTGGTTTGGGAATGGACTGGTGGTCTCCTTTTATGGACTTGGGTAACTCCTCCTCCGTTTGAGCTAGCTTTTGAAGTGTGAGTTAGGCCTAACATATTACAGAGCCAGGTCCATCCCCATTTGGACTCGTGGTCCACCCTCTAGTTGGGCCTAGGCGTGAAGGGGGTGGGCGTGAAGGGGGTGCTAGAGTGGATAAAAGTCCCACATTGGTAGGGGAATGAGCTGGTGGTCTCCTTATATAGACTTGGGCAGTCCTCCCCTCATGTGCTAGCTTTTGGGGTTGAGTTAGACCCAAGTGCCATATCTTCATGGCTATGTTAAGGACCATTTTGGAGTGTGGTGACCTTTAATGAGAATTTTGCTATAGCTATGGAGCTCTCTTCTCTCTCATGTAAAGCCCTAACCCTACATACACTTGGATTTTCGCCTTAGGCAGTCTCTGGTGCAACCTTCTTCTTCAACGACCCCATTAGCCCCACATCCCTCGAATCTTAAAGTCAACCCCATACCCAATATGAACTACTCCAATCTCTTGAAACCTTAAATGATGAAGAACGCCATGCAGAACCGTACCATTGCCATTCTAGTTACTATGCTACATGGAAAACCGTATATTGGATGGACTAAAGCGGAAGTTGAAAGAATTGTCATCATCAAAATCTCCAACATGTTGTTGGCAAATTTTCATATGGTTGGCTTGAGCTAGAGGAATTGAGATCGACTATTCCAACACAATATAGTATGAAGGGAGACTTTTAGATTGATTCCTTCCGTAATCAACATGTTTTGATTAGGTTATCTCTTAAGGAGGATTTTATCAACGCAACATTGAAGGCTGATTATTATATAAATCCAATGATGGTAGTTCATACCAAATGAGGCCACTTATTTATGATTCAGGATTTTAGATTTAGGAAGAAACAGATCCCTTTGGCCCTATTAGTTTGGGCCTTAAACTTGGTAAGCATGTGATGCACCTACTTAGTTTCTTAACTTTGGCCTTGTATTCTTAGGCAGTGTTATCTAAGGCGAAATGCGCAAAAAAGCTCTAAGTTCCGTGGGGCTGTAAGCGCTAAGAGAAACAAAGCGTGAACTTAAATGAAAAAAGGTGCAAAGGGAGAAAATAATATGTTTAGTCCAAGACTAATAATTATAAACATGAATGACAAATATATGACCAAAAAAATTGAAAAAAAAATTATGATTAAGTGAAATATCAATTATTTAGTTTCACTTCTTCATAAGAGGCTCATTGGCAAGGAAACATTTGCCTTAGAACCTTGATGACGACACTGAAGCGCACATGAAGCGAGGCGAAGCGCTCAACACGTTTTAAGCTCGCTTCAGGGCTTAAGCGCGCATTTGATAACACTGTTCTTAAGTAGGTGACACACCTACTTGTACTACTTTATCTTCGTTTATCCTTATCATTTAATATAGTTTCTCGGGAATACAATCATTCAGGGTAGGCATGGGGAGTAGGGTCAGGGCGTGGGATATTGCTTTAGTAGCACTTATTTTGATCGTATGGAGAAAGATTTAGGAGAACCTTGATGGAATGGAGAAGGATTTTGCATACTTGAGCTATAGCATCTTATCCCTTGTTCTCTTTTGCTGCACCCATAAGTTTCCTTTAGGTATAGAAGAATTAATGTCTTTCTTAGAAAATCATATATATATTGTGAAGTTCTCTACTTTTTGGTTTACTTTTTTTTTGAAAACGGTAATGTTGTATTCATCAGCATTAAGGACATGCTGGTGACCTCCAAAAATTCGTACATAGAGGGGCTAGGAAGGCTAATTACAAAAAACTTAACATATCTACTAGTTGCTCTACTTTTTGGTTTACTTTTTATATACAAGTATATGTTTTGTGTCCATTGCTAATAAAGTATTACTAGTTGATTAAAGAAATAAGGAACTGAAAACCAATGTTGAAGATCAAGAACTCTCTTTTATGCCATCTATTATTTTGGGGTTGGGAAGACTTTCTTGCAGCTCAATGCTAGACAATGTAATTTTGGCATCTTGGTGTGCTATCTATTAAATGATTTTTATGGTTTATATAATAGAAAAATAACTAGTAGGGATGAAGTATCTATGAAAATTCTGATGTGCCATGTATATTTTTGCACTATGATGTAGTCAAATTAATCTAATACACATGCAGACAAATGCTTGACGCTGTTATTACCATAAGATTTAGTGCACTTAATTTTGTCTTTCTTTTGCTAGAGCACACTTGATTCTCCTTTAGCGATCTTGGTGCTCAGTTCTTGGTGGCTTATTTGCTTTGCTGTTACTTCTATGCAGCGGCATGCATCAAGGTAAGTTCGTGTTTTAAGTTCTCTTTTGAATTGTTTCTTCATGGTCATTCTCTGTTATGCAGTATAATTGGCCTCAATTCGTTCTTCCTTTTTTGATAAATAAATAATTTGTCTCTAATCTATGCACCAATGAATATCATGTACAACAGTTATCTTTAAAAAATCTGTACAACTATGTTTACACCCCCCAAGATACAAATGACAGAAAGATATCATTTGGCTCTTTTCTATCCTTTGAAAATTCTTTATTCATCCCCCTAACAAATGTGTATAGTGGAATTACGGTGAAGCCTCTCTATAACAACCTCGTTTGTCCAGATCTTATTTTGAATGTTATTGTATACGCCTATAACACCATTAACATTTATATTTTATTTGGTTGTTATAGACAAAACTTAACCAAAAAATTATAGTTAATAAAATTTATGCTATAAAAGTATAAAGAATGTTTAATTTAAAGGTATGTACCCCATATGGCATGAATGATAATGAAAAATGGCAGAATTTGCCTAAGGAATGTAAGGTCATTTTTTGGTAGTTCCTTTGCTCGAGCGTTTGACAAGTCTCCGTGGTGATTCCTTGAGCAAAAACCATATGAACTTCTACCAGGATAGCCCCTGCTGGCCCAATCTGTGTTGCACTTGTTGCTTCCGACCTCTAGCGAAGTCCCTTGTGTCGTTTTATAGTGCTGTGTTGGTTTGTAGGTCTCCAGGTATTTTGTCATATCTAGCCATCCAGATATGTGACAAGGTTCTGTAAACCATATCAACGATCATCTCTGAGAATCAAAATTGCACTTTGGTGATAAACAACCAAGATAATCTATCATATGCCTTTGTCATATTAAGCTTTATCACTACATTAGGTGTTTTGGTCCTCTTTCTTATGTCCCTTGCTCGTAAGTTATAAAACATGCTCGACAATGCTTCTTCCTTTAACAAAACCTGCTTGATTTGGTGATATAATACCAGGTAATAGATTCACCAATCAACATGCAACACCCTGAATAAGATCTTATTGCTAAAGTTGTTCAGGCTTATTGATCTTACATCTGAAAAGATGTTTATCTTCTCCTTCTTAGGTAATAAAACCAGGATAGTGTATATGATGGACTTGGGAACATCCTGTCCAACAAAGAAAGCCCTCAGTGTATTGATCATCTTCTTTTAAAGTTTCTCAACCTGTTTGACAGAGCTTCCCTGTAAAGCCATCAAGACCACTACAACTTTCTCCACTCAGCTCAAAAACTGCCATTTTGATCTCATCTTTTGTTGTTAATTCAGCTAACTTAATGTCCTTCTCTTCATCAATCAAATTAGTAATGTGTTCGAGTAGTTTAAAATCTTCTGACATATGCTCCTCTGTTAATTGTTTCTGAAAGAAACTAATAGCCTCATCTACTATCTCCTTGATGTCTGTCTGTCCCCTTCTGCATTGAATATCTGTGAGTCTTAGCTTCTTTCTTCTACCATTCAAATAAGCATGGAAAACTGTGTGTTCCTTTCACCATCTTGAAGCCACTTTAAACACCTGTGTTTCCCGTGTTTTTCCTCCAAATGTAGATATCTTTGCTGCGTTTTGCTTGCACTTTATATAAACTTTTCCTTTTTGAGGACTTGGATCTTCTTCAAATTGCTCTTGAAATATAATTCATTAAGTGTCTTTACTCCACTTCACTAGAGCTCTTTTCACCTTTTTCAATCTATGTTGAAAAACAATGAAGGGATTCCCATAAAACTCCGCATTCCATTTCTCTTGAATCAAAGCTTTAAAAGTCTCATGTTTTGTCCAGAAATTCAAGAACCTGAATGGCTTGATATCTTTTCTGCTGTTTGTGAAAATTCTAACTCTAGAGGGGAATGATCTCAGAATTGGGAATAAGTTCGGAAGTTTTTGATAACATATAATCTCCTTCTGTAGTTCTGTACTTTGTGGCCCCGTGTCTTTGAGTTGTACATCTTTAACTTTTTGTACCAAGTCAGATACCTTGTCTGTCATTTGTGTCTCAGTTTTGTCATCATCCTTTGGAGTTGCTCTATTTTCTGTTTGTTTATCAACTCCTCTGAATGGGCCGTTTTCTTGTTATTATCTTGATTTTCCTTCTCCTTGCTTTTTACTGATTGATCTATCACTTTTTTTGCTTCGACTTGATCATTTACCCGTTCTGTTTTGATCACCAACTCCACAGTGTCCATTTTATTGTGATGTTTCTTTCCTTTGTTTGTTAGTCTTTCACATTGTGTATTTCCTGTATATCTGTATTCTTATCAACTTGCTGCTTTTCATTGTCCATCTTTCCTGATGTCTCTTTTTGTTCCTGAGTAGGCTGTTGTGCTGCTTACTGGCCAGGTGGAACTCCCTGCTTTTGCTTGCCAAAAGATGCTTCCACCTGTATATCTCATGTTTTTATCTTATCATTTGATATTTAGTGTAACGGCTTTTGTCTGAATCTGTTCCCTTTTACTTTTCCTAAATGTGGTAAGCGAGAATATTGAGCCAATCTCCTTGCTATAGATAGAATCCTTTTGTCCGCCTAACCTCCAACCTCTTCCGTTTTAAGGGGTCTTCTTTTTCTTTTCTTTCTCTTCTCTCATATCACGTAAATAGGATGCTAGAACTGTTTCTTGGTGTTGAAACTTGTAGTGCTCTTCGTTCATACATCTGTACGTTGCATGCAGGGATTTGTCTTATTCTGGAATCGGAGATGTTTGGGCAAAGAGTAGTAAGCAGATAAACATGAATAGAAAACGTGCTGAGTTCTTTAGCAAATCCAGAAAGTTTGGTTCGGTTGGAGTTCCATACAGTAGCCCGAGCTCATCTGCATGGTCTGATTCTCCTGTCAAAGGTATTAGCTCTACTTTATATTTATTAGGGTACCACATTTATACTTGTCCAGCTTACAAAGGATGCTAAAGGTTCATGTGGGTGATCGACTGGAACTTAAATGTCTTAATCCAATAGATAAGCAAGATATAAATAAAATACATTATGTGCCAACTTAGGAAATAAAATAAAGAAGGCTTGCTACAAATCTGCTACCCAATTATGGCTACATTACTAAGAATGAGGTCTATATACAGTTTGTAATACTCCCCCTCAAGTTGAAGTATAGATATTAATCATGCCTAACTTGCTACAAAGGTAATTAACTCGAGTCTCACTCATCGCCTTTGTGAGCAAATCAACTAGTTGCTCTCCTTTCTTCACATTGTCGGTGGAGATCAAGTTTTCTTGAATCTTACTGTCAGAACAGGAATAGTAACAAGAATAATATATCTAATCCTACTTAGAATAGGAATATAAATAAAAATAGTATACAAAAATCTACTTAGAAAAAGGATTTTATTGTAGTGTCTGGAAAAGGAGTCTAATATAGTGTCTATAAATAGGGGCTTAATGTAATAATGTAGATACACATTTTCAATAATATGTTTTCTCAATATTTCTCACATGGTATCAGAGCCTCTACGATCTTGGTAAAGAATCAAAGAGCTTCCGCTACCGGCGGGTGTTTATTCCTCATTGCCACCCGTCTGACCAATGATTATGTTAGCGACAGTTGGGTAACCCTGTATCTGTCTGGTGACTATTTTCTCATATTTAATTTTCGTAGCCGATAGCACTATGCATCTTTCCGATGACTACTTTCTCATATTTAATTTGCACAATACCGTGCATTTTTTTGGACTAATTTCTGATATCTGATTTGTGTAGCGCCGTGCATTTTTCTGGTGACTACTTTCTCATATATTATTTGATTTGTGTAGCACTGTGCCATCTTTCCGATGACTACTTTCTCATATTCAATTTGTGTAGCAGTGTGCCGTCTTTCCGGTGACTAATTTTTCCCGTGACTACTTTCTCATATCTTATTTGTGTAGCACCGTGCCATCTTTCTGGTGACTATTTTTTCATATTCGATTTGTGTACTACCGTTCCATCTTTTCGGTGACTACTTTCTAATCTGGGTAGGGTTGTGCCATCATTCCGATCTTGCACATAATTTCTCCTTTTCAGT
The DNA here is from genome assembly GCA_016801875.1 of Solanum sitiens. Lineage (NCBI taxonomy): Eukaryota > Viridiplantae > Streptophyta > Magnoliopsida > Solanales > Solanaceae > Solanum > Solanum sitiens. The sequence continues at coordinate 84,192 of JABWTJ010000016.1, read as the reverse complement.
AGGTCGTACTGTCAATTCGACCCTACCCGTATGATTTTTTTTACGGAAAAGGCTCAAAAATACCCCTAAACTATTAGAAATAGCTCATATATACCCTTAAACTTTATTTCGGCTCAAAACTACCCTTCCCGTCATACTATTGGGTCAAAAGTACCCTTCTTATTAACGGAAGTTGTTAAATGCCATGTGGATGCCACATTGCATGCCAATAGGATTCCACTGCCACGTAGACTAAATAAAAAGGGTCAAAAATACCCTTAAACTATGCGAAATAGCTCATATATACCCTTAAACTATATTTCGGCTCAAAACTACCCTTTACGTCAAACTATTGGGTCAAAAATACCCTTCTTATTAACAGAAGATGTTAAATGTCATGTGGATGCCACATTGCATAACAATAAGGTTCCACTGCCACATAGACTAAATCCCTAAATCCTAATTACTCCCCCCCCCCCTCATTTCATTATTTCCAGAAACGATATATTCACCCGTTCTCCCTCATTTAGCGGCTAGAGTTTCATACTTTTCTTCGTGACTGGGTTTCAAAGTGGATATTAATGCTTGTAAGTTGGTAAATATTTTTTCTTATTTTATAATGTTTATGATTTCAAAGCATAATAGTTAGAATTTCACAACTTTCCCCTATTAGCTAAGGCTTCGTAGCTTTCTTCGGGGCTGAGTTTCAAAGTGGATATTCATGCTTGTAGGTTAGTAAATAGTTTTTCTTATTTTATTATGTTTATGATTTCTAAGTATGATAGCTAGAATTTCACAACTTTCCCGTCATTTCGTGGCCAAGGTTTCTTAACTTTCTTCAGAGCTAAGTTTCAAAGTTGATTTTCGTGGTTGTAAACACAATAAAATAAGAAAAAAGTTTTACTAACCTACAACCAAGAATATCCACTTTGAAACCCAGCGACGAAGAAAACTGTGAGTGAAATCGTTTCTGGAAAATAATGAAATAAGGGGAACATGAGTAATTAAGATTTAGGGATTTAGTCAATGTGGCAGTGGAACCCTATTGGCGTGCAACGTGGCATCCATGTGGCATTTAACAACTTCCGCTAATAAGAAGGTCACTTTTGACCCAATAGTTTGACGAAAAGGGTAGTTTTGAGCCGAAATATAGTTTAAGGGTAAATATGAGCTATTTCGGATAGTTTAAGGATACTTTTAACCCTTTTCCTTTTAGTATATGTGGCAGTGGAAGTCTATTGGCGTGCCATGTGGCAGTCATGTGGCATCCACATGGCATTTAACAATTTTTGTTAATTAGAGGGGCACTTTTGACCCAATAGTTTGACGGGAAAGGTAGTTTTGAGCTAACATATATTTTAAGGGTATATTTGAGCTATTTCAGATAGTTTAAGGGTATTTTTGACCCTTTTCCGTTTTTTTTATAGTAGGATCATGCCATCATTCTACCATCATTCTGACCTTACTCATATAATTTTATTTCTCAAATTGTGACCACTTTCAACCATCAAATTTAATAATCCGATGCATGAGCATGTTTCAGTCGTTTTTTCAGTGACTTTCTTTTTTAACATCGATTCATCTATTGATTCCAAGACGATCCAAATATTTAGACCAGATTTTGAGCACTTTCTGGCGATTGCTGCAGTATGCAGAAGTCTATATGGAGCAACAACCACCTAATTTTGTTGCTCAAGGGAAGTTTTGTAGCCTTGTATGTCGATTACGTAAATGGTCTGAAACAGGTTTCTCAATCTTGGTTTGGGAAGTTCAACACCAGGAATTTATCACTCTGTGTTTGATAGACATTATGCATCAGAATCAGCATTTCATGAGAAGACTAAATACATTGAGATTGAATGTCAATTTTGTGAAGTAGAGTGATCAACTTGCAAATATCTCACTAAGCCTTCATTGATCCTCGTATTAATTACATTTGTGACAAGGTAGATACATATAACCTGTATGCACCAGCTTGAGGGGGAGTTTAGAATAGGATATGAACAAGAATATATACAATCCTACCTAGAATAGGAATACCAATAGAAATAATATATATAAATCTACTTAGAAAATGATTGTAATGTAATGTCCTAGTTGGAAAAGGAGTCTAGTGTAGGCGTCTATAAATAGGGTCTCAATGGAATAATGCAGCAATTTTTTGGGAAGCAAGAAGCGGAAAAAAGTGATGAGGGCTCGCTGTGAAGCTAGAAGCAAAGCACACTTTTTTCAAATAAAACAGTATTTAATATAATACTAAATAACTAAATAGAGGTAACATATTCTTAGATTAAAAAGTAAATAGATAGTCAATAATCCTCCCAAGTCACATAACATAATAAACAAATACATAACCAAATCACAAAGGATCAAACTCCTATTCTTCATTGTGAATTGAATAAGAAATACAACTTACTACAAGCAAAAATAGAAGAGTAACTCAGTAACAGAACAGCAAAAAAGCAAAGGAAAAAAAAATATAGAGACAATACCGAGTAGCAGCCAGCAAAACAAAAAAAAAGAAGAAAAAAATCAGAGCATAGCATTATTAACAGGGCAGCAGTAACTCTGTCACAGAACAACAAAAAAACAAAGGAAAAACAGTACAGAGACAAAACATAGCAGCAGCCAGCAAAACAAAAAAGAAAAACAGAGCAGCAGGCAACCAAAGAGAAGAAAAGAAGAGAAAAAAAATAGAGCAGCAGTTGACCAAAGAGAAGAAGAGAAGAAGAGAAAAAAAACAGAGCAATAGTCGACCAAAGAGAAGAAGAGATGAAGAGAAGATAAGAAGAGAACTAACCTGTAGAGCGTTGCAACAGTTGACCAAGGATGGAAAATTATTGGAAAGATGTTGCTCAAGTATATTTACATAAATAAAAAGAAAACACTGCAGAAATTATTTGACCTTAACTAGTGCTTATCTCATTTAAGTCACCTATGCTTTAAGCTCGCTTCTCGCTTCGCCTACTGAAGCGTTTGCTTTTTCAGCAGCGCCTCGCTTCAGAACATAAAAGTGCAGTGCTTGCGCCTCGCTTTGCGCTATAAGCACGCTTTTGTCGCTTTTTACAACACTAATGTAGATACACATTCAATAATATTTTTCTTCAATATTTCTCACACTTACAAATAAAAGGACAGTTAGCCTCAATGTGTTTAGTTCTTTTATGATAGATTTGAGGCAATATGATGATCCTTGCTTACTACACTAGCAACCAGAGTTTTGCTGGTGTATGGTGCTTCAAACTAGAAGTGAAGAAAGTCTTAATTAGCAACCACTTCAATAACGGGCAATAATCGAGTCTGAATCATGAATGATCCTTGGAGAGCTTATGTGGGTGAGTTATGTGAAAAAAATGATGACAAATCAGCTTTAGATCATGTTTTAAGCTTTCATAAACTTTATGCCTGCTTAAATCCACAGACTGTCAATTGGCCGTGAAACATCTAAAGGCGTGAAACTTGTTGCCATCCCACCATCGATTTTAAAAATTTTTCGATTCTGGAATTTCAGCTTCTCTGATCTTTTCTACGATCAAATCCACGGTTGTAGAGTGACTTCTATGGCCGTAAAACCTCTTGTAGATGGCCGTATCCTTGGAAAAATCTCACTGTTTGCAAGGTGCTTCAATGTAGTCAAGATGTAATATATGGTCGAACACTTAGGTTTAAACTGTGAGAAATATTGGAGAAAATATTATTAAATTGTGTATCTAAATTGTTACATTGAGACCCTATTTATAGACACTACATTGGAATCCTTTTTCAACTAGAATTCCTATTCCTACTAACTAGAATTCCTATTCCTACTAGAATTCCTATTCCTATTCTTATTTCTACTCCTATTCTAAGTAAGAAATACTTATTCCTATTCTAACACTCCCCCTCAAGCTGGTGCATACAAATCATATGCACCTAGCTTGTTACAGATGTAATTAATACGAGGACATGTGAGAGACTTGGTGAACATATCTGCAAGCTGATCATTTGACTTCACAAATTTTGTAACAATATCTCCGGAGAGTATCTTTTCTCTGACAAAGTGTACTCTTTTTCTCTGACAAAGTGACAGTCAATCTCAATGTGCTTAGTCCTTTCATGAAACACTGGATTTGATGCGATATGAAGAGCCGCTTGATTATCACACACAAGTTCCATCTGATCAATTTTGCCAAATTTTAGTTCTCCCAATAACTGTTTGAGCCAAACTAACTCACAAGTTGCTGTCGCCATTGCTCGATATTCTGATTCTGCACTAGATCGAGCAACCACATTTTGTTTCTTACTCTTCCACGACACCAAATTACCTCCAACTAAAACACAATATCCGGATGTCGAACGTCTGTCAGAGGGTGATCCTGCCCAATCAGCGTCTGTATATCCAATGATATGCTCATGACCTTGATCCTCAAAGAGTAGTCCTTTACCGGGGGCTGACTTTATATATCGAAGAATACGAACAACTGCTTCCCAATGACTATCACAAGGGGAAGTCATAAACTGACTTACAACACTCAAGGGAAAAGAGATGTCTGGTCTAGTCACTGTGAGATAATTCAAATTTCCAACAAGTCGTCTATACCTTTCAGGATTACTAAGTGGCTCCCCCTGTCCTGGAAGAAGTTTAACATTCGGATCCATCGGAGTGTCAATAGGTCTACATCCCATCATTCCTGTCTCCTCAAGAATGTCTAAGGCATACTTGCGTTGAGAGATAACAATGCCTGATCTAGACTGAGCAACCTCAATACCTAGAAAATACTTCAATCTGCCAAGGTCTTTAGTCTGAAAGTGCTTAAAAAGATGTTGCTTTAAATCGGTGATACCATCTTGATCATTACCGGTGATAACAATATCATCAACGTAAACAACCAAATAGATACATCGACCTGGTGTAGAATGTCGATAAAACACAGAGTGATCAGCTCCACTACGAGTCATGCCAAACTCCTGAATTACTGTGCTGAACTTCCCAAACCAAGCTCGAGGAGACTGTTTCAGACCATAGAGTGACCTACGCAATCGACATACAAGGTTACTAGACTCCCCCTGAGCAACAAAACCAGGTGGTTGCTCCATATAGACTTCTTCCTCAAGATCACCATGCAGAAAAGCATTCTTTATGTCCAACTGATAAAGAGGCCAATGACGAACGGCAGCCATAGATAGAAAAAGACGAACAGATGTTATTTTAGCCACAGGAGCGAAAGTGTCACTATAATCTAGCCTAAATATCTGAGTATACCCTTTGGCGACAAGGCGAGCCTTAAGTCTATCAACTTGACCGTCTGGACCAATTTTGACTGCATAAACCCAACGACAACCAACAGTAGATTTACCTGCAGGAAGGGAGACAAGCTCCCAAGTACCACTCTTATGTAAAGCAGACATCTCATCAACCATAGCCTGCCTCCATCCAGAATGAGAAAGTGCTTCACCTGTAGTCTTAGGAATGGAAACAGAGGACAAAGACGACACAAAGGCATAATGGGGTGATGATAGACGATGATAACTTAAGAAGGTATAATGCGGGTTAGTATTTCGAGTAGATCGTATACCTTTTTGAAGTGCAAGCGGTGGGCTAGGTAGAGGCAAGTCCGCAGTAGGAGCAGGGTTTGGCGCATGACATGAATCATCTGGGACTAGGGTGGGACGGCGATGATAAGTTAGTAGTGGTGGCACTGCAACTGGAGATGTAGACGTAACTGTAGATTCCTCAAAGGTTGGCACAGGTAAAACTTGAGGTATGGGTAAGACCATAGATACATCAGTATGATCAGAAGATGTATAGTAAGGCTGAGACTCAAAAATGTAACATCAGCGGACATAAGGTATCGATGAAGATCATGTGAATAACAACGATACCCTTTTTGAACTCTAGAGTAACCAAGAAAGACACATTTGAGGGCACGAGGAGCTAATTTATCTTTCCCTGGGGCTAAATTATGAACAAAGCATGTACTCCCAAAGACACGAGGCGGAATAGGATAGAGATGTGACTGAGGAAACAGTATGGAATGTGGAACCTGATTCTGAATAGACGAAGAGGGCATTCTGTTAATTAAATAACAAGCTGAAAGGACTGCATCACCCCAAAAACGCAGCGGAACATGGGATTCAATGAGGAGAGTGCGAGCAGTCTCTATGAGATGCCTATTCTTTCTTTCTGCGACACCATTTTGTTGAGGAGTGTATGGACAAGATGTTTGGTGCATGATTCCGTGATGGGACATAAATTGCTGAAATTGGGATGATAAGTATTCTAAGGCATTATCACTACGAAAAGTACGAATAGAAACACCAAACTGATTTTGTATTTCAGCAAAGGAACTTTTGAAAATAGAAAATAACTCAGAACGATCTTTCATTAAAAAAACCCAAGTACATCTTGAATAATCATCAATGAAACTAAAAAAATAACGAAATCCTAAAGTGGAACTGACTCTACTAGGACCCCAAATATCAGAATGAACTAATGAAAAAATAGACTCTGAACGACCCTCAGGACTACGAGAAAACGTAGCACGAGTGTGTTTCCCAAGTTGACACGACTCACAATCTAATGTAGATAAACTAGACAAACTAGGCACCATCTTTTGCAGTTTGGATAGACTCGGATGTCCCAAACGTTTGTGAATTAGATCTGGGAAATCTGTAACGGAGCATGCTGTCAAGGATTTTGAAGAGGTAAGTTAGTAAAGGCCTTGTGATTCATGTCCTGTTCCAATCATCTGTCCCGTACTGCGGTCCTGTATGAGAAAAAAATCATCGAAAAAAGTTATGCTACAATGTAGGGATTTCGTCAAACGACTAACAGATGCTAGATTAAAAGGAGAACCAGGAACATAAAGAACAGAGTTTAGGGTGACAGAAGATAGGGGTTTGGCTTTTCCAACCCCTTTTGGTTTTGTCTGGATCCCATTGGCTAAAGTAATAGATGGAAGAGATTGCGAATAAACAATATCGGATAAAAGTGATTTATTAGCAGAAATATGATCAGAAGCCCCAGAGTCCACGACCCATGTTCCATCAGTACTAGATTGCGACACACAAGCAAAAGAATTACCCGCAACAAACACATCAGGTTGTGCAACCGAAACTACTTGTGGAGACGTTTGCTTATTTGCACGATACTGAAGGAACTTATCATATTCTATTTGAGCAATATGAGCATTATTGAATGGTTGATTAGGTTGAGCACCATATGCTATTGGTGGAGATGACTGTTTACTTGCGCGATTTCGAAGGAACTCATTATATTCCTTTAGAACAAGAGGATCATAACTGGGTGGTGGACCATGCAAAATATGACATATTTCACGAGTGTGTCCAGACTTATGACAATGACTACACTTAGATTGAGGTTTCCCAAAACGTCCTCCCCCTCGCCGATTCTCCGTAGACTGATATGTACACTTTTCAAAGGTTTGAGATGCGAGAATAGAGGAGTCAACAGTGGGTGATGAAACGACTTTGTGACTAGGAGGTGCCGCAAGACGAAGGAGACGAGAGAATAATTCATCGATTGTAGGAACTGTAGGGCTAGCTAAAATCTGATCACGCACATAATCATTATCAGGAGGAAGTCCAGCAAGAGTAAGAACTAGAAACAATGTTTGTCTGTGTTCTTGTTGTTTTTCGACATCCGTAGTTACTGGCATCATCGTGTCGAATTCCTCCATGACTGCCTGTACCTGTCCCAAGTAAGTAGACATATCGGATTCTTGTTTCTTTAAGTTGGTCAATCGAGATATCACATCATAGAGTCGAGAGATGTCATTAGTGTATAAAGCACGTGCCTTTTCTCAAACTGCATAACACGTTTGGAATGGGCGAAACAAGGGCATCAATTTGGAATCAATCGAACGCCATAGGAGACTACATAATTGAGCATCTACTTTCTCCCAATGTGCTTTGACTTCTGCATCTTCCTCACTAGTCTTTGCCTTTATATCTACCACATAAGTCTTGTTTGTTAAATGATCGTGCACACCTTGACCCTTGCACCACAATTCAACTGACGAAGCCCAAAATAAATAGTTTAAACTTCCTAATAGGAGTTCTGAAGTGATTATAGGGCTAGAACTTCCAATCCCTATATTTTTAGAACCAAAAACATCACATCCAAAAGACATTATGCTAAATTTGTCTCGGGAACAAAAAAAAATCTTGATTATTGAGATTTGGCCGTCCGAAAATTCAAATCTCGAAAAAAAATTAAAAATGCCGGAAACAGCCTGAAAATCGCCGGAACCCTAATACCGGTGATCGAATCTGATCGGAATCAGGAAAAAAAAATATTATATAGCCAGCCTCGGAATGAAGAGGCGACCTAGATAGAAAAAAAAAATTGTCCCAAAAAAAAAAAAAAACTGGCCGGATTTTTTTTTTTCCTCACAATTGCTCTGATACCATGTGAGAAATATTGGAGAAAATATTATTGAATTGTGTATCTAAATTGTTACATTGAGACCCTATTTATAGACACTACATTGGAATCCTTTTTCAACTAGAATTCCTATTCCTACTAACTAGAATTCCTATTCCTACTAGAATTCCTATTCCTATTCTTATTTCTACTCCTATTCTAAGTAAGAAATACTTATTCCTATTCTAACATAAACTTAGGCCTTAAAGCGTTGCACTCCACCAATCTATGAAGCAGAAAAGACCACATACAATCTTGAAACCCATTGTGGGTTGGCTCACATACTTAAGCTTCAATATTGCATGCAAATCTTGTTCAACTCTATGAAGTACCTTTATACACATAGTCTTAACCTTATGAGCTTCAAATACTCCACACTTTCAAGTTATAGACTTCAGTGGACGTATCTTAATCACTTAGATATGCATTCAGATTCAGATGCTTAATCTTAATAATCAAATGGGGCCTCAGTGTTTTGGGAAACGATTGTGTAATTAACTTAGGGACTACATGTGCTATTAATTATGCACCATGATAATTATACAATAACGTAATTACAAAGACATTTTTTTTGCCATAATGTAATTACAATATGATTCCCGGTGTCATATTTTACTGCACAAGTGTTTTTTTATTTTTAAATTAGAACCCCCAAAATGGGGGAAATTAGAAAAAACTTCAAAGCTATATACAAAAAAATGGACCGACATCTGAACAGAACAAAAAGCAAAGAAAAAAGCCCACAACTATAAAAAGCTGGACCCAAAAACCCCACTAGTTACTTGGGACAGATTAGGGAAGGAGCAAGCTAGCAGATCCATGGCGTTCCTTGAGCAAAATCTTGAATTATCCATGGTAGCGTTGAGCCTTTTTCATATCATCGGAGCTGAGGACAGCTTCCATGTTTTATCTCCATAGCTGAAAGAAAGGAAAAACAGTGACATCAGAGATGCCAAACTGGTGAGATGTGGAGTTCTCTTTTGTTATTTTTACTCTTTTAGACCCACAGTTGTTCACTAATCATCAATCTTCTCTGGTTCCGACTTGTCAAGAGCTCAAATCAGAAACAGATCTGGTATGCAGACTAGGACAAATCTGTAGAGCCAACAGGTGCACAAGTGTAGTTACATAATTGATTTTATTTTGTATTTTAGTCCATGTTTAACTTTCAGAAGTTAAATAATATTTTTTTCCAGATGAAAAATGTAAATAAGTTTCAGTGTGACAAATATGTGTTATACAAACTTCATAATTTGTTAGTTGTTACATGCTTTATATTGAAAAAAGGTAGACAGGAATTTAGAGAGTACTTTTCAATAATAAATATTTACACTAGTGGAAAAGAAAAATAGAAAAATACGAAAAATTATTTTTGAAGAACCAAGTTTTATATCTTTTGACTCCCTATGGGATAAAGATGCCACCAATGAACAATAGGAGATAAGATTTGAAATATTAAGAACTCATAAAGAAATATGATAATAGCATAGAAAGTCACTGTGTTGATCACCACCATTAAAACACCGACTTAAAATCTGCTTGGGCAATAATTATAAAAAATAAAAATTAAGGAAAAAGGATAATAGGAAGAGTTGGAAAGTACTAGTATCGTGAAGGGAAGCACCATATTGGAAAGCATTTTACGTTGGATAGAAATATACGAAGGAAATAAATGGGAGGAGGAAGTCTTCTTTTTGCAAAAAGAAAAAGAAAAAGAAAAGAAGGAAAAAATATATTGGGAAAAATTAAGATTTTCATAAGGCATCTTGTAATAGGATAATGTAAGTACCACCAATTTTTCACGTCCCCTTAGAATTTGATTTAGGTTTTGGCTCCTCTACTGTGAGTCATCCCTCCATCTCCCAGGTTGGCCCTTGTTTTTCTTACATGTGTCCCCTTTAAAATTTAAGGGACCAAAGTTATTTGCGTAACTTCAAGCCTTAACCCAAGTTAATAATCATTCTCTTTCTTCTCCACTCTATCATCGGATCCTCTCTCCTCTCTGCTGCCAGATAGTCGTCATCCTCTCACATATCCCAAATCATCTAGAGCATGAAGTTGTGATGTTGTCTTCAAATTCCAATATTTTGAAGGCTTGGGATTTCATTACATTGTAAATATGAGATGCGAAAATTAGGAATGTGGTCGTAAATTCTAGTTGAAAAATCCACACCAGCATTAATTAGCCAAAAGTCATTTACTGTTGAGCTTGGGAATGACAAGTTTGCTGGATGGACTTGTTTTGTGTGGGTGCAGTTGGACCGAGACTTAGGGGTTTCCATGCGAAAACCTTCTTTTTTAGGTTTGCTTGTTCTGTTCATGATGATGGATTCTATTTGAAATCATCCTCTATTCTTCTGAAGTTTCTTCTTTTCAAAGTTCTTCCATTGTACATGTAAAAAAGCTTTGTGCTTTGAGAAAATGTTATTTCTGTTTGTAAAGAGAATTGTGAATGTACACATCTACCATGCGTGACAGTAAAAACATAATTTCTGAAACTGAGATTCTTCTAGAGCGTACAAGGATTTTGGAAAGCAGGGAGGGGTAAAGTGGTTGGAACCAAAGGTATAACTAATGCAATGAACATGAGAGAATATTGATATTAACTTGGGTTAAGAGTTGTAGTTAAGCAAATAAATCTGGTAAAGTAGACACGTCTAAAACATACAAGGGCCAACTGGGAGAAATGGACGGATGGTTCACTTGAGAGGAGTCCAATAAATTGGGCTCGTGGTGTAATTATCTTGAATTATCAATGTTTTGTGGCTGTTTCATATTTTTTGGATACCCCCAAAACTATAGTAATTATGTTGCTTCTAGCCATTTTCTGATGCAAAATATCCAGCATTCTGAGCTTGAAATCCATGTCTAAAGTCCTACTTATCCCCCGACCTCCTCCCACACACAACAGCCATCATAAAAGAAAAAATTGATCGACTTAACGTTGATGTGGTCTTTTATGCTACTATTTTGAATATGGTATATATACATTATATGTTCAACTTTTCCTGTGTTCCAACTTTATCAGTGTCTGGACCATTTTCCATTATATTTTATCACCTTTTCCTCTTGGTCTCCATGTTAGAGATTGCAGATTGCAGCACTCAAGTCTCATTACGATACTTATTTTCATCCTTCCTGGTTTTTCAGATGGCAAGGGTAAAAAAGTGGGCGAATACTATTCAACTTTTCACAAGACACCTAACAGAAAGAGATTCTCGCCAAAGGAGTGGGAAGATTTCACGCAAGAGTCTACCAAGGAAGCTGTAGCTGAATTAGCCTCGTCTCCTGAATTCACTGACTGGATCATCAAACATGCTGATAGAATACAGCTTCTACAAGAGGATAGTTCAGATGAATCAGTTGGAAGCGGGTCAGACTCAACAGATGATAATGATGCAGAGAGTTGTAGTGGGCTTGGCTTGTTTAAGTGGCGGCATTGCTAGTAGCAACTTCCCCTTAAGCTGATAACCTGGATGAGAGTTAGCTCCAAGCTTTTACCATTCAATTTTCTCCTAAACTTAGCTAACAAGATTAACAATAGGTATCAGTAGCTGGTAACAGTTGTTGGAGCTGCATGCCAGATATAGGAACTAGCATTCAGAACAATACTGGTAGCTCAATGTGTGTCTATAAGACCTGTACATATTTACTATTCAAGTTCATCAATGTTCTTTTGTATTTTTAGTGTTTCATCTTCAAGATATCTTTTCACCATGATCAGAGATTAGCATTGCGTTTATTAGAATTTATTGGTGGAAAAAGAATAACGATGGATTTCTGTAGGTCTGATGACCTAAACCACCCATGAGAATAGAGTAACTTGGAAGGTATAATCGCAAAAACCACAAAGAAAACATGAAATAGATATGAGCAGTAAAAAGATATGCATTATAAGACTAATTAGTGTACCTGTCCGGACTTTCGCGGTTATAAGAAAAAATATAAGATATATTTAAATAATAATTAATGTCACTATTTGATAAATATTTTAATAAATTTCTATTATATAGAAGAGTGAAGTGGTAGGAGGGTAAAAATGTAATTTTATTCTAACAAGAATCTATTAATAAAGATAGTAAATAATTCTAGAAACATCTATCTATTAATAAAGATAGTAAATAATTCTAGAAACATCTTTCTATATATGAAGTGAATAATGATCAAGGGTAAAAAAGTAATTTCACGCTAACAAAAATTTACCAAGAATGATAATAAGAAAATTAAATATTTCTAAAAATATCTTTAGTTATTGTTATTACTTACTTTGATTTAGTTTTAATATTTATATTCATTATACTTATAAAAAAATGTCTACTTTAAATATATAAATTTATTATGAATTAATTATTTTCACTTTTATTTTGACTCTAATTAATATACTTGAAAAGAAATAAGTGTAATAAAATTAATATATAGTAGATTAAAATATAAGAAAAAAAATGTTAAAAGTAACTTTACAAATAAAAATGAATAGCATGATATATTTGCATTTAAGACAATCAAGAATAAAAATATAATTTCATTCTAACAAAAAATTATTAAGAGAGATAGCAACAAAACAAATAATTCTAGAAATATCTTTCTATATATGAAGTGAATGATGATCGAAGGTAAAAATGTAACTTCACGCTAACAAAAATCTAACAAGAATGATAACAAGAAAACTAAATAGTTCTAGAAACATCTTTAGTTATTTTTATTACTATTAACTCATTTTGTTATTACTTCATTTTTTTTATGAGTTATTGTGTATCTATTCATTACTCTATTCTACTATTACTTTAATTTATTTCTTAATATTTTTCTATTCATTATACTTACTAAAAATTTCTACTTCAATATAACAATTCATTATTTAAAAATATAATTAATTATTGTCACTTTTATTTTGGCTCTAATTAATATATCCGAAAAGAAATAAGTGTGACCATAAATTAATAATATATATTAAATTGAAATTAAAAAATAAATAAAATTAAGTTTCAATATTTAAAATATATATTTTAAAAGTAGGTCATTATGTTTATTTGTTAAACACCTATAAAACAAATTTTAATGTATTCAGAATTGATTTATAGATGGATCAATAGATTCTATCTTCAGATAGTTTATGAAAATTGTTAATATATTGAGACTCACAATTTTAATTTATTTCTTGATGATTTTCAAATAAAATAGAAAAAGAATATCATTAAAATAATTATTTAATTCGAATATATTATTTAACACGATGTTAAAATAATCACTGGAGCATGTGGTATATCATGTTTATTTGAAAATGTCATAATAATTTTTCTTTTCGAAAACTAATTAAATTTCTATTATAAATATATATAGGGAAACTTTCACATACAGTAACTTAAAAATAATTAATTACTCTCCATAGCTATAGTTGATAATTACAATTTGTAGCTACGTGTTATATGTAGGAGAGAGGCGAGCGAGACTGGGAGAGAGAGGAGAGAGGCGGGAGAGAGGGGGAAAAGAGTGGGAGAAAGGTGAATTGTATATGTATATTGGTTGGATAATTGTATATTATACATATGTATTTGTATAGATGGCAAGAGAGATTGGGAGAGGGAGGAGAGAAGCGAGTGAAATCGAGAGAGGGAGGAGAGAGTCGAGAGAGAGAGGGCAGAGAGTGGAGAGAGGTGAATCGCATATGTATATAATTATATATAACTGTATATTATACATATGCATTTGTATATATGTCAAGCGAGATTGGGAGAGGGGGGAGAGAGGCGAACGAGATTGAGAGAGAGGAGAGAGGCGAGCGAGAGAGGGCAGAGAGTGGCAAAGAGGTGAATTGTATATGTGTATAGGTTAAATAATTGTATAATATACATATGTATTTGTCTATCCTGGCGAATTATACATATACAAACGTGACTAATTATACAAAGTCGAAGTCAACCCACGTAATTAATGTATAATAATGTTAGTCGCGAGTGATAATTATAACAAACTACAACTATGATGAGTAATTAAATAGTATAAGTTTGCTTTGTTGCATAATTTTCCCATATATGTAATATTGTAATATTGAGCCCCTAAACTGATTTTTCATTATATTGGATCCGTATCACGGGCCTTAAATTATCTAGTAATATAATAAAAGAGACAAATTAAGATACGGTGATATTACTCTTTTTAGAAAATTTGCTAAAAAGAAATTCTCATATTGATAAAAAAAGTTGAAAACATAAACGTTAATATGAAAAGCTTCAATTAATTGACAATTTAATTATTATAGTTTTATACTAAATTTAATGATTCTTATAGTAATATTATTGGTTCAACCAACAATATTAAATCTACTCGATCATAAATTACGTGACTTTCTTTGTATAAATGCCACAATAGTAAAAATAAATAAATAAAAATACATTCGTGGTAAATCATGGAGAGAAAGAAATACTTGTATTATATTCAACGAACCGCCGACTAGATCGACGAAGAAAAGTTCTCATCGCCTAAAGTCATAGAGAGGAAGTGTGGAAAAGTCAAGTCAAGAAAGCGATGGAAGGAAGCCCTCGGCTAGTTAACGAATTGGTCGGCGAGGTTCGAGTTACTCCGCCGAATGGCTCCGAAACTGAAAATCTGGAAGAGTATAAATGCGATTTTAAAAAGAGAATTCCAGAGTTGTGAAGTTTTCGACGAGAGTTTTGAGTTTTTGAGAGTTCTTACATTGAGTTTTTGATCCCTAACATTGTTCATTTAAGTTTTTGAGTAGAGATTTAGGATTTAATTGTTTTGAAAGTCAATTCAAGCACTTGGATGACTTGTAGATTGTTACTTAAGCTAATGGAAAACTTAGTTGGTAACTATTTCTTGCTCTTTACTATGTGTAACTAAAAACCCCATTTTTGGGGGTGTGATTATGTGATTGAATGCTTAAATTAGCTTATGGGTGTTAGTATTTACCGTTTACTTATTGATTTGAAGTGGGTTCAATTAGTAGTTGAGTTTTAATTGATGAATTGTAGTTGCAAATGCAATTCTAGCATAGTATTCTAAGCTTGCTTGAGAAAGATGTTTTAGAGTTAAAATTATTAATTGATGATTGTAATGATTGAGTTATTGCGGACTTAGCTTGAGAAAGTGGGTCTAAATTAATGCTACCAATCTACCTTGAAAGAGCAAATTAATTTAGATGTTCGACTGTTTATCTTTGTTATGCTTGTCGAGGTTCGAGGAAACTCGCTTGATTCGTGGTAGTTGATTGATAAATTACTATTACACCTAAAGCCTAGCCTATCCACTAAGATTCAACAACTTTTAGTAAATAATAATCATCCATATAGCGAAATTGGTATTCAATCAATCACATCCCCAAGAATCCCTCTCTACTTGATTACCCTGTGTGTTCACTCTAATCCTCCAAATTGACATTAATTGTCAAACTCCTGGCATTTACTTTAATTGCTTCGAAAATGTCTACTTCTACAATGAACACTCCTTTTACTTCGTAATTGAATTCTTTACCCTATCACTTTCTTTGGGATCGACCCGACTCTAAGTTGGGTTTATACTTGATTACGACTGCCTACACTTAGAATTTGATGACGTTTAGTTGCGCGTTATAAAAAATGATGCCGCCGTCGGAGAGTGGTATTTAGAATTCTTTTAGTGAAATTTAGCTGTGAACTGATTGTGTTGTAATTGAATCAACTTATTTTTGTGTTTTGTTGACGGCTTTTCATCAGGTGAAGAGATGGGTGTTGATGGAAGCAATGCTAGCCAACTTGGGTACAATGATGACATCGGTTACTTGAACGATGTCAATGAACATCGGCTAGGAAGTGCGGGTGCTATTCGATTCCCTCCGATTGTGGGCAATGCAGTGTTCCGTGTAACTAGCACTATGGTGCAGTTGTTGCAAATGAAGGGTCTATTTGGAGGTCTAGCTACGGAGGATCCTCATGACCACATCCAAAACTTTGTAGATGTTTGTGTGCCATTTGTTTCCAAGAACATCACTCAAGAGTCGGT
Source organism: Solanum sitiens (assembly GCA_016801875.1). Classification (NCBI taxonomy): domain Eukaryota; kingdom Viridiplantae; phylum Streptophyta; class Magnoliopsida; order Solanales; family Solanaceae; genus Solanum; species Solanum sitiens. Next base: position 67,790 of record JABWTJ010000016.1, on the reverse strand, counting down.
CCGACGTTGCTTGTTTCCACTTTCCCTAATGGGGGAAGCAACAGAGTGATTGGCATTGATAGATAATATTCAAAACTTTAAACGAGTGGATGTTGAACCAATTCATGAGACATGGTTGAGGTTTCAGAATTTGTTGATCCAATGTCCAACTCACAGACTCGCCAACAATGTTTTGCTATAATATTTCTACCGGAATCTAGGTTCAGTCAACAACAGTGTGGCTGACCAACTTGTTCGAGGAGGAATCATGCAATAATTATTTGAAATAGCATCTACTCTTCTTGATGAAATGACAAAGATCAACCATGTGTGGTACACTATAGAGGATCAAGTGTATTCTTTGAACTTCATGTTGACAAAAGAACAAATCGAAAAGGACCAAGAGCGGGATGAAAACGTTGACAAGATGTTGACCCAAATTGACCTATTATCAAAACACGGTCGATGCCAATTTATAAAACTCAACTGGAGTTGAGGTCGATCCCACAAGAAATTTGCTTACCGAAATAGCCTTACTAACACTCTTACTCAATTGTGGTTACTATTTCCAAAACGAACGTAATTAAAGAAAGTAAATATGAGGTTGTTTGTTGTTTAAGTAATTAATTGTGAACTGAGTATCAAAGTTAACAAAAGTGACAGTCGCTCCAATTTCAAGATTGTAATAGTTGATTAATGAGACTGGGATTTGTGTTCACCTTGACTACTAGTTTAGTAATGAATCCTATACATGCAATGATTAGTTTCTAGCATTACACGGTCCTAGCAAGTTACATGCATCTGAATGTTTCTCAACCCTATTAGATGACTTTCACTCTTTTTCTCTCGGTCTTAGAGATTTTCATTTTTACCCTTGCATGTTTATTGATGAAATTCTCTTATCTCAAACTCAATTTTCACAACAAGTTGATAGAATATGATTTTACTTTTTTCTAATTACCACTTTTCTCTCGAATAAGTGATAAATACGGGCAGGTTCTAATGCGTGCACTCATTAGAAAGAATTGATGATTTAAGTAAGAAGCACATATACAACTAACAATCATACATTACTCGTATTTTCAATTCATTACTTGATTTTAGTCATGCTTTCCACAACATTGATTGTGGTGTTTAGCCGCTCATATTTTCAAGAAAACAAGTAGTAATCATCATCGAAATCATAGAGTAATTAACTTACAACAATTGCAAACCAACACAAAATCTCGATTATCAACACTTAGTCATGATCGTGAAGTTTTAATCCAAAAATAATCAACAAAAATCAAGTTTAGAATATGAAAACTATTGCCAAAGTCGAATGATAAGAAGTGATGTTTAAAATATAAACCCTAAATAATTAAATATTCTATAAAAAAAGTCCTACTCGAAATAGAATTGGCTTCTTCAAGTGGACCACGATACGTTTGGGGCTCCGTGATCTTTACTTGGCACTGGTTCATTTTCATTACCTTCACTGCCGGAGCTTCACGAGACCTCAAACGGCTCGTCATCATGACCATGACCCTTCTGGGCTTCGTGGTCTTTACTTGGCACTTGTTCATTTTCACTACCTTCACTGCCTCTTCAAGAGCCCTCAGACAACTCGTCATCATGACCACGACCCGTTTGGGGCACCATGGTGTTGTTTTAGATCATTTTCTCATATTTTTATATCTTCCGCGTCCAAGAAATTACTTGTTCAATCATCAAAGCACATATCATATACATATTGACACAGTTAAGATCTCTCACTATTCTTAGTTTCGAGCGTCAAATGTGTAATGATTCACAATACATCAGAAATCAACTAATATTTGACAACTATATTTAATATAATAATCAATTAATATGGGACATATGGAGTACTCCCACTTTTCCTTTTTCCTTGTCCAATTTTGACTTTTTACTTGTCATTTTTAATAAATTAAGATAAGACAATAAATTTTACCTGCTATACCCCTCAATTTATTTAGAGAGTTAATATTTTTGAAAAAAAGATAATCTCTTTAATAAGTAAAATTGATTTTGAAATTATATCAATCAATAGGAGTAGAATGGTAAACTTATTATGTCAATTATTATTTTCTTAATATACGTGTCAAATAAAAAATAGACAAGTAAATACTCGCTCTGTCCCATTTTATATGTCATTCAAATTTGTAAGTAGATGGACCACAATATTGTTGAAGAAGAAGGAAGCTGACGATTGAAACATGTAAAAGGAACATGTTAGCGCAGTTGACTGATGTGTCTGCAACAAGTGTTGATGAAGAAGAAAGCTGATTGTAACATCCGAAATATATATAGGTGAAACTTGAGTTTAACGCATGAATCTTACAAGTTTATGTATAAATTGGAGATATAAAAGGGTCCCAAAATTTGGCTTAGTATAAGTTTACGGAAGTGTTCAAGGAAGACCCATCAATTCAAAGGCCTTAAAATTCTTCCTTGGACTTTTTCAGTCCTTGTGGGCATGGGGCGTTTGGCAGTCCTTGTGGGCATGAGGCGTTTTCGTAAATATTATTTTTATGTTAATTTAAGAAGTGGATATATTTTATATTATTTGTAACTAATTATATAAGGTATTTTATATTAAAATACACCCAAACTAAATCACTTTCGCAAACACCCACTTCTAAAAATCAAATCCTCTCTTCTCCAATTTTTCTCTGTGTAGAGTTCCTCCATTGAAGAACACCAAGAACTTGAAGATTAGGGTTCAAGCTTGAAGTTTTCACTCCAATTTCGTGGGAAATCTTCAACTAAAAGTATGAGAACCTTGATTCATGGTATACTTTCCTCCATGAATTCCTTCTACTCTAATTTTCGAAAATGGGTTTAAGATTCAAAATTAGGATTTTCATACTAGCCATAGGTTCTTTCTAAAAACGTTTTCATTTGTTATTTGATGCATATTATGAATGGTTTGACGTTTTAATGGTGATTTTATAGTAAAACTCCCCATGAACCCATGAACTACCCCATGACCCCAATTTCATGAATTTCAAGGAAGTTATTGATGCAATGTTATTACTGTTGTGTATTGTGGTTATGTCAAATTGGTTATGAAACCTTGCTTATTCATGTTGATGATAGTATATCTAAAATGTGAGTGTGATACTTGATTCATGATCTTGTAAGTTATTGTTATAAAGTGTGAAGGATTGCTTATGGTTGTTGATAATTATTGATGAACTTGTGAACTCATTTAAAAGTGATAAATCCTATGACTATTATGTGAATTGAGGTGTTGTTGGACCTATCCTTACTCATGTTTATGTATGAATTGTCTAGGATGTTGTTGTTGTTGTTGTTGTGTTGATTGAAGGGCTATTTCTCATGAAAACACTATGAATAATGAGGTGAAAGATACTCACCCTAAAATGATGATTCTAAGGTGAAAGGTAGTGCTCACTTAAATGAATCTATCATCTATTTAGTGAATTGTATTGAATGAAGGGTAAAGTATGCCTTCGCACATGTAGATACAATTCCATACTAATTATGTATAATCGGAAAGAAATGCTTAGTATCGAGTGAATATGGACAATGAGGAAAAGGCTCCTCCGCTAATACAATAGGTTGGGTCATCTATAGTAAACTCGTGAGATGAAAGCTCCTCCGCTAATGCAATAGGTTGAGTTTCTAGTAACAATCTCCCTATCGCATAACTATGTGCCAAACGTAGGAATTTGCTAGTGGATCTACTTAGAAGCTATTAGTTCTACCTTCGGTAAGTAAGAATACCTTCTTTCGGTGTGGGATTATATGACACCGGATTATTCCATGTAAGCTCACATGGTCTATGTCGTTATGAATAATATTTCCTAATAATAATAATAATAATAATAATAATAATAATAAGTTAATGAATATGATAGAAATTATAATATGACTTCTTAATGGATTTATTTGGTAGGAGTGAGGGTATGAAACTTCACTTTTACATTGTACAAGGAGAACTTATTAGGATGTTGTAGAATGGGTTTCTTATGGTATGATAAGATATGATAGATGACTTTCATGATGTTTATTTCATGTACTTTTACCATTCCTCAATCATGTACTTTTACAATTCCTCAATCATGAATATGGAGTGAGGCAAGCTTAAAGATTATGGTAATAAAAATATGGCTTGAAGGAATGCTTAGTAAGGTTGGTGTTATGGGATGCTAACCATACATTGCACAAGTGTTCTTAGAGATTGGTGTATTGTGACTATAGCTTGTCTTTTATGTTTGCAAATGCGTACTGACTTTCCAAACTTGATAAATGCATACTTCAACTAAAAATGTCCTATTTAGCATGTTTAAATGTTTTATTGCATGTTTTCATACTTGGTACATATTTGTGCTAACCCCTTCTTTTCTAGATATAATGAGTGTAGGTTCCGGACGTTGAATCATTACTTTCTTCTTCAAAGTAAAACTTGGATCAGCTATTCCCTAAGTTTTGGTGAGTCCTCCACTTCGAGGACCAGATTGTTATTTCAGTTCTAATTTTAGACGTACTTTATTTTCTTATAACTTTCATCCATGTAAAATGGCTGAGTCCCTAATTTCGTACTCTTAAGTTTAGATGGTATTAATGAGACAAGTCTAGTAATTCAAAACTCTTTATTGATAATATTTGAAGTATGACTTTTGTTTGAAAAATTTTAATTTTCCGTATTATTTCTTATGACATTATGTGTATGATTATGCTAAGGGCTTGTATGCGATCCATTCGGGGTTAACTACGCCATGTTACGTCTAGGGGGTAACCCCTGGCCGTGACACTGATGATTGGAACATCTCAAAGAAACAGGTCCAACGAAGCTGATCAACGAGTTTACAACACTGCTGTAAAATTAGAGTCGTACTAGGATTAGACTAAATATATTTATTAGGATTATATTTCGTCTAGAATTATATTATGATTAGAATTATAGTACAACTAGAATTATATTATTTATAATTTCATTATTATTATAGTATTAATAGGTATTGTAGTAGGACTCTAAGTATAGTTAACTTATGACTCTACAATTCTCTCTTATATAAGAAGCTTGTAACTCAAAACATTATTTTTATCAATACATCAATACAATCCTTGATTTCTCTAATCCTAGACGTGAGATTTCTACATGGTATCAGAGCATAAAAGCTCTTCCGCTCTCTGAATATTGATCAGAAAAAAATAACAAAAAAAAAACCCACACGTTGCAATGACCACTTCTACAAAAAATTGTCGACCTCCTTACTTCTCCAACTTATTATCGCTTCCTCAATTAAACTTAAGCAAGCAAACTACCTCATAAAGAGGACACACATTCCCAATCGATTCATATCACAAAAAATGAACCAAGTAAAAGTAGTTATTCCACTGGACAGATTGTTCGAAAAGTTTTAGCGGCTAAGAAGGATGCAAACATAGTGGAACTATTGGTGATTGGAAGGATAAAGATGTGTTTCTAAGAAGTTAGATCTCAAGTACCTTGACGGAAGAAAGCATGTACCTCATTGTGGGCTTCTCAACTGCCAAGGAGATGTGGGAATGCTTGAAAAAAAATTATATTCAAGCAACAAAACAATTAATTTTGCTAGAGATTTAGATAAGGCACAATATCCCACACTTAATCAATTTGTTAATACTCTCACAGACTTTGATATAAGGGAAGAGAAAGAAGAGGTACAAAAACAAAATCATAACATGATATTATCTGCTAAAAATGACAGGAGAAGAGGAAAGAACAACATCAACATACCGAAGCATTGACCAAAAAAGTTTTTGCTGGGTATTCAATGTTTTGTTTCAATGGATATTCAAAGCAAGTTAGGAGTAACCGTTCCTCTACTCACTAGTTTGAGGGTAAGTGTTGAAAAAGAAAGAAGCTGACGATTGAAACATGTCAAATAAACAGGTCCAGGCAGTTGACTGTCGTGTCTGCAACAAGTGTTGATGAAGAAGAAAGATGATGATTGGAACATGTCAAAGAAACAGGTCTAACGAAGCTGACCGACGAGTTTACAACACTGTTGTAGAATTAGAGTCGTACTAGGATTAGACTAATTATATTTATTCGGATTACATTTCGTCTAGAATTATATTATGATTAGGATTATAGTACAACTATGATTAGATTATTTATAATTGCATTATTATTATTATAGTAGCAATAGGTACTATAGTAGGACTCTAATATAGTTAACTTAGGACTCTACAATTCACTCCTATATAAGGAGCTTGTAACTCAACATTATTTTTATCAATACATTAATATCATCAATACATCAATACAATTCTTGATTTCTGTAATTTTAGACGTGAGATTTGTACATGGTATCAGAGCATAAAATCTCTTCCGCTCTTTGAGTATTGATTAAAAAAAAACAAAAATACCCACACGTTGAAATGACCACTTCTACCAAAAATATGTCGACCTCCTTACTTCACCAACTCATTGTTGCTAGCTCCATTAAACTTAAGCTAGCAAACTACCTCATAAAGAGGACACACATATCCCAATTGATTCATATCACAAAAAATGAACCAAGTAAAAGTAGTTGTTCCACTTAACAGACTGTTGGGAAAGTTGTAGCTGCTAAGAATGATGCAAAAGATAGTGACACTATTAATGAGTAGGAAGGAGAAAGATGAGTTTCTAAGAAGTTGGATCTCAAGCACCTTGACCGAAGAAAGCTGTTCCTAATTGTGGGCTTCTCAACTGCCAAGGAGATGTGGGAATGCTTGAAAAAAGTTATATTCAAGCAACAAAAGCAATTAATTTTGCTAGAGGTTTAGGTAAGACAACATATCTCACCCTTAATCAATTTGTTAATGCTCTCACATGCTCTGATATAAGGGAAGATAATGAAGAGGTACCAAAACAAATTCATAATATGGTATTATCTGCTAAAAAAGACAGGGGAAGAGGAAACAACAACATCAACATACCGAAGCATTGACGAAATAAGTTTTTACTGGGTATTCAAAGTTTTTTTTGCTGAATATTCAAAACAAGCTAGGAGTAACCGTTCCTCTACTAACTAGTTTGAAGGGAAGTGTTGAAGAAGAAGGAAGCAAACGATTGGAACGTGTCAAAGGAACAAGTCCAGCGCAGTTGACTGGCTTAGCTACAGCAAGTATTGAAGAAGAAAGAAGCTGATGATTGAAACATGTCAAAGAAATAGGTCTAACGAAGCTGACCGACGAGTTTACAACACTGCTATAGAATTCAAGTCGCACTAAATTAGACTAATTATATTTATTAGAATTATATTTCGTCTAGGATTATACTATGATTAGGATTATAGTACAACTAAGGATTAGATTATTTATAATTGCATTATTATTATTATTATTATTATTATAGTAATAGGTATTGTAGTAGGAATCTAAGTATAGTTAACTTAGGACTCCAAAATTCTCTCCTATATAAGGAGCTTGTAACTCAACATTATTTTTATCAATACATCAATACCATCAATAAATCAATACAATCTTTGATTTCTCTAATCTTAGACGTGAGATTTTTTTATGGATTTCTACAAATACTTGTCATTTTATAAAATTTATGCATAAATTATCATATTTTGCATATTATACCGCTGATAGAGTAGTTAATTAATCTTGAAAATGTATCCATCATTTATTATAAAGTTGACTTAAAAACATTACATAAGAGTAGAAGGGTAAAATTACACTATTTGATAATGCAAGTGTAAAGTAAAATGTGACATATAAAATGAGACGGATGGAGAGGAGATAGAAAAGTACTCCCTCCATTCCACAATAAGTTAATTTTTGAGGCATTTTTCATTTTTCAGATTGACTTAATTGTTCAATTTTTAAAATTATTTTTAGAGTGTTCTTACAATTTTACCCTTCATTAGTTAGTATTGGAACTAGTGATTAATTAATATTTAGTTATTTTAATTATAAATTTGACAATAATTAATAAGGGTAAATATGGAGAACTAGGTCCAATTTATGTCTTAATCTAGTTTTCTTTCACACCTCAAAAATTAACTTAATACTTCCTCCGTCCCTATTTAGTTGTCCACTTTAGAAATGACACACATATTAAGATATCAATAATTAACATAGTGAAGTTACAAGCTTACCCTTATTAATTATGGTTTGAAAAAGAATGAATTAAAACTTGAATTTTTTTTTGTCCATTCTTAATTTGTCAAAATGAATAAATAAATAAAGACAGCTAAAAGAGGAAATATGGTCAGAGGGGCTATGAAATGAAGGGAGTATCTCTATAATAGAGAAGGCAATAATTAATGTTCATTTTGAGAAAAAAGTAGTACATTTTATGTCGGTGTAAGTGCTCCAACCCCCATTCGTAATAACTGTTTATTTAGTAGTTGGTGTTGCAATAAATTTAGGTGCCACAAATTTCCTCACCTCTACAAGTTGTTTGAAACTATTGTTCCCATTCTCCCTAATTAATTAGGAAATTCTAACTGCATTTGAATCCTCCTTACTTAAGCAAATCCTACTTCAGCTTTGACCTTGGACATTGTCAACACTTTCAATTTATAGCTCACTCTATTCAATAATACTTGTCTATTACTAAGACAATTATAAATAACATATTTGTATATGTCCTAAGAAATTATAAATAAAATGATAATTTTATCATATTATAATTAATGATAAGAGTAAATTAAGAAGTAAATATGAAATTATCTATTGATTTCATAAAGTAAATAAATATTGTTAGATATCTCAAAATAATATAGTGAACAACTATTGTTGGGCGGAGAAAGTACTATGTTATTTTACTTGTTATTCTTATTTTAAAATCGTGGTTATCTAACAAAATCAAGATAGAAATGATTTTATTTTTTAAATTTTGTTCTTAGTGAGGCTCAGATAGGTTGCATTGTTTATACTTATCAAGCTTGATTGATTAGTGTTTGCTTGCTACATTTAGGAGAAAGTTAGTTTATTCTTGACTCTCTAATTAACGTGATCCGTTGTTCTAATATATATCTTGGTATATATATTATTTTGAATTAATGCTACTTCTTGCATGTAGGTCCCAATAGAAAAGTGGAGTTGTTAAATTCAGAGGTTTGTTATATACAACTTGTGCTGGCAATTTAAGTTCCATTTTTTACTGACCCGTTGAAATAATCCTTCAAATATGGGTTGAAAGAGTGATTTTAAATATTGGTAATATTTGGGATTATACCCATATTTTATCCATTAAAATATGAGTATATTATGGATAAACTACGGGTCAAATATGAGTGTTGCAAGTTTTCTCCAAATTTTCAAACAACCTTTTGTTACCAAGTTTTAGAAGCGATTTTTCAAAACTTTCATATATGGGTCCCTATTTAGTATTTCAACTCTCGACCTCCACCCACGCTTCCCAAAAAAAATTAAAGTTTATTTTTTTAAAAAAATTGAACTTTAAAATTTTATTTTTTCACCCCTACCCTCGACCTCCCACACTAGCTCCCTCACCCCTACCCCAAAAAAATAATAATTTAAGTTTATTTTTAAAAAATGTTTTCAACTTCAAAATTTCATTTTTTCATCCCTACCATCGTGCCCCCATCACCCACCCCCACCCAAAAAAATTAAGTTTGTTTTAAAAAAATATTTTCAACTTCAAATATTATTTTTTCACCCTCCCCTAGACCCCTCCCCCACCCCTTCAAAAATATTAAGCTTGTTTAAAAAATATTTTTAACTTCAATTTTTTTCACCCTACCCTGGAATCCCCCCCCCCTTGATGTACCGTGGTTTCACGGTATTTCTAATGTTTTTTCCTTAAGTTTAGTGTGTGTCGAAAGCCTTTTTGTGTTGATTTTTATGTAAGTTTCTCTTTGTTTGCAGAAAATCTGTCCAAGGATGAACGCGGAAGTTTTTGAGAAAGAAATGCAGAAGAGACCACCTACGGAACTTATGACGGTCCGTCAAGGCTGTGACGGTCCGTAGGTGGCATCGTAGTGAGGAGAGAAGCTGCTGAAGGAAGATGGGAAGTCTGACCAAGTGTGGGATTACGGAAGTCCATGACGGACCGTCATAGCCACGACGGTCCGTCCTGCTTGTTCGTCGTGATGATCAGAGAAGTAGTCCAGTACCCAAATTCCAAGAAGTTCAAGTATTTTGGAACGGAGACCCTCGACAGACCGTCGTGCTTGAAACGGTCCGTCATACCTGTCCGTCGAGGGAAATGAAGAAAGCACCAGAAGAATGTGTGAAGTATTGGACGACGGAGGCCATGACGGTTCATCGTGTCCATGACGGTCCGTCACGTGGTTCGTCGACCCAGACGCGTTTGGACAGATTTTTAGTAAATAGAATCCTTCTTTGATTAGGTTTTGTTTTTATTATAAATAGTTTGAAAAACCTCGTTTTTGGGGTTAGACTTTTTGATAATTTTTAGTTCTCTTGTTATAGTATTGAACTCTCAATTTTAGGAATTAAGATACTTTTTCCGGAATTGATTGTTGGGGATTTTGTTGATTAATCAAGTTAAATTCTTGAATTTATTCGTTCTCATAAAAGTAAGTGCATGAATTCTTCCATTAACAATATGAATTGTGTAATTATGAACATGGGTAACTAAACCCCATAGCTAGGGTTGTGGAAACCATGGGTGAATAACAAGGTAAAATCTAACTAAAATAACAATTCTAGAATGGTGTCTTGCATGTATTGATAATTCTTTCGTGTAGAAGTCTTTTTAACGGATGGCTAACGTTAGAACTCGCCTTAATGCTACTTGCCGGACCAAGGAGGTAGATAATAGGAAAAGAATTATCAACATAGATTTAGTGTAGACTATCTAATAGGCTAGTATTGGTTGGTACGAGTTAATAACTTAGTCAAATACCGAATACAATGCTTAATATGAGATAAAGATAAGGGTTAGTATAGCAACACACGTAGCCGGACCAAGGTGCGGAGTAAAATTCTCTAGATGCCAGACCAAGGATTTAGAGATACATAACTTATCACTTTACATGCAAGATATTAGGATAGAATTGTTATAGTTAGATTTACCAAGTTAGGAACCTGTGGGGAACACTTAAGCCCTAGTTACTTTTATAATTTGATTAAACTCCGAAAGCTGAATCTTTTAGTTGTTCATTTTTATTTAGTTAATCATTTTCATTAATTTAGAAATAAAAAACCCCCTTTTAGTCTTTTATTTTCTCGGAAGATAGTTGGCTAAATAATAGTAATAATAGAATAAAGTTAAGTCTGAACTATTTTCCTTGTGGGATCGATCCCAACCTCATCAGTTGGGTTCTTTACTTGATACGACCGCTTTACTTCTTATTTGAGAAGTAAATTTGAGCGTATCAAATTTTGGCGCCGCTGCCGGGGAAAGTAGCTTTTAGATTAACTTAAACTTATTACTAAAGTTTAGTCAATATTTTCCTGATTTTACTTTTTCTGTTGTTTTTTAATTTTTCAAAACTAACGTCCTTGTATGCCAAATACATGGAGAGGAAGAGAACCCTTGTTTCCCTACGATCATGAGTTAGAGCGTACACTACGCAATATGAATCGAAACTTGGATATAAATGATGATGATCCAAACCAGAACATCCCAGCTCCAGTTGATGCTCATGGTCGATTATTACCTGATAATCCTAGTCAAGATGCACAAAGGGGACAAAATCCCTCTCTACGTCCTCAAGAATACTACAGAGGTTATGATAATATTGCAGATTCTGATGGGCCACTTGTCTTGCCCCCTCTACCAGAAGGTCACACCTTTGTAGTCACTAGTAGTCTAATGTAAATGCTCACTGCTAGAGGTTTGTTTTCAGGACTACCGTCTGAGGACCCACATGCCCATATAGCTAAGGTGAGGGCAGTGTGTAAAAGCTGTGTAGGGAGGCCTGATCTGAATTTGGATGTAATAGGGCTAAGAGTATTTCCTCTCTCACTGACGGGAGAGGCTGCTATTTGGTTCACTGAGCTCCCTTATAATTCAATTTTCACTTGGAACCAACTAAGGGACGTTTTCTTAGCACGTTACTACCCGGTCTCCAAGAAACTAAATCACAAAGACAGAGTGAACAACTTTGTGACACTACCAGGAGAGTCAGTTAGCAGTTCTTGGGATAGGTTCACTTCATTTTTGAGAAGTGTCCCCAATCACCGCATAGATGATGAGTCACTGAAAAAATACTTCTATCGGGGACAGGATGATAATAATAAAGCGGTATTGGATACTATAGCAGGTGGTTCTTATGGGGAGTGTCCTTATGCTGAAATTGCCGAAAAATTAGAGAAAATCTCCCGGAATAATAAAGCATGGAGTACTAGGAAGTCAGATACTGGGAGAAATACCTTTGCAGTGCAATCCACACACAACCCAGCCACAGATGAGATTCGTGAAGAGATGGCACAGATGAGAACTGAGCTTGGGTTGGTGTTAAAACATGTCACTGGGGGTGCAGAAAAGATAAATGCAGTGAACTACTTGTCTAAACCACCACCACCAACTGATGAATATTATTATGAGGAAGATTCCTATGCAGTAAATGATCAGACGGGGGGTTTCCGACCGAATACCCAAGGCTCCAATCAGGAGAATTGGCGCCAAGGTCAATGGAATCAAGGTCGGAACTATGGTAACTATAACCGTGAGGGTAATTATGTCCGTGATGGAAATTACAACCGCGACAACAACTTTAACAGGGGTAACTATGGTAACAGAAATGATAGGAGTGGGCCCTACGTTCCTCCTCAAAATCGTGAAGTTGCTCCTAGGGATGGTGGAGGTAGTATGGCGCGAGTTGAGGATATGTTGCACAAGATGATGAGGAGGTTCGATGCTAGTGATGAGCACACGAAAGAGTTAAGGAGTGATGTAGCGGGTATTGGACAGAAAGTCGATACATATGCCATATCGATTAAACAGCTTGAATTTCAAATGGCCCAATTATCTGCGACTGTAAACACACGGCAATCGGGCACTCTCCCTAGCAACACTGTCCAAAATCCGAAAAATGATGGACACTGTATGACAATTACTACTCGTGGTGGTAAACAAACTATTGACCCACCTATGCCGTCTATTGTGGAAAAGGTGATGAGAGATAATGATAAAGTGGTAGAGGTTAGTGATGAAGTAGAAGATAACACTGAAAAAGATGCTGAAGTGCCTAAAAAGGTAACTCCCATGCCTAGACCAGCCCCCCCCTTTCCTCAAAGATAAGTGAAAAAGACCGAGGATGGTAAATATCAGCGTTTTATAACAATGTTGAAGCAGCTTTCTATCAATGTCCCTTTGGTAGAAGCTCTTGAACAAATGCCCTGTTATGCCAAGTTTATGAAAGATCTGATTACAAAGAAAAGATCGGTCACTTTTGAGGATGATGACAGAATGCAGCATTGTAGTGCTATTGCTACAAGATCTTTAGTGCAAAAGAAAGAAGATCCGGGTGCGTTCACTATTCCTTGTATAATCGGGTTATTACATTTTGCGAAAGCATTATGTGATCTGGGGAAAAGCATAAATCTCATGCCCCTCTCGATTTACAAGAAGTTTGGTTTGGGTGATCCAAAGCCCACTGCGATGCGGCTACTGATGGTCGATCGAACAGTAAAAAGGCATATAGGGATACTCCATGATGTGCTAGTAAAAGTGGAGTCGTTCATATTTTCGGCAGATTTTGTTATTCTTGATTGTGAAGTCGATTTTGAGGTGCCTATTATTCTTGGGAGGCCATTCCTTGCTACGGGTAGAGCCTTAGTTGATATGGAAAAGGGGCAAATAAAATTTCGGTTGAACAATGAAGAAGTGACTTTCAACATTTGTAGGTCCATGCGGCAGAGTGGTGAGCTCCAATCGGTATCTGCTATATCCTACAAAGTTGGTAAGTCACCCGAGACACTAATAGAAGAACGTCTAGGTGTAGAAGCACTGGCAGCAGTGATAATGAATTTTGATAATGAATGCATTGAAGAATATGGGTCATTAGTCGCTGCTCTTGATTGTGGTAATGTTCGGTTTAAATCGAAGAAATATGAGCTAGACATGAAGAATCGCGAGTCTCCACCCGCTAAACCATCTATAGAGGAGGCTCCAAAGTTAGAACTAAAAGCTCTCCCACCTCATCTCAGGTATGAATTCTTAGGAAACGGTGACACATTGCCGGTAATCATTGCATCAGACCTGAATGAACAACAAGTTGAGAGTTTGGTGAAATTGCTAAAAAGGTTCAAAAGAGCTATTGGGTGGACTATTGCGGACATTATTGGGATCCCTCCTGGTATTTTTTCTCATAAAATCCAACTCATGCCCGATCATAAGCCAAGGATTGAGCACCAGAGACGCTTAAATCCACCTATGCAAGAGGTCGTGAAGAAGGAAATCATAAAATGGTTGGATGCTGGAGTAATATATCCGATCGCCGATAGTAGTTGGGTATGCCCTGTTCAGTGTGTACCTAAGAAAGGGGGAATGATTGTGGTCCCCAATGAAAAAAATAAACTTGTTCCAATGAGACCGGTGACTGGATGGAGGGTGTGTATGGATTACCGGAAATTAAATGCATGGACCGAAAAGGACCATTTTCCCATGCCCTTCATGGATCAGATGTTGGATAGACTCGCTGGAAAAGGGTGGTACTGTTTTCTTGATGGTTATTCGGGGTATAATCAGATTTCTATTGCACCAGAAGATCAAGAGAAAACCACTTTTACTTGTCCATATGGGACCTTTGCGTTCAAGAGAATGCCGTTTGGGTTGTGCAATGCACCCGCCACATTTCAGAGATGTATGATGTCAATATTCTCCGACATGGTGGAAGATACTATTGAGGTTTTTATGGATGATTTTTCTGTGGTTGGTGAATCATTCGAGCGGTGTTTGAGCCATTTATCTGAGGTTCTTAAGAGATGTGAAGACTGCAATTTAGTACTCAATTGAGAAAAATGCCACTTCATGGTGAAAGAAGGTATTGTTTTGGGCCATCACATTTCAGAAAAGGGCATAGAGGTTGATCGAGCCAAAGTCGAGGTAATAGAGACACTTCCTCCACCTATCTCTGTAAAAGGTGTGAGAAGCTTTCTTGGGCATGCAGGTTTTTATAGGAGATTCATCAAAGATATCTCAAAAATTGCACATCCGTTGTGCAAACTGCTGGAGAAAGATTGTAAATTTTATTTTGATGAATCCTGTCTTAAAGCATTCAGCGAGCTAAAAGAAAAATTGGTATCTGCACCTATCATTATTTCTCCGGATTGGAGCAGTCCATTTAAGGTGATGTGCAATGCGAGTGGGGTTGCCCTTGGTGTGGTATTGGGAAAAAGAAGGGACAAAATCCTTCATCCCATTTACTATGCTAGTAAAGCCCTCAATGAAGCTCAGAAGAACTATACAGTAACTGAACAAGAGCTCCTTGCAGTAGTATTTGCTTTTGAAAAATTTCGCTCCTATTTGCTAGGTACTAGAGTTATAGTGCATACTGACCATTCAGCCCTGAGATATTTGATGGCAAAGAAGGATGCGAAACCGAGGTTGATTCGTTGGGTATTACTACCGCAAGAATTTGACTTTGAGGTAAGGGATAGAAAAGGGACCGAAAATCAAGTTGCTGATCACTTGTCCTGTTTAGAAGGTGAAGCTATGAGAGAGTTGGGGGATAAGACTGATATTGATGACACGTTCCCCGATGAGCATGTATTGGCTGCCTCACAAGACTTGATTCCATGGTTCGCAGATTTTGCGAACTACTTAGCTAGTGATATTGTTCCATTGGACTTGTCCTTTCTTCAAAGGAAAAAGTTCATGTACGATGTGAAGAAGTTCTTTTGGGATGAACCATACTTATATAGGAGCTGTGCTGATGGGCTTATTCGGCGTTGTGTGCCAGAAGTTGAGATGTTGAGTGTTTTAGAGGCATGCCATTCCTCACCCTTTGGTGGACATCATAGTGGGATCGATCCCAACCTCATCAATTGGGTTCTTTACTTGATACGACCGCTTTACTTCTTATTTGAGAAGTAAATTTGAGCGTATCCCCCCCCTCCCCGGCTAGTCCCCTATCAGCCTCCCCCCCCCCTCAACCTCGAAATTTTTTTAAAAGTTTTTTTTTTACTTTTATAATAAAATAAAACTAAAAATGAAGCATTTTCAATAGATTTCATCTAAAAAAAAGACTAAAATATTTTCTCCATATTGAATTCTTAAGTAAAGAACTATTTATTCATGAAAATATGAGTAAACTAGTATTTTACGCAACCCAATTATTACCCAACCCATTTTTACCCATATCAAATATGGGCGGGTTAAATGATGGTTGAATGATTACCCATTTTATGTTTACCCATTTTCAACCCGCCCACATTTGACCCAACCCGCCCATTTGCCACCACTATATACAATCGACGGGCGATGGAGCCTCAACCAAGTATATTGGTCTTAGAGGCTTGCGGACTTTAGGTGCTATAAATATCTGTTGTCGGCCTTGTTGTTTTTTTCTTTTAACATAGTAGTTTGTTGGCCTTGGTCATCTATGAATATATGTGCTCTAACTTATATTATTTCTAGATCTCATTGTGGTCTCCACGGATAGAATTAATTTATTATCGACAACATGGTGGCCTCAAAGATGTACTTGTTGGAATTGAATGAATTTCCTACATGTTATGTTGGCAGAGATCTTTGTCGGTCGAGGGCTTATTTTTAAGACTAGATGTACTTGCTTATTGTATTAATTTTGTGATTGGTATAAAGTTAGTAGCATAGTTGTCCAGCAAAGGTTAGCTCAAGGTCAAGTATGGCATTAACTGCACATTGCATCCTTAAGTTGAGTTTTAACAAGCTTGGTATTAGAGCAATTTGTTATGTCATACGAAATTTGCAAGTCATATCTAGTAGAGTCTTATTTATAAATGTGTTATGCATCATATTTAATTTGTCGAGTTGAACATTTCAATGTGTGTATGCTTAACTCCACACATATAAGGCGGAATACATAAACAGGTCCCTAAACTTGTTCGGTATTTCCTGTCAGGTACTTCAATTACGTCATCTTCCTACTGAAATTCTGAACCACCCATAATTTGTACCTTTTAAACATTATTGGCTGACATGACACAAAATGTATTATCACGTCGCTTAAGCACGTGAAGACATTTTTTAAAAGCTGATGTGGAATCCACAACTATCTTCTTTCTTTTTTTTTTTTTGGGGGGGGGGGGGTTCTATTCAACCCTAATTTCCCCCTCTTTCTCTTATTTCTCTTCTCTTTTCTTTCTCTTCTTCCTTATTGCCATTTTTAAGTTGGAGCTTCTCAAAGGTATTTCTCTTCTTTAGCGATTTCTTTTTCAGTTGTTAACGCGAAAAGTATGATAAAATTAAAATTACTACTGGCACTTACCAAAGTAAGATTTGGAAGGTGTTCAACATTTGGTGAATCTCCATTGCAAACTTGGTTAACTTCTTCACGAACTTTATCCTACCAAATGTCATGCATTCATTAATATTAAGGTGCAAATTCAAGCTAAATTCCTTGCTTGATCTTTTCTTTTGCGTCTCATTTTGATAATATTCATAAAAAATCATTTCCATTTGAACTGTTTCACTCAATTTTTATGCGATTGTTTCGACTTTGTATTATTTTGAAATCTTAAAATTTTAGTTGAAAATAGCATAAATATGTCACCACAATTATTGAAATCACACCAATTTCTTATTTTTTTTCTCATTTATAAGAATACTAGTGTACTGAGCCGCGCATCGCGCGGTTATGAAATGAATTAAATTTTTTAATACTAAATCATAAAAGATAAGTTATGAAAAATCAATTAGATATATCTATATTTTGTAACAATAGTTATTGCAAGTCATCTATAAGGTACATACTCTTTAGTTGAACTTTTTTAGTTTTTTACATCAATTTTTTTAATTCGGACTTCTTCCTCCTCTTTGTTATAACTTCATCACTACATACTGTCTACTATTTATATGTTTACCAACCTAAAAAATTATCATATCAAAATTACTAAAAAAATTAACTAAAATTAAAAAACAAAATAATATTAGAAAGAAAATACATTTAAAACTAAACAAAAAAAAAAAGAAAAAAAAGAATTAGCTAAACAAAGAAGATGAAAGAAATGGCATACACAAATTCCTAATTTTTCTAGTTTTGTTTAGCTTATATACAAAAATATTAAGAGTATATTTCATATTGTAAATTAATACTACATTCAATATATACATTCCTAAGAATGAAGAGTCATTGTAATTAAGAGGATTAAGGATGTGACTTTAATATTTTTGACATTTGTATATACTTACTTATGACACAAAATAATGAATATAAATCATAGAAAATGATAAGACAATCCGAAATTGTTATAAAATCTAAGCTCAAAATAATACAAGTAAAAAGGAAGAAGATAAGAGAAGTAGATGTAGGAGAAAACTTTCTTCTTATTCGTGTATGTTACAATGGTGAATGATATATCTATTTATAGGTAGATAAATCAACTAAAAGGTCACCATGTTTAATGTCACATTAGTAGATACATTGTTATCCCAAAAAGGTTCATATCACCTTGGAAATACATATCCATGATAAGGATAAGTTTATGATAAGCTTAATGGACAATCCACTTAATTCAATGGATTTATAACACTCCCCCTTGGATGTCCATAGATAATGTGCCTCGTTAAAACCTTACAAGAAAAAAACCTAGTGGGAAAAAATTCTAGTGAAGGAAAAAGAGTACACATATCTTTTGATACACATTATTTATTGCCTCGTTAAAAACCTTGCCAGGAAAACCCAGTGGGACAAAACCTCGGCCAAGGAAAAAAGAGTGCAACGCATATTATATTCCCCCTGATTAAAACATCACTTAATTTCTTACGAATGTCTCCAATCTTCGTACATTGTGGTTGGTATATTCTTTTTCAAAGAAAAACCACACATTTCCTGAATATGGTGTGTCATTTATCTCAACCAGACGCACTCTCGACTTGCTTCATGGAGGACTTTTATTTCTGCATAGCAACATTTGCTTCATTGATCGTCAGGATATTATTGTGCCTCCATATGCAAATAAATAGCGTGTTTGAGATCTTGCTTTCTGCGGATCAGATAAATTTTCTGCATCTGCTTAACCAATTAGCTATGACTTGAATTCTTTGGAATAGAATGAACCCATATCTATGGTCCTTCAAAGATATTCAAGTATATACATAACACCATTTCAATGTCCTTTTGTTGGAGAGGAACCGAATCTTGCCAGTATATTTACTGCAAAATAAATATCTGGTCGAATATTATTAGCAAGATGCATTAGTACCCTGATTGCACTAAGATATGGAGTTTTATCACCAAGAAGCTCTTCATCCTTCTCTTGAGATCAAAATGAATCATCTTTTATTTCAAGCGATCTCATAATCATTGGGGTACTCAATGAATGTGATTATTCATATAAAACTTCATCTAAATTTTTTTTGTGTATGTTGACTGATGGATAATATTTTATTTGTCAAATTATCAATCTGTAGGTCACGACAAAATTCTGGCTTACCAAGACCTTTTCACCTTTTCAAACACTCAAGAGCTTTTGAAAACTCTTTAAGAGTGTTAGTAATTTCAAATCATCAACACAAACAATTTATAACAAATGCAGATCCTGACCTTTTCCTAAAAATTCAAGGACAATTAGGGTCATTATTTTTGTACCCTTTTCTTCCTTGATTATTTCAATCCATATAAGGATTCTTGAAGCTTTGTTGAAAAATTTTCCTTCAAACTTTTATATGCTTCAGACACCTCGATTGCTTCAAAGATTTTCATATAACATTCATTATCTAGCTAAACATTACAATTATTCATTACATGTATTCAAGTTTTTCATATGTTGCCAGATCAAAACAAACCTCATTGCATCCACCATAGGAGAAAACATCTCCAATAATGTCAGGATTTTTGCGACAAACATTTATACCCCAAAGGCACAAATCGTATTTGATATCTTACGGTTATACTATCGCATAATAATTTATTTGTACCCCACTGACATTATACCTTGATTTATGGACTATCAGTCCAAAACGTCACTTTTCTAAGTGAAACAAAATATACTTGAATTATGCATTTTACTTGGCCAATCATTTATCTGTCCCACTCTACGATAGATTTGAATTCAAGATCTTCGTCACAATTTATATCATTGAGCGCTATCTCATATCAACGATATCGTCGACGGTTATTTGATATCAATTTCAACATGACATAACTTATTGAGATCTCTTCATCTTTTATCATTTTCAGGTACCTGAACCTTTTCAAGGTTTTATGAATTGTTATGTCGTGGTGCTCTCTTATAGCACTTGCGTCATTATTATGACTATATTGATCATTTGCTCCTCTCCTTCTTCAAGGAATTTTATATTTGGAATCGATTGGTTTATTACGCTTCCGGCGTATCATAGACTCTGTCCTTCAAGGACTTCACATTGGAGCATTTGCAGCTGAATTATTTCATAGGGTCCGTACATTCATCTGTCAATTAATTTGCAACATTATGCAAATGTGCAACATTATGCAAATGAATTATCTCTTGAACTTTAAGTTCACATATTTATTTAACGAGGATCTAGATAATTCATAATTAACCTCACACATAATTTTCAGCTGTCAATCATCTCTCCCTCTAATGTTAGAAAATCTAACATTCACCCTAACCTTATTTGGGAATTCATCTTAGTACGTGGTGGAACAATTAAAATCATAACCGCACATTCAATATTTTAGATGAAAATTATTTGGTTCCTAACCCTGAACCAATTATGATGGGGAAACCTTGTTGGCTTGATGCATACATGTGTTGCTACATCTTAAATAAAATTATCTCATACCAAATCTTATTTGGGAGTTTTGTTCTCATAACCATGATTTAGCTATAATTGGAGGGATACAATTTCTGCTAAATCAACCAGCATTATCAATATAATTTCATAATTTGAAACTATGCTCTAAATTTAACAATTCGAGCAAACAACCTTACAAACACCAATTTGTAAGTTGACAACAAAGCACATGTGATCATCGCATAGATACGTCTATCATATAGTTGCAAATGATTCACATGGCAGATGAATGGGCCCATATTCACCTTTTTATATGTTCCAAAAATTTTAGGAAATTACAATCCCAACCGTAGCTGGTACAATGAAAACAAGCAACACAAGAGAATTCTTGAAGAATATTTTATTTCTTTATCATATAAGCCACATGAATTCTCAATTATATTTGCATCACATTTAATTGCAATGGCCAACTGATCATGCCAACTTATCTTTATTTCAGTACACTTACAGTTTACTTTTACATGTGATTTCATCAGCATGTCCATGTTTGTATGCAACAAACAAGAGGAAAAAACGGGTAATCGTTTACATCAATATTTATAACCCGCTTCGGTTGTAGTAATTTAAAGATATTAAATCTTTTATAATTTACAGTCTCAATATTTTTTTTAATTCATCTGAAACTTAAAAAGTTTTTTTTGAGACTTACTACAACCCTAATATTATTCATCTGGTAATAACACAACTCGTTAGAGCTTGCTATTAATTTTGTGTACTATCACATATTGCATAACACCATTCCTATGGTGAACATCTCCTTTAAGGAGGAAATTATATTATTATTGTCATGGTCAAAACATTACGAGCAAGACATGTTTCTTGCTTTACTTTTGTTGTACCATAGGTACACAACCAATGACAAGTTTGTATTGCCACACAATAATGACCACAACCCTTATAGGCAAGAACTGACAAATTTGTATTGCCACACAATAATGACCACAACCCTTATAGGCAAGAACTATTTCTTTCTTTTGCCCTTTTGGTAGTTTACAATAAATATACCATAGTGACGTATAAACGCACAATACCATTAACCATTTCTGTCAAATAAAATTTATTTCCTCTCAAACCTCCCGTAGAGGTGAGTTTTGACATATATCATTTTTCTCAAACCTCCCATAGAGGTGAGTTGTGGCATATATCCAACCCATAATGATTTTATCACATTTTTACCATTCTCTTATAGAATGGTGGAGCATTCACGATACTCATCACAAGTTACATTCTCTTCAAGGAATGGACTAATCATTTCTATGTGTTTCATAAATTGCATTATAAGCACTTTGTCATG
The DNA here is from genome assembly GCA_016801875.1 of Solanum sitiens. Taxonomy (NCBI): domain Eukaryota; kingdom Viridiplantae; phylum Streptophyta; class Magnoliopsida; order Solanales; family Solanaceae; genus Solanum; species Solanum sitiens. The sequence goes on along the minus strand of JABWTJ010000016.1, from coordinate 45,642 downwards.
CCTTTAAAATTGATCATATTTACATGACACACCTCAACATCACTTTTCGAAAGATCAAGTGTACCATCACTTTATCTTCTTGTCTTTTGATGGAGGATTTATAAACTTGTCAAATTATTGGGTCGACAACATTCACAAGTCCAATGTCTTTTCATACCATTTTGATAATGAAAACTGCTTCACATTTTGAAGGACTAATTGGAGAACCCATAATGTTCTTCCTTTTATAATTACCACAATGATGACTATTATAATTCCGTCCCTTCATGCCCTTTTTCATATCGTTAATCATTTGTCATCTTTCAGACTAATTATTTATTGCTACCACATTCATAAGATAGAATGGAGAAAGTCAACACGCAGATTTCAAAGTTATCATATGTTGCTACCACATTCTTTTCAAGGAATGAAGCAAATTCAATGGGACAAATTTCAAGGCTTTCATCAAAAATATATTATTTTTCTTAGTCATCATTTTATCATCGATATGGTGCATTGGCTAAAACTCAATGTCTTACCTATATAAGGCGTGTACGCCATAATTCTATGGGACTTGAACCCAATTACGGTGCATCAAAACTCAAATTGATGTCTTACCCTTTTGGTGCGATAGAACATGAATCTATCGTCTTACCCTCAAACATTTTTTTTATGGTGCATCCAGACTTTAACCTGATGTATTACCCTTTTGGTGCGATGAGACTTGAATCCATCGTCTTACCCTTAACCAATGGTATAATAGACCGAAATACAACATGACTCACCCTTTGAGTCTTTCAAAATAATCAAAATAATATTCAAACTCATGCTATTAAAACTTTATACCTTCTTCTATTTAAGAAATTTTTGTATAGCATGTCATATTCAACCAATAGTAGTATATGCCTTTTGTTCCTGAACAATGTTAGTGACTGAACATTATTTTATTCTAAATCATAAAAAGATTTTAGAAAATACATACCTGATTTTATGCATATAATACTTTGATCTTCATAACGAGATCAACCAAAATATGAGCTAAAGAAAAATAAGAACTCACTCTTAATTGGATAGAGTCTCGTGCTGATAACGTGTTATAAAATCTAAGCTCAAAATAATACAAGTAAAAAGGAAGAAGATAAGAGAAGTAGATGTAGGAGAAGACTTTCTTCTTATTCAAGTGTATGTTACAATGGTGAATGATATCTCTATTTATAGGTAGAGAAATCAACCAAAAAGTCACCATGTTTAATGTCACATTAGTAAATACATTGTTATCCCAAAAAGGTTCATATCACCTTGGGAATACATATCCATGATAAGGATAAGTTTATGATAAGCTTAATGGACAATCCACTTAATTCAATGGATTTATAACAATAAAGTTATTGAGACATTTATTTTTATAATAAGTTCAATAATAAGTAGGAAGAAAAAAAAAATCACCAAAGTATAGAGAGAAAGTACCACACTATTCTGATCCAACAATTATTATATAGAAAGAGAGAGAGAGAGAATTTTAAGAATCGCCAATTTCTTTTCTAGGAAAATCAACACATTATTTTAGAAGAAAAAGTTAACATTTACCCGGTATAAAAAAGAATTATATGTGTAACGCTCCAAACTTTATCGAACAATATTGTTCTTGGAAAATACATACCTTATATTTGAAAAATAACTAATTACCGCCACAAAATTTCTTCTTCATTTTGTCAAACTTGTACAAAACTAATCTGACACTATCATAAAAAAACGTCTTCACCTTGTCCTCGTGTTTGGCTACTATGACAAAAAAAAATTATGTAAAACATATCTATAATCTTCATGAACATGGTAGCCATGCATATTTCCGCATCTCTTTTTCTATATTCTCTTTCTTAGTTATTAAATACATGATCAGTGATGAAAAATGAAGAAAAAATAAACAAAAACGAAAAAATGAAGGAAAACATGAAAATAAATATCAAACAACTCCATATATAATTGTTATTTATAGATTGTTTGAGTCCTAAGAAATAGAGAGAAGAAAGTTGAGAAGACATTATTTAAGTGGAGAATGCAAAAAGATGAAAATTTTCTTTTTGTAACTCATGAATTATAATTGAATATAATAAATATGATAGATTTTAAAAATATTAAACAAATAATTAATCAAAAAATGAATGAAGAAAATTAAAAAAATTTTAATCAAAAAACAAAAAAAAATGAATCCTCATTTTAGAAGAATGTCACATCAGCAGCCCTATGATTCAACTTTATATTATTACTAGATAATTGAAAGCCCGTTCACGGACCCAATATAATCAATTATCTTTTTAATTTTAATTTTTTTAAAAAAAGTGTCTAAATTCACATCTTATTTTATTATAGTTTCTAAAATTTCCTACCATTTAAAAAAATTTACAAAACTTCCCTCTCCGCTACATTTATATCATCTGTATACATCACTATCTCCTCTCGGATATCTCTATCCTCTCTCGAATACATATTTATCCCTCTTGAATTATACATCTCTATATATTTTAAAATTCAAGTATTGATATCAATTGAGAAAACATTTATTTTTTAGTTGTAAAGCGTTCATAATCTAATATTTAATATGCTCCTTACTTTTGATGAAGGACATTAATTTATCATAATTCAAGATTGTAAGAAGTAGAAATCAAAATTAAAATGTGCAACTTACTATTATATGAAGGTCATTATGAGTTAATTGTCACTCGTTAGAGATATGTCATATGTTAATTGTCATAATGAAACAACATAAAAATTTAAGAGATAATTTATTTATAGTTGAAAATTACTTATGAAAAATAGAGAACAAATTATATATTTAAATATGTTTATGTCGTATACATATTAGTGTAAAGAAATTTCACACTATAAAGAAATTTCACAATATAATTTTTTTTAATATGTAATTTATTTTATTATGAAAATTTACAAATGTGATGTTTTATGAAAATTTGGTATGAAGATTTTTATATGTCCTCATAGTAAGTAGTTTTTTACTTTATAATATAGAGGAATATTACTTAAAATAAGGTATCATGTCAATTAACCATATTAGTTGTAATATATTAATATAATATTTTTAGAAAAAAATCACGTAAATCAATTTTTTAGGTCTTAACAAATCATTAATTTAGAATTACCTTTAGACCTATAAAAATCATTAGTATGTTAGTAAAAATAAAAATTTATTCTACATTCGCTCAATAGATATTTTTGATTTAATGAAAATTTTATACTATATAGAAAATAAATTTATAAGAAGTGTCTCATTAAAATAGACTAATCATTAGTCTATATTCAAAAAAATTTAAGAAAAGAGTGTGATTGAAAATGTGAGTCCATATTAAATGTCACATCATTAGGATAAACATGACATTTAGAAAAATATATTTGGTTGTTTGGTCATTACAAATCTATTACCACTTTCTTGATGTCATAATATAGAAACAAACATTGTAGAATTTTATGAATTGACAAATTTACCCTATGTGATGTTTTATGAAAAATTGGTATGAAGATTTTTATATGTCCTCATAGTAAGTAGTTTTTTACTTTATAATATAGAGGAATATTACTTAAAATAAGTTATCATGTTAATTAATCATATTAGTTATAATATATTAATATAATTTCTTTTAGAAAAAAAATCACGTAAATTAATTTTCTAGGTCTTAACAAATCATTAATTTAGAATTACTTTTAGATCTATAAAAATCATTAGTATGATGTAAAAATAAAAAGTTATTCTACATTTGCTCAATAGATATTTTTGGTTTAATGAAAATTTTATACTATATAGAAAATAAATCTATAAGAAGTGTCTCATTAAAATAGACTAATTATTAGTCTATATTCAAAAAAATTAAGAAAAGAGTGTGATTAAAAATGTGAGTCCATATTAAATGTCACATCATTAGGATAAACATGGCATTTAAAAAAAATACATTTGGTTGTTTGGACATTACAAATCTATTACCACTTTCTTGATGTCATAATATAGAAACAAACATTCTAGAATTTTATGAATTGACAAATTTACCCTTGGTCGTCCTCAACTTGGCTCTTATATATATACTAGATAAGTGTTGCCCGTGCTAAGCACGGGCCCAATGTTTAAAATATATTTCATAATTTTAATTCTGTTTGACTTTCTATTAAAATATATTGAGATCCAACATAGTTAAAAATATTTTAAATAATTGTAATTTAAGAAAGCAGAATTTCCATAATTTTAGTTACAAATCATATTTCTTAGTCGGCACAATAAAATAATGCACATGGAATAAGATACAAGTGATAAGCACGATTATTATTCTTTCAAGTTTCAACAATTAGTTCAATTATTAAGTTGTGCAAACATTCACAATTTAGTATGTTTATTCGAAGTTCATCAATATAAATAGTAAGAAGGCAATCGAATATTATATTATCACGTAGATATTGAATGCACAATAGAAAATCTACTTGTAAAGCACAGTTCATTGTTATTCTTTAAAAATTAAAAGAATTATTAAAAAAATAAAATCCAAAATAACTTGCTATGATATAACATTTTGACGTAACATTATATATAGCTTGTTAATGAACAAGTAGTGTAGCTTCTTAATATTGTGAGTTCGATTTCACCTATAATTAACATCTACCATTAAGAGTTTCTTTTAATGATGATAAGAAAAAAATAATTTAATTTCAAAAATGTGGACTCAAACCAGTAAATACTCTGTTACTTTCTTATGTAAATATTGAACTATCAACAACTCTGAGGTCATCAAGACCAAGCGCACTCAAATTTGATCAACGATCATCCCCACAATACACCCACCATGATAGTGCCAAATGGAACTGATTGTTTGATGATGAACTCCTTCCTCATCAACGTACCTAAAATCTCAACTGCCAAACTACTTATTAAACTTAAAAATCTCCATAATAGAGTTAAAACACGTGAACTTCAAAGTGCAATAATACAACAACTACTATTCAATTGTTAATAGATGGATACTCCTCCTGCACATTTCAATTTAAAACAATAGGATATCAAATGTACAAAAATAGTTGCAGTAATGGATGGAGTAACAACACGGTCTTACTAACTTTAATACATTATAGCTGCCAAATTTGTTCATTATATATCCATGTGAATGTCATATTGATTGTTGAAGTCAAATACTTACATAGTTTAATATTTTCATGTGGGAGCGCTAATTACATACATTATATTTACATACTTTTATATTACACAAAAACAGATGCATCATTCATGCTTGGATCTTCTGGACCATATAAAATTGAGGGATTAAATGTCAGCACAAAATGACATAACTTACACAACACACAATATATTTGGGATTTATAAATAATACAATCTAACTATACAATATAGGCAATAAAAACAGCTGCAAACGATGTAAGGGTAATAATAGAAGCACTATAAAACCACATGGCCAAGATATCCAACTCTCAACAAACTCACATATTTTTTCTTCCCAATAATAACATATCAAGTGCAATCCAACATGTTGAGCTATGGAGGACAGAATGTACGCAGATCTTATCCAACATTCAATTTTCTTTCCTTTCCATTAAACAAATTAAATTTTATAAAAGTCCATGGACAATTTACATGCAACTACCAAATTTGTTGCACACAATTCATAATAATTTATGTTAACATCATTATTCAGTTAATCGCACCTTAGAAGTTCCTTTTGCAGTTAACCTTTCATATAGTGGGCCCTACATGTTTGAGACTTGGGCATAAATGTTGTTATTGTTATTTATGTATTTCAAGATTACTGATTGTTGGCTTTTAGATCTTTGCAAAATTGTACTTTCAGAATGTCTTGATTAATTTTGCCGAGAGTATAATTCCTTGAGATTGAATGAATAAGTGAAAGTGATGGACTTTTATGTGAATAGCATAAATAAGACACTCACAACTATTATTTTTTTCATGTCCCCATGTTCTCCTCCAGCCATGTGGTTAGCTTTTGTCAACACTAAGCAAAAGAATGTTACCATTTCTAATACATTATTTAAAGTCAACAGACAAAGAATAAAATAAACAACAAATAGTTCTTTCAAACCGGAGACAAACCTATAGCTCTATTCCATTTCATAATATTTGTTACCAATTAAAAAGAAGTATTCATCTCAGTTAAGGCTGCAACATAAAATAGGTCACCGATTTTTAAGATAGATTCACTAAAATAGTTTACTTTCAATGAATCATCTCGACACCATCTTAATAATTGTGAATGTGTACAGAAGATTTATATAGGCAAAAAACCCAACTAAACTGATGTAAATACAAAAAATTATATATATATACAAGAGTAGGAACAACTTACCTGGAATTGAAACAACAGGAGATTACACAAATTTGAAGTTGAACTATCTGTTGAGAACAGAACAGAAAGATGAAGAGTTATTTAAAGGTTGGATGGAAATTTCTAGATAGAAGATATTTTATAATGTGTGTTAAATATTCAGCCACGTGGAAAAAAAAGGAATGAGTAGACATATATCGCATCCCCATAATAAAATAAAAATAATAATAAAGTTATATGCTCTCGTGCATTTCCTTTAAGTCAAAGTTGATGGCCTCTTCACTTATTTAATTTATTAACTTTGTATGACTCATCATATCAGTTACTTACATTGTTTATTTTCAATAATTATCTTAGATTAATGTAACTACTACATTATTTAATATATTATTTACAAAACTTTATTTTTCCAAGTACGCAAAATAAACAACTTAAGAATGCTTTACATTTATAAGTTTTGTTTTTTTATATTATAACGAAACAAATTTTCTTTTCTTATGGTACGCATGTAAGTGGAGAAGAGCAATGCTCACGCACTTTATATATAAATTTTTTAAATAATAATTAATTTAATTATACACATAATTTATAATATTTATTGAGATAATATATCTTAAATTTGGTATACTTTAAGTTATTTTATGTATTTAAATCAGACTTCTTAACAGGTATATTATGAAAAGTCATCTTATAGTAAATGAGCAAAGCATGCAAAAAGCATGACGTAACTTGTAGTATTCCAGACGTTTCAACAAAGAATTTTTTTTGTTTAAATTGATTAAATATTAGAAAAAATATTCAATTAATTAAAATCACAAAATCCTACAAAGTCTAAATGTCAGCTAAGTCTGCATATCAAAAAAAGATTTTAAAGGTCACAATTAGAGATACATCACATCAAAAAGTCTCCATCATTATATTTTGTTGATTGAATTAGAGAAATGAAGTTATTGTTAGTTTTACTTATGAACAATACACCGACAATCCCTACTTAAGCTGACTAAGATATTCGATTTGTGATATATTTTGATTGAACAATTGAATACATGTAAGACTTTTTTATAAAATGCTTATTTTAAGTATATAAGTTAATATGCTTTAAATAATTTATCTTCTTAAATTGTATGAATTAAATCTCTGTAAATCATAATATCTCATACATTTCAAATTTAAGTTGCTACGTATTTATTTATTTTTTTTTAAAAAAAGGAGGAACAGTCTTGCTAAAAGCCTAAAAATGAAAACAGGAGCCTACACCACACCATCTGTTATTGTGTAATCAATGTATCTTTTCTTTATGACATGTGTCTCATTTACAGCTGTATTCCATCTCTTATAATTGTTGTATTTCATCTCCTATAATTAACCACTTCCCCTATCTTCCCCCTTTTTATTTTAAATATTAATCCAGAAAGAAAAAAATAATAATAAACACTTCTTGTACATATACATCTCTATATTTTTTATTTATTTATTATAATAATTATAATTAAAAATTATATATATATATATATATATATATATATATATATATAAAGGAGGAACAGTCTTGCTAAAAGCCTAAAAATGAAAACAGGAGCCTACACCACACCATCTGTTATTGTGTAAATCACTGTATCTTTTCTTTATGACATGTGTCCCATTTACAGTTGTATTCCATCTCTTATAATTAACGGCTTTCCCTATCTTCCCCTTTTTTATTTTAAATTTTAATATTAATCCAGAAAGAAAAAAAATTATAAACACTTCTTGTACATATACATCTCTAGAGATTTTGAGATTCAGACAACATGAATGAACATATCAGAAATTAAAATTCAGTTCAAGAAGATGAAGCAAGAAGTTTGTTGATATAAAAAATTTTATCAACAATTTTTCTTTTAAGATGGGTTTCATATCTGCAGATCAATAACCATTTAATTTTATAACACTCATTTTATCTATGTTTTATATTTATTTATTATAAAAATTAAAATTATAAATTATTATGTATAATTTTTTCGTTAGAGCTTCTGAGATTCAGACAAAATAAATGAAACATATCAGTTCAAGAAGATGAAGCAAGAAGTTTGTTGATATAAAAAATTTTATCAACAATTTTTATCTTAAGATGTATTTCATATCTGCAGATCAATAACCATTTAATTTTATAACACTCATTTTATCCTTTAATAAAATCATTTGTATTCATATATAAGAATATATAGCTTATTTTAAATTGCACACTTTAGTTTGTTTTTTTTTAAATTAAATTTCGTGTCGAAGTCAAAGAAGGAACTAACGTGGTAGTCTCTTGGCCACCTCCTTGAGAGCCAGTACTGAAGAAAATGCCTGATGGTTTGCCTGCAAGTTGTTGAGTTCTCCACAAACCTCCAGTAGAATCAAGAAACGCCTTAAATTAAGCACACATCATTCCAACCCCATCTTTTCTCTTAGAAGGTACATCTTATATTTGAAGCTGAAAAAATATAAAGCAAAAAAGTCAAAAATCTACACCTTTAACGATATCTCTACTAAGCTAGCTACATTCTCGAGTATTCTACACTCTGTGACTTGCATATCTGCAGAAATCTAACTTAAAATCGCAAATGAATTTGAGACCATTTTTTACAAAAGAAAGAAAACATACCTGAAATTATGAATTGCAAATCGATTAATGGTTGTTGAAACAAGAGAGCTAGAAGAAATTATGCTTTAGAATCATGTTTCAGTAAGTATTTGTGCTTGGAATGAATTGAAATTTTTTGTTTGGATGAAGACGGATGGTTCTACAAAGATGGAAGAGAAATGGATCTACAAATCTTGCTATTGAAATTGAGGATGAAGACGGATGGTTCTACAAAGATGGAAGAGAAATGGATCTACAAATCTTGCTATTGAAATTGAAATTTGTCCAATTTTTAATGTACATATTTGCCCTTCTTGCTTTTGGAAATGAAATTTGTCCATTTGTCCATAATGTAAAATGACCAGTATACCCTTGGTCATCCTCTCATCACTCTTGTATATAATATTAATACTAGATAATTTAAGGCTCGTGATATGGGCTCAATATAATTTCACATATTTTGTTGAAAAAATTACATAAATTCACAATTTAAAATATCATATCCTTTCTCAGATATATTCTTATTTCCTCTTGGATACATCCACCCCCTCTCGAATACATAGATATACTCTCTTAGATACATCCCTCACATGAAGTAATATATATACATATATATCATTAGTAATGTATCAGACAATCAAGAATTGTATTCGAGAGTAATGAAAAATTCGAGATTTTTGTAATTGAGAAAACTTTTGAAATAGGATATAATTAGCCTCTAAATATATGAGATTTTTATGCTTTATACTATTTTTTTATAGTAAACAACTTCAATAAATTACTTAATAATCTTTTTCAAATGTCCATATGACATAGATGCGTCGTTTACAATCTAAATTGAGAAAGTTGAATTTCAAAAAAATATATGCAGCAAGGAAATAAAGAATTGCATAGATTATGAGTTAAAATATTTTGCATTTGAGGAATATATAAAATAGAAAATGGTCTAAACCCCCCCTAATCTATACCCGATATTCCAACTACACACTTATACATTACGGGGTTCCTATTACCCCCCTAAATATTTTAGAAGTATAATATATACCCCCTTAAAAACACACAACCAGATTTATATGAAATAGTGAATCTCATGCGCTCTGCCACGTAATCTAACCATTTTTTTAAAAAAAAAACTTTATTCTGCAATATTTTTTCATCTGTATTTCCATCTTTCTCTTTCACTTTCCTTTTTCCATTCCTCTTCTTCTTTGATTCACTTTCCTTTTGCATTCATCTTTTTCTTTAATCTTGACAACAATTTTTTCAGATTTGGGGATACTTTATATGACTGCCACTATCTTCTTCGAGCCTCATTGGAGTTATGAACAGTAGCAAAATTTTGATGATCTGTATTGAAGCTAGAATTTGACAATGTTGAGCAATTCATTTCGATTATTGGGTCTTTTTCATAAATGGATTTGTTACCTAATGATTTCGTTGATAAGTTTTTCTCCATTGATGGATCTGTAACTTGATGAATTTTTCTCCATTAATAACTTTAAAGTTCGATCCTCTTGACTTTCGATTTCGATTTTCAGTTCTTGTCAATTTTTACACACTAACTGTGAGAAATTTGTGATTTAAAAAAAAGAGTTAACTTAATGATTAGAGCTCGGTGAGAACGGCGACCTGGTGGTGGAGTAGAGCCGCCACCGATGTAGCTTTGGTAAAGAGAAGAAGAAAGACCATAAAAATAATTTTTTAAAAAAAGAAACTAAAGATTTTTGAAGAATAAAAAAAAATTATAACATAAAATTTAAGAAATATTTTTAAAATTTAAATTTAAATTAGTATTTTTACCTCTCACAAAGAGAGTGAACTACACTTTCCTTGCCACATCATCATTCAGGGAGTAAATAATTCTACTTTAAAATAGTATAAGAGGGTAATGGGACATTTGTAATGAATAAGTGTGTAGTTGAGATTTCGGATATAGATTAGGGAGATTTTAGACAATTTTCTCTATATAAAATGTTGATATCTTTGAAAAAGTTCATCGATCTTCATATATTTTCACAAGTGGTATCTATTTTCTACAATATTATCATCTTCGTTTTGTAATATTTGTACCATAAGCTTTGCATATGATAAAATACTAATTATTGATCAATCAATTCGTAAAGATCGATTCAAAACTTTTCAAATTTCTACTACTTCAACTTATGTATAACGTGTTTGTAGTTTGCTTTGTCGGTGAATTTTGTGATACATTTCATTATTGTATTCGATAATAGAAATATTTCTACTTATGTTGGTATTAATATTAAAAGTATTTGTTAAAAACTTGATTTCTAACTTCCACAACAAAAAAAACAATCATGAAATCAAATTTGTTTCTATATACAATAACAATTATCATAATGTTATATTCTAAATATTAAAAATATTTATTAATATACTGATTTCTAACTCCACAATAATAACAACAATCACGATAGCAATTTTATTCTATAGGAGATAACAACTGACATAATGTTATATTCTAAATTACATCAATAATTTTTTTGATACTACACTCTAAATATCATATCGTAAAAGAAACTTTGAATTTTAACCCCCACAAAATAACCAATATACTTGTTTTTTTTCAAGTTATTATTTATTTTTTAATTTTTTTTCTTCCTCTATATTTCTCAAGACCTTTTCTATTGACATTTTTATTTTTTATTTTTTCTTTATTTTTAATTACTGATTTTTCTTTAGTTTGTATTTTAATATTCCTTAGAATTTGAATATTAACTTTTTTATTGTCAATTTTTTCCTGTCAAATAGTGTATCATATTTGATATAAGAAAATATTCTATATAAATTTTCCCTGTTGAATAGTCAAACATTGTTCATTCTTTTAGTCAGGTAATATTATATATCTTCAAATTAATTAAAAAATATTCATACATCATTTTAAAGATTATTTTAATAATTAAGATACAAATTTAGTAATCATATTCTGTAACAAATATTAAAAATATGTTTACGCAATAATTCTTTGAAGTATTTTTAGGAACAAAAATATTAACTATGCAAACACATTTTATTTTAAATTAGTTCAAAAAAAAATTTCAAAAACATGTCAAAACAAGCTTAGCATTTATTATTGTTTGTAAAAAGTTAATCAATAGAAACCCTTCATTTTAACACAATTATAAAAATATCTTTGTGGATCAATTTTAAAAGTAAAGACATGTATGAATTCTTCTAGATTTTCATTTTGGTTATTAATTACAATTATTATTTCACCCTTAAATAATAAAAAAAATTACTAAAATGTCATTGTTTAATAAATATTTTTGGTTTAATGAAAATTTCACACACAAAAAAAAAAGAAAAAAAAATCTATAGAAAATGTGGAGCCAAATTAAATGTCACATCATTAGGATACACATGTCATTTAAGAAAAAATATTTGATTGTATTGTCATTATAAATTTATTATCACTTTTTTGATGCCATAACATAAAAAACAAACATTCTAGAATATTTGTGAAAATGACAAAATTGCCCTTGGTCGTCCTCAACTTGGCTCTTCTATATAATAGACTAGATAAGTATGGCCCGTGCTATCACGGGCCCAACGCTTAATTTTATGGATAAATTATAGAAATACATACATTTTGTTTCACTTATTTTCATCATTCCCTATTATTTTTAATGTATTCGAGTTGCATATTAATGTATCCGAGTCATATTTAATGCTTCCGAGCTGCATATTAATGTATTCGAGCCAGTATTTAGTATGTGCGAGCTACATATTATATATCCGAGCTAGTTTTTAATCTATTCAAACTACAATTAATGTATCCGAGCTACGTATTAATATATCCGAGATAATATTTAATGTATCTGAACTACATATTAATGTCACCGAGCTTCATATCAATGTATTCGAGACAATATTTAATGTATTCGAGCTACATATTAATGTCAGCGAACTTCATATCAATGTATCCGAGATAATATTTAATGTATCCGAGCTACATATTATTATTACCGAACTTCAATTATTATATCCGATTTTTAAAGTTTTTATAAAATTAATATAATTAAAAACTTATTAGGATTAAATTATAATATCATATTAAACCTATAGGATTTATGTAACTTACACTAATTTTATTAGGGGCATAATATTGCAGAGTACAAATGATCAAATTCCATATAAACATCATTATATATTATTTGTTGCCTATTAAATAAAAATACATTTCAATAAAAATAACAATATCCTAAATGCAATATAGTTGCCAACTATGTTATTTAGGGATCAATTTTTTTTAAGAAAAACACAAGTTATAATGAGAATAATTATAACGGGAGAAATTATACTGAAATTATTTTTTATTGCATGTTTGATTTATTCTATACAAAATAATATACATTGCCTAAATTTTAAGAACAAATTATTTGTTTGTAAAAACTACCATTCATTTTATTTAGTCTTTTTATATGTTCTTTACAATTTTTAGTTATGCTTTTAAAATAAAACTTTCATCTTATTTAGTTTAAATATCTTTGTGTGCGCATTCTCATGATACTACCATATATATTTAAAAATAAATTCTTCTTCTCATTTACCTAAAAAATAGAATTTTCATCTTAATTTGTTAAAGTAAAGAGAATTTATGAAAAAACAGAATATAAATAAACATAAAAATTACACTGTATTTATAAATATAATTTTTAATTATATTTTGTAGTGCAATTTTATAAAAGAAAAACATGAAGAATCTTCTCCAAATAGGAACAACTGACTTACAGATCTCATTAACCACAAAATTTAGTGAGTGATGCCTAAAAAAAATTTTAACTTATATTTATATAGTGTAATTTTTAATAGAAAATTATGAAGAAATATCATAAAAATAAAGAATAGTGAATAATATTTGATGTTAGCCTTCCTCACAAAAACGATCCCTTATTCACGTGAATGCCATACTATAGGGGCCTTATATGTTGAACATATATATAGGAGTACTAATTACATTCATTATATATATTTCAGCTTGCATTGCTTTACTTGAGGCATGTAACATAGCCCAATCCATCTCTTCAGTCCACCTTGTGCTGCTTCTGTTAATGCGTAGCCAATTTAATAATTTCTGACAAAGATTATTTTATCTTTCCATCAAGTTTCAGCCTAAAATGCAACAAGAATGAAGATGAATCAGTAATAATCTCATCTTCTTTGTCACAGGAAATTTGAATCAGGCTAGAATTTAAACTGTCTAAGAAATAAAGGGGGAACAAAACTCCATCAAATGGTGCAAACAGACGGGAGGAGTAAAATGACTAATGAAACTCGAAGTATCAATCTAAACCTCCAGTTCTTCAATTTGATCAAGAAGAGAAAAAATTACTCGTACAACTTCTGGATGAACGTTGATATTTCAGTGTCTTATAAGCATTTAACTTGACCATATTGAACAAGCTTAAGGATAAAAGCACCAAAAAACACAAATTTCTGAAAGAAAAAAAAACACAAAACGTGTAATAAAGAAGATGTCAAAAAAAGCTTTATATACTTGTAATTATTTAGATATAGCAAGAGTAAGAAGAGGTCAAACATTTGTAACTCCTATCTCCTAATTCAGTAGCAAACATCTGACAACACTTAGCTAATCTAACCAATAAATAAATAAAAATAGACCAGAAAATAAATAAAAATAGACCAGAAAATAAATAAAAATAGACTATATCAGCACTTGGATGCTATTCAATAAGCAGACACACATGTATAGGCAAAGTGACTAAGTATCATGAACACCTTAACAAATAGTGCTCCACCAAACACTACCAATTAAGCATATAAATAATCTAAAGTGTAAGAGAAAAAATATCAAACATGTTCTTACCACGAGAAGATGATGAAAAAACAAAGAGCACTGCGTTTGGGATATTAGCATTATATTTCTATCAACTTAAAGCTTAAGTATTAATAATATTTTGGTAAGCAAATAGAATTTTACTGAACCTCAGATCTGTTTTTATGAAATTTAGTTTACATAACTTAAAGCCCAACTAATACCTGCCATATAGAAATCATAACATTTATTCAAGAAAGTGTCTGCCTTTGCTGTGATGCTCTCTAGCACGAGCCCAACCACTTAAAGTGAAGATTGATTAGCTAATGATGGTCCTTGTATATTTAGTTTCACAATCTTGGTAGATATCCAATAGAAAACATGAAAAACGTAATTGACAACGGAGTATGCAAAAACAGATAAAATCACATGCTATTATTTTATAAGCTTGCTAAATTAGGAAAAATAAATATCAGACAAAGATCTCCACCAGAAAAGAACCCAAAAAAAATGCCAGAAACTACATGAAGGCATTTCCAATAGAACAAGCAACCAAAAACATATAAAAGTCCATAGAAGATTAAGGTCAGAGCATATTACCTTGATATCACTTCCACAAAAAAGTATGTATTCATAAATCTTGTATGCTGATAAACAGATAACACTACAAATACTGATGAGACCAAGCTCATGTCCTATTGCTTCCCATTTAACCTGCACAACACGAAAACAAAATGCAGCAGTGACCACCTATTTAAGCTACTACAATGTTATTTAAGCTACTACAATGTTAATAAGATTAAACGCATCAAGACACAATTCCATGAAGCACATCTAGACCTATCAGCCACTCATAACTCCAAGGAAATAATTAATAACAAGCTAAAAATATATTCTGTATTCTGGAACGGCGACCTGGTGGTGGAGTAGAGCCGCCATCGATGTAGCTTTGATAAAGAGAAGAAGAAAGACCATAAAAATAATTTTTTTTAAAAAAAAACTAAAGATTTTTGAAGAATAAAAAAATTATAATAATTTAAATTTTAATTAGTATTTTTACCTCTGACAAAGAGAGTGAACTACACTTTCCTTGTCACATCATCATTCAGGGAGTAAATAATTCTACTTTAAAATAGTATAAGAGGGTAATGGGACATTTGTAATGAATAAGTGTGTAGTTGAGATTTCGGATATAGATTAGGGGGATTTTAGACAATTTTCTCTATATAAAATGTTGATATCTTTGAAAAAGTTCATCGATCTTCATATATTTTCACAAGTGGTATCTATTTTCTACAATATTATCATCTTCGTTTTGTAATATTTGTACCATAAGCTTTGCATATGATAAAATACTAATTATTGATCAATCAATTCGTAAAGATCGATTCAAAACTTTTCAAATTTCTACTACTTCAACTTATGTATAACGTGTTTGTAGTTTGCTTTGTCGGTGAATTTTGTGATACATTTCATTATTGTATTCGATAATAGAAATATTTCTACTTATGTTTGTATTAATATTAAAAGTATTTGTTAAAAACTTGATTTCTAACTTCCACAACAAAAATAACAATCATGAAATCAATTTTGTTTCTATATACAATAACAATTATCATAATGTTATATTCTAAATATTAAAAATATTTATTAATATACTGATTTCTAACTCCACAATAATAACAACAATCACGATAGCAATTTTATTCTATAGGCGATAACAACTGACATAATGTTATATTCTAAATTACATCAATAATTTTTTTGATACTACACTCTAAATATCATATCGTAAAAGAAACTTTGAATCTTACCCCCCACAAAATAACCAATATACTTGTTTTTTTTCAAGTTATTATTTATTTTTTAATTTTTTTTCTTCCTCTATATTTCTCAAGACCTTTTCTATTGACATTTTTATTTTTTGTTTTTTCTTTATTTTTAATTACTGATTTTTCTTTAGTTTGTATTTTAATATTCCTTAGAATTTGAATATTAACTCTTTTATTGTCAAATTTTCCCTGTCAAATAGTGTATCATATTTGATATAAGAAATAATTCTATATAAATTTTCCCTATTGAATAGTCAAACATTGTTAGAAGCATGCTACATCAGCCTCCCTATGATTCAGATTTATATTATTATATAGATTTGGTCATATCAAAATGGTATATATTGTGGGAAAATAAAGTGTCTTTTCATTTTTTATGTTTTATTTGTGTTTTATTTTAGATTGATGATGTGTAAATTATTTAAATGAGTGGAGTGTTTTGATTGAATGCACATTCCACGTGGGAAATGTGGATTTCACGCACACAACAAAAAAAATATTTGTTGAAATTATGTCAGTCAATAATGTGTAAAAGGTATAAATTTTGGGTGGTTCAGAAGTTTAATAGAAAAATGACGTAGTTGAGGTACCTGAGAAGAAACATCGAATAAGTTTAAGAGCCTGTTTATGTATTCCGCTATCTAGAAACATAAGGATATGCATACCACCAACCTATAAGCGGTTGGGTAGGCCTTATGTAGCATATAAATGATAGTATGAGCACCACATGCCATATTTTCTCTACCGTCACAACTAACTCGTTTGATATGAATTTCGATTGATTCTTACATTTATCTTCTATTTCAGCTGATTATTATATGTTTTATTTATGCCTTGCATATAGATAAGTTATCGAACTCATACAGTCATACTCTTGAATTGTTGTTATGTTTGCTAATTCAGAGAATTTTACGAGTCAGTTCTCTTATGTGCAAACATTTCTTGAAAAGAATATTTGAAGTATTTGAAGCTTAAATTCTCTCAAACACATTGGATAAGGGGAAAGGTCATTTAACAAAAATTTCTCTTCAAAATAAAAGACTTTTTGAAAGAATTTTGATTATGCCGTTGAGATGACCGATGAATTTCTAGCCTTGTTATTGCTTTACGAAAAGAGAAAGGATGAGTATCTTATGATCCTTCGAATGATATAAGTGTAAGGAGAAATTTCAAGTGACAGAAAGTTTCTCTTCAAAGTAAAAGACTTTTTGGAAGAATATTGATTCCTCCTATAGGAGATGACTATTGAGAAAAAAATTATTGTGGTTGAAAAATTTGTAGGAAGAGTGATTAGTGTTTCAAAGGATAAGAAAAATTATTTGGAGAAAAAAAATTATTTATGGAATTCGTATCAAATTTGGAGAATAATAAGTATTCTACTAATTTCTTCTTTTTTTTGTCTTAATTTTTTTTTTATGTGTCTTTACTTAAAGTTTATAATTTTATTTATCTTTAATTAAAATTTAATGCTGACATTATTTCTTTCTACTTTATTTTCCTAATTTCTGTCTTCTTTTATTTTGTCTTTAATTAGAGTTTATTTTATTTTATATTTATTTTAATTAAATTTTATCAACATTTTCACTTATATTTTTATTAAAATAATTTCTCGGAAGTAGAATTATTCTTCCAAAAGAAATTATGCCTCACATTTTTATTTTATTTGTCGTAGTATTTTATTAAATTTTTTCAAAAGACTGTTTTTTTTTAAAAAACAATTAAGAAAAAATATCAAAGATGACAATATTTAATTTCTATAATCATCAATTCTATTAGTTCAATTTACTACCTTCCCTTAATCTCATCAATATTAATTTTATTTATATTGTTTCCTTCGATCACTTTTTTTCTTTATATTTTCTATTAAGTTTTATATTTTTTAAATTAAATTTTATCAATATTTACCAACTTTTTCCTTTAAATAAAATTATTCTTTCAAAATGCCTCAAATTTTTATTTTATTTTATGGAGTTATTTTTTAATTTTTAAAGACTGATTTTTTCGAAAAAGTTAGAAAATATATCAAGAATGATCATATTTAATTTCTATTATCATCAATTCTACTGATTTCTTTTACTTCTTTCCTTAATCTCATCATTAATGTTATATATATTATTTTCTTAAATCACCTTTTTTTTCATGAAAATTGCAAAAAAACGAAAAAGATTACAAAAGTTTGTTTACCTTTTTGAATTTTTTATCTTTACTTAATTAAAATTATTGGTGACATTATTTCTTTCTGCTTCTTTATTTTACTAATTTCTTTCTTCTTTTTTTTTTCTTAATTAAAGTTTATTTTATTTTATATTTATTTTTAGGGATAATTTCAGAGATTTCTCTCCAGATTTTACTCTACAACACTCACCTCTCCTGTAGTTTAAGATATTACATATACCTCCCTTATTTTGACTTTTTGGTAACCATTCTTTATATCTATTTAAAATAAACATAAATTAATTATAATTTGACATATCTATTTTTATAATAATTTTTTTCCCAAACAAATTGCGTATTAGAACCCTTCTCCGTCACAATTCTTTTCCAGCATCATAACCTTGTTCCTCCTAAAACCAAGAATAGAGCTTCAACATCATAATTTTTGTATTGGTTTGAGATCTACTTGCTACTCATTACTGATAATATAATATTTATTGAAGTCTAATTGAATCTAAAAATATATGCGTACATCACTACAAGAAAAAGCATTATTTGAAATCTAAGTTTTGTAAACCAATATATATCAGTGTTTTGCATGAAGATTTCAGTAGCAATCTTATATTTAGTGATATTTTTTTTAAATTTATAATATGAAGTTCTAGAACCATTCGTAGTCAATTAGAAACAAGGTACTTTCTCGTCCCTAAAAGTTCATTTAGGACGAGGTATTTTTTTTCATCAAGTTTTATATCTAGGACGAGTTAGTTTCTCATCCCTAAAGGTTCATCTAGGATGACGTGGCTTCTCGTCCCTAAAGTTTAATCTAGGACGAGGTAGGTTCTTATCGCGAAAGTGTATTAACGACAAAAAATTAAGTTCATTGAATAAAAGAAAAGAATCTATTTGGGACGACATATATAGTCTCTAAATGTGTTTTGGTTATTATTATAACTTCATAAAACTGCAAAAAAATTTACAAAATTTTGTTTGCCTTTATGAATTTTATCCTATCTTTGTATGTTTCTTTACTTATTGTTTGGATCATGGTTACCCATTGCTTCATAATATATTGTATTGTATTCTATTGTACTGTATTGTATGGTAGATACAATATTTAGCTTGACTGTATTGTATGTTGTTGTTTAATAGCATTTTAATTATTTTGTTTTATTGTATCGTACTGTATTGTAATTTATAAATTTACTAAAATATCCTTAATTATTCTAGGGTAGAAGATTTGACTAGAATCAAATAATATAAGGTAAAGGGTCAAATAGTATTTTGAAATATTATGTAAAAATATAATTGAAAAAAACATTAAGTAACAATGGGAACACACTAAATCGATTGTTTCATAAAATAGGGATTTAATTGTTACATAACAATGAAATTTAACAATACAATTATAAGTATAATAAAGATAAAATACAATACAATACAATGGGTAATAATGATCCAAACAAAGTGTTAAATTTTATTATTTTTATTTATCTTCAATTGATTAATGTTTACTGCTAACATTATTTCTTTCAACTTATTTGTTCAATTCATTTCTTTCTTCTTTTCACTTATATTTTTATTAAAATAATTTCTCGGAAATAAAGTTATTATTTCAAAAGAAATTATACCTCAAAATTTTATTTTATTTGTTTGAGTATTTTATTAAAATTTTTAAAAGATCGAGTTTTTTTTTGAAAAAAAATAAGAAAAAAATATCAAAGATGACAACATTTTATTTCTATGATCATCAATGCTATTAATTTAATTTACTTTCTTCTCTTAAATCTCATCAATATTAATTTTATTTATATTGTTCCCTTAAATTACTTTTTTCCTTTATATTTTTTTAATTAAATTTTATCAATATTTACGTAATTTCCTTCTTAATAAATTCAAAATATAATATGCCTCAATTTTTTATTTATTTTTTGGAGTTCTATTTTAAATTAATGATTTTTTTTTTATAGAAAAAGTAAGAAAATATATCAATAAATAATCAATTCCTATCATCATCAATCTTATTGGTTTCTTTTACTTCTTTCATTAATCTCATCATTAATTTTATTATATTATTTTCTTAAATCACTTCTTTTTCTTTTTCTTTTTAGTTATTATTATAACTTTATAAAAATTTAAAAAAAATTACAAATTTTATTAGCCTTTTTGCATCTTTAGATCATTTCTTTTGCTAAAAGAACTTATCTCTTATATACAAAATAAAAAAGGAATTAGTAAAATGATAAATTTTCATCAATAACATTTTATAATATTAAGAATCCTTAAAAGAACTATAGTAGTAAAAATAAGTTCTAATTTTTTAATTAATAAAAAGTTTATTAAACGAAGCGCAGATAAGTACACTAGTAATATACTAATAACAGAAAAATATCATGCCTAACAAATCACATGCATAAATTCTTATGGTTTAGAGGACTTTGATTTATTTAAAGGTGAAATAATTTAGAAGACTTTTTACTTGCTTGGACGGTATTTAATGACATTTCAAATAAATACTTAAATTTAATCTACATAATTTAAACACCAATAAACTTATTTGATGATAATTATATTGTGTTATAAAAAGTAAGTGAATCACACACATATTGTTCTTCTTCGTCAGTCGTCACCATGAATCTTCGATCAAAAGTTTATAAAGTATGTATTTTAATCAAATTAAAATATATACTTAAAATATAGTAAAATAAAAAAATTTGAATGACAGATCGAATAAGTACTAAAACTTATTTTGCTCAATCTAGAAAATTATCAATAAACAGACTAGATTAGTAATATAATATTAACATTTCAAAGTAAACAAGACTAGAATATAAATTGGGGAGAAAAATTATTGCTCTCACCGAAGATTTAGTTAATAGTCAAAGTGAAGGTGTAAGATTTTGAATAATTTCAATATTTTAGACTAGTTAAACTAAACTTTCTAAAATACTTTATACACTACAATAAAAGATTAATTGTTTTTTTGTCATATATCACCTAATTTGATTCTAATGTAATTGATTGATCTATTCTATCTTTTAAAGTTAATGTTCTTTAGGTAACATTTGTGTTTTCTAAGACATTAGAAAGTGGGGAGGTGCTCAACTTCAAGTAAACAACCAACACTTAAAAATCATAATCAAGCATAAAATAAAGATAGTTTGATGACAGTAATTAAAACATATTCATAACCAAGCTTAGGTTTGACGTCACAATTATACACTATTTTTTCTATACAAATTTAGTTGTGGACGCTTTGTTAGTGGCGGCCAAATAGGAAAGTTGATTATTCTTTTCTAATATAAAATTTGAAAATTCATGTCCAATGATATGCTGAAATTTGAATAATTTCTTTATACTTTTATTTTTCAATACTGCAAATTTTATGTTTTAACAAGATTCTTTATGGAGAAATTGGGGACTTACATTCTTGCAAGATGCTTCAATACTGCAAATTTTATGTTTTAACAAGATTTTTTTTGGAGAAATTGGGAACTTACATTATTGCAAGACGGGCTGGCACAAAACCTCTATCATAGCTCAGCTTCATAATCTAGGACAAGATAGCAAAACATTTGCAATACTTGATGGAGCGTGGGGTTCGGGGCCACATTGGTGAAGCCTTACCTTGCAGGAATGGAAAAAGTTGGGTTAATTCTCTGCTTGAGCCTATAGCTAACTAATCAGAAAATATACTTGAAAAGTTTAGATGTAAGAAACAATTCAAAAATTTATACAAAATTTTTATCAATACATTTGATTTGATTCTAGAAACTTACTTACAAGTTAGAAACGGTACAAATACCTCCCTTAGTGCTTTATCATGACAAGTTAGAAACTGTGCAAAAATATTAACAAGACTTTGTTATTTGCCGGTGTTTTTTCTCTTCGTGCTTTCTTGTCTCTTTATTTGAGTACTTTGAGTTACCATCTCCGCCATCCATGTTGTCTTCATTCTGCTTTTTGATGGCATCAACACCACTGCCTCTTTGGCTTCTAGGTCGATATTGGGACCATAACTTTGCTACACTCTATTTGAAATTATCTCGTATCCTTCGATCATCAATTTGAGTATTATTCTATGAACTATTTGAGTATTATCCATCTTAAAATATGCTTTATCACGCGACTCCTTGTCCTAAATCTCAATTTGAGTATTATGCGATCACCAATTTGAGTATTATCCACCTTAAAATATGCTTTCTGACAAGATTCCTTGTCCTCGAACTCAATTTGAGTATTATTCGATCATCAATATGAGTTGTTGTAATGACCCTCCAGGTTATTTCGGCTTTATTGCCTCCTTTTCGTCGTTTAGAGCGTTTCTATAGCGACCTTGAGTCCATTATGACTTGTTGGCACTGATTGTTCAGTCACCTGGTTGTTCCTTTGGATTTTGTGCAGCTTTCCGTGTTTTAGAGACCTTAAAGCTTGAATAGTTGACTTTAGTCAAAAAGTCATGTAAATGACCTCAAAATGGAATTCTGGCGGTTCCATCAGCTCCGGAATGACAAAACTAGGCTAGTAGCATCGTTGGCTCAAGTATTGAGGCCTTTGGTATGAGTTTGGACCATTAGGCGTTTTAGCCTTTGAAATTAGGTCTAAGGTTGTTGCTCACAAGATTCCTTGTCATCGAACTCGATGAAAGCATAACAGTGACTATCCCAGTCTTGTGATCTCTCATAATTTCAGCTGATGTCACGGTTCCAAAGCGTGAGAAGATTATATGACGTGCTTCCTCTTCAGTTGACAGGTTTATTTACAAACTAAGAGCATATTGTTAGGGGTTTCATCTCATCATCAAGAATGTATCCTACACGTTCAAGTATTACTGCTAAGGAGTGTGCTTCCTTAACACCTAATTCCTCATCCTTTGGCATCCAATCATCGTCTAATCACACATCATCATCAATCTCATCTTTTGGATTTCTTTCAGGTGAAGCATCTGGAATCAAGTCGGCTAACTGGGAAGGATCATACAATATATAAATTTGTTTGATTCAGTTATTTTGATAAGTCTTGCCCTCTTATCATCCGCATAAGCTTCATTTATCCTATTCAATGTGTCAAATCCTTATGTAGTCTCTCCAAAAATAGTATGCTCCCCATCAAGGGAGTCGAGATCATCACTTAACGTGATATGGAACTGAGAAGAATTTAGATTCTTCTCACCAGTAGCAGTGCTAGCCATTGCTACAGTTCTCCCCTTTGAATGCTTCAAATTAGAATGAATCTCATCACCAAAAACGAGCCACAATTCTGTTGATGAAATTCTCTTCTCTCAAACTTGATTTTCACAACAAGTTGATAGATTGTGATTTTACTTTTTCTAAATTACCACTTTTCTCTCGAACAAGTTGTAAATGCCAACAGTTTCTAATGCGTGCACTCATTAGAAAGAATTGATGATGAAAGTAAGAGTCACATGTACAACTAACAATCATACATTACTTGATTTTAGTCATGGTTTCCACAACCTTGGTTGTGGTGTTTAGCCGCTCATATATTCAAGAAAACTAGTAGTAATCATCATTGAAAGCATAAAGTAATTAACTTACAACAATTGCAAACCAACACAAAATCTTGATTATCAACACTTAGTCACGATCATGAAGTTTTAATCCGAAAATAAACAACAAAAACCAAGTTTAGAATATGGAAACTATTGCCAAAGTCGGACGATAAGAAGCGGTGTTTAAAATAAAACCCTAAATAATGAAAACAGTTTGTGAAAAATGTCCTACTCGAAATAGGATTGACTTGTCGCGACACTTCACGACCAACTTGACGGCTCATCACATACCAAATAACATGTGAACCCTCTCATCGTCCCACACTTAGACAGTGTGGGTCTTCTTTCACTAATGATCTTCATGAGCTATTAGAGGACTCGTCTGAGGTTAGACGGCTCATCTAGAGCTCCATGAACTTGTGTTTGAACTTGAGTCTTCACTGGAGTTCTTGCCTCTTCCCATGAGCAACAATACAACTCTTCTACTCAACAACGACCCGTCTATGGTCCCGTGGCCTTCAGGTAACACTTAGATCCCAAGGGCCTTGCATTGTTTCTTCCTCACGAGCCCTCAGATGGCTCGTCAAGTGGACCACGAAATGTCTAGGGCTCCGTGGTCTTTACTTGGCACTTGTTCATTTTCATTACCTTCATTTCCTGATCTTCACGAGCCTTCAAACGGCTCGTCATCATGACCACGACCCGTCTGGGGCTCCGTCGTCTTTACTTGGCACTTGTTCATTTTTACTACCTTCACTTCCTGAGCTTCACGAGCCCTCAGACGGCTCGTCATCATGACCACGAGTCCTCTGGGGTTCCGTGGTCTTTACTTGGCACTTGTTCATTTTCACTACCTTCACTTCCTGAGATTCACGAGCCCTCATGACCACGACCCGTATGGGGATCCGGGGTCTTTACTTGGAACTTGTTCATTTCACTACCTTCACTGCCTCACCTCCACGAGCCCTCTAACGGTCGTCATCATGATCACGCCCGTTTGGGGCTCCATGGTGTTGTTTTAGATCATTTTCTATCTTCCGCGTCCAAGTGTTTTACCTGTTCAATCATCAAAGCACACATCATATACACATAGATACATTGAAGTTCTCTCACTAATCCTTAGTTTCAAGCGTCAAATGTGTCATGATTTCACGACACATCAGTGACAAACTAATATTGAACAACTATATATATTTAATAGGGATAATGCACAAGTACCCCCTCAACCTATGCCTGAAATCCCAGAGACACACTTATACTATACTAAGGTCCTATTATCCCCTGAACTTATTATATAAATAAGTTTCTACCCCTTTTTGGCCTAAGTGACACTATCTTGTGGGCCCAGTGTGTGTTGACATTTTTTTTCAAACTAGTGTCACTTAGGCCGAAAAGGGGTATAAAATTATTTACAAAATAAGTTCAGGGGGTAATAGGACCTTAGTATAGTATAAGTGTGTCTCTGATATTTCAGGCATAGGTTGAGGGGGTACTTATGCATTTTCCCTATTTAATATAATAATGAATTAATATGGGAAATATGGAGTACTCCCACTTTCCCTATGTCCTTGTTCAATTTTGACTTTTTACTTGTCATTCTTAATAAATTAAGAAAAAATTAATGCTTTTTTACCTACTATACCCCTCAATTTATTTAGAGAGTTGATGTTTTTGAAAATAAATATAATCTCCCTAATAAGTAAATTGATTTTGAAATTTATCAATTAATAGGAGTAGTTGGTAAACTTATTATGTCAATTATTTTATTCTTAACATATTTGCCAAATATAAAATGGACAAGTAAATAAGAGATAAAGAAGTACCCCCTTTGTTCTTTTTTATATGTCACATTTTTACTTTGCACTTGCATTAAGAAATGAAGTAACTTAAGTATTTCACCCTTCTACGCTTATTTAATTTTTTGGAAATCCAATTTTCTATCATAAATATGAATTAATTTGTTTTGATTAATTAATTTAACCAATGAGCATGAATCATTTACTTAATTTTTCTAAGTTGATCAAATGTATATTTTCAAGGCTAATAACTCTTAAGAATAAAAAAGGACAATATATGATAATTTATGCATTAATTTTATAAAATAACATGAATTTATAGAAAAAGATGACATATAAAAAGTACGGACGGAGTAAATAAGGAAGGGGACAGTAACTAATCTTCATTTTGAGAGAAGGGAGTACATTTTTGTGTCGGTGTAGGTGCCCCAGCCCCATGCTTGGAATTCAACATGTTTATATGAAAGGGACAAATATTGCCATTTTGTAATAAATTTAGTTGCCACAAATTTCCTCACCTCTACAATTTGTTTGAAACTATTGTTCCCTTTCACCCTAATTAATTAGGAAATTCTAACTGCATTTGAATCCTCCTTACCTAAGCAAATCCTACTTCAGCTTTGACTTTGGACATTGTCAACACTTTCAATTTATAGCTCACTCTATTCAATAATACTTGTCTACTATTGAGTTTGTATATTTCTTAAGAAATTATAAGTAAAAGGATAATCTTATTATATCTGTTGTGACGAAAAAGATGAAAACAAAAATCAAACAATAAAGAACACCAAGTTTAACGTGGAAAAACCCTTCAAACCGAAGGTAACCACCACGGGATCGACAAGATCCGAATTGCTTCACTATAATAATAAGAGGGTTACAAATATTCTTCTAATGGCTGCACAACAAGTGCCAAAAGAGAACAAACAATAGTTACACCAACAAAAGATAAATAGAAAGAAATACCACCCAAACCCAGCTTCTGTTCGGGACCTAAAACAGGATCTTGCTGACCTTCTAATCCGATCTCCACCATTCAAATCAACCAACAAGATGTCAGAAACACTCAGTCCAAATTTCAGCCCGATCCAATGATTAGTTAATCGGAAAATACGATCTGAACGTTGCTGGTCGGAAAACAAAGACTGCAGCAAAAGAGCCCTTTTTCTTCTCTCTTTTCTCTTGTTGAAAGCTCTCTCAAAAACCTCTCTTATGTTCTAATGTCTTTCAAACACAATATCAATGAGCAATTGAATTATTCTCTCAAGACCATCCTCTATTTATAGAGTTGTGATTTTCCTTACAAAGCCAAAACCAACTACAAATAGGATTACAATTCCAATCATTTTCCTAATAGAATTGGAAACCAAATAAAGAGAATAATTCCAATCCTTTTTCAAATAGGATTAGGCCATGGGCCTTTGGCTGGAACATGGGCAATAGCCCAACAATATCACCCTCCAGCCAAGAGGCTAAATGGACTTCAAGTGGAGGAACTCTTGACAGGCTTCATGCCTGCCATACTTCTACAAAACTCATGCTTATCTACGATCACCACTTTCGTAAGCATATCTGAAGGATTGTCATCAGTGTGTATCTTCTCAACCTCAAATAATTTCTCTTCTAGGGCCATTCTAATCCAATGATATTTTCTACTAATATGCTTGGACTTAGAATGAAAGGTAGAGTGCTTGGTGAGATAAATAGCAGTTTGATTATCACAAAATAAGACAAATCTTGATTGTTCAAAATCAAGATCTTTGATAAACTCCTTCATCCAAAGCAATTCCTTGGCACATTCAGTGATGGCAATATATTCGGCTTCTGTGATAGATAGAGCTATGCACTTCTGAAGTCTTGATTGCCAAGAAATAGCTCCCCCTCCAAAAGTGATCAAATAGCCAGAAGTGGATTTTGAATTGTCTAGATTTCCTCCCAAATCAGAGTCCGTGTAGCATACTAGTTCAGACTTGCCACTACCAAAGCACAACTCCATATCTGACGTACCCTTCAAATATCGTAGTATCCATTTCACTGCACCCCAATGTTCTTTTCCCGGATTGGAAAGAAATATGCTAACGGTACCAACAGCCTGTGCAATATCTGGTCTAGTGCAAATCATAGCATACATCAAACTACCAACCGCGAAAGAATATGGAATACTCAACATCTCATTCTTCTCTTCATCAGTCGATGGACTTTGAGTCGTACTCAACTTAAAGTGTTTAGCAAGAGGTGTACTAACCACTTTTGTCTCTGTCATGTTGAACCTGTTGAGTACTTTCTCAATATACTCCTTTTGGGATAGAGATAACTCCTTCTTGTGTCTATCTCGATGGATTTGTATGCCTAAGATCTTCTTTGCTGGCCCCACGTCCTTCATCGCAAACGATTTGTTTAACTCTTTCTTAAGGACTGTAATTCTAGATTTATTTTTGCCAACAATCAGCATATCATCCACATAAAGTAGTAAGATAATAAAATCATCATCAGAGAACTTCTGAAAGAATACACAATGATCTGAAGAAGTTTTCTTGTATCCCTGATTTTCAATGACAGATTCAAACTTCAAGTACCACTGCCTTGGAGCTTGTTTCGAGCCATACAAACTCTTTCTCAATTTACAAACATGGTTTTCTTTCCCATTAACTACAAAACCTTCAGGTTGCTCCATGTAGATCTCCTCTTCTAAATCACCATGAAGAAAGGCAGTCTTGACATCCATCTGCTCAACCTCTAAATCTAGACTTGCGGCTAAGGCTAGAACCATACGAATAGAGGACATTTTCACAACATGAGAGGAAATTTCATCAAAGTCAATCCCCTTTCTTTGACCAAAACCTTTGACGACTAACCTAGCCTTGTATCTAGGTGCAGATGTATGTTGCTCTTGCTTTAATCTAAATATCCATTTATTTGTTAAAGCTTTCTTACCTTACGGTAACTCTACTAGCTCATATGTGCCATTCTCGTGAAGTGACTTCATCTCGTCTTCCATGGCTTCTACCCACCTATCTCTATGAGTATCTAACATGACTTCATCATAACCTTCAGGTTCTCCCATGTCAGTCAAGAGGATATACTCATTCGGAGAATAACGTGTTGAGCTTCGATTTTCTCTAGTAGATCTTCTACAAGAGGTTTCTGGATCATTCGAAGTGGCTATCTCACCATGAGTTGGTTGATTATCAACCACAACATCATAAGTGGGAACATTTAGATGTTCTACACTCTGATCATTATCTGGATCATTACCTTGGGTTCCCTCATGTGCAGAAGATGTATCAATAATAGAAATTGGATCAACATCAACTAAGCTCTCATCAGTATGAGAATCTAGTTTCTCAGTATTGTCAATATCTTCAATAGTTTGATCTTCAAAGAATACAACATCATGACTTCTAATGAGTTTCTTATCAATTGGATCATAAAAGCGATATCCAAACTCATCTTGACCATAACCAATGAAGATGCATTGCTTAGTTTTAACATCCAATTTTGACCTCTCATCTTTTGGAACATGCACACAAGCTTTACACCCAAACACTTTCAAGTGATCATAAGAAACATCCTTATCAAACCAAACTCTGTTTGGAACATCACCATCCAAAGCAACAACATGAGACAAATTGATAACATAAGCAACAGTGTTAAGTGCTTCAGCCTAAAAAGAATTTGGAAGCTTAGCCTCTGAAAGCACACATCTAACTCTCTCAACTAAAGTTCTGTTCATCCTCTCTGCCAAACCATTTAATTGAGGAGTCTTTGGAGGAGTCTTCTGATGACGAATTCCTTGCGATTTGCAGTAGTTATCAAAGGGACCAATATACTCACCACCATTATCAGTGCGAATACATTTTAATTTCTTTCCCGTTTGTCTCTCAGATAAGGCTTGAAACTGTTTAAACACATCAAGCACTTGATCTTTGGATTTTAAAGGATATACCCAAATCTTGCGAGAACGATCATCAATGAAAGTAGCAAAGTAAAGTGCACCACCTTTTGACTTCACTTTAAAAGGACCACACAAATCTGAGTGTACTAGCTCCAATAGCTCAGACTTTCTTGAAGGAGGATGACTGTGAAAAGAAACTCTTTTCTGTTTCCCTGCTAAGCAATGAACACATCTTTTCACCTTTGCTTGTTTCATACCAGCAAGCAAATTCTTCTTAGCCAAATAGGTGATCCCCCTCTCGCTCATATGACTAAGCCTCTTGTGCCACAATTCTGATGAAGTCTCGCTCTTCACCAAATTTATAGAGTCACCAAGAATCGATCCTTGTGTCACGTATAAATTTGAATATTTTCTTCCACGAGCTAAAATCAATGAGCCTTTGGTGAGCTTCCATTGGCCATTGAACAAGTCATTATGATAGCCATCATCATCTAGTTGTCCTACAGAGATCAAATTTAAGGGAATGTCTGGAGCATGCTTGACATTCTGAAGGACCAACGTTGAACCAGTATTGGTTTTTAAACAAACAGTGCTAACATCGAACACCTTAACCTCACCAGCATTACCCATCTTTAACACCTCAGAGTTAACAGAAGTATAAGATGAAAAGAAGTCTTTTCTTGGTGTGACATGTGATGTGGCTTCAGAATCTACTATCCAACTTGTATCTTGAGATACAAAATTGATGACGTCTTTATCACAAGCGAAAAGAAGGTCATCTTGGACAACAGCAACAACATTATTTTCATTGTTTTCTTCCTTTTTCCCTTCTTTAAGATCTTGCTTCAATTGTTTGCAAAATCTTTTAATATGTCCTTTCTTTCCACAATGATAACATATAATATTTGGATTCTTGAATTTTGACTTGCTTCTGCTTTTACCTCTACTCCTCGGATCTCTTGTCTTATGTCTCCCTCGATCTTCTGTATATAGAACATCTGAATGTGAAGATGTGTCTTGAGATTTTCTCCTAACCTCTTCATTCAACACACCACTCTTTGCATATTCCATAGTCACCTTTCCACCAGTGACAGAATTTGTTAAAGAAACACGAAGAGTTTCCCAAGAATCCGGTAGAGTATTAAGAAGCCAAAGTCATTGTATTTCATTATCAAAATTAACACCCATTCCTGATAGCTGATCAAGAATACCCTGAAAATCATTTATATGATCAAGAATAAGACTGCCCTCCTTGTATTTAAAGGTCATCAATTGCTTTAACAAGAACAACTTGTTATTGCCAGTTTTTGAAGCGTAAAGCGTCTCCAACTTCTCCCACAATGTTCTAGCATGTGTCTCATTCACAATATGGTTGCGAACAATATCTTCAACCCATTTTCTTATATATCCACATACTTGTTGGTGCTCAAATTCCCAATTTTCATCGGTCACATTCTCGGGTTTGTGAGCAGAAAAAACCGAAAAGATGCATCTTCTTCACGAACAATAGATCTTTCATCTTGCTTTTCCATATGTTGTAGTTTCTTCCGTTTAGACATACCATCTTGCTCATATTCCCCTCCATATAGATAACCTTAGCTCTGATACCAGTTGTTGTGATGAAAAAGATGAAAACGAAAATCAAACAATAAAGAACACCAAATTTAACGTGGAAAAACCCTTCAAACCGAAGGTAACCACCACGGGATCGACAAGATCCGAATTGCTTCACTATAATAATAAGAGGGTTACAAATATTCTTCTAATGGATACATAACAAGTGCCAAAAGAGAACATACAATAGCTACACCAACAAAAGATAAATAGAAAGAAACACCACCCAAACCAAGCTTCTGTTCGTGATCTAAAACAGCATCTTTCTAACTTCCGAATCTGATCTCCACCATTCAAATCAACCACCAAGATGTCAGGAACACTCAGTACAAATTTCAACCCGATCCAACGGTAAGTTAATTGGGAAATACGATGTGAACGTTGCTGGTCGGAAAAAAAAGACTGCAGCAAAAAACCCTTTTTCTTCTCTCTTTTCTCTTGTTGAAAGCTCTCTCAAAAACCTCTCTTATGTTCTAATGTCTTTCAAAGACAATATCAATGAGCAATTGAATTATTCTCTCAAGACCATCCTCTATTTATAGAGTTGTGCTTTTCCTTACAAAGCCAAAACCAACTACAATAGGATTACAATTCCAATCATTTTCCTAATAGAATTGGAAACCAAATAAAGAGAATAATTCCAATCCTTTTTCAAGTAGGATTAGGTCATGGGCCTTTGGCTGGAACATGGGCAATAGCCCAACAAAATCACCCTTTGAATTTGAAATTGAATGAATTTCCTAGCTACAGGCAGGGGCGGAGCCATCTTGAAAAATTATACTATTTATATATGATTAAAATAATATTTTATGTATATATAGTAGATGTCGAATCCCCTTCGGCTACTTCGTGTGTTTGTTTCTATAAATTTTGAACCCCCTTATTAAATATTCCGCCTCCGCCACTGGCTACAAGTTATGTTGGCAGAGATCTTGCTGATCGAGAGCTTATTTTTAAGTCAAGATGTACTTGTTTATTTTATTGATTTTATGATTGGTATAAAGTTAGCAGCATAGTAGCTCAGGCTCAAGTATGACACTGAGTGCACATTGCATCCTTGAGTTTTGAGTTTTGATAAGCTTGATATTAGAGCAATGTCATATTTAACGAAATTTACAAGTCATGTCTACTAAAGTCTTGTTTATAAATATGTTGTGCACCTCATTTAATTTGTGGAGTTGAACTTTTGAATGTGTATACACTTAACTCAACACATATATAGAAACATAAGAATATGCATACCACCAACCTATAAGCGGTTGGTAGGCCTTCGCACCACATGCCATATTTTCTCTATAGTCACAAATAACTCGTTTGATGTGGTATTTTAATTGATTCTTACATTTATCTTCTATTTCAGTTGATTATATGTTATATTTATGCCTTGCATTTGATAAGTTATCAAATTCATATAGACATACTCATGAATTATTGTTATATTTAAAATTAATTGAGAGAATTTTAGGAGTTAGTTACCGTATGTGAAAACATTACTTGAAAAGAAAGTTGGAAGGATTTGAAGCTTAAATTCACTTAAATACAACATGCTAAGAAAGAAGTCCCAACCGACGTCTCACCGGCCAAACACAACCTAAAATAAATAAAATTGGATTGAAAGAATATCAATTTATAAAAAAATAAATTGAATCGGACTAATTTATATAAATTAAATTAAATTACCGGGCGGTATAAAAAAAATCTTACTCTTAGAGTCTGTTTGGTATTTGCTCTAAGGATGCAAGAAGTGCTTTTCTGAGAAAACAATATTAGTTTTAAAAATTAAGTGTTTGTCGAATCCTTAAAACCGCTTTTAAATGAAAGGAGAAACAATTTTTCTGTTATTGAAAAGAAACTAAAAATTTGTGTTTTAAAAAAAAGCAGAAGTAGAAAGTTATTTTTTAAGACTAAATATCCCTTGAATATTGACATATTTATCAATATATCACTAATTAGTTGATTAACATATCTATAAGTTTGATTAATTTTCCTTCAACAATTTTATTTTTTATTTTTATAATATAAAATTTTTAGTTTTTATTTCTCTACATAAAATAATTTTAATATTCAAAGCACATTGATGCTTACCCTTTTTCGTAATTTAACTTTGAAAAAAATGTCTTCTTTTTTAAATAATGAAACACAAATTATTTAACAAAATATTTTCCAAACGAATTTATTAAACACAAATTGTTTTTTTAAGAAAAACACATTTTTCTAGAATATGTTAAACACAAATTGTCTTTTAAGAAAAACATATTTTTCTAAAAAGTTATTCAGAAAAAACACTTTTAAAAATAAGTGTAATGTGAAACAAAATGTTAATTGAACTGTATCACCTAATTTGTGGTCCACTAATTAATTCATGACGCCACGGATGATGCCTTTTTCCTACTTGAAGTTATACCATTGACTCACAAATAAGACTTCAACTCTGGACGATAACAATATTCCACATTTTGTTCTTAAGATTATTTTATTTTTTAATTTAAAATTGTGGAGAATAGCTATGAACATCAAAAATAGAATTTTCAAATTATAAGATTGGTCAACTCTTAAACTCCAAAATAACATTTCTACAAAAATAATGTAAAAACAACATAAATTGAAAAATGAAATATCCGATTTAGTTAGTAGAAAGACATGCTTCAAATAATACACTACGCGATTGTTTACTTATCAAGTTTTGACTTGACACACCTATTAAAGAAAAAATAATAATTAGTGAAGTGAGTTTACCATTTTATTTATATTAATGAAAGAGTCTCAAACATATTTATTCACTACATTTTCAAAGACATTAAGTTAATATTAATAAATCGAAGGCATAATATTTTTTTTTTCTATTCTTGATTTGTCAAAAATAACTACTAAAAAAAAGAAAAATCAAATTAGAAAATATTTTACAAATTAATAGGGACGGAGGGAGTAATACATCAAATCACTCGATATTAAATCAATAATGATTTAAAATCCAAGAGAATCCATAAATCGAATAGTATTGCATGTTTTAAATGATACATCAAATATTTTTTTAAATTTCTCATTCGGTGTTCAAAGTTCACATTGGAACTCCAACTAAATCCGGATTGCCCACTGCAAGGCTCATTTGGGGGTGACGCTCATAATATAATTTTTTCCGTACGCATGGCTCGGACCTGAGACCTCTAGTTAAAGGTGAAACACTCCCAGCAATGCACCTCAACATGATTTTTTTCATACTCAGAGTCCGAACCCGAAACCTCTGGTTAAGGGGAAACACACCCACGACACCACAGCTCACGTTGGCCATCAAATAAATTGTTAAGGCATCAAACTTCAATTATATCATGAAGATATTTTTGAGCCTCTTTGTAGCAATTTAGCACCTTAAGTGGATCAAAAACTAGTCCATATTGCTTCAACTTGCATGAGCCTATTTTAATTTGACCATTGACCTGAGTAGCTATTCTATGTCCACACACTCCACATGCATGAGGCCTAAGGGGTTGACTTGCACAATCTTCAACCTATAAATAACCAACACTATTTTTATCAAAGGCAACAACAGTCAGCAAGCATAAGAGTAATTAGGAAGAAAGATGAGTTCAGTAGCAAAATACAGAGGGATTCGGAAGCGAAAATGGGGGAAATGGGTGTCGGAAATTCGAGTTCCAGGTAGCAGTGAACGGCTTTGGCTAGGTACTTACACTAGTCCTGAAGCTGCAGCTATAGCACATGACATAGCCTATTATTGTCTCCGTCCAGAATCATCGTCATTACATAAATTAAACTTCCCTTCCATGTTACCGCCTAATGTTCAACCTGGAATGTCACCAACATCTGTACAAAAAGTTGCC
The DNA here is from genome assembly GCA_016801875.1 of Solanum sitiens. Classification (NCBI taxonomy): domain Eukaryota; kingdom Viridiplantae; phylum Streptophyta; class Magnoliopsida; order Solanales; family Solanaceae; genus Solanum; species Solanum sitiens. Next base: position 10,275 of record JABWTJ010000016.1, on the reverse strand, counting down.
TCTGATGCTGCCATGGCTATTGATGCTCAGTTTCTTACAACACCAACACCTTCTCAACAACATGTTGATAATTATGGGCAAAATCAAGATCTCAACATTTCTGTTGAAGATTATCAATATTGATATATCAAGCACATCACAACGTCTGTTCTCTTTTTTGCTTGTACATGTACTCAAGTTTGGTTCGATTTCATGAATTTTTATGATGTTGAGTAATTGGACGGATTGAGTTCTTTTCAAATGACCTAAAATTTCTTATACGTATAATGAACGCAAATATAAAGCTACTGGATTTACGTAAACCTATAACCATTGCAATAGATACTCTCCCTTACACAGACAGAGGAGCCCCCTTGCTGTGCCCTGCTTCATCTAAAGGGGAAAAAAAGTAGTAGTAAAAGCAGTAACAATGACACAAAAGCTAAGCTCGAGAATAGAAAATATCTTTGTGTAAAGAAACATTCTTCAACATATAAATGGAAAATCAGAGTGACGACTCAGTCTTATTGCTGTCTTCATTCCATTTTCTGCATCTCTGTCATCATGTTAGGATGTTTGGGGCGAAAACTCTATAAAGAAGCAAAATGTCATACCAGCTCGGATATTTCATGTACGGACATGCCCCCTGCACAATTAACTCAAAAGTCATAAACAAACATTGTAATGTGATGGACATAATGTATTACCACAAATTAGTATTACATATTTAAATGAAGTGAAGTTGAGATCCTAATAAATGGCAAGGAAAATATAGCTATGTAGTAATTTCACATCTTCAAACAATAAAAAATTAACCCCTAACTATAAAATTTACAGTGAGCGCTATGTAGCTTATTCGAATAACCTTGTAATTGTATGAGTTGCTAGATATGGAAATTAAAACTGGTAAAAGGTAACAAGTGCTTTGAAATGGAAAACATGTGTAGTATCTATGCCGTGTGTTCCATCCTGTAAGCTTTACACATTGAAACACCTACGACGTGTGTTTCATGCTGCTTAGAAAGGAAATTTTCCTCACAATTCCAATCAACCGATTCATTGAGCAACTCTTGGGTAAACTATTAAATGAAAGAATGACTGTTTTCGGCCTAAACGTGATCTTTCATCAATGAAGTAACAGTGTGTTGGAAGAGTTAGCTAATATCAATTCCACAGCTAGAAGAAGAGAGTCTTACTTCCGTTTCTTCTTTCCATTGCATATCTACACCTTCCTCCAATCCATCATGAATTTTCCCCTTGTTATTTCAGGCCCTATCCATCTGTGTGTCGGTATCCTGATCCCAACGTCATCCGTCATCTCTAACCTCAGGGTCTCTGAAAGAGTTGATTTTGATTCTTGTGGAATCAAACTAAATGAAAGATGAATTAATATGAATATTTGGTAGGAAGATAATTAGTATAAAATACAAGTCAAAGATTGTATCTTGGTAGGTGAAAGTTAGGCAAACCATAAAATGGTTTGCTATCTTAACCTTGACAATTTTGACACATAGTGATGTCATGGATGACATCAATAGGATGAATTTATTCCTATAAATAGGTAGCTCTTAATTCATTTTAAAATCATCCTCTCACTTGCCTTCTCACCTTCTAAGTCATTTGTGCTCTCTCTCTTGTAGTATTTCACTTGTATTCTTTGTAGAGTGAAATAAATATTGGTGCAGTTGTTCTTTGGTGGACGTAGGATCATTTTAATCCGAACCACGTTAAATATTGTTGTTCTTCCTTGTTCTTTAGTTTCACATTTCCGCTAACAATTGGTATCAGAGCCAAGGTTCTCTCTGAGTATGCTCTGTGGTTGCAGCACAGTCTGAACTTCCACATCAGAAAAGGATTACTTTGATTTTCTGTAGTTCCAAATACATTGTAGTAGAAAAGGAAGAACAAGTAAAAAAATGAGTTCTATGAAGTTTGAAATTGATAGATTTAGTGGGCGCAACAACTTCAATATCTGGAAAATCCAGATGATAGCGTTACTGCGGAGGGAAGGTTCAATCCATGCTATTGACGGAAAGTACCCTGATAAGATATCGGATTCCGACAAGGAAAAGATTGAAGGAGATGCATTGAGTGCAATCCAACTGTCCCTTGCACCTAACGTACTTTGTGAAGTGAGTACAAGTACCGAAGAGACGGCCAAAGAGTTATGGGAAAAGCTGGAAGGGCTTTACCAGGACCAGTCAGTGACAACAAGGATGTTGTTACAACGGCGTCTTCATACATTTAAGATGGATTCAGGTACTTTGTTGCAAGACCATATAGATGCGTTCAATAAACTTGTGATGGACTTACAAACTGCTGGAATTAAAAAAGACGAGGAGACGCTTGCATGTTCTTTACTATTTCATTGACTTCAAAATATCGTGATATTGAGAATTCAATGATGTATAGCAAACAACCTATTAAACTTGAGCAAGTGCGGCAAGCACTAAACTCTTGTGATGTGCGGATGCATTTTGAAGGAGACAAAAGTGACGAAGCTAGTGGACTCTTTGTAAGAGGTCGTACTAGCCAACAGGGAAGGAGCAAATCGAAGTACAGATCAAAGTCTCGTGTGAACAAAAAGAATGCGGAATGTTGGGGCTGTCACAAGAAGGGGCACTTTGAACGAGATTGCCCTATGTCGAAGTCCAAAGAAAAGGCGAGCGCATCCATTGTTGAGCAAGTACATGATAATGATGATGATTATGTACTAACAACATCATGCAATAGTGGAGTCTATGACAACAAATAGGTCTTAGACTCTGGTTGTACTCTGCATATGACATTCCAAAAAGATTGGTTCAGCAACTATGAAACAAGCAGAGGAACTGTATTAATGGGTAATAATGCAACTTGTAAAATACTTGGCATTGGTTCAGTTCATGTTCGCTGCCATGATGGAACCGTGAGGACTATTACAGAAGTCCGTCATGTTCCTGATCTAAAGAAGAATTTGATCTCCCTGGGTACTTTAGATAAACAAGGCTATAAGTACATGAGTGAAGGAGGAAATATGAAAGTGACTAAAGCGTCTTTAGTCATGTTGAAGGCCAAGCTGGAGGATGGCCTCTACACACTTGCAGGAAGCACGATTATTGGCTCTGTAAATGCATCTACAGTGCAGTTATCTAATGATGACAAGGCAAAATTATGGCACATGAGACTAGGCCATATGAGCACACGAGAATTGGAGATGTTGAGCAACCGCAACCTTTTAAATGATGAGAAGATCAGCACACTTGAATTTTGTGAACACTGCGTCTTAGGGAAGCAGAAAAAGGTCAGCTTCAGCACTGGCAAGCACAAGACGGGATGGGTGCTAGACTATATCCATTCAGATTTATGGGGTCCCTCTAAGCTTCCATCGAAGGGAGGAAAGAGGTATCTTCTCACATTCATTGATGATTTTTCACGAAAGGTTTGGGTGCGTTACCTGAAGACAAAAGGTGATGCTTTTGAAGCATTTAAAGAGTGGAAGATTTTGGTTGAAAATCAAATGGAGAGGAAAATCAAGTATCTTCGCACGGACAATGGCTTGGAGTTTTGCAGTGAAGAGTTCAATGATTTTTGCAAGGTTTATGGGATCGCAAGGCATAAGACGGTCAGGCACACACCACAGCAGAATGGAGTTGCCGAGAGAATGAACAGAACTCTTCTTGAGAAGGCTCGTTGTATGCTCTTACAAGCTAAGATGTCCAAAGTATTTTGGGCTGAAGCAGTTCATACTGCTTCTCATATTGTCAATCGGTCTCCAGCATCAGTGATTGACTTTAAGACTCCGAATGAGGTCTGGTCAGGTGAACCCTCTAACTATGCATACTTGCGAATATTTGGGTGTCCAGCTTATTATCATGTTAATGAAGGAAAGCTTGAACCAAGGGCTAAAAAGGCCATATTCGTAGGGTATGTAGATGGAGTAAAAGGGTACAAACTATGGTGTTTGTCTTTACTCAAATTTGTAGTTAGTAGAGATGTTACCTTTGATGAATCCTCTATACTTGATCCTCGTAAAGTTTCTGTGGAGTTATCTAGAAACGAGAACAACGAGCAGGTGGAGCTACCGGTGGAGCTTACCAAGGAACGGGATCAAGAGACTCAAATTGATGAGTCAAAAGATGCAGATCTTAAAGAACTTGCTTCCAATGAACCATACACAATTGCAAAGGGAAGGGACAAAAGGCAGATACGGAAACCGGAACGTCTTATAGAGCAAGAAAATCTGATTGCACATGCGTTCGTAGCTACAGAAGAAGAGATTAAGGATCTCGAGCCCTCTTCGTATGTTGAAGCAACTTATTGCAAAGATGCTGCACAATGGCAGTTAGCCATGATGGAAGAGATGGAGTCTCCTCACAAAAATGAGACGTGGGTCTTAGTTAAAAGGCCAAAAGGGATGAGGACAGTTGGATGCAAATGGGTCTACAGAAAGAAAGAAGGTATTCCAGAAGTGGAAGATGCTAGGTTCAAGGCGAGATTGGTTGCAAAGGGTTTCAGTCAGAAGGAGGGAATTGACTACAATGAGATCTTTTCTCCAGTTGTGAAACATAGCTCAATTCGCGTGCTACTAGCATTGGTTGCACAATTTGATTTAGAGCTTCAACAACTTGATGTCAAAACTGCTTTCTTACATGGTGATCTAGAAGAGACAATCTATATGGATCAGCCTGAAGGTTTCCTAGCTGAAGGAAAAGAAGACCATGTATGCCAACTGAAGAAGTCTTTGTATGGTTTGAAGCAATCCCCTAGACAGTGGTACAAGAGGTTTGATGCATTCATGACTACACATGGATTTTCGAGGAGTGCATTTGATAGTTGTGTGTATCACAAGAAGATGTCTGGTAACTCTATGATTTATCTATTGTTGTATGTTGATGATATGCTTATTGCTGCTAACAACATCACAGCGATAAATATTTTGAAGAAACTGTTGAGCAAGGAATTTGACATGAAGGATCTAGGAGTTGCAAAGAAAATCCTTGGAATGGAAATTTCAAGAGAAAATGGTGTTGTACATCTTTCTCAGAAGAGGTACATCGGAAAAGTTCTTGAAAGATTCAATATGCATATGAGCAAGACTGTAAGTACACCGTTAGCTTCTCATTTCAAGCTTTCAGAGTTACAAATGCCTCAATCTATGGATGAGGTGGAGCATATGTCAAAGGTTCCTTATGCGAGTGCAGTTGGTAGCATTATGTATGCTATGGTATGCACACGTCCAGATATTGCCCAATCTGTAAGTGTGGTAAGTAAGTACATGGCAAATCCAGGAAAAAGGCACTGGGAAGCTGTCAAGTGGATATTGAGATATCTCAAAGGAGCTCCTGATGTTGGCCTAACCTTCCGGAAAAGTGAAGGTATTTCAATTCTCGGTTATGTAGATTCTGACTATGCAGGGGATCTTGATCGAAGGAGGTCCACAACTGGATACATATTTACTCTCGTTGGCAGTGTCGTTAGTTGGAAATCGACTTTACAGTAGATTGTCGCTTTGTCTACAACAGAGGCAGAATATATGGCAGCAACGGAGGCAGTGAAAGAAGCTATCTGGTTGAAAGGTTTGGTGGCAGAATTGAGTTCGGTTCAGCTTGAATCAATTCTAAAATGTGATAGTCAAAGTGCTATTCATTTGATTAAAAATCAAAGATTTCATGAGTGCACCAAACACATTGATGTCAGATTTCATTTTATTTGAGATGTCGTAGAAAAGGGAGCTATCAAGGTTGAGAAGGTTATCACAGACGATAACGCTGCAGACATGTTGACCAAAATAGTCCCGCTTGCCAAGTTTGCACACTGCAAGGACTTGGCGGGAGTATGCATCAATTGATGCAACTCTAAGAGAACAACTGCTAGGTGGAGCTGGTATGTTCAACAAAGGTTTGATTCTTCTTGTTTCTTACAATGGGATTGCCCAGTAAGCTTAGAAGTTTTGGCCGGAGTTGTTTATACGCATGCTTGGAACACAAACCAAGGTGGAAATTGAAAGAGTTGGTTTTGGTTCTTGTGGAATCAAACTAAATGGAAGATGAATTAGTATGAATATTTGGTAAGAAGATAATTAGTACAAAATACAAGTCAAAGATTGTATCTTGGTAGGTGAAAGTTAGGCAAACCATAAAATGGTTTGCTATCTTAACCTTGACAATTTTGACACATAGTGATGTCATGGATGACATCAATAGGATGAATTTATTCCAATAAATAGGTAGCTCTTAATTCATTTTCAAATCATCCTCTCACTTGCCTTCTCACCTTCTAAGTCATTTGTGTTCTCTCTCTTGTAGTATTTCACTTGTATTCTTTGTAGAGTGAAATAAATATTGGTGCAGTTGTTCTTTGGTGGACGTAGGATAATTTTGATCCGAACCACGTTAAATATTGTTGTTCTTTCTTGTTCTTTAGTTTCACGTTTCCGCTAACAGTCTCAAAAAAGTTTATAACTGCGGCTTTTGCTGCCTGTTCAGAAAGCAACAGACAAAATTATTTCATACTTAAGGTGTACTATGAACACTGACAAAAGAAAGAATCTCAAGAATGTTAAATCAGAAAGCAGAACAAATGCAGTTTAAAGGTCTATATGGTGTTCAATACTTACAGAGTATAAGCTCATTCGTAGCAAGGGTAACCAGGTCTCCACTGATTCATTCACCATGACTCGGCCTCTGGTTTGCCTCAAGGAAGGTAGAGCTACGTAGGTAGGATACACGTTACCGCATAAATTAGTAAGACATTTTTCAAAATAGAGTTTTAGTTGACTAAGAACCTGCAGAGTTATAGCCTCCTCATAATGCACAATTGGAGGGAGTAACATTAAGAAACTATGTTTTGCTTAAGGTAATGAGAGGGTGGTTTAGGGGAAGAAGGGTTCATATGTTAATAAAGGAAGACATGTTGACCACATTGTAAACCATGATTATAATTTTTACAATTGGTAATTTCCTATGCTTTAGGGTCAGTCAAAATAAGTTGGAATTTACATATAATTTTAGGCATCAGGTTGTCATCATATATACCCCATTTGGTTTGTGATCTCTGATATATATGACAAGTATTTTTATAAATCTGTCAATTTTTTGCTGAATGTCTCTCAAAGTGACAGAGTCTTTCCATTATATAGAGAAAATAAATATTACACATCCCTAAAGATCCGCCATTCCTATCCCTAAAGATCAACTATTCTATCTCCACAAATTTGCTATTCGACCCATCTAAATCTGCCTTGCTATCCCTCCGAATTAGCTATTTTTTCACAATATTTATTCTTTTGATTCTACAACAAATGTATATGATCATGCTAATTTATATCACTATATAATTACATTAATATACACAATCATTTAGTTGTCCATCATGCTAACACCCCCCATCAAATTGATGCTGGTGGATCAAGAAGCATCGATTTGCCTACTAGAAACTGATGGCATTGCCGTGCCATGAATTTTGTAAAAGCATAAGCTATTTAAAAATCACAGGACACTTGTGGAAGAGTAATGACTCCTTTATCTATAAATTCTCGTATATAATGACAATTCACTTCGATGTGTTTGGTCCTCTCATGAAAAACTGAATTAGTAGCAATCTGAATAACACTTGTATTGTCAACATGTAGAGGAGTAGGATGAGATTGAGGAAATCCAATCTCAGCAAGTAATCCATGAAGTAGTATAACCTCGGAGCAAGCAGTAGACATGGATCGATATTTAGCCTCTTGAAGATTTTGATACATGATATTGCTTTTTACTCTTCCAAGATATTAATGACTCTCCAAGAAACATGCACAAGCCAGAGACTGAACGACGAGTATCAGGACATCCCTCCCAATAAGAATAACTAAACGCATTAATACAAATAGGAGAACCACTTAGAAAGAACAATTCACGAGTAGATGTTCCTAGAAGATATCGAATGATGCGACGAACAACTACCAAGTGGATATGACAGAGAGCTTGCATAATTGACTAACTTGTTAAACTGCAAAAGAGATATCAGGTCGAGTAATAGTAAGGTAATTTAGAATCTCAACTAATTGTCGAAATATAGTTGGATTAGGAAGAAGATTGTCTTCCTCACGACGATACTTCACATTCAATTCCAATGGAGCATCTATGGAGGAGGAATCTTAAAGACCATCCAAAGAAATCCTGAGTATATTTGTGTTGGTTTGGAAACACACCTAAAGCAACATTATGAACTTTCAAATCCAAAAGTTAAGTAAGAGTACCAAGATCTTTCATATCAAAAGAATCTTTAAACTGCTGTTGGAGGATAGTGATTAGTGAAGAATCATTTTTTGTGATAATAATGTCATATACATACACCAAAAGAAAACACAACCTTTAGAGGTTTTCTAAAGAAACAAATATCAGTCATATTTGCTCTGCTCAAAAGAAAATTGTATAAAAGAAGACAACAACTTATCAAACCAAGCTCAATAGGAGCTTGTTTTGATCCATACAAAGACCGCTTCAACTTGCTTACATCTGATGTAGGCGATGAGAACAAACCAGGTGGAGGTTTCATATAAATATCTTCTTTAAGATCACCATGGAGATTTTTTTTTACATGCATTTCATAAAGAGACCAGTTTTGTAAAGCAACAATGGCAATAATAGTTCGCACTATAGTCATTTTAGTTACAGGTGCAAAAGTGTGCTCATAGTCCACCCCATAGTCTTACCAAGAACACCAATTGAGCTTTATATCAATCAAGATTTCCATCAGAATGAAGTTTGATTGAATAAACCCATTTGCGTTCAATAGGGCGGATATTTAAAGGAAATTAAACAATGTCCCATGTGTCATTTTCTTTAAGAGAGAAGTTCTTTCTCCATTGCTTTTGGCAAACATTCATTTTGGTTTGGAAGCTTGTGAGTAACAAGATGGATCAAATATGTTGGATAAAGTAGAGGAAAATCCATACCAATTTGGAATATGAGATACTCTGGTAGATCGCCGAGTAGGCTCAAGAGGACCAGATCTTGAAGAATTCTCAGATTCTAGTTGTGGTACAATTTCAGGCGGCAAATCAATGTTGGGATATGATAAAGTTGGCCGACGTTGTTCATACAAAAATCTAGGTTTGAACCTCTTAAAAGAAGATGATAAATCCTCAAAAGTAGGAATAAGAGGAGAATACAATCGTAGGAAAGAAATACTGATTCTCAAAGAAAACAATAATTCTAGAAATATGAAATTTATAAGAACATGAATCATAACAAATAAAAATGTTTTGAAAAGTACTATAACCCATAAAAGCACATTTAGTAGACTGTACTATACAAACAAGTTATTGCGCCGCGAAGGAGGCAAATGCACAAAACAAACACAACCAAATGCATGCAAATATGGACACTCAACATTTAGCACTTTAGATGAAAATCTATTGATTAAATAGACAATAGTATACAAATATTCCACCTAGTATACAAATATTCCACCCAATATTTAGATGGTACAAAGGACTTAATCAATAAAGTACGAGTGATATCTAAAAGATGATGATTTTTTCATTTAGCAACTCCATTTTGTTGTGGTGTATATGGGCAAGAGTGTTGTGAGATAATTCCTTTGTCAAGTAACAATTTTTTGAATTCATAAGATATATATTTTCCACCAGAATCAGATCTTCATAATTTGATGCATGTAGAAAATTAAGTCTCAATGTAAGCCAAAAATGTCTTGAACATGGAAAATACCTCAGATTTGGATCCAAAAAAATACACCCATGTAAATCGACTATAATCATCTATGAATGTCACAAAATATTTGAAACGAGCATGAGAAATAATTGGTGAAATTCCCAAACATCACTATAAACGAAATCAAAATACTTTGTAGCACCACTACCAAAATTTGGAAAAGGAAGAGTTTTACTTTTGCCTAATTTACAAGTAAATCAATCAATGGAAGCAACTTAAAATAGATTTTATTTCCCAATAAACCAGAATTTGATCAATAAGACAACACAACAGAATTTGGATGTCCTAGACGCTTATGCCAAACCTCAGTCTCCCTAGCAGTAGAAGTACAAGCGAAAGATAGAACAAGAGCAATGGAAAAGTGTATAAGCAACAATCGTCCAACTATCAAACCCTTTGCGATTATCATCCTCGACACTTGATCCTTCACAAGACAACCATTACGAGAAAAATTCACATCACAATTGTTATCTACCAATTGCCCAACTGAAATAAGACTAGTTGAGAGCTTTGGTGAAACAAAAATATTCTTGAAAGTTGGAATATACCCAACCTTGGTAATGAGTAAATTACTACCATTGGCAACTTCCTCCTC